>CP141164.1:12771666-14155000 GCA_035233585.1 Antiaris toxicaria
ATATTAGATTTAAAATAAGATAAAATTTATATTTAAATATAATAATTTTATATATATTTAAATAAAAATTATATCATATTTAAATATGATAGAAATGTAATCCTAAAAACAAAACGGCAGCTTACTCATAATCCGATAGATGCAACGTCACTGTCCAAGCAACCACTTTCATATTAATTATTTTTGTTATTTTCATTTGTGTTCTTTTTGTATTTCTTGCTCATTCCGCTGTTTCAGAGAGCGCTCAAAACGCCTAGGCCTCCCACTCTCTCTCTAGAAAATGGAGTCTGAGAGAGCTTGGATTTGGCTCCTATGGCTGCTTTTGTGGCTGACCGTTCAATTGGCTGTGGTGGACGCGGAATTCTTCACGCCGTTCAATGTCACCTACGACCACAGAGCTCTGATCATCGACGGCAAGCGTCGCATGCTTAACTCCGGCGGCATTCACTACCCTCGCGCCACTCCTGAGGTACCTTCGGAATCTCTCTCTCTCTCTCTCTGTGTCTGTCTCTCTAGGTTTCGAAATTCGTTCTCGTTCATCTGTGTTTGTGTGTGTTTGGTTGGTGAGAATATTCCTTAGGAAAATGCGTTTCCCTGAAGCGAATTATTCCAGGAATCGGATGCTTGGATTTTTGACTCGTGATTCTTTCGGTTGATATTCGCTATAATTTGATTATGACAAGTTGATAAGGAGTTCATCCATTTTTGCGGGTTCTTTTTTTTTTGGTATTCCTAAATAAATGCCAAGGATAAAACGAATTTGATTCATATGATGGTTCAATTGTTTCGATTCAGACTTGCTTTGACTCTATTGATCATTTTCTGCAATTCTGACAAAGTAAGAGTTAAAAATATTAAGCCGATATAGAACCTGTTCTGCAAAGACTGGCCAACATTCCTGAAAATCCAAACAGTCAACGAGGTATTTAGACCAAGAAACTGAAGTGTGAATCAACCGAAACGGAATATTAATTTGGATAGCGGGGCCACGGCCTGATCTTACAAGCACTAATACACTGGACCTCGTCTGAATTCTGTTATGCTGGCCAACTTTCACTAAGACTGTTATGTGATTATATGAGACCAGCCACAGAGTGTGGTGGCCTAGTGAGGATTATCGTGGCTGGGTTTCTGGTCTTTGGTTCAAGTGCTGGGCGATCCTCTTGAAGGCATTAAATGTAAAGGCTCGATTTAGCATGGTTCAGATCACACCCCCACATATTCTGCCCGCTAGCACATTCAGTGGGCCTGAGATCATGTGCTCCGTGTTCAAGGGCTAGGGCCTACTAGTAGGGCCTTTAGCAAACATTACTCTCAGCATTTGGGACAACACCTTTGCTAATGCTTAGGGGGTATGCCAACACAGGTCACCCATTCCTGGAATTTTTCTTTAGCCAAAAAAAAAAAAAAAAAAAAGAGGAAAAAAGACTAATTAAAATATAACAATTTTACAAAACTTGATGATATCTAATGGTTCAAATTGTACTGTTAGGTATTTTTTTTTCATACCCTAACATAGAATTTTCCTTCTTTATATTCAAATAATCTGCACTATGTGTGAAATTTCTGCATGGTTCTAAGTCCTCATGATTTTTTCTTTTGTATCTTCCTCAAAATAAATTGTTCACTTTGCAACTAGATGTGGCCTGATTTGATTGCAAAGAGCAAGGAAGGGGGAGCAGATGTGATCCAAACATACGTGTTTTGGAATGGGCATGAGCCAGTGAGAGGACAGGTGCCATTACTTATCTTTGGAGCTAGTCCAGGAAGATAGAGGGTTAACATTGTTTTGAACATGAATAATTTACTTCTGCTAAAATATTAACTTTTCACGTGAACTTCCTTGTTAGTATAACTTTGAAGGGAGGTATGATATTGTTAAGTTCGTCAGGCTAGTGGGATCCAGTGGACTTTATCTACATCTCCGGATAGGTCCTTACGTGTGTGCTGAGTGGAATTTTGGGTATGCGCTTTTTCTTATTATATTAAACTAGTTCACTTCCTCTAGTTTACAGCTCCAGTTGAGGAGGATGATCCCTACTGCTGCTTCACTTTTCCTTAATTTATGGCATTTTTAGATGACGTAGATATGTGCCTGCAATAATTGTTTCTTTTCAAAGTTTAAGATTGTTTTGGATTAAAATGCACATCTAACCAAGGAAGTTTTTTTGGGATGGGAGAACTATTTTACTGCTTGCTTGTGGAAGTATGTTATGGTGCTTTTTACTACACTTCTCTTGTCATATAGGTATTGATCTGTATCAAGAAATTTATTCAAGGATAGGGGCAATTTTCTTTGGATGGATAGTCGGTTTGAGAAAAAAAGGTTAAATATAGTGCCTTTTTTTGTTGGCTTTTACTTCCAAGGATTTTATAATAGCTATTTTTTTTTCCTTTCACATCAATCTGAGATGCAGGATGTGACTTAAGGATTACTTTGTTTTGGTTTTCTTGTTGATCTGTTGCTGTAATATTTTTTTCTTGCATAAGCTTTTTTTTTTTTAAGGATCCGTTGTCCTCTACTCCTCTACTTTTTGTTCTTTTCTTATTCTTGTCAGTAAACAGTTTCTTTCCTATGCAGAAAAAGAAAATACATGAGATGATTTAATTATAAAAATGTAAAATCAGTTTTATGTATTGTTCTGGTAAAACATGATATATGCTGATCAGTTATGAAGAGATGAAGGAGAAGTGAATAGGTAGGAAAGAAGTTTCACGAGCTGTGATGAGTTGATACATGCATTAATCTGCTCAAATGACAAATCTAAGAGTGGTTACTCATGCCTCCTCTTCCCGACCTAGCTTGAGATCCCTGGCTTCACATTACTTTAAATATCAGGCTTCAAGCATACTAAAAATATTATATGTTTGATGGAATAATAAGAATTATGTAACTTGGATGGTGCAACAAATAATCCACGTGTTATTGGTTTTAAATAAAACGAAACAAAAGGAAAAGATATAATTCTTACTTGGCAATCTTTGTTCTAATGGAACTAATTTTGCAGAGGTTTCCCAGTGTGGTTGCGTGACATCCCTGGCATAGAATTTAGAACAGACAATGCTCCTTTCAAGGTACAGGCTCTTTATAGTTTCTTTGCTTGTGTATTTGCGTCCTTTGTCACGTTATTAAAGTTCTTTTTGTTCTTCTTTCTTTTGTTTTCTAGAACTTAAGTATTTATGCGGCTTCATTTTTTCCTCAGGAGGAAATGCAACGCTTTGTCAAAAAAATTGTGGATTTGATGCGTGAGGAAAGGCTATTCTCATGGCAGGGTGGTCCTATCATCATGCTGCAGGTTATCAGCAGTTCGCATTTGAGCATTTATAGCATGGATTTGGATTTTGTTATTCAAATGAAATCTTCACAGTTTTTGAGTGTGAGGTTGCAAATGCGGAGTACAAACATCATTTTTGATAGCAAAAAAAAAAAAAAATCCCTTTTTATTGATCATAAATCAATTACAAGGAAAGAGGATGAGAAATCCTTAACAACATCAAGACAACAGAAAATAAAAAATAATCCATAGGAAAATTGACTACCAATCCAGGTCTCTCTAAAGTATTCTAGTCCTCAGCCAGCTATTATCTACCAATTACATCCTTTCCAATTTAAAATGATCAAAGAGAAAGGAAGAAACATCTTATTATTCAGTTTCTGCTATTTTAGGATGCTTTGGTGGGGGAAGGTGCAATTTGAGAAGGAAAAAGACTTTTATTTGTGGGTAAAAAGACTTTTATTTGTGGGTATCTTATTTCATCATTCGGATATTTTCCTCTTTGGAATCACAAACATGTAGGATTTAAATGTCCAATGTCCTAGTTTGCCAACACCACCATTTTCTGAGAGCACTTGGTTGTTCAGTCATTATGGGCTTCAAATCAAATCATGACTCCTGCTAGATACAAGAACAAACCTGAAAAAAAAAAAAAAAAGGCCTGAACCGGCCTCTTAAGTCTATATTCCGATCTGAATGGTGATGTTTTGCCTTTTGTATCTAGTGCTCAGCTTGCTTTAAATGAGACACAAATTGTATGGTTCTCTTAAATTATAATTCCAATTGCATATTGAATGTGTTGCATACCTTTCTCAGCTAGTTCAAGTTCTCTGTTTAATGCTTATATAATCTTCTTAATGATAATCCATCAGATTGAAAATGAATATGGAAATATTGAGGGTTCGTTTGGCCAGAAAGGAAAAGACTATGTTAAATGGGCTGCTAAGATGGCTTTAGGCCTTGGTGCTGGGGTACCATGGGTGATGTGCAGGCAAACTGATGCTCCAGTTGAAATTGTAAGGTCCTATCTTGTGTATGTATTTTAACTTGTATTTATTATTATTAACTATTGCAAAAATTGGATGGAGACAAGTGAAATATCCAGGGTGATTTAACTCTGAAAGTAAATAAACGCATTTTCATATGCTGCTCTTTACAATTTAGTTTGTTTATTTACAGATAGATGCATGCAATGCATATTACTGCGATGGTTACAAGCCAAACTCTTATAACAAACCAACACTTTGGACTGAAGATTGGGATGGATGGTAGGATGGGATCTTATGGGATATCCTTAGTCTTATGTTTATGGAATTCTTCTGTTGCCATGAATACTGTGTGCTGTCCCTTTTCTATTGTTTTCTTTGTTTCTACCTGCCACTCCTGACACCACCACCAACCCACATACACACCCCCACCCCCCCTTTCCCCAATAACATGCATGTTTTTCACATTCATCTATAATTCTCTCTCACTTTCTCTCTCTTTGAGGTTTCATTGATAACCTTGTGAACCCTCAGTGGAATGTGATTTGAATTAAGTTCGTTTTTTATAACTCTGTATAGATGGAATTCTCACGACACTAGAAAGATATTTTAATGTTACTTTATTTTTTTGGGGTAGAAATTGTGATTTATACAACTGTTTCTTCATCTGTTAAATGTCCTTGCCCCTTGGAAATGTACATATATGCAACTTCTAAGGCAAGTATTGTTTTGGAATTCTTCTTCTTCTTCTTTTAATATAAAGAAAAGCTCCTTTTATTTTTTCGTTATAGTTTGGACGTCTACTAATACTGTATCAAATAAGATTTAAATTTATAGTGAAAAGTTGGTTACTTTGTAGTTGGGAAGTTTATCATTTAGATTATTGTTTGAAGGTATGCGTCATGGGGTGGGAGATTGCCACACAGACCCGTTGAAGACCTTGCATTTGCAGTTGCACGCTTTTTCCAACGTGGAGGGAGCTTTCAGAACTACTATATGGTCTGATGACAACTATGATTAAGATTGACCAAATTTTCTTCTGCAAAATACGGTTTTGTGTTTCAAGCAAAAAAAGTGGGGAAAAATAGAAAAAAAGAAAGAAAAAGCCTGTAGAGAATGGAATCAAATCAAATATTGATTGTATAGATATTTTCTGCCTCACCTTTTATATTGCAGAAAGGTCAAATTGGTGCTCTTTATTTTTATCGAAAACGTTTAAAATCAATTGCTTCTTGCCTTATTGTTTTATTTAATTTTGTTTCCTTATAAAGTTTGGTCGAAGATATTTGATATTGGAGTTTCGCTAGATTTATATGTTTGAAATGGCTGCTGTAATTATTGTACTAAGGTGAAAGTTTGGAAGACTCTGTGGGTCCTAGGATTTTAACTTACCATTGATTTTACCTTGCCTTGTTTTCCTTTGTAAGTAATTCTTATCATGAACGAATGGATCTTTCTTACAATTATAATTAAAAAAAACTTACCATAGATTTTTAATTTTCAAGCGAAACTGATACTGAACGTGATTTCCTTAATTACTTCGAGATCAATCATATTTATGTCATCATTGTCCAATATTGTTTAATTTTTCCCTGTTAATTATAAGAACATTCCATTCCTTGACAAATCTTCTAAATGGTTCCAGTACTTCGGTGGAACAAACTTTGGTCGGAGTGCTGGGGGCCCGTTCTATATTACTAGTTACGACTATGATGCTCCCATTGATGAATATGGTAGGTGATACGTCCAAATAACTGAAGTTATCTGCAGTTGTCTCCTTTTCTTTTATTTACATTTCATTTTGTTGACCTTTGAGTCTATTTTCCTGTAGATATTCTAAACTTTAAAGGTCAACATAAGTGCTACCAATATTATGTAGGCCATTAAGTGTGTTTTACTGGCATAGGTTTACTGAGTGAGCCTAAATGGGGGCATCTGAAGGATCTGCATGCTGCTATAAAGCTTTGTGAACCTGCATTGGTTGCTGCCGATTCACCTCAGTATATAAAATTGGGACCAAAACAGGAGGTTTGTATAATCCTTATTTCCTTCACTTTTCTTTGCTTTTGATTTATGTTGACTTAAAACAAGCTCAATTACCTGAGCTGCTCTTTATTATTTCGTTGGCCAAATTACTCAGAGATGCTTCGGATCTTCTTGTATGGTGGGTCAACCAACAACCTTGGATCAAGTTTCCAAGGTGGTTTGTTGATCCTGAGTGAAAAATAAAAATATGAACATGCAATTTAGAGTATAACTAGATCCATGACCAAGTTGCCAAATATTAATAATATTAAGTAATATGCTATTCAAATTCCTAAGTTTGCTAATTCGAAAGTTTTAGTCTTTCATTGCTGCTGAAGTAAAGAAGCTTATTTCAAAGTCTTCATTATTTTTTATTTCTTTTTCTCCCATCAATCTCTGTTGGAAGAAATTAGTGATGTTTGAATTCTAATGGATGCCCATGATGGCAAGAACAAAAGGTTCCTTAGATGATTTACTGTTCGGGACTCCTTAGAAATTGAATCCCTTATGTTTGTGGCTTAAATCCAATAAACTAGCAAGGATTTTTTTTTCCCCTGCTAGCATTTTATTTGGGTGAGTTTCTTGTGTCTTACTTTACCTCTGTTAATCATGGTCGGGTAATTTTTTTGCAGGCACATGTATACCAGGAAAATACGCATGCTGATAACTTAAACTTCAGCATTTACAGAAGTGAAAGCAGGTGCTCTGCATTTCTTGCAAACATTGATGAACATGGTTCTGCTACTGTAACATTCCTTGGTAAACAATATACTTTACCACCATGGTCTGTTAGTATTTTGCCAGACTGCAAGAACACGGTGTTCAACACTGCCAAGGTATGATTTTATTCCTATGCATTTAGCCTTTAATGATTAAGCATTAAGAACTTGTTGGCAGCATATCCTGAGAAATAGTCGGCCCCTATTTTGTCAACAGATTCCAAACAAAGACATGTCTGTACGCAACACACACGCACGCATTATCATCATACATGTTTGTATCAGTATTTTTATTTCAAGAAGTGTGTAAGATGGAGTTTTCTTCTGAATAAGAAGATGATGGCATACAATCGTTCATTTCTCGGCATGTGCATCTGCTTTGTACTATATCTTTTCTCCTATTTCTTTAACCTTATGGTAATGTATATGGCTTAGATATTTCTAAATGCTTTTCCTTTATCCATATTTTTATAGGTTGGGGCGCAAACTTCGATCAAAATGGTAGAGTTAGGTTTTCCTCTTTCTTCAGGTATCTCTTTAAGCCAACAATTGATGACCAAGAATAACGGTTTCCATGACACGAAGTCCTGGATGACTATTAAAGAGCCAATTGGAGTTTGGAGTGAGAACAATTTTACTGTCCAGGGTATATTAGAGCATCTGAATGTGACAAAGGACTCTTCTGATTATCTTTGGTATATAACCAGGTTAGCCACTGTTCTTGATTATGGTAATGAAACTAGATTGCTGCTATGAAGTTGTGTTTCTTTTGAGAAAAAGAAAAAGGAAATCAAATTGCCGCTATGGATTAGGACCACTTTTACTTGGCAGAACTGCTCCGTGTCCGTGTAGCCTTAAAATTAGTCAGTTGAATTCGAATAAGCGAGTTGGGCCGTATTAGATTAGAACTTTCCAGAGAACCATCTCAAATACAAGCGATCTGCTTATTCAGTTATTTGTTCCACATTTTCTTAAGGAAAGGATGCTGGTTTTCTATATTTGAAGATTTGGCTGGTACTCTTTAATTTTATAGCTCTTTTGATGTGAAAATTGACATTAGGCGAAATGAGTCTCTCTCTCTTTCTCTCTCTCTCTCTCTCGCTTTTTAAATAATAAATTAGAAACAGAAACGCTCATTAAATATCATCAAAAAGGACAGGGAGTCCAGCAGCAAGAAAAGACGACAAAGTAAAACTACATCATGGAGGTATAATCTTAGTCAACTAAAGATTGATGGTTTAGGCGAAACTCTTCTACTAGGCTCCAGCATAATTAGTAAATATTTCATTAGACAATGAAAAATCAGACGGGATATTCATTCTTTTGAAACATTTCTTTTGGTCGAGCTGTTTTCTCAAGCTTACTGAGAGTTATACTGTAAATTTTGGGAAGAAGACACAATTGTTCTTCTTGAATTCTATAATGAAAGAATACACATATTTATAGCAGAAATTAGTCACTAGCTTTTTGACCAATTTTGCTATAAAATAGGAAAAAAACTAAATACAGCAAAAAACAAGGGAACTGTCTAATGTAATCTAAAACACTAACTTCAGATTTTATTTAAAGAAAAAAATCAACATCCTAACTAATTCCATCCTAACTACTTCCTAATACTTCAACATATACTCAAACATTGAAAATGTCACAATGTTGTTTGTCCTCTAACCTAATCATTCCAATTCTATTTGATTTGTATATCTTTCTTTCTATCTTGTTTTTTTGGGTAAAATCCCCGTGATGTATTTTAGTACGTGTTCAATGTGTCTTTTTATTTTTTATTTTTTATTTTAAATGCAGAATATTCGTTTCAAATGAGGACATCTCGTTTTGGGAGGAAAACAATATTAGTCCAGCAGTTAAAATTGATAGCATGCGCGATGTGCTGCGTGTATTTGTTAATGGCGAGCTTGCAGGTAAAAGCCGTTAAAGCAGATGTTAAGTTTTTTTGTAACAGTTCTTGCAATATTTTTGACCAGGAAGACTATGCTGCCTCTTATAAAGCAGTTAACATCGCTTCTTTATATGTTGTTTATAATTGGTACCTCTTGGACCAGTAACTGATGCATGAGTTGCGACTTTCTGAAATGAAGGCAGTGTCATAGGTCATTGGGTCAAAGTATTCCAGCCTGTTCAGTTCGTCCAAGGATATAATGATTTAGTGCTCTTATCTCAAACTGTTGGCTTGCAGGTAAATTCAGCATGTTCCGAGCCAATTTTCAAATTTCTTTCTAAAACTTTCTCATAGTTATTTTAAGACACGGTGCGTAACATGTTACAGAATTATGGTGCTTTCTTGGAAAGAGATGGAGCAGGATTTAGAGGACAAATTAAACTTGTTGGATTTAGAAATGGAGATATAGACCTCTCCAAGTCTTTATGGACCTACCAGGTTTGATTTCATATTTCAATATTGTATAAATAACCCAATTTTATAGACCAATGTGTATGTGCTAGTATGTTAATGAAGACAATATCCAGATTGAACTAATATTCTTCTGGTTTTTTATGCACTGAGTAAAAAAATTATTGAATCCCTTTGTATTTTAACTTCCTAGGACTTTTATGTCGCCTCTTTAATTTTGGAACTTGGATTTTTACACATTGAAATTGGTGTACTCGAGTCTTTTGATCGTGAAGAATTTTCAATTTTTTCCCATCCATAACCTTAAATGGAAATACAACTTCAGATACTGACTTCTTTAGCATTGGCAACTTATTTGGGCTTTGCTTCAGAGCTCTTCTTCTTTCTTCTGTTGAAGATTATTTCTTGTTGGTATGGCTACAGAAGATTTAAGATGAAGAGAAATAAGAACAAGAAATAGAATCACTAAATATTGATCCTGGATACATTAGGAATTAGAGCAAACAGAACCGAGGTGAGAATCTGATATCACATTTTTTTTTCCTTGCCTGGGGTCTTAGGTTTCATACACGGATAGCTATGTACAGATATTGAATAGTTTTTGTTTGTCATCACCGAATCTTATTTATCATAAGATTTTACTAGCAGAAAGAAGAACAAGAAACTTCAAAGGAGAAGGACCAGTGATCCCCCTCGGGACCAGCAACTGTAGGGGAACGAATTAACCACTACACTCCTAGTTTTAATAGATAGTGAGTAAAGTAATAACCAATAGGTTTGTTTATTACTTGGAGTTTCCCTGATTATGCACCCAAGATAAGATTCTTTACTTCTGTCATTCGGATTTTCTTTTCTTCATAGATGCTTTATTTGTAGAGAATAACGAGGTAGCAATACGTCCTTTTGTTTATTTTGACTTTCTTTTCCGCTTACAAGCAGCAATTTTATTCCACTAGGGACACATCTGCATGCTAATAAATATTAAAAAGACCTCGTCAATTCTTACAGTTTATTGTAATCCACTACTTACTAATCAATGTATGGAAACTTTTACAATGGTGGCAACAGTTCCATCTATAATGTTTTCGATCTTCTTTTTCTTTTTCATCTTCTATAATATTTTTGTAAGTTGACATTTTTTAGAAATTAATTTCTATTTAATGTGATATATGGTGATGTTGTTCTGAATTGTTCAACTTGGTTCTAGGTTGGTATTAAAGGAGAATTCTTGAAAGTATATGCAGTAGAAGAAACTGAAAAGGCAAGGTGGACTGATTATACTCCAGAAGCCGGTCCGTCAATATTTACATGGTACAAGGTAAATTTATTATTTGGAAAAGTTAAAGTGATGTTGTGTACTTAACTCGTTTATTTTACAGCAAATCAGAGTGACTTTAAATTAACTCTCTACATAGTTCCTGATGCTTACTTTATCCCACTCTACTGCTGCAGATGTCTAATTTTCTCGTATCTTTATTTTCAAACGGTTCCTTTTTTTATTGCCAATTCATGCAGACATATTTTGATACCCCTGCCGGCACGGATCCAGTCGCTTTAGATTTGGGAAGCATGGGAAAGGGCCAGGCTTGGGTCAATGGCTACCATATTGGAAGATACTGGACTCTTGTTGCCCCAAAAGATGGATGTCGAGTCTGCGACTACCGTGGGGCATATAACTCGGATAAGTGTGCATTCAATTGTGGGAAGCCCACACAGACTTGGTATACATCCCAACATACGAAAACATAATAATCAAAAGTCATATATAGCGTATGTCAAAAGCTAAAAATTAAAACTGCAAATTAAAAGTCCCATACTTAGACAAGAAGACTACAGTATAGTTTTAATCAGATTACCAAATTGGAAAGTATCTTTTGATGCCTAATATTGCAGTAACTATTGATGCCCAGGTACCATGTACCACGATCATGGTTAAAGGATGGTGATAACTTACTTGTCATCTTTGAGGAAATTGGAGGGAATCCACTTGATATTTCCATCAAGTTGCGTGCAGCTAGGCTTATCTGTTCTCAAGTCTCAGAGTCTCATTATCCACCTGTACATAAGTGGTCCAGTGGCAGTTCTTTTGATGGAAAATTATCCCTCAATGACCTCACACCAGAAATGAATTTGCGTTGTCAAGATGGATACGTGATCTCCTCCATTGAATTTGCTAGCTACGGGACTCCTCACGGTAGCTGTCAGGAATTTTCTATTGGCAAATGTCATGCTTCCAATTCATCATCTGTGGTTTCTGAGGTAAGGAACTCAACTCCTTTTTTTTTTTTTTTCAAGACAGTCACACTTTGTGTTTTTTGGAACGTACATTCATGCACGGGGAGAGAATAGATGGATTGAATATTGTTGATTTTAGAGCTTTTATTATTTATTTATTTGCTTGAACTTGATTATTTTTTTGTTTATTTGTTCAAAGTTGCATATATGTATTTGTGTCTCATTTTGATATATATATTTTTTTCTAGACAGTCAAACTTTGTTGTCTTTTGAACGTACATTCATGCACTGGGAGAAATTAGATGGATTGAAAATTGTTGTTTATAGAGCTTTTGTCATTTGTTTTTTTTTTTTTTTGCTTGAATTTTATTATTTATTTGTTTATTTGTTCAAAGATGCATAAATGTATTTGTTTATGGATGTGTCTACATGCAAATATTTTTGCCTTTGGTCGGATAATATTTACTGAATTTGTGTGTCTCAAATGGATTTCCGATTTGATCCTTTCCCTAACGCAGGCCTGCTTGGGAAGAAATAACTGTTCTGTCAAAGTTTCAAACCTTGTTTTTGGTGATCCATGCCGGGGTGCTGTAAAGACGTTGGCCGTTGGGGCAAGATGTATGCCATTATCAGACGCTGGTTCTGCTCAGTTTTGAGTTGACACACCACAGCTGCAAGGAGCGGAATTGTCTACATTGTTGTTGTATATAGCATGACAAACTGCTTATTGTTTTGTCTTCACCCTGGCATGCACATATCGTGCATCTATCTGATCCATTGTGATTTCGATAGTGTCTTCTGTATATCCCGCTTCTTGGAGGAATGAAAATGTCGTGCAAAACCCGAGCCTACAAAATAATTGTCATTTGGCGGGGGTTACAAAAGACACTGACGGCTGTATCCTACAACAAGTTTTACTTTTATTCGACATTATTCTCCTATTTCATATTTGTACTATTGTTCTGTTGATTCTCTAATGTTCTGAGTTCTAGCTCCCAAGTTGTGTTTGAACTCTGATCGTGGTCCTTGTTCTGCGTTCTACACTGTTCTCAAATAATATTGAATAAAATAATAGGATTTTTCCTTTGCTCTTGGCTTGCTGACTGCAATTTGATTCCAATAGGCATTCCTAGAAGACTTGCTATTTTTCTTGAGAAAGCTTTAGAATATTGGATGAATAACTAAATGTTTCTTTCTTTTTAGTGTACATATCAATTTGGTTAATGTATTATGTTGTTTGAGCCGAGTACACACGAACCAAATTCCTCAATACACAGAACCCTTTAGCTCTATATTTTCTACTTATAATAACAATCTGTTTGCCATTTTCCATTTTTATTTTTCTCTCGGCGGTGCTAAATATTATATGCCTAAATTACAAAAGTTCATACATGAATGATGTGATTCCCTTTTGGTTCTTCTTTTATTTATAATAATAATAATAATAATAATAATAATAATAGTGGTAACAAGTGGTTGCAATGCTTTTCCATCACGTAGTCGACAATTTCGACTTTAGGTTTGTTTGTTTGCTTTTTATTTTTTTGAATTTCGACTTTAGTTTGCTGCCTGGGGAAAAGTAACATATTTTACTCCCAAGTAATTATAGCTTTATGTTTATCAATTTTATAAAGTTTTGCTGGTGACTGATCATGCATTGTAATATTTCATATTTTTCTCTTCAATTCAAAATTTTCTCCTTATTCATGTTTACTTTGGAAGCCAAATATAAATAAAATAAAATAAAATAAATATAGGAAAACACGTTTCAAATATCATCAGAAATCTTCAAGCACTTCAGTTTGTTGGTGTTCACTTGTTGTTCTTAAAAAGTGGCCATGCGCCATGGAAAATAGTTTGCTTTTTTCTTTTCCTTTATCTTAAAAACTTTTTTTTTTATTTTTTTAATTAAGGATAAGGAGATTTAATCTCTAGTGAAATTACAGTTATTCTATGCAACTACTTTATTTTAATAACTTTCCTCATTATTATTTTTTTTATAAATTAGTAACTTTTCTTCTTAACAAATTGCTAAATGTGGCCGACAACTATGCTTAGCAGCATGGAAAAGAGTGTATGTGACAAGAAATAAAAATAGATTCCCACTAATTGCGTAGCACTTTAATTTTAGCTCAATCTTTGTATACTCTTCAATAGCCTTGTACTACAGTATAACTTCACACTTGATTATTTTCAAACAAAATTTCCATCTGATCATCCGCCTTTCCAAAATTTTATCCACCCAATTGAGCAATCTCAAGTACCAGTCATGGCTGAAATTCTTATTTCAGTTCTGCTAGAGCAGTTGGCGTCGCTGGCTGTTGAAGAGATACGAGAAAAAGGAAGACAAATCAAGAATGTCAAGAAAGAAGTTGCAAAGCTCACCAGCAACCTCCAAGCCATCAATGTATAAATTTATATAGTAGAAATGATTAAATATCACAAAAAGTGGCCCTATAAAGTAGGAAGTTGGTTCAACCCCATTAGGTATTCGTTCCAAAATTTTTTGGGACAAAAGCTCACTGTTTCAATAAAACTATTCTGTAAATAATTCTGATATGGAGTTTATTTTGCACAAAATAAGAAAACAAAAAAATTATTTTCATTACTTGTTAAATAATATGAAAATAAAATAAAGTTGTTTTTTTTTTTGTTTTCATTTTCCAAAATTTACACACTTAACAAATATTTTTATAAACATATTTAAACACAATTTTATTTTAATTTCTTTTACTCAAACTAATTTTTTTTTTTAGAAATACAATTTCAAAAACATTTTCACAATTATTTTCAAAACGTTTTCATTTTTATTACCTATGTAAAACAAAATGATTACCAAAAAAGCTCCTAAAGAGGTCCTTTTTATCTCTTTTTTATGATCTCTTTTACTAATTATATACTATTTATCTACTTCACAAATTATGCCTACGTATAATATTTTTTTTCATGTTGATTTAATATAAATTATTTTGTTATTCAACAATGTCATAAAAAATAATAAATTAACAAATAACACTTTCCAAACTAAAATGACCCATTTACTATTGATATATTAATTAAAAACAAAACTATATTTAAAAAAAAAATTGTTGTAAACCAAACAATATAGTTAATAACTAAACATAAATGGAAAAGTGAAAAAAAAAAAAAAAACTCTTCCCACAAATAATCAATTAATGCATTATGAAGCACAATGTAAACATCTTTATCCTTAATTTCTCTGACAAGCAGGGAAGTTTTTTCTTTTTTAGTAGCAGAAAAGAAAAAAATTTGTTTAAAATTAAGAAATCAAATAACAATAGAAAAATAAATATTAATTTATGTTTTTTTTGAAAATTATAAAAAGAAAAAAAAATAAAAATATATTAAAAAGAGACACCAAATTTAGTGTTGAGTAAATAGCCGAATATGCATTTGCACGGTTTAACTTCTGTCGGTCACACTAAAATATTATGAAAAATGATACTTAATTGGAGAGGTAGTAGAACAAACCACCCTCATAAAAAGACGAAATAAAAAATGTGGTCCAATAATTATGTGCAAGCCGACGTCTCCAAGCACTTCAGCGCGTGTTAAAGTACAAATAATACATTTATTAAATACGAAATTAAATAGGTAATACAAATGAATTTTTTTCCCCTTTTTGAAGAAGCCATGATGTTTCCTTTGTCCTATTTCTCTATTCACTTTTTTGTTTTAATGTAATGCTACATGTGGCACGATCACTGTGATTTAAATGTATTATATTTTAATATATTTTTTTTAATGTTATATTTGATTAAAAAATATTTATTTTGTATTTAAGGGGGTCATTTGATGTAAGTTCTCTTTCAAAATCAAATTTTTTTCAAAATTTCACCACTTTTCATTATTTATATCTCCAAAACGTTACAGTAAACTCCAAACTTTAAAAGTTCATAATTTTGTGTATACAAGTCCAAATGAGATAATTTTTTTTAAATTTATATATAATTTTGAGAAGAATGAAACAATATTCATATTGATTTTTTTCTACAAAAATTTTTAAATTTTTTTATTTTTTCATTTCAAACAGTTTTTTCTCCTAAATATATTTTCTATAATAACTTTTTTTCAGTATAAAAATAATGTCTCTAGCTTCCTTCGTCAAACTCCCATTAAATAAAATATGTATTTTGAATGAAAAATATTTTAAAATTGAAAAATTGATGCGATTGATAAAAATAAAGATAAATAATTAAAATTAAAAAATAATATAATTATTTTAAAATTTTTTTAAATAATAATCATTTTCATAACATTATTAAAAAAAATAATTATTTGAATGGAAAACTTTACCGAAAATTAATCTCCGCAACACCAAAAAAAGGTTACGCCCTCTTAGCATCTTGGAATTAAAAAAATATACAAAGCGGATAACTACTTATAAAACAATTTTAGAGTCAATATAGATTTCCACTAATTGCGTTGACCTATTAGTCTAGCTGTATCTTTGGATTCTTCACAAATTTGATCCTTTCCACACAAAATTTGCGTCCGACCATCCAACCAGTTGAGCAAATCTCCAGCACCAAGTCATGGCTGAAATTCTGGTTTCCGTTCTGCTTGAACAGTTGGCGTCGCTGGCTGTTGAAAAGATACGGGAAAAGGGAAGGCAGATCAAGAATGCCAAGAAAGAGGTTGCAAAGCTCACCAGCAACCTCCAAGCCATCAATGCTGTGCTCTTGGATGCAGAGAAACGGCGGTTCGAAGAGGAAGCTGTGAGAGCTTGGCTCGAGAAGCTAAAAGACATGTCGTGCGAAGTGGATGATGCGCTGGACGAGTGGAACACGGCCATTCTCAGATTCGAAGCAGAGAAAGAAGAGAAAGGAGAAGGTGAAAATGCTGATCTTGTGAAGAAGGTATGCTTCTTTATGCCATCTTCCTGGTTTCCTTGTGTTCGAGTCCGTCAAGTCGGTCTGCGGCTTAACATTTCTTGCAAGATAAAAGAGCTGAGTGAACAGATTGATACTCTTGTTGATGAGAAAAACAAGTTCAGATTTAGCGAAACAAGCATCATTGAGCAACCTGAAAGAGAGAAGACGACTTCTTTTGTTGTTGTTTCCGAAGTGTTCGGTCGGGATAACGAGAAGGAAATTTTAGTGAACCACTTGTTATGTGAGAGCAGCCAAAGCGGGAGCGGTCTAAAAATCATCCCTATTGTAGGGATTGGGGGAATGGGCAAAACTACTCTGGCGCAACTAGTGTACAATGATGATAAGGTTAAGGCTAATTTTCAGTGCAGAAGCTGGGTTTGTGTGTCGGAGCCTTTTGATGAGATCAGGATTGCAAAAGCGATCACAGAATCCTTGACTGGTAAAGCAGACCACGAAATAGTTGAATTGGAAACTCTCCATCAACAAATTCATGTGGCTATTGAGGGAAAGAAATTCCTTCTTGTCCTAGATGATGTATGGACTGAAGATGAGAGGAAATGGGAAAAGTTGAGGAAACCTCTTCAGTATGGTGCAGCGGGAAGTAGAATTTTGGTCACAACTCGGAAAGAAAATGTTGCTATTATGATGGATGCAGAGGCTAGCATGATTAAACTTGAGGGTTTGTCTGAGGAGGTCTGTTGGTCTATTTTTTGTAATCGTGCATTTCGGAGCAGGGACAAGAGCCAGAACTTGGAAGAAATTGGTAGGGAAATTGTTAGAAAGTGCAAGGGCGTTCCTCTTGTTGCAAAATGTTTAGGAAGCCTTATGTACTTCAAGAAAAATAGGCAACAATGGCTAGATATTTTGCATAGCAACTTATGGGAATTAGAGGACGTCAAGGAGAAAGTTTTTATTCCGTTCCTTTTAAGTTATCGTGGTTTGCTTCCCATCGAAAAACGTTGTTTGTCTTATTGTTCTGTTTTTCCAAAAGATACTGAGGTTCGTAAAGATGAATTGATCCAAATGTGGATATCTCAGGGATATTTAAGTTCAAAAAATATAAAGAATCCTGAGCAAGAAGGTGAAGGTTACTTTGAAAATTTAGCAATGCGGTCTTTCTTTCAAGATTTTCAAAAAGACGACATTAATGGAGATATTTTAAGTTGCAAGATGCATGACATAATGCATGACTTTGTCCAATTTCTTACACAAAAGGAATGTTGCGTCATCGATGTTAAGGAGAAAACAGAATATGAAGGAAAAAATCCCCGTCATGCAACACTATTACCCGACTCACTAAAGCAGGCCAACGTTCCTAGTTCACTGTACGAGAACAAAGGTTTGCGTACACTCTTTGTTGCATCCTCAAGTTATTCCTTTTGGCCAGCTGAAAGCTCAAGTTTGAAAAGGCTGTTCTTAAGTGTGACATCTCTCAGGACGTTGAATTTGTCGTGGGGTGGATTTGAGCAATTACCAGAAGGGATTGAAAAGTTAATCCATCTTAGATATCTGGACCTGTCTTGCACACGCCTAAAGGAATTACCAAACTCCTTGTGTGATTTATTTAATCTGCAGGTTTTAAGATTGATTCGCTGTTTTAATCTTGTACAACTGCCAAAAGAAATAGGGAAACTGGTAAACTTACGCCATCTATACATTGATGAGTGTTTTGCTCTAAAGCATTTACCAAAAGGAGTTAGAAAATTGAGTTGCCTCCGGACATTAGATATGTTTGTTGTGCCTGATTATAATAGCCTCAAGAATAGTATCGAGGCATTAGAGCTTCAAGATTTAAATATGTTGAAAGAACTTCAAGGCAGCTCTTTGTGTATACGCAATTGTGGAAACCTACGAAATGGGAGTCAGGCAGAGAGAGCACAACTCAAGGACAAAGAATACCTTGTTAGATTGTTGCTATATTTCGATAGTAGTTGTGAGAATGGAGGAGCTCATGATGAGATACGTGAGGCGTTGGAGCCACATCCAAACTTGGAAGATTTAACAATTGCTTTTTACAAAGGCAACACTATTTCTCCGAGGTGGATGACGGCTTTAATTAATCTCAAAAGCCTCACTCTGTGGGCTTGCAGGGAGTGTCACGTTTTACCTCCTTTGGGAAAATTGCCCTCTCTTGAATTTCTTTGTATAATTGGCTTCGGCAGAGTGGAAAGGGTGGGGGACGAGTTTTTGGGAATAGAAAATGATGATAATGCAGGGGCACCCACGAGCCACCAAATTATATTATTCCCTAAATTGAAACAACTTAGGTTTGTGAACTTGCAAATGTGGGAAAAGTGGGAATTAGGGATTAATTTGGGAGAAGAAGAAAAATATAATAGTTTATCAATAATGCCATCCCTTCAATCCTTGAAAATTGAGAATTGCTCAAAACAAAAAGCACTACCAGACTTCCTCCGAAAGACACCTCTGCAGCAATTACACATCAGAGGATGCCCAATCCTGAAAGAACGTTGCCGAGAAGGAGTGGGAGAGGAGTGGCCCAAGATTTCTCACATCCAAAACATCCGATTCGAAGATCAGTAATTTCCACAGAGCATTAATACCAAGAAACCAATAAGCTAATAACAAACGAGTTTGACAACATGGAAGCTTCTGGTAACTTCTCCTAGTCCTTCTATCGCCTTTTTATGTTATCAGCGGAGTTTTCAGTTTGTCAATTCAATTTCCTTACTTTTTTTTTTTTAATTTTATTTATATCTAGATATCTTGTTCCTAGTTCAGATTGTAGGAGATAGGATAAAGGAATATATATATATATAGTTTTTTGGGTAGCGTGGCTTTATTGTGTATGACATTGTGTGCACCTGGTGCTACCATCTAGAATGAGAGATGTATATACACACACACACACACACACACACACACACACACACATTTGCTTTAATTTTCAATCCGTGCCTTTTGTTTTCTTTCTGTCTTTGTTTAGATTTAGTCTTGATCTTAGGGGATTTCTCATCTTTTTTTTTTTTTTTTTTGGTAATTTATACGTGTGCGTACATATACAAACATACATGCGTGCATAAATATATATATATACGTATAAAGATTAGGAGAATTCGCCCTTCCTCCTCAAAAGAGTCATGATATGATTCTTACTTACAATGCCTTACTGACTTGATACAAAAAATGCCTGTGATGGGAAACTGCAATACCATATTAGATTGCTGCTTTTAGTATCTTTTCCTTGCTTTCAATATATCCTCGTTTCCAACAAAAAAATAAAAATAAAAAAAGATTGCTGCTTGTTTTCTGATTCCTACCCTGCTATTTTATATAATCGACTGATCTCCTTTCTTTATTGACAAATGATCTATTTTCTAACTCATGCATACATATTGGGTGCCCACATTGGTATAGATCCAGTTGCCTTGGATTTCGGAAGCATGTCAAATGGCTTGCCTGATTGCCCCCTACATCAGAAGATAGTAATCGACTCTGGCTGCCCAAAATGGCAGATATTAAATTGCCTGCAACCAGCGGGGCGTACAACTCCGACAGGCTTGCATTTAATTGTGCTAAGACATGGTAAGAGGGCTCATTATTGACCATTCATGAATTGAGCTACCATACTTAATTAGGATTGTACAATATAATTTAACTGAACAATTGAACTGGAAAAATCACTCAATGCCTAACATTATAGTATCTATTGATCTCCAGGTACCATGTACCATGGTCAAGGTTAAAGGATTCACATAACTCACTTGTCATCTTTGAGAAAACAGAGAGGAATCAACTTGAGATCTCTATCAAGTTATGTGCAGCTCGGTTTATTGGTGCTCAAGGCCCTGTCTCATGTTCCCCCTTTCCATAAGAAGTCAAATCAAAATTCTTATGCCTGACAAGTAACCGTCTATAATGTGACAAGACCAGACACGCACGTGTATCGTCTCGGCAGGATGGTATACGACCTCCTCCATAGAATTTGCAAGCTATGGAACTCCGTAAGGTAGCTTGCAGTAGTTTTCTATCAAAAAAAGAACTGCATCCACTTCATTTTCCTTTTAATTCGAAGGAGATTACAAGATTATGTTTTTGAGATTCTGGTTTTCTTTTATTGTCCTATTCATTAATTTAGGTGGATATCCTATCCTCCTTGCATTGTACTTCTTAATTCTTTGTAATTAATGAAGTTGTGTCTCTTTTCAATTTGAAATAATAAATGTCGTTTGTGGTTTCTTAGCTTAGATAGTGATTTTCTTTAATCTTTTATTTTTTAGTTATATCCTCCAGATGTTGTAAAACTTGGTGTCTTTAGAAAAGTTAGTAAGATTACTATTTTATATACATATAGGTACGGAGAAGAAAATAAAAATTGAGAGAGGCTCAAAGGGATTAGTTCTCTACGTGGCTTGATTGAAAGTACAACTCATTTTTCCTTTTTTTTTTTTATAAAGAAAAACAACAATAACAACAACAAATTTTTCCTTTACTTTGTTTTGTTTGCCCTCTAGAGTGAGAGAAACTCAGACATTGTATGGTGCTTTATGAATACGTGACCATGTTGATTGATGTTTATTTATTTATTTTTTTCAGGTTTTCTTTATCTGTGTTTATGGACAAGGAGGACTTTCGTGTATTTTTCAGCAGAAAAAAGAGCAATAGAGCCTGCAACAGCTTTAACATTCGCAACCTCTACTGCAAGGCCTTTTACTCTGTCTTTTACTTTAGCCTTCGTCGATGCAGCCGCTGTAGTTGCCTCATCTATTCTTAGAGAACTTTTTTTCACATTGGACAGTAGAACAAAATGGTCAAAGTTTGTGACAAGATATACAAAAGCTCTTTCCAAGGGTGTGTTATTTTTGTTATATCTGTCGACCACCTTCAGTTGGAGTGGGAGAGGACTGGCTGAAGATTTCTTATGTTAAATTATGCGATTCTCGTTGGAGAGGATGTTAAAATTTCTTGTCACAGCTCCTCTCGTAAGTATTGTGAAAATTTTGCTTGTTTTGCACTTGGGTGTTCTCTTTCATTTTTTTTTTCCTCTTATATAAATGGTGGTATTGCAGATTTAACGGCTCTGGCTGTGCCTATTTGTTTTTTAAGATTTTTTTTTCTTTCTTTCTTTTTTTTTTTTTTGGATTTTAAAAAACCCTGTGCCTGATTCTTTGAATAGTTACTGCTTTAATATGATTTAGCATCTTTTCCTACTTGATCCTCGAAAACCTTATGCTAGTTTGTGAATGTTCGACAGTCTCCCCTAAGCACTCTTCTATGATATTCAGACTTTAATAAGATCCAGGAATGTTCGTGTACCAATCTTAGTGGATGCTATGTTTCTGGAGGCAAAACAATCTTGCTGCTACAAATAATGAATTATGAGCTGCCCAACCTGCTTTCCCTACATTTGAATTCAAATACGGGATCCACAAAAGGAAAGGGCAAATGTAGACTAGCCTACTAGAGGCCAGCACTTTCTTCTGCCTTACAAATTAAGGGTAAGGATTTCACTGAACAATGGACTCTCATCAACCATTAATTTCAATTAAATAGCTTTTGATTGGATATATTTGTAGATTTACACACATTATTTAATTTTGGCATCGTTCATCTGCAGAGAGAGCAGGTCTCTTGGCTTGATCCTATCCGAAAAGATATCAGAGTTGATCAAAAATTTGTTCTGCAAAGGTTAGTTTCTCAATACAACTAAAATCAGTTAATCAACCTCAAATTCATCCAGTATACGTATAACATATTGAACCAATAATTGTGCTGGCTAATTAGTTTTAACATAATTTGTTTAGCGTTCCCAAAACAGCCTTGGAATGTCAAATGTGGATTCTACATCAGAAGACACGTATGGGATATAATCAAACACGAGTGGGATTCAATTCAACACATGTAAGTATCTCCATTATATTTGTCTATCGATCTTCTTTCACACTCTCATATGTAACTTCATTTAAATATTTATTGATAGTTTTCTGAAATTACCAGGTACATTTTTCATTATGATGCGAACTGTGGAACAAGTGGAGACCATTGGATCAAGGATAATTCAAGTGGTAGTTATCAGTTCTTTTTAATTTATGTAGTTTGATTCTTTCTTTTTATATTCTCAGGACTATTAATGTACTTGCAGTGTTTTTTTGTGAGAATGTAGATGAACTACGAGAGGCTTGATCGCTTAACCGAGTACGTAGGCAGCCTAGCTTCGGCTGGTCCAGCCAAAAAAAATAAGAAAAACGCATAACCTTTTTTTTCCATTAAACAGTTCATGTTTCTATATTAATTTAGTGCTGATACATTGATAGCAATGTGTTACCTTGAAAATGTGAATCATATTGAGCCAAATAGCATTGTTCTGTTTCTTGTGCTACTGGTCTTGGACACTGGATTATCAAACTGTTCGAAAGCTAGAATGCCAAATTAAAAAAATAGAAAAGAACAAACACCCTTTTATTAGGCTAGATGGTTGTCTAACACCCCTTTCACTAAACGAAAAACTAACAGTCTCTTTACATCAAGCTGAGCTACTTGAGCTAACTGATAAATAAGTTTGCAGCTTCATCAAAAGACCTACTTGGATTTTTCTTTACGACCATTTATGGTAACTTTTCCTTCTTCTACATATCCATTGTTGTACATTTCTTCTAAAATCTTATGCCATCTATTGCCAGTTTTTGCTCTAATTATGCACTTGGGCGTTTGTGTATTCATTTTCAGGATCACTAAATTCACCGATTTCAGGACTGCTATTTTTTGGTCACAAAACAAAGTTCTCTAATCATGAAATTGAGTGAGGTTTACTGCCAGTTCTACTTTCATGCATTCCTCAACTTCATTCTCAGAAAATGTTATGTGACAACCCAACTTCTCAGTCCGTCACTTAAAACTTGCTTACTTGGTTTATCATCTTATTTAAATCATTGCCTATTCATTTTTAGGTCTTCAAAATTTAGGGTTTTTTTTTTTTTGAAAAACCTTATTTGTAGAAGAAGTGATTCTTTAAAAACTATAATAATTAAAATTAGTTTTAAACAAAACATACTAACATAACATATCATACTTAGTTATGTTAAAGTATTAAATTGTACTAATATCAAAATAACACTTAACAAAATCCTTAAAATGTGTATGGAATATAAAATGCGGGTGGCATCCATAGAATCCATCGTACTTTCACCCATCACGCAGCGCATTGCCAGTCCATCAATGCTCAATATGTCGTAGGCAACTTGCCTGAATTATCTACAATAGGAAACATAATAGGGTGAGATAAACTCAGTAAGCATAGACGTGGAATCCCACAAATGCAGATAATTGAGAATGGATGACCAGTTATGTAATTGTCCATTTATTCGTTTAACATCTTATGAGTCCTTGTGCTCATACCGGGGTGCGCACGACCTTAAATGGGGAAGACGAGGGAGTGACCCAATCGTCAATACTCAAGGTCATAACTTTAACTTCATTGTTCATTCTTATTATCTCCAATTCGACTAAAGGGCGAATATCTTCCCATTCGATCGGAGATTGGTACGGCACATCATTAGTTTCACTTTCTTAAACATTAAGTCATATGGTGAGCATGTAAGAATGACATGTTCAAAAAACGTATATATAAACACATCATCATGGCATACTTTCACAAAGCATGTAAATAAACAAGTCATCATAACATACTTCCATAAAGCGTGTAATTAAACACGTCATCATGATATCATATCACATCATTGAAATAAACATCGAGTTTATATTGTAAATAATATATAAACAACCACATTGTAGGTGAGGTCTATACTTACAGAAAATTGCGTAGTTGAGTATCCGTGTTGATTGTTCTGGTTTTACTCTCATGTCGATATGGTGTCTTAATTTTAAATTGGTATTCAACAGTTAGAGAAAGGTTTTTGAATCGTGTACATTTATGAACATGTGTTCTCTTAATTAATTATTAATTATTAATTTGTCTCTGAATATTTACTTTAAGAAAATAATATCCTTAATTATTAATTAGATAATTACGATAAATTAAATCTTAATTAATAATTAATTAGTTTTTTTAATTTTAAATTAATTAATTAATTAATATTTAATTCCTTATTCATTATTTTATTTAATTCTAATTTATTTATATTTGGGTTCATTAGGTGACCATGGATAACCATGGTCTTTCAACATCATATTGGGCCATCTTTGTGAGTTGTGAGTTTATCGGGTTTATTGTGACTCATTTACTTATAATTTGGCTTAAACCCCTCTTTTTTTTTTTAAAAGTATTTTTAGTCTTGTATTGTTTTAAAATCGTTAAGGCCCATTACACTTGGTTGTCTCTGTCAAATTTTGGTCAACAATCACATGGTATCCCAATAAGTCTAGTGGTGGTTCATTTCTTATCGCCGAGTCCTCGGGTACTAATTTACCATTTTGTCTCTATTTTAGTGATTCAAGTATTTTTAAGTTTAAACTTATTAAACCTTATGAATTTAGCTTTTAGGAAATTTTCTTGCAGTTTTATAGATCCACAAAACCTCTGCCTACAACCCAAAATTGTCTTCCCATTAAATTACCATCTTACCCCTTAGTTTGATAAAATTACAATTTTATCACTAAACATACCTTCTTTAATCTATGCTAATTGGGTGGCTTAAAAAAAATTATCCCAGAGCCTTATAATAATGTTTATAGTGCTTTTAAGCTAAAAAAATGCTTTTCATAACTTATCACATTTCTAAACACAATTAACTAAAAGTATTACATTTAAACGCCTTTATTTATTTATTTTTTTTTAAGGTTGTACATTCGGCTATAATATAAACCATATTATTTCATGTATTTATCTAGCTTAATATACTGTTTTAAGGGTGACAAAGATGCTGTCTAATTATAGTCTAAGCAAACTTTATAATTTAACCCACCATTTATTTATTTATTTATTTTTGGATTTTAGTTCTTATTTAGCCCTAATTAGTTTCCAACATCCTTTGGTTCGCATTTTTCATACTTAAAATCCTTATAAAGTTTTCTCACAGGATCAGGTCTCATTTTTTACAAATTTTTATTCTTTACATTTTTGACCCTAAATTTTTCTATATTTACATTTTGATCCCAAATTGGCATTTTGGACATTTCTTATCCATTTATCACCAAAATTTGACACAATGTTTATTTTAAGTCTCTAATCAAGACTGCAGAGTTTCGGATGCAAATAATGTTTCTAGGCTGGTGAAATTACGATTTTACTCTTGAGGGCAAAATTGTCATTTTATGACATTTGTATTTCTGACTAAACTTAAGCTCTTCTTTTTGCTTATGTTAAGGGTAATATTCTGCCTTTCTACATGAGTATGAAAATCCCACTCAAAATACAATTTTCTAATTTCTCAATATTTATGCCAAAAATGTTATTTTTAGTATTTTATAGTTATTAAATCTTATTCTAGCCTATTTGTGATGTCAAAATATTTTCCTCATCATTCATGCTTCCATTAATAAAGCACATATCATATCAACAAGCCATAATCTCCTATTCTGGTGCATCAATACTCATTACATGTAAAAAAAAAATCACATAAATATACTTTTTATCCTATTCTATACACATATCATGTTCTCTAATCATTTTAAATCATGGCAAGTAAATGTATTATCTCACTAGGTGGCAAAACACCATTTGATCCTTTACCATGCCAAGATTTTTAAAAAAAATTATATGTAAGAACTCATTATAAAAAAAAAGTTATGAAGAACTTGATAAACCACTAGTTTACAAGACATTTACCTCTTAGAAAAGTAGTGACTTTTTAGCTCATCTTGAAGGCTTTGAACCACTCGTAGATCCTTGACGTAGGGGGCTAGAATGGAGATAAAACATTACTTTAAAAACATTATTTTTAAAACATCATTTTTCTTTCCAAAAAGCAAGTGAAAAATGTAGGTTTTCTTTTTAAAAGGAAATGAAGAATATTTTGGCTTCTCTTAGCTAAAAATTTAGTTCACAATGAAGGGAGGAAGAGAGAAAGCTTTTTTTTGCTTGGGTGGTTTCTTTATGAAAGGGAAAAACGTGGTTTTTGATTTACCTTAAATCATTTTATACCCAAGCCTGATTTTGGGTTTAAAAAATTGAAAATTTTGAATTATAATCTGCCCAAAAATGTACTCAACTAAAGAGTGTGAGTTGAGAGGTGATTTGGTGGTTTTTCATATATTTCTAAATGGTTTTAGTGAGTAATGATTCAAGTAGTCCATCATCTTACGTTACAATCATTATTTTTCTCTCTTATCTTTTCATTCTTGTTTTGCTTGTTTAGGTAGATTTTGAATTATTAAAAATCCCATCCCTTGTTTAGCCTATTTTCTGAAAGAAAAAAAATGTGTATTTTTTTCTTTTTTTTTTTTTTGAAAACCCTATCAATTTACTAGTAGCAGGTAGGCAGGTCACTACCTGCCCGTTTTGCTCAGTGGGCCAGTGAAGAAAATTTTTTTTTCTTTTCTTTTATTTTTTTTTACTAATCAATTAAATTATTATTATAAATTAGTTTTTTTATTGCAAAATGCTAAACTTAATTTAATAGGTAAATCTTGACATGATATAAGATTCACTTCTTTAATTCACAAATTTGTGATTATTTATTCCTTCATTACATAAATATATATATTCACACATAACATTTTCACAAAATCCCAATTCTAGAATAGACAATAGGAATAACAACACATTTTATATATTTTCTTATCACCAAATAAAAAAAATGTTATTAATGATCAAATTCACAATTTAATTTTTTATTTAAAATGAGAATTAATATTATAAATTTTGACGTTGTCACATGTTATCACTGCATTGTTTATTCTTGGTATTTGCTTTATTAAAGGAATTCCCTACTACATGCAGTAGAAAATTATTTCAAACCCAGTAAAAATTTTAATGATGACTTTTTTGTTTCTTTTTTTGGCATTCAGTTTTCATGCCTCCCAGCTACAGATACCTGCTGATCTCCTTCATTTATAGAGAAATGATATCTTTTTTCTTTCTAACTCAAACACACACACATATATATATCAATGCACTTATTGGAAGCAAGTATGGGACTTTGGTTGCCCCCAGAGATGGACATCAAAGAGTCTGCAGCTATGATGGGGCCTATTGTGAAAAATTCGTATGATGTCCTCTTGTAGTGTAACAACCGGGAAAATTCACATTTTTCGGAAAATAATTACACAATGAATTTAAGCGTTAAAATGTGAAATTAAGTGATTTAATATTGTTTGGAACTAAATAAAATGTTCGAACAATGTTAAATGATAAAAAATGAGTAATAGTGATTTTATGTGTGTACACGTGTGTGCCATTCACAGTATCAAGAAGTAGGTCAAGATGATATTATCTTGACATAAAACTGATAAATTTGGGTTTAGCACTCCAAAATTAGTTAGGATAGCCTATTAGTACGCTCAAATTTGATAATTGAGCACAATGGTAATTTTTGACCGAAAATTCACAGTATCGGAAATTGGTCAAAATGACATCAGATGAAAATAAAACTGATATATTTGGATTCAGAACGCCCAAATTAGTCAGTATAGCCCATGTTGAAATTTTGGGTGAAAAAGTATATAAAGGCGGGAAAAAGTGGAATTTACTCATTTGTCCATAAATTCTCTCTCTCCTCATTTCTCTCTCTCTCTCTCTCCTCATTTCTCTCTCTCTCTCTCTACCCGAAAGTGTACAGTAACCGACTACCGGAAACGGTGTCCATTTTCGACACCGCCGGCACCGTTGGAAAGCTCTCACCGAGTTGAGTCCGATGGTGGGCCGACGCGACGGAGCAGTCGCCGGAACAAGCCGCACGCGCCGCCTGAAGGTCGCCGGAGCCGAAATCTTTCGGGTGAGATTTCTCCGCCGTCCGGCCACCATTTGCCACGAAACCGGTCCCAAAAGACTCGTGGTGAAGAGTATAACAAAACCCAGGTGGAATTTCAGCCCAACGGCCGCCGGATTGCGCCGCCCGAAGCCGCGACGTCGCCGCCGTGGAACTTGCCGTTTCCGGCGATGTTGAGCTGGACCACCGGTGCAGAAATGGTCACCGTGAAGAGGGGAGCAAAAGCCCTCAATCAATTTCGGGGAAAAAGTCCGGCACGGCGGAGTTCCACCGCCGCCGCCGTGGCCGTGACTTTCGGGGAGGTTTTCCGGCGATTGGGGCCTCCAAACATGAAATTGAGGCTAACAATGGATTCCTCACGTCGAGATCTTCAAGATGGGCTACTCATTTTCCACCGTCGCCGCCGGTCAACGCCAGTCAACGGCGACCGTTGACCAAATTTTGAAGTTTGACCCGTTGGCCTATTTTCGACGTTCCGGACGCATCCGCGGAGTCGGAATTGCAAGACGGGACATCAAATATGAAGAACGAGGAATTAGGGTTTATGCCGTCGAGATCGGACTGCAATTCGGTATAAATCCCGATCTTTTTATGTTCTGCAATTTAATTGTTTGGGACTGTTATATGATTTTATGATTATTGGTATGAAAAATGTGGAAAAGAATGTATGTAAAAAGAAGAAGAAAATGACTGTAATGGAGAAAAAGAAAAATATGTGATGATGTAACGATTTTACGTAAACAGTACGAGTTTTACGTAAAATCTAGGCCTCTGGTATAGTACGTGATAGAATTAGATTAGGATAGATGGTTTTCAGGCGTTTCCTAAATGCTGGAACCTCAAAAATTAAGGGGAAATTCTGTCGAAATTTCTAAAAACGGCACTAAGGGTATTTTGGGAAACGAGGGGTAAAATATAATCGGGAAGGGAACCCGAGCCCCCTCGAGGAATTAGGGCATGGAAAAAAAAAAGGAATGGGCAAGTTACGATTAGTAAACCGACCCTTCGAAACCCTAAAACGCAAAGAAAACATGAAACTGATTCTTAGGTTGGAATAGTACTTCTCGAGGGTCGGGAATGTGAAAAATTGGTAAAATGATAAGAATTGATCCGAAAAAGGTCCGATAAGATTTAAAAAGTTAATTAAATGATTTTGGGTTTAGAAAATCCAGCCTAAGTATGAAAATGAAAATGTTATGGTTAAACGACCCATCAAGGGCAAAATGGTCATTTTGTCCAAAGATTATCAAATTATGGGAAAAGAGCCCCAATGACCCTGGAATAGGTGAATGAAATTTGTAAAAACCAAAATTGAGGTTTAAGTTATGAAAAATCATGTCAAGGGCAAAATTGTAATTTTGTCAAAAAGTTAGGGGTAAAATCGTAATTTTTCAAAAGTTGGAGAAAAAAATTCGAAAATGGCCATTAAGGTTTAGAAAGCTGTCCTAAGGTTATAATTAAGGGTTATAAGATCAAAATCAAGCTTTTTAATAAAATAAAAGCTATAAATGAAAATGTGATTAACGGACAAAGTTTGTCTGTAGGAACCCGATCCAGATGCGACAAAGGACGTCGATGGATCCCAAGAAGAGGATAAGCACGCTATGAGTAAGTTCAGACATTTACCCGTCTGCAACTATGAACAAGCTTATCGTGATTATATGTTTTGTATGCAAATGTCATGATGTGATTTATGATGATGCTATAGTGAATACTATAGCAATGCTATGATGATGTTAAAAAAAAAAAAAAGATATGTTTTAAATAAATAATTATAAAAAGAATGTATATATATAAATACATGTATATATTGAATTATGAAGGAAAGACATTATAAAAGCTTTATGAGAATAAAGATGTGAGTATGAGAGATAGAAGAAAGGAAAGAATGGATGTTTTATGAAAGGTTTTATGGAAGTTAAGTTATGATGGATAGAGCAATGATGATCAGTGATGAAAGGAATTAAGAAAAAGCATGTTTTATGAGGACGAAATAATAAATGTTTTATGAAAAATGATATGAAAGCAAAGAGTTAGACAAGAAAGAGAAACAATGATAGGTTATGATGAAAGGTATGATGAAAGGATTAGAACATAACGATAAGATGTGATTGATAGAATAGAACGATAGGCTATGATTGATAGAAATGTGATGATAATATACGCTAGATATAATGAAGCAAATGATAAGATAAACAGAGAATAATTGTCTGCACATAACTAAACATACTTTTGTTTGTTATGATGTGATGTGATGTTATATAAGTAATATGTGCTATATATGCTGAAGTGTGATTAACATAATTCACACAAGTAAAGTAAAGAATTAAGAAAAGAATAACAACGAAAGAACAAATATTCCATGGAATGTTCTATGAAAAATGAGAAAGGAAAGACGATGAATGTCATGAAAAAGATGTATAACGAAAAATCAATATAAGAAAAATAAAAGCCTACAAGATAATAAGACTGAAAACTTAAGTTGTTGGCGTACCGGTCTCCCTACAAGGTCGAGACTTCCGGTCTATATCCTCCGCGTAGATGTGGCGCTACCCCGAAGGTGTGGTAGATTATAGGTTGGACCAGCCCCGAAGGTGAGGTTTTATGTGACTGTGAAGTAGGTTGGTGGGTAGCTCCCCCTCCTCCTACTGTCCGCGCGCAACTAGGTACGTCCAACAACGGGCCCAATTAAAGGAAAGTGGAAAGAAAACAAACGAAAAGAGTGTGAAAAGAAAAGAAAAGAAAAGAAAAGAAAGGAAAAGAGCGAGAAAAGAAAGGAAAAGAGCGTGAAAAGAAAAGAAAAGAAAAGAAAAAAAAAAAAAGAAAAGAGCGTAAAAAGAAAAGAAAAGAAAAGAAAAGAAAAGAGCGTGAAAAGAAAAGAAAGGAAAGCAGAGAGAAAAGAAAAGAAAAGAAATGATACGAAAAGAAAAGAAAAGTAAAGAATGACATAAAAAGAAACAAACGATATAAAACATAATAGAATCATATATGTGATGTGATGTGAATGACACGTTTTTACGTAATATTATGCTAGTGTGTATGTTACTAGCTTTTAAGATATGAAATGTTAAGAGATGATGATAAAGCGATAGAAAAGTTATAAAGGTTTAGAACGGAAGGTTAAGGAATGATAGGAATGAGAAGAAAAGAAATGAAGAAATTAGAATAGAATGATAAGAGATTATCAATAGAATGATGGGAATGATTAGCGAAGAGATAAATGAGCATGAGGAAGCTCACATAATATGTTATGTTTCGAGAATATGTATAGACGATGTATATGATGTGTATGTATGTGATGTCATATATTCTAGTAATAACATATATTACTAGTATTTATAAGTTAATGAATGTATGTTTGAACTTACTGAGCATCTAGCTCATTAGTTGTTTATATGTTACATGTAAGCAACCTGTTAGTTTAAAGTATTATGATGGACAACGGACGGATCTGCACGTGTCAAGGGACTGGGCGAGGGTATGGTACTACCATGAGTCTTTCGCTGAGCGTTCAAAAAGGAAGATGAAAGAAAGAAAGTTATGAAATATGTGTTATAAGAGTATGATAGAGATAGGTATAATATGTAAGTTAAATGAAAAAAAAAATTGCTATAGAAATTGCTTCCGCTTTAAATGAGAACGTTAAGAATGGAAAGTTAAGTAAGTTAAGTAAGAGGATGACGACCCACGAGGTTGCCAGCCATCGCGGTCGGCGTCAGAGTTCGACTGGTTGGTATGGTAACGTACGTGAGGGGTCGCCACATGTAGACTTTGATTGGCTGTGAGCTTCTCTTTGAATTTATGAAAAAAATCAGATGGAGTATCCCATCTTCAATTCACCCTGAAAGAATGTTGCCGAGATGGAGGGGCAGAGGACTGGCCCAAGGTTTCCCACATCCCATACATTAGCATTTTGGTAGATCCTCTAGACAATTTCAAGAAACCGATCAGCTAATGATCATTTAATTAGGATCTTTGCAGCATATCTCCTTTCGGCTCTCCTGGTAAGCTCAAACGCCTTTTGTCCCCGTTGTGCATATATCCTCATTACTCTATTTTAATATATATATATATTTTAATTTTTGAAAATTGGACTCCTATTCCTTGTTCATACATGGGAGAATATGTGCCTTGTGTTTTGTTATCTGGTTATATATAACTGGCTATGGTGGGAAATTTCAATACCAAATTAGCAGAGTGCTTATATTGTTGTTTAATCCCAAATTAGAGTGATTTCCAAGAAAGTTGTTACCTATGTAACTATATCCCTACTACTTGATTTATTTTTCTCTTTTATTGGCAATTTTTTTATGCCCTTTGTGCTGCTGTCGATATCTGATGATCTCCTTTCTTTAACGAAGAATGATTAATATTTTCTTTCCGACTTGTGTAATTTTTTGACACCTCAATTGGCACAGAACCAGGGATTTTAGTGGAAAGCATGGGAAATGGCTGGGCTTGTGTCAATGCTGGAAGATAATTTGGACTCTGGTTGCCCTAAATTAGATGGATATTAAAAGAGTTCACTATTATGGTGGGCGTTACAACTCTGAGAAATCAGTGTTCAGTTGTGGAACGCCCATCTGAACCTGGTATATTTATTATTGATGATATGAAGTTGCAAAACAAAAAATAAAATAAAATTGGAAAAAACTTTTGTTAGATTGATCATTGATTCCATCATTTGAGGTAGTAGACTACAGTATAATGTTATTGGACAATCAAATTGGAAACTATAGTTTGATGCCAAACATTACAGTATCTATTGACCCCCAGGTGCCACATACCATGGTCATGATCAACTTGATAACTTTGAGAAATCGAAGGGAATCAACTTGAGAGCTCAGTTTATTCGTCCTCGAATCTCTGAGTCTCGTGTTACCTATTTCCATTGGAGGTCCAATGCAAATTCTGACTGGCAAGTAACCACCAGTGAAGTAACACCAGAAATGCCCTTGCATTCTGACGATGGTTATATGATCTCCTCCAGTGCTTGCTATGGAACTCCCAAAGGTAGCTGTGATCAGGAGTTTTCTAGCGAAGACATTAGTGGAAACTGGAAAGTAAAATGACTAGCTTACAGGTAATTAGCCAAACCCAAATGCCGTTTATATAGCAATTAGCATCATTCCGTCATGTTATTTATTAATTTTTACTCTTGCTCTGATAACTGATTTATTATTTCTACCCAGAGATATAATGACTATAATGCACTTATCTCAGACACTCGGCTTGTAGGTAAATTTTCAGCATGTTCCAAGTCTTTCAAATTTCTTCCAAACTTTCTCGTAGTTAAACCTATCCTATTGTCCATAATATAATAGATTGTTGTTGCAGATTTATGATCAAGGGATTTTGTTTCAGATTATGTTTCACCTCAGGCTATGCCGTTGCCAATACTCTCTTCCGCCCATTGCTTTGCAATTCTATCGGTTTCATCTCATGCATGCTTCTCATTCCTGGAAATGTTTGATCTGAATCTCTAGTCTTGACGTTTGATCACGGAAGGGTGGTATGATGGAATCTGATTTACTTTGGTAATGTTTCTTGTTCAACTCAGAGGAGTTATATTGGTGCTCAACTTAGAGGAGTTATATACAAGTGCTTATAATTAGGAGTTTCAGTTAGAAAGTAGAGTGAGGGCATAACTTGTATTCATCTTCTTGAGAGAAATGAATGTGGAGAAAACCGTTGCAAACGAGTTGTTCTGGGTATCTTCATTCTTGCTATAAATTCTGCGTAGCATGTGGAAAAGTGAGAGAGAGAAACAATTTGTGCTTTATTGTTTCTTCATTTAGTGGATTGGTCCCAGAGAAGGCCTGAAGTGGATGTAGGACACATTGTCCGAGCCACTATAAATGTCCTGTGTTTTTATTTTTTTATTAGCTTTCGTGATTGTTTGATTTTCTGTTAATCTGATTTAATTGCCTCTATGCTTAGTTTAATAGGAAATAATTCTTGATCACAACAGTATTAACTAATATGATTGGATGGCTTGCCCATATGATCACCAAATTTAACCCAACCATAATGATCTATATGGGTTTGGTTAAATTAGTCGACTACAGCTATTTTAGCACCATTTAATTCTGTGTGTTTGGACTTTGTATGGAGAAATTCATTGGCACTTAAACATCACACTACCCTAAACTTTTAGGTTGTCGCCAAATATTGAGGCTGTTAGGCAATTAGTTCACGACTAAATTCTAATCACAGAAAATAAATAAATCACAAAAAAAAAAAAAAAATGCAAAAGCGATATCAAATTTTTATACAGATTCGTATAATTGATGACTATTTCATCTTTCTATCACTGTAAATTTCACTTGCAATCAATTATGTATTTTCTCTCTCAAGGTGACTCCCAACCCTCACAATATTATTTCTCTCGATATTAAAATAAAACCTTAGCTGTTTGTTTATACATATGTGCATAAGAAAAGACTTAAAATTCAAATAATGTTAAAAAAATTGAAACACTGTTAAAAAAAGGGCTTCTGGCGCCTCAGCCCCAATCCTCCGTGCTACGTTGCCTCCTTCATCGTTTCTTCCTCTTTTATTCTCTGCTTGGTTGATTTGGCTCCACAGAATCGGTAACCAATAAGGCTAGTGCAAATGAACTCTCTTTGATGCTTAGGTTGAAGGCAGCTCCGGGAATGGCTAGCAAAGTGGAAGTGCACCATTAGAAGGAAGCAAAACTTACTTTGGTTGAAAACTCTAACCCATCTTTTTACTATATATTACAAACATGCCCTTTTGAACAACCTTTTCATAAAGCACCATTAGAAGGAAGCAAAACTATTCCCCAAAAAAAAAAAAAAAAATAGAACGCGGCTAAAATACTTGTATATTAATCGAACAGATCATAGACTATAGAAAATATATATGTATACTAGAAATTAATTTAAATAAAGTAAAGAAAATAAAAATTGCATTAGAGAAGATTTAAGAAAATACATGTTGAAGGCTTTTTACCACGTTTTCTTACGGGAAAATAATGATAAAACAAAGTTTTATGTTTCCTAACCTTTTCTTATACAATCAGGAATTTTCATTTACACAATTTAGTGTTTCATCTTACTTAGAACGAAAACTAAAATTAAAAAACGTACATTTCCTGGTTAAAAAAATTCACTAAACACCAAATGTATGAACACCACATATTATATATGATTTGATATTTTCAATTAAAAATGACAACAAATAAAGTTATCGTCTTCTTTTGAGAATAAAATTTCAAATAAACAAGTGAAAAAAGAATGGCAAAGTGGTTATTTGATTGGTCCAGAATAATAAAAAGTTTAATTGAACACAGTTTTTTTTGGAAAATTTTAAGGAGTATAAAATACAAGATTTAAAAGTTAAAATTAAATTAACGGATGATTTAAGAAATGAAGTGGCAAGAGCTGGCTCTTTGTAATTTGAAAGCGTGACAATCTTTGTAATAAATGATAAAAAAAAAAAGATATAGTTTTTTTAAATGTTTAAGTTTTTGATGCATTTTGGACTATAATTATGGTTATTTTCTTTTAGGAAAGATTATGTTTGGATTTTTTTAAATTTTATTTCTCTATATGAATTTTATGGTTTATAATAAATATGGAGATTATTTTTATAAGATAAAAACTATCTTAAAAAAATTTTATTCATTCTTTTAATAAGTTAAGAGTATTACTCAAATTTTAGTATATTCTACGAAATTTTATGAGAGGTAAATATCAAAAGATAAGTCAACTTTAATAATATGTTGGAGCTATTATAATGACATTAGCATGTATAAATATATACATTAGAAATGGTCAAATATCACAAAAAGTGACCTTACAAAGTAGGAAGTTGGTTCAACCCCATCAGGCATTCGTTCTAAAACTTTTTGGAACTGAAGCTCACGGTTTCAATAAAGCTATTCGGTCAATAATTCTGATATAGAGTTTATTTTGCACAAAATAAGAAAACAAAAATGGAAACAAAAAAATTGTTTTCATTATTTGTTAAATAATATGAAAATAAAATAAAGTTATTTTTTTATTTTCGTTTTTGTTTTCTAAAACTTACACACTTAAAAAATATTTTTATAAACATACTTAAACACAATTTTATTTTAATTTTTTTAACTCAAACTAATTTTTTTAAAAACATAATTTCAAAAACATTTTCACAATTATTTTCAAAACGTTCTCATTTTTATTACCTATGTAAAACAAAATGATTCCCGAAAAAGCTCCTAAAGAGGTCCTTCTATTTTTATTTTTTTACCTATGTAAAACCATATTTTTTTGGGCGTAAAGTTTATTTTTATTGCTGTTCAATTGCTTTTTCAATACCAATTTGATTTCTATTAATTTATGTCTTCTTATCTAATTATTATAATTTTGCTACTTTTAATTTAATTAAATATTAAATTTTTTTTTTAATTTTAAATCTTATTGATGATGGGAAAAGGTAGATAAAGTATAAAGATTCATATTGTACATTGGAGCGTTAAACCAAGTACGATACTTTTTCATAATTTTAGTTTCTTATTTTGATAACAAATATATAACATTAGCGTATATAAATATATATATATATATATATATTTGAGATGGTTAAGTATCACAAAAAGTGACGAGGGAAGGTAGGAAGTTGTTTCAGCCCCATTAGTTATTGGTTCCAAAATGTTTCGGAACGGAAACTCATGGTTTCTATTAAAGTTGATTTGGAAGTAATTTTGAAATAACATTTGTTTTACACAAAATAAGAAAATAAAAACGAAAACAAAAAAATTGTTTCCATTTTTTTATATAATTTGAAAATAAAATAAAGTTATTTTTTCATTTCTGTTTTTATTTTCTAAAACTTACACTCTTAATAAATATTTTTATAAATATACCTAAACAAAAATTTATTTTTATATTTTTTTTACTCAAACTAATTTATCCAAAGGCACAATTTCAAAAACATTTTCACAATTAATTTTAAAACATTCTCATTTTTATTACCTATCTAAAACAAAATGATTCCCAAAAAAGCTCCTAAAAGGTCCTTCTTTTTTTCTTTTTTTTTTTTTCCCCTCTCTTTTTTCCTCAAACACCACGATGAATGATGAGATTGCGGGCACCTCTTTCACTCTTTCATTTAATATTATTATTTTATTATTTTTTCACGGTCGTATTCCCGGTACTTGGCTTTGTCCGTCAGTTCAATAAAGTTTTGCAATTGACCAACCCTGCAATCTTCACCTCTTTCTGCATTTACTATTTTGACATCCAATATGAAGATAAAAACCAAAAATAAGGCTTCAAGCTCCAAGTAATGGCAAAAGTTTTGATTTTCAACCCAAAACATAAAAAATAATATAACTTTCTCTAATTTATTACGTCATTTTTAATATCAAAATGAATATTTCATATATATTTTATTTTATCTCTATTTTATGTTCCGTTTTACTAATTACACACTATTTATCTACTTCACAAATTATGCCCACTAGACAATATTTTTTTCACATTTTGATCCAATATAAAATATTTTGTTATTTAACAATGTCACAAAAATTAGTATATCAATAAATTGCACTTTCCTAGCTAAAATGACCTATTTACTAGTGATATATTAATTAAAAACAAAACTAAATTTTAAAAAAAATTGTAAACTAACAATACAGTTACTAACTAAACATAAATGGAAAAGTGAAAAAGAAATATTAGTTCTCCTCCTACAAATGATCATTAAATGCATTATTATAAAGGGCAATGTGAGTATCTTGATTCTTGATTTCTTTATGACGAGCAAGAAAGTTATTTCTTTTGTGGCAGCAAAAAAGAAAAAAATTTATTCAAAAATAAGAAATTGGGATAACAATAAAAAAAAAATTAATTTATATTTTTTTTGAAAATTAAAAAAGAAAAAAGAAAATAAAAATATATATAAAAAAAATGACACCAAATTTGGTGTTTAGTAAACAGCCAAATATATTTTTGCACATTTCAGGGGGTGTTTGGGATAATGTCTCCAGACCCCAAAATTTAACTTTTTTTTTTTTCAAAATTTCACCACTTTTCATTATTTATATCTCCAAAACACTATAATAAACTCTAAATTTTAAAAATTCATAACTTTATGTATACAAGTCCAAATGAGATAATTTTTTTAAATTACATAGAATTTTGAGAAGAACGAAACAACATCCCTATTGATATTTTTTTTTTAAAAAATTTTTAAAATTTTTTATTTTTTCACCTTAAACAGTTTTTTCTCCCAAACATATTTTCTAAAACAACTTTTTTCTAACTCAAAAATAATGTCTCCAACCTCCTCCCCAAATACCCCCTCAATTCCTGTCTGGTCACAGTAAAATAATAACAAAAAATGATATTTGATTGGAGAATAGCTCCACGGTCGCTCCTACTTTCCAACGATAAAAAGTTATGCGTTGGAGAAGTAGAACAAACCTCCCACATAAAATGGTGAAATGAAAATAGTGGTCCAATAATTATGTACAAGCGGACATCTCCAAGCCCTTCAGCGCGTGTTAAAGTATAAATATTACGTTTATCAAATATGAAATTAAATAGATAATAAAAATGAATGCTTTCTTTTTTTCTTTTTAAAAAGCCATGCACGTTAGCAAGTTGTTTCCTTTATCCTATTTTTCTATTTATTTTTTGTCTTAATGTAATGCTACATGTGGCACGACAACTGTGACAGGTGGTAAATTAGCATCTTGGAATTTAAAAAATATACAATGCAGACAACTACAGTATTATAAAACAATTTAAGAGTTAAAATCGATTCCCACTAATTGCGTTGACCTCTTAGTCTAGCTAAATCTTTGGGTTCTTCACTAATCTGATCCTTTTCACACAAAATTTGCATCTGACCATCCAACCAGTTGAGCAAATCTCTAGCACCAAGTCATGGCTGAAATTCTGGTTTCCGTTCTGCTTGAACAGTTAGCATCACTAGCTGTTGAAAAGATATGGGAAAAAGGAAGGCAGACCCAGGATGTCATGAAAGAAGTTGCAAAGCTCACCAGCAACCTCCAAGCCATCAATGCTGTGCTCTTGGATGCAGAGAAACGACGGTTCGAAGAGGAAGCTGTGAGAGCTTGGCTCGAGAAGCTGAAAGACATGTCGTTCGACGTAGATGATGTGCTGGACGAGTGGAACACGGCCATTCTTAGATTTGAAGCTGAGAAGGAAGAGAAAGGAGAAGGTGAAAATGCTGATCTTGTGAAGAAGGTATGCTTCTTTATGCCATTTTCCTGGTTTCCTTGTGTTCAAGTCCGTCAAGTCGGCCTGCGGCTTAACATTTCTTGCAAGATAAAAGAGCTGAATGAACAGATTGACACTCTTGTTGATGAGAAAAATAAGTTCAGATTTAGCGAAACAAGCATCATTGAGCAACCTGAAAGAGAGAAGACGACTTCTTTTGTTGATGTTTCCGAAGTGTACGGTCGGGATAAAGAGAAGGAAATTTTGGTGAACCGCTTGTCATGTGAGAGCAGCCAAAGTGGAAGCGGTCCAAGCATCGTCCCTATTGTAGGGATTGGGGGAATGGGCAAAACTACTCTGGCGCAACTAGTGTACAATGATGATAAGGTTAAGGCTGATTTTCAGTACAGAATCTGGGTTTGTGTGTCAGAGCCTTTTGATGAGATCAGGATTGCAAAAGCGATCATAGAATCCTTGACCGGTAATCCAACCCCCGAATTAGTTGAATTGGAAAATTTCCATCAACAAATTCGTGTGGCTATCGGGGGAAAGAAATTCCTTCTCGTCCTTGATGATGTATGGACTGAAGACAGCAGGAAATGGGAAAAGTTGAGGAAACCTCTTCAGTATGGTGCAGCGGGAAGTAGAATTTTGTTCACAACTCGGAAAAAAGATGTTGCTATCATGATGGATGCGGAAGCTAGCATGATTACACTTGAGAGTTTGTCCGAGGAGGTCTGTTGGTCTATTTTTAGTAATCATGCATTTCGGGGCAGGGACAAGAGCCAGAAATTGGAAGAAATTGGTAGGGAAATTGTTAGAAAGTGCAAGGGCGTTCCTCTTGTTGCAAAATGTTTAGGAAGTCTTATGTACTTCAAGAAAAGTAGGCAACAATGGCTAGATATTTTGCATAGCAACTTATGGGAATTAGAGTACGTCAAGGCCGAAGTTTTTACTCCATTCCTTTTAAGCTATCATAATTTGCTTCCCTTCGAAAAACGTTGTTTGTCTTATTGTTCTGTTTTTCCAAAAGATACTGAGATTAGTAAAGATGAATTGATCCAAATGTGGATATCTCAGGGATATATAAGTTCAAAAAGTAGAAAGAATCTTGAGCAAGAACGTGAGGGTTACTTTGAAAATTTAGCAATGCGGTCTTTCTTTCAAGATTTTCAAAAAGACGAAGTTAATGGAGATATTTTGAGTTGCAAGGTACATGACATAATGCATGACTTTGTCCAATTTCTTACACAAAAGGAATGTTGCGTCATCGATGTTAAGGAGAAAATAGAATATGTGGGAAAAAATTCCCGTCATGCAACACTATTACCCGACTCACTAGAGCAGGCCAACGTTCCTAGTTCACTGTACAAGAACAAAGGTTTGCGTACACTCTTTGTTGCATCCTCACGTTTTTCCCCTTGGCCAGCTGAAAGCTCAAGTTTGAAAAGGCTGTTCTTAAGTGTGACATCTCTCAGGACATTGAATTTGTTGTGGGGTAGATTTGAGCAATTACCAGAAGGATTTGAAAAGTTGATCCATCTTAGATATCTGGACCTGTCTCGGACAAGACTAAAGGAATTACCAAACTCCTTGTGTGATTTATTTAATCTGCAGGTTTTAAGATTGACTCGCTGTTTTGATCTTGGACAGCTGCCAAAAGAAATAGGGAAACTGGTAAACTTACGTCATCTATACATTTATGAGTGTTTTGATCTAAAGCATTTACCAAAAGGAGTTAGAAAATTGAGTTGCCTCCAGACATTAGATATGTTTGTTGTGCCTGATTATAATAGCCTCGAGAATAGGATTGAGGCATTAGAGCTTCAAGATTTAAATATGTTGAAAGAACTTCAAGGCAGCTCTTTGTGTATACGCCAGTGTGGAAACCTACGAAATGGGAGTCAGGCGAAGAGGGCACAACTCAAGGACAAAGAATACCTTGTTAGATTGACGCTATATTTCGATAGTAGTTGTGAGAATGGAGGAGCTCATGATGAGATACGTGAGGCGTTGGAGCCACATCCAAACTTGGAAGATTTAACAATTGCTTTTTACAAAGGCAACACTATTTCTCCGAGGTGGATGATGGCTTTAATTAATCTCAAAAGCCTCACCCTGGTCGGTTGCAGTGTGTGGCGACCCCCACGTACGTCACCATACCAATCAGTTGAGCTCTGACGCCGACCGCGATGGCTGGCAACCTCGTGGGTCGTCATCCTCTTACTTAACTTACTTAACTTTCCATTCTTAACGTTCTCATTTAAAGCGGAAGTAATTTCTATAGCAATTTTTTTTTTCTTTTAACTTACATATTATACCTATCTCTATCATACTCTTATAACACATATTTCATAACTTTCTTTCTTACATCTTCCTTTTTGAACGCTCAGCGAAAGACTCATGGTAGTACCATACCCTCGCCCAGTCCCTTGGCACGTGCAGATCCGTCTGTTGTCCATCATATTACTTTAAATAAACACGTTGCTTACCTGCAACATATAAACAACTAATGAGCTAGATGTTCAGTAAGTTCAAACATACATTCATTAACTTATAAATACTAGTAATATATGTTATTACTAGAATATGTGACATCACATATATACACATCATACACATCGTCTATACATATCCTCGAAACATAACATATTATATGAGCTTCATCATGCTCGTTTATCTCTTCGTTCATCGTTCTTATCATTCTATCGATCAACTCTTAACATTCTAATCTAATCTCTTCATTCCTTTGCTTTTTCATTTCTATCATTTCTTAACTTTCTGTTCTAAACCTTTATAACTTCTCTATCGCTTTGTCATCATCTCTTAACATTTCATATCTTAAAAGCTAGTAACATACACACTAGCATAACATCACGTAAAAACGTGTCATTCACATCACATCACATATATAATTCTATTATGTTTCATATCGTTTGTTTCTTTTTATATCGTTCTTTATTTTTCTTTTCTTTTCGTATCATTTCTTTTCTTTTCTTTTCTCTCTGCTTTCCTTTCTTTTCTTTTCACGCTCTTTTCTTTTCACGCTCTTTTCCTTTCTTTTCTTTTCTTTTCTCTTTTTTTTTCACGCTCTTTTCCTTTCTTTTCTTTTCTTTTCTTTTTTTTTTTCACGCTCTTTTCTTTTCTTTTCTTTCTGTTTTCCTTTCTTTTCACGCTCTTTTCCTTTCTTTTCTTTTCTTCTCTTTTCCTTTCTTTTCTTTTCTTTTCTTTTCACTCTTCTTTCGTTTGTTTTCTTTCCACTTTCCTTTGGTTGGGCCCGTTGTTGAACGTACCTAGTTGCGCGCGGATAGTGGGAGGAGGGGGAGCGACCCACCAACCTATCTCACAGTCACATAAAAACCGCACCTTCGGGGTTGGTCCATCCTATAATCTACCGCACCTTTGGGGTAGCGCCACATCTACGCGGAGGATATAGACCGGAAGTCTCGATCTTGTAGGGAGACCGGTACGCCAACAACTTAAGTTTTCAGTCTTATTATCTTGTAGGCTTTTATTTTTCTTATATTGATTTTTCGTTGTACGTCTTTTTCATGACATTCATCATCTTTCCTTTCTCATTTTTCATAGAACATTTCATGGAATATTTGTTCTTTCGTTATTTTTTTCTTTTCTTAATTCTTTACTTTATTTGTGTGAATTATGTTAATCACACTTTAGCATAGCATATATAGCACATATAGCACATATCACTTATATATCATCATATCATATCACATCATAACAAACAAAACACGTTTAGTTATGTGCAGACAATTATTCTCTGTTTATCTTATCATTTGCTTCATTATATCTAGCGTATCTTATCATCACATTTCTATCAATCATAGCCTATCGTTCTATTCTATCAATCACATCTTATCGTTATGTTCTAATCCTTTCATCATACCTTTCATCATAACCTATCTTTTTTTTTTTTTGGCCTAACTCTTTGCTTTCATATCATTTTTCATAAAACATCTATCCTTTCGTTATCATAAAACATATCTTTCTTAATTCCTTTCATCACCGATCATCGTTACTCTATCAATCATAACTTAACTTCCATAAAACATTTCATAAGCATCCTATTCTTTCTTTTCATATCTCATCTTCTTCTTATGCATTCTATCATAACATTCTCATTCTTATTCTTTCCATTCTTCTACCTCTCTTTCTCACATCTTTATTCTCATAAAACTTTTATAATACCTTTCCTTCGTAATTCAATATATACATATATTTATATATATATATATTTTATAAATTATTTATTAAAATATAACTTTTAACATCATCATAGTATTACTATAGCATTGCTATAGCATCATCATAAATCACATCATGACATTTGCATACAAAACATATAAACACGATAAACTTGTTCATAGTTGCAGGCGAGTAAATGTCTGAACTTACTCATAGCGTGCTTATTCTCTTTTTGGGATCCATCGACGTCCTTTGTCGCGTCTGGATCGGGTTCCTATAGACAAATTTTGTCTGTTAATCACATTTTCATTTATAGTCTTTATTTTATTAAAAAGCTTGAATCTGATCCTATAACCCTTAATTATAGCCTTAGGACAGCTTTTTAAACCTTAATGGCCCTTTTCGAATTTTTCCCCAACTTTTTGAAAAATTACGATTTTACCCATAACTTTTGACAAAATTACAATTTTACCCTTGACGTGTTTTTTCATAATTTAAACCTCAATTTTGGCTTTCACAACTTCATTAACCTATTCCGAGGTCATTGGGACTCTTTTCCCATAATTTGAGAATCTTTGGGCAAAATGACAATTTTGCCCCTGATGGGTCGTTTAATCATAACATTTTCATTTTCATACTTAGGCTGGATTTTCTAAACCCAAAATCATTTAATTAACTTTTTAAATCTTATCGGACCTTTTCCGGATCAATTCTTATCATTTTACCAATTTTCACATTCCCGGCCCTCGGGAAGTACTATTCCGACCTAAGAATCGGTTTCATGTTTTTCTTGCGTTCTAGGGTTTCGAAAGGTCGGTTTACTAATTGTAACTTGTCCATTCCTTTTTCCATGCCCTAATTCCTCGAGGGGGCTCGGGTTCCCTTCCTGATCATATTTTACCCCTCGTTTTCCCATATTACCCCTGGTGTCATTTTTAGAAATTTCGGCAGAGTTTCCCCTTAATTTTTGAGGTTCCAGCATTTAGGAAACGCCTGAAAACCATCTATCTTAATCTAATTCTATCACGTACTATACCAGAGGCCTAAATTTTACGTAAAACTCATACTGTTTACGTAAAATCGTTACATTATCACATTTTTTTCTTTTTCTCCATTACAGTCATTTTCTTCTTTTTACATACATTCTTTTCCACATTTTTTTTATACCAAAAATCATAAAATCATATAACAGTCCCAAACAATTAAATTGCGGAACATAAAAAGGTCGGGATTTATACCGAATTGCAGTCCGGTTTCGACGGCATAAACCCTAATTCTTCGTTCTTCATATTTGAGGTCCCGTTTTGCAAATCCGACTCCGCGGATGCGTCCGGAACGTCGAAAATAGGCTAACGGGCCAAACTTACATTTTTGGTCAACGGTCGCCGTTGACCGGTGTTGACCAGCCGTTGACCAGCGTTAACCGGTGGCGACGGCGGCGGCGGTGGCAAGTGGGTAGTCCATTTTGAAGATCTCGACGAGAGGAATCCATCGGTAGCCTCAATTTCACATTTGGAGGCCCCAATCGCCGGAAAATCCCCCCGAAAGTCACGGCCACGGCGGCGACGGTGGAGCTCCGCCGTGCCGGACTTTTTTCCCGAAATTGATTGAGGGCTTTTGCTCCCCTCTTCACGGCGACCATTTCTGTACAGGTGGTGCAGCTCAACATCGCCGGAAACGGCGAGTTTCCACGGTGGCGACGGCGACGACGATGGGCGGAGTTGGGCGGCGCGATTCGGCGGCCGTTGGGCTGAAACTCCACCTGGGTTTTGTTCTACTTTTCACCACGAGTCTTTTGGGACCGGTTTCAGCTTGATCGGACGTCGGACGGCGAAGATATCGGCGATCGAAATTTCCGGTGGCCGGCGGCTTCGAGGGGCGCGTGCGGCGGCGTGCGGCGGCCGTTCCGTCGCGTCGACCCACCGTTGAACTCAGCTCGGCGAGAGCTTTCCAACGGTGCCGGCGGTGTCGTGAACGGAGGCCGTATGTGAAAGTTGGTTACTGTACACAATTCGGGTAGAGAGAGAAAGAGAATGAAGAGAGAGAATACACATGGGCAAATGAGGAAATTCCACTTTTTCTCGCTCTTTATATACTTTTTCGCCTAAAATTTTAACATGGGCTATCCTGACTAATTTCGGGGTCATGAGTTCAAATATATCAGTTTTATTTTCATCTGTGGTCATTTCGACCAATTTCCGATACTGCGAATTTTTGATCAAAAATTATCCTTGTGCTCAATTATCAAATTTGAGCGTGCTGATAGGCTATCCTGACTAATTTGGGTGTGCTGAATCCAGATTTATCAGTTTTATGTCAAGATAATATCATCTTAACCTACTTCTTGATACTGTGAGTGGCACACACGTGCACACACATAATATCACTATTACTCATTTTTCATCCTTTAACATTGTTAGAACATTTTATTTTAGTTCTAAACAATATTAAATCACTTAATTTCATATTTTAATACTTAAATTTATTATGTATTTATTCTCTGAAAAAAGTAAATTTTTCCAGTTGTTACACAGTGAGTGGCGAATTTTACCTTCTTTGGGAAAATTGCCGTCTCTTGAATTTCTCCACACAGGGTACTTCGACAGAGTGGAAAGGGTGGGGGACGAGTTTTTGGGAATAGAAAATGATGATAATGCAGGTGCACCCTCGTGCCACCAAATTTTATCATTCCCAACATTGAAACGACTTCAGTTATAATGCTGAAAAGGTGGGAAAAGTGGGAATTAGAGTTTAATTCAGGAGGAGAAGAACATAATAGCTTATCAATAATGCCATCCCTTCAATCCTTGGAAATTGGGTATTGCTCAGAACTAAAAGCACTACCAGACTTCCTCCGAAAGACACCTCTGCAGCAATTAGTCATCGCATCCTGCCCAATCCTGAAAGAACGTTGCCGAGAAGGAGTGGGAGAGGAGTGGCCCAAGATTTCTCACATCCAAAACATCCGATTCGAAGATCAGTAATTTCCACAGAGCATTAATACCAAGAAACCAATCAGCTAATAACAAACGAGTTTGACAACATGGAAGCTTCTGGTAACTTCTCCTAGTCCTTCTATCCCCTTTTTATGTTATCAGCGGAGTTTTCAGTTTCTCAATTCAATTTCCTTGCTTATTTTTTTAATTTATATCTAGATATCTTGTTCCTAGTTCAGATTGAAGGAGATAGAATAAAGGATTTTTTTTTTGGCTTTATTGTGTATGACATTGTGTGCCTCTCGTGCTACTATCTGGATGCGAAATGTATGTGTGTGGATGCGAAAGGTATGTGTGTGTGTGTATTGCTTTTGGTTTTCATTCCGTGCCTTTTGTTTTCTTTCTGTCTTTGTTTAGATTTAATCTTGATCTCAGGGGATTTCTCATCTTTTTTTTTTCCGTAATTTATATGTGTGTGTGCATATGCATATACATGTACATATACACATGTGTATATATATATATATATATAGATTAGGAGATTTCGCCCTTTCTCCTCAAAAGAGTTTTGATATGATTCTTACTTATGATGTCTAATTGACTTGATACAATAAATGCTTGTGATGGGAAACTACAATACCAAATTAGATTGCTCCTTTTAGTATCTTTTCCTTGCTTTCAATATATCCTCGTTTCCCAAAAAAAAAAAAATGAAGAAAAGAAAGGATTGCTGCTTGGTTTCTGATGCCTACTCTGCTATATGCAACCGATCTCCTTTCTTTATTGACAAATGATCTATTTTCTGACTCGTGCATACATATTAGAATGTCCACATTGGTATAGATCCAGTTGCCTTGGACTTGGGAAGTATGTCAAATGGCTTGTGTGACGCCCCCCATGTACGTTACCATACCAACCAGCCGAACTCTGACTCCGACCGCAATGACTGGCAACCTCGTGGGTCGTCATCCTCTTACTTAACATACTTAACTTTCCATTCTTAACGTTCTCATTTTAAAGCGGAAGCAATTTCTATAGCAAAATTTTTTTTTTAAACTTACATACTATGCCTATAATTCTATCATACTCTTATAACATATAATTCATAAATTTCTTTCTTTCATCTTCCTTTTTGAACGCTCAGCGAAAGACTCATGGTAGTACCATACCCTCGCCCAGTCCCTTGGCACGTGCAGATCCGTCCGTTGTCCATCATATTACTTTAAACTAACAGGTTGCTTACCTGCAACATATAAACAACTAATGAGCTAGATGCTCAGTAAGTTCAAACATACATTCACGCAACATATAAACAACTAATGAGCTAGATGCTAATTAACTTATAAATACTAGTAATATATATTATTACTAGAATATATGACATCACGTATACACATATCATACACATCGTCTATATAGATCCTCGAAACATAGCATATTATTTTAGCCTCATCATGGTCATTTATCTCTTCGTTCATCGTTCTTATCATTCTATCGACCATCTCTTATCATTCTAATCTAATCTCTTCATTTCTTTGCTTTTCATTCCTATCAGTTCTTAACTTTTTTGTTCTAAACCCTTATAACTTTTCTATCGTTTTGTCCTCATCTCTTATCTTTTTGTATCTTATAAACTAGTAACATATACACTAGCATAACATCACGTAAAAACGTGTTATTCACATCATATACATAATATCAAATACATCACATCACATATATTAAATTCTATTATGTTCTTTTAACGTCGTTTTATTATTTAAGTATTTTTCATTGATTTCATTGTGTTATTCTTCCATATCGTTTGTTTCTTTTTGTATCATTTCATTTCTTTTCTTTTCACTCTCCTTTCCTTTCTTTTCTTTTCACGCACTCTCCTTTTCTTTCTTTTCTTTTCACTCTCTATTCCTTTCTTTTTTTTTTCACTCGCTCTCCTTTCCTTTTTTTTTTTTTTTTTTTTTTTCTTTTCACTTTCTTTTCTTTTCTTATCTTTCACTGGTAGGCCTCGTCGTTAAACGTACCTAGTTGCGCGCTGATAGTGGGGGGAGGGGAAGCGACCTACCAACCTATCTCACGGTCAATCTTTAACTTTTAGCCATTAACCTCACACCTTCAGGAGGTAGCATTCCACTGTAAGCCATTAACCTCACTTACGGGAGGTAGCATTCAATTATAGTGGAATTCATAACATAAAATCTCACCTACGGGAGGTCGGTACGCCAACAACTTAAGTTTTCAGTCTTATTATCTTGTAAGCTTTTATTTTTTTCTTATATTGATTTTTCGTTGTTTTTCTTTTCTTAATTCTTTATTTTACTTGTGTGAATTATTTTAATCACACTTTAACATATATGGCACATATTACTTATATACCATCACATCACATCATATCACATCATATCACATCATAACAAACAAGAACACGTTTGGTTAAGTGCAGACAATTATTCTCTATTATTATTTGCATCATTCTATCTATTATATCTTATCATCATATTTCTATCAATCATAGCCTATCGATCATAGCCTATCGTTCTCTTCTATCAATCACATCTTATCGTTATGTTCTAATCCTTTCATCATACTTTTCATCATAACCTATTATTGTTTCTCTTTCTTGTCTAACCCTTTGCTTTCATATCATTTTTCATAAAACATCTATCCTTTCGTTCTCATAAACATACCATTTCTTAATTCCTTTCATCACCGATTATCGTTGCTCTATCAATTATAACTTAACTTCCATAAAACTTTTCATAAACATCCTATTCTTTCCTTTCATATCTCATCTCTTCTTAGGCATTCTATCATAACATTCTCATTCTTACTCTTTCCATTCTTCTATCCTTCTTTATCACATCGTTACTCTCATAAAAATTTTATAATACCTTTCCTTCATAATTCAATATATACATATATTTATATATATATATATATTTTATAAATTATTTATTAAAACATATCTTTTAACATCATCATAGTATTGCTATAGTATTATTATAGCATCATCATGAATCACATCTTGACGTTTGCATACAAAACATATAAATACGACAAGCTTGTTCATAGTTGCAGACGGGTAAATGTCTGAACTTACTCATAGCGTGCTTATACTCTTCTTGGAATCGATCGACGTCCTTTGTCGCTTCTGGATCGGGTTCCTACAGACAAACTTTGTCCGTTAACCACATTTTCATTTATAGCCTTTATTTTATTAAAAAGCTTGATTCTGATCTTATAACCCTTAATTATAGCCTTAGGACAGCTTTTTAAATCTTAATGGCCCTTTTTCGAATTTTTCTCCAACTTTTTGAAAAATTACGATTTTACCCATAACTTTTGACAAAATTACAATTTTGCTCTTGACGTGATTTTTCATAACTTAAATCTCAATCTTGGCTTTTACAACTTCATTAACCTATTCCAGGGTCATTGGGGCTCTTTTCCCATAATTTGAGAATCTTTGGGCAAAATGACCATTTTGTCCCTAATGGGTCGTTTAACTATAACATTTTCATTTTCATACTTAGGCTGGATTTTCTAAACCCAAAATCATCTAATTTACTTTTTAAATCTTATCGGACCTTTTCCGGATCAATTCTTATCATTTTATCAATTTTTCACATTCCCTGCCCTTGGGAAGTACTATTCTGATCTAAGAATCGGTTTCATATTTTCCTTGCGTTCTAGGGTCTCAAATGGTCGGTTTACTAATTATAACTTTCCCCTTTCCTTTTTCCATACCCTAATTCCTCGAGGGGGCTCGGGTTACCTTCCCAATCATATTTTTACCCCTCATTTCCCATATTACTCCTAGTTCCGTTTTTAGAAATTTCGGCAGAGTTTCCCCTTAATTTTTGAGGTTCCAGCGTTTAGGAAACGCCTGAAAACCATCTACCTTGATCTAATTTTATCACGTACTATACCAGAGGCCTAGATTTTACGTAAAACTCATACTGTTTACATAAAATCATTACATTATCACATATTTTTCTTTTTCTCCATTACAGTCATTTTCTTCTTTTTTACATACATTCTTTTCCATAATTTTCATACCAATAATTATAAAATCATACAATAGTCCCAAACAATTAAATTGCAGAACGTAAAGAGGTCGGGATTTATACCGAATTGCAGTCCGGTCTCGACAGCATAAACCCTAATTCTTCGTTCTTCATATTTGAGGTCCCGTCTTGCAATTCCGACTCCACGGATGCGTCCGGAACGTTGAAAATAGGCTAATAGGCCAAACTTCAATTTTTGATCACCGGTCGCCGTTGACCGGGTTGATCGGCGGCGACGGTGGAAAGTGGGTAGTCCATCTTGAAGATCTCGACGAGAGGAATCCATTGGTGGCTTCAATTTCACCATTCGACACCTCTATCGCCGGAAATCGCCCCTCGAAAACTCGGTCACGGCGGCGGCTTTGGAACTCCACCGTGCCGGGGTTGTGGCGTGCAATTGACTTGGGGCTTTTGCTCCCCTCTTCACGGCGAGCATTTCTGTACCGGTGGTGCAGCTCAACATCGCCGGAAATGGCGAGTTCCACAACGGCTTCACGGTGGCGATGTCGCGGTTTCGGACGGCGCGATCCGGCGGCCGTTGGGCTGAAACACCACATGGGTTTTGTAGTACTCTTCACCACGAACGTTTTGGGATTGGTTTCGTGGCAAACGGTGGTCAGACGGCAGAGAAATCTCACCGGGAAGATTTCGGCTCCGGCGGCCTTCAGGCGGCGCGTGCGGCTTGCTCCGGCGGCTGCTCTGTCGCGTCGGCCCACCATCGGACTCAGCTCGGCGAGAGCTTTCCGATGACACCTGCGGTGTCAAAAACGGACACCGTTTTCGATGGTCGATTACTGTACACATTCGGGTAGAGAGAGAGAGAGAAGGAGGAGAGAGAGAGCATGTAGACAAATGAGGAAATTTCACTTTTTTTCGCTCCTTATATACCTTTTCGCCCAAAATTTCAGCATGGGCTTTCCTGACTAATTTGGGCGCCCTAAATCTAAATATATCAGTTTTATTTTCATCTGAGGTCATTTCGACCAGTTTTCGATACTGCAAATTCTCGATCAAAAATTACCGTTGTGCTCAATTATCAAATTTGAGCGTGCTGATAGGCTATCCTAACTAATTTGGTAGTGCTGAACCCAAATTTATCAGTTTTATGTCAAGATAATATCATCTTAACCTACTTCTTGATACTGTGAATGACACACACGTGCTAACACTTAAAATCACTATTAATCATTTTTCATCCTGTAATATTATTAGAACATTTTATTTAGTTTTAAACAATATTAAATCACTTAATTTCACATTTTAACACTTAAATTCATTGTGTATTTATTTTCTGAGAATTATGAATTTTCCCGATTATTACAGCAACATTTTAAGATAGTAATGGACTCTGGCTGTCCAAAACGACAGATATCAAATAGCCTGCAACTATGGCAGGGCGAACAACTCCGACGAGCTTGCATTTAATTGCGGCAAGACATGGCAAGAGGACTCATTATTGACCATTCATGAATTGAGCTACCATACTTAATTAGGATTGTACAATATAATTTAACTGAACAATAGAACTGGAAAAATCATAAAAATCAACATTGTGGTATCTATTGATCCCCAGGTACCATGTAACATGGTCAAGGTTAAAGGATTTAGATAACTTGTCATGTTTGAGAAAACAGAGAGGAATCGACTTGGGATCTCTGTCAAGTTACATGCGGCTTGGTTTATCTGCGTTCAAGGCCCTATCTCATGTTCCCCCTCTCCATAACAAGTCAAATCAGGATTCTTATGCCCGACAAGTAACCATCTATAATGTGACAAGAACAGAAATGCACATGTATCGTCTTGACGGGATGGTGTATGACTTCCTCCATAGAATTTGTAAGATATGGAACTCCATAAGGTAGCTTGCAGTAGTATTCTATCCAAAAATGAACTGCATATACTTCATTTTGGTTTTAATTCGTAGGAGTTTACAAGATTACGTTTTTGGGATTCTGTTTTCTTTTGTTATCCTATTCATTAGTTTAGGTGGATACCCTATCCTCCTTGTACTGTACTTGTTAATTCTTTGTGATTAATGAAGTTGTGTCCGTTTTCAATTTGAAAAAATAAACATTGTTTGTGGTTTCTTAGTTAAGATAGGATTTTCTTTAATCTTCCATTTTTTAGTCATACCCTCATGATGTTGTAAAACATGGTGTCTTAATAAGATTACTATTATATATGCATACAGGTACATAAGTGAAACTAAAAATTGAGAGAGGCTCAAAGGGATTAGTTATCTACATCGCCTGAGTGAAAGTACTACTCGTTTTTCCTTAAAAATTAAAAAAAAAACAACGATAACAACAACAAATTTTTCCTTTACTTTGTTTTGTATGCCCAATAGAGTGAGAGAAACTCAGACATTGTATTGTGCTTTATGAATATGTGACCGTGTTGATAGATGTTTATTTATTTATTTATTTTTGCAGGTTTTCTTTATCTGCATTTATGGACACGGAGGACTTTCGTGTATTTTTCAGCAGAAAAATAGCAATAGAGCCTGCAACAGCTGTAACATTTGCAACCTCTACTGCAAGGTTTTTTAGTCTGTCTTTTACTTTTGCTTTTGTCGATGCAGCCGCTGTAGTTGCCTCACCTATTCTTAGAGAACTTTTTTCCTATTGGACAGTAGAACAGAATGGTCAAAGTTCGTGACAAGAAATACAAAAGCTTTTTCCAAATGGCGTGTTATTTTTGTTATATCTGTTGACCACCTTCAGTAGAAGTGGGAGGGGACTGGCTGAAGATTTCTTATGTCCAATTATGCGACTTTCGTTGGAGAGGATGTTAAAAGTTCTTGTCACAGCTCCTCTCGTAAGTATTGTGAAAATTTTGCTTGTTTTGCACTTGGGCGTTCTCTTTCATTTTTTTTTTCCTCTTATATAAATGGTGGTATTGCAGATTTAACGGCTCTGGCTGTGCCTATTTGTTTTTTGGGTTTTTTTTTTCCCTTCTTTTTTCAAAACTCTGTACTTGATTCTTTGAATAGTTATTGCTTTAATATGATTTAGCTTCTTTTCCTAGCTGCTCCTTGGAAGCCTTATGCTAGTTTGTGAATGTTTGACAATCTCCTCTAAGCACTCTTCTATGACATTAAAGACTTTAATATGTAGTCTTAAAGATCCAGGAATGTTCGAGTACCAATCTTAGTGGATGCTATGTTTCTGTTGGCAAAACAATCTTGCTGCTACAAATGATGAATTATGAGCTGCCCAACCTGCTTTTCCTACATTTGAATTCAAATAAGGGATCCACAAAAGGAAACGGCAAATGTAGACTAGCCTACTAGAGGCCAGCACTTTCTTCTGCCTTACAACAAATTAAGGGCAAGGATTTCACTGACCACTGGACTCTCATCAACCGTTCACTTCAATTAAATAGCTTTTGATCGGATATATTTGTAGATTTGTACACATTACTTAATTTTGGCATCGTTTATCTGCAGAGAGAGCAGGTATCTTGGCTTGACCTCATCCAAAAAGATATCAGAGTTGATCTTTAATTGGTTATGCAAAAGTTAGTTTCTGAATACTACTAAAATCTGTTAATTAACCTCAAATTCATCCAGTATATGTATAACATATTGAACCAATTATTGTGCTGGCTAATTAGTTTCAACATAATTTGTTTAGCATTCCCAAAACAGCCTTGGAATGTCAAATGTGGATTCTACATCAGAAGACACATATGGGATATGATCAAACATGAGTGGGATTCAATTTAACACATGTAGGTATCTCCATTATATTTGTCTATCAATCTTCTTTCACACTCTCATATGTAACTTCATTTAAATATTTATTGTAGTTTTCTGGAATTACCGAGTACATTTTTCATTATGCATGCGAACTGTGGAACAAGTGGAGACCATTGGATCAAGGATAATTCAAGTGGTAGTTATTAGCTCTTTGTAATTTATGTAGCTTGATTCTTTCTTTTTCTATTCTTAGGACTATTAATGTACTTCCAGTGTTTTTTGTGAAGATGTAGATGAACTATGAGTGGCTTGATCCCTTAACTGGATACGTAGGCAACCTAGCTTCGGCTGGTCCAGCCACAAAAAAAAAAAAAAAAAAACACAGAAACGATAACACGCAACCTTTTTTTTTTTTTTTTTTTTTTCAATAAACAGTTTATGTTTCTTTATTAGTTTAGTGTTGATATATTGATAGCTATGTATCACCTTGAAAATGTGAATCATATTGAGCCAAATAGCATTATTCTGTTTCTTGTGCTACTGGTCTTGGACATTGGATTATCAAACTGTTTGAAAGCTAGAATGCCAAATTTAAAAAATAGAAAAGAACAAACACCCTTTCATTAGACTACATGGTTGTCTAACACCCCTTTCATTGGACGACAAACTAACAGTCTCTTTACATCAAGCTGAGCTACTTGAGCTAACTGATAAATAAGTTTTCAGCTTCATCGAAAGATCTATTTGGGTTTTTCTTTACGACCATTTAAGGTAACTTTTCCTTCTTCTACATATCCATTGTTGTACATTTCTTCTAAATTCTTATGCCATTGATTGCCAGTTTTTGCTCTAATTATGCACTTGGGTGTTTGTGTATGCATTTTCTAGATCACTAAATTCGCTGCTTTCAGGACTGCTATTTGTTGGTCACAAAACAAAGTTCTCTAATCATGAAGTTGACTGAGGAATACTGCCAGTTCCACTTTTGTACATTCTTCAACTTCATTCTCGGAAAAGGTTCTCACTGTATTGATTATTCTTGGTTTTTGCTTTATTAAAGGAATTCTCTACTACATGTAGAAAATTATTTCAAACCCAGTAAAACTTTTAATGATGACTTTTTGGTTTCTTTTTTTGACATTCAGTTTGCATCACTATTTTTAGTTTTCCAATTAACTTTGGTTTATTATTGTACAACTTGAGACTCGAACTATCCTCATTCGTTTTCATGCCTCCCAGCTACAGATATCTGCTGATCTCCTTCATTAATAGAGAAATGATTTCTTTTTTATTTCTAACTCAAGCATACATATATACATTGATGCCCTTATTGGAAGCAAGCATGGGACTTTGGTTGCCCCCAGATATGGACGTCAAAGAGTCTGCAACTATGATGGGGCCTACTATGAAAAAAAAAAGTATGTTGTCCTCAAATTTTGTAGACTTATATTGGCTGTCAGCTTCTCTTTGAATATATGGAAAATCTGATGGAGTATCCCGTCTTCAATTCACCCTGAAAGAACATTTCCTAGATGGAGGGGCAGAGGACTGGCCCAAGGTTTCTCACATCCCATACATTAGCATTTTGGTTTGTCCTCTAGACTGTTTCGAGAAACCGATCAGCTAATGATCAAAACAGTCTGCGGCTTCATTTAATTATGATCTCTGCTGCATATCTCCTTATGGCTTTCCTGGTAAACTCAAACACCTTCTGTCCCCTCTGTGCATATTTCCTTATTATTTTATTTTAACATATATTTTTTATTTTTGAAAATTAGACTCCTGTTCCTTGTTCATACATGGGAGAATATGTGCTTTGTGTTCTATTATCCGGTTATACATAACTGGCTATGGTGGGAAATTTCAAAACCAAATTAGCAGAGTACTTATATTGTTGTTTAATTAGAGTGATTTCCAAAAAATTTATTCCCACTGTAACTATATCCCTACTACTTGGATTTGTTTCTCCCTTTCATTAGCAATTTTTTATGCCTATTGTGCCACTGCCGATATCTGATGATCTCCTTTCTTTACTGGAGAATGATTAATTTTTTCTTTCTAAGTCGTGTAATATTTTGATACCCAATAGGCACAAAACCAGTTTGTCTAGATTTGGAAAGCATGGGAAACGGCCAGGCTTGTGTCAATGCTGGAAGATAGTTCGGATTCTGGTTGCCTCAAAAGATGGATATTGAAAGGGCACAACTATGGTGGGCGGTATAACTCTGGGAAGTCAGTATTCAATGCTGGAACGCCCATCTGAACCTGGTATATTTATTATTTATACCATAAAGTAGCAAAACAAAATATAAAATAAAATAAAATTACAGGAAAAAAACATTTGTCAGATTGATCATTGATTTCATCATTTAAGGTAGTAGCCTACAGCATAATGTAATTGGACAATCAATTTGGAAACTATAGTTTGGTGCCTAACATTACAGTATCTATTGATCCCAAGGTGCAACATACCAAGGTCATGGTTAACTCGATATCTTTAAGGAAATTTGAGGGAATCAACTTGAGAGCTCTATCAAGTTACACGCAACTTGATTTATCCATTCTCAAGTCTCTGAGTCTCATGTTGCTCATCTTCATAATACCTTTAATTCATTTAGTTTTGACTGGCACATATCCATTAATGACGTAACACCAAAAATGCTCTTGCGTTGTGACGATGGTTTTATGACCTCCTCTATTGCAAGCTATGGAACTCCCATAGGTAGCTGTTAGGAGTTTTCTGCTTGAAAAGGACTGGAGTTTTCTTGTGAAGACACTCATATTGGGCGGAACCGGGTAAGTAACATTTGCCAAGCAGTTAAATTTGTGTTGCTTAATGACTAGCTTACAGGTAATTAGCCAAATGCCAGATGCCAGATGCAAAATGCAATTTATATAGCAATTAACATCTTTTAGTCATGTTTCTCTCCGAGGAAAAAAAAAAAATCTTTATGTCATGTTGTTTATAAATTTATACCTCTTGCTCTGGTAACTGATTCGTTATTTTTTGTGACCTTCTGAAGTGAAGGCAGTGTGATAGATCTTCTAACCAAAGCTATAATGCCTTTAGTGCACTTATCCCAAACACTTGGCTCGGAGGTCGATTTTCACCATGTTCCAAGTCTTTCAAATTTCTTCCTGAAACTTTCTTATAGTTAACCTATCCTATTGTGCATAAACTTACTAAGAATGTCATGGCAGATTTAAAATCAAAGGATTTTGTTTTGGATTATGCTTCAACCCCGGCAATGCTGTTAACTTGATTGTCATCTGTCAGGAAACGAAGGGAATCAACTTAAGATCTCTATCAAGTTACGTGGAGCTCGGTTTATCTGTGCTCAAGGCCTAATCTCATGTTCCCCCTCTCCATAAGAGGTCCAATCAAGATTCTTATGCCCGACAAGTAACCATCTATAATGTGGCGTGACCAGAAATATACTTAGTGTCGTCATGGTGGAATATGGTCTCCTCATAGAATTTGCAAGCGATGGAACTCCCTCAGGTAGCTTGCCCGAGTTTTGTATCAGAAAATGACCAGCATCCAATTCATTTTCCTTTTTATATGTAGGAGTTAACGAGCTGTTTTTCTTTTATTGTCCTATTCATTCATTGCATTGCACTTCTAAATTCTTAATGATTAATGAAATTGTGTTTCCGTCAATTTGGAAAAGAGACATTGTCTGTGGTTTCTTAACTTATATAGTGATCCTCGTTGACCTTTTTTTTTTTTTTTTTAATTTATTTTCTGTGGTTTCTGAGATAATGTAATGTCATAAATTCTATGCCGGAATTTTAGACATTTACATGTGACAATATTTTGGCACGTTTTTGTATGTCAGCAAGACCATCGAAACTAAATTGATCACTCCAATGGACTTTCCTTTTTCTCTTAGAAAATAGTTTCCTTTTTCTTTTTCTTTATTTCAATAACATTTTTTTTTGTAAATTAATATTTTTTATAATGCCTCAAAAATTTAACTAACAATAATATTGAAATTTGATATTAGAAATTAATGTAGATAATATGGTGATAATATGTTTAGTTAATTATAACATTATGTTAAGTTATCTTTTTTTTATAGGTGATACGATGAGGATTTAGTGTGCTAGAACAAAACTTATACTAAATTGATGCTTTTTATTTTATACATGGAATGATTGGATAAAATTATACGATTGTTCAATAATAGTTTTTTTTGTTAATTACTAATCAATATTATAGATTTTATTCTTAAAATCTTTATAATACGTAAATATTTATTTTCTTCCCTTTCTATTCTCGAATCAAGGAATTTATGAATTTATTGGCTATTGTCAACTCTCATGTTAGTTGCATTTCCTTTTTATATTTTTCTTTTCTTTACCTTTGTCAACTGAGTGATTTTGGGAGGTTTGTAAATCTACCTTTCTTTTATAATATATATATATATATTAATAAGTAATAGAAATGCTGTGTAAATTTTTCTTCTACCATGAGTTATATATATCTATAATACTATTAGTTATAGTAAAAAAAAGAGAGAGAGAGAGAGAGAGAGAGAACAAGACGTAAGGGACAAAATTAAAAAAATCAAACGTATATTCTTTCAATACTTCTCTCTCTTATCTCTGTACGTCTTTCACCTAGCCATCATTATCATTATTCTTTGTCCGCTTTTATTGTTTTCTTTTAAAGACTACAGAGACAAGTTTATTAGGTAAGTTATGTTTATTTTTTTTTCCTATTATTATTTAATTGGGGTGATGACAATTTCTACTGCATATTGTTTTTGATGGCCACGATGTCTTCAACGATTTTTCCTTGCAATATTATTGGTTAGGAGATATTGATGATTATGCTATGGTTGATATATATACTTATGGTGTTGGTTGTATTTTGTTATTAAGGTGGAGGTTGAGATTTAGAGTGGGTTGTTTTTCTTTTGATCTTTACGGTTTTTACTAATCAGTGATAATACTAATTTTCTTATTTGATAGAAAAGTGTGATCTGATTTTTTTTTTTTTTGAATTTTTTTCATTGATATTTATGATATTGATTTGATTAGGTTGTGTGTGTTATTATTATAATAGGTTTCATATCAAAAGACTATGATTTATGAAGAGATTTTAATGTTTAATATGAATATAAATTGTAAATTTTCAGATTTGACCACGATTGGAAATTTTTAGATTTTTAACTTAATATTTAGCACTCTGTTTCATGGTCTAAATGGACTCTATTTTTTATGAATTTGGTATCCTTAAAAATCTCTAGGTATCTACTTTCTTTTGGAACTAGTTTTAGATCGTTTAGAGCTCTATATTATTTGTTATGTATTTTCAAAATTATAAAGATCTTGCTATCAGTTTTTGTAAAGTTTTGTGATCAAATTTCAAAAAATAGGTTTAAGAGTCCAAATGAACTCCGTTTTTAATAAATTAGATGTCTGCTCTAAATTTCGTTTATATTTATAATGACGTATATATAATGATGATAATATTTTTATATAAGTTTGTAAGATATAAGTATCTTACTAAGTCTTGCTTATATAATTTAATTCATATTGCAAATAAAAGAAAAAGTAAGATATAATGATGGAGAAGCTTGAATGGAAACGAGACGGTGCGTGATAAAAAATATGGGAGGAACTATCATGGAATGATTATATTTTAGTTTTTAAATAAGTTTTTGGGAATTTGATCATGATTATGATTATTTTTGATTTGAAGAAGTATTTTGGACTTTCATTATTTTAGTTTGGAACATAGATTTTTATTATTTATATTAAACTTGTATGTTATTTAATAAGATAAAATTTAATATAAAAATAAAACTAGAATTTATTAAAAATTCAAAAGTCATTATTTTTTAGTAGGATAAGAATATTATTTCAAATTTTTATTTTTCCATAATTTTAGAAGAGATGAATATTGAAAAGATAAATCAATTGTAGCGGTCTATGTGTGGTCATTACAAATATAGTATCAGAGCAGTTTCCAATGTCCTTATTACACATCAGCATGCATCCATTTCAAAATTCTCCAAGTATGTAGTTATTTAATTTCCTTACATAGATTAAAATGTAGGTTATTATGAGGTGATGTTCTACCCATGCCAAGTGTGAATCCTGTCTCGTAGTTCTGAAATAGAAAGTTCACCTATTGCTAAGATTCATAACTAACACAAGACAGTGTGTGAATGAGGACAAGGAGGTCGAGTCCGTAATATAGACAGTGTGCAAGCCAAAATTGAGGTTGCGGCAAGAGTGGTATTACAAATGTAGAGACAAATTCAGGGACGATTTACGCTTACCAACAAATTGCAAGCTAACAGGAACACATACAGAGGAAGTCTCAACTGATCTATCAATTTCACAACTAGTGTAGCATAATGAGTTCAAGCTGCAACAAATTTTCTGTTTTTCTTCTTTTCAAGCCTTGTACCTGAGACTCAAGAGAAGGAAGTCAAAGAAATTCAATGATTTAACTGACCATTATATCTCATTTGTTTATCACATTACATTCATATTGTATTTAAATGCAATGTAATTTTCATCCAAACGTAAAAGTATTGCGTTCAAATATTCACTATTTATTATTATTATTTTTTATTATTTTTACTAATTACATCACATACTCTCTTTCTCTCTCCTTTTTTTTCTCCAATCATATCATATAGTCATTATTTAAATTCAATTCAAATACTTTTCATTTAAACACATATTGCACTCAATTGCAATGCAAATACTTTTCATTCAAATACAAATTATATTCAACACATTGCATTCAAATATAATACAAATGTAATGCGCTTACCAAACATCCCCTTAAATAGCCTTAGGGTGATTGAAGTTAGAAGTTTATACAGCTTGTACTAAAGTTTATGGACTTAACTATGGACGAGGATATGAAATGTGCTTCATACTATTTAATAAATGATGCTAGAATCTGATGGGAAGTAGTAAGACCTCATTTATATAGATGTTGTCAGATGATTTGAGACTTGTTAAAATTATTAATTTGGAGGTGAGTTAGTAAGGTTGGCAGTTAGATTTTAGCTACTATATATATAAGAAAGAAGAAATATATATACAAAATTGAGTGAGAGATACAAGCATGAGATGTAAAGACTATTAAGTAGATGATGGCAAATAAAAAGTGTGGACACTTGAGTAATTGGCTTTTGTTATATGTAAGATTAAAAAGAAAGAAAGGAAGATAGCTCTACACTTTCCCTTAGTCTCTTCTATATTCTTATCGACTGAGCTTACTATTTTAGATATATTCATCTCAATCAAATTAGTTTATTTAGAAGCTCAAGAAAAAAGCCTAGTTTGGTTGACGGTTCCTTAAGTGATCGTCAAAAATTGTTGAAGTCCTCGTTAATTTAAAGAGGAATTTTGTTTGACCTGATAGAAAAAGGTTAGAATATATGATTCCTTGATGAATAAGTTCCATTAGTGCAAGAGGTTTATATATAGCAAGGTAGCTTCTGAAACTTAATTCTACTCTTCAAAATTTATATTTCTAGGAGACAAGCGTAGCTATTTTAAAAAGACAAGTATCAATTTATAGAGAGAAATATTTTCGATATATAATATTAACTACTTTAGATTTGTTTGCTTCTTTTGAGATTATTGAGGTAGTATTAGTTTTAAGAGATGAACTCTAATGCTTGTGTGTTTCGGTTGTAGTTTAGTAAAGAAAAGAAAGAAATATAACGATAATTCTTTTACTGAGTATGAAAGGACAAGTTAATCTAAAAAGAGATACGACAAGAAAATGTTGTGGAATAAGTTGCATTAATTGTGCGGCTCGAAATGAACTCATGTGGAGAAGCTTCAAGTGTAAGCTTGTAAGGTTGCAGTGTAACATCCAACTTTTTAAGATTCTTACATAATATATAAGGATTTAAGTCATAAGTTTATACATTGAGATAAACCTTAGAGATAGACATGAGAGAAATTAATATGGAATTCGACTGTGTATTTGTCTAGAGATTCTTCATATTTTTGGGGAGCCATTATTGTACTCAACTCGAAAGCGGAAGAACATATAGAGAAAGATAGAACTAAATTTCTTTCCAATCCCACATTATTTCCTTTAGTTCTCAACGGCTAGCCTCTTTGTGCTCAGGTGGTACATAAGTTCTTGGACTAATAGCTAAAGGTAGCAAGCAATATATATATATATATATATATTTCTATCTTAGTTACATACAGTTTTGGTTCCGAGAATATAGTGGATGAGATCAAATTGTTCTCATATCGTATTTCATACCCGGTCTCCAAATATTTCATTAGTTATCTCTAATATGTTTTTTATTATATGTATACACGTAAACATAGGCAAACCTTAATACATTGGTGGACCATCTATATTTGAGTGAAATATTTTTTTCTCTATTAGTTTTCGAAGGAAGTTAACATTGTACACTTAGTTTTAGTCTATAAACACATATTTATATATAGTTTAGATGTCTATGTTGTGATTTTGTATTAATTCATATGTAAAAAATTTGAACAGTTGTAATTGATAGCTTCAAGTTGTAGATACCAAATTTACTGGTAGGGATGGATATGAGGATTTGGAAATAGAAAGACTTTCAGGAACAATTTCCAAGCTAGGAATTAATCAATTTAGAGTTCTATAAAGGCAAGCCAATATTTAATTAACGACATTCTTATTTAGATAGTTAATATATACCATATGATTTGAGAATGTTTTCCTAATTAAGTTTTTGTTTCAGTGACTTCAAAAAGTAGAAAATATGGAAGGTATAATAAAAGTTAGAAGATCCAGAAATATCCAGTTTAGACGAGTCGTTGAAGTTTCATTTAAATATTAATCACGTGATAAGGCAAGTAGTGAATAAGAGTTACTTGTTGATTGAGTAAGAAGGTCTAAGGTCCTATTATTAGTTTATTAATCTTTTATTCTATGCAAATATTATTTCCACTATATATTAAATTTGTTAAATTAAGCTAAGATTGATTCAAGTGAAGTAGCACCTTTTACACTTTTTACACTAGTTATCTGAGTTATTTTATATTTGACCTCCTAGCTTAGGGGGCATTACATGCAGTAACTAGAATACAATTTACTAATTTGAGCTCAAACGCATCCTAAGGAGATAATTCATATTTAGGTCATTATATCTATGGGAATGAAGAACAGAGGATCTTTAAGAATATTTTAGATCCTACTTAAATATATAAATATATATATATATATATTTCACTAAAGATTCTAAGTTAAGTTCAGAAATATTTTGAACAATGAATATATTTCTACGACTCAATACGAGGATGATCATCTAGTAGACTTTAACGGATTTGATAACATAAAGTTTAAGCAACGTTACTGGCTTCGAACAATATGAACTTATAATATAATATTATAGCTACTCATGAACAGGAAGTTGAATCTGACATAGTCATAAAAGGAAAAAAATAAAGTGAAGTTATGAATATGCAGTTAAAGCTAAAGAATTCGGTTAGTAAAAAGGAAGAAGAGAATAAAGATATAGCAAGACATAAATAGCAAGAAATATGAGCAATGTTGGCATGAATTGCACATATTAGCCTGACCTGTTTGGTAGTCCGGAAGCATTTTCTTAAGTGTTAATATGGAGGAAATTGATTTCAGTTTATGTATGTATTAAGTTAATTTAGCAGCTCTAGCGACGCAAAATAAGAGAGAGAAAAGTTTTTCACATTTACAGTAAAGAGTTTAGCAAGTAATGGTATTAATCTTATAGTATTTGTTAGTCTCTACTTAAAGTTAGTAAGGACATGGTTTTACAAAGTTTATGGTTGGTGATGCGGTTTCTATTAAGTTTGCCCCAATGAAATGTGTATGCTTTTCAAAAAGAAAGGAAAACTTAGTCTTAAATATGTAAGATCGTATTGGGTGATTAAGCGCATTAGCAACGTGACTAACAAGCTAGAGTTGACTCAAGAATTGTCATTTGTTGATAATATATTTCACATATCAATATTAAAGTAGTCTGTACCAGATCCATCTCATGTCATCTAGCAAAAATGATTCAGATTCAAGATGACATGAGTTGCGTAGAGAAACAAGTGGAGATTCTAGATTGAAAGACAAGGAGCTTAAGGAACAAATAGATTCTCTTAGTCAGAGTTATATAACATAGTCACAAGATATAAGAAGCCACGTAGAAGTGAGAAGATGTTATGAGAAGTTATTCTAAGTTAAGTACAAAACCTTTATAAGATAAGAGGGATTGTGATGCCCCAAAAATTTAATTAGCAATAACATTACAAATTGACATTAGAAATTAATGTAGATGATGTGATGATAATATGTTTAGTGTATCATAATATTATGTTGAGATTTTTTTTTTTTTTCAGATGATGTGATGAAGACTAAGCCTGTTAAAACAAGTTCACGTCAAATTGATGCCTTTTATTTTATATATGTGATGATTTGATAAAATTGTATTATCGTTTAATAATGCTTTTTTTAATTAATTACCAATCAATATTATAGATTCTATTCTTAAAATCCTTGTAATAAGTAAATATTTATTTTCTTCCTTTCTATTATTGAATCAAGGAATTTACGAATTTGTTGGTGATTGTCAACTCTCATATTAGTTGAATTCTCTTTTTATATTTTTATATTTTTCTTTTCTTTACGTTTGTCAACTGAGTGATTTTGGGAGGTTTGTAAATCTACCTTCCTTTTATAATATATATATATATATATATATGTAAGAATAAGTAATAGAGATGCTATGAAAATTTTTCTTCCACCGTGACTTATATATATATAATAGTATTAGTTATGGTTAAAAAAGAGAGAGAGAGAGAGAACGGAACGCAAGAAAAAATAAACCATACGTGTATTCTTTCAATCTCTCTCTCACTCTCATCTCTTTACCTCTCTCGAGTAGCTATCGTTATTATCATCCTTCGTTCGTTGAAGACCACAAAGACAACTTTATAAGGTAGCCTATTTTTCCTTTTTTTTTTTTTTTTTTGTATATTTGTGGTGATGACAATTTCTATTGCATGTTATTTTGATGGCCTTGATGTCTTCAACGATTTTTGCTTACAATATTATTGGTTAAGAGATATTGATGATTATGCTATGGTTAATATATATATACCTATGGTGTTGGTTGTATTTTGTTATTTAGGTGGAGGTTGAGATCTAGAGTTGGTTATTTTTCTTTTGATCTTTAGGTTTTTACTAGTTAATAATTTTCTTATTTGATAGGAATGTGTGATATGATTTTTTTGAATTTTTTTATTTATATTTATGATATTAATTTAGTTAGGTTGTGTATATTATTATAATAGGTTTTATATCAAGAGACTATGATTTATGAAGAGATTTTGATGTTTCATATGAAAATAAAACATATAATTTCATATTTGACCATGACTGGAAATTTTTAGATTTTAAACTCAATATTTAGCACTTTATTTAATGATCCAAATGAACTCCATTTTTTACGAATTAGATATTATTAAAAAGCTATAGATATCTACTTTCTTTTTTAGTATTAGTTTCAAATAGTTTGAAACTCTGTATTATTTGTTATGTATTTTCAAATTGACAGAGGTCTTATTGCCAGTTTTAATAAAGTTTTATGATCAGATTAGGTTTAAGGGTACAAATGAACTCTGTCTTTAACAAATTAGATATCGTTAAAAAGCTCTAGATGTCTACTTTCTTTTGAGACCAATTTTAGATTATTTGGAAATTTGTATGAATTTTATGGATTTATAAATTTACAAAGGTCTGACTGTCAGGTTTTGTACATTGTAAAATTGTTGTGTTTTTATGATTCAACATTATTTGATGATGAATTGGCCTTTTCAGGGGTTGTTTTAATGGGATAGATGTGTTAATGGATTATTATGACTTTTTAGTAATTTTGTTATATTTATTATTTATGTCTTCAATTTTTGTATATTGTGAACATTGTTGTGTTTTTATGATTCAACATTATTTGATGATGAATTGGCCTTTTTAGGTATTGTTTTAATGTGATGGATGTGTTCATGGATTATTATGACTTTTGAGTAATTTTATTATATTTATTATTTATGGCATAAATGGTTTTATAGACGTGAACACATGAGAACCTCAATCGTCGCATCACTATCAAGAAAATTCAAAAAGGTTAAGTAAAGAGCTTAGGTAAGTACACTTTTACCTAGAGCATGAATTTATTAACTGAGAAATATATATTATTAATGTTGATGAAGAAATGATGTTTTAACACTTCTCTTATGATGAAGTTTTGATAAAAAATAAGTATAGATATTTTTATGTTTTAAAATGACATTATACACTGTTGAAGTTGATGGTGACCGGTGAACGGTGAGTGGTCTTTTGTCCAGTGAATGAACTTAATTGTCACGGTTGGTTTGTGATTTATTACCCCACTATTTCCATGACTAGCAAGCTATGACGATACGATACTGAGTCCAATATATGATGGTATTTTTAAGTTAAAAATTCTCAAAGATGTTTATATTTATAACAACATATATAATGATAATGATGTTTTATTTAAGTTGTGAGATAAAGGTATCTTACTAAGCTTTGTGTTTATAATTTAATTCATGTTGCAGATGAAAGAAACGGTAGGATTATGTAACAATAAAGAAGCTAGAGCAGAAATGGAATGATGTGTGATAGGAAAAGCAGAGGAACAATCATAAAATAATTATATTTTAGTTTTTAAATAAGATTTTGGGACTTTGATTATAATTATGAATATTTTTGATTCGAAGAAGTATCGGATTTTTAACGTTTTATTTCGGAACATAGATTTTTATTATCTATATTAAACTAGTAGGTTATTTTGATAAGATAAAATTTAATACAAAAATAAAACTAGAGTTTATTAAAAGTTTCAAAAGTCATTATTTTTTAATAAGATAAAAATATTATTTTAAATTTTTATTTTTTAGTAATTTTACAAGCAATAAATATTGAAAAGAGAAGATATGTTAACGGTCCTAGTTATTACACTTTTCTTCTTAACAAATTGCCAAATGTGGCTGACGTCTATGATTAGCAGCATGGAAAAACGCATATGTGACAAGAAATAAAACTGAATTCCCACTAATTGCTTACAACTATAATTCTAGCTCAATCTTTGCATTCACTTCAATAGCCTTGTCCAACAGAAACTTCACTCGATCATTTAAAAAAAAAAAATTGCATCTGATCATCTTCCTTTCCATTTTCTTTGTCCAAACCAGATGATCCATCTCCAGCTCAAAGTCATAGCTGAAATTCTGGTTTCCGTTCTGCTAGAACAGTTGGGGTCTCTCACTCTTGAAAAGATAGAGAAAAAGGAAGGCAGGTCAAGTATGTCAGGAAAGAAGTTGCAAAGCTCACCGGCAACCTCCATGCCATCAAGGCTGTGCTCCTGGATGCAGAGAAACGATGGTTCGAAGAGGAGGCCGTGAGAGGTTGGCTAGAGAAGCCGCAAGACATGTCGTGCGAGATCGACGATGCGCTGGACGAGTGGAACACCGCCATTCTCAGATTTGAAGCTGAAAGTGAAGAGAACGGAGAAGCTGAACGTGCTGAACTTGTGAAGAAGGTATGCTTCTTTAAGCGATCGTCCTGGTTTCCATGTGTTCTAGTCCGTCAAATCGGTCTGCGTTTTAACGTTTCTTGCAAGATAAAAGAGCTGAAAGAACAGATCGATAATCTTGTTGATGAGAAAATTAAGTTCAGATTTAGCGAAACAAGCATCATTGAACAACCTGAAAGAGAGAAGACGACTTCTTTTGTTGATGTCTCCGAAGTGTCTGGTCGGGATAAAGAGAAGGAAATATTAGTGAACCAATTGTTATGTGAGAGCAGCCAAAGTGGGATCGGTCTAAGAATCATTCCTATTGCAGGGATTGGGGGAATGGGGAAAACTACTCAGGCGCTACTTGTGTACAATAAGGATAAGGTTAAGGCTAATTTTCAGTACAGAATCTGGGTTTGTGTGTCGGTGCCTTTTGACGAGATCAGAATTTCAAAAGCGATCATAGAATCCTTGACTGGTAATCCAAAAAGGAAGCTCCTAGCTTTAAGCAATGGCCGAAGTTCTGATTTCCATGCTCTTGGAACAGTTGGGGTTTCTCGCTCGTGAAAAGACGAAAGAAGAAGTGACTCTAATCACTTGTGTTCAGAAAGAAGTTGAGAATCTCAGAAGAAATCTCCAAGCCATTCATGCTGTGCTTCCAGATGCCGAGAAACGACAAGTTACCGAGGTTGCAGTGAGAGGTTGGTTGAATGAGCTGAAAGATGTGTCAAACGACTTGGATGACGTGCTGGATGAGTGGATTACGGCTATTGACACAGAAAAATCTGAAGAAGAAAAAGATGAAGGTTATGGTACTTTAATCAAAAAGGAAGGAGAAAGAGATCGTGACGATACTCTTTCTGTGAAGAAGGTATGGTTCTCAATACTATCTTCTTGCTTTCCTTGTTTTCAATTCCATAAATTGTGTCCGAATTGTCGTAGTCACATTGCTTGCAAGATAAAAGAACTGGATGAGAGATTACCTCTTTTGTTGATATGTCTAAATTGTATGGACGAGGTGAAGAGAGGGAAGATTTAATGAGCAAGTTGTTATGTGAGAGTAGTCAAGATGGGAAGGGGCTTGATGTTATTTCTATTGTGGGAGTTGGGGGAATTGGAAAAACCACTCTTGCTCGACTTGCACACGATGATAACAAAGTCAAGGCTCATTTTGAGGAAAGAATTTGGCTTCGTGTCTCGCCTTTCAATGAAATTAGGATTGCAACAGCAATCATCGAATTTCTTGAAGGTAGTGCCCCTAATGTCCTTGAAATGAAATCTTTGTTGAACTGCACTCGCAAATTGGTTGAGAGGAGGAGGTTTCTTCTTGTCCTTGATGATATATGGATTGAGGACCCGAAGCAATGGGAACCATTAAAAGAAGCACTTCAGAATGGCGCGCAGCTGCAGGGAGTAAAATATTGGTGACGACACGAAAGAAAGAAGTTGCCATCATGCTAGGAGAAGAAGTGCATATGATTTCTGTCGAGGCTTTGCCCGAGGAGGTTTGTTGGACCATGTTTAGTCAATTAACGTTCTTTGGAAGAAATAGGTGTGGGCAACTAGAAGAAATTGGTAAGCAAATTGCAATGAAGTGTAACGGTGTGCCTCCTGTTGCAAAGATTTTGGGAAGTCTCATGCGTTTTAAAGAAGGCCGGCAACAGTGGGAGGATGTCTTGCATAGCAAATTATGGGAAGCAGACGATGTCATGATAAAAGCTTTTGTTCCATTCTTATTGAGCTACAATGATTTGTCTTCAGTTGAAAAACGTTGTTTGTCATATTGTTCTATTTTTCCAAGAGATTACAAGATTGTCAAAAACGTTTTAATTGAGATGTGGATGTCTCAAGGTTATTTAAATCGGAACGACAGTAAAAGCAAAGAGAAAGGTCGAGATTGCTTTGACAGCTTAGCGATACGGGATTTCTTTCAAGATTTTGAGAGAGATTATGAAGGGAATATCGTGACTTGCAAGATGCCTGACATGATACATGACTTCATTCAGCTACTCACAGAAATTCAATGTGATGTCAGGGAGACGACGGACCATACAAAAGAAACGACCCGTCATGCCACATTTCTAGTAGAGTCAGCAGCCAACATGCCTAGCACAATACTGCATGAGAACAAGAGATTGCATACGCTCTTTGTTACTTCATCGCGGCAGTTAAACAACTTGAGTTCTGAAATGTTCTTGTATCTAACATGTCTCAGGACCCTAAGCTTGTGTGACGGCACATTTGAGCAATTACCAGAAGGAATTGATAAGTTGGTACATCTCAGATACCTCTGTCTCTGTCATAGTTCTTTTCTGAAGGAATTGCCAAAGTCACCATGCAGGTTATGTAACTTGCAAACCTTTAAAGTAAAGAATTGTAGTGGGCTTGAACAACTACCAAAGGGAATAGGAAACTCGTCAACTTACGGCATCTGTAAATTGATGGGTGTGAAAACCTACACTATTTGCCGAAAGGGATCGCAAAACTCGTCTTAGAACTTTGGACATGTTTGTTGTACCTCATCATGAGAACAACGAGGCATTAAAGCTTCAAGATTTAAACTCTTTGGTAGACCTCCAATGGCATTCAATCCACATCCTTGGATGCTTTAACCTACAAAAGGCAGAAACAAAACAAGTCAGGGGCAAAGAAGACCTCACTGATCTGAAGCTTACTTTCTATTCGATGGATGGGAGAGATGGCAACGGGATACTCGAGGTGCTGCAACCACATGAAAACTTAAAATCCCTCGAAATAAGAGAGTACTACAGCAAAGCCATTGACCCTAGTTGGATGATGAAGTTGATTAATCTCAAGAGGCTCACGCTTGATTGCTGCTACAACTGTGAATCCTTACCTCCTTTGGGAAAGCTACCTTCACTAGAATCACTATACTTACTAGATCTGGATAGTGTAGAAAAGCTGGGGCTCGTGATTTTGGGAATGGGAACTGATAAAAGGGACCAAATTTCCTTCCCAAAGTCGAAACTACTTCGTTTTCATTTCCTCCATCACTGGAGAGTGTGGGAAGGAATAATGGAAGAAGAAAAAGATAGTTGTGATATGACAATAATGCCTTGTCTTCAATCCCTGGAGATTTCGTTCTGCAGTCGCCTAGAAGCACTACCAGACTTCCTACAGATCATACCACTGCAAAATTTGACGATTAGCTCTTGCCGCATTCTCCAAAAACGTTGCCGGGAAAGGGTGGGAAAGGACTGGCTCAAGATTTCCCACGTGCCAAACATCAAAATTGATGAATGCTTTGATGGGGAAGGAGACAACGGCAGTGACTATTCAGAATCGGAAACATCACGGAGTGGCGAAATTTCACCGACTAATGAAAAGCAATTGGAAGAGTAATCACAAACTGTAAAACTCAGGTAGCTTCTTCTACCCTTGCTGTTTTAAACACTAACTGAATTTATAAACTATGGGAAAGAGGGGAAAAAATAGTTCTCAGTTCTCAGAAAGAGTGCGTAGTTTTACTATAGATACTTAGGAACAATTAGCAAGTCATATTACTATACAAAAATGATGCATGTAATCTTCTGTTTGTGATGCACTTGGCAAGTACTTCAAGTGCCAAAAATGATAGTTTTAAACACATGTATTTATACAATTTATATACTATATTAGATTTTTTTTTTTTTTTTTCGTTCTTTCATTGTCAATTATGCAGACCTTCGAAATTTACATAGCTCATTTAAATATTTTCGCCTGTACAGGAGACATTATCTTCTAGGATATAATAGCTCTTCCAAAAAAAAAGGGGAACCACTTCAGATCACCTTGTATTTGAGATATTGCCAAGACTAGGCCGCCGGGGCAAAGACCCACAACTCGCCTCCATTTTTGTTTGGTGTGCTCGTTTTGAACACCAATATGCTGTTGCAAGGCCCAGCGCTTCGCTGCGATTGTCATAAAATAATTTTCAAACCACTCAAGTGGGGGTTTCTTTTCGTCTAAACTTACTGCCCATTCTCTGCAGCACCCCACCACATTGAAATTCCATTAGTTCTTTATGCTTGTATCTGTGGATGATTAGTGGCAATAAACACAAACTGCATACAACAGAATTTTGATAGTTTTTTTATGTTCTCTGCTTCAGTTGTTTCAGAATTGCAATTTATATACAAAATATATATATATATTATATAAAAATATAACACAACTCTAAAAGGGAGTAGACAGCGGCTGAGCATAATTGTAACTTAAGGCCGAAAGAAGTGCCCATTAAAATCAACAGAATTTGGTTGCAAATCTCTATAAGCTGATTTGTTCAAATATAAACAACACAAATCGAATTTTAAAAAAAAAATCATAAAAATTAAAGTTTCACATAAGGCGACATGGAAATACTCATTATACAGAGTGGATAAATACATTTGGAAACTTTCTTATTTCAGGAAAAGGGAGGGGATTTATAGCTAAATTCATCATCCCCCAAGTTGAATAAACAATGATCGCCAAGACAAAAGAGATCGGGAAATTAACATACAAAAAGGGAAGAGATTCTGGTAGGTCAAAAATGAGGTTTCGTTGTATTTCTGCGCTTCCAGCTTCTCACAGTCCTCAGATAGGACTGAGTTCGCAGCTGAAAACGTCCAGAACGTATTGATAATCAGGAAATGAATTCCACTATGGTTTTTTCAATCATCATGACGGCGAAAAATCAACAGATGCTGCTAATTCTTCTAGCTGCTTTTTCCCAAGGTTAGCTACAAGTACCATGGAGATGAAATGTTTCGGTATATTTGGGAACTCTTCCTCCTTGAAATCATAAACTGGCTGAATCTCTTTCGCTTCGGTGTCTGCTGCTTCAGCCTCCACCAGGAGGAGGTTAGCTTCTTCAAGATCCCCAAGCTCCAAAGCAGCTGCTCTTTCTGCTGTAGCAGAACCTGCTGTCAAAAGCAGCCTCTCAAATCTTGCCATTGCAACCTCCTTTTCCTTGGACAAAATGAGCCCCTCCGTCTCCTGAAGTTTCTCAATAGTGTCTTTAATTTCTCCCTCAAGCTTCTCAAGCTCTGAGGTGGCTCTTTCCATGTTAACCTGGACGCTAGCTTTTTCCACTGTCAATGACTTTGCCTCAGAAGCTATTCGTGCGGCTTCCTTGAAATTTCGTGCAGCAGCAGCCACTTTCTTCTCTGCTTCCAGCTCTGGTACTCTTTTGTCTATGAACATAATCCTCTGCTTGGATGATGCTATATCTTGCTGAATGCTAGATTTTCTTGTAGATAGATCCTAGAAGTAGTGGCAAGATACCGATTTTTCAGCAAAGGCATTCTCATAGAGTAGGATAAATAATGAGCAAACTATGAAAATTTATAAAGCTCAAGTTGGTTGGCAACTGTCCAAGTCTCGTCTAACTTTATTTTGAATTACCAACCCTTTGATGCTCGAGTTAAAATGTGGAACAAAAGGCAAAATCAGTCTATGACAGCAAATTATATATATGTATATATAGGTGAAATCAATATGCAAAAGCTTTACGATATAGATATCATATTTCCTATACATGCAACAAACACGTTTAAAATATATTACATAACACCAGAGTCGGTCACAGACGAACAGTAATTAGTCTTTTAAATACAAGTGGAATGCCCCTTTGCCGAGAATTTTATGTGTAACAGAGAGAGAGAAAGAGAGAGAGAAGAAGACAGAAGAAGAATTTTGTGTGTGCGGAATAAGATCTGGGATATACTCGCCTCCTACATATCCTTATTTCCAAATAAGTTCTTTTTAGCCAGCTTTTTCAGAGATAGAATATAGCAAATATAGGACTAACACCAATTTTTGAGCAAAAACGTGTGAGGGAAACGAAGGAAAAATGGAAACTAACCTGAAGTAAAGCTCTTGAGCTCGAAATCACCTGTTGGAGCATTTGAACGTCATCTGAAAGTTTCTCCTCAGTCTTTGCAAGCCTTACCTTATCTTCCCTAGATTTCAGAACAGACACCATCAGATTCTTTCTAAGCTGAACAACTTCCTCGTAAGTCTTTGCTTCCTCTGCAGAAGCATTAGCAAGCCCCCTCAATTTTGATCCCTTCTCTTCCTCTTGAATCAGGAACTCATCAATTTCCTTCTTTTTTGTTGACAAAGCTTCACTCTCCAAGTCTATGTTGGAAAGGCCAGATTGCAAGTCACCAATCTTTGAACCAAGGTTTGATTGCGTCCCCTGAAAACCAGAGACCACATCTGTGATCCTTTTGTCAACTGCTTCAATGTTACTTTCGGTCTCAGCTATTTCCCGTTCCTTTTGTTTCACAAGAAGAAGTAGATTTTGCAGTTCATCCATCAAAACATCCTTTTTCTTATAAAGAGATTCTCTTTCTTGCTTGTCATCCTTAACTGAGTCCTCAATGGAAGTATCTAATAGAGAACGAGCGTCACTAATGATATGCGACTCGATTTCTAATTCCATCTTCTTGGCTCCCAAGGCTTCAGTTGACAAGAGCCATTCATCCATACGTTTTGATGACACTTCTTGTGCTATCCTTATAACCAAATCCGCTTTATTTGAAGCATCCTGTGTATAGATTCATGTACATATGTATTGGTCATTTCATTCATTAGAATTTAAGGACATAAGGATTAGGCACCACGCCAAAGGCCCAAAAATAAAATAAAATAATCGAACTCTGGTTTATAATGGGGAAATTCTTGATCCGAAGAAACTAGAAAATCATTCTTAGAAAGATTAACAAGCAAAACCACAGTCACAATTGGTGTACATAAAAATTTGATCCACTTTTATTTAAAAAAGTTCATGAAAATCTAGTTATGGAAATACATTTGTAACCATACACACAGATAAGAACTGAATCTCGTCCCGCAGAGAACGTCACAGATATCAAGTTGTGGGGATATAACTCTCATCATTAGTTAATCTACATAAGGATTATATCTCATTTTAATTGAAGGAATTCATGAAAGTCTAATCCATAACAGGCATTTCATAACTTTGCAAAGTTTTGATCTTTTTGGCTTATGAAAAATGACTATAATTCGTGATTATAGCGATTATAATTCGTAATTGGAACTCATTCCAATTATAGTGAAAAATGACTATAATTCGTAATTGGAACTCATTCCACAGACAAAAAAAAAAAAAAATACACAAAACAAAACAAAACTCACAAACATCTGGTGAATTATAGTGATTCGAAGAAATTCATAAAACCTTAATACAAAATAATCAAATAGGCACAAAACCTTTGCAAATTGGTCGAGCAGGGTCGAGCACTCCTCTTCGGCGGCGATTTGCGCCGCCAAGACCTCCTCCATCCTCGACTCGACGGCGTCGCATTCGGCCTCGGCGGCCCTGAGCTCCGCCACGAGAGACTGCCTCTCTCCGTCGGCTGCGGCTAGGCTGTCGCTGACCCTCTCGGCGGTCTCGAAATCCTCTGACTCGCACGCCTCGTTAAGCCGCCTCTCCAGCTCCGCGTAGGACACCGCTGCCCCACGCAGCCTCTCAGCCGCTCTTCTCCTCCTCGCGATCGCCTCCTTCCGCGATTCCGACACTGCCGCCGCCGATCGCCTCGCCAGCTCCAGCTTCTCCGAGATCCTCGCCTTGATTTGCTCAAATAATACCTCATCGCGATCCTGACCACCGCGAAAATCGTGATCATCGTTAGCGGTCGTCGACGGCAGGGCATCGGAATCTGCGCCGGCACCGACTGGGAGTTCAGCCCGGGCCTCATCGGATCCGCCTCGGTCCGGTGCCGGAGACGGGGCCGGGACCTCATCGGCGGCAGAATCTCTTCCGTAGCCAATCCTCAAAGACGCCCGCTTTTTCTTGCGGGAAACCTGCCGAGAAAACGATGGAACTTCTTCCGCCGGAGCAGGGAGCGGAGAGACGATTGTGAGGTCGGAGAAGAGGCTCTCGTCGAGGGGCTGAGACAACACCGTTTCGAGGCTGCTCTGAGCATCGCCGTCCCGATCAGCACCGTCGCCGGCGAGATTTGGCTGTACAGAGTGATCAACTTCTTCTTGATGCTCTTCTTCCTGTGGTTGTGGTTGGTCCAAGAAAGAAGAGTTGGGAGTGAAGAGGACCATGCCCTCAAAGAGCGAGTCGGTTTCGTCCATTGAAGTGAAGACTTTTGCTCGTCGGAGCTCTGAAAGTAAAAGACTCTTTTTGGTTGTTTTTCTTGCTCGTCTTCTTCTCTGACAACCTAAACTGAAACTCCAACGCTCCTTGATCGACTCTGATCTTTAACTCTTCCGTGTTGAAGATGAACATCGTTATGAGTTGGGCATGGGCCAATTTTGGAATAAAACCATTGGGCTCAAGTTAGGGTAAAGGAAAATTATAGAAAATAACTTTTTAAGATAATAATTAAAATAAATAATCGATTTTAAAAATATTTATGATAGATAATAAAGTTTATCATATAAATATAAATTTTATTAAATAAGTGATGTATTTATAATATGTAAATAAATAATTTATGTAATAAAGATATAAAAATATTATTTATTTGTTATGCAAATATTTATTTAGTTAATAAATTTGACTTTAAAAAAACTTGTAGAATGAATAAGTTATTTATTATAAATATTTTTAAAAATTTATTATTTATTTTAATTATTTTTTAAAAGTTTCTATTTATTTATTCTCTCATACAACTATCAGCCCAAAGAAATGATTTGGAAAGTCTCAAACGGAAGTTGCAATGAATAGAATAAATAATTACAAAAAAAGTTCAAATTTAGAATACCATAAGTTTTGAGAAGAATGTAAATAATTGTTAAAGAAAATTATTGTAAATAATAGTTTTCAAATAATTAATGTAAATAACAGGTTTTTAAATATTTATAATAAATAATAGATTATCAGATAAATATTTTATTTTTATTAGATTTATCAAATAAATGATTAATTTAAATCTTGTAAATATGTTATTTATGTAAAATTTATAAATAAATTCATTTTTAGTAAATATTTCATTTATATGAAATTTTCATTTACAGAATAAACTTACTATTTACCATAAATATTTTAAAAATCTATTATTTATTTCAAGTATTTTTTAAAAAATGTTATTTACTTCTTTCTTTTAAGGAGAGAAAATTACTCAAGTAATCATCTTTTTTTTTTTTCGGTCAATTGACAAACATGACATAAATTCTTTTTATCAACTATCATAATACAAAACTTTTATCTCTGCATCATATTATTCTAATATCAATTTTTATAAGCAATTGTTTATAGTTTCAAATATATTATTAATGTAATAAATTGTTCTATAGTTACTAAATTATTGATTTACTTTTAAATATTTTAAAACTTAGTTATTTATTTTAATTATTTTTTATAAAAATGTTAATTGCTACAAATATTTAGAGTACGTTTGGTAAACGTTTTTTTTTTGGTGTTACGAAAACGTAAAAATGTTATTTACTTGAAATTTTTAGTCTACTTTTAGTAAGAATGAAAGAAATAAAAAAAGGAAAAGAAAACAATGTAAGAGATGGAAAATAAGAGTGAGAGAAAAGATTTTGTTACTTCTTTATTGTTTAGTTTCTAAGAGAGAAAAGAAATTATAACTTAGTGTTCGGTAGTGCAAGTGAAAGTAGAAGGAAAGAAGCATTATTATTATTCACGATATTAATATTTTAACAGTCTTTTTAGATTTATTTAATGTACAACGATAGTTAAGTAATATACGGGTATTATAGGTAATTGATTTTAGAAAATTAATCAGTTTTATAATTACGTAAAAAGTGGAAAATTTTTAAATGATTCTTTAAAACAAATATTTTAAGTAATTACTTCCTTTTTTTTTTTAAACACTTAGCAACGTGATCCGACATTTTTTAGTGTTACATGCATGGCCATGTCGTCAGTTAACACAATTTATATTGAGAACTTCGACTGATTAAAAATAGACAGGGACGTAGTCACCATGGCCCCACGACCTAATGCGGTCCCTTGAGTTTTTATACCAAAATTTCAAGTAACTCCCTATTTTTCCTCTTTTAGCCCCTTAAAATATTTTTTTAATAAAAAAAATCATCTAAATAAGATTTAACTTAATTCAAGCCCTCTTAAATAAATTTTCTGACTGCTTCCTTGAAAATAGGGTCAGTTTAATTCTCCCATGTTCAAACTATAGTTATGTTCTGTCTAAAAAATATGTACTTGCGTCTGTTTTCAACTTATTATTTTACTCTTACTCAAAGGTGGAAACCATGCTTACGTTTCCTTTGTTTCATGACTTATTTTTCAAGAAATTTCGCTTGAAGGGTGATAAAATTGATAAAATTCAGCCAAACTATAACTGACCTAATAATCGTTTCCTATGTTCTGGACATCTACAAGAGACAAAGACGAAAACGACGCCTTGCCATCCTGCGGCCTGCTGACGATTTTGGTTAGCATGGAGCTTGAAAAAATGTGCATATTAATTCGTAACAATTTTGCTACTGCTTCTGCAATTTGGCATTGTCAATAATTTTAGAAATTTGATGATGGAAACTCGGCAACTTCATGAAAGAACATCGAACCATGTAAGTCCGTTCCATGAAAGGATCACAACGACAATTACTGCTGTAAGTTCTGGTAGATGTATTCCTTCTCATATCTCTGCGGAGTAGCATTTTAGACTACACAATTTGCTTTTACATATATGTTTGACTATCAAGGCTAAATATCAGTTTTTGTCTAAGTCATACTTCTGAGGTTCTTTTGCTCTCCCTCTTTTTAGCAGACTTACTCTTTTCAGTTTTGTTAGATATTCCAAGGCTATCAAATGGAAAATTTCTTTAAAACTCTTAATATATAATTGCAAAGGAGTAGATAAGAGAATCATCGGTATATACTAGTAGGATGAACTTGAAACAAAAAGGAAAAGGGTTTTTTTTTTTTTTTTAAAAGGACAAAGGTTACTATTTTTTTTTCCCAAATTGGAAATCAATTGGATCTTTATTAGTTATGAAGCTGGAGATAGGCATAATCTTCACTTTTTTTTCCGACATCAAGATGTGGTTCTTGTATTTCTTTTTTTTTTTTTTCCCCCTCTATTTCCGGCTTAGATGGACTGTTGTTATTTTATTTTGTCTAATCACATGCATTTTGATGCCAGTGAATCTGTTTATACTTGACACGAGTATAAATTTGCATCATTTGACGTCCTTTACTTGCTAGTCTAATATTGTATCATTTAGTAGATGTTGGAATTTAACCTTTTCTATTCACTCTCATATGACATTAGATCCGCATTATGTGTATTTTTCAGAGATAAAGCACTCTCATATACAAGAGTACTCAGCTTGGGGTTGGTTTTTTGGAGTTGGCAAAAAAGGTGGTATGTTTTCATGAAGTTGACAGAACTATACTGCCTATTCTCATATGTATAATGTATATATATGCACATTTTGATATAATGTGCCTTCAACGTGAAAGACACTTATGGTGTCTAAATTTAATTGTTCTCAAAATTTTCTGTGGATTTGTCCTGCAAGATCAAGATTTTTTTCTTCATAAAATTTTGGAGTGTATTCAGCATGAACTAAAGTGCTACTTTGTCCTAGCATCTTCACAACGAAGTGGAGAATCAGTTCCAACTGATTTCTCGCTACTTAGCAACAATTTCCATTTTTTTCTTTTTTGGGAAAAAGTATTCTTCTTTTGTGCTTTGTTGCTAGTTGCTACAAGTAAAACGTTATCATTATCTTTTTGCAGTTTCGGAGTGTATCATCTGGAGTTAGTTCATCACGTGACTCGATTTTATTGTTTTGATTTATGACATTCTCCAAAGACACTCCGAGTAAAGGTGGGAGTGGACTGGCTCAAGATTTCTTGCATCCCAAACATCCAAAGTCTGTAATTGAGGGACGAGGAAACTAAATGAGACGGTTTCACAAGTATCTCTGTCAATACCAATATTCTAGTAACTTCTGGTAAATATAACGTTTTTCTAAATAGCCTGATTGATTTTAAAGTAATGAAAAAAACACGTAATCTTCAGAAAAAAAATGGAACGAAAAAATATATATAATAAAACTACGTAATCAAGGTAAGAAAATAGCAGTCTGCAGTAGAAAAGATAATGGGCGTATTGATTCAAGGGAATAAATATGTTCAAGTGATATTTGGAAAACAACTTTCTTGTGTTGCAAAACATCGGAAGATCTAATAAATACATTTAGCGAAAATAATTACAAAGGAGGTCCAAAAGGAAATTGCCTCACAACATTGCTTGCCTTTTTGCGCAATATACTGTACTAATTTTAATAGAACTACAATACCATTCAAGATTTTAGGATGTACATACCCTGCCCCCACCAACCCCCACACACACCCCCCACCCCACCCCCCACCCCCCCCACCTTTTTTTCATTGGATGATTAAAAAAAGAACCATTAAAAAATGTAAATTGTTACGTGATATTTAAAAAATTTTAACCGATAAGATCACTTATCAACCATGTTCTAGAGGTGTAAATATGAATCATCCGATTTGGCCTAACCAATGTGAGCCTTGAGAGAAAACGAGTCTAGAATAAAGGTTGACCAGCCGGGCCCTATACTCCAATGGGTAAAGATCAGCCCTATATTTTGTATGCTGATCTAGTTATATATAAATTAACCTATCTTGTAAAATAACTAAAACAAATGTTAAAAGATATTATATATGGGTCAGCTCAGTCTGACTCCATAAGTCATAGACTTAGATCCAACCGGCCTATCTTGTAAGGTCAAACCACGATCCGATTTATTTGACCCATCCCATATTTACAATTTTTCTTATTAATTAATATTTATAAAATTATGTATGCTACAAATATATCCAAAAAGAAGGGCTAATTGATAGCTAAGGTGAAATATGAAAAGAATCCTTGAAAAATAAACAGTATGACAAGTCTTCCTTGGATAGTAGTCTTCTTTAACGATTTCCCATTTTAATATTGAATCTTAATCATTACCTAAAAAAATGAATCTTATTTAATTTCCTAGTACATGCGTCCGAGACTAACGACTTTGACCCAACTGACCCACATTACGTGGATTCCTAGCAATTGTGCTATTGACTTTTTAAGTCATCGTCCAAAAACCATTCATAAAAAGGAAAAAAAAAAAAAAACTGTAAAAGAAAATGTATCCTTCATTTTCGCCTTCTTTGGCCAACTGAGAAGAGATCTGCAACTCGAGCTTTCGAGCTATGGCGGGGCAGGTGATTTCGGTTTGCCTAAACCAGCTTAAAGTTATAAGTGGATTGGTAGCTAACGGAGCCTTAGACTAGGCGGGAGCATCCGCATTTCAAATGACAGCAGAACAATTTAACTCAATCAAGGATGTCGAGAAAGGAATCGAGAAGCTCAGAAGCAATCTCACCGCCATTCAAGCCGTGCTCTCCGACGCCGAGAGAGAACAGATCGACAGTGCCTCCGCCCGAAACTGGTTGGACAACCTCAAGAAAGTTTCTCAGGACATTTCCAGTGCGTTGAACGAGTGGATTGCAGCCATTAGCAGATCAAGTGTGAATCAAAATGAAGAAGAAAGAGGTGAAGATAGTTATGCCTCTCCTTTGAAGAAGGTACGCTATATGCTCTCTAGCCTATATTCTCGGTTTTGTAGTACTCCGGTCCGCCAAATTGTTCTGCGTCTTAACATGGCTTCGAAGATAAAAGAATTGAATGAAAGATTAGATAAGATTGCCGATCAGAGAAGTAAATATAGTTTTGGCACGGTGAGGGTTGTTAAAAAAGGCAATCAATGTAGGCGTAAGTCTACTTCTTTTGTCGATCTGAGCAAAGTGTATGGTCGAGATAGAGAAAAGGAAGTTTTGATTAGAAAGTTGTTGATTGAGGATGCTAGTAATAGTGAAGATCGGAATGCGTTTGAGATCATTTCGATCGTGGGGACAGACGGAATTGGCAAAACCACTCTCGCGCAACTTGTTTATAACGATAGCGAAGTTAAGAGTCATTTTGTTAAAAGAATTTGGATATGTGCCTCCAATCCTTTTGACGAGACGAAAATTGTGAAAGCAATCATCGAAGCTGTTGACGGTAGAGCTGCCGACTTAGTTGAAATGGACTCTTTACTTCAACGGATCCACACATCTATCGAAGAAAAGAGGTTTTTTCTTGTCCTAGACGATATGTGTACCGAGGGAGCGACGAAATGGGAAGCGATCAAGGAAGTACTAAAGAATGGTGCTGCAGGAAGTAGGATTTTAGTGACAACCCGAAAGGAGGAAGTTGCGGTTATGATGAGATCAGCAGAAGGTAACAAGATTGCCTTAGAGGTTTTGCCTGAGCAAATTGCTGGCTGAGTTCCAAGGTTTGAATATCCTCTATTGTTCCTTCTTTCAGCAATTATTTTGCTCTTTTTACATTTAACCAAGATGATTTGATTATTATTTTACCCTGAAATAGAACTGCCTAGCCTAGGTGAGAGGAAAGAGCAATACTAGCAGCCCGTAACTTAGGCCCTCGTCTCCAACCAATTGCCAACCCATGCATGCAGATTTATCGAGCCAAAATTCTCTCCAGCATGAAATGTCTTCAGGGCATATATAATAATGGCTTCGCAGCAAATTGTGCACGTTCTTCCCTTAGAATTTTATTCTGAAATTTGAGAGAGTATTTTGCTTGTATTTGATTTTATTTTCTTCTTACATTTTTCATCTCATGAGTTCTTTTTAGAATTTTGTGAGATGAATTGCAAGTTAGGCTAGACGCTTGGTAAGGTTAGTGAGGAATTCATATGTTAAGTGATCTAATTTAGATTTGGTTTTCATGTTTGTTTTACAAATTTTATATGTATTAGTAAATTAAATTTGATCTCATTTTCTATTTAAAATATTTTGTGTTAATTTTTCATATAAATTCAGTCATGCTTTGTTTATATCATATTGTCATATATCTGTTTTGACAAGATTTGCTTTATGAGTTGTTTTTTACTGTAAAACTGCTAAAATGTATTTTATCGATTTTAGGTCATTTATAACGATAAATCCGTTTAATTTAAATGTAAGAAATTTAATCCACTTGAACATATTTGTTTTTTTTATTAAGTTTAAATTCTAAATTTTTGATTGTTTGTTTGAGATCTAAAACTTGTAACTGAATTATAAATTGAAGATTAGATTTGAATTAGAGAATGAAGCATATAAAGGATTCACCACGTCTCATCTCATTTATTATTGAGCTTTTCTACGTTTAATTCTCTCTCTTATATTTTAGATATTTTCTCTTTCCAAACAAAAATCCACCAAAATATTTTCTCTTTTTGTCATTTTATTTCCCTATCTTTTTAAAAGTTCATTTCACTAATATTATTTATTTGTTTTATTATCTTCTTATGGACACAACCGCCTGATTTAACTAATATTATTTATTTGTTTTATTATCTTCTTAAGGATACAATCGCCCGATTTATGTTATAATTGACGAGTGCATCTTATAATTGACTACTTTACGAGTATATCATTGGATGTTAATCAAATTTTGATACCGTTACAGGGAGGTGTCAAAAGCAAATCTTACTTTTTAATTTATTTTTATTTTTATTATTTTTATTAAAAAATCCTCTCTTTCAGGGAAAGAAAAAACGGTACATATATTGTAACAATCGGGAAAATTCACATTTTTCGAAAAATAATTACACAATGAATTTAAATGTTAAAATGTGAAATTAAGTGATTTAATATTGTTTGGAACTAAATAAAATGTTCGAACAATGTTAAATGATGAAAAATGAGTAATAGTGATATTATGTGTGTGTACATGTGTGCCACTCACAGTATCAAGAAGTAGGTCAAGATGATATTATCTTGACATAAAACTGATAAATCTGGGTTCAGCACACCCAAATTAGTCAGGATAGCCTATCAGCACGCTCAAATTTGATAATTGAGCACAAGGGTAATTTTTGATCAAAAATTCGCAGTATTGAAAACTGGTCAAAACGACATCAGATGAAAATAAAACTGATATATTTGGATTCAGGACGCCCAAATTAGTCAGCATAGCCCATGTTAAAATTTTGGGTGAAAAAGTATATAAAGAATAGGAAAAAGGTGGAATTTACTCATTTGTCCACAAATTCTCTCTCTCCTCATTTCTCTTTCTCTCTCTAGCCGAATGTGTACAGTAACCGACCATCAGAAACGGTGTCCGTTTTCGACACCGCCGGTGTCATCGGAAAGCTCTCGCCGAGCTGAGTCCGATGGTGGGTCGACGCGACGGAGCAGCCGCCGGAGCAAGCCGCACGCGCCGCCTGAAGGTCGCCGGAGCCGAAATCTTCCCGGTGAGATTTCTCCGCCGTCCAGCCACCATTTGCCACGAAACCGGTCCCAAAATGTTCGTGGTGAAGAGTACTACAAAACCCAGGTGGTGGATCGCTCAACACCGGCGGAATCGCACCGCCCGAAGTCGCGACGTCGCCGCCATGCAGTCGCCGTCGAAACCGCCGTTTCCGGCGATGTTGAGCTGCACCACCGGTGCAGAAATGGTCGCTGTGAAGAGGGGAGCAAAAGCTCTCAATCAATTTCGGGGAAAAAGTCCGGCACGGCAGAACTCCACCGTCGCCGTCGTGGCCGTGACTTTCGGGGGGATTTTCCGACGATTGGGGCCTCCAAATGTGAAATTGAGGTTACTAATGGATTCCTCTCGTCGAGATCTTCAAAATTGACTACTCATTTGCCACCGTCGCCGCCGTCGCCGCCGATCAACGCCGGTCAACGGCCGGTCAATGGCTGGTCAACGCCGGTCAACGACGGCCGTTGATCAAATTTTGAAGTTTGGCCCGTTGGCCTATTTTCGACGTTCCGGACGCATCCGCGGAGTCGGATTTGCAAGATGGGAACTCAGAGATGATGAACGAAGAATTAGGGTTTATGCCGTTGAGACCGGACTGCAATTCGGTATAAATCCCGATCTTTTTATGTTCCGCAATTTAATTGTTTGGGACTGTTATATGATTTTATGATTATTGGTGTGAAAATTTTGGAAAAGAATGTATGTAAAAAGAAGAAAATGGCTGTAATGGAGAAAAAGAAAAATATGTGATGATGTAATGATTTTACGTAAACAGTATGAGTTTTACGTAAAATCTAGGCCTCTGGTATAGTACGTGACAGAATTAGATTAGGATAGATGGTTTTCAGGTGTTTCCTAAACGCTGGAACCTCAAAAATTAAGGGGAAACTCTGCCGAAATTTCTAAAATGGCACCAGGGGTAATATGGGAAACGAGGGGTAAAAATATGATCGGGAAGGGAACCCGAGCCCCCTCAAGGAATTAGGGCATGGAAAAAGGAATGGACAAGTTACAATTAGTAAACTGACCCTTCGAAACCCTAGAACGCAAGAAAAACATGAAACCGATTCTTAGGTCGGAATAGTACTTCCCGAGGGCCGGGAATGTGAAAATTGGTAAAATGATAAGAATTGATCCGGAAAAGGTCCGATAAGATTTATAACGTTAATTAAATGATTTTGGGTTTAGAAAATCCAGCTTAAGTATGAAAATGAAAATGTTATGGTTAAATGACCCATCAGGGGCAAAATGGTAATTTTGTCAAAAGATTCTCAAATTATGGGAAAAGAGCCCCAATGACCCTGGAATAGGTTAATGAAGTTTGTAAAAGCCAAAATTGAGGTTTAAGTTATGAAAAATCACGTCAAGGGCAAAATTATAATTTTATCAAAAGTTAGGGGTAAAATTGTAATTTTTCAAAAAGTTGGGGAAAAATTCGAAAAGGGTCATTAAGGTTTAGAAAGCTGTCCTAAGGCTATAATTAAGGATTATAAGATCAGAATTAAGCTTTTTAATAAAATAAAAGCTGTAAATAAAAATGTGAATAACGGACAAAGTTTGTCTGTAGGAACCCGATCCAGACGCGACAAAGGACGTCGATGGATCCTAAGAAAAGGATAAGCACGCTATGAGTAAGTTCAGACATTTACTCGTCTGTAACTATGAACAAACTTATAGTATTTATATGTTTTGTATGTAAATGTGATGATGTGATTTATGATGATGCTATAGTAACACTATACCAATACTATGATGATGTTAAAAGATAGGTTTTAATAAATAATTTATAAATATATATATATATGTATATATTGGATTATGAAGGGAAGACATTATAAAAGCTTTATGAGAGTAACGATGTGATAAAGAGGGATAGAAGAATGGAAAGAGTAAGAACAAGAGTGTTATGGTAGGATGCATAAAAAAGAGATGAAATATGAAAGGAAAGAATAGGTGTTTTATGAAAAGTTTTATAGAAGTTAAGTTATGATTGATAGAGCAATGATGATCAGTGATGAAAGGAATTAAGAAAAGGTATATTTTATGAGGACGAAAGGATAGATGTTTTATGAAAAATGATATGAAAGCAAAGATTTAGATAAGAAAGAGAAACAATGATAGGTTATGATAAAAGGTATGATGAAAGGATTAGAACATAACAATAAGATGTGATTGATAGAATAGAACGATAGGCTATGATCAATAGGAATATGATGATAAGACACGATAGATAGAAGGATGTAAATGACAAGATAAACAGAGAAATTGTCTGCACATAACTAAACATACTTTTGTTTGTTATGATGTGATATGATGTTATATAAGTAATATGTGCTATATGTGCTATGCTAAAGTGTGATTAACATAATTCACACAAATAAAATAAAGAATTAAGAAAAGAAAAACAACGAAAGAACAAATTTTCCATGGAATGTTTTATGAAAAATGAGAAATGAAAGATGATGAATATCATGAAAAATATGTACAACGAAAAATCAATATAAGAAAAATAAAAGTCTACAAGATAATAAGACTGAAAACTTAAGTTGTTGGCGTACCGGTCTCCCTACAAGGTCAAGACTTCCGGTCTATATCCTCCGCGTAGATGTGACGCTACCCCCAAGGTGGTAGATTATAGGTTGGACCAGCCCCGAAGGTGAGGTTTTATGTGACTGTGAGGTAGGTTGGTAGGTAACTCCCCCTCCTCCCACTGTCCGCGCGCAACTAGGTACGTCCAACAACGGACCCAACCCAAGGAAAGTGGAAAGAAAACAAATGAAAGAAGAGTGAAAAGAAAAGAAAGGAAAAGAGAAGAAAAGAAAAAAAAGGAAAAGAGAAGAAAAGAAAAGAAAAGAAAAGAAAGGAAAAGAGCGTGAAAAGAAAAGAAAAGAAATGATACGAAAAGAAAGAAAAGTAAAGAACGATATAAAAAGAAACAAACGATATGAAACATAGTAGAATTATATATGTGATGTGATGTGAATGACACGTTTTTACGTGATGTTATGCTAGTGTGTATGTTACTAGCTTTTAAGATATGAAATGTTAAGAGATGATGACAAAGCGATAGAGAAGTTATAAAGGTTTAGAACAGAAAGTTAAGGAATGATAGAAATGAAAAAGCAAAGAAATGAAGAGATTGGATTAGAATGATAAGAGTTGATCGATAGAATGATAAGAACGATGAACGAAGAGATAAACGAGCATGATGAAGCTCATATTCTATGTTATGTTTTGAGGATATGTATAAACGATGTATATGATATGTATATATGTGATGTCATATATTCTAGTAATAATATATATTACTAGTATTTATAAGTTAATGAATGTATGTTTGAACTTACTGAGCATCTAGCTCATTAGTTGTTTATATGTTGCAGGTAAGCAACGTGTTTATTTAAAGTAATATGATGGATAACAGACGGATCTGCACGTGCTAAGGGACTGGGCGAGGGTATGGTACTACTATGAGTCTTTCGCTGAGCGTTCAAAAAGGAAGAGGAAAGAAAGAAAGTTATGAAATATGTGTTATAAGAGTAGGATAGAGATAGATATAGTATGTAAGTAAAAAAAAAAAAATTGCTATAGAAATTGCTTCCGCTTTAAGATGAGAATATTAAGAAGGGAAAGTTAAGTATGTTAAGTAAGAGGATGACGACCCACGAGGTTGCCAACCATCGCGGTCGGCGTCAGAGTTTGGCTGGTTGGTATGGTAACGTACGTGGGGGGTCGCCACATATATATATATATATTCAAACCTTTTTTTTCCTTTACAGTTTGTTATTCATTTTTTTTTAACGTTTAGTAAAAAATTTATATCTCAAACTTTTTTTCTTTTTTTCTTTTTACATTTCTTAATTTTTTTTCTTTTTACATTTCTTAATTTTTTTTCTTCATTTTCAAAAAAAAAATAGAGAGAGAGAGACAGAAATTTCATTTTTTTTTCCTTTTTAGCATTTTCTTTAATTGGACAAATTTAATTTTCTGTTTAATTTTGTATTTGTTTTAGAACTGTGTAGTTTAGATTTTTCTTTTGTAGCTAGTATAACATTAGGGTGACACTTAGGTTAGTTTATAGGCTTTTACCATAGGTTAGTTTTTGACAATAAATTAGAATAAAATTTAAATACTTCTAAAAATTAGTTTTGGGAATATTGTAATTTCATGAAGACAAAAAATCTAAAGAGGTTCTGTCTAGGAAATTAATTTTGAAGGAGACCTCGTCTCACTAATTTTTTTTGAGAGCATTCTTAGAGGATATTATTTGCGATAATTATACGTTTGTAGTTTACCAAGCTAATAACATGAAGTAAAACAAAAAAATAAATAAATAAATAAAAGCAAATAAACAAAAAACAAAACAAAACAACTTATGGGATATGTGTTGATTCAATTGGAAGATGTTTCATCAACAAGTATTCTTAAATTTTGTCCAACATGATTTTAAGCCACTTTATAGTGCTTGCTGAAGATTCAAAGATTTGCTACATAGGTTTCCCTTTCATGGATTCTCTAAAAAATATTGACTTAAAATCTTCCTTGATGGCTTATACAATACAACTAGAATATATTGAGAAGGTTTATGGTACCACCTCTTTATACCAACAATCTTTGGAAGAAGCCTATTACATGCTGGAAGACATGGCAGAGTTTGATTATTGGATAAGGAATTATTCAACAAACAATCAAGTTTGGGAGAATAATTTCTGTAATAACCAAGAATTTTTATTTTTCTAAGAATCATTTTTTTTATTTAATGTAATGACATTTTTATACATATGTATAAATATATGAATGATTTAATACTGTTAGAATAAAATAAAAATATTCTAACAGTATTAAAAAAAAAAAGAAAAGAGAAGAGAGAGGATAATAATAAAAATAATTTTGAAAACTAGGGGCTAGGGACAAATTTAAAAAGTTTGGGGCAAGGAAAAAAAAAAAAGGGGGGGGGGGGGGGGGAGGGGGGGTGGGATTGTTTTTTTTCGGATGAAAGGAAAAAGGGGGAGGGAGTTAATTAACTCACCTTCACAGCCCTCCCCTTATTTCGTTTCTTCAGCACGCGAAGAGAGAGGGAGCGACAGAGGGAGAATCGGCGACAGAGGGCGAAATCCGGCGAGAAAAAAAAGAGAAAACTCCGGCGAGGGAGAGAGAGAGCGACGGGAGAGGATCTTCTTCTTCTTCTCCTTCTTCTTCTTCTTCTTCGTTCTCGTTCGGCGGCAGCACGAACTCACGATGGCGAGTCAAAATTTTGGCGGCAGACACAGGAGAAAAGGGGGCGCCAGGAGAGGGAGATTCGGGGGTGAAAATGTCGACTGAGAAATGGTGAAAAACCCAGAAAACGCGAGCTTCTCTTCTCCTCCCTCCTTCCACGCAAACCGACCCTGTGCAGCCGTGAGGAAGCCGTGACTTCCGGCGCCTCCAAACTCGGATTTTCTTCGAGTTTCCTTTCAAAAACCGCAACTTTAGTTCCTCTAGATGCAAAGGAACATTTTTGAATAAAGGTAACATTTTTTTCCTTTGCATTTTGGTGATTTTCGGATTTTATATAGGATAGTGTAAAAAATTGTTCAAATGGAAATGTTAGGGTCCGAAAATGGTTAGAATTGATTGAGGATGGTTTAGGAAAGAATATATGTGAGTTTGGGAACTTAAATGTAAAAGTTTGAATAAGTTTTCTTGAGGAAACCGAAAATGTACAAAGTTAGGGTTTGAAAATTTGATGATTTTTCATGATGAATTTGTGGCTCTTTTTGGTGAAATAATTGAACTCTATGATTGTTAACTCGATGATTTAAGTGAAAAAAATGATTATAAGTGTTATATTAACCATAAATGTATTTGGGTTCAATTTTGAATAAATGATGGCTAAGTTTCTTGAAATGAGATTGTGAAATCTTAAAGTTGGTTTTGTTAAGTTTAGAGTTAAGAAAAGAGATTGAAAATGGTTGTGTAATTGTTTGGAAGAGATTAGTTAAGTTGAAAGTTGAGTTGGAAGTTTGGTTATTAAAATTGAATGTTTTATGTTGTTAGTGATTTTGAATGAATGAACGAATATGGAAAATGAAAAAAATGGAAAAAATGATGAAAATGATGGTTCATTTATAGATATGATTTGGAATATGTTAATGAGTAATATGTGGGATTAATAAGCATTTTTCATAGAACGTTTTAAATGTTCTATGAAAAATTAGGCCTCTGGTATAGTAATTGGCAGGTACCTAAGTTTTGAGACGTTACTTAAACGCCGGGACCCCAGTTTTTAAGCGGAAATACTACCGAAATTTCGGTAGCGATAATGAGGTGAATTAGTTGTAAGAAACTGAGATTGAGGACATTATGGAGATTAGAATGTTAAGAAAAAAAAATTGGAATGTTAAGAAAAAATGGTGAAAACAAAATACCAAAGATAGTAACAATATTTTAAGAGTTGAATTGGAGGAAAAGAGAGGAATAAGGAAAACGTAGAAATTAATGTAAATCTTGCTATTATGAAAAAAAAATGAAAACAATGAAAAATGAAAGAAATGAATATGAGAAATAATATATGATTATTTCTATTATAGGAAACCCAAGAAATGAAGGGGAAAGCAGTAGCAAGGATCCAAAAGGAATCACTCTTGCACAAATATTGTAAGTACAAACATTTACTTGTCTACCCACGAACTGACTAACTTTGATGTGTTCTGTGACATGAGCTAGATGAAAAAAAAAAAAAGAAAAAAAAATCATGTTAGAGATGTTTTAAGAATGGTATGTATGCATGATAGGTTATGATCTAAAAGCTAAAAGAATACAAGATAATAAAATTGAAAATTTAATGTTGGCGTACCGGTCTCCCTATATGGTCGAGACTTCAGGTCTATATCCTCCGCGCAGATGTGGTGCTACCCCGAAGTGTGGTAGATTATAGGATGGACCAACCCCACAGGTGAGATATTTATGTGACTGTGAGGTAGGTTGGTGGGTCGCACCCCCCTCCTCCCACTGTCAGCACGCAAATAGGTATGTTCAACGACGGGGTCCACCAGTGAAAGTAAGAAAAGAAAAGAAAAGCAAAGAGAAAGAAAAGTGATGATAGAGAAGAAAAGAAGACGTGAAAAGAAATTTTGAGGATGTTGCAATAAGTTATGATAAAGAACCTCAAATACTAACCTATGAGGAATTAGAATTGAATTATGTGACTAATCTTAGAGGCTATGCATGTTAGTTCTTTGTTTGTATGTTTGTGCTTACTGAGTCTAGCTCACAAGTCTGTTTGTGGTGTAGGTAATAAAGGTAAGCAACTCCGGACAGGATAGAAGGATGAGGGGACTGGCAGACAGATTCAAGAAGTGTCATGGACAAGGGGACGGACCCGCTATGCTTTCAGCTACCAGAATATTTTTGTATAAGCATATGTTCAGATATATATATATTTATATATATAGACCATATGTAAATGAAATGGAACAAAAATGAAATATATATATATATAAGTTAGTATGTTTTGAGAAAAACAGAAGTTGTGTAAATATGTTTCAAAAAAAAAAAGTTCCCAAAATTTCCACTCTATTTTGAAAGTAAAGATTTTAAATTACACTTCGACAAATGAAAAGAAATGTTTATGTATACAAAGTCAATAAGAAAAGAGATGGCGAACGTCGACTCGGGCGAGCTGGGTCGGCGGTCGCCACAATTTCAATAATGAAGAATCATGCGTTGATCCCTAGCCTTAAGTCACGGAATCATCCATCAAATTTCAAAACTACGATGTTCAATTTATAGAAGAAATGGTTCAATCTAACAAGAAGTTGGATGACAAGATAGAAGAAATGAGAACCACAGGGCATATTGTAGCAATAGGGGATCATTTTGATGAATTGATTGCATCTACTCTTACAACAGATGCACTAATAGAAAACATGCAAGATTGCCAAATTGAGAAGCCAACACCAAAAGAGGTGCACTTAGAGTTGTTTCATGACATTGAATCTCTAAATGATGAAGGGATTGAGGACTTAATCACCAAAGAAAAGTCACTAAAAAAGTTCTAGGTGCCCAACTTGTTGTGCCAACACTAATAATTCAAGATCATTTTTATAAAGATCCTATGTGGCCAACTCCTTCGGTGCCATCATTAGCATCAATAATTAGAGTCTACCAAGCACAACAAATAAAACCAAATCATGTTGAAGCTACATGCTGATTTCCACATCTTATCAAGCTTAAGGGCATCAATAACCAAAACCCATATATGATGCTGTACAACACTTACTATGGGTGAAAGCCACTCTTTAACGAGCACTTCTCCAAAAGTCAAGCTATTGACTATAAACCAAGTGCTTCTTAGATGGCAAACCCAGCTTTCTAAGCTTTTTACTTGTCTGGTTTAATTGTCAATAATGTCACGTTTTTGTGTTTTCATTTTGTTTTGTTCTATAGAAAGGAGCAAACCACCAATCCAAACCACCGCTAGTGAAGGGAGTTTTCTTAACTTTTCCTTAATTTCTTGATAACACAAGACATTGAGGACACTGTCTGATTTTGGTTGGGGGTAGTGTGCTTATTCATGCACAAGGAATTTTATGTTTGTATAAATAATTTTAAGTCAAAATATGTTGTAGCTGTCTAAGCGTGAATCTTAGGATGTTTGTTTGAGTCAATTGTGATCATTTATTACTAAGGAATAACTTCAGAGTACTTGCGTATGTTATCAAACCTTGTGGTAAGATGGTTGTAAAAGCACTTTGGTTGAGAAAAATTTCCAAGTTCAATTATTTCATTTTTGTGAGTTGTGAGTGAAGAGAAAACAATTTTTGAACGTTCATTGATATTAATAGTCGTTTAAAATCACTATTTGGAATACCATTATACGATTTGTACATATGATTGGTACATTTGTTGAACGGATGAATCTTTGTTAGGTAGGAACTTTTCTGTTGTATTTTTTTTAGTTTCTTTTTATAAATAATTATTTGTGATCTTATGTAAATACAAACAAAAACAAAACAAAAAAGAAACAAAAATAAATGCAAAAATAAAAAATAAGTGATAATATTCATTATTTTTGTTTTCTTTGTTGTGTTTTTTTTTTCCCTCAGTTTGTTAGTTTCTTCCAGACTTTGATGAAATAGGTTTGTTATTTTTTGATCAATGTCTATATATCTGCTTGTTCTAAATTACCTATCTCACAATTGAGTGATTACTGATCCATTTCTAACTCCATGAGAGATAGACTTTACACCAAAAATTTTTCCAACACCCGTGAGGACAATGGAGTGGATGCATCCGATTGGAAAATTTTCAAAACTAAGTGCGTTTTGAGTTATGGTAAAGACGGTTTCATTTTGAAGCACACACACGTCTCTAATTTATGACTAAAATAATCTTTAATAGCATCATTTGATTTTTCACTAACATTTTATTTAAAGTGTTTTGATAGCTTTGTAAGGTTTTGACTTGGTCTTATTCATCTTAATATGATTTTTCTTGTGCTTGAATTGTTAGATACTAACAGTGAACTGATTGAGAGTTATGACAAATGTACAGAAATAAACTTATGTTTATATCATTTTTTTTAAATAAAATAAATTTTAATTAAATATTTCCATCATTTTGATTCAAAATATTTTATTTTGAAAATATTTAGTTTTAATTTATTTTATTTAATTGTAGTTTTATTTGCCTTTATTTTTGTTTATTTTTGCCCTTCTTTTCTTTTTCTCTTTCTTTTTCTGCAGGTGCTATGATAATGAAATTGTGTGTATAGTGCAATAAATTCTGAGGATGACGCTGAATGAAAACGTGAGAATATTATTGACTTCTTTGTTTATTAAGGGGAAAAAAGATAAAGGCAAAGAAAAGAAAAGGCCGCAGTGCACTAGTGTTGTCGATTGTTATGCTTGGAGGCATCAAAATCATGACTTCGCATTAAATGGTGGTGGATGAATGACAATGAGTCGTCGCTCCACACCAACGGTTTGACTTGTGGGCATTGACTTGGGCCCGTGAATTCAGCCCGCATTTTTTTTTTTTTCCCCTCCTTTCTCTTCCTCTCCAGGTGGGCCGCGTGATCTTGGTCCCTTGTCTACAGCCAATTGCCATCTCTTGGATGTAGATTTCTTGGGTAAAATTCTTTCCAGCACTAAATGTCTTCAGGGCATATGTAATGATGGCCTCTCAGCAAATTGTGCCCGCTCTTCCTTTAGAATTTTAGGCTGAAATTTGGGAGAGTATCTTCCTTGTGTTTTATTTTATTTTCTTCTTGCATTTTTTATCTCATGTCTTTTTAGAATTTTGGAGATGAATTGTAATTTAGGCTAGACATTTGATGAGACTGGGGAAGAATTTATATGGTGAGTGATCAAATTTGGATTTAGTTTTCATATTTGTTTTACAAATTTTTTATGTTTTAGTATATTAAATTTCTTCATCTCATTTTCTATGTAAAATATTTTATACCAATTTTTTATATAAATTCAATAATGCTTTGTTTATGTTATATTGTCACATATCTGTTTTGATTAGATTTGTTTTATGAGTTGTTATTTGCTATAAAATTGTTAAAAAGTATTTTATTGATTTTGGATAACTTATAACGATAAATCTATTTAGTTCAAACGTAAGAAATTTAATTCACTTGAACACATTTATTATTTTTGTTGAGTTTAAATTCTAAATTTTCTGATTATTTGTTTGGAATGTGAAACTTGTAACTGAATCATAAATTGAAGATTGGATTTAAATTGAAAAACAAAACTATTAAAGGATTCACGACGCTTCACGTCATTTATTATTGAGTTTTTCTACACTTAATTCTTTATTTCATATTTTAGTTATTTAGTCTTTTTAAACAAAAATCCACCAAAAATATTTTCTCTTTTTGTCATTTATTTCCCTGTTTTTTTAAACATTGGTTTCACTAATATAATTTGTTTGTTTTATTACGTCTCTATGAATACAATTGCTCAATGTATGCTATAATTGATCGTTTTATGTGTGTATCTTTAGGTGTTAATCAATATATATAAGTGATTAGAGGATAAATAATAATTTGTGACAACTTATATAGACAAATCGTTACATATTAAAAATGTTAAAAAATGATTCTCACAAACAAAAGGTTAATTTAATCACAATGGCACTCACTTGTTGGCAGAACTTAACATAATCCACCTCTTCAACTTTTCTTTTCTTTTATTTTTAAACAAGTACTAATACTTGAATTTTATTTTGGAAAGAAATTGTATCTTAATTATAGATATTTTGAAAGCAAACTGTATTTTAATTAAAAGATATATAACACAGATTATACTTTAATCAAATATAGCTATTTTGGATGTATTTTTCACTCTAAATAATATTTAATTATGATTTTAGCCTTAATTAAAGCTTACATGATTTGAATGCGTTTAATTTCTATTCTTTCTTTTAATGATATACTAATAGAGATGTCATTTTCTTAACAATAACATTCGGGAGAATATAGCGTATAAAATTAAAAATCAGAAATCAACTGGAGATCGAGAGAATATAAGTTAAGTATCATTTGTAAAAATAATCTTATAATTGATTTTTTTTTAAAACAAAGCTTTAATTTAGTTTAACTTACAAAATTTGACTGACTTTGTTAAAAAAAAAAAAACAAGAAAAAAAAAAAACTAAACCAAGCTAAATCTGGGATCCGGAAGAACCATTGCATTTGCATTAAATTTCAATACAATTAAGTTTTTATCAAAATACAAAAAATATTACTTTCAAATATCAAAATATTAAAATTTTAAATCTAATAAACCACTTATTACTATTCTACTTTTTTTTATCACTTTTATCAACCACACTTTCTCTCTCTATTTTTTATCTATTTTATTAATTATATCATATACTTAATATCTAAATACAATTCAACTACAAAATATCTAAATACATATTATATTTAAATATAATATAAATTTAAAATATATAATGCCTCATTTATTTACTGTATTTCATTCGTATTACATTTAAATACAATGTAATTTTCATCTAAATGTAAAAATATTACATTTAAAAACTAATTACATCACATTTTAAATTCAATATAATCACTATTTATTATTTTACTTTTTCTATTATTTTTAGTAATAACATTACATACTCTCTGTTTCTCTTTTTTTTTCTCTTTATTTTTACCCATCATATCACATATTTATTATTTAAATATAATTCAAAAACTTTTTATCTAAACATGCATTGTATTATATTTATGGAATCTTTGGTAAGTGTATTACATTTGCATTGCGTTTAAATACAATATATTGAATATAATTTATATTTATGGGAGTATGTAATGTTATTCATTATTTAGATATAATTCAAAAACTTTTTATCTAAATATGCACTGCATTGTATTTATGGGATGTTTGATAAGTATATTACGTTTAAATACAATACATTGAATATAATTTATATTTGATGAAAAGTATTTACATTAAATTTGAATACAATGTATGTTTGGATGAAAAATATTTGAATTGTATTTAAATAATTAATATGTGATGTGATGAGTAAAAATAAAAAAAAGAAAAAAAATATGTGATATGATTAATAAAAATAATAATTATATTAAATTTAAAATGTGATATAATTATTATTTAAATATAATATTTATATGTTTAAATAAAAATAAAATTATATTTAAATATAATATAATATAATATAATATAATATAATATATAAATAAAATATTAATAAAATATTTTATCCGAACGTTTCATAAACGCGAAACAAGAGTTGTTGAGGAATGAAAGCTAGCTGGTAATCGTTGTTACTTGCAATGAAATTCCAATGGGACCTACCTTTCAACTGGTTACAAATTATGTGTCCCTATTATTGAGAAAAAAAAGCATTTTTTAAAATTTTTTTACAATAGTTTCATATTAAGCTACTTGATTGAATCATTTTCTCTGTTATTTTGCGCTAAGAATATATATACATATGTATGCTAACACAACCTATTGTTTTGAACAACAGTACTTGTGACATTTATATCTCTATATATAAAAATATGAAAATGTACTCACTGTATTCTTTTAAAAAATTAATTAAATTGTTAACTCATTTTTAATGGTTATCATATATTGTAATATATCATAAAAAAGTGATGTAACATGACATTTATTTATTTAATAACTATTTTATAACACATAATCTGTTTCGGTTTCAAATTTCAGTATAAGCACAAATAATAATAAATTTTATGAACTAAAATAATAAATAAAAAAACTCAAGAAAAACTTTAACTTCTTTAAAAAAGTTTTCACAACTGTTTCATTTATTTAATTAATATACTTGGTTTTTTTTTAATGATATGTTTATTTGGGAGTTTCATATTTAGAAAATAAAAAATTTTTTATTTTAAGAAAATAGATCTTTTTAAATTTTTGTATCTAAATATCTAAAATAATTTTATTTTTAAAAAATAAAAAAAATTTCTTTCTATAAAAAATCAAAATAATTTTTTATTTTTTAAATCTAAAAACTTTTTTTTTAAATAAATCTCCCGTCTAAGCAAATCATAAAATTTTGGCGTACATGCTTTAGTTTTTTTTTTTATTAAAAAAAGGTTATAAATATGATAGATAAGTTAAATGGGGGTAAAGAAACCAACGAAGAGAGGGAAAAAGCAATGAAGTGGCAGGATTAAAGGTGAAAGACCACATGCAATGAAGTGGAAAGGAAAAGACAGGCAGGAATAAAGTTGAAAGACCACATGCAATGAAGTGACAGGCAGGAATAAAAGTGAAAGACCACATGCAATGAAGTGGAAAGGAAAAGACAGGCAGGAATAAAGTTGAAAGACCACATGCAATGAAGTGAAAAGGAAAAGGCAGGAATAAAGGTGAAAGACCACATGCAATGAAGTGACAGGCAGGAATAAAGGTGAAAGACCACATGCAATAAAGTGGAAAGGAAAAGACAGGCAGGAATAAAGTTGAAAGACCACATGCAATGAAGTGACAGGCAGGAATAAAGGTAAAAGACCACATGCAATGAAGTGGAAAGGAAAAGACAGGCAGGAATAAAGTTGAAAGACCACATGCAATGAAGTGACAGGCAGGAATAAAGGTGAAAGACCACATGCAATGAAATGGAAAGGAAAAGACAAGCAGGAATAAAGTTGAAAGACCACATGCAATGAAGTAACAGGTACGAATAAAGGTGAAAGACCACATGCAATGAAGTGGAAAGGAAAAAACAGGCAGGAATAAAGTTGAAAGACCACATGCAATGAAGTGACAGGCAGGAATAAAGGTGAACGACCACATGCAATGAAGTGGAAAGGAAAAGACAGGCAGGAATAAAATTGAAAGACCAAATGCAATGAAGTGACAGGCAGGAATAAAGGTGAAAGACCACATGCAATGAAGTAGAAAGGAAAAGACAGGCAGGAATAAAGGTGAAAGACCACATATAAAAATATGATGGCTATCAATTTTACAGCGTGTTTGGTATATATATATCCTTTTATATTATATTTAAATATAATATAATTTTTTTTAAATATAAAAATATTTTATTTAAATATTAATTACATTACATTTTAAATTTAATATAATCATTATTTATTATTTTACTTTTTTTATTATTAATTATTTTTATTAATTACATCATATATTCTCTCTTTTTTTTTCTTTCTACTTTTATCCATCACATTACATATTTATTATTAAAATATAATTAAAATACTTTTCACTCAAATACACATTGCATTCAAATGCAATGCTAATACTTTTTCTTTAAATGCAAATTACATTCAATGTATTGCATTCAAATTGTGGCGGCCTGCCCTACTGTAGAGGCGCTACATGGCTATTACGACCAACTTTGTAGTTAACCGCAATAGTATGCAGGCCTCTAGGGTTGCCAGCAATCATGTTGAACTGAAAACTTGCTTGCTAATTTGCAGAATAAATTTTTTTTCTTTAAATTCATAAACTGTTCAAGAATGTGATAAGGAAATCATGTTAACAAAATAACATACACCTGAATCATGATTTCCCTATCACATAATCTTAACTTGAAAACTTGTTCTTGTAACTACATGGTTTAAATTTCAAAATCTGTACAGCGGAAGACTTAAGGGTGACCAAATCCCTCGCCCAATCCTCCCCGGTATGCATCTTCCCTATTCGTCGTCCATCGTATACTACTGGTGAATAGGTCTCTTACCTGCAACATGTGAACAAACTGATGAGCTATGGACTCAGTAAGTTCAAACATAAAACATGACATGCTGTACTGCTGTGCTCATGCATGAAACTGGACTCTGTAAACATGCTCGTGACTGAAGGATTAGTCTTAGGATATTATTTGTTATTAAGTTCTGGTTTTGGACCCCTGATTGGTCGTATCGACATGTTAGCGCAACTAGGAGCGGTACTTTAGTGCTGACCTCCTCGGTCTTAACTGATGCTAAACATGAAAACCTCCCTGTGGGTCGAGAGGCCGATACGCCAATAACTGGTTTAATTACCATCTTGCTGGTGTTCCAACTGGGTAGCATACTGATTGCCCTCACAGTCGGAACCTGTTACATGATTTACTGAGGTGTGAGTTATATTAACAAACTAGGGTGCCTTGTGCACCTACCTGTTTTCGTGTTCTGGTACCTGTTTGACATGTGTACTGAAACATGCAACTCTACATGCATGACATGAACTGACATAGATATCGTGATGCAGACAATCAATGTCTCACATACACGTCATACAACCTACATAACATCATAATATAACAAGCTTGTCCACGTTGCAGTCAGGACAATGCTTGAACTTACAGAAAATCCGCTAGCGTGAGCCTCTGCTGCTCTGGGACTGCTGATTCGGAGTCTCTGGCTTGAACTCCTATAAAAGGAATAATCACTAATTATTTCCATTGTTCATCTTATACTGGAAATATGGAAAAACATATAATTTCTATTTCCAGACTTTTTTTTTTTTTTACTCTTTGGCTTCGGACACGCCCTCCTACACGGCCGTGTACCTCTCTGGACTTGCATGCCTGGCCGTGTACTTCGTGGAACATGGCTGTGTATACTTACACGGGTGGATACACGGCCGTGTTATTGGTCGTGTACTCCTCTGGACTCTTACACGGTTACTTGCACGGCCATGTTTCTGGTCGTGTTTTCCTGCTGTCTAACATGGTCTGCTACACGCCTTCCCTTGACCGTGTGCCCCTTGACACGGCCCAATACACGACCGTGTTCTTGGCCGTATACCTCTCGGGTCTAATTTTTCTTGCAACACGGTCGTGCATATGGGCATGTTCGAGACCGTGTACTGAACACGCCCTTGTACACACCCGTGTTCATACCAGAATCAAGATTGTCCGAACTGCTCTGCTCTGATTTTCTAAGGCTTTTATGGCCTTTGTTCTATTTCTTACACTCGAAATCGATCTCCATAAGATCGTTTCAAGGTATCTACTACATTTCTACTATCACAAATCCATGATTTCATAAGCAAAAATTCCACATTTTGTTCATTTACACCTCTTGACTCAACTTTTGAAAAATCTGAGCTTTCTTAAAGAAAACTCACTAAACTCGGTTTTCTAAACCATCCACTCATGGATTCGTGTTTAAAAACATCTAGACTCGAACCATGTTTCGATTTTAACTGAAAACCTCAATATGATTCACTCACATTCTCCTTTTTTTCACTTAAAACCCTAGATTTTTCATCCGAAAAAGCAAGAGAAAAACGAGGGTTCACCTTACTTGAATCTTGTGATTTTCTTGCTGCTGATCCTTGACTGAAACTCGATCGATCTGCTGCTTGAACTAGAAAATCCGAACTTGTTTGGATTTCCTTTTTCTTCTCTCCTCCTTTCTCGGTTTCTCTTTCTCGGTTTCTCTTTCTCTCTTTCTCTTTCTTTCTTTCTACCGACTGCTTCTCTTTGCAGCTAAGGGGATTAATTTGCCCCCTTTAACTCACGTGTCTCTCCCTCTCTCACTTGCTTTCTTTTATTTTTTTAAAATGTGCAAGGGCTTGTTTGGCAATTCTTTTGGCCATTGATCAATGTGGCTCACTTGTGTGCCATTGATCTCTTAATATGTATTTTTCCACATACTTATCTATTAATTTTAAAACATCTTAAATTGAATTAATGTTTAGCTTTTAAACTATATTCATTAATTTATTATCAAATTTTGATTAAAAACTCAATTAATCAAATTTTCCTCTGCTCTTTATTCTGTAACATGTCTCACTATAAATGTATATTTATTTACATATTTTGTACAAATATTTCCGAGAACGTAGATTTCTCGGTTATTACACAAATTACATTACATTATTAAAATACAATTAAAATACTTTTCACTCAAATACACATTGCATTCAAATGCAATGCTAATACTTTTTCTTTAAATATAAATTACATTCAATATATTGTATTCAAATACAATATAAATGTAATGCGTTTACCAAACGGAGCATTAATATACGTGCATGGTAGGTTTGTGAAAAACATAAAAGGGATTAATTAAAAAAAAAAAAACCTAACTGGTTTGGGGTACACAAGAAATATGAGGTACGGGAGGAAAATAAAGCTTTGTGGTTAAAAGTAAATCCATTGGATTAAAATTAAATTAAAAAAAGAGTAAACTTTAATGATTCAACCAAAGGTCGAAGTGCAAAAGCCATTAATTATACTTTTGCATATAAGTTATAGATGGATAAATAAATGCAAAATAACAAACATGAGAAGGGGCAAAAAATTCCAAAGCCAACTTGGGCTAATGTATATCTGTTTATTTATACAATATTTTGAAAGGCATGCCTTGGGCATATTTTCCGTTTGGTAATTATAAATGCATATGTGTGTGTGTGTACCTTGCATGTGTTTCTTTTACAAAAGAAAAGGCCCAAGCTTAGTAGCGGAGCCAACTTCTTTTTTAGGGGCATAAATTGAAGCAAAAATTTGAATTAAATCTACAATTAGACAATCTTTTCCTTTTCCTTATCTATTTGTATATTTGATTTTTTTTTTCAACTAAATTAATTAAGCTTGTACATCCGAGTTTCAAATTTAATTCTATGTTTAAATTTTGGAGTCCAAAAAATTATAAATATATATAATAATATAGTTTATTTTAATTTTTTATTTTAAATTTGAAATATGAATAATTAAAAATCAATACTTAGGGTACAATTAATTTTTTTAAAATAATTTATTGCAATTAATAAATTTTAGAAGGCGAGCAAGTAAAAAACTGTAAAAAGTTTTTGGATCCTGTCATGGTCTTTAAAGAGCCATTGAGGCCATGGGGGCAATTGCCCTCATGGACATGCCGAAGCTCCGCCCCTTCACAAGCTCAATATCAATTTAATTCAAACAAACCTCTGTTAGATTTGATTGGATAAAATTCTTAAAAATTAACCTTTGAGATAGCATCGGTTGCAATATTGCTAGAATAGGTCGGTTTATGGCTGAGGAACACCCAATTTTTTCATTGTTTAGATGCATTTTAGGTATTGTTTTATTAAAAATTCTTTAATTAAGAGAATTGAGCTATAAGTTATAATTCCCCTTCCCGAACACAAAGGTAGCTTTTTTGCTTCACATATGTGGACCCACTTATTTTCTACGACGGATAGAACATCTATAATGTATATGTTTATATTACTTATAAAAAATATGAAAAATAATTTATGTTTTAAAATTTATGCTTTAATGTATAATGTTATTTTAATACTATATTTATGTTTTATCATACTAATTAAGTTTTAAAATGTATAATAAAGTTTCATTATTAAAATCATTTAAAAATATTGAAACTATAATGATTAGATTAAAAAGTTGAGATAACTGTAACAATCGGGAAAATTCACATTTTTCGAAAAATAAATACACATTGAATTTAAGCGTTAAAATATGAAATTTAGTGATTTAATATTGTTTAGAATTAAATAAAGTGTTCTAACAATATTAAAGGATGAAAAAAATGAGTAATAGTGATATTATGTGTGTGCACGTGTGTGCCACTCACAGCATCAAGAAGTAGGTCAAGATGATATTATCTTGACATAAAACTGATAAATTTGGGTTCAGCACTCCGAAATTAGTAAGGATAGCCTATCAGCACGCTCAAATTTGATAATTGAGCACAAGGGTAATTTTTGACCGAAAATTCACAGTATCGAAAATTGGTCAAAATGACCTCAGATGAAAATAAAACTAATATATTTGGATTCAGGACGCCCAAATTAGTCAGGAAAGCCCATGTTGAAATTTTGGGTGAAAAGGTATATAAAGAGCGAGAAAAAAGTGGAATTTCCTCATTTGCCCATGTGTATTCTCTCTCTTCATTCTCTTTCTCACTCTATCCGAATTGTGTACAATAACCAACTTTCACAAACGGTGTTCGTTTTCGACACCGCCGGCACCGTTGGAAAGCTCTCGCCGAGCTGAGTTCAACGGTGTGCCGAGTCGACGGAACCGACGCCGGAGGAGAGCGCACGCGCCGCCCGAAGCCGCCGGCCACCGGAAATTTTGATCGTCGATATCTTCGTCGTCCGACGTCCGATCAAGCTGAAACCGGTCCCAAAAGACTCGTGGTGAAGAGTAGAACAAAACCCAGGTGGAGTTTCAGCCCAACGGCCGCCGGATTGCGCCCCCCAACTCCGCCCGTCGCCGTCGCCGTCGTCGCCGTGAAACTTATCGTTTCCGGTGATGTTGAGCTGCACCAACTGTACAGAAATGGTCGTCGTGAAGAGGGGAGCAAAAGCCCTCAATCAATTTCGGGGAAAAAAGTCCGGCACGGCGGAGTTCCACCGTCGCCGCCGTGGCCGTGACTTTCGGGGGGAATTTCCGGCGATAGAGGTGTCGGATGGTGAAATTGAAGCCACCAATGGATTCCTCTCGTCGAGATCTTCAAGATGGACTACCCACTTGCCGTCGTCGCCGCCATCGCCGCCGGTCAACGGCCGGTCAACGGCTGGTCAACGCCGGTCAACGGCGACCGTTGACCGAAAATGCAAGTTTGGCCCGTTAGCCTATTTTCGACGTTCTGGACGCATCCGCGGAGTCGGATTTGCAAAACGGGACCTCAAATATGAAGAACGAAGAATTAGGGTTTATACCGTCGAGACCGGACTGCAATTCGGTATAAATCACGACCCTTTTTATGTTCCGCAATTTAATTGTTTGGGACTGTTAAATGATTTTATGATTATTGGTATGAAAAATGTGGAAAAGAATGTATGTAAAAAGAAGAAAATGACTGTAATGGAGAAAAAGAAAAATATGTGATAATGTAATGATTTTACGTAAACAGTATGAGTTTTACGTAAAATCTAGGCCTCTGGTATAGTACGTGATAGAATTAGATTAGGATAGATAGTTTTCAGGCGTTTCCTAAACGCTGGAACCTCAAAAATTAAGGGGAAACTCTGTCGAAATTTCTAAAAATGACACCAGGGGTAAAATGGGAAACGAGGGGTAAAAATATGATCGGGAAGGGAACCCGAGCCCCCTCAAGGAATTAAGGCATGAAAAAAGAAAGGGGTAAGTTATAATTAGTAAACTGACCCTTCGAAACCCTAGAACGCAAGGAAAACACGAAACCGACTCTTAGGTCAGAATAGTACTTCCCGAGGGCCGGGAATGTGAAAAATTGGTAAAATGATAAGAATTGATCCGGAAAAGGTCCGATAAGATTTAAAAAGTTAATTTGATGATTTTGGGTTTAGAAAATCCAGCCTAAGCACGAAAATGAAAATGTTATAATTAAACGACATATCAGGGGCAAAATGGTCATTTTGCCCAAAGATACTCAAATTATGGGAAAAGAGCCCCAATGACTCCGGAATAGGTGAATGAAGTTTGTAAAAGCCAAAATTGAGGTTTAAGTTATGAAAAATCACGTTAAGGGCAAAATTGTAATTTTGTCAAAAGTTAGGGGTAAAATTATAATTTTTCAAAAAGTTGGGGAAAAATTCGAAAAGGGTCATTAAGGTTTAGAAAGCTATCCTAAGGCTATAATTAAGGACTATAAGATCGGAATTAAGCTTTTTTAATAAAATAAAAGCTATAAATGAAAATGTGATTAACGGACAAAATTTGTCTGTAGGAACCCGATCCAGACGCAACAACGGACGTCGATGGATTCCAAGAAGGGGTTAAGCACGCTATGAGTAAGATCAGACATTTACTCGTCTGCAACTATGAACAAGCTTATAGTATTTATATGATTTGTATGTAAATGTCATGATGTGATTTATGATGATGCTATAGTAATGCTATAGTAATGTTATGATGATATTAAAAGATAGATTTTAATAAATAATTTATAAATATATATATATATAAATATATGTATATATTGAATTATGAAGGAAATGTATTATAAAAGTTTTATGAGAGTACCGATGTGATAAAGAGGAATAGAGGAATGGAAAGAGTAAGAATGATAATATTATGATAGAGTGCATAAGAAAGAGATGAGATATGAAAGGAATTAAGAAAGGGATGTTTTATGAGATCGAAAGAATAGATGTTTTATGAAAAGTTTTATGAGAGTTAAGTTATGATTGATAGAGCAACGATGATTGGTGAGGAATGGAATTAAGAAAGGGTATATTCTATGAGAACGAAAAGATAGATGTTTTATGAAAAATGATATGAAAGCAAAGAGTTAGACAAGAAAGAAAAACAATGATAGGTTATGATAAAAGGTACGATGAAAGGATTAGAACATAACGATAAGATGTGATTGATTGAATAGAACGATAGGCTATGATCAATAGGAGGATGATGATAAGATACGGTAGATAGGAGGACGCAAATGATGAGATGAACAGAGAATAATTGTCTACACGTAACAAAACATGTTTTTGTTATGATGTGATAAAGTAAAGAATTAAGAAAAGAAAAATAACGAAAGAATAAATGTTTCATGAAATGTTCTATGAAAAATGAGAAATGAAAGATGATGAATGTTATGAAAAAGATATATAACAAAAAAATCAATATAAGAAAAATAAAAGCCTACAAGATAATAAGACTGAAAACTTAAGTTGTTGGCGTACCGGCCTCCCGTAGGTGAGGTTTTATGTTATGAATTCCACTATAATTGAATGCTACCTCCCGTAGGCGAGGTTAATGGCTTACAGTGGAACGCTACCTCCCGAAGGTGTGAGGTTAATGGCTAAAAGTTAAAGATTGACTGTGAGGTAGGTTGGTGGGTAGCTCCCCCTCCTCCCACTGTCAGCGCGCACTAGGTACGTTCAACAACGGGGCCCACCAGTGAAAGATAAGAAAAGAAAAGAAAAGTGAAAGAAAAGAAATGAAAAGAAAGTGAAAAGAAAAGAAAAGAGCGTGAAAAGAAAAGAAAGAAAAGGAGAGTGAAAAGAAAAGAAAAGATATGATACGAAAAAAAAAAGAAAAGAAACGAACGATATGAAAGAACAACACAATGAAGTCAATGAAAAATAATAAAACGAAGTTAAAAGAACATGATAGAATTATATATGTGATGTGATGTGTTTGATGTTATATGTATGGAATGACACGTTTTTACGTGATGTTGTGCTAGTGTATATGTTACTAGCTTTAAGATATGAAATGTTAAGAGATGATGATAAAACGATAGAAAAGTTATAAAGGTTTAGAACAGAAAGTTAAGAAATGATAGGAATGAAAAGCAAAGAAATGAAAAGATTGGATTAGAATGATAAGAGATGATCGATAGAAGGATAAGAACAATGAACGAAGAGATAAACGAGCATGATGAAGCTCATCTTCTATGTTATGTTTTGAGGATATGTGTATATGATGTGTATGTATGTGATGTCATATATTCTAGTAATAACATATATTACTAGTATTTATAAGTTAATGAATGTATGTTTGAACTTACTGAGCATCTAGCTCATTAGTTGTTTATATGTTGCAGGTAAGCAACGTGTTTATTTAAAGTAATATGATGGACAACGGACGGATCTGCACGTGCCAAGGGACTGGGCGAGGGTATGGTACTACCATGAGTCTTTCGCTGAGCGTTCAAAGAGGAAGATGAAAGAAAGAAATTTATGAAATATGTGTTATAAGAGTATGATAGAGATAGGTATAATATGTAAGTTAAAAGAAAAAAAAAATTTTGCTATAGAAATTGTTTCTGCTTTAAGATGAGAACGTTAAGAAGGGAAAGTTAAGTATGTAAAGTAAGAGGATGACGACCCACGAGGTTGCCAGCCATCGCGATCGGCGGCAGAGCTTGACTGGTTGGTATGGTAACGTACGTGGGGGGTCGCCACAATAACAGTCTACCTAAATCAAATGTTAAATTTAAACATTGATAATATTTGATGAGAAATTTTCCTTCCAGATAAGAAGTTTTGTGTAATTTAGAATTATATTAAAAATATTTTTAAATTTGATATCAAATATAAAAATATTTTTAATATAATTCTAAATTACTGTATTAATGGTGAATTCTGGCATTTGCTTAAAAAAAAAAAAAAAGCCTCTAATTGAGTGTTATATTTAAGTTCAAATTTGCCAAATTTTAAAATTTATGGTAAACTTGTCTCTAAGGCTAGCTAATGTTAAATTTGACATTCAATTTTAATTAGTTGTTATCTTTACTTTTTAAGTAATTATTATAATATACTATTTTTGAGTTATTCAAATACAAAAGTTAACTTTTATAAGTTTTAAAGTATAATATATTGATAACAAAAAAGTAGAAATATTATCAAAAATCATTATTAGTTGAAACATAAAATAAGATAATATTATTAACAAACTTTTTTTTATTAAATATAGTATTATTATATATAAATATATTGAAAATAATCTATTACTTTATAAAGTACGTTTTTTAAAGTATAAATATCAAAATGTAACATTAACATGTAAATTTAAGTTTCGTTTCGGAGGCTTAGTTTCAGAGATATCAAAAACTATTTTTTTTAACACTTCATTATTTTTTATTATTTATATCTACAAAACGTTATAATAAACTTTAAATTTTAAAAATTCATAATTTTATTTATACAAGTTCAAATAAAATATTTTTTTTTAATTATATAGAATTTGAGAAAAACGAAATAATATACATATTGATATTTTTTTTCTAAAAAATTTTTTAAAATCTTTTATATTTTCATCCCAAACAATTTTTTTCTCCAAATATATTTTTCTTTTTTTTTTTTTCAACTCAAGACTAATGTCTCCAAGATCTCCCGTGAACTCTGCCTGAACATTTAATTGAAGATGTTCTTATTGGTTTGCTCCTTTTCGTGTCATCAAAAGTCGCAATACTTATCTTCTCGTGCTGTCTACGATAATGCAACCCCGTCCTTATAAGAAATGCACTTTATTTAAAGCTAAGTCCAACAAATTTTTAAGAAAAAGGTTTCCTCTGGGACAGCACGCGGAGAGAGAAATTTTAGGAGATTCTTTAGTGTGGCTCGTCACCCAACATGGAGGATATTATTCTCCACCACACGATTTAAGTAAGATTACGTTTATTTAAATATTATGGCCTCAATTAATGGCTTTATCCAAATTTAATTAATATAATAAATTACTGTAGAACTTTTTTTAAGACTCCGTTCGTTCGTGTGTATATATATATATATATATTATGTTTATATTACATTTAGATATATTAAATATAATTTATATTTATAAAAAATTATTTATATTGTATTTATGTGTATTTAAATAAAAAGTATTTAAATTATATTATAATAATGAATATGTGATATGATGAATAAAAATAGAGAAAAAAAAAAGAGAATATATAATATGATTAATACAAATAATAAAAAAATAAAATAGCAAATGATGATTAAATAGATTTAAAATATAATGTAATTAATATTTGAATAAAATATTTTTATATTAAAGTGAAAATTATATTACATTTGAATATAATGTAAATATAATATTGTTATTAAATGAATATGAAGCTTTAGTGTAACTATTTATCATTTAGATTATCGTAAAGAAATAAATCATTGTTATACAGTAGGATATCATACACATAATATATGTTTATTTATTATAATATCCAGTCAAAATCATATTATAGTAATGAATATAATAACAAACAAGTTTACATCCACCATCAGATGGATAAAAAAAATAATTTTATTATATCAGTGCATTTTTTCAGGTGATGCAATAGAAATCTCCAAGAAAATATATTGCAAAGTTCTTTTTCTTTGGACTGTGGTTTGTAGCACTTGTTGTCTTGTCTAAAGGAACTTTCCCTGCGGACGCATAGTAATTTCGTTGCAAGTATCTTTACTATTGGAAGCAATACTGTAATTTAAAGAAAACACACCCAGATATATATATATATATATATGTATATAATAAAAGTTAAAACTAATTTTTTTGCTAAATTAAAAGTTAAAATTTGATCCTCTATAAAAAGATACAATTGATTATAGGTAAACAGTGGCATAAACTAATCGGAGAGAAAAGTTACCATGCATTTATTATGAGTAGCACTGAAAACATTAATTTTAAGTATAAACTCATATTGGTGAGCTGTCAACTTTTTTTTTTCTCTTGCATATGTTTTTAGAAATTTCTTGAAAATTATATTCATGCATTAGTAATCTCATTAATGATTAGTGTATCATGTGTTTATTCATTTTATGGATAATAAATATCAATTACCGGTTATTTATATATACTGATTGCTGAACATGTGTCCCTTTCATTGAAAAAAAAAAACATTTTTTAAAATATTTTTTATAATAGTTTCATATTAAGCTACTTGAATGAATCATTTTCTCTACCGTATCCCAACTAAAAATATATATAAATAGGAATGTTGACACAACATATAGTTTTGAACAATAGTACTTGTGCCATTTATATCTCCATATATAAAAAAATGAAAATGTTCTCATTGTATTCTTTAAAAAATTAATTAAATTGTTAACTAATTTTTTTTTATAGTTTTCATAGATTGTCATATAAAAAAGAAGTAATGTAACATGTTATTTATTTATTTAGTAACTATTTTAAAACACATAATATGATTCGGTTTCAAATTTGAGTGTAATCACAAACAATAATAAATTTTATGAACTAAAATAATAAATAAAAAAAAACTCAAGGAAAACTTTAACTACTAAAACAAAATTTTCACAACTGTTTCATTTATTTAATTAATATACTTGGTTTTACTTTTAAAGAGTACTTCGATTACATGCTTTAGTTTTATTAAAAAAAAAAATGATATCGATATGTTGGATAAGTAAAATGGGGAGTAACGAAAGCAAGTTTTATTAAAAAAAAAATGATATCGATATGTTGGATAAGTAAAATGGGGAGTAAAGAAAGCAATCGCCGGGGGGAGGGTGGGGGGTGTGGGTGGGGTTGGTGTGGTGTTGGTGGGGGTGTGTGGTGTTGGGGGGTGTGGGGGAAGCAATGAAATGGAAAGGAAAAGGCAGGCAGGAATAAAGGTGAAAGACCACATAGAAAAATGTAATGATAATCAATTTTAATATACGTGCATAATAGGTTTGTGACAAACGTCAAAGGGGTTAATCAAAAAAAAAAAAAAACCCTAAATGGTTTGGGGAGCAAAGAAGTATGATTTGGTCACGTATATAGATAATTTCTTGTGAGGTAAGAAATGTTGATATCCCTTTCTCAATAGCCATGTTTTAAATTGTGATTTGGCCATGAAGTTTTGTTTTATATGCTGTTTCATGATTTATTAATTTTAAAAAAATGTTTGTGAAAGCATAATATATGGTATCTTGTGAAATATATATATGTCTATTTTATTTTTGGAAGATGGTTTAAACTTGGACTTGTAAAGCTAAAGAAAACACACACTCACACACACGTATATACATATATGTATATAATAAAAGTTAAAGCTTTTTTTAATTTTTTTCCTAAATTAATAGTTAAAATTCGATCCCTCTAGAAAACGATACAACTTTGTAAACAGTGGAATAAAATAATCGGGGAAGGAAGTTGCTCTGCAATTATTATGAGTGGAATTAGAAATATTAATTTAAATTCTAATTTTTAAATATTAACTCATATGTTGGTGAGTTATCATTTCTTTCCTCTTGCGTGTGCTTTCCTAGAAATTTCTTGAAAATTATATTCATGCATTATGTAAACTCATTAATGACCAGTGTATCATATGCTTATTCATTTTATGGATAGTGAATATCAACTACTGGCTATTTATATATACTAATTACAGAACATGTATCTCCTTTATTGATGGAAAAAAACATTATTTTAAAATATTTTTTACAATAGTTACATATTAAGTTACTTGAATGAATCATTTTCTCTACTATTTATATATAAGTTGGTATGTTAACACAACCTATGGTTTTGAACAACAGTACTTGTGACATTTATATCTCCATTTATAAAAATATGAAAATGTACTTACTGGACATTTATTTATTAAGTAACTATTTTATAACACATAATCTGTTTCTGTTTTAAATTTCAGTATAAGCACTGACAATAATACATTTTATGAACTAAAATAATAAATAAAAAACTCAAGGAAAACTTTAACTTCTTTAAAAAAAAAAAACTGCTTCATTTATTTAATTAATATATTTGGTTTTTTTTTTTTATGTACTTGGATTACATGCTTTAGTTTTTTTTTATAAAAAAAATGACATAAAATGGGGTGTAAAGAAAGCAACGGGAGGGGGAAAAAGCAATGAAGCGGAAAGGAAAAGGCAGGCAGGCAGAATAAAGGTGAAAGACTACATAGTAAAATGTAATGGTAATCAATTTTAATATACGTGTATAACAGGTTTGTAAAAAACGTAAAAGGAGTTATTAAAAAAAAAAAACCCCTAATTGGTTTGAGGTGCAAAAGAAGGATGAAGGGTGGGAGGAAAATAAAGCCTTGTGGTTAAAAGGGTACCGTTAGATTAAAATTAAATAAAAAAAGAGTAAACTTTAATTATCGGATGATTCAATCAAAGATTGAAGTGCAAAAGCCATTAATTATACTTTTGTATGTAAGCTATAGATGGATAAATATGTGCAAAATAAAAAACATGAGAAGGGGGAAAAAAAAAATCCAAATCCAAATCCAACTTGGGCTAATGTATGTCTGTTTATTTATACAATATTTTGAGTTGCATGCCTTGGGCATATTTTCCATTTGTTTAATATAAATATGTGCGCGCGCGCGTGTATGTGTGGGTGTTTACCTTGCATGTGTTTCTTTTACAAATAAAAAAAAATGTTATGAAATTATAAGTATTCATTATCATTAATAATGTTTAAATACTAAGATTATTTTTTAATTGTCTTTCGTTATGAAAGTGTATAACTATATAGATGCTAATTTAACTTATGATTTGAGTTAAACTTGAATCCAAGACTAATTATTAATGAAATCAAACGTGCACTTTGGATGAAACATTTAAATAGTAAACAAAATATTAGAAAAAGACTTTGCATGTATTTCAGAAAAATTATTTTAGCAGGAACAATTAGGGAAAAAAATTAATTAAAGCCAATAGCAAAAAAATATTTTTAAGAGAACCGCATGAAAAAAAATTTCCATAGGTGCATATTTAACTTTTGTGTTATTTGGTTGTGTGATACTAATAAATACTGAAAATTAACTACCTGCCATTTTGTATACAAATCTAAAATTACATGCAAACTATTATGAAAAAGAAAGGGGGGAAAAAAAGTCTAAATCCAACTTGAACTAGCGTTTGTCTATTTTTGTTTATGTACACGTAAAAAATTATGAATATATATTGGAGATCTATTTTCTACTACTAAATTTCCTTTAAAATAAAAAAATAAAACAAAATTGCCTTTTTTTTTAGTGAAAAAAATCTACCGGGAAATTTCTTGGCTAATGCAAATATAGTTTGACTTGTTGACCTTACACAGCGCGTCTTACTTTAATAAGATAATATAAATAAATAAATAAATATAAATATGTATGTATATGTTTGGATTTCATTTACCGTCACACAAATTCCACCTCTCTTGTTTTCCATTTCTCGTCAATCAAGCACTAGTCCATTTGCTCTCGATCTCACCAACCAAGTAGCCATGGCATTACAGCTGATTTCTAGATGCGTTAAACAGGTCAAAGACGGGGCTATCGCCGGATTCCTGGGACAGTTGGGATCGGCCGCTTATGGATTAACAGCCGAACAAGTTTCTGCGATCAAGGATGTTGGGAAAGAAGTTGAAAAGCTCAGCAGCGAACTCACTGCAATTCAAGCTGTGCTCAAGGATGCTGAAACACGGCAGTTCACAGAAGATGCTGTGAGAGATTGGCTAGACAAGCTCAAAGATGTATCCCATGACATAGATGATGTGCTGGATGAGTGGATTACAGCCATCGAGAAAGCAAATATGGAGAAAGAGGAAAAAGAAGGCGATCATAATGCTCCCCCTGCAAAGAAGGTATTGTAACGATTCCGACCTATATGCGACAGATAATTAACTCATAGACAGTTAATTAAACTTGATCACCAAAATTTTATAGAAGTTTTTTAACTTAAATAAATTATAACTTTCATGATGATTACAATCCTTCGAATTTTAGTATATTCAAAACAAAAATATATTTTTCGAAAGACTAACCATATGAAAACGTTTTTTTTTTTTTGTAATTTTTTAAGAGGAGATCTAAACTTAATTAATTAATAAGAAAAAAACTGGATACGAAATTTAAAACATCAACATGTCAAACCTACTTAATTAAAATTAGCATAGATATATCTTGAGTTTGGTTTCTTGTGAACCAATCTACTTGATTAAAAAAAAAATCATATTATCATGTAAATAGTAATAAGCAAAAGAACAAAACAATCTATCTTAGGATATTAAACACGCATAACTTTACTTAGTTAAAATTGAACTAAATATTTATTTCATAAGGTCTAATTTAATAATAATTAATTTAAAAGAGTGCAAATCCTTTAAAACTAATTAAAATTGTAAAAGAATTTCTTAATTGTAGAATTTATATTTCGGTGATAGTATCCATAACTCAGGCCTCTCTTGTGTCGACTTAGTCCACCAGTCCATCAAATTACCGGGTTGCCTACATCATGAACAAACATTAATAATCTTTAATTCAACAAGTAAAATCATAAGTCTCACGTGAACAAGATACATATAGTAACGCATGACATTTTATGAATTATATAATTATTTGTGTTTCTTGTTTTTTAACTTTTTTACGGGGAAGGATGGAAATAGACCAAAATTAAAATTGAATAAAAATAAATAGCAGAAAAATTTTGAACCTTTAATAAATAATATATTTTTGGTAAATAATGATTTACCATAACTAAAATTCTAAAAATACTACTTATATATAAATCTTGATAAATTTATTTGGAAATCATTTTTTACTTGGTAAATCATTTATTTACGTGTGTAAATCATTTAGATAACTTTAAAATTTTATTGGTAAATCATTTATTTACGTGTGTAAATCATTGATTTACCAATTCTCTACCCAAAATTTTCTCAAGAAACAAGCAGTAAACAGTAAAAACAGATGTTCATAACATGATCATGGCATGATATTTGGTTTCTCTTTCTAGATAGTAGATTTCTAAGGCTTCTTTGATCTTATTGTGCTCTAGGAGATGTTGTAGGAGATTTATTTATGCTTGGATCTTTGATTGTGAACGATGACATAGAGAAAGAAAGGGAAAAAGAGAGAAATAAAATTTAGAAAGAAATATGGGTATAATTGTAAAATTACATGACTCTTAAATCAAAATTACTATTTATTTTCTAAGTTAAGTAAATATGCTATTTACTTTTATTAACTAAAAAAATTGATTTATTTATTACAATTTTCCCTTTTTTATTTGGGGCTCCATGTGTGTGTGCACGTACCCATAATGCACAACCAATGGAAGATTGGGGGGAGCAACTCCGATCCATCATACCCAACTTAAACAAATGGTCATAAATATCCTCACATGAGTTGAGGTTAGTGTGACACTTAACTTTCTTTTACTATCATTAGCCTTTTACTTTCATAGGGTAAGCATTCAATTATGGTCATGACTCCATAAACATACATTCAAATCTCATGATACATATAATAATGCACGACATTTTATGCATAACAAAAATTATGTTCATTTTCATTTTATCCTGGGCCATAATGTAAGTATCCATTGTGCAACCAATGAGAAGTTATGAGAGCAAACCCCAACTAATTCCAAGGTCTTATTTAGTTCATTCATAAATTCACCTCATTTTAGTATAGGTTGGTATGACATTTATAAAAACTTGTCTTTTCACTTTCATTAGTCTCAAGTGAGCATGCAATTGTGATCATGATTAATTAGCAGATACAAAATATCAGATAATAATAGAGGCATTATGATCAGCACTATTTAAACATGGATGAGACTTCAAAACATATGCTCACTAAAGCATATCAAGCAGACATACCATTTCACATAATATATAATTATTTTTGTGTTCAATCACAAGCATAGTATTCACAATATATGCACACCAAGCTAAATTTCATGATATAGGTGAGATTTTTACGTATCTAGATTTTGCATTTAACGTTTTTCCTCTACAAATCCTCAACCTCGTTAATGTTGGTATTGTGTCGTAGACTCTTAATTAAAATTTACACCCCACAATTAGAATGGATTCTTATCACATTTGTTGTTAAACCATTTTTTGAAAACTCTATAATAATTTGTCATGATATACTTTACCTTTATTTTTCAATTCCTTTTGATTTGCCCTTTAAGAACGATAAGCAATTTCTAAATTTTATTAGCTTCTTTTTTAATAATTATAAATTCGCAGTGGTTGATCCCATCTTCATGTTTTATTTCTGACTTATTAATAAACTAACTTAGCAAGGATAAATCTTTAGTCATTTTAATAATCGATTAAAAATTAGTAACTAATTATTCGTAGACCCATATACGAATTGAACTTCCTTTTATATGGTCTCAATACCCTTTTGCTACTTTTTTTTATTTTTTATTATTTTTTATGTGTTATTAAACTTGTTAGGCACATTTGAGATTTTATTCATAAACTTAATTCCTTTCGTTTCATCTTTGTTTTTTTAAACCTGTTCATAATCTTTAAATTTAATTTTTCATTTAAAATAGTTTAAAGATTAGCGTTAGATCCAACATATTTAAACTTGATAATCGTGAGACTATAAAAGTCAATACTCAACTTCAGAGTCCAGATGAAATTGGGAAAACAATGATTTTTACCCAATAATAGTACCATAACATATGACAACTTGAAAACGGAGCATACGCATGAACAAGGACAATGAATACTAGGAAAAAATATCCATTGCATTAATTCCCATAATATATACAACACGACATATTAAAATAAGAAATTGGTGGGTACAAAGGAAAATAATATTCATAAATTGTTTCATAGACCATTTCTTTTTTTTTTTTTAATAGAAAATTTCGTTAAACTTAATAAAGATACAAAAATACCAAATATAATAAATGACCGCTATTACATGAGACAAAACCCCTCAATACAATCAAATCCAACAGTAAAGTCTAATGACGCTCAAAAGGAAAGAAATATGCTTGAGGCTCAAATACGGGTATATACGTTGGCACATTAAAATTAAGAACATGTAAGCTCTTTTTGACAAAGCACCAACAATTGATAGAATTTCCTGATTAATCAAGGGCCAAAACTCGATGGCATTGTAGCCACTACTAACTCCGCATAAAAGCAATTCTTGTGGGACCAAAACATTGCTAAGACTCAGATTTAACAGAAAAAAAACCAAAGCTGAAGGGGAGAAACCACTTTCGTTATTTGAAATAAAAAACAAAAATAAAACACATAGATTAAAAAAGTGAAAACATCGCCATTATTACATACAAATTTAAACACAACAAAACAAAAAAATTGATCACACAGTGTGGCGACCCCCCACGTACGTTACCATACCAACCAGTCAAGCTCTGCCGCCGACCGTGATGACTGGCAACCTCGTGGGTCGTCATCCTCTTACTTTACATACTTAACTTTCCCTTCTTAACGTTCTCATTTAAAACGGAAGCAGTTTCTATAGCAATTTTTTTTTTTTTAACTTACATCTTATACCTATCTCTATCATACTCTTATAACACATATTTCATAACTTTCTTTTTTTTCATCTTCCTTTTGAAACGCTCAGCGAAAGACTCATGGTAGTACCATACCCTTGCTCAGTCCCTTGGCACGTGCAGATCCGTCCGTTGTCCATCATATTACTTTAAATAAACACGTTGCTTACCTGCAACATATAAACAACTAATGAGCTAGATGCTCAGTAAGTTCAAACATACATTCATTAACTTATAAATACTAGTAATATATATTATTACTAGAATATATGACATCACATGTATATACATCCTGCACATCGTCTATACATATCCTCGAAACATAACATATTATGTTAGTCTCTTCATGCTCATTTATCTCTTCGTTCATCATTCTTATCATTCTATCGATCATCTCTTATCATTCTAAACTAATCTCTTCATTTCTTTGCTTTTTCATTTCTATCATTTCTTAACTTTCTGTTCTAAATCTTTATAACTTTTCTATCACTTTATCATCATCTCTTAACCTTTCATATCTTAAAAGCTAGTAACATACACACTAGCATAACATCACGTAAAACGTGTCATTCACATCACATCACATATATAATTCTATTATATTTCATATCGTTGTTTCTTTTTATATCGTTCTTTACTTTTCTTTTCTTTTCGTATCATTTCTTTTCTTTTCTTTTCTCTCTGCTTTCCTTTCTTTTCTTTTCACGCTCTTTTCTTTTCTTTTCTTTTCACGTTCTTTTCCTTTCTTTTCTTTTCACGCTCTTTTCCTTTCTTTTCTTTTCTTTTCTTTTCTTTTCTTTTCACGTTCTTTTCCTTTCTTTTCTTTTCTTTTCTTGTCTTTTCTTTTCACGCTCTTTTCCTTTCTTTTCTTTTCTTCTCTTTTCCTTTCTTTTCTTTTCACTCTTCTTTCGTTTGTTTTCTTTCCACTTTCCTTTGGTTGGGCCCGTTGTTGGACGTACCTAGTTACGCGCGGACAGTGGGAGGAGGGGGAGCTACCCACCAACCTACCTCACAGTCACATAAAACCTCACCTTCGGGGCTGGTCCAACCTATAATCTACCACCTTGGGGGTAGCGCCACATCTATGCGGAGGATATAGACCGGAAGTCTCGACCTTGTAGGGAGACCGGTACGCCAACAACTTAAATTTTCAGTCTTATTATCTTGTAAGCTTTTATTTTTCTTATATTGATTTTTCGTTATACGTCTTTTTCACGACATTCATCGTCTTTCATTTCTCATTTTTCATAAAACATTTCATGGAACATTTGTTCTTTCATTATTTTTCTTTTCTTAACTCTTTACTTTATTTGTGTGAATTATGTTAATCACACTTTAGCATAGCATATATAACACATATTACTTACATGACATCACATCACATCGCATCACATCACGTCACAACAAACAAACACATGTTTTGTTATGTGCAGACAATTATTCTCTTCTCTATTTATCATTTGCATCATTATATCTAGCGTATCTAATCATCACATTTCTATCAATCATAGCCTATCGATCATAGCCTATCGTTCAATTCTATCAATCACATCTTATCGTTATGTTCTAATCCTTTCATCATACCTTTTATCATAACCTATCATTATTTTTCTTTCTTGTCTAACTCTTTGCTTTCATATCATTTTTCATAAAACATCTATTCTTTCGTCCTCATAAAACATCCCTTTCTTAACTCCTTTCCTCACTGGTCATTGTTGCTCTATCAATCATAACTTAACTTCCATAAAACTTTTCATAAACATCTATTCTTTCCTTTCATATCTCATCTATTTCTTATGTATCCTATCATAACATCCTTGTTCTTACTCTTTCCATTCTTCTATCCCTCTTTATCATATCGTTACTCTCATAAAGCTTTTATAATGCCTTTCCTTCATAATTCAATATATACATATATTTATATATATATATATATATTTTTTTATAATTATTTATTAAAACATATATATATATATATTTTTACATCATCATAGCATTGCTATAGTATTTACTATAGCATCATCATAAATCACATCATCCCATTTACATCCAAAACATATAAATACTATAAGTTTGTTCATAGTTGCAGACGGGTAAATGTCTGAACTTACTCATAGCGTGCTTATCCTCTTCTTGGAATCCATCGACGTCCTTTGTTGCGTTTGGATCGGGCTCCTACAGACAAATTTTTGTCCGTTAATCACATTTTCATTTATAGCTTTTATTTTATTAAAAAGCTTAATTCTGATCTTATAATCCTTAATTATAGCCTTAGGACAGCTTTCTAAACCTTAATGGCCCTTTTCGAATTTTTCTCCAACTTTTTGAAAAATTACGATTTTACCCCTAACTTTTGACAAAATTACAATTTTGCCCTTGACGTAATTTTTCATAACTTAAACCTCAATTTTTGGCTTTTACAAACTTCATTCACCTATTTCAGGGTCATTGTGGCTCTTTTCCCATAATTTGAGTATCTTTGGGCAAAATGACCATTTTGTCCTTGATTGGTCGTTTAACCTTAACATTTTCATTTTCATGCTTAGGCTGGATTTTCTAAACCTAAAATCATCAAATTAACTTTTTAAATCTTATCGGACCTTTTCCGGATCAATTCTTATCATTTTACCAATTTTCACATTCCCGGCCCTCGGGAAGTACTATTCGAACCTAAGAGTCGGTTTCACGTTTTTCTTGCGTTCTAGGGTTTCGAATGGTCGGTTTACTAATTGTAACATGTCCATTCCTTTTTCCTTGCCTTAATTCCTCGAGGGGGCTCGGGTTCCCTTCCCGATCATATTTTACCCCTCGTTTTCCCATATTACCCCTGGTGTCATTTTTTAGAAATTTCGGCAGAGTTTCCCCTTAATTTTTGAGGTTCCAGCGTTTAGGAAACGCCTGAAAACCATCTATCCTAATCTAATTCTATCACGTACTATACCAGAGGCCTAGATTTTACGTAAAACTCATACTGTTTACGTAAAATCGTTACATTATCACATATTTTTCTTTTTCTCCATTACAGCCATTTTCTTCTTTTTACATACATTCTTTTGCACATTTTTTTTTACCAAAAATCATAAAATCATATAACAATCCCAAATAATTAAATTACGGAACATAAAAACGTCGGGATTTATACCGAATTGCAGTCCGGTCTCGACGGCATAAACCCTAATTCCTCTTTCTTCATCTTTGAGGTCTCGTCTTGCAATTCTGACTCCGCGGATGCGTCCGGAACGTCGAAAATAGGCTAACGGGCCAAACTTGCATTTTCGATCAACAGTCGCCGTTGGCCGGCGTTGACCGGCGTTGACCGGCCGTTGACCGGCGTTGACCGACGGCGACGGCGGCGACGGTGGCAAGTGAGTAGTCCATTTTGAAGATCTCGACGAGAGGAATCCGTTGGTGGCTTCAATTTCACCTTTGGAGGTCCCAATCGCCGGAAAATCCCCCCGAAAGTCACGGCCACGGCGGCGACGGTGGAGCTCCGCCGTGCCGGACTTTTTCCCGAAATTGATTGAGGGCTTTTGCTCCCCTCTGCACGGCGACCATTTCTGCACCGGTGGTGCAGCTCAACATCGCCGGAAACGACGGTTCCGACGGCGACTCCACGGCGGCGACGTCGCGACTTCGGGCGGCGCGATTCCGCCGGTGTTGAGGCGATCCACCACCTGGGTTTTGTAGTACTCTTCACCACGAGTCTTTTGAGACCGGTTTCAGCTTGATCGGACGTCGGACGGCGAAGATATCGGCGATCGAAATTTCAAGTGGTCGGCGGCTTCGGGCGGCGCGTGCGCTCTCCTCCGGCGTCGGTTCCGTCGACTCGGCACACCGTTGAACTCAGCTCGGCGAGAGCTTTCCAACGGTGCCGGCGGTGTCGAAAACGGACACCGTTTCCGGTGGTCGATTACTATTCATCACTGGGGGTAGAGAGAGAAAGAGAAGGGATGAGAGAGAGTGTGTGTAGATAAATGAGAAAATTCCACTTTTTCCCGCTCTTTATATACTTTTTCGCCCAAAATTTCAATATGGGCTATACTGATTAATTTGGGCGTCCTGAATCCAAATATATCAGTTTTATTTTCATCTGAGGTCATTTTGATCAATTTTCGATACTGTGAATTTTTGATCAAAAATTACCCTTGTGCTCAATTATCAAATTTGAGCGTACTGATAGGCTATCCTTACTAATTTGGGTGTGCTGAACCCAGATTTATCAGTTTTATGTCAAGATAATATCATCTTGACCTACTTCCTGATACTGTGAGTGGCACACACGTGCACACACATAATATCACTATTACTCATTTTTCATCTTTTAACATTGTTAGAACATTTTATTTAATTCTGAACAATATTAAATCACTTAATTTTCACATTTTAACGCTTAAATTCATTGTGTAATTATTTTCCGAAAAATGTGAATTTTCCCGGTTGTTACACACAGAAAGAGTCCTTACTGATAAAACGATCCACATCATTCGGAGAAACTGGGTTGTCGAAATCAATCCGTTACAAGACCTCATCAATGCATGATGGTAACGCACCACTGCCAGCTATCTCATTCCTATGTTACTCCTTCCCACAACACCCATCTTGCTTTCATGGGCTTATCTTTACTAAAACCCTCACCATATGATTTCCACCTCCGTTCCTAGGGTCAGGACACCAGAGGCAAGCTGAAGTCCACCATTGGAGTTCGACTCCAAGAAGGGAAAACGATTGAGAAACCTTAGCCCACACATGTTAGAGAGAGAAAAAGAATAAAGAGAGAGAGAATTCTTGCCTTTCATAGACCATTTCTAATTAAAAATCAAGGTATGTATGCTAAAATATAAAATTATGCAAGCCTATCAGGTTAACTCGTAAAATCATTTATAAATTTAATCACTAAGTTGAATTTAATAAAAAAACCGATAGCACAATAGTTTATTTTTCTTAATATCCAAAAATTCAAACCTACAATAAAAAAGTTTCTTAAAGGTTTCAACAGGTCATAACTACAAGACGTGTCATCTAAAACATTTGTACCATATCCAAACAACACATATTTTATTTTTTCTTTTAATCTAACACCATTTTATTAATCTAATATCAAATACAATGGAATTTAAGTATCACATTCAATCAAAACATAATATAGGCATGTAATCAATCTAATAAATTACTTAAGAGGTTAAAGTAGTCAAGATTACTACCAAAATCGTCAATGACGTTGGGTTGGGAAGGATGATTTTGATTGGCATTCAAAAAGCCATTTGATCCGAGTTTGCAAATTTTGAATTAATGTTCATGACATTTGAAACTTCGTCCTGCAAATCCGATATCGTGAATGTGTCTAGAATGTAAAAAAAAAAAAAAAAAAGGGTCCAAGTAAGTGATTGTTCGAAACTTCTCGACCGGATCAAACATTTGACCAGATTGACTTTTGTTGACCAATATTGACTAGCATTGACTAGAGGTAGAAAAAGGGGCATCACTTTGAAGATCTTGGCAAGATAAACCCATTTAAGATGGGTTTCTCTAAACAACATCGGATTTGTCAGGAAACACCTAAAAACTGAATTCTAACATCGCGGGAGCTTAAGAATTTTTCGGTGACTATTGAAGTGGATATTGGCTAGGGTTTTGTTCTTCTCGGCATGAAGAACACAATGGTGCAAGTTGCCAGTGATTTGGAGGTCAGATTTAACTGGAATCTCATTAGAAGCTTATGGTGGTGAAACTTTGAATGATTATTTTCAAAGATCAACAACGAGTGATGTGGCGAAACCTTGGCTATAGGAGGTTTGGGTGGTAGGCTCCCTCGATATCCGATGAAGAGAGAGAGAGAGGGGGGGATAGAGAGATAATGTGGTTTGTTGACCACTTGTGTTCCATTGACCAGTATTGATTGGAGGTAGAAAAAGGGGCATTGCTTCGAAGATCTTGACGAGACAAACCTATTTTCAGTGGGTTTATCTAAACAACGTTGGATTTGTTAGGAAATGCCCAAAAACCAAATTCTAACATCATGGGAGCTTGAGAATTTTTTGCAACTATCAGAGTGGATATTGACTAGGGTTTTGTTTCTCTCGGCATAGGGAACATGATGGTGCAAGTTACCGATGATTTGGAGGCCAGATTTAACTGGAATCTTACTTGGAAGCTTATGGCAGTGAAACTTTGAATGATTATTTTTGGAGATCAATAGCAAGTGAGGTGGCAGAACTTTGGTTATGGGAGGTTTGGGCAATGGGCTCCCTCGACGGCCGGAGGGAGGGAAGGAGTGAGGGAGGGAGGGAAAGAGAGAGAGAAAAAGAGAATGTGTTCTGTTGACTACTTGTGTTCCGTTGACTGACATTGATTGGAGGTAGAAAAAGGGGCACCGCTTAGAAGATCTTGACCAGACAAACCCATTTCTGGTGGGTTTATCTAAACAATGTCTGATTTGTCAGGAAATGCCTAAAACCTAAATTCTAACGTTGCAGGAGCTTGAAAGTTTTCTAGCAACTATTAGAGTGGATATTGGCTAGGGTTTTGTTCCTCTTGGCATGGGGATCACAATGGTGCAAGTTGCCGGTGATTTGGAGATCAGATTTAACTGGAATCTTGCTTGGAAGCTTATGGTGGTGAAACTCAGAATTATAATTTCTGGAGATCAACAACGAGTGAGGTGAAGAAACTTTGGCTATGGGAGGTTCAGGTGGCGGGCCCCCTTAACAGCCGGCAATAGAGAAATAGAGAGAGATAATGTGGTCTGTTAACCACTTATGTTTCGTTGACCAGCATTAATCGACATTGACTGGAGGCAGAAAAAGGGGCACTGCTTTGAAGATATCGACGAGACAAACCCATTTCCAGTGGGTTTATCTAAACAACGTCGGATTTGTTAAGAAATGCCTAAAAATCAAATTCTGACGTCACGGGAGCTTGAGAATTTTCCTGCGACTATTAGAGTGGATATTGGCTAGGGTTTTGTTCCTCTCGGCATGGGGAATATGATGGTGCAAGTTGTTGGTGATTTAGAGACAGGATTTAACTGGAATCTTGCTTGGAAGCTTATGCCAGTAAAACTTTGAATGATAATTTTTGGAGATCAACAGCAAGTGAGGTGGTGAAACTTTGGCTATGGGAGGTTTGGGTGGCAGGCTCCCTCGACATCCAGCGACAAAGAGAGAGAGAGAGAGAGAGAGATAAAGAGATAATGTGGTCTGTTGACCACTTGTGTGCACGCATTTTCAACTAAGAAAATGCTATCCCGCCAGAACAAATTCATCCGCACTTCTGATTTGAAGGAATCAACACTAATGTACATTGTACATACTAATTCTTATTGAAAACAACTCCTCTTATACATATATAAACATATATATATTTTTATATATTTCTCTATTTTTAATTTAGTATAGGAGTTGTGAAAATTTATAGTGTCATAAAGGTTTCTACGGGTAATTTTAATTGTTCAGAGAGTTAATGTAGTCAATATTTTAGACTTAGTAAATTTTATTTCTGGAGTATAATTCAATTTGCTTGTTTAGTTAATTAGTTTAACAATCTCATATTCAATCTATGCTTGGTTGTCACATATTTCTCAATAGTTTCTACGGTTTAAAATTAAACTTTTACAATAATAAATTGTCTTAGTAATACTTGTAATTTTTTTTTTTCATTTAAATTGTCCTTCTTAACATTAAATCATGGACTTGACATGTTTATCGAAATTTTGAAATCATTGTGACGCCCCGCCCTTCCTTCCAACACGGCCTTACGCGGTCGGGCTCCATAGCCGACTGCAATAGACCGTCGCCTCATGGGTCGTCGGCATCTTACTTTAACTTACTTTCTTTAACATATTTGTTTTAACTTTTCATTTTAACATGAAAATGGAGAATAATTTTTTTTTTCTTAAAATTTTAAAACTTTAAGACTGTATCGTAAAACATTTACTAATTAAACATTTTACTTAATTTTTAAACTTTATTATTTCATAAACATTTCATTTCAATACTCTCTTTAAATAGCTCAGCGCAAGACTCATATGAGTACCATAACCTTCGCCCAGTCTCTTGGTACATGCAGATCGCATCCGTTATCCATCACTTGTTTTATTTTTGTGCTGGATGCTTACCTGTAACATAAACAAACTTGTGCGCGACATGCTCAGTAAGTTCAAACATACATTCATGACATATAAAAACTCGTACCTTTTTGGATAGAGTATATCTGATATCAACTGTGGTATCAGAACATTAACATATTATATATTATACATTACTTTTAACTTCATACTTAACATATTCTAACATTAAGAACAACCTTAATGTTCTTTAACATAATATAATTTAAACATAGTATACATAATGTATGCTTAACATCTTAAGTATAACATACTTAACATCATACAAAACATGTATACACACATCAATTTAAATATAGCATACATAATGTACGCTTAAACATCTCGAACATACATAAAATTGTGTGACTGATTTATGTATATCAACCAATGCATAACATAACATATGCATATATGCATAACATAACATATGCATATATGTTAGACGCATTATGCTTATTTACTTTCGTTCTTTGTTTTCATTGTTCTTTGATTTTTTTCTTTCTTTCATGTCATTCTATTCTTTTCTTTTCTCACTTAACTTTCATTTTCATTATTCGTTCTTTCTTTCATATCATGTCGTTCTTCTTGTTCTATAGATCATATCCTATTCCGTCATTCTATTTCCCTCATTTTTTTTCTTTCCTTACTTGTTTCTTTTCTTCATTTGTCGTTCTATTTGGTGGATCATATCCTAATCTGTCGTTCTATCTCCTTCCTTTCTTTTTTTTATTTATTTGTCTCTTTTCTTTTCTTTTCTTTTATCGGTAGATCATATCCTAATCTGTCGTTCTATCTCCTTCTTTTCTTTTCTTTCTTTATTGTCTCTTTTCTTTTCTTTTTTACTTTCACTGGTGGATCATATCCTAATCTGTCGTTCTATCTCCTTCATTTCTTTTCATTCTTTATTTGTCTCTTTTCTTTTCTTTTCTTTTTACTTTCATTGGTGGGCCCTGTGTTGGACGTGCCGTCTTATGCGCGGACCAATGGGAGGGAGGGGGAGCGACCCGCCAACCTACCACATGGTAAATCTTTAACTTTAGCCATTAACCTCACACTTTTGAGAGGTAGCGTTCCACTGTAAGCCATTAACCTCATGTGCTTGGGAGGTAGCTTTTAATAGTAGCGGAATTTGTAACTTTGAACCTCACTTATGGGAGGTCGGTACGCCAAACATTTAAATTTTCAGTCTTATTATCTTGCTTATCTTTCTCTTCCTTTACTTTATCTTTTCGTTCTCATTTATTCTTTCTTTCTTTCTTTCATTTCTTTTCTTTCTTTCTTTCGTTTCTTTCATTTGTATTTCATAATTCGTTTCTTTCTTTCGTTCATTTCTTTTCTTTCATTTGCATTTCATAAATCATTTCTTTCTTAACATAGTTTTTATAGTGTGCGTTAGGTTAGTCACACTTTAGTGCATATAGCACTCACATACATAACTTTTATATAACACACAAACATAGACCTAACATAATATGTCAGTTCATGTTGCAGACAAATAAATGCTTGAACTTACAGTTACTTGCTAGCATCTCCCTTTTAGCTTTTTTAATCCGTTGACGTCCTTTCATCTCGTCTGGAGGGGATCCGTATAACCGAAATAACCACGGTTATTTTCCATACTTATTTCATACATAAAACTTAATAAAACATAAAAATTCTACGTTTCATTTCTCGATCATAAACTTAAGGGTCTAATATCCCATTTATAACTTTTCTGCTAACTCTTGGCAAAATTACCGTTTTGCCCCTAATAGGATTTTTCATCAATCCTTACTTTTTCTTGATTTACAACTTAGTTCTGGCCCTTAGAATCTTAATTAAGCCATCTTAAATTCATTAGGGCCTTTTTCTATCATTCTTGGAATTTTCGGTCAAAATGACCGTTTTGTCCCTAACGGGTATTTAGGTCGTATCATTTTCATTTTAATGCCTAGACTGGATTTTCTAAGTTCAAAAATCATAAAATCATTTTTCTTAGGCTTTACCGAGCTTTTACAGCATTAATTGCTGAAATTCTTGGTTTACTAATCCTTAGAATATTTGTCATCCTTTTCTGAGCCTAACTCATTCATTAATCCTTAAAATCATTCAAGGGGGCTCGGGTTTCTATCCCGACCACATTTTTACCCTTCCGTTCCTAAAATACCTTTTGTGCCGTTTTAGAAATTTCGGTAGCATTTCCACTTAATTTTTAGGTTCCCGGCGTTTAGTAAAAGGCCTCGAAACCATCTAACCTGTTTCTATTTTATCACGTACTATACCAGAGGTCTATATTTTTACGTAAAACTCAACTTTTACGTAAAAATCTTTACATTTCTACACATTTTCTTATTTGACTATTTTTCATACACATAGTCTATTTTTCTTAAAAATTTCACATGCCAAAATACATAATTAACACATAATCATATCCAAAATATAAATTAAGGGATAAAGGGACAAAAATCACTATCGAAATCGTCCCATCGACGAGTGAACGCACCGTTCGGTCTTGCGTGCACAAACTTTGATTCAATGTTCTTTACATTTGAAATTTCGTCTTGCAATTCCGACGCCGCGGATGTGTCCGGAATGTTGAAAATAGGCCAACGAGCTATTCTTCAATTTTTGGTCATCGGGTCGCCGTTGACCGGCGTTGACTGGCGGCAGTTTAGGTCAAGCTTGGTACCAAAACGTAGATCTTGGCGAGAGGAACCAATTGGTGGTGTCAATTTCACCAATTGAAGCTCTTATCACCGAAAATCGAACCCTCAAAAATCCAATGGCAGTGGCGAGGTTGGTTCTCCGTCGTGCCGGGGTTGTTGCCCAAAATTGGGTTGGGGCTTTTGATCTACGCATCACTCTGAGTCTTTTGATACCCACCACGTCACTCAACTCCACCGGTGTCCATTTTCGGCACCGTCGGTACTATTGGAAAGCTCTCGTCGAGCTAGGTCCAACGGTGGGTTGACGCAACGGAGCAGCCGCCGGAGGAAGCCGCACGCGCCGCTTGAAGCCGCCGGTAGCCGAAAACTTCTCGCCGCTGTATCTCCGCCGTCCGACGTCCAAATGCCACGATTTCGGTCCCAATGAATCCGTGGTAAAGAGTAGAACAAAACCCAAGCCTCATTTCAGTTCTACGGCCGCCGGATCGCGCCGCCCAAGTCCGCCCGTGGTGATGTGGGGGAGAAAACTTAGATAATGAGAAAATGGGGGTCCAATTTGCAAAATATTAAATTTTCGCCCTTTATATACTTTTTTATCCAAAATTTCAACATTAGCTATTTTGACTAATTTGGGCGTGTTGAACCCAAATATATCAGTTTTATTTTCATCCGAGGTCATCTTGACCAGCTTCTAGTACTGCAAATTCCCGGTCAAAAATTACCTTTAGGCTCAATTAACTAATTTGAACATTCTGATAGGCTATACTAGCTAATTTGGGCGTACTGAACCCAAATATATCAGTTTTATATCAATAAAAGGTCATCTTGACCAACTTCTTGATACTGTGTGTTTCCTGATAAAAAATTATATATATATTGATATTATTATTATTTTTTTCTACACGATCTGGTACACGGTCGTGTCTATGACCGTGTACTTCTCTGTCTAAATAATTTCTCCTTTACACGATCGTGTAATATGATTGTGTAACTATACATTTCATGTACACAGTCTGGTGCACGGCCGTGTCTCTGGCCGTGTACCTTTCTGTAATTTGATTTTCTCACTACATGGCCATGTAAGTTGAGCATGTTTGGGTTTCATTCTCATTACACGGCCGTGTTCCTCTAGTACACGCTCATGTACTGTTAAAAATTATATTTAACCTTTAAAAAAAAATTACACTCATACATACATAAAATCACTACATTTCACATTTTAAACATGAAATTCATCACGTACATTCTATGTACCAATTTTCCGAGAATGATGAAATTTCCCGGTTATCACAACCATATCCTCTTTTTTTTTTTTTAAACATTAATGGTTGAAATTTAAAAAATTTTAGATCAATATTTTAACAAATTTTTCGTAACATATCATAAATTCAAATTTTTCATTCATTGCATTATACTCCAAAAATAATGACATTTTAAAAAATTGCGTTCTTATCTTAGAAAATTCACGATTTTTTCTTACTTAAATTTAGAGTTAACATTGTGAATTATTCGGACATTACAGGCACGTCCAAGCCTTTCTTCAGCATCCTCTTCAGTTTTTAACTTCCTTCTCCATGAATTAGATTTGCCTCGTAAGATTGGTAGCAAGATCAAAGCACTTAATGAAAGATTGTACAATATAGCAGTTGAGAGAAAAAGGTACAAGTTTAGGGTGAGAAAAGACACTAAACAACCTAAACGATCTAGTACTACTAGTTTCGTTGACCTATCTACTATTCACGGTCGAGACAGAGAAATGGAAGTTTTAACAAGTAAGCTGTGCGAGAACAGCCAAGATGGTAGGGGTTTTGATGTCATCCCTATTATAGGGATGGGGGGAATTGGAAAAACCACCCTCGCTCAACTTGCTTATCAGCATGACCGGGTTAAGGCTCACTTTGAGAAAAGGATATGGGTATGTGTCTCAGATCCTTTTGACGAGATTAGGATTGCAAGATCGCTCATTGAAAAATTGGATGGTAAAGGTGCTGAATTAGGTGGACTAGATTCTTTACTACAATGTATCTGTGAATTGATAGAGGGGAAAAGGTTTCTTTTGGTGTTAGATGATGTATGGACTGATGATGCTAATAAGTGGGAACCGTTAAAGGAAGCACTTAAGAGTGGGAATCCAGAAAGTAGAATTTTAGTGACAACAAGAAAAAGAGAAGTTGCTGTTATGATGAGAGCAGAAAGGAACATGATTCGTATTGATTTTTTGCCTCAGGATATTTGTCGATTAATATTTGAGCAAATAGCATTCTTTGATCGGGATAGGTGTAGGCAACTACAGGAAATTGGCGAGAAAATTGTGATCAAGTGCAAGGGTCTGCCTCTTGTTGCAAAGACTTTGGGAAGTCTCATGCGCTCTAAAACACATATCCGGCAGTGGAGGCATGTTTTAAATAGCGAATTATGGGAATTAGAGAAAGATACTGATAAAAATAATGTTTTTGCTCCATTCTTGCTGAGCTATAATGATTTGTCGTCTGTCGAGAAACGTTGCTTATTATATTGTGCGAACTTTCCAAAAGATTACGAGATGTACAAAGACAATTTGATCGAGTTATGGATGTCTCAAGGCTATTTTTATGGGAGCAAAAATCTTGAGAGAGAAGGTCAAGATTGCTTTGAAAATTTAGCAATGCGATCTTTCTTTCAAGATTTTGAAAAAGATGAAATTGGAAACATTAAAAGATGCAAGATGCATGACATAATGCATGACTTTGTCCAATTTCTTACACAAAAGGAATTTTGTGTCATCGATATTAAGGAGAAAACAGAGTATGCAGGAAAAAATCCCCGTCATGCAACATTATCACACTACTCACTAAAGCAGGACAACGTTCCTAGTTCACTGTACGAGAACAAAGGTTTGCGTACACTCTTTGTTGCATCCTCAAGTTATTCCTTTTGGCCAACTGAAAGCTCAAGTTTGAAAAGGCTGTTCTTAAGTGTGACATCTCTCAGGACGTTGAATTTGTCGTCGGGTGGATTTGAGCAATTACCAGAAGGGATTGAAAAGTTGATCCATCTTAGATATCTGGACCTGTCTTGCACACGCCTAAAGGAATTACCAAACTCCTTGTGTGATTTATTTAATCTGCAGGTTTTAAGATTGATTGGCTGTTATTTTCTTGGACAGCTGCCAAAAGAAATAGGGAAACTGGTAAACTTACGCCATCTATACGTTGCTGGGTGTCAAGGGCTAAACCATTTACCAAAAGGAGTTAGAAAATTGAGTTGCCTCCGGACATTAGATCTGTTTGCTGTGCCTGATTATAATAGCCTTGAGGCATTAGAGCTTCAAGATTTAAATATGTTGAAAGAACTTGGAGGCAGCTCTTTGTCTATACACCGGTGTGGAAAGCTACGAAATGGGAGTCAGGTGAAGAGGGCACAACTCAAGGACAAAGAATACCTTGTTGAATTGCGACTACATTTCAGCAGTAGTGGTGAGAATGGAGGAGCTCATGATGAGATACTTGAGGCGTTGGAGCCACATCCAAACTTGGAAGATTTAAGAATTACTAATTACGAAGGCAACACTATTTCTCCGAGGTGGATGACAGCTTTAATTAATCTCAAAAGCCTCACTCTGTGGTTTTGCAGGGAGTGTCATGTTTTACCTCCTTTGGGAAAATTGCCCTCTCTTGAATTTCTCAATATATGGTGCTTCAACGGAGTGGAAGGGGTGGGGGACGAGTTTTTGGGAATAGAAAATGATGATAATGCAGGGGCACCCACGAGCCACCAAATTATATTATTCCCTAAATTGAAACAACTTCGGTTTGTGAACTTGCAAATGTGGGAAAAGTGGGAACTGCGGACTAATTCGGGAGAAGAAGATAAATGCTTATCAATAATGCCATCCCTTCAATCCTTGGAAATTAAGAATTGCCCAAAACTAAAAGCACTACCAGACTTCCTCCGAAAGACACCTCTGCGGCAAGTATGCATCATAGATTGCCCAATCCTGAAAGAACGTTGCCGAGAAGGAGTGGGAGAGGAGTGGCCCAAGATTTCTCACATCCCAGACATACAATTACTAGGTTCACGTTGGTAGATCTTGTCACGACTCCTCTGGTAACTTCTCCTACTTGATCACCTTTATTATAAGATACATATTCATCAATTTTTATGTCTCCACTTATTATACCGGTGAACATCAATTTTTTTGCAAGTTTTGCGCTTGTGAGTTGGTCTATATTTATTAATTTTTATAAAATTAGGGCTTACTATATATCTTTTGAATTAGGCACTTTCATGTTGACATAATATAATTTCAATTATTATTGATATTTTCTTTGGAACTTCCTGCAATATTAAGACGTTTTTATTTTGTTCTACAAGTTCAAACACCTCATAAAAAAGTAGGAAAAAAGAAAAAGCTTTTATTGCTGGTTCAGTTTCTTTTTCTTTTCAGTCATTGCTATTTTTTTCAAATTTAGTCAATCAATAATTGACAATTGGTCTTAATTAAGAAAATCGATGATTTAAATTATGATAAATCAATTATTAAAATATTATTAGTGCAGTTAAAAGGAGCTATCTTTTAATCCCATAATTGATATATTAGGGAAGTTCTTTTAGTTTTGTACGTTCAATAGAGCTAAGGCATCTAAAGTGGAATTTTGGTTCAAGAGTCAGATTAAACCAATATAATTTTTTCTTTCTTTTTTCAGTGTCTGACATTTTGTTCCATTTATTTCCGTAGTTGAAGAGAACTCTGCAATCCAATGAGTTATTGAACAGGCAAGACGTCTACTCAACAGCAAATACTACCTCACTCCTTAGTCTGAATATTGTTGTCACTTGTAAGTAAGATGTGATATTCCTTCATCTTATGTCCTTACATTTATTGTCATTTCTCAATACATATTTGTTTGAATGATTGAAGTTTACAATTAACACACACCCTGTCATCTATCCGTTGTCCTCCGAATAGCTGCAAGAAATAAACAAATAATGTTTCTACCTTTGTGTTTAAGTATCCTGTTCATTAGTTAAAGTATGAATCTGTCCAATTTTTGAAATGTTACTGCATTTACATGATCTAGTAACCCTTTCGTCTTTGGTCCTCTTTAACCTTATGTTATATGGGGAATGTTGGACTTCTATTCTCTTCTAATTAATCTTCTATGACATTTGGATTAGATCCATGAATACTCGGTATTGATCTTGCAAGCCGCTACTTTACAAGTTCCCAACATGGCCTTTCCTCATTTGCAATCAAACAGGGTATCCACAAAGGGAAAGCAGATATGCTTTATGAAGTTGTTAGGCAAGCTAGGAGGATGCCAACTATATCTACCGTAAAATGGCAGGTAAGAATTCTGCCAAATCGTTGATCCTTGTGACCCATCAATTAATTTAGATCAAATAGCTTTTAATCATAAATATTTCGTGAACTACATAGATTATATTGAATTTTTGCATCACTGATCTACGAGGCAACCACGTCCATTGGCTAGAGCCCATCCGGAAAGGTGTCAGAGTTGATATAAAATTGATGTTGGAAGGGTAATCATTGAAGATTGGCCGATTTTGACAAAATGTAGCTGACAAGGAGTGGCCCAAGATTTCTCAAATCCAAAAATCCAATTACTAGATTGGTAGGAGAGAATTTTTATAGATTTTGTCACGACTCTTCTGGTAACTTCTCCTCCTTCTGTCACCTCTATTATAAGATCGATAATTATTGATGGGAAGGGTAGCTTCAGTTTTTAGGAATAGAAATTGGTCATAATAAAACAGCCAAAAGACTCTTACTCCTGATCCCTTTATTGCAATTTCCTGCAAGTTCTTCTAGTTTTAAACACTCCATTGCAAAAACAGGTTTAACTTCTAATAACTTATTTTATCTGCTTTCTTTTGATTCAAGATTAACCAATAAAAATGATTTCTTTTTTGCTTCTGTATCTTAATCATTGGTTAACGTGGATGAATCTGTTCAATCTTTGAACAGTTACCATATTAACATGATCTAGCTTCTCGTTTCTCGTTGGTTCTCTATAACCTTCTGTTGGTGAATTTTAGACTTCTTATCATTTTTCTGACATTGTGACTTTTTTTCTGGACTAATTCTCAGATATCTAGGAGCACTCTCCTAATCTTGACGTCAGCTATTTTTCTGGTGCCGAATTTGCCTTATCTCATCCACAATCAAACGGGGATCCACTAAGGGAAAGGATTTTTCCAGGAGAGGCCAACATTTTATCTGGTATACAATCAAGAGTAAGGATTTGGCTAAACCATTGATTCCCACCAACAATTACTTTCGATTTTCTAGATTTTAATCATATTTATTTCTTAATCTACATAGATTTTAGTGAACCCTGGCATCATCGATCTATGGGACAGCCATGTCTATTGGCTTTACCCCATCCGTAAAGGAATCAGAGCTGAACTAAAATTGGTGTTTGAAAGGTAAGCTTATCAATTCTATTTTTTTAGAGACTGAAATAAGACCAAATTCATTCGGAGCATGTGTGTGACATGGTTACATAATAATTTTCCAGCTAATTAGTTTTAATATTTGTTTAGTGTTCTCTAAAACAAACTGGAATGTCAAATGTAAGTTCTACACCACAAGATGCATATGGAATATATGTAAACATGAGTGGGACCCAATTTTGGCACATGTAAGCATCTTCTCTATATATTTTGTCTATTTATCTTCTTTCGCACACTTCTTCGTAATTTCGTTTGGTTTTTTCATGTAGTTTTCTGGAGTTGCCAAGTATATTGTTCATATTCATCCCCAGTGTGGAACAAGTGGGATCAGTTTCTCCAATGGTAGTTTGTAGTTTTGAAATTTCATTTGTGTTCTTATTTTTTTGCATTCTAAGGACTACTAATGTACTTCAAGTGTTTTTCCTGTGAGAATGTGGATGAACTACGAGTGGCTTGATCCCTTAACTGGGTACGTAGGCAGCCTAGCTTCGGCTGGTCCAGCCACAAATAAATAATACAACCATTTTTTTTCCTTTATTGTGTTTGGTTTTGATATGTTGATGGCTTTGTATAATCTTAAAAATGGAAATTGAATTGAGCAGGATAACATCATTCTATTTCTTGTGCTGCTGGACCAGGACATTCAATGGCAACCTGTAGGTGGGGCAAAAAACGACCCAAACGACCAAATTTAAAAATAGAGAAGAAATATCATCCTTTCGTTAAATTATAGTTCCTCTGAAAATAATGATGATGATGATGGTTAGTCAAGCTATGCAGCTGTTGTGTAACACCTGTTTCATTGGACGATCTACTAAAGCTCTTAACATCAAGTGTGAACTAATGATTAAGGCGATATCTATAATTTTACATTTTTGATGGTAAATTATGCTGTCGAGAGCCGGTCTTTTGTCATTATATGCTTGAGAGTTTCATGAATTTTGATACTGTAGATTTCATCAACTACTGTTCTATAATATTAGAACTGCAATATATCCATTCTTGTATGCACTTCCAATATCACGGAGAATGCTATTTCTGGGGCTGCCATTTGCTAAACAAATGCTTGTAATCATGAAGTTGGCTGAGGTATTTGTCGATTCTCCTTATATTCATTTTCCAACATCAGTCTGAGGTTGTCGCTATTTTTATTGTTTTTTATTTTTCTTTATGAAATTCTGCAGTGGCCTAGTCTTTATTGCCAGTGCTACACCATCTTCAAGTAGCGGCATATGACTTCAAAACTGGTGAAGATTTTATTGCTGACTTTTCAGTTTCTTTCGTAGGTAATAATTTTGCATGTCTGCATTTAGGTCTCCAGTTGGTTTTAATTTATAATTATACAAATTGTGACTTTAACTATGCTTTATTCTGCACTCATCAATCATCGCGATTTATTTTTGCAACTAAAATGATAGTTGTATGTTTCATTGCTAAAATAAAATTATTATTTTCCAATTCTAAAACTAAATTCAGTATTCTAATCAGTTTGTCAATCAGGATTCTTTTGTACCACACTAGCTTGCTGATCAAACCAATATAAATGAGAAGCTAAGACAAGTAGTCAGGTAAAATGTTGTCACTAAAATTCTTGTTAAATTTAAAGTCAAAGTTTTTAATTCACGTCATAGGCAAAGAAATTTTTGGTGCTTCTACCTCATGATTAATTAAATATTTTCCTCGCCACCCTAGGAACATAGAAGAAACGAACGCACATACGTATTTATAAGTCTTCTGAGTTTTAAAGGAAATGCAACGATGAGGCTAATTCCCAAAAAAAAAAATCAATATGTTTGCCAAGTCTATTGTTTCGTTGTTGAGCAATTGTGTAGTTGACATACCTTGATTTTCTTCTCATTGCAAAATTTAGTCTGACTGTTCTCTGAAACAGGCATCCCGCTGCCTCACTCTTGCCTCGCTTGAAGCATTTTGTTGAAAATGCCAATGTTGGTTTCACCTGATGCTTGGTTGCTCTCATACCAGTTGCTGAGTCTCGAAACAACAGATCTGTGATCAGCTACCACATTAGGACTAAAATCGTTCTTCTTGGAACAAATTGTGGGAGGTTAGATATCAAGTTTACTATACTAGTATGTACCTCAACTCTCTGAAAAAAGAAAGAAAGATTGCGAGTGAAATAGGTACAACATAAAAATTAAAAAAGAAAAAAACAAAAGTAACTGTGCAACTAAACATGATATTACATCTGAAATGTCCGTGATAGAAATTATCCAACTATTTGATCGTTTACTAGAACAATGAAAATAAACAAACAAAAAAATAAATAACACTCCTTGCCATTATCACAAAGTTTTTTTTTTTTTTTTTTTCCCTCTTGAAATTCCAAATTTCATTATCACTTTCCAGTAACTTCTAATAATCCTATGGAGTATCTCGAAGAATGGGCAAAACATGTTCTTGACAAAATATAGTCTTCTTTTTTGCTTAATGTAGGCTAATGACCAACCTATCCTGCAAACTTGATGTCAATGAGCAAAAAACACAGATTATGCCTCAGTTTCATGATTTTGGTCGAGATCTTCCAGGAGTTAAGGGAGCAAAACTGTGGCCAGTACTACTTCGAGATGAATCCTTTCTCTCCCATAGATGAGAAGAAACTCCATAGCCTCTGACTGTAACTCGTTCCTACTGATTTAAGTACAGCCGTCAGTGTTAATTGTTGTGTTCAGACCCTGCCACCCGTCGCTTGATCGTTCTGTAGCTTGCAGCCTCATTATGCGGTGGATTAGGCCTCCTTTTGACGCCCATCTTCCCTCCTCAATATTTGCTTGTGGTTCAACCTTGATGCTTCTTAATTCCTACAAGTTTCGGGCCCAGTCTTGCTGTCATTGGATCTTACATGACCATGATGTTGATGATAGTTCATAGAATATGTTCGTGGCCTCTCCAAAATTTTATATAGTTATATATATAAATACTCAAATTTCATGTCTTGGTGTCAATATTGTTGAAACTAATTTGATATGCCAAATAACTTTGTACATTCTAAAAGCTCGTTTTGATATTAATATTGATTTTTTATTGTTAAATATGAAACTATAAATTAAATATATCTATATTAGGTTAACTGTTAATTATTTAATTTAATTGGAGAATATATATTTATTATTTATATACTGTGATCACTTCTAAGAGCGGATTTATAATGGGCTAAGTAGTGGTCTAAGCCTCACTGAAATTTTTTTTCTTTGTAATTTTGTTTCATAAATTTTAAACTTTTCCTACTTTGCCTCACTAAGAATTTGTTACCCCAACTTCGACTCCACCAAAGCTTTATCATTTTAACTTTATCCAATTACCCTAAAAGCTATTGGTTATACACTAAAAGGGGAAAAAGGAAAGGTTGCTTCATCAATGGGGGAAAGACGTGAGAGGGAAAAAAAAAAAGAAGGTGAACTTAGGGTTAGATTCCAATTGCGAAGGGGATGGGTTTCAAAGCTTGATATCAAGCACCTTGGAAAACCCTTTTTTTGATTTGTTTTGTTATTCTTTTTATTGTTTTGTGGGGGAAAAATGGGTCCATCAACAAATGAATGCATCAGATTTTGATTATAGTTGTGACGTCCCCCGTACGTTACCATACCAACCAGTCGAGCTCTGACGCCGACCGTGATAGTTGGCAACCTCGTGGGTCGTCGTCCTCTTAGTTAACATACTTAACTTTCCATTCTTAATGTTCTCATTTTAAAGTGGAAGCAATTTCTATGGCATTTTTTTTTTCTTTTAACTTACATATTATACCTCTATCTCTATCATACTCTTATAACGTATAATTCATAAATTTCTTTCTTTCATCTTCCTTTTTGAACGCTCAGCGAAAGACTCATGGTAGTACCATACCCTCGCTCGGTCCCTTGACACGTGCAGATCTGTCCGTTATCCATCATATTACTTTAAACTAACAAGTTACTTACCTGCAACATATGAACAACTAATGAGCTAGATGTTCAGTAAGTTCAAATATATATTCATTAACTTATAAATACTAGTAATATATATTATTACTAGAATATATGACATCACGTATAGACACATCATACATATCATCGAAACATATCCTCAAAACATAACATAGAATGTAAGCTTTATCATGCTCGTTTATCTCTTTGCTAATCATTCCCATCGTTTTATTGATAATCTCTTATCATTTTATTCTAATCTCTTTATTTCCTTTCTTTTCATTCCTATCGTTTCTTAACTTTCTGTTCTAAACCTTTATAACTTTTCTATCGTTTTGTTATCATCTCTTATCTTTTCGCATCTTATAAGCTAGTAACATATACACTAGCATAATATCACGTAAAAACGTGTCATTCACATCATACACATAACATCAAACGCATCACATCACATATATTAATTCCATTATGTTCTTTTAAGTTTCGTTTTATTATTTATTTATTTTTTATCGATTTCATTATATCATTCTTTCATATCGTTCGTTTGTTTTCTTATAGTTCTTTACTTTTCTTTTCTTTTCGTATCATTTCTTTTCTTTTCTTTTCATTCTCTTTTCCTTTCTTTTCTTTTCACTCTCCTTTCCTTTCTTTTCTGTTCACTCTCCTTTCCTTTCTTTCCTTTTCACGCACTCTCCTTTCCTTTCTTTTCTTTTCTTTTCACGCACTTTCCTTTCCTTTCTTTTCTTTTTACTCTCCTTTTGTTTCTTTTCTTTTCACGCACTCTCCTTTCTTTTTTTTTTTCTTTTCACTCTCCTTTTGTTTCTTTTCTTTTCACACACTCTCCTTTCTTTTTTTTTTCTTTTCACTCTCCTTTTGTTTCTTTTCTTTTCACTTTCCTTTGGTTTCTTTTCTTTTCACTTTCCTTTGATGGGCCCGTTGTTGAACATACCTATTTGCGCTCGGATAGTGGGAGAAGGAGGAGCGACCCACCAACCTACCTCACAGTCACATTAATTACCATACCTTCGGGGTTGGTCCAACCTATAAACTACTACACCTTCGGGGCAGCGCCACATCTGCATGGAGGATATAGACCTGAAGTCTCGACCTTGTAGGGAGACCGGTACGCCAACAACTTAAGTTTTCAGTCTTATTATCTTGTATGCTTTTATTTTTCTTATATTGATTTTTCGTTGTACATCTTTTTTCATGACATTCATTATCTTTCCTTTCTCATTTTTCATAGAACATTTCATAGAATATTTGTTCTTTCGTTGTTCTATCTTTCTTTCGTAATTCTTTCTCATTGACATCTCATTCTTTCATTCTCATTTCGTAAGACATATATCGTTGTTTCATGTTGTTGTTTTTCTCTTCTTAATTCTTTACTTTACTTGTGTGAATTATGTTAATCACACTTTAGCATATATAGCACATATTACTTATATATCATCACATCACATCACATCATAACAAACAAGAATACGTTTAGTTATGTGCAGACAATTATTCTCTATTTATCATTTGCATTATTCTATCTATCGTATCTTATCATCATACTCCTATCGATCATAGCCTATCGTTCTATTCTATCAATCACATCTTATCGCTATATTCTAATCCTTTCATCATACCTTTCATCATAACCTATCGTTGCTTCTCTTTCTTGTCTAACTCTTTGCTTTCATATCATTTTTCATAAAACATCTATCCTTTTGTTCTCATAAAACATACCCTTTCTTAATTCCTTTCATTACTGATCATCGTTGCTCTATCAATCATAACTTAACTTCCATAAAACCTTTCATAAAACATCTATTCTTTCCTTTCATATCTTATCTCTTTTTTTTTTGTATTCTATCATAACATTCTCGTTCTTACTTTTTCCATTCTTCTATCTCTCTTTCTCACATCTTTACTCTCATAAAGCTTTTATAATACATTTCCTTCGTAATTCAATATATATTTATATATATATTTTTATAAATTGTTTATTAAAACCTATCTTTTAACATCATCATAGCATTACTATAACATTACTATAACATCATCATAAATCATATCATGACATTTGCAAACAAAACATATAAATACAATAAGCTTGTTCATAGTTGTAGACGGGTAAATATCTGAACTTACTCATAGCGTGCTTATCCTCTTCTTGGAATCCATTGACGTCCTTTGTCGCGTCTGGATCGGGTTCCTACAGACAAACTTTGTCTGTTAATAACATTTTCATTTATAGTTTTTATTTTATTAAAAAACTTGATTCTGATCTTATAACCCTTAATTATAGCCTTAGGATAGCTTTTTAAACCTTAATGACCATTTTCGAATTTTTCTCTAACTTTTTGAAAAATTACGATTTTACCCTTAATTTTTGACAAAATTACAATTTTACCCTTGACGTGATTTTTCATAACTTAAACCTCAATTTTGGCTTTTATAAACTTTATTACCCTATTTCAGGGTCATTGGGGCTCTTTTCCCATAATTTGAGAATCTTTGAGATAAAATGACCATTTTGCCCCTGATGAGTCGTTTAACCATAACATTTTCATTTTAATGCTTAGACTGGATTTTCTAAACCCAAAATCATCTAATTAACTTTTTAAATCTTATCAGATCTTTTCCGGATCAATTCTTATCATTTTACCAATTTTCACATTCCCGGCCCTCGGGAAGTACTATTTCGACCTAAGAATCGGTTTCATGTTTTCCTTGCGTTATAGGGTTTCGAATGGTCGGTTTACTAATTATAACTTGCCCATTCCTTTTTCCATGCCCTAATTCCTCGAGGGGGCTCGGGTTCCCTTCCTGATCACATTTTTACCCCTCGTTTCCCATATTACCCTTAGTGTCGTTTTTAGAAATTTCGGCAGCATTTTCGCTTAATTTTTGAGGTTCCAGTGTTTAGGAAACGCCTGAAAACTATCTATCCTGATCTAATTCTATCACGTACTATACCAGAGGCCTAGATTTTTACGTAAAACTCATACTGTTTAAGTAAAATTGTTACATTATCACATATTTTTCTTTTCCTCCATTATAGCCATTTTCTTCTTTTTACATACATTCTTTTCCATAATTTTCATACCAATAATTATAAAATCATATAATAGTCCCAAACAATTAAATTGCGGAACGTAAAGAGGTCAGGATTTATACCGAATTGCAGTCCGGTCTCGACGGCATAAACCCTAATTCTTCGTTCTTCATATTTGAGGTCCCGTCTTGCAATTCCGACTCCGCGGACGCGTCCGGAACGTCGAAAATAGGCCAACGGGCCAAACTTCAATTTTCGATCACCGGTCGCCGTTGACCGGCGTTGACTCCGGCGTTGACCGGCAGCGACGGCGATAACGGTGGAATGTGGGTAGTCCATCTTGAAGATCTCGATGAGAGGAATCCATTGGTGGTGTAACAACCGGGAAAATTCATATTTCTCGGAAAATAAATGCACAATGAATTTAAGCATTAAAATGTGAAATTAAGTGATTTAATATTGTTTAGAACTAAATAAAATATTCTAACAATGTTAAAGGATGAAAAATGAGTAATAGTGATATTATGTGTGTGCACGTGTGTGCCACTCACAGTATCAAGAAGTAGGTCAAGATGATATTATCTTAACATAAAACTGATAAATCTGGGTTCAGCACACCCAAACTAGTAAGGATAGCCTATCAGCATGCTCAAATTTGATAATTGAGCACAAGGATAATTTTTGACCGAAAATTCACAGTATCGAAAATTGGTCGAAATGACCTCAGATGAAAATAAAACTGATATATTTGGATTTAGGACGCTCAAATTAGTCAGGAAAGCCCATGTTGAAATTTTGGGTGAAAAAGTATATAAAGAGCGGGGAAAAAATGAGATTTCTTTATTTGCCCATGTGTATTCTCTCTCTTCATTTCTCTTTCTCTCTCTACCCGAATTGTGTACAGTAACCAACTTTCACATACGGCCTCCGTTCACGACACCGCCAGTGTCATCGGAAAGCTCTCCCCAAGCTGAGTCCGATGGTGGGTCGACGCGACAGAGCAGCCGCCGGAGCAAGCCGCACACGCCGCCTGAAGGTCGCCGGAGCCGAAATCTTCCCGGCGAGATTTCTCCGCCGTCCGGCCACCATTTGCCACGAAACCGATCCCAAAATGTTCGTGGTGAAGAGTACTACAAAACCCATGTGGTGGATCGCCTCAACACCGACGGAATCGCGCTGCCCGAGCTTCGAAAAGTCCGACGAAACGCCGTCGTGGAGCCGCCGTCGAAACTGTCGATTCCGGCCGAGTTGAAGCACGCCGTCGGTACAGAAATGGTCGTCATAAAGAGGGGAGCAAAAGCCCTCAATCAATTTTGGGGAAAAAGTCCGGCACGGCGGAGCTCCACCGTCGTCGCTGTGATCGAGTTTTCGAGGGTCGATTTCCGGCCATAGGAGCTTCAAATGGTGAAATTGACACCACCAATGAGTTCCTCACGTCGAGATCTTCAAGATGGACTACCCACTTGCCACCGTCGCCGCCGGTCAACGCTGGTCAACAACGACCGTTGACCGAAGATGGAAGTTTGGCCCGTTAGCCTATTTTCGACGTTCCGGACGCATCCGTGGAGTTGGAATTTCAAGACGGGGCCTCAAATATGAAGAACGAGGAATTAGGGTTTATGCCGTCGAGATCGGACTGTAATTCGGTATAAATCCCGACCCCTTTACATTCCGTAATTTAATTGTTTGGGACTGTTATATGATTTTATGATTATTGGTATGAAAAATGTGGAAAAGAATGTATGTAAAAAGAAGAAAATGGCTGTAATGGAGAAAAAGAAAAATATGTGATAATGTAATGATTTTACGTAAACAGTATGAGTTTTACGTAAAATCTAGGCCTCTGGTATAGTACGTGATAGAATTAGATCAGGATAGATGGTTTCAGGCGTTTCCTAAACGCTGGAACCTCAAAAATTAAGCGGAAATGCTGCCGAAATTTCTAAAAACGGCACTAAGGGTTTTTTGGGAAACGAGGGGTAAAAATATGATCGGGAATGGAACCCGAGCCCCCTCGAGGAATTAGGGCAAGGAAAAAGGAATGGGTAAGGTACGATTAGTAAACCGACTATTCGAAACCCTAGAACGCAAGAAAAACATGAAACCGATTCTTAGGTCGGAATAGTACTTCCCGAGGGCCGAGAATGTGAAAATTGGTAAAATGATAAGAATTGATCCGGAAAAGGTCCGATAAGATTTAAAAAGTCAATTAGATGATTTTGAGTTTAGAAAATCCAGCCTAAGTATGAAAATGAAAATGTTATGGTTAAACGACCCATCAGGGGCAAAACGGTCATTTTGCCCAAAGATTCTCAAATTATGGGAAAAGAGCCCTAGTGACCTTGGTTTGTAAAAGCCAAAATTGAGGTTTAAGTTATGAAAAATTACGTCAAGGGTAAAATTGTAATTTTATCAAAAGTTATGGGTAAAATTGTAATTTTTCAAAAAGTTGGAGAAAAATTCAAAAAGGGCCATTAAGGTTTAAAAAGTTGTCCTAAGGCTATAATTAAGGATTATAAGATTAGAATGAAGCTTTTTAATAAAATAAAGGCTATAAATGAAAATGTGATTTACGGACAAAGTTTGTCTGTAGGAACCCAATCCAGACGCGATAAAGGACGTCGATGGATCCCAAGGAAAGGATAAGCACGCTATGAGTAAGTTCAGACATTTACCCATCTGTAACTATGAACAAGCTTATCGTTTTTATATGTTTGGTATGCAAATGTCATGATGTGATTTATGATGATGCTATAGTAATGCTATAGCAATGTTATGATGATATTAAAAGATATGTTTTAATAAATAATTATAAAAAATATATATATATAAATATATGTATATATTGAATTATGAAGGGAAGGCATTATAAAAGCTTTATGAGAGTAACGGTATGATAAAGAGGGATAGAAGAATGGAAAGAGTAAGAACAAGAATGCTATGATAGGATGTATAAGAAAGAGATGAAATATGAAAGGAAAGAATAGATGTTTTATGAAAAGTTTTATGAAATTTAGGTTATGATTGATAGAGCAACGATGATCGGTGATGAAAGGAATTAAGAAAAGGCATGTTTTATGATAACGAAATGATAGGTGTTTTATGAAAAATGATACGAAAGTAAGGACTTAGACAAGAAAGAGAAACAATGATAGGTTATGATAAAAGGTATGATGAAAGGATTAGAACATAACGATAAGATGTGATTGATAGAATAGAATTATAGGCTATGATCGATATGCTATGATTGATAGAAATGTGATGATAAGATACGCTAGATATAATGATGCAAATGATAAGATAAACAGAGAATAATTGTCTGCACATAACTAAACGTGTTTTGTTTGTTATGATGTGATATGATATGATGATATATAAGTAATATGTGCTATATATGCTATGCTAAAGTGTGATTAACATAATTCACACAAGTAAAGTAAAGAATTAAGAAAAGAAAAACAACGAAAGAACAAATATTCCATGGAATGTTCTATGAAAAATGAGAAAGGAAAGACGATGAATGTCATGAAAAAGAAGTACAACGAAAAAAAAAATCAATATAAGAAAAAAATAAAAGCTTACAAGATAATAAGACTGAAAACTTAAGTTGTTAGCGTACCGGTCTCCCTACAAGGTCGAGGGTCTATATCCTCCGCATAGATGTGGCGCTACCCCGAAGGTGCGGTAGATTATAGGATGGACCAGCCCCGAAGGTGAGGTTTTATGTGACTGTGAGGTAGGTTGGTGGGTAGCTCCCCCTCCTCCCACTGTCCGCGCACAACTAGGTACGTCCAACAACTGGCCCAACCAAAGAAAAGTGGAAAGAAAACAAACGAAAGAAGAGTGAAAAGAAAAGAAAAGAAAAGAAAAGAAAGGAAAAGAAAAGAAAAGAAAAGAAAGGAAAAGAGCGTGAAAAGAAAAGAAAGGAAAGCAGAGAGAAAAGAAAAGAAAAGAAATGATACGAAAAGAAAAGAACGATATAAAAAGAAACAAACGATATGAAACATAATGGAATTATATATGTGATGTGATGTGAATGACACGTTTTTACGTGATGTTATGCTAGTGTGTATGTTACTAGCTTTTAAGATATGAAAGGTTAAGAGATGATGATAAAGCGATAGAAAAGTTATAAAGGTTTAGAACAGAAAGTTAAGAAATGATATGAATGAAAAGCAAAGAAATGAAAAGATTGGATTAGAATGATAAGAGATGATCGATAGAATGTTAAGAACGATAAACGAAGAGATAAATGAGCATAAAGAGGTTAACATAATATGTTATGTTTCGAGGATATGTATAGACGATGTATATGAGGTGTATATATGTGATGTCATATATTCTAGTAATAATATATATTACTAGTATTTATAAGTTAATGAATGTATGTTTGAACTTACTGAGCATCTAGCTCATTAGTTGTTTATATGTTCAGGTAAGCAACCTGTTAGTTTAAAGTATTATGATGGACAACGGACGGATCTGCACGTGCCAAGGGACTGGGCGAGGGTATGGTACTACCATGAGTCTTTCGCTGAGCGTTCAAAAAAGAAGATGTAAGAAAGAAAGTTATGAAATATGTGTTATAAGAGTATGATAGAGATAAGTATAATATGTAAGTTAAAAGAAAAAAAAATTTGCTATAGAAATTGCTTCCGGTTTAAGATGAGAATATTAAGTATGGAAGGTTAAGTATGTCAAGTAAGAGGATAACGACCCACGAGGTTGCCAACCATCGCGGTCGGCGTCAGAGCTCGGTTGGTTGGTATGGTAACGTACGTTGGGGGTCGCCACAGGTGGTCTCAATTTCACTATTCGACGCCTCTATCGTCGAAAAATCTCCTCGAAAGCCACGGCCACGGCGGCGACGATGGAACTTTGCCGTGCCGGACTTTTTCCCGAAATTACCTTGGGGCTTTTCTTCCCCATGCCAGGGCGTCCCTTTCTGCACCGGTAGTGCACCTCAACATCGCCGGAAACGATGAGTTCCACGACGGCTTCACGGTGGCGACGTCGAGGCTTCGGACGGTGTGATCCGACGGACGTTGAGATGAACCCCCACATGGGTTTTGTAGTACTCTTAACCACGAACATTTTGGGACTGGTTTCGTGGCAAATGGTGGCCGGACGGCGAAGAAATCGGCGTCTGAATTTTTTGGCTCTAGTGAGCTTCGGGCGGCACGTGCGGGCTCCTCCGGCGTCTGTTCCGTCGACTCAGCCCACCGTCGAACTCAGCTCGGCGAGAGCTTTTCGATGACACCAGCGGTGTCGAAAATGGACACCGTTTCCGATAGTTGGTTACTGTACACGTGCGGGTAGAGAGAGAAAGAGAAGGGAGGAGAGAGAGTGTACGTGGACAAATAAGGGAATTTCACTTTTTTTCGCTCCTTATATACTTTTTCACCTAAAATTTCAACATGGGCTATCCTAGCTAATTTGGGCGTCCTAAATCCAAATATATCAGTTTTATTTTGATCAAAGATCATCTTGACCAGTTTCCGATACTGCGAATTCTCGGTCAAAAATTACCCTTGTACTCAATTATCAAATTTGAGCGGGCTGATAGGCTATCCTAACTAATTTGGAAGTGTTGAACCCACATTTATCAGTTTTATGTCAAGATAATATCATTTTGACCTACTTCTTGATATTGTGAGTGGCACACACGTGTATACACATAATATCACTATCAATCATTTTTCATCCTTTAACATTGTTAGAACATTTTATTTAGTTATAAACAATATTAAATTACTTAATTTCACATTTTAACACTTAAATTCATTGTGTATTTATTCTCCGAGAAATATAAATTTTCCCGGTTATCACAATAGTTCACTTCTTATTATGTAAATTTATCATGTACTCAATATTTTAATTAAGTATCATTTAATTTCTAAGTTATTTATTATTTTAAAATTTCTTAATGTTTTATTTAAAATTTTAAGAGTTTCAAAATGAATTTTTATATTTTATGCTAATTTTTATAAATATCAATATTAATGTTAATATTTTCATAAATATCAATATTTAAATACAATAGTTTTATAAATATCAATATTTTCACCCTTCAATGCAAATATATCTAAAAAGTGGGGATAATTGATTGCTACGGTGAAATATGAAAAGAACCCTTGAAATGTAAACAGTATCCTTTGATAGCAGTCTTCTTTAACAATTTCCCATATTAAAAATGAATCTTATTTAATTTCCTAGTACATGCATCCGAGACAAATGACTTTGACCCAACTGACCCACATTACATAGATCCCAAGCAGTTGTGCTGTTGGCTCTTTTAAGTCATTGTCCAAAAACCATCCATAAAAAGGAAAAAAAATTGTAAAAGAAAATTTATCCCTCATTCTTGCCTTCTTTGGCCAACTGAGAAGAGATCGGCAACTCGAGCTTTCAAGCTATGGCGAGGCAGGTGATTTCGGTTTGCCTAAATCGATCAAATTCAACAAATAGCTCAGATTTGATCAGCATGGTTCGTAGGTTTAACACGTATTTGGACATTGAATTTGTCGGGAGCTAGATTGAAGCAACTACCAGAAGACATTGATAAGATACTACATCTTAGATATCTCAATTTGTGATCTAATTCTATGATGAAATTCCCACTCAGGCTATGCAATTTATTTAATTTGCAGACTTTAAAAGTGAGCAAGTGTCGGAACCTTACACACCTACCAGATGGAACGGGAAAACTGATTAACGTACGACACATACGTGCTGATGGGTGTGACCGTCTAGAACTCTTGCCAAAAGGGATTGCAAAATTAACTTGCCTTGGGACATTGGATATGTTTAATAGTACCTAATTGTGCCGAGTACAATGTGGCGTTAAACTTCGAAAATTGAAACATGTTGCAACTTTTTTCAAGGCTATTATTTTCACATAACTGGATGTGGCCACCTAGTAAATAGGAGTCAGGCGGAGTGAGCACAACTCGAGGACAAAGGTTACCTTGCTGATCTGAAGCTAAGTTTTAATTACACAGATTAAAGAAGTGATGATGGCATACTCTAAGCATTGCAACCACATTCAAACTGGAAATCTTTCAAGATCCGATGGTACACTGTAACTACCTTCTCTCCTAACTAGATGATGATGTTGATTTATCTTAAAAGCCTTAAGCTAAGCCACGTAAACTTATATTGCGATCGGGGTCAATCCTTGCCATCCTTGCTACCTTTGGGAAGATTACTGTCTCTTATAAAACTCCGTATAGAATACTTGTACAGAGTGGAAAAGATGGGGTTGGAGTTTTTGGGAGTAGAAAATAACGAAATGTTTAATGGACCGGTGAAGAGGGAACGGATTTTGTTCCCAAAGTTGAAAGAGCTTTGCGTTGTTAGTGTCTACCACTGGAAAGAGTGGGAAGGAATTAACGCAAGCTTTGGCTCGGGACAAGAAGAAGATCATGACAGTGAAAGAAGATTAACAATAAAGCCATGCCTTCAATCCTTGGAGATTTCCTTCTGCAACAAACTAAAAGCTCTGCCAGACTATCTCCAATCCACTCCACTGCAGAATCTAACTATCCGTTGTTGCAATAATCTCGATGGACGTCGCGAGAAAGGAGTTGGAGAGGACTGGTTCAAAATTGAACACATCCCAAATGTCCGAATTTGGTAACTCAATGATATGATGATGGAAACTTGGCATCTTCATGAAAGAACATCAAACTATGTAAGTCCGTTCCATTAAAGGATCACAGTGACAATTACTGCTATAAGTTCTGGTAACTGTATTCCTTCTCATATCTCTGCGGAGTAGCATTTTAGACTACACAATTTGCTTTTACATATATGTCTAACTATCAAGGCTAAATGTCAGTTTTTGTCTACGTCATACTGTGATAATAAGAAAATTCATATTTCTCAGAGAATAAATACACAATAAATTTAAATGTTAAAATGTGAAATTAAGTGATTTAATATTGTTTAGAACTAAATAAAATGTTCTAACAATGTTAAAGGATGAAAAATGATTGATAGTGATGTTATGTGTGTACACGTGTGTGCCACTCACAGTATCAAGAAGTAGGTCAAGATGATATTATCTTGATATAAAATTGATAAATTTGGGTTCAGCACTCCCAAATTAGTCAGGATAGCCTATCAACACGCTTAAATTTGATAATTGAGTACAAGGGTAATTTTTGATCGATAATTCATAGTATCAGAAACTGGTTGAAATGACCTCAGATGAAAATAAAACTGATATATTTGGATTCAGGACGCCCAAATTAGTTAGGAAAGCCCATGTTGAAATTTTGGGCGAAAAAGTATATAAAGAGCGAAAAAAGTGAAATTTCCTCATTTGTCCACATACATTCTCTCTCTCCTCTCTTCTCTTTCTCTCTCTACCCCCATTTATGAATAGTAACTGACCACCAGAAACGGTGTCCGTTTTCGATACCGCCAGCACCGTTGGAAAGCTCTCGCCGAGCTGAGTTCAACGGTGAGTCGACGCGACGGAACAGCCGCCGCACGCGCCGCCCGAACCCGCCAGCTACCGGAGATTTTGTGACGCCGTATCTCCGCCGTCCGATGTCCGATCAAGCTGATTCTGGTCCCAAAAGACTCGTGGTGAAGAGTAGAACAAAACCCAGGTGGTGTTTCAGCCCAACGGCCGCCAAATCGCGCCGCCCAACTCCGCCCGTCGCCGTCGCCGTTGCCGCCATAGAACCTGTCGTTTCCGGCGGAGTTGAGTTGCAAGGTTGGTATCAAAATGCTCAGAATTTCATGTAGATCAAAAGCCCCAAATCAATTTTGGGCAACGATCACCGGAAAACGGAGATTTAAGCTCGCCACCGCCATCGGTTTTTCTAGGGGTGATTTTCGGCGATAGAGGCGTTGAATGGTGAAATTGAGACCACTAATGAGTTCCTCATGTCGAGATCTTCAAAATGGACTACCCACATTCCACCGTCGCCGTCGTCGCCGCCGGTCAACGGCCGGTCAACGCGGGTCAACAGTGATCGGTGACCGAAAATTGAAGTTTGGCCCGTTGGCCTATTTTCGACGTTCCGGATGCATCCGCGGAGTCAGATTTACAAGACGGGACCTCAGATATGAAGAACGAAGAATTAGGGTTTATGCCGTCGAGACCAGACTGCAATTTGGTATAAATCCCGGCCTCTTTACGTTCAACAATTTAATTATTTGGGACTATTATATGATTTTATAATTATTGGTATGAAAATTATGGAAAAGAATGTATCTAAAAAGAAGAAAATGGCTATAATAGAGGAAAAAAATATGTGATAATATAACGATTTTACTTAAACAGTATGAGTTTTACGTAAAATCTAGGCCTCTGGTATAGTACGTGATAGAATTAGATCAGGATAGATGGTTTTCAGGCATTTCCTAAACGCTGGAACCTCAAAAATTAAGCAGAAATGCTGCCGAAATTTCTAAAAACGGCACCAAGGGTAATATAGGAAACGAGGGGTAAAAATATGATCGGGAAGGTAACCCGAGCCCCCTCGAGGAATTAGGGCATGGAAAAAGGAATTGGCAAGTTACGATTAGCAAACCAATTCTTAGGTCGAAATAGTACTTCTCGAGGGCCGGGAATGTGAAAAATTGGTAAAATGATAAGAATTGATCCGGAAAAGATCTGATAAGATTTAAAAAGTAAATAAGATGATTTTGGGTTTAGAAAATCCAGCCTAAGTATGAAAATGAAAATGTTATGATTAAACGACCCATCAGGAGCAAAATGATCATTTTGCCCAAAGATTCTCAAATTATGGAAAAAGAGCCCCAATGACCCCGGAATAGGGTAATGAAGTTTGTAAAAGCCAAAATTGAGGTTTAAGTTATGAAAAATCACGTCAAGGGCAAAATTATAATTTTATCAAAAGTTAGGGGTAAAATCGTAATTTTTCAAAAAGTTAGAGAAAAATTCGAAAAGGGCCATTAAGAATTAAAAAGCTATCCTAAGGCTATAATTAAGGGTTATAAGATCAGAATCAAGCTTTTTAATAAAATAAAAGCTATAAATGAAAATGTGATTAACAGACAAAATTTGTCTGTAGGAACCCACCCGATCCAGATGCGACAAAGGACGTCGATGGATTCTAAGAAGAGGATAAGCACGCTATGAGTAAGTTCAGACATTTACCTGTCTGCAACTATGAACAAGCTTATAGTATTTATATGTTTTGTATACAAATGTCATGATGTGATTTATGATGGTGCTATAGTAATACTATGATGATATTAAAAAATAGGTTTTAATAAATAATTTATAAAAATATATATATATACATTGAATTACGAAGGAAATGTATTATAAAAGCTTTATGAGAATAAAAATGTGATAAAGAGAGATAGAAGAATGGAAAGAATAAGAATGAGAATGTTATGATATAATGCATAAGAAAGAGATGAGATATGAAAAGAAAGAATAGATGTTTATGAAAAGTTTTATGGAAGTTAAGTTATGATTGATAGAGTAACGATGATCAGTAATGAAAGGAATTAAGAAAGGGTACGTTTTATGGGAACGAAATGATATGTGTTTTATGAAAAATAATATGAAAGTAAAGAGTTAGACAAGAAAGAAAAGCAATGATAGGTTATGATGAAAGGTATGATGAAAGGATTAGAACATAACGATAAGATGTGATTGATAGAATAGAACAATAGGCTATGATCGATAAGAGTATGATGATAAGATACGATAGATAGAATGATGCAAATGATAACAGAGAATAATTGTCTGCACATAACTAAACGTATTTTTATTTGTTATGATGTGATGTGATGATATATAAGTAATATTTGCTATATATGCTAAAGTGTGACTGACAAAATTCACACAAGTAAAGTAAAGAATTAAGAAAAGAAAAACAACAAAATGAAACAACGATATATATATCTTACGAAATGAGAATGAAAGGATGAAATGACAATGAGAAAGAATTACGAAAGAAAGATAGAACAATGAAAGAACAAATGTTCCATGAAATGTTTTATGAAAAATGAGGAAGGAAAAATAATGAATGTCATGAAAAAGATGTACAACGAAAAATCAATATAAGAAAAATAAAAGCATACAAGATAATAAGACTGAAAACTTAAGTTATTGGCGTACTGGTCTCCCTACAAGGTCGAGACTTCAGGTCTATATCCTTCGCGTAGATGTGGTGCTACCCTGAAGGTGTGGTAGATTATAGGATGGACCAACCCCGAAGGTGAGGTATTTAATGTGACTGTGAGGTAGGTTGGTGGGTCGCTCCCCCTCCTCCCACTGTCCGCGCGCAAATAGGTACGTTCAACAACAGGCCCACCAAAGGAAAGTGAAAAGAAAAGAAAAGAAAGGAGAGTGCATGAAAAGAAAAGAAAGGAAAAGAGAATGCGTGAAAAGAAAAGAAAGGAAAGGAGAGTGAACAGAAAAGAAAAGAAAGGAGAGTGAAAAGAAAAGAAAGAAAAAGAGAGCGGAAAGAAAAGAAAAGAAATAATACGAAAAGAAAAGAAAAGTAAAGAACAATAAGAAAATAAAGGAATGATATGAAAGAACGACATAATGAAATCGATGAAAAATAGATAAATAATAAAATGAAACTTAAAAGAATATAATAGAATTATATATGTGATATGATCTATTTGATGTTATGTGTATGATGTGAATGATATGTTTTTTTACGTGATGTTATGCTAGTATATATGTTACTAGCTTTTAAGATATCAAAAGATAAGAGATGAGGACTAAACGATAGAAAAGTTATAAAGGTTTAGAATCGAAAGTTAAGAAATGATAGGAATGAAAAGAAAAGAAATGAAGAGATAGATTAGAATGATAAGAGATGATCGATAGAATGATAATGTGGCGACCCCCCACGTACATCACCATACCAACCAGTTGAGCTCTGACGCCGACCGCGATGGCTGGCAACCTCGTGGGTCGTCATCCTCTTACTTAACTTACTTAACTTTCCATTCTTAACGTTCTCATTTAAAGCGGAAGCAATTTCTACAGCAAATTTTTTTTTTTTTTTACTTATATACTATGTCTATAACTCTATCATACTCTTATAATACATAATTCATAAATTTCTTTCTGTCATCTTCCTCTTTGAATGCTCAGCGAAAGACTCATGGTAATACCATACCCTCGCCCAGTCCCTTGGCACGTGCAGATCCGTCCGTTGTCCATCATATTACTTTAAATAAACACGTTGCTTACCTGCAACATATAAACAACTAATGAGCTAGATGCTCAGTAAGTTCAAACATACATTCATTAACTTATAAATACTAGTAATATATATTCTTACTAGAATATATGACATCACATATATACACATCATGCACATCGTCTATACATATCCTCGAAACATAACATATTATGTTAGTCTCTTCATGCTCATTTATCTCTTCGTTCATCATTCTTATCATTCTATCGATCATCTCTTATCATTCTAATCTAATCTCTTCATTTCTTTGCTTTTTCATTTCTATCATTTCTTAACTTTCTGTTCTAAACCTTTATAACTTCTCTATCACTTTATCATCATCTCTTAACCTTTCATATCTTAAAAGCTAGTAACATACACACTAGCATAACATCACGTAAAAACGTGTCATTCACATCACATCACATATATAATTCTATTATGTTTCATATCATTTGTTTCTTTTTATGTCGTTCTTTACTTTTCTTTTCTTATCGTATCATTTCTTTTCTTTTCTTTTCTTTTCTCTCTGCTTTCCTTTCTTTTCTTTTCACGCTCTTTTCTTTTCTTTTCTTTTCTTTTCACGCCCTTTTCCTTTCTTTTCCTTTCTTCTCTTTTTCTTTCTTTTCTTTTCTTTTCACTCTTCTTTCGTTTGTTTTCTTTCCACTTTCCTTTGGTTGGGCCCGTTGTTGGACGTACCTAGTTGCGCGCGGATAGTGGGAGGAGGGGGAGCTACCCACCAACCTACCTCACAGTCACATAAAAACCGCACCTTCGGGGTTGGTCCAACCTATAATCTACCACCTTAGGGGTAGCGCCACATCTACGCGGAGGATATAGACCGGAAGTCTCGACCTTGTAGGGAGACCGGTACGCCAACAACTTAAATTTTCAGTCTTATTATCTTGTAGGTTTTTATTTTTTCTTATATTGATTTTTCGTTGTACATCTTTTTCATGACATTCATCATCTTTCCTTTCTCATTTTCATAAAACATTCCATGGAACATTTGTTCTTTCGTTGTTTTTCTTTTCTTAATTTCTTTACTTTATTTGTGTGAATTATGTTAATCACACTTTAGCATAGCACATATAACACATATTACTTATATAACATCACATCACATCATAACAAACAAAATTATGTTCAATTATGTACAGATAATTATTCTCAGTTTAGCTTATCATTTGCTTCATTATATTTAGCGTATCTTATCATCACATTTCTATCAATCATAGCCTATCGTTCTATTCTATCAATCACATCTTATCGTTATGTTCTAATCCTTTCATCATAACCTATCATTATTTCTCTTTCTTGTCTAACTCTTTGCTTTCAAATCATTTTTCATAAAATATTTATTATTTCGTCCTCGTAAAACATACATTTTCTTAATTCCTTTCCTCACTGATCATTGTTGCTCTATCAATCATAACTTAACTTCCATAAAACTTTTCATAAACATCTATTCTTTCCTTTCATATCTCATCTCTTTCTTATGCATCCTACCATAACACTCTTGTTCTTACTCTTTCCATTCTTCTATCCCTCTTTATCACATCGTTACTCTCATAAAGCTTTTATAATGTCTTTCCTTCATAATTCAATATATACATATATATATACATATATATATATTTTTATAAATTATTTATTAAAACCTATCTTTTAACATCATCATAGTATTGCTATAGTGTTACTATAGCATCATCATAAATCACATCATCACATTTACATACAAAACATATAAATACTATAAGTTTGTTCATAGTTGCAGACGAGTAAATGTCTGAACTTACACATAGCGTACTTATCCTTTTCTTGGAATCCATAGACGTCCTTTGTCGCGTCTGGATCGGGTTCCTACAGACAAACTTTGTCCGTTAATCACATTTTCATTTATAGCTTTTATTTTATTAAAAAGCTTAATTCTGATCTTATAATCCTTAATTATAGCCTTAGGACAGTTTTCTAAACCTTAATGACCCTTTTCGAATTTTTCCCCAACTTTTTGAAAAATTACGATTTTACCCCTAACTTTTGACAAAATTATAATTTTGCCCTTGACGTGATTTTTCATGACTTAAACCTCAATTTTGGCTTTTACAAACTTCATTAACCTATTCCGAGGTCATTGGGACTCTTTTCCCGTAATTTGATAATCTTTGGGCAAAATGACCATTTTACCCCTGATGGGTCATTTAACCATAACATTTTTATTTTCATACTTAGGCTGGATTTTCTAAACCCAAAATCATTTAATTAACTTTCTAAATCTTATCGGACCTCTTCCGGATCAATTCTTATCATTTTACCAATTTTTTACATTCCCGGCCCTCGGGAAGTACTATTCTAACCTAAGAGTCGGTTTCATGTTTTTCTTGCGTTTTAGGATTTCGAAGGGTCAGTTTACTAATTATAACTTACCCCTTCTTTTTTTTTTTTTTTCCATGCCTTAATTCCTCGAGGGGGCTCGGGTTTCCTTCCCGATCATATTTTACCCCTCGTTTTCCCATATTACCCCTGGTGTCATTTTTAAAAATTTCGGCAGAGTTTTCCCTTAATTTTTGAGGTTCCAACGTTTAGGAAACGCCTAAAAACCATCTATCCTAATCTAATTCTATCACGTACTATACCAGAGGCCTAGATTTTACGTAAAACTCATACTGTTTACGTAAAATCGTTACATTATCACATATTTTTCTTTTTCTCCGTTACAGTCATTTTCTTCTTTTTACATACATTCTTTTCCAAAATTTTCACACCAACAATCATAAAATCATATAACAGTCCCAAACAATTAAATTGCGGAACGTAAAGGGGTCGGGATTTATACCGAATTGCAGTTCGGTCTCGACGGCATAAACCCTAATTCTTCGTTCTTCATATTTGAGGTCCCGTTTTGCAAATCCGACTACGCAGATGCGTCCGGAACGTCGAAAATAGGCCAACGGGCCAAACTTGCATTTTCGGTCAACGGTCGAAGTTGACCGGCGTTGACCGACCGTTGACCGGCGTTGACCGACGGCGACGGCGGCGACGGTGGCAAGTGGGTAGTCCATCTTGAAGATCTCGACGAGAGGAATCCATTGGTGGCTTCAATTTCACCATTCGACACCTCTATCGCCGGAAATCCTCCCCGAAAGTCACGGCCACGGTGGCGACGGTGGAACTCCGCCGTGCCGGAATTTTTTCCCGAAATTGATTGAGGGCTTTTGCTCTCCTCTTCATGGCGACCATTTCTGTACAGGTGGTGCAGCTCAACATCGCCGGAAACGACGGGTTTCACGACGGCGACGGCGACGGGCGGAGTTGGGCGGCGCGATCCGGCGGCCGTTGGGCTGAAACTCCACCTGGGTTTTGTTCTACTCTTCACCACGAGTCTTTTGGGACCGGTTTCAGCTTGATCAGACGTCGGACGGCGAAGATATCGACGATCAAAATTTCTGGTGGCCGGCGGCACGTGCGACGGCGTGCGGCGGCCGTTCCGTCGCGTCGACCCACCGTTGAACTCAGCTCGGCGAGAGCTTTCCAACGGTGCCGGTGGTGTCGTGAACGGAGGCCGTATGTGAAAGTTGATTACTGTACACAATTCGGGTAGAGAGAGAAAGAGAATGAAGAGAGAGAATACACATGGGCAAATGAGGAAATTTCACTTTTTCTCGCTCTTTATATACTTTTTCGTCCAAAATTTCAACATGGGCTATCCTAACTAATTTCGGCGTCCTGAGTCCAAATATATCAGTTTTATTTTCATCTGAGGTCATTTCGACCAATTTCCGATACTGTGAATTCTCGGTCAAAAATTACCCTTGTACTCAATTGTCAAATTTGAGCGTGCTGATAGGCTATCCTTACTAATTTGGGTGTGCTGAACCCAGATTTAGCAGTTTTATGTCAAGATAACATCATCTTGACCTACTTCTTGATACTGTGAGTGGCACACACGTGCACACACATAATATCAATATTACTCATTTTTCATCCTTTAACATTGTTAGAACATTTTATTTAGTTCCAAACAATATTAAATCACTTAATTTCACATTTTAACGCTTAAATTTATTGTGTAATTATTTTCCGAAAAATGTGAATTTTCCCGGTTGTTACAGATAAGAACGATGAACGAAGAAATAAATGAGCATGAAGAGGCTAACATATTATGTTATGTTTCGAGAATATGTATAGACGATGTGCATGATGTGTATATACGTGATGTCATATATTCTAGTAATAATATATATTACTAGTATTTATAAGTTAATGAATGTATGTTTGAACTTACTAAGCATCTAGCTCATTAGTTATTCATATGTTGCAGGTAAGTAACCTGTTAGTTTAAAGTAATATGATGGACAACGGACGGATCTGCACATGCCAAGGGACTGGGCGAGGGTATGGTACTACCATGAGTTTTTCGCTGAGCATTCAAAAAGGAAGATGAAAGAAAGAAATTTATGAATTATATGTTATAAGAGTATGATAGAAATATAGATATAATATGTAAGTTAAAAAAAAAAATTTTTGCTATAGAAATTGCTTCCGCTTTAAAATGAGAACGTTAAGAATGGAAAGTTAAGTATGTTAAGTAAGAGAACGACGACCCACGAGGTTGCTAACCATCACGGTCGGCGTCAAAGCTTGGCTGGTTGGTATGATAACGTACGTGGGGGACGTCACACATACTTCTGAGGTTCTTTTGCTCTCTCTCTTTTAGCAGAGTTACTCTTTTCAGTTTTGTTAGATATTCCAAGGCTATCAAATGGAAAATTTCTTAGAAACTCTTAATATTTAATTGCAAAGGAGTAGATAACAGAATCATCAGTACATACTAGTAGGATGAACTTGAAACAAAAAGGAAAAGGGTTTTAAAAAAAAAAAAAAGGACAAAGAGTACTAATTTTTCTTTTCTTTTGTTTTTTTTTTTCCAAATTGGAAATCAATTGGATCTTTATTAGTTATAAAGCTGGAGATAGGCATAATCTTCACTTTTTGTTTTCCCGACATCAAGATGTAGTTCTTGTAATTTTTTTTTTCCCTCTCTATTTCCGGCTTAGATGGACTGTTGTTATTTTATTTTGCCTAATCACATGCATTTTGATGCCAGTGAATCTGTTTATACTTGACACGAGTATAAATTTGCATCATTTGACGTCCTTTACTTGCTAGTCTAATATTGTATCATTTAGTAGATGTTCCTTTTCTATTCACTCTCATGTGACATTAGAACCACATTATGTGTATTTTTCAGAGATAATGCACTCTCATATACAAGAGTACTCAGCTTGGGGTTGGTTTTTTGGAGTTGACAAAAAAAGTGGTATGTTTTCATGAAGTTGACAGAACTGTACTGCCTATTCTCATATGTATAATGTATATATATGCACATTTTGAGATAATGTGTCTTCAACGTGAAAGACACTTATGGTGTCTAAATTTAATTGTTCTCAAAATTTTCTGTGGATTTGTCCTGCAAGATCAAGATTCTTTTCTTCATAAAATTTTGGAGTGTATTCAGCATGCACTAAAGTGCTACTTTGTACTAGCATCTTCACAACGAAGTGGAGAATCAGTTCCAACTGATTTCTCGCCACTTAGCAACAATTTCCATTTTTTTTTCTTTTTTGGGAAAAAGTATTCTTCTTTTGTGCTTTGTTTCTAGTTGCTACAAGCAAAACGTTATCATTATCTGTTTGCAGTTTTGGAGTGTATCATCTGGAGTTAGTTCATCACGCGACTCCATTTTATTGTTTTGATTTATGACATTCTCCAAAGACACTCCGAGTAACGGTGGGAGAGGACTGACACAAGATTTCTTGCATCCCAAACATCCAAAGTCAGCAATTGGAGGACGAGGAAACTAATTGAGACAGTTCCACAAGTAGTTGTTAATCTCTGTCGATACCAATATTCTACTAACTTCCGGTAAACATAACGTTTTTCTAAATAGCCTGATTGATTGCAAAGTAATGAAAAAAACACGTAATCTTCAGAAAAAAAAATGGAACGAAAAAAAAATATACATGTATATAATAAAACTATGTAATCAAGGTAAGAAAATAGCAGTCTGCAATAGAAAAGATAGTGGGGGTACTGATTCAAGGGAATAAATATGTTCAAGTGATATTTGGAAAACAACTTTCTTGTGTTGCAAAACATCGAAAGATCTAATAAAAACATTTAGCAAAAATAATTACAAAGGAGGTCCAAAAGGAAATTGCATCACAACATTGCTTGCCTTTTTGCGCAATAAACTGTACTAATTTTAATAGAACTACAATACCATTCAAGATTTTAGGATGTACATACCCTGCCTGGGCACCCCACACCCCCCCCCCCCCCTTTTTTTCATTGGATGATTAAAAAAAGAACCATTAAAAAATGTAAATTGTTACGTGATATTTAAAAAATTTTAACTGATAAGATCGCTTATCAACCATGTTCTAGTGGTGTAAATATGAATCATCCGATCTGGCTTAACCAATGCGAGTCTTGAGAGAAAACAAGTCTAGAATAAAGGTTGCCCAGCCGGGCCCTATACTCCAGTGGGTAAAGATCAGCACTATATTTTGTATGTTGATCTAGTTATATCCAAATTAACTTATCTTGTAAAATAACTAAAGGGGCATTTGGAGAAAATTTTCATTTTAATTTTACTTAAATACAATATAATTTTACATCAAATATAAATTTTGTAACAGTGCTACAAAAGCAATTACTATTCAAAACATTTTTTAAAACAATTACATCAACTTTTCAATTTTACTATTTATCTTTACTTTTATTGATCACATCAACTTTTCAATTTTAAAATATTTTTCATCCAAACACATTTTTTATTCAAATACAAAACAAATACTTTTCAACCAAATACAACATTCAAAAAACAAATTTCATTCAAATACAATCAAAATACAATGCGTTTACTAAACGTCTCCTAAAACAAATGTTAAAAGATATTATATATGAGTCAGCTCAATCCAACTCCATAAGTCATAGACTTAGATCCAACCAGCCTATCTTGTAAGGTCAAACCACGATCCGATTTGTTTGACCCATCCCATATTTACAATTTTTCTTACTAATTAATATTTATAAAATTATGTATGCTACAAATATATCCAAAAAGAAGGGCTAATTGATAGCTAAGGTGAAATATGAAAAGAATCCTTGAAAAATAAACAGTATGACAAGTATTCCTTGGATAGTAGTCTTCTTTAACGATTTCCCATTTTAATATTGAATCTTAATCATTACCTAAAAAAATGAATCTTATTTAATTTCCTAGTACATGCGTCCGAGACTAACGACTTTGACCCAACTGACCCACATTACGTGGATTCCTAGCAATTGTGCTATTGACTTTTTAAGTCATCGTCCAAAAACCATTCATAAAAAGGGGAAAAAAACTGTAAAAGAAAATGTATCCTTCATTTTCGCCTTCTTTGGCCAACTGAGAAGAGATCTGCAACTCGATCTTTCGAGCTATGGCGGGGCAGGTGATTTTGGTTTGCCTAAGCCAGCTTAAAGTTATAGGTGAATTGGTAGCTAACGGAGCCTTAGACCAGGCGGGAGCATCGGCATTTCAAATGACAGCAGAACAATTTAACTCAATCAAGGATGTCGAAAATGGAATCGAGAAGCTCAGAAGCAATCTCACCGCCATTCAAGCCGTGCTCTCCGACGCCGAGAGAGAACAGATCGACAGTGCCTCCGCCGGAAACTGGTTGGACAACCTCAAGCAAGTTTCTCAGGACATTTCCAGTGCGTTGAACGAGTGGATTGCAGCCATTAGCAGATCAAGTGTGAATCAAAATGAAGAAGAAAGAGGTGAAGATAGTTATGCCTCTCCTTTGAAGAAGGTACGCTATATGTTCTCTAGCCTATATTCTCGGTTTTGTAGTACTCCGGTCCACCAAATTGTTCTGCGTCTTAACGTTGCTTCGACGATAAAAGAATTGAATGAAAGATTAGATACGATTGCCAATCAGAGAAGTAAATATAGTTTTGACACGGCGAGGGTTGTTAAAAAAGGCAATCAATGTAGGCGTAAGTCTACTTCTTTTGTCGATCTGAGCAAAGTGTATGGTCGAGATAGAGAAAAGGAAGTTTTGATTAGAAAGTTGTTGAGCGAGGATGGTAGTAATAGTGAAGATCGGAATGCGTTTGAGATCATTTCGATCGTGGGGACAGAGGGAATTGGCAAAACCACTCTCGCGCAACTTGTTTACAACGATAGCGAAGTTAAGAGTCATTTTGTTAAAAGAATTTGGATATGTGCCTCCAATCCTTTTGACGAGACGAAAATTGTGAAAGCAATCATCGAAGCTGTTGACGGTAGAGCTGCCGACTTAGTTGAAATGGACTCTTTACTTCAACGGATCCACACATCTATCGAAGAAAAGAGGTTTTTTCTTGTCCTAGACGATATGTGTACCGAGGGAGCGACGAAATGGGAAGCGATCAAGGAAGTACTAAAGAATGGTGCTGCAGGAAGTAGGATTTTAGTGACAACCCGAAAGGAGGAAGTTGCGGTTATGATGAGATCAGCAGAAGGTAACAAGATTGCCTTAGAGGTTTTGCCTGAGCAAATTGCTGGCTGAGTTCCAAGGTTTGAATATCCTCTATTGTTCCTTCTTTCAGCAATTATTTTGCTCTTTTTATATTTAACCAAGATGATTTGATTATTATTTTACCCTGAAACAGAACTGCCTAGCCTAGGTGAGAGGAAAGAGCAATACTAGCAGCCCGTAACTTAGGCCCTCGTCTCCAACCAATTGCCAACCCATGCATGCAGATTTATCGAGCCAAAATTCTCTCCAGCATGAAATGTCTTCAGGGCATATATAATAATGGCTTCGCAGCAAATTGTGCACGTTCTTCCCTTAGAATTTTATTCTGAAATTTGAGAGAGTATTTTGCTTGTATTTGATTTTATTTTCTTCTTACATTTTTCATCTCATGAGTTCTTTTTAGAATTTTGTGAGATGAATTGCAAGTTAGGCTAGACGCTTGGTAAGGTTAGTGAGGAATTCATATGTTAAGTGATCTAATTTAGATTTGGTTTTCATGTTTGTTTTACAAATTTTATATGTATTAGTAAATTAAATTTGATCTCATTTTCTATTTAAAATATTTTGTGTTAATTTTTCATATAAATTCAGTCATGCTTTGTTTATATCATATTGTCATATATCTGTTTTGACAAGATTTGCTTTATGAGTTGTTTTTTATTGTAAAACTGCTAAAATGTATTTTATCGATTTTAGGTCATTTATAACGATAAATCCGTTTAATTTAAATGTAAGAAATTTAATCCACTTGAACACATTTGTTTTTTTTATTAAGTTTAAATTCTAAATTTTTGATTGTTTGTTTGAGATCTAAAACTTGTAACTGAATTATAAATTGAAGATTAGATTTGAATTAGAGAATGAAGCACATAAAGGATTCACGGCGTCTCATCTCATTTATTATTGAGCTTTTCTACATTTAATTCTCTCTCTTATATTTTAGATATTTTCTCTTTCCAAACAAAAATCCACCAAAATATTTTCTCTTTTTGTCATTTTATTTCCCTATCTTTTTAAAAGTTCATTTCACTAATATTATTTATTTGTTTTATTATCTTCTTATGGACACAACCGCCTGATTTAACTAATATTATTTATTTGTTTTATTATCTTCTTAAGGATACAATCGCCCGATTTATGTTATAATTGACGAGTGCATCTTATAATTGACTACTTTACGAGTATATCATTGGATGTTAATCAAATTTTGATACCGTTACAGGGAGGTGTCAAAAGCAAATCTTACTTTTTAATTTATTTTTATTTTTATTATTTTTATTAAAAAATCCTCTCTTTCAGGGAAAGAAAAAACGGTACATATATATATATATTCAAACCTTTTTTTTCCTTTACAGTTTGTTATTCATTTTTTTTAACGTTTAGTAAAAAATTTATATCTCAAACTTTTTTTCTTTTTTTCTTTTTACATTTCTTAATTTTTTTTTCTTCATTTTCAAAAAAAAAATAGAGAGAGAGAGACAGAAATTTCATTTTTTTTCCTTTTTAGCATTTTCTTTAATTTGACAAATTTAATTTTCTGTTTAATTTTGTATTTGTTTTAGAACTGTGTAGTTTAGATTTTTCTTTTGTAGCTAGTATAACATTAGGCTGACACTTAGGTTAGTTTATAGGCTTTTACCATAGGTTAGTTTTTGACAATAAATTAGAATAAAATTTAAATACTTCTAAAAATTAGTTTTGGGAATATTGTAATTTCATGAAGACAAAAAATCTAAAGAGGTTCTGTCTAGGAAATTAGTTTTGAAGGAGACCTCGTCTCACTAATATTTTTTTTGAGAGCATTCTTAGAGGATATTATTTGCGATAATTATATGTTTGTTGTTTACCAAACTAATAACATGAAGTAAAACAAAAAATAAATAAATAAATAAAAGCAAATAAACAAAAAACAAAACAAAACAACAACTTATGGGATATGTGTTGATTCAATTGGAAGATGTTTCATCAACAAGTATTCTTAAATTTTGTCCAACATGATTTTAAGCCACTTTATAGTGCTTGCTAAAGATTCAAAGATTTGCTAAGTAGGTTTCCCTTTCATGGTTTCTCTAAAAAATGTTGACTTAAAATCTTCCTTGATGGCTTATACAATACAACTAGAGAATGTATTGAGAAGGTTGATGGTACCACCTCTTTATACCAATAATCTTTGGAAGAAGCCTATTACATGTTGGAAGACATGGCAGAGTTTGATTATTGGAGAAGGAATTATTCAACAAACAATCAAGTTTGGGAGAACAATTTCAATAATGAAGAATCATGCGTTGATCCCTAGCCTTAAGTCACGGAATCATCCATCGAATTTCAAAACTACGATGTTCAATTTATAGAAGAAATGGTTCAATCTAACAAGAAGTTGGATGACAAGATAGAAGAAATGAGAACCACAGGGCATATTGTAGCAATAGGGGATCATTTTGATGAATTGATTGCATCTACTCTTACAACAGATGCACTAATAGAAAACATGCAAGATTGCCAAATTGATAAGCCAACACCAAAAGAGGTGCACTTAGAGTTCTTTCATGACATTGAATCTCTAAATGATGAAGGGATTGAGGACTTAATCACCAAAGAAAAGTCACTAAAAAAGTTCTAGGTGCCCAACTTGTTGTGCCAACACTAATAATTCAAGATCATTTTTATAAAGATCCTATGTGGCCAACTCCTCCGGTGCCATCATTAGCATCAATAATTAGAGTCTACCAAGCACAACATATAAAACCAAATCATGTTAGAGCTACATGCTGATTTCCACATCTTATCAAGCTTAAGGCATCAATAACCAAAACCCATATATGATGCTGTACAACACTTACTATGGGTGAAAGCCACTATTTAACGAGCACTTCTCCAAAAGTCAAGTTATTGACTATAAACCAAGTGCTTCTTAGATGGCAAACCCAGCTTTCTAAGCTTTTTACTTGTCTGGTTTAATTGTCAATAATGTCACGTTTTTGTGTTTTCATTTTGTTTTATTCTATAGAAAGGAGCAAACCACCAATCCAAACCACCGCTAGTGAAGGGAGTTTTCTTAACTTTTCCTTGATTTCTTGATAACACAAGACATTGAGGACACTGTCTGATTTTGGTTGTGGGTAGTGTGCTTATTCATGCACAAGGAATTTTATGTTAGTATAAATAATTTTAAGTCAAAATATGTTGTAGCTGTCTAAGCGTGAATCTTAGGATGTTTGTTTGAGTTAATTGTGATCATTTATTACTAAGGAATAACTTCAGAGTACTTGCGTATGTTATCAAACTTTGTGGTAAGATGGTTGTAAAAGCACTTTGGTTGAGAAAAATTTCCAAGTTCAATTATTTCATTTTTGTGAGTTGTGAGTGAAGAGAAAACAATTTTTGAACGTTCATTGATATTAAAAGTCGTTTAAAATCACTATTTGGAATACCATTATACGATTTGTACATATGATTGGTACATTTGTTGAACGGATGAATCTTTGTTAGGTAGGAACTTTTCTATTGTAATTTTTTTAGTTTCTTTTTATAAATAATTATTTGTGATCTTATGTACATACAAGCAAAAACAAAACAAAAAAGAAACAAAAATAAATGCAAAAATAAAAAATAAGTGATAATATTCATTATTTTTGTTATCTTTGTTGTGTTTTTTTTTTTCCTCAGTTTGTTAGTTTCTTCCAGACTTTGATGAAATAGGTTTGTTATTTTTTGATCAATGTCTATATATCTGCTTGTTCTAAATTGCCTATCTCACAATTGAGTGATTCCTGATCCATTTCTAACTCCATGAGAGATAGACTTTACACCAAAAATTTTTCCAACACCCGTGAGGACAATGGAGTGGATGCATCCGATTGGAAAATTTTCAAAACTAAGTGCGTTTTGAGTTATGGTAAAGACGGTTTCATTTTGAAGCACACACACGCCTCTAATTTATGACTAAAATAATCTTTAATAGCGTCATTTGATTTCTCACTAACATTTTATTTAAAGTGTTTTGATAGCTTTGTAAGGTTTTGACTCGGTCTTATTCATCTTAATATGATTTTTTTTGTGCTTGAATTGTTAGAGACTAGCAATGAACTGATTGAGAGTTATGACAAATATACAGAAATAAACTTATGTTTATATCATTTTTTTTAAATAAAATAAATTTTAATTAAATATTTCCATCATTTTGATTCAAAATATTTTATTTTGGAAATATTTCGTTTTAATTTATTTTATTTAATTGTAGTTTTATTTGCCTTTATTTTTGTTTATTTTTGCCCTTCTTTTCTTTTTCTCTTTCTTTTTCTGCAGGTGCCTCCAGCCCCTCTGTCGTGCAAGATCTGTGGGCATTGACTTGGGCCCGTGAATTCAGCCCGCATTTTTGTTTCCTCCCAGCTGGTCCGCTTCTTTCTCTTCCTCTCCAGGTGGGCCGCGTGATCTTGGTCCCTTGTCTACAGCCAATTGCCATCTCTTGGATGTAGATTTCTTGGGTAAATTCTTTTCAGCACTAAATGTCTTCAGGGCATATGTAATGATGGCCTCTCAGCAAATTGTGCCCGCTCTTCCTTTAGAATTTTAGGCTGAAATTTGGGAGAGTATCTTCCTTGTGTTTTATTTTATTTTCTTCTTGCATTTTTTATCTCATGTCTTTTTAGAATTTTGGAGATGAATTGTAATTTAGGCTAGACATTTGATGAGACTGGGGAAGAATTTATATGGTGAGTGATCAAATTTGGATTTAGTTTTCATATTTGTTTTACAAATTTTTTATGTTTTAGTATATTAAATTTCTTCATCTCATTTTCTATCCAAAATATTTTATACCAATTTTTTATATAAATTCAATAATGCTTTGTTTATGTTATATTGTCACATATCTGTTTTGATTAGATTTGTTTTATGAGTTGTCATTTGTTATAAAATTGTTAAGAAGTATTTTATTGATTTTGGATAACTTATAATGATAAATCTGTTTAGTTCAAACGTAAGAAATTTAATCCACTCGAACACATTTATTATTTTTGTTGAGTTTAAATTCTAAATTTTCTGATTGTTTGTTTAGAATGTGAAACTTGTAACTGAATCATAAATTGAAGATTGGATTTAAATTGAAAAATGAAACTATTAAATGATTCACGACGTTTCACCTCATTTATTATTGAGTTTTTCTACACTTAATTCTTTATTTCATATTTTAGTTATTTAGTCTTTCTAAACAAAAATCTACCAAAAATATTTTCTCTTTTTGTCATTTATTTCCCTTGTTTTTTTAAACATTGGTTTCACTAATATTATTTGTTTGTTTTGTTACCTCTCTATGAATACGATTGCTCAATGTATGCTGCAATTAATGTGTGTATCTTTAAGTGTTAATCAATATATATAAGTGATTAGAGGATAAATAATAATTTGTGACAACTTATATAGACAAATCGTTACATATTAAAAATGTTAAAAAATGATTCTCGCAAACAAAAGGTTAATTTAATCACAATGGCACTCACTTGTTGGCAGAACTTAACATAATCCACCTCTTCAACTTTTCTTTTCTTTTATTTTTAAACAAGTACTAATACTTGAATTTTATTTTGGAAAGAAATTGTACCTTAATTATAGATATTTTGAAAGCAAACTGTATTTTAATTAAAAGATATATAACATAAATTATACTTTAATCAAACATAGCTATTTTGGATGTATTATTCACTCTAAATAATATTTAATTATGATTTTAGCCTTAATTAAAGCTCACATAATTTGAATGTGTTTGATGCAAAACATGGCACAACATCAAGGGAACCAGTTCAAGTACCAATTGGACCGGTTACAATGGCGCAGACTAAGAAGTTCAAAGATGCATTTGATAGATTGATTCAAGAAGTTTGGGCTCAATCAAATTCGTGGAGGCCCATTGAGTATGATTCATATGATCAACAAGGATGCATTAACTTGATTCAAACCCATGAGGAATTCAGCTAATTGTTTCAAGCCCAAGACCTTTTTTTTTTTTTAACCAAGGAAGTTTGAATTTGTGGTAGAACTAGGGCTGGCAATTTGGGTCACGACACGACAACACGACACGAAACCCGCACGAAGTTAGAGGGTTTGGGTTTTTTTTAAATGGGTTTGGGTCAAAACGGGTCGAACCCGTCAAACACGATTAAATAAAGGGTTGAACCCGCACGAACCCACCAACCCGCAATTGACACGAAATAACCCGTTTAATAAATGGGTTATATATGGGTTAACACGAACACGACCCATGAATTACCCATTTATAATTTTTAATATATATTATATAAATTTTTAAAGTTTAAAAATTTAAAATTCAAAATTTAAATATAAAATATGTATTTTAGTTTTTATATGTATATTTTTAGTTTTGTATTTATCTTTTGTGATCTAAATTTAAGTGCGGCTTGATTGTGAACTTAATTTGATTGTTATTTAGATGTTTAATAAGTTTTTTTAATGTTAAAATTGATGATAGGTTAGTTAAATAGGTTAATTAAATATATCAATAACAAGTTAGTTAAGTAGGTCAATAATAGATTGAATGACCTGTTTATGATCCTTTTAGTAAGTGGGTTTAGCATACACGACACGACACGACATGACACGTTTATGACCCGTTAAGGATTTAGTAGACACGACACGTTTATGACCCATTTAATAAACGGGTTATAAACGTATCGTGTCGTGTCAACCCGTTTATTAACGGGTCATGTTCGGGTTGTGATTTTTGACACGATTATTAAACGTGTCGTGTTCGTGTCGAGTGTATTCGTGTCAACAAACGTGTCAGACATGACACGAATACGACCCGCTGACACGATTTGCCACCCCTAGGTGGAACAACTACCTTCCTACTTTTAAGTATTGTTTAGGATTTAGGTGAATTTTTTTTGGTTAGGATTGCAACAAACTTTCGAATTTGGTTAGAATTAGATTTTTAAATTTCAGTTAGGATTTAGAATTATCTTTTATAACAAAATTTCAAAAAATTTTCGGATTTTTTAGACTTATCTTTTGCAACCAATTTTCAGATTTTTAAGAATATTCTTTGTAACAATTGCCTATAAATAGGCGTCTTCATGGTAATAAAAAAATACATAACATCAATTTTATTCACAAATATGGGAGTTCTATTTCTCTTTGGTTCTTTAAGAGCTATTCGAACTTATCGGAGTTTTCCGTGGCGTTCACCATCAGCTTATCAAATGGATTTCCATCACCATTGTGGCGTTTTCGTTATACTAAGGTTCTTGTTTCACAATAAGCAACGGGTTGAGGTCGTTCTATACCGAAGTTCTTGTTTTTATTAAAGCAACGGATCGAGATTCCATCCAAAGCTTGAGAGTCTTAAAACGTTCTTAGGGTTCTAATCTTGTTGGATCTCGTTATTCTTGGCGAGGTTCGCATCATTGTTTAATTTCTATTCTTTTTTTTAATAAAATACTAATAGAGATGTCATTTTCTTAACAATAACATTCGAGAAAATATAACGTATAAAATTGAAAATTAGAAATCAACTGGAGACTGAGAGAATATAAGTTAAGTATCATTTGTAAAAATAATCTTATAATTGATTTCTTTTAAAACAAAGCTTTAATTTAGTTTAACTTAAAAAATTTAACTGATTTTTTGAAAAAAAATAAAACAAGAAAAAAAAAAACTAAACCAAGCTAAATCTGGGTTTTGAAAGAACCATTACATTTCAATACAATCAAGTTTTTATCAAAATGTAAAAAATATTATATTCAAATACTAAAATATTAAAATTTTAAATCTAATAAATCACTTATTACTATTCTACTTTTTTTTATTACTTTTATCAACCACACTTTCTCTCTCTATTTTTTTTATCTACTTTTATTAATCATATCATATACTTAATATCTAAATACAATTCAACTACAAAATATCTAAATATATATTATATTTAAATATAATATAAATTTAAAATATCTAATGCCTCATTTATTTACTGCATTTCATTCGTATTACATTTAAATACAATGTAATTTTCATCTAAATGTAAAAATATTACATTTAAAAACTAATTACATCACATTTTAAATTCAATATAATCACTATTTATTATTTTATTTTTTTTATTAATAACATTACGTACGCTCTTTTTCTCTTTTTTTTTTCTCTTTATTTTTACCCATCATATCACATATTCATTATTTAAATATAATTCCAAACTTTTTATCTAAACATGTATTGCATTATATTTATAGGATATTTGGTAAGTGTATTGCATTTGCATTGCGTTTAAATATAATACATTGAATATAATTTATATTTATAAGAGTATGTAATGTTATTCATTATTTAGATATAATTCAAAAACTTTTTATCTAAACATGCATTACATTGTATTTATGGGATATTTAGTAAGTATATTGCGTTTAAATATAATATATTGAATACAATTTATATTTGATGAAAAGTATTTGTATTACATTTGAATACAATATATGTTTGGATGAAAAATATTTGAATTGTATTTAAATAATTAATATATGATGTAATGAGTAAAAATTAAAAGAAAAAAGAAAAAAAAATATGTGATGTGATTAATAAAAATAATAAAATAATAATTATATTAAATTTAAAATGTGATACGATTATTATTTGAACGTAATATTTATATATTTAAATAAAAAATAAAATTATATTTAAATATAATATAATAATATATATAAATAAAATATTAATACATTATAGATTAATGTAATATTAATAGAATATTTTATCCGAACGCTTCATAAACGCGAAACATACGGTTGTTGAGGAATGAAAGCTAGCAGGTAATCATTGTTAGTTGCAATGAAATTCCAATGGGACCTACCTTTCCACGGGAGACTTTCGATGTCCGCTAATTAATGCGGACCTCGTAAAGATAAGGATGCATTAATGGCATCGATGTAGGCGGTGGAAGACAACTCAAAAGTGCTATGCAAAGAGAAGCTCCGATGCGGATCGCGGAAATTTCCTTAGAAGCACAATTATATATATAATTGTGTTAATCTCAAGGAAATTGTATATAGGTTATTGTGCTAATTTCACGAAAATTTCTTGGATAAAATATTTATATGTACATATAACCCATTAATAAACAGTGGAAATATTACCAGCCATCTGTATATAAACCTAAAACATTGAAAAAAAAATATTAATAACAAATGAGCAAAATAAACGAGGGAAAAAAAAAAAACAAAGTCAAAATCGAATCGAACTTGCACTAGCGTATATCTGTCTATCTATTCAAAATTCTAATTTAAAAATTTCATTCTAAATCGATATATCAAATGCATATATATCAAAAAATTTTCACTTATCACTTTAATCTTTTCTTTTCTCTTTGACTAAACATATTCTAGGAGAGTTGAAATGATCTGTAACAAGATTTTGATATACATAAATATTTGTTAGGAGAGAAAAAATTAAAAAAAAAAAAAAGGAAAAAAGGCTTAGAGAATGGATTAATAATCCTTCTAAACATTTTAGCTTCTAGATAAAATAATTCAAATAAAATCTTTTTTTTTTCTTTTTCTTACTGTCAAACAAGATAAATGATTTTTGTTTTATTTTCCTTAATTTTTATATTAAAAATCACAAAAGAAAAGAAAGTAAAAAGCTCCTTCCTTTTTTATTTCTTTCTTTTAAACTATCTACCACTACTTCATATTTTCTCTTGGTGCACTAAAATTCTCCAGCGCTGGGAAAAGTAAATCAATCCAAATATGATATATTTTTTCCCCTGAGAATTCACATGGTCTGCTGCAAGTAGAAATCATCTACCAGCTTCCTTCCCCGATTGAACGTGCAGTCTATTGCATTAATGCATATTTAATGCTAATGATTCAATGGATTATACGAATTGCTATATGTCTATATATGAATATTATTAAAATTTAATTAAGAAGATTATAGCAAGGAAAAAAATTATATAAATATTTAACATGATTCTATGATGAGTCTTTAACAATTTAAAAGGAAAACAATAGAGAAGATTTACTAATAAGTTAAGAATATTATAAACAGATTCCTTATAAATATAACTGTAGAATCTAACTAGTTAACAAATCTTTTAAATCAAAATTTTTATTTAAAAAGATATCAAATTATTATTATTATTTAGTAAGATATCACATCAATTTCAGCTAATTGTTATTATTATTATTATGATAATTAAAAATATATTAACAAACATTTACATCGAAATTTCAATGGACTTACCTTTTAATAAATACTTCGATGTCTGCTAATTGATGTTGTCTTTGTTAAAGATAATATTAAAGATAAGGATGCATCATTATAGATAGTGGAAAACAATTTAAAAGTACATTATTATAAGGATGCATTATTAATGATGTTTGGTTGTGTAATACAAATAAATACTAGAAATCAACTATCTGCCATTCTGTATACAAAACTTACATGTAAAATATTATGAAAAAGAAAGGAAGGAAAAAAAGTAAAAAGGTAGAAATCCAACTTGAACTGGCGTTTGTCTGTTTATTTGTTTATGCATACGTAGAAAAATTATCGGCAAATATAGGAGATCTATTTTCTAATACTATTTCCTTTAAAATAAAAAAATAACACTTTTTTTTTTTTTGACGAAAAGTTTAACGGGAAATTTCTTGGCAAATAGAGAGTTTGACTTGCTTAACTTACACGGTCAGTCTTGCTTTAAAATGCACGTACCAACAGAACTCTTTTATTTTATTTTTATTTTTATTTAAAAAAATCAATAAAAATTTTAATTAAAAATTTTCATTCTAGATTGACACATCAAATGTATATATGTCAAAATTTTTGTTCTAATTCCTTAATCTTATCATTTCTATTCTATCAAACTTATTTAAAGAGAGTTGAAATGATTCATAAAAAGATTTTGATATACATAATTATCTATTAAGAGAGAAAAAATGAAAAAAAAAAAAAAGCTTAGAGAATGAATTACTAATCCTTCAAAATATTTAGCTTCAAGATAAAATAATTCAAGTAAAATCTTTTCTTTTCTTGTTCTTACAACCAAAGATGGATGATTTTTATATGAAATGCACTTTATTTAAAGTTAAGTCCGACAAAGTTTTAAGAAAAAGGTTTCCTCTGAGACAGCACGCGGAGGGAGAAATTTTATGTTTTTAGTGTGGCACTTCACCCAACACAGAGGATATCATCCTCCGCTATAAGATTCTTTCTGTTTATTCAAATATTACGGCCGTCCTGAATTAATGGCTTTATCCAAACTTAATTCATGTGACAAATCACTGTAAAACCTTTTTCAAAGCTTCAACACAACTATATATCAATTAATTTGTCGTAAAAAAATAAATCATCATTATACAGTAGGATCTCATACATATAATATACGTTTTTTTTATTATAAAATCTAGTCAAAATCATATATAGTACTGTACATAATAACAAACAGTTTTACATCAGTCAGATGGTTAAAAAAGATAATTTTATTGTATCAGTGTATTTTTTTCAGGTGTTGCAGTAGAAATCTCCAAGCAGAAATATAGTAAAATTCTTTTTCTTTGGAACTGTGGTCTGTAGCACTTGTCTTGTCCAAAAGAACTTTCTCAGCGCATGCATAATAATTTCGTTGCCAGCATCCTTACCATTGGGAGCAATATTGTAATTTAAAGAAAACACACACACACATATATATATATATGTATAATAAAAGTTATAACTTTTTTTTTTTGGCTAAATAAAAGTTAAAATTTGATCCCTCTAGAAAAGGAAACAACTTGATTGTAGGTAAACACTGGTAATTAACTAATCGGGGAGGGAAGTTGCTATGCAATTATTATCGATAGAATTAGATGTATCAATTTTAATTTTAATTTTTAAATATAAACTCATATGTTAACGTCATCTTTTTCTTCTCATGTATGCTTTCCTAAAAATTTCTTAAAATTTATATTCATACATTATGTAAACTCGTTAATGACCAGTGTATCATGTGCTTATTACAGTGCTCGTTCATTTTATGGATAATGAATATCAGCTACCGGTTATTTATATACACTAATTGCAGATCATGTGTCTCTTTTATTGAGAAAAAAAGCAAATTTTAAAATATTTTTTATAATAGTTTCATATTAAGCTACTTGATTGAATCATTTTCTCTACTATTTTCCGCTAAGAATATATATAAATAGATATGTTAACACAACCTATAGTTTTGAACAACCGTACTTGTTACATTTATATCTCTATATATCAAAGTATGAAAATGTACTCACTATACACTTGGTTTTTTTCAAAAAAAAAAAAAAAGTACTTAGATTACACGCTTTAGTTTTTTTATTAAAAAAATGATATAAATATGTTAGATAAGTAAAATGGGGTGTAAAGAAAGCAACGGAGAGGAGGAAAAAAGCAATGAAGTGGAAAGGAAAAGGAAGGCAGGAATAAAGGTGATAGACTACATAAAAAAATGTAATGGTGATCTATGTGTATATTAGGCTTGTGAAAAATGTAAAAGGAGTTAATTAAAAAAAAAAAAAAAAGCTAAATTGTTTTGAGGTGCAAAAGAAGTATGAGGCATGAGAGAAAAATAAAGCCTTGTGGTTTAAAGTAAACTATTGGATTAAAATTAAATTAAAAAAAGAGTAAACTTTAATGATTCAACCAAAGGTTGAAGTGCAAAAGCCATTAATTATACTTTTGTATATAAGTTATAGATGGATAAATAAATGCAAAATAACAAACATGAGAAGGGGCAAAAAATTCCAAATCCAACTTGGGCTAATGTATGTCTGTTTATTTATACAATATTTTGAGTGGCATGCCTTGGGCATATTTTCCGTTTGGTAATTATAAATGCATATATATATATATGTGTGTGTGTGTGTGTACCTTGCATGTGTTTCTTTTACAAAGGAAAAGGCCCATGTTTAGTAGCGGAGCCATACTTTTTTTTTTTTTTTTAGGGGCACAAATTGAAGCAAAATTTTGAATAAAATCTACAATTAAACAATCTTTTCCTTTTCCTTATCTATTTGTATCTTTGATTTTTTTTTTTTCAACTAAACTAATTAAGCTTGTACATCAGAGTTTCAAATTTAATTCTATGTTTAAATTCTGGAGTCCAAAAAATTAAAAATATATATAATAATATAGTTTTTTTTTTTTTTGAGATTTTAAATTTGAAATATGAATAATTAAAAATCAATACTTAGGGTACAATTAATTTTTTTAAAATAATTTATTGCAATTAATAAATTTTAGAAGGCGAGCAAGTAAAAAACTGTAAAAGGTTTTTGGATCCTGTCCAGATCCTTAAAGAGCTATTGAGGCCATGGGGGCAATAGATCCTTAAAGAGCTATTGTGAAGCTCCGCCCCTTCACAAGCTCAATATCAATTCAATTCAAACAAACTTCTGATAGATTGGATTGGATAAAATTTTTAAAAATTAACCTTTGATAGCATCGGTTGCAATATTGCTAGAATAGGTCGGTTTATAGCTTAGGAACACCCAATTTTTTCATTGTTTAGATGCATTTTTGGTATTGTATTAAAAATTCTTTAATTAAGAGAATTGAGCTATAAGTTATAATTCCCCTTCCCGAACACAAAGTTAGCTTTTTTGCTTCACAAATGTGGAGCCACTTATTTTCTATGATGGATAGAACATCTATAATGTATATGTCTATATTACTTATAAAAAATATGAAAAATAATTTATGTTTTAAAAGTTATGCTTTAATGTATAGTGTTATTTTTATTATTATATTTATGTTTTATCATACTTTTTGAAATGTATAATAAAGTTTCATTATTAAAATCATTTAAAAATATTAAAACTATAATGATTAGATTAAAAATTGAGATAACAATCTACTTAAATTAAATGTCAAATTTAAACGTTGATAATATTTGATGGGAATTTTCCTTCAAATTAAGAAGTTTTGTATATGGTAAATTTGATATCAAATATAAAAGTATTTCTAATATAATTTTAAATTATTGTGTTAATGGTGAATTCTGATATTTGCTTAAAAAAAAAAAAACTCTCTAATTGAGTGTTATATTTAATTTTAAATTTGTCAAATTTTAAAATTTATGATAAACTTGTCTCAAGGTATGATCAATACAAAATTTAACATTAGATTTTAATTAGTTGTTATTTTTATTTTTTAAGTAATTATTATAATATTTCATTTTTGATTTATTCAAATACAAAAGTTAACTTCTATAAGTTTCAAAATATAATATATTGGTAACAAAAAGTAGAAATATTATCGGAATTCATTATTAGTTGAAATATAAAATAAGATAATATTATTAACACAATTTTATATTAATTATAGTATTATCATATATAAATATATTGAAAATAATCTACCACTTTATAAAGTAATTTTTTTTTAAGTATAAATATCAAAATGTAACATTAACACGCTAATTTAACATTTAACTGAAGGTGTTCCTGTTGGTTTGCTCCTTTTGGTGTCATCAAAAGTAGTAATTCTTACCTTCTCGTGCTATCTACGACAATGCAACCCCGTCCTTATAAGAAATGCACTTTATTTAAAGCTAAAAGGTGTTTGATAAACGCATTGTATTTTAATTGGATTTGAATGAAATTTGTTTTTTAAATGTTGTATTTGGTTGAAAAGTATTTGTTTTGTATTTGAATGAAATGTGCGTTTAGATGAAAAGTATTTAGAGTTAAAAAATTGATGTGATTGATAAAAGTAGAAATAAATAATAGAATTAAAAAGTTAATGTGATTATTTTAAAAAATTTTATATAGTAATTATTTTCGTAACACTATTAAAAAATTTATATTTGATATAAAATTATATTATATTTAAATAAAATTAAAATGTAATTTTTTTATCAAACGACGCACCTAAGGCCAACAAATTTTTTAGAAAAAGGTTTCCTCTGGGACAGCACGCGGAGAGAGAAATTTTAGGAGATTGTTTAGTGTGGCTCTTAACCCAACAGGGAGGATATTATTCTCCACCATATAATTTAATAAGATTACGTTTATTTAAATATTATGGCCTCAATTAACGGCTTTATCCAAATTCTATCCGGAGGAGTTTCGGAGGAGACTGAAAACATTATTTTTAGGTTAGAAAAAAGTTATTTTAGAAAATATGTTTGGGAGAAAAAATTATTTGAGATGAAAAAATAAAAAATTTTAAAAATTTTTTTAGAAAAAAAAAATCAATATGAATATTATTTCGTTCATCTCGAAATTTTATGTAATTTAAAAAAAATTATCTCATTTAGACTTGTATACATAAAGTTATGAATTTTAAAATTTTGAGTTTACTGTAGCGTTTTGGAGATATAAATAGTAAAAGGTAGTAAAATTTTGAAAAAAAGTTGATTTTTTAGGTTGAAAAACAGCCCCTAAATGGACCCTTAATAAGATGAACCACTATACAACTTTTTTTTTTTTAAGATTCCGTTTATTTATATTACGTTTGAATGTAATATATTAAATATAATTTATATTTAGAGTAAAAATATTTACATTGTATTTATATGTATTTAGGTTTAAAGTATTTGAATTATATTTTAATAATAAATATGTGATGTGATGGGTAAAAATAAAGAGAAAAAAGAGAATATGTGATGTGATTAATAAAAGTAATAGAAAATGTAAAATAATGAATTATAATTATACTGAATTTAAAATGTAATGTAATTGATATTTGAATGAAATATTTTTATAATTAAATGAAAATTATATTATATTTGAATGTAACGTAAATGTAATACTGTTATTAAATAAAGGTAAAGCTTTAGGATAACTATTTATTAATTAATTTATCGTAAAGAAATATATCATTGTTATACAGTAAAATATCATACACACAATATATGTTTATTTATTATAAAATCTAGTCAAAATCATATGTATTTAATAACAAACAGTTTTACATCTATTAAATGGCAAAAAAGATAATTTTATTATATCAGTGCATTTTTTCAGGTCATGCAGTAGAAATCTCCAAGCATATATATATGGTAAAGTTCTTTTTCTTTGGACTGTCGTTTGTGGCACTTGTTGTCTTGTCCAAAGGAACTTTCCCTGCGGACGTATAGTAATTTCGTTGAAAGCACCTTTACCATTGAAAGCAATACTGTAATTTAAAGAAAACACACCCAGATATATATATATATATATATGCTAATTTTTTTTTGGCTAAATTAAGAGTTAAAATCTGATCCTCTAGAAAAAGATACAACTTGATTGTAGGTAAACCGTGGCAATAAACTAATCGGGGAGGGAAGTTGCTATGCATTTATTACGAGTGAGTAGTACCGAAAACATTAATTTTAAGAATAAACTCATATTTTGGTGAGTTGTCAACTTTTTTTTTTCCCTCTTGCATACTTTTTTTTAAAATTTCTTGAAAATTATATACATGCATTAGTAATCTCATTAATGATCAGTGTATCATATACTTATTCATTTTATGGATAATGAATATCAACTATCGGTTATGTATATATACTAGTTACTGAATATGTGTCTCTTTTATTGAGAAAAAAAAAAACATTTTTTACAATAGTTTCATATTAAGCTACTTGAATGAATCATTTTCTCTACTATTTTCCAAGTAAAAAAATATATAAATAGGTATGTTGACACAACTTATAGTTTTGAACAACAGTACTTGTGCCATTTATATCTCCATATATAAAAAAAAATGAAAATGTTCTCATTGTATTTTTTAAAAAATTAATTAAATTGTTAACTAATTTTTTAATAGTTTTCATATTTTGTAATATAAAAAAGAAGTAATGTAACATGTTATTTATTTATATAGTAACTATTTTAAAACACATAATATGTTTCGGTTTCAAATTTCAGTGTAATCACAAATAATAATAAATTTTATGAACTAAAATATTAAGTAAAAAAACTCAAGGAAAACTTTAACTACTTAAAAAAAAAATTTCACAACTGTTTCACTTATTTAATTAATATACTTGGTTTTATTTTTTAAAGAGTACTTCGATTACATGCTTTAGGGGGGTGTTTGGGGTGATGCTTAGAGACATTATTTTTGGGTTGGAAAAAAGTTATTTTGGAAAATGTGTTTGGAAGAAAAAACTGTTTGGGGTGAAAAAATAAAAAATTTTAAAATTTTTTTTAGAAAAAAAATATCAATATGGATATTGTTTCGTTCCTCTCGAAATTCTATGCAATTTAAAAAAAATTTATCTCATTTGAACTTGTATACACAAAATTATGAACTTTTAAAGTTTAGAATTTACTGTAGCGTTTTGAAGACGTAAATAATGAAAAATTATGAAATTTTAGAAAAAAGTTAGTTTTGGATGTTTGAAATTCTATTAAGCAATAAAGTGGAAAGGAAAATGCGAGTCGGAGTAAAGGTGAAAGACTACATAGAAATATGTAATGGTAATCAATTTTAATATATGCACACAGTAGGTTTATTAAAAACGTCAAAGGGGTTAATATTAAAAAAAAAAAAAAACCTATATGGTTTGGGGTGTAAAGAAGTATGATTTGGCCATGTTTATAGATTATTTGTTGTGAGGCAGGAAACGTTAATATCCTTTTCTCAATTGCCACGTTTTAAATTGTGATTTGGCCATGAAGTTTTGTTTTATATGCTATTTCATAAATTAATAATTTTAAAGAAATGTTTGTGAAAGCATAACATATGGTATCTTGTAAAATATAAATATATATATGCATATTTTATTTTTGAAAGATGGTTTAAACTTGGACTTGTAAAGTTAAAACAAGTTTTAAGTGATTACAATCCTATCGATTGAAGACCCGGTAGGTAATTTTTATACTATAGATCTATGTTATATGATAGGATATGCTCCAAAGAATGTCATTACAGAGACCAACCCCAGTTTTCGGATTCTCCAAATGTTTTAAAATGTGACAAACATAAGAGAGATTTTCGGAGGAAGAAGAAATGAGTTTGGGAGTGAAGAGGGAGTGCTGGCGTGGGAAAGTTTTGTTTTGAGGACAAAGCCATGGATTTGTGTGAGGTTTTGGGATTTGTTATATTGAATTAAACCCAATTCTTTGGGGTTGAAGAGGGTTGTAGTTGAGTGATATTTTTATATATATCAACATCAGTGATAGAGTGTTGCATTGCTTAGTTTTCAATCTGAGACACCCAAGTGAATAAGGGAAGGACAATGCAAACTGCATAAGGAAAAAAGAGAGGATCAAGAAGAGAAAACTAAACTATTTTGGTAGAACAAGGGAAAAACCAATTAACGAACTATGTTTTGTCATACTTATTAAAAGTTTTGAATTGCATAATAAAGTTTTATTATTGAAATCATTTAAAAATATTAAAACTATAATGATTAGATTAAAAAGTTAAAGATAACAATCTATCTATATCAAATGTTAAATTTAACATTATTCATATTTGATAGGAAATTTTCCATTAAGTTAAGAAGGTTTGTGTAAGTTAAATTTGACGTCAAATATAAAAGCATTTTTAATATAATATTAAATTATTATATTAATGGTAAATTCTGACATTTGTTGAAAATAAAAAACTCTTTAATGAAGTGTTATATTTAATGTCAACTTTGCTAAATATTAAACTTCATAATCAACTTCCTATAAGGTATATTCAATATCAAATTTAAAATTTGATTATAATTAGGTTGTCTTAAAAAAAAAAAAAAGTAGTTATTACAATGTTTCATTTTTATTTATTCAAATTCCAAAGTTTGCTTTTATAAATTCGAAAGCATAATATATTAATAACAAAAAGTAAAAATATTATTAAAAATATCATTATTCATTAAAATATAAAATAAAATAATATTATTTTACATATTTTTATAATAAATATAATATTATTATACATAAATATATTAAAATAACCTATTACTCTATAAAATACTTTTTTTAAATTTAAATACAAAAATTTATTATTAATACATAAATTTAATATTTAATTGAAGGTGTTCTTGTTGGTGTGCTCCTTTTGGTGCCATCAAAAGTAGTAATACATGTCTTATCGTGCTATCTACGATAATTCCCTCCATCATTATATGAAATGCACTTCGTTTAAAGCTTTAAGTCCAACCAAGTTTCAAGAAAAAGGTTTCCTCTGAGACAGCACGCGGAAAGAGAAAATTTAGCGGATTCTTTACATTACGTTTGATATTATTTTTTAAATCTGTTATGTTTACAAATTTTCTGAATTTGAGATCGTTTTGAAAACAATTCTGAGAATATTTCTGAAATTGTGTTTGGTTTTATTTTCTGAGTGTATGTTTTGAGAAACAAAAAAGTGAAACTGTGTTTGGTTATATTTTTGAAAATCAGTCATTTTATAAGTATTCTATAAAAACATATTTATGTTTGATTTAAAAAAAATTATTATAAATAACGAAAATTAAAAATTAATAAAAATTTTTAATTGAAAAATAAATTAAAAATTAATACCCATAATATTTAAGTAATTACTATATCAATTAAATATTAATTAACCATAATAATTAATTACAAGTACATTACAAAGTAATTATTAATAGTTGAAGTAACATTTAACTAAAAATCATTAAAAAATGAGGTGGCTATGGCGGATGGAGTTCGGGTTCAGCTCGATTGGGTTCGCGAGGCTGGCATGCCTCGGTGTGGTGCGGGGTATCGTTTGGGGTAAAGGAGAAATGAAAAAATAAAATCAGAGAAAATGACTTTTAGTCGTTTTGGGAGTAAAAGAGATTTTAGATTTGTTTTGAAATCTATTTTCAAAAATAATACAAACCAAACACAATTTCACATCGATTTTGAAATCGATTTCCTAGGAGGAAATCGTGAAATCTGTTTTTAAAACAAAACAAAACACGCGCATAGTGTGGCACTTCACCCAACATAGAGGATATCATTCTCCAGTATATTATTTAAGGGGGCATTTGGACAAGAATTGCATTTTAACTTCATTCAAATACAATACAATTTTACACCAAACACAAATTTTGCAACAGTGCTACGAAAACAATTACTATTTAAAACATTTTTAAAACAATCACATCAACTTTTTAATTTCACTATTTATCTCTACTTTTACCAATCACATCAACTTTTCAATTCTAAAATACTTTTCATCCAAACACACATTTCATTCAAATACAAAACAAATACTTTTCAACCAAATACAACATTCAAAAAACAAATTTCATTCAAATACAATCAAAATGCAATGCGTTTACCAAACGCCCCCTAAGTTATATTATTTAAATATCATGGCCTTGGCTTTATCCAAACTTAATTAATATAAAAAACCACTGTAGAACCTTTTTTAAAGCTTCAGCATAACTATATATCAATTAATTTGTCGTATAGAAATAAATCATTGTTATACAGAGGATCTCATACACATAATATACGTTTTTTATTATAAAATCTAATCAAAAACATATTACAGTAATGTATATAATAACAATCAGTTTTATGTCAATGCTAAAAAAGATAATTTTATTATATCAATGCAGTTTTTCAGGGCATGCAGTTGAAATCTCCAAGCAAATATATAGTAGAGTTCTTTTTCTTTGGACTGCAGCCTGTAGCACTTGTTGTCTTGTCCAAAGAACTTTCTCTGCGGGCGCATAGTAATTCATCTTTACTATTGGGAGTAACTTTGTAATTTAAAGAAAATACACACACACATATATATATATATATATGTATATAATAAAAGTTAAAACTTTTTTTTTTGCTAAATTAAAAGTTAAAATTTGATCCCTCTAAAAAAACGATACAACTTGGTAAACAGTGGAATAAACTAATCGGGGAAGGAAGTTGCTCTACAATTATTACGGAGTGATATTAGAAATATTAATTTTAATTCTAATTTTTAATATTAACTTATATATTAATGAGTTGTCATTTTTTTTTTCTTGCGTGTCCTTTCTTAGAAATTTCTTGAAAATTATATTCATGCATTATGTGAACTCATTAATGATCAGTATATCATATGCTTATTCATTTTATGGATAGTAAATATCAACTACTGGCTATTTATGTATACTAATTCCAAAAGATATATCTCTTTTATTGAGGGAAAAAAACATTTTTTTAAAATATTTTTTACAATAGTTTCATATTAAGCTACTTGAATGAATCATTTTCTCACTATTTATATATAAGTTGGTATGTTAACACAACCTATGGTTTTGAACAACAGTACTTGTGACATTTATATCTCCATTTATAAAAATATGAAAATGTACTTACTGTATTTTTTAAAAAATTAATTAAATTTTTAACTAATTTTTTAATGATTTTCATATATCGTAATATATAAAAAAGGTAATGTAACAGGACAGTTATTTATTAAGTAACTATTTTATAACACATAATCTGTTTCGGTTTTATATTTCAGTATAAGCACAAACAATAATACATTTTATGAACTAAAATAATAAATAAAAAACGCAAGGAAAACTTTAACTTCTTTAAAAAAAAAAGTGTTTCGTTTATTTAATTAATATATTTGGTTTTTTTTTTTTAAGTACTTGGATTACATGCTTTAGTTTTTTTATAAAAAAAAAAAAAAAGATATAAAATGGGGTGCAAAGAGAGAACGATAGGGGTAAAAAAGCAATGAAGCGGAAAGGAAAAGGCAGGTAGGAATAAAGGTGAAGGACTACATCAAAAAATGTAAAAAGGTAATCAATATTAGAGCATGGTTGGACAAAATTTTGCCTTTTTCAAATATTTTTTTTTAATATTTCGTCACTTTTCATTATTTATATCTTCAAAATATTATAGTAAACTCTAAATTTTAAAAATCTATAATTTTGTGTATACAAGTTTAAATGAGATGTTTTTTTTAAATTATATAGAATTTCAAAAGGAAAAAACAATATCCATATTGATATTTTTTAAAAAAAAATTTAAAATTTTATATTTTTTTTATTCTAAACAGTTTTTTTGCTCAACATATTTTTCAAAACAATTTTTTTCTAACACAAAAAATATCTCCAAGTATTCTCTCAAACACCCTCTTAATATATGTGCATGGTAGGTTTGTAAAAAACGTAAAAGGAGTTATTAAAAAAGAAAAAACCCTAATTGGTTTAAGGTGCAAAAGAAGGATGAAGGGTGGGAGGAAAATAAAGCCTTGTGGTTAAAAGGAGTTATTAAAAAAAATGTTAAAAGATATTATGAGGCCGTTTGTTTTTATTTTCAAAAATGACTTTTCTTTTTAAAAAATATAGAAAATGAAAACGATCTTAAAATAACGTTTGTTTATTCAATGTTTTCAAAACCATTTCGAAAATATTGTTTTTAACTATGTTGTTTTTTTGGGTTTTTTGAAAACGAAAAAAAATTATTTTCACTTTTTGTTTTCGTTTTCTCCTTCCATCTCCTCTCTCTCTCTCTCTCTCTCTAACTGTGCAGCGTCAGTAATGATCATGTCCAACGATAACATACATCTCCGACGAAAGCTCATGACCATAGGCTAGTGACAATAACGACGACCCCCTCGCGACGATAATTATCGATTTATGACCTAAATTTAACCATCACCGCTACCTAGAGCTCAGACCACCAATCTTTTCCACCCCTATCACTCATTGTAAACCTACCACCAAAGTTTTTTTTTTTTAATTATGACTAATAATTTATTTTTTATTATTTTTTTAAAATTAAAAATATATATGTTTTTATAAGATACTCACTTATAAAATAAGTTTTCAAAATATATAACCAAACAAAATTTCATTTTTATGTTTTTCAGAATATACACTCAGAAAACATAACCAAACACAATTTCAGAAATGATCTCAACACAGTTTTCAAAACATTTTCATTTTCAATTTTTTTGAAAACAGAACACATTTTAAAATTAATACCAAACGTCACCTATATATTTGACCCATCCAACTCTATAAGTCATTTGACTTAGATCCAACTAGCCTATCTTGTAAGGCCAAACTTACAATTTTTCTTATTAATTAATACTTGTAAAATTATGTATGGTACAAATATATCCAAAAAGGACTAATTGATAGCTGAGGTGAAATATGAAAAGAATCCTTGAAAAGTAAACAATATGACAAGTCTTCCTTTGATTGTAGTCTTCTTTAATTAATGATTTCCCATTTTAATATTGAATACTTATGGGATGTTTGGTAAACGTATTATATTTTAATTATATTTGAATAAAATTTATTTGAAATTTTTATATTTGGTTGAAAAGTATTTGTTTTGTATTTGAATGAAATGAGTGTTTGGATGAAAAGTATTTTAGAGTTGAAAATTTGGTGTGATTGGTAAAAATAAAGATAAATAGTGGAGTTAAAAAGTTGATGTGATTATTTTAAAAAACTTTTAAATAATAATTATTTTTATAACACTGTTGAAAAATTTGTGTTTGGTGTAAAATTATATTACATTTTAATAAAATTATTTTTTTTCTAAACGACACCTTAATTATTACCAAAAAAAAAAAGAATCTTAATTAAATTTCCTAGTACATGCATCCGAGACTAACGACTTTGACCCAACTGACCCACATTACGTGGATTCCTACCAATTGTGCTATTGACTCTTTAAGTCATCGTCCAAAAACCATTCATAAAAAGAAAAAAAAACTGTAAAAGAAAATTTATCCCTTATTTTCGCCTTCTTTGGCCAACTGAGAAGAGATCTGCAACTCGAGCTTTCGAGCTATGGCGGGGCAGGTGATTTCGGTTTGCCTAAACCAGCTTAAAGTTATAAGTGGATTGGTAGCTAACGGAGCCTTAGACCAGGCGGGAGCATCCGCATTTCAAATGATAGCAGAACAATTTATCTCAATCAAGGATGTCGAGAAAGGAATCGAGAAGCTCAGAAGCAATCTCACCGCCATTCAAGCCGTGCTCTCCGACGCCGAGAGAGAACAGATCGAATATGCCTCCGCCCGAAACTGGTTGGACAACCTCGAGAAAGTTTCTCAGGACATAGCAAGTGCGTTGACCGAGTGGATTGCAGCCATTAGCAGCTCAAGTGCGAATCAAAATGAAGAAGAAAGAGGTGAAGATAGTTATGCCTCTCCTTTGAAGAAGGTACTCTATATGTTCTCTATTTATGCCTCTCCTTTGAAGAAGGTATTCTATATGTTCTCTAGTTATGCCTCTCCTTTGAAGAAGGTATTCTATATGTTCTCTATTTATGCCTCTCCTTTGAAGAAGGTATTCTATATGTTCTCTAGTTATGCCTCTCCTTTGCAGAAGATACGCTATATGTTCTCTAGCCTATATTCTCGGTTTTGTAGTACTCCGGTCCGCCTAATTGTTCTGCGTCTTAACATGGCTTCGAAGATAAAAGAATTGAATGAAAGATTAGATGAGATTGCCGATCAGAGAAGTAAATATAGTTTTTGAAACGGCAAGGGTTGTTGAAAAAGGCAATCAATGTAGGCGTAAGTCTACTTCTTTCGTCGATCTGAGCAAAGTGTATGGTCGAGATAGAGAAATGGAAGTTTTGATTAGAAAGTTGTTGAGCGAGGATGCTAGTAATAGTGAAGATCGGAATGCATTTGAGATCATTTCGATCGTGGGGACAGAGGGAATTGGTAAAACCACTCTCGCGCAACTTGTTTGTAACGATAGCGAAGTTAAGAGTCATTTTGTTAAAATAATTTGGATATGTGCCTCCGATCCTTTTGACAAGACGAAAATTGTGAAAGCAATCATCGAAGCTGTTGACGGTAGAGCTGCCGACTTAGTTGAAATGGAATCTTTCTTCAACGGATCCATACTTCTATCGAAGAAAAGAGGTTTTTTCTTGTCCTAGACGATATGTGTAATGAGGGAGCGACGAAATGGGAAACGATCGAGGAAGTGCTAAAGAATGGTACTGCAAGAAGTAGGATTTTAGTGACAACCCGAAAGGAGGAAGTTGCGGTTATGATGAGATCAGTAGAAGGTAACAAGATTGCCTTAGAGGTTTTGCCTGAGCAAATTGCTGGCTGAGTTCCAAGGTTTGAATATCCTTTATTGCTCCTTCTTTCAGCAATTATTTTGCTCTTTTTACATTTAACCAAGATGATTTGATTATTATTTTACCCTGAAACAGGACTGCCTAGCCTAGGTGAGAGGAAAGAACAATACTAGCAGCCCGTAACTTAGGCCCTCGTCTCCAACCAATTGCCAACCTATGCATGCAGATTTATTGAGCCAAAATTCTCTCCAGCATGAAATGTCTTCAGGGCATATATAATAATGGCTTCGCAGCAAATTGTGCACGTTCTTCCCTTAGAATTTTATTCTGAAATTTGAGAGAGTATTTTGCTTGTATTTGATTTTATTTTCTTCTTACATTTTTCATCTCATGAGTTCTTTTTAGAATTTTGTGAGATGAATTGCAAGTTAGGCTAGACGCTTGGTAAGGTTAGTGAGGAATTCATATGTTAAGTGATCTAATTTAGATTTGGTTTTCATGTTTGTTTTACAAATTTTATATGTATTAGTAAATTAAATTTGATCTCATTTTCTATTTAAAATATTTTGTGTTAATTTTTCATATAAATTCAGTCATGCTTTGTTTATATCATATTGTCATATATCTGTTTTGATAAGATTTACTTTATGAGTTGTTTTTTATTGTAAAATTGCTAAAATGTATTTTATCGATTTTAGATCATTTATAACGATAAATCCGTTTAATTCAAATGTAAGAAATTTAATCTACTTGAACACATTTGTTTTTTTTTTATTAAGTTTAAATTCTAAATTTTTGATTGTTTGTTTGAGATCTAAAACTTGTAACTGAATTATAAATTGAAGATTAGATTTGAATTAGAGAATGAAGCATATAAAGGATTCACGGCGTCTCATCTCATTTATTATTGAGCTTTTCTACATTTAATTCTCTCTTTTATATTTTAGATATTTTCTCTCTCCAAACAAAAATCCACCAAAATATTTTCTCTTTTTGTCATTTTATTTCCCTATCTTTTTAAAAGTTCATTTCACTAATATTATTTATTTGTTTTATTATCTTCTTATGGACACAACCGCCTGATTTAACTAATATTATTTATTTGTTTTATTATCTTCTTAAGGATACAATCGCCCGATTTATGTTATAATTGACGAGTGCATCTTATAATTGACTACTTTACGAGTATATCATTGGATGTTAATCAAATTTTGATACCGTTACAGGGAGGTGTCAAAAGCAAATCTTACTTTTTAATTTATTTTTATTTTTATTATTTTTATTAAAAAATCCTCTCTTTCAGGGAAAGAAAAAACGGTACATATATATATATTCAAACCTTTTTTTTCCTTTACAGTTTGTTATTCATTTTTTTTTTAACGTTTAGTAAAAAATTTATATCTCAAACTTTTTTTCTTTTTACATTTCTTTTTTTTTTCTTTTTATATTTCTTTTTTTTTCTTCATTTTCAAAAAAAAAATAGAAAGAGAGAGAGAGAGAAATTTCATTTTTTTTTTCCTTTTTAGCATTTTCTTTAATTTGACAAATTTAATTTTCTGTTTAATTTTGTATTTGTTTTAGAACTGTGTAGTTTAGATTTTTCTTTTGTAGTTAGTATAACATTAGGCTGACACTTAGGTTAGTTTATAGGCTTTTACCATAGGTTAGTTTTTGACAATAAATTAGAATAAAATTTAAATACTTCTAAAAATTAGTTTTGGGAATATTGTAATTTCATGAAGACAAAAAATCTAAAGAGGTTCTCTTTAGGAAATTAGTTTTGAAGGAGACCTCGTCTCACTAATTTTTTTTGAGAGCATTCTTAGAGGATATTATTTGTGATAATTATACGTTTGTTGTTTACCAAGCTAATAACATGAAGTAAAACAAATAAATAAATAAATAAATAAAAGCAAATAAACAAAAAACAAAACAAAACAAAACAACAACTTATGGGATATGTGTTGATTCAATTGGAAGATGTTTCATCAACAAGTATTCTTAAATTTTGTCCAACATGATTTTAAGCCACTTTATAGTGCTTGCTGAAGATTCAAAGATTTGCTAAGTAGGTTTCCCTTTCATGGTTTCTCTAAAAAATGTTGACTTAAAATCTTCCTTGATGGCTTATACAATACAACTAGAGAATGTATTGAAAAGGTTGATGGTACCACCTCTTTATACCAACAATCTTTGAAAGAAACCTATTACATGCTGGAAGACATGGCAGAGTTTGATTATTAGAGAAGGAATTATTCAACAAACAATCAAGTTTGGGAGAACAATTTCAATAATGAAGAATCATGCGTTGATCCCTAGCCTTAAGTTACGGAATCATCCATCGAATTTCAAAACTACGATGTTCAATTTATAGAAGAAATGGTTCAATCTAACAAGAAGTTGGATGACAAGATAGAAGAAATGAGAACCACAGGGCATATTGTAGCAATAGGGGATCATTTTGATGAATTGATTGCATCTACTTTTACAACAAATGCACTAATAGAAAACATGCAAGATTGCCAAATTGAGAAGCCAACACCAAAAGAGGTGCACTTAGAGTTGTTTCATGACATTGAATCTCTAAATGATGAAGGGATTGAGGACTTAATCACCAAAGAAAAGTCACTAAAAAAGTTCTAGGTGCCCAACTTGTTGTGCCAACACTAATAATTCAAGATCATTTTTATAAAGATCCTATGTGGCCAACTCCTCCAGTGCCATCATTAGCATCAATAATTAGAGTCTATCAAGCACAACATATAAAACCAAATCATGTTGGAGCTACATGCTGATTTCCACATCTTATCAAGCTTAAGGGCATCAATAACCAAAACCCATATATGATGTACAACACTTACTATGGGTGAAAGCCACTCTTTAACGAGCACTTCTCCAAAAGTCAAGCTATTGACTATAAACCAAGTGCTTCTTAGATGGCAAACCCAGCTTTCTAAGCTTTTTACTTATCTGGTTTAATTGTCAATAATGTCACGTTTTTGTGTTTTCATTTTGTTTTATTCTATAGAAAGGAGCAAACCACCAATCCAAACCACCGCTAGTGAAGGGAGTTTTCTTGACTTTTCCTTGATTTCTTGATAACACAAGACATTGAGGACACTGTCTGATTTTGGTTGGGGGTAGTGTGCTTATTCATGCACAAGGAATTTTATGTTTGTATAAATAATTTTAAATCAAAATATGTTGTAGCTGTCTAAACGTGAATCTTAGAATGTTTGTTTGAGTCAATTGTGATCATTTATTACTAAGGAATAACTTCAGAGTACTTGCGTATGTTATCAAACCTTGTGGTAAGATGGTTGTAAAAGCACTTTGGTTGAGAAAAATTTCCAAGTTCAATTATTTCATTTTTGTGAGTTGTGAGTGAAGAGAAAACAAATTTTGAACGTTCATTGATATTAAAAGTCGTTTAAAATCACTATTTGGAATACCATTATACAATTTATACATATGATTGGTACATTTGTTGAACGGATGAATCTTTGTTAGATAGGAACTTTTCTGTTGTAATTTTTTTAGTTTCTTTTTATAAATAATTATTTATGATCTTATGTACATACAAACAAAAACAAAACAAAAAAGAAACAAAAATAAATGCAAAAATAAAAAATAAGTGATAATATTCATTATTTTTGTTATCTTTGTTGTTTGTTTTTTTTCCTTAGTTTGTTAGTTTCTTCCAGACTTTGATGAAATAGGTTTGTTATTTTTTGATCAATGTCTATATATCTGCTTGTTCTAAATTGCCTATCTCACAATTGAGTGATTACTGATCCATTTCTAACTCCATGAGAGATAGACTTTACACCAAAAATTTTTCCAACACCCGTGAGGACAATGGAGTGGATGCATCCGATTGGAAAAATTTCAAAACTAAGCGCGTTTTGAGTTATGGTAAAGACGGTTTCATTTTGAAACACACACACGCCTCTAATTTATGACCAAAATAATCTTTAATAGCATCATTTGATTTTTCACTAACATTTTATTTAAAGTGTTTTGATAGCTTTGTAAGGTTTTGACTCGGTCTTATTCATCTTAATATGATTTTTCTTGTGCTTGAATTGTTAGATACTAGCAATGAACTGATTGAGAGTTATGACAAATGTACAGAAATTAAATTATGTTTATATCATTTTTTTTAAATAAAATAAATTTTAATTAAATATTTCCATCATTTGGATTCAAAATATTTTATTTTGGAAATATTTAGTTTTAATTTATTTTATTTAATTGTAGTTTTATTTGCCTTTATTTTTGTTTATTTTTGCCATTCTTTTCTTTTTCTCTTTCTTTTTCTGCAGGTGCCTCCAGCCCATCTGTCGTGCAAGATCTGTAGGCATTGACTTGGGCCCTTGAATTCAGCCCGCATTTTTTTTTTGCCCTCCCAGCTGGTCCGCTTCTTTCTCTTCCTCTCCAGGTGGGCCGCGTGATCTTGGTCCCTTGTCTACAGCCAATTTGCCATCTCTTGGATGTAGATTTCTTGGGTAAAATTCTTTCCAGCACTAAATGTCTTCAGGGCATATGTAATGATGGCCTCTCAGCAAATTGTGCCCGCTCTTCCTTTAGAATTTTAGGCTGAAATTTGGGAGAGTATCTTCCTTGTGTTTTATTTTATTTTCTTCTTGCATTTTTTATCTCATGTCTTTTTAGAATTTTGGAGATGAATTGTAATTTAGGCTAGACATTTGATGAGAGTGGGGAAGAATTTATATGGTGAGTGATCAAATTTGGATTTAGTTTTCATATTTGTTTTACAAATTTTTTATGTTTTAGTATATTAAATTTCTTCGTCTCATTTTCTATCCAAAATATTTTATACCAATTTTTTATATAAATTCAATAATGCTTTGTTTATGTTATATTGTCACATATTTGTTTTGATTAGATTTGTTTTATGAGTTGTTATTTGCTATAAAATTGTTAAAAAGTATTTTATTGATTTTGGATAACTTATAACGATAAATCTGTTTAGTTCAAACGTAAGAAATTTAATCCACTTGAACACATTTATTATTTTTGTTGAGTTTAAATTCTAAATTTTCTGATTGTTTGTTTGGAATGTGAAACTTGTAACTGAATCATAAATTGAAGATTGGATTTAAATTGAAAAACGAAACTATTAAAGGATTTACGACGCTTCATCTCATTTATTATTGAGTTTTTCTACACTTAATTCTTTATTTCATATTTTAGTTATTTAGTCTTTCTAAACAAAAATCCACCAAAAATATTTTCTCTTTTTGTCATTTATTTCCCTGTTTTTTTAAACATTGGTTTCATTAATATTATTTGTTTGTTTTATTACCTCTCTACGAATACAATTGCTCAATGTATGCTACAATTAACCGCTTTATGTGTGTCGCTTTATGTTAATCAATATATATAAGTAATTAGAGGATAAATAATAATTTGTGACAACTTATATAGACAAATTGTTACATATTAAAAATGTTAAAAAATGATTCTCACAAACAAAAGGTTAATTTAATCACAATGGCACTCACTTATTGGCAGAACTTAACATAATCCACCTCTTCAACTTTTCTTTTCTTTTATTTTTAAACAAGTACTAATACTTGAATTTTATTTTGGAAAGAAATTGTATATTAATTATAGATATTTTGAAAGCAAACTGTATTTTAATTAAAATATATATAACACAAATTATACTTTATTCAAATATAGCTATTTTGGATGTATTTTTCACTCTAAATAATATTTAATTATGATTTTAGCCTTAATTAAAGCTCACATGATTTGAATGTGTTTAATTTCTATTCTTTTTTTTTTAATGAAATACTAATAGAGATGTCATTTTCTTAACAATAACATTCGAGAGAATATAGCGTATAAAATTAAAAGTTAGAAATCAACTGGAGACTTAGAGAATATAAGTTAAGTATCATTTGTAAAAATAATCTTATAATTGATTTTTTTTAAAACAAAGCTTTAATTTAGTTTAACTTAAAAAATTTGACCGACTTTTAAAAAAAAAATAAAACAAGAAAAAAAAAACTAAGCCAAGCTAAATTTGGGTTCTGAAAGAACCATTGCATTTATATTACATTTTAATACAATTAAGTTTTTATCAAAATATAAAAAATATTACATTCAAATATCAAAATATTAAAATTTTAAATCTAATAAATCACTTATTACTATTCTACTTTTTTTTATCACTTTTATCAACCACACTTTCTCTCTTTATTTTTTTTTATCTACTTTTATTAATCATATCATATACTTAATATCTAAATACAATTCAACTACAAAATATCTAAATACATATTATATTTAAATATAATATAAATTTAAAATATCTAATACCTCATTTATTTACTGCATTTCGTTCGTATTACATTTAAATACAATGTGATTTTCATCTAAATGTAAAAATATTATATTTAAAAACTAATTACATCATATTTTAAATTCAACATAATCACTATTTATTATTTTACTTTTTCTATTATTTTTACAAATAACATTACATACTCTCTTTTTCTATCTTTTTTTTTTCTATTTATTTTTATCCATCATATCACATATTTATTATTTAAATATAATTCAAAAACTTTTTATCTAAACATGCATTGCATTATATTTGTGGGATGTTTGGTAAGTGTATTGCATTTGCATTGAGTTTAAATATACAATATGTTGAATACAATTTATATTTATGAGAGTGTGTAATGTTATTCATTATTTAGATATAATTCAAAAACTTTTTATCTAAACATGGATTACATTGTATTTATGGGATGTTTGGTAAGTATATTACATTTAAATACAATATATTGAATACAATTTATATTTATGAGAGTGTGTAATGTTATTCATTATTTAGATATAATTCAAAAACTTTTTATCTAAACATGCATTGCATTGTATTTATGGGATGCTTAGTAAGTATATTGCGTTTAAATATAATATATTGAATACAATTTATATTTGATAAAAAGTATTTGCATTACATTTAAATACAATGTATGTTTGGATGGAAAATATTTGAATTGTATTTAAATAATTAATATATGATGTGATAGGTAAAAATAAAAAAAATAAAAAAAAATATGTGATGTGATTAATAAAAATAATAAAATAATAAATAAAAATTATATTAAATTTAAAATGTGATATAATTATTATTTAAATATAATATTTGTATATTTAAATAAAATTATATTTAAATATAATATAATATATAAAATATTAATATTTATTATAATATTAATAAAATATTTTATCCGAACGTTTCATAAATGCGAAACAAGAGTTGTTGAGGAATGAAAGCTAGCTGGTAATCGTTGTTACTTGCAATGAAATTCCAATGGGACCCACCTTTCAACTGGAGACTTTCGATGTCCGGCAATTAATGCGGACCTCGTAAAGATAAGGATGCATTAATGGCATCGATGTAAGCGGTGGAAGACAACTCAAAAGTGCAATGCAAAGAGAAGTTCCGATGCAGATCACGGAAATTTCCTTAGAAGCACAATTATATGTATATATAATTGTGTTAATCTCAAGGAAATTGTATATAGATTATTGGGCTAATTTCACGAAAATTTCTTGGATAAAATATTTATATGCACATATAACCCATTAATAAACAGTGAAAATCAATTACCAGCCATCCGTATTTGATAAAAAAATATTAATAACAAATGAGCAAAATAAATGAGGAAAAAAAAAAAAAAAACAAAACAAAGTCAAAATCGAACTTGAACTAGCGCATATCTGTTTATCTATTTAAAATTTTAATTTAAAATTTTCATTTTAAATCGATATATTAAATACATATATATCAAAATTTTTTCACTAATGACTTTAATCTTATCTTTTCTCTTTGACTAAACATATTCTAAGAGAGTTGAAATGATCTGTAAAAAGATTTTGATAGACATAAATATTTGTTAGGAGAGAAAAAATAAAAAAAAGAAAAAAGGCTTAGAGAATGGATTAATAATCCTTCTAAACATTTTAGCTTCTAGATAAAATAATTCAAATAAAATCTTTTTTTTTTCTTTTTCTTGCAGCCAAACAAGATAAATGATTTTTGTTTTATTTTCCTTAATTTTTATATTAGAAATCACAAAAGAAAAGAAAAGAAAAAAAAAAGCTCCTTCCTTTTTTATTTCTTTCATTTAAACTATCTACCACTACTTCATATTTTCTCTTGGTACACTAAAATTCTCCAGCATAATTGATTTGTCGCTGGGAAAAATAAATCAATCCAAATATGATATATTTTTTCCCCTGAGAATTCACATGGTCTGTTGCAAGTAGAAATCATCTACCAGCTTCCTTCCCTGATTAAACGTGCAGTCTATTGCATTAATGCATATTTAATGCTAATGATTCAATGGATTATACGAATTGCTATATGTCTATATATGAATATTATTAAAATTTAATTAAGAAGATTATAGCAAGGGAAAAAATTATATAAATATTTAACATGATTCTATGATGAATCTTTAACAATTTAAAAGGAAAACAATAGAGAAGATTTACTAATAAGTTAAGAACATTATAAACAGATTCCTTATAAATATAACTATAGAATCTAATTAGTTAACAAATATTTAAAATCAATTTTTTTTAAAAAGATAAAAAATTATTATTATTATTTAGTAAGATATCACATCAATTACAGCTACTTGTTATTATTATTATTATGATAATTAAAAATATATTAACAAACACTTGCAACGAAATTCCAATGGACTCACCTTTAAATAAAGACTTTGATGTCCGCTAATAGATGTTGTAATACAAGGATGCATCGTTATAGGCAGTGGAAGATAATTAAAAAGTATATTATTATAAAGATGTATTATTATAATGATGCATTATTGATGTTGTTTGGTTGTGTAATACTAACAAATAATAGAAATCAACTACCTGCCATTCTGTATACAAATTTAAAACATACATGTAAAATATTATGAAAAAGGAAGGAAGGAAAAAATAAATAAAAAAGTCGAAATCCAACTTGAACTAGCGTTTGTCTGTTTATTTGTTTATGCACACGTAGAAAAATTATCGGCAAATATAGGAGATCTATTTTTCTAATACTAAATTTCCTTTAAAATAAAAAAATAAAACTTTTTTTTTTTTTTGACGAAAAGTTTACCGGGAAATTTCTTGGCAAATGCAGAGTTTGACTTGTTTAACTTACACGGTAAGTCTTGCTTTAAAAATGCACGTACAAACAGAATTCTTTTATTTTATTTTATTTTTATTTTTATTTAAAAAAATAATTAAAATTTTAATTAATTTTTAAAAATTAATCAGTTTTAATTTAAAATTTTCATTCTAGGTTAACACATCAAATGTATTTTTTACTAATCTCTTAATTTTATCATTTAATTTTATCATTTGTATTCTATTAAACTTATTTAAAGAGAATTGAAATGATTTGTAAAAAGATTTTGATACATATAATTATATATTAAGAGAGAAAAAAGAAAACTTAGAGAATGAATTGTTTAGCTTCTAGATGAAATAATTCAAGTAAAATCTTTTCTTTTCTCGTTCTCGCAGCCAAAGATGGATGATTTTTATATGAAATGCACTTTATTTAAAGCAAAGTCTGACAAAGTTTGAAGAAAAAGGTTTCCTCTGAGACAGCACGAGGAGAGAGAGAGATTTTAAGAGATTTTTTTAGGAGACGTTTAGTAAACGCTTTATATTTAAATTATATTTAAATAAAATTTATTTTTTTTATGTTTTAATTGATTGAAAAGTATTTGTTTTGTATTTGAATGAAATGTATGTTTGGATAAAAAGTATTTTAAAGTTAAAAAATTGATATAATTGATAAAAATAAAGATAAATAGTAAAATTAAAAAAATTAATATAATTATTTTAAAAATATTTTAAATAATAATTATTTTCGTAACACTGTTATAAAATTTATATTTAATATAAAATTATATTATATTTAAATAAAATTAAAATATAATTTGATTGTCAAACGCTATCTTAGTGTGGCACTTCACCCAACAAAGAGGATATCATCCTCTATCATCCTCCACTATAAGATGCATTATGTTTATTCAAATATTACGGCCGGCCTCAATTAATGGCTTTATCCAAACTTAATTCATATGACAAGCCACTGAAAAACCTTTTTCAAAGCTTCAACACATCTGTATATCAATTAATTTATCATAAAAATATAAATCATCATTATACAGGATCTCATACATATAATATACGTGTTTTTTTAATTATAAAATCTAGCCCAAATCATACTATAGTAATGTACATAATAACAAACAATTTTACATCAGTCAGATGGCTAAAAAAGATAATTTTATTGTATCAGTGCATTTTTGCAGGTGTTGCAGTAGAAATATCCAAGCAAATATACAGTAACGTTCTTTTCCTTGGGACTGTGGTCTGTAGCCCTTGTCTTGTCCAGAGGAACTTTTTCTCCGCACGCATAACAACTTCGTTGTAAGTGTCTTTACCATTGGGAGCAACATTGTAATTTAAAGAAAACACACACACACATATATATGTATATATGTATATAATAAAAGTTAAAACTTTTTTTTTCTAAATTAAAAGTTAAAATTTGATCCTCTAGAAAAAGATACAACTTGATTGTAGATAAACAGTGATAATTAACTAATCGTGGAGGAAAGTGACTCTGTAATTATTATAAACAGTATTAGAGATATAATTTTAATTTTAACTTTTAGATATAAACTCACGTAATACTGGTTACAAATTATGTGTCCCTATTATTGAGAAAAAAAAGCATTTTTTAAAATTTTTTTACAATAGTTTCATATTAAGCTACTTCATTGAATCATTTTCTCTACTATTTTGCGCTAAGAATATATATACATATGTATGCTAACACAACCTATTGTTTTGAACAACAGTACTTGTGACATTTATATCTCTATATATAAAAATATGAAAATGTACTCACTGTATTCTTTTAAAAAATTAATTAAATTGTTAACTCATTTTTAATGGTTATCATATATTGTAATATATCATAAAAAAGTGATGTAGCATGACATTTATTTATTTAATAACTATTTTAAAACACATAATCTGTTTCGGTTTCAAATTTCAGTTTAAGCACAAATAATAATAAATTTTATGAACTAAAATAATAAATAAAAAAACTCAAGAAAAACTTTAACTTCTTTAAAAAAGTTTTCACAACTGTTTCATTTATTTAATTAATATATTTGGTTTTTTTTTAATGATTTGTTTATTTGGGAGTTTCATATTTAGAAAATAAAAAAATTTTTATTTTAATAAAATAGATCTTTTTAAATTTTTTATCTAAATATTTAAAATTTTTTATTTTTAAAAAATAAAAAAAATTTCTTTCTATAAAAAATTAAAATAATTTTTTATTTTTTAAATCTAAAAATATTTTCCTTTTAAATAAATCTCGCGTCTAAGCAAATCATAAATTTTTAGATTACATGCTTTAGTTTTTTTTTCATTAAAAAAAGGTTATAAATATGATAGATAAGTTAAACGGGGGTAAAGAAACCAACGAAGAGAGGGAAACAGCAATGAAGTGGTAGGTATAAAGGTGAAAGACCACATGCAGGCCAATGAAGGTGAAAGACCACATGCAATGAAGTGAAAATGAAAAGACAGGCATGAATAAAGTTGAAAGACCACATGCAGACCACATGCAATGAAGGTGAAAGACCACATGCAATGAAGGAAAGGAGCAATAAAGTGAAAAGGAAAAGACAGGCATGAATAAAGTTGAAAGACCACATGCAGGCCACATGCAATGAAGGTGAAAGACCACATGCAATGAAGGAAAGGAGCAATGAAGTGAAAAGGAAAAGACATGCATGAATAAAGTTGAAAGACCACATGCAGGCCACATGCAATGAAGGTGAAAGACCACATGCAATGAAGGAAAGGAAAAGACAGGCAGGAATAAAGGTGAAAGACCACATACAAAAATATGATGGCCATCAATTTTACAGCGTGTTCGGTATATATATATCCTTTTATATTATATTTAAATATAATATAATTTTTTTAAATATAAAAATATTTTATTTAAATATTAACTACATCACATTTTAAATTCAATATAATCATTATTTATTATTTTATTTTTTTATTATTAATTATTTTTATTAATTACATCATATATTCTCTTTTTTTTTTCTACTTTTATCCATCACATTACATATTTATTATTAAAATACAATTAAAATACTTTTCACTCAAATACATATTACATTCAAATGCAATGCTAATACTTTTTCTTTAAATGCAAATTATATTCAATGTATTGCATACAAATTACATTGCATTATTAAAATATAATTTAAATACTTTTCACTCAAATACACATTGCATTCAAATACAATGCTAATACTTTTTCTTTAAATATAAATTATATTCAATATTACATTCAAATATAATATAAATGTAATGCGTTTACCAAACAGAGCATTAATATATGTGCATGGTAGGTTTGTGAAAAACGTAAAAGGGATTAATTAAAAAAAAAAAAACCTAACTGGTTTGGGGTACACAAGAAGTATGAGGTGCGGGAGGAAAATAAAGCTTTGTGGTTAAAAGTAAACCATTGGATTAAAATTAAATTAAAAAAAGAGAAACTTTAATGATTCAACCAAAGGTCGAAGTGCAAAAGCCATTAATTATACTTTTGCATATAAGTTATAGATGGATAAATAAATGCAAAATAACAAACATGAGAAGGGGCAAAAAATTCCAAAACCAACTTGGGCTAATGTATATCTGTTTATTTATACAATATTTTGAAAGGCATGCCTTGGGCATATTTTCCGTTTGGTAATTATAAATGCATATATGTGTGTGTGTGTGTGTGTGTACCTTGCATGTGTTTCTTTTACAAAAGAAAAGGCCCAAGCTTAGTAGCGGAGCCATACTTTTTTTCTAGGGGCATAATTTGAAGCAAAAATTTGAATTAAATCTACAATTAGACAATCTTTTCCTTTTCCTTATCTATTTGTATCTTTGATTTTTTTTTTTTCAACTAAATTAATTAAGCTTGTACATCAGAGTTTCAAATTTAATTCTATGTTTAAATTTTGGAGTCCAAAAAATTATAAATATATATAATAATATAGTTTATTTTAATTTTTTATTTCAAATTTGAAATATGAATAATTAAAAATCAATACTTAGGGTACAATTAATTTTTTTAAAATAATTTATTGCAATTAATAAATTTTAGAAGGCGAGCAAGTAAAAAACTGTAAAAAGTTTTTGGATCCTGTCATGGTCTTTAAAGAGCCATTGAGGCCATGGGGGCAATTGCCCTCATGGACATGCTGAAGCTCCGCCCCTTCACAAGCTCAATATCAATTTAATTCAAACAAACCTCTGTTAGATTTGATTAGATAAAATTCTTAAAAATTAACCTTTGAGATAGCATCGGTTGCAATATTGCTAGAATAGGTCGGTTTATGGCTGAGGAACACCCAATTTTTTCATTGTTTAGATGCATTTTAGGTATTGTTTTATTAAAAATTCTTTAATTAAGAGAATTGAGCTATAAGTTATAATTCCCCTTCCCGAACACAAAGGTAGCTTTTTTGCTTCACATATGTGGACTCACTTATTTTCTACGACGGATAGAACATCTATAATGTATATGTTTATATTACTTATAAAAAATATGAAAAATAATTTATGTTTTAAAATTTGTGCTTTAATGTATAATGTTATTTTTAATATTATATTTATGTTTTATCATACTAATTAAGTTTTGAAATGTATAATAAAGTTTAATTATTAAAATCATTTAAAAATATTGAAACTATAATGATTAGATTAAAAAATTGAGATAACAGTCCACCTAAATCAAATGTCAAATTTAAACATTGATAATATTTGATGGGAAATTTTCCTTGGAGATAAGAAGTTTTGTGTATGGTAAATTTAATATCAAATATAAAAATATTTTTAATATAATTCTAAATTACTGCGTTAACGGTGAATTCTGGCATTTGCTTAAAAAAAAAAAAAAAGCCTCTAATTGAGTGTTATATTTAAGTTTAAATTTGCCAAATTTTAAATTTATGGTAAACTTGTCTCCAAGGCTAGCTAATGTTAAATTTGACATTCAATTTTAATTAGTTGTTATCTTTACTTTTTAAGTAATTATTATAATATCCCATTTTTGATTTATTCAAATACGAAAGTTAACTTTTATAAGTTTTAAAGTATAATATATTGATAACAAAAAAGTAGAAATATTATCAAAAATCATTATTAGGTGAAACATAAAATAAGATAATATTATTAACAAACTTTTTTTATTAAATATAGTATTATTATATATAAATATATTGAAAATAATCTATCACTTTATAAAGTACTTTTTTTAAAGTATAAATACCAAAATGGAACATTAACATGTGAATTTAAGTTTCGTTTCGGAGGCTTAATTTTAGAGATATTAAAATTATTTTTTTTAACACTTCACCGTTTTTTTATTTATATTTACAAAACGTTATAGTAAATTTCAAACTTTAAAAATTTATAACTTTGTTTATACAAATTCAAATGAAATGTTTTTTTTTAAATTATATAAAATTCAAGAGAAACAAAATAATATACATATTAATATTTTTTTCTAAAAAAATTTTTAAAATTTTTATTTTTTCACCCTAAATAATTTTTTTCTTCAAATATATTTTTTAAAACAATTTTTTTTTTTTCCGACTCAAAACTAATGTCTTCAAGATCTCCCGTGAACTCTGACTGAACATTTAATTGAAGATGTTCTTATTGGTTGGTCCTTTTCGTGTATCAAAAGTCGCAATACTTATCTTCTCGTGCTGTCTACGATAATGCAACCCCGTCCTTATAAGAAATGCACTTTATTTAAATCTATCCAACAAATTTTTAAGAAAAAGGTTTCCTCTGGAACAGCACGCGGAGAGAGAAATTTTAGGAGATTCTTCAGTGTGGCTCGTCACCCAACATGGAGGATATTATTCTCCACCACATGATTTAAGTAAAATTTAATTAATATAATAAATTACTGTAGAACTTTTTTTAAGACTCCGTTGGTTCTCATATATATATATTTTATATTTGAATATAATATATTAAATATAATTTATATTTATAAAAATTTATTTATATTATATTTATATGTATTTAAATAAAAAAATATTTTAAATTGTATTTTAATAATGAATATATAACATGATAAATAAAAATAGAGAGAAAAAAAAAGAGAGAAAGAAGATATATGATGTGATTAATACAAATAATAAAAAAAAATAATAATAAATGATGATTAAATAGATTTAAAATGTAATATAATTGATATTTGAATAAAATATTTTTATATTAAAGTGAAAATTATATTATATTTGAATATAATGTGAATATAATACTGTTATTAAATGAATATAAAGCTTTAGTGTAACTATTTATCAATTAGTTTATCGTAAAGAAATAAATCATTATTATACAGTAGGATATCATACACATAATATATGTTTATTTATTATAATATCCAGTCAAAATCATATTATAGTAATGAATATAATAACAAACAAGTTTACATCCACCATAAGATGGATAAAAAGGATAATTTCATTATATCAGTGCATTTTTTCAGGTGATGCAGTAGAAATCTCCAAGAAAACATATAGCAAAGTTCTTTTTCTTCGGACTGTGGTTTGTAGCACTTGTTGTCTTGTCTAGAGGAACTTTCCCTGCGGACGCATAGTAATTTCGTTGCAAGTATCTTTACTATTGGAAGCAATACTGTAATTTAAAGAAAACACACCCAGATATATATATATATGTATGTATATAATAAAAGTTAAAACTAATTTTTTTGCTAAATTAAAAGTTAAAATTTGATCCTCTATAAAAAGATACAACTTGATTATAGGTAAACAGTGGCATAAACTAATCGGAGAGGGAAGTTACTGTGCATTTATTATGAGTAGTACTGAAAACATGAATTTTAAGTATAAACTCATATATTGGTGAGTTGTCAACTTTTTTTTCTCTCTTGCATATGTTTTTAGAAATTTCTTGAAAATTATATTCATGCATTAGTAATCTCCTTAATGATTAATGTATCATGTGTTTATTCATTTTATGGATAATAAATATCAATTACCGGTTATTTATATATACTGACTGCTGAACATGTGTCCCTTTCATTGAAAAAGAAACATTTTTTAAAATATTTTTTACAATAGTTTCATATTAAGCTACTTGAATGAATCATTTTCTCTACTATATCCCAACTAAAAATATATATAAATAGGTATGTTGACACAACATATAGTTTTGAACAATAGTACTTGTGCCATTTATATCTCCATATATAAAAAAATGAAAATGTTCTCATTGAATTCTTTAAAAAATTAATTAAATTGTTAACTAATTTTTTTTATAGTTCTCATAGATTGTCATATAAAAAAGAAGTAATGTAACATGTTATTTATTTATTTAGTAACTATTTTAAAACACATAATATGATTCGGTTTCAAATTTGAGTGTAATCACAAACAATAATAAATTTTATGAACTAAAATAATAAATAAAAAAAAACTCAAGGAAAACTTTAACTACTAAAACAAAATTTTCACAACTGTTTCATTTATTTAATTAATATACTTGGTTTTACTTTTAAAGAGTACTTCGATTACATGCTTTAGTTTTTTTATTTAAAAAAAAATGATATCGATATGTTGGATAAGTAAAATGGGGAGTAAAGAAAGCAATCGCGGCCGCGGGGGGGGGGGTGTGGTGGTGTGGGGGGTGTGGGGGAAGCAATGAAGTGGAAGCAACTACCTGCCATTCTGTATACAAATTTAGGGAGCGTTTGGTAAACACATTGCATTTTGATTGTATTTGAATGAAATTTGTTTTTTAAATGTTGTATTTGGTTGAAAAGTATTTGTTTTGTATTTGAATGAAATGTGTGTTTGGATGAAAAGTATTTTAGAGTTAAAAAGTTGATGTGATTGGTAAAAGTAGAGATAAATAGTAAAATTGAAAAGTTGATGTAATTGTTTTAAAAATATTTTGAATAGTAATTGTTTTCGTAGCACTGTTGTAAAATTTGTGTTTGGTGTAAAATTATATTGTATTTGAGTGAAGTTAAAATGAAATATTGTTGCCAAATGTCCCCTTAAAACATACATGTAAAATATTATGAAAAAGAAAGGAAGGAAAAAAAAATAAAAAAGTCGAAATCCAACTTGAACCAGCGTTTGTCTGTTTATTTGTTTATGCACACGTAGAAAAATTATCGGCAAATATAGGAGATCTATTTTTCTAATACTAAATTTCCTTTAAAATAAAAAAATAAAAAAAATTTTTTTTGACGAAAAGTTTACCGGGAAATTTCTTGGCAAATGCAGAGTTTGACTTGTTTAACTTACACGGCAAGTCTTGCTTTAAAAATGCACGTACCAACAAAACTCTTTTATTTTATTTTTATTTTTATTTAAAAAAATAATTAAAATTTTAATTAATTTTTAAAAATCAATCAGTTTTAATTTAAAATTTTCATTCTCGATTAACACATCAAATGTATTTTTTTACTAATCTCTTAATTTTATCACTTGTATTCTATTAAACTTATTTAAAGAGAGTTGAAATGATTTGTAAAAAGATTTTGATATATATAATTATATATTATCCTCCACTATAAGATACATTATGTTTATTCAGATATTACGGCCGGCCTCAATTAATGGCTTTATCCAAACTTTAATTCATATGACAAATCACCGTAAAACCTTTTTCAAAGCTTCAACACATCTGTATATCAATTAATTTATCATAAAAAAATAAATCATCATTATACAGGATCTCATACATATAATATACGTGTTTTTTTAATTATAAAATCTAGCCCAAATCATACTATAGTAATGTACATAATAACAAACAATTTTACATCAGTCAGATGGCTAAAAAAGATAATTTTATTGTATCAGTGCATTTTTGCAGGTGTTGCAGTAGAAATATCCAAGCAAATATACAGTAACGTTCTTTTCCTTTGGACTGTGGTCCGTAGCACTTGTCTTGTCCAGAGGAACTTTTTCTGCGCACGCATAACAACTTCGTTGTAAGTGTCTTTACCATTGGGAGCAACATTGTAATTTAAAGAAAACACACACATATATATATGTATATATGTATATAATAAAAGTTAAAACTTTTTTTTTGCTAAATTAAAAGTTAAAATTTGATCCTCTAGAAAAAGATACAACTTGATTGTAGATAAACAGTGATAATTAACTAATCGTGGAGGAAAGTGACTCTGTAATTATTATAAACAGTATTAGAGATATAATTTTAATTTTAACTTTTAGATATAAACTCACGTATTAATATCATTATTTTCTTCTCGTGTGCTTTTTTAGAAATTTCTTGAAAATTATATTATGCATTATGTAAACTCATTAATGACCAGTGTATCATGTGTTCATTTATTTTATATAGTGAATATCAACTATTGGTTATTTATATATATACTGGTTACAAATTATGTGTCCCTATTATTGAGAAAAAAAAGCATTTTTTAAAATTTTTTTACACTAGTTTCATATTAAGCTACTTGATTGAATCATTTTATCTGCTATTTTGCGCTAAGAATATATATACATATGTATGCTAACACAACCTATTGTTTTGAACAACAGTACTTGTGACATTTATATCTCTATATATAAAAATATGAAAATGTACTCACTGTATTCTTTTAAAAAATTAATTAAATTGTTAACTCATTTTTAATGGTTATCGTATATTGTAATATACCATAAAAAAGTGATGTAACATGACATTTATTTATTTAATAACTATTTTATAACACATAATCTGTTTCGGTTTCAAATTTCAGTTTACGCACAAATAATAATAAATTTTATGAACTAAAATAATAAATAAAAAAACTCAAGAAAAACTTTAACTTCTTTAAAAAAGTTTTCACAACTGTTTCATTTATTTAATTAATATATTTGGTTTTTTTTAATGATATGTTTATTTGAGAGTTTCATATTTAGAAAATAAAAAAATTTTTATTTTAAAAAAATAGATTTTTTTTAAAATTTTTGTATTTAAATATTTAAAATTTTTTATTTTTAAAAAATAAAAAAAGATCTTTTTAAATTTTTTATCTAAATATTTAAAATTTTTTATTTTTAAAAAATAAAAAAAATTTCTTTCTATAAAAAATTAATATAATTTTTTATTTTTTAAATCTAAAAATATTTTTCTTTTAAATAAATCTCGCGTCTAAGCAAATCATAAATTTTTGGATTACATGCTTTAGTTTTTTTTTCATTAAAAAAAGGTTATAAATATGATAGATAAGTTAAACGGGGGTAAAGAAACCAACGAAGAGAGGGAAACAGCAATGAAGTGGTAGGTATAAAGGTGAAAGACCACATGCAATGAAGTGAAAAGGAAAAGACAGGTAGGATTAAAGTTGAAAGACCACATGCAATGAAGTGGAAAGAAAAAGACAGGCCACATGCAATGAAGTGAAAAGGAAAAGACAGACAGGAATAAAGGTCAAAGACCACATGCAATGAAGTGGAAAGGAAAAGCCAAGCAGGAATAAAGGTGAAAGACCACAAACAAAAATGTGATGGCCATCAATTTTACAGCATGCTTGGGATATATATATATCTTTTTATATTATATTTAAATATAATATAATTTTTTTAAATATAAAAATATTTTATTTAAATATTAATTATATCACATTTTAAATTTAATATAATTATTATTTATTATTTTATTTTTTTATTATTAATTATTTTTATTAATTACATCATATATTCTCTCTCTTTTTTTTCTTTTTACTTTTATTCATCACATTACATATTTATTATTAAAATACAATTAAAATACTTTTCACTCAAATACATATTACATTCAAATGCAATGCTAATACTTTTTCTTTAAATGTAAATTACATTCAATGTATTACATTCAAATTACATTGCATTATTAAAATACAATTCAAATACTTTTCACTCAAATACACATTGCATTCAAATGCAATACTAATATTTTTTCTTTAAATATAAATTACATTCAATATATTGCATTCAAATACAATATAAATGTGATGCATTTATCAAACAGAGCATTAATATGCATGCATGGTAGGTTTCTGAAAAACATAAAAGGGATTAATTAAAAAAAAAAAAAAACCTAACTGGTTTGGGGTACACAAGAAGTATGAGGTGCGGGAGGAAAATAAAGCTTTGTGGTTAAAAGTAAACCATTGGATTAAAATTAAATTAAAAAAAGAGTAAACTTTAATGATTCAACCAAAGGTCGAAGTGCAAAAGCCATTAATTATACTTTTGCATATAAGTTATAGATGGATAAATAAATGCAAAATAACAAACATGAGAAGGGGCAAAAAATTCCAAAACCAACTTGGGCTAATGTATGATTTGGTTTCAAATTTGAGTGTAATCACAAACAATAATAAATTTTATGAACTAAAATAATAAATAAAAAAAAACTCAAGGAAAACTTTAACTACTAAAACAAAATTTTCACAACTGTTTCATTTATTTAATTAATATACTTGGTTTTACTTTTAAAGAGTACTTCGATTATATGCTTTAGTTTTTTTATTAAAAAAAAATGATATCGATATATGTTGGATAAGTAAAATGGGGAGTAAAGAAAGCAATCGCGGCGGGTTGGGGGGGGGGGGGGGGGGGGGGGGGGGGTGGTGATGGGATGGGGTGTGGTGTGGTGTGGTGTTGGTGGGTGTGGGGGAAGCAATGAAGTGGAAGCAACTACCTGCCATTCTGTATACAAATTTAATAATAATAATAGTGGTAACAAGTGGTTGCAATGCTTTTCCATCACGTAGTCGACAATTTCGACTTTAGGTTTGTTTGTTTGTTTTTTATTTTTTTGAATTTCGGCTTTAGTTTGCTGCTTGGGGAAAAGTAACATGTTTTACTCCCACGTAATAATAGCTTTATGTCCATCAATTTTATAAAGTTTTGCTAGTGACTGACCATGCATTGTAATATTTCATATTTTTCTCTTCAATTCAAAATTTTCTCTTTTTCCATGTTTACTTTGGATGCCAAATATAAATAAAATAAAATAAATATAGGAAAGCACGTTTCAAATATCATCAGAAATCTTCAAGCACTTCAGTTTGTTGGTGTTCACTTGTTGTTCTTAAAAAGTGGCCATGCACCATGGAAAATAGTTCCTTTTTCTTTTCCTTTATTTTAAAAACTTTTTTATTTAAAATTTTTTTAATTAAGGATAAGGAGATTTAATCTCTAGTGAAATTACAGTTATTGTATGCAACTACTTTATTTTAATAACTTTCCTAATTATTATTTTTTTATAAATTAGTAGCTTTTCTTCTTAACAAATTGCTAAATGTGGCCGACAACTATGCTTAGCAGCATGGAAAAGGGTGTATGTGACAAGAAATAAAAATAGATTCCCACTAATTGCGTAGCACTTTAATTTTAGCTCAATCTTTGTATACTCTTCAATAGCCTTGTCCTACAGTATAACTTCACACTTGATTATTTTCAAACAAAATTTCCATCTGATCATCCGCCTTTCCAAAATTTTATCCACCCAATTGAGCAATCTCAAGTACCAGTCATGGCTGAAATTCTTATTTCAGTTCTGCTAGAGCAGTTGGCGTCGCTGGCTGTTGAAGAGATACGAGAAAAAGGAAGACAAATCAAGAATGTCAAGAAAGAAGTTGCAAAGCTCACCAGCAACCTCCAAGCCATCAATGTATAAATTTATATAGTAGAAATGATTAAATATCACAAAAAGTGGCCCTATAAAGTAGGAAGTTGGTTCAACCCCATTAGGTATTCGTTCCAAAATTTTTTGGAACAAAAGCTCACTGTTTCAATAAAACTATTCTGTAAATAATTCTGATATAGAGTTTATTTTGCACAAAATAAGAAAACAAAAAAATTATTTTCATTACTTGTTAAATAATATGAAAATAAAATAAAGTTGTTTTTTTTTTGTTTTCATTTTCCAAAATTTACACACTTAACAAATATTTTTATAAATATATTTAAACACAATTTTATTTTAATTTCTTTTACTCAAACTAATTTTTTTTTAGAAACACAATTTCAAAAAAATTTTCACAATTATTTTCAAAACGTTCTCATTTTTATTACCTATGTAAAACAAAATGATTATCAAAAAAGCTCCTAAAGAGGTCCTTTTTATCTCTTTTTTATGATCTCTTTTACTAATTATATACTATTTATCTACTTCACAAATTATGCCTACGTATAATATTTTTTTTCATGTTGATTTAATATAAATTATTTTGTTATTCAACAATGTAATAAATAATAATAAATTAACAAATAACACTTTCCAAACTAAAATGACCCATTTACTATTGATATATTAATTAAAAACAAAACTATATTTAAAAAAAAAATGTTGTAAGCCAAACAATATAGTTAATAACTAAACATAAATGGAAAAGTGAAAAAAAAAAAAAAAAACTATTCCCACAAATAATCAATTAATGCATGATGAAGCACAATGTAAACATCTTTATCCTTAATTTCTCTGACAAGCAGGGAAGTTTTTTCTTTTTCAGTAGCAGAAAAGAAAAAAATTTGTTTAAAATTAAGAAATCAAATAACAATAGAAAAATAAATATTAATTTATGTTTTTTTTGAAAATTATAAAAAGAAAAAAAAATTAAAAATAAAAATATATTAAAAAGAGGCACCAAATTTAGTGTTGAGTAAATAGCCGAATATGCAATTGCACGGTTTAACTTCTGTCGGTCACACTAAAATATTATGAAAAATGATGCTTGATTGGAGAGGCAGTAGAACAAACCACCCTCATAAAAAGACGAAATAAAAAATATGGTCCAATAATTATGTGCAAGCCGACGTCTCCAAGCCCTTCAACGCGTGTTAAAGTACAAATAATACATTTATTAAATACGAAATTAAATAAGTAATACAAATGAATTTTTTTCCCCTTTTTGAAGAAGCCATGTTGTTTCCTTTGTCCTATTTCTCTATTCACTTTTTTGTTTTAATGTAATGCTACATGTGGCACGATCATTGTAATTTGACGGTGAATGTGTTTGATAAATGTATTATATTTTAATTATATTTAAATATATATTTTTTAATATTATATTTGATTAAAAAATATTTATTTTGTATTTTAGGGGTTATTTGGTGTAAGTTTTCTAAACATTTAAAATCAATTTTTTTTTAAAATTTTATCACTTTTCATTATTTATATCTCTAAAACGTTACAGTAAACTTCAAACTTTAAAAGTTCATAATTTTGTGTATATAAGTCCAAATGAGATAATTTTTTTTTAAATTTGTATATAATTTTGAGAGGAATGAAACAATATCCACATTGATTTTTTTCTACAAAAATTTTTAAAATTTTTTATTTTTTATTTCAAACAGTTTTTTCTTCCAAATACATTTTCTAAAACAACTTTTTTTCAATCTAAAAATAATGTCTCTAGCTTCCATGTCTCAAACTCCCATTAAATAGAATATGTGTTTTGAATAAAAAGTATTTTAACATTAAAAAATTGATGCGATTGATAAAAATAAAGATAAATAATTAAAATTAAAAAATAATATAATTATTTTAAAAAACTTTTAAATAATAATTATTTTTATAACATTATTAAAAAAAATAATTATTTGAATGGAAAACTTTACCGAAAATTAATCTCCGCAACACCAAAAAAGGTTACGCCCCCTTAGCATCTTGGAATTAAAAAAATATACAAAGCAGATAACTACTTATAAAACAATTTTAGAGTCAATATAGATTTCCACTAATTGCGTTGACCCATTAGTCTAGCTATATCTTTGGATTATTCACAAATTTGATCCTTTCCACACAAAATTTGCATCTGACCATCCAACCAGTTGAGCAAATCTCCAGCACTAAGTCATGGCTGAAATTCTGGTTTCCAAAATTTTATCCACCCAATTGAGCAATCTCAAGTACCAGTCATGGCTGAAATTCTTATTTCAGTTCTGCTAGAGCAGTTGGCGTCGCTGGCTGTTGAAGAGATACGAGAAAAAGGAAGGCAAATAAAGAATGTCAAGAAAGAAGTTGCAAAGCTCACCAGCAACCTCCAAGCCATCAATGAATAAATTTATACATTAGAAATGGTTAAATATCACAAAAAGCGACCCTACAAAGTAGGAAGTTGGTTCAACCCTCTTAGGTATTCGTTCCAAAACTTTTTGGAACGGAAGCTCACGGTTTCAATAAAATAATTTTGATATAGAGTTTACTTTGTACAAAATAAGAAAACAAAAATGAAAACAAAAAAATTGTTTTCATTATTTGTTAAATAATATAAAAATAAAATAAAGTTTTTTTTTGTTTTCATTTTTCAAAACTTACACACTTAATAAATATCTTTATAAACATACTTAAACACAATTTTATTTTAATTTCTTTTACTCAAACTAATTTTTTTAGAAACACAATTTCAAAAATATTTTCACAATTATTTTCAAAACGTTCTCCTTTTTATTACCTATATAAAACAAAATGATTACCAGAAAAGCTCCTAAAGAGGTCCTTTGTATCTCTTTTTTATGATCTCTTTTACTATTTATATACTATTTATCTACTTCACAAATTATGCCTACGTATAATATTTTTTTCACATGTTGATTTAATATAAATTATTTTGTTATTCAACAATGTTATAGAAAATAATAAATTAACAAATTACACTTTCCAAACTAAAATGACCCATTTATTATTGATATATTAATTAAAAACAAAACTATATTAAAAAAAATGTTGTAAACCAAACAATATAATTAATAACTAAACATAAATAGAAAACTGAAAAAAAAAAACTCTTCCCACAAATAATCAATTAATGCATTATGAAGCACAATGTGAACATTTTTATCCTTAATTTCTCTTACAAGCAAGGAAGTTTTTTCTTTTTTTAGTAACAGAAAAGAAAAAAATTTGTTTAAAATTAAAAAATCAAAATAACAATAGAAAAATAAATATTAATTTATGTTTTTTTTAATTAAAAAAAGGAAAAAAATAAAAATATATTAATGACACCTGGTGTTGAGTAAATAGCCGAATATGCATTTGCACGGTTTAATTTCTGTCGGTCACACTAAAATATTTTAAAAAATGATGCTTGGAGAGATGGAACAAACCACCCTCATAAAAAGACGAAATAAAAAAAGTGGTCCAATAATTGTGTGCAAGCGGACATCTCCGGGACCCTCATAAAAAGACGAAATAAAAAAAGTGGTCTAATAATTGTGTGCAAGCGGACATCTCCAAGCTCTCCAAGCCCTTCAACGCGTGTTAAAGTAAAAACATTACATTTATCAAATACGAAATTAAATAGGTAATACAAATGATTTTTTTTCCTTTTTAAAAAAGCCATGCACATTAGCAAGTTGTTTCCTATATCCTATTTTTCTATTCACTTTTTTGTCTTAATGTAGTGCTACATGTGGCACGACAACTGTGACTGGTGATAACTTAGCATCTTGGAACTAAAAAAATATACAATGCAGATAACTACAGTATTATAAAACAATTTTAGAGTTAAAATAGACTCCCACTAATTGCGTTGACCTCTTAGTCTAGCTATATCTTTGGATTCTTCACAAATTTGATCCTTTCCACACAAAATTTGCATCTGACCATCCAACCAGTTGAGCAAATCTCCAGCACCAAGTCATGGCTGAAATTCTGGTTTCCGTTCTGCTTGAACAGTTAGCATCACTAACTGTTGAAAAGATACTGGGAAAAGGAAGGCAGATCAAGGATGTCGAGAAAGAAGTTGCAAAGCTCAACCTCAACCTCAGAGACATCAATGCTGGGCTCTTGGATGCAGAGAAACGACGGTTCGAAGAGGAAGCTGTGAGAGCTTGGCTCGAGAAGCTGAAAGACATGTCGTGCGAAGTGGATGACGCGCTGGACGAGTGGAACACGGCCATTCTCAGATTCGAGGCGGAGAAGGAAGAGAAAGAAGAAGGTGAAAATGCTGATCTTGTGAAGAAGGTATGCTTCTTTATGCCATCTTCCTGGTTTCCTTGTGTTCGAGTCCGTCAAATCGGTCTGCGTCTTAACGTTTCTTGCAAGATAAAAGAGCTGAATGAACAGATTAATACTCTTGTTGGTGAGAAAAATAAGTTCAGATTTAGCGAAACAAGCATCGTTGAGCAACCTGAAAGAGAGAAGACGACTTCTTTTGTTGATGTTTCCGAAGTGTTCGGTCGGGATAAAGAGAAGGAAATTTTGGTGAACCACTTATCATGTGAGAGCAGCCAAAGCGGGAGCGGTCTAAAAATCATCCCTATTGTAGGGATTGGGGGAATGGGCAAAACTACTCTGGCGCAACTAGTGTACAATGATGATAAGGTTAAGGCTGATTTTCCGTACAGAATCTGGGTTTGTGTGTCGGAGCCTTTTGATGAGATCAGGATTGCAAAAGCGATCATAGAATCCTTGGCCGGTAATCCAGCCCCCGAATTAGTTGAATTGGATAATTTCCATCAACGAATTAGTGTGGCTATCGGGGGAAAGAAATTCCTTCTCGTCCTTGATGATGTATGGACTGAAGATAAAAGTAAATGGGAAAAGTTGAGGATACCTCTTCAGTATGGTGCAGCGGGAAGTAGAGTTTTGGTCACAACTCGGAAAAAAGATGTTGCTATCATGATGGATGCAGAGGCTAGCATGATTACACTTGAGAGTTTGTCCGAGGAGGTCTGTTGGTCTATTTTTAGTAATCATGCATTTCGGAGCAGGGACAAGAGCCAGAAATTGGAAGAAATTGGTAGGGAAATTGTTAGAAAGTGCAAGGGCGTTCCTCTTGTTGCAAAATGTTTAGGAATTCTTATGTACTTCAAGAAAAGTACGCAACAATGGCTAGATATTTTGCATAGCAACTTATGGGAATTAGAGAAAGTCAAGGATAAAGTTTTTATTCCGCTCCTTTTAAGTTATCGTGATTTGCTTCCCATTCAAAAAAGTTGTTTGTCTTATTGTTCTGTTTTTCCAAAAGATACTGAGATTAGTAAAGATGAATTGATCCAAATGTGGATATCTCAGGGATATATAAGTTCAAAAAGTGGAAAGAATCCTGAGGGAGAAGGTCAAGATTGCTTTGAAAATTTAGCAATGCGATCTTTCTTTCAAGATTTTAAAAAAGATAAAATTGGAAACATTGAAAGATGCAAGATGCATGACATAATGCATGACATAATGCATGACTTTGTCAAATTTCTTACACAAAAGGAATTTTGTGTCATCGATATTAAGGAGAAAACAGAGTATGCAGGAAAAAATCCCCGTCATGCAACACTATTACACGACTCACTAGAGCAGGACAACGTTCCTAGTTCACTGTACGAGAACAAAGGTTTGCGTACACTCTTTGTTGCATCCTCAAGTTATTCCTTTTGGCCTGCTGAAAGCTCAAGTTTGAAAAGGCTGTTCTTAAGTTTGACATCTCTCAGGACGTTGAATTTGTCGTGGGGTGGATTTGAGCAATTACCAGAAGAGATTGAAAAGTTGATCCATCTTAGATATCTGGACCTGTCTCGGACAGGACTAAAGGAATTACCAAACTCCTTGTGTGATTTATTTAATCTGCAGGTTTTAAGATTGATTCGCTGTTCTAATCTTGTACAACTGCCAAAAGAAATAGGGAAACTGGTAAACTTACGCCATCTATACATTTATGAGTGTTCTGCTCTAAAGCATTTACCAAAAGGAGTTAGAAAATTGAGTTGCCTCCGGACATTAGATATGTTTATTGTGCCTGATTATAATAGCCTCGAGAATAGCAATGAGGCATTAGAGCTTCAAGATTTAAATATGTTGGAAAAATTTCAAGGCAGCTCTTTGTTTATACGCAATTGTGGAAACCTACGAAATGGGAGTCAGGCGGAGAGGGCACAACTCAAGGACAAAGAATACCTTGTTAGATTGACGCTATATTTCGATAAGAGTTGTGAGAATGGACGAGCTCATGATGAGATACTTGAGGCGTTGGAGCCACATCCAAACTTGAAAGATTTAAGAATTGCTTTTTACAAAGGCAACACTATTTCTCCGAGGTGGATGACAGCTTTAATTAATCTCAAAAGCCTCAGTCTGTGGGTTTCCAGGGAGTGTCATGTTTTACCTCCTTTGGGAAAATTGCCCTCTCTTGAATTTCTCGATATATGGTGCTTCGACGGAGTGGAAGGGGTGGGGGACGAGTTTTTGGGAATAGAAAATGATGATAATGCAGGGGCACCCACGAGCCACCAAATTATATTATTCCCTAAATTGAAACAACTTCTGTTTTGGGGGCTGAAAATGTGGGAAAAGTGGGAACTGCGGACTAATTCGGGAGAAGAAGATAAATGCTTATCAATAATGCCATCCCTTCAATCCTTGAAAATTTCGAATTGCCAAAAACTAAAAGCACTACCAGACTTCCTCCGAAAGACACCTCTGCAGCAATTACAAATCGGAGGATGCCCAATCCTGAAAGAACGTTACCGAGAAGGAGGCGGAGAGGAGTGGCCCAAGATTTCTCACATCCCAAACATACAATTACGAGATTCACCCTGGTTGTGATGACGCCTCTGGTAACTTCTCCTACTTTATCACCTTTATTATAAGATACATATTCATCAATTTTTATGTCTCCACTTATTATACCTGTGAACATCAATTTTTTGCTAGTTTTGCGCTTGTGAGTTGGTCTATGTTTATTAATTTTTATAAAATTAGGGCTTACTATATATCTTTTGAATTAGGCACTTTCATGTTGACATAATATAATTTCAATTATTATTGATATTTTCTTTGGAACTTCCTGCAATATTAAGACGTTTTTATTTTATTCTACAAGTTCAAACACCTCATAAAAAAGTAGGAAAAAAGAAAAAGCTTTTATTGTTGGTTCAGTTTCTTTTTCTTTTCAGTTATTGCTATTTTTTTCAAATTTAGTCAATCAATAATTGACAATTGATCTTAATTAAGAAAATCGATGATTTAAATTATGATCAATCAATTATTGAAATATTATTAGTGCAGTTAAAAGGAGCTATCTTTTAATCCCATAATTGATATATTAGGGAAGTTCTTTTAGTTTTGTACGTTCAATAGAGCTAAGGCATCTAAAGTGGAATTTTGGTTCAAGAGTCAGATTAAACCAATATAATTTTTTCTTTCTTTTTTCAGTGTCTGACATTTTGTTCCATTTATTTCCGTAGTTGAAGAGAACTCTGCAATCCAATGAGTTATTGAACAGGCAAGGCGTCTACTCAACAGCAAATACTACCTCACTCCTTAGTCTGAATATTGTTGTCACTTGTAAGTAAGATGTGATATTCCTTCATCTTATGTCCTTACGTTTATTGTCATTTCTCAATACATATTTGTTTGAATGATTGAAGTTTACAATTAACACACACCCTGTCATCTATCTGTTGTCCTCCGAATAGCTGCAAGAAATAAACAAATAATGTTTCGACCTTTGTGTTTAAGTATCCTGTTCATTAGTTAAAGTATGAATCTGTCCAATTTTTGAAATGTTACTGCATTTACATGATCTAGTAACCCTTTCGTCTTTGGTCCTCTTTAACCTTATATTATATGGGGAATGTTGGACTTCTATTCTCTTCTAATCACTCTTCTATGACATTTGGATTAGATCCATGAATACTCGGTATTGATCTTGCAAGCCGCTGCTTTACAAGTTCCCAACATGGCCTTTCCTCATTTGCAATCAAACAGGGTATCCACAAAGGGAAAGCAGATATGCTTTATGAAGTTGTCAGGCAAGCTAGGAGGAGGCCAACGATATCTACCGTAAAATGGCAGGTAAGAATTCTGCCAAATCATTGATCCTTGTGACCAACCATCAATTAATTTAGATCAAATAGCTTTTAATCATAAATATTTCTTGAACTACATAGATTATATTGAATTTTTGCATCACTGATCTACGAGGCAACCACGTCTATTGGCTAGAGCCGAGCCCATCCGGAAAGGTGTCAGAGTTGATATAAAATTGATGTTGGAAGGGTAATCATCGAAGATTGGCTGATTTTGACAAAATGTTGCTGACAAGGAGTGGCCCAAGATTTCTCAAATCCAAAAATCCAATTACTAGATTGGTACAAGAGAATTTTTATAGATTTTGTCACGACTCTTCTGGTAACTTCTCCTCCTTCTGTCACCTTTATTGTAAGATCGATATTTATTGATGGAAAGGGTAGCTTCAGTTTTTAGGAATAGAAATTGGTCATAATAAAACAGTCCAAAGACTCTTACTCCTGATCCCTTTATTGCAATTTCCTGCAAGTTCTGGTTTTAAACACTCCATTGCAAAAACAGGTTTAACTTCTAATAACTTATTTTATCTGCTTTCTTTTGATTCAAGATTAACCAATAAAAATGATTTCTTTTTTGCTTCTGTATCTTAATCATTGGTTAACGTGGATGAATCTGTTCAATCTTTGAACAGTTACCATATTAACATGATCTAGCTTCTCGTTTCTCGTTGGTTCTCTATAACCTTCTGTTGGTGAATTTTAGACTTCTTATCATTTTTCTGACATTGTGACTTTTTTTCTGGACTAATTCTCAGATATCTAGGAGCACTCTCCTAATCTTGACGTCAGCTATTTTTCTGGTGCCGAATTTGCCTTATCTCATCCACAATCAAACGGGGATCCACTAAGGGAAGGATTTTTCCAGGAGAGGCCAACATTTTATCTGGTATACAATCAAGAGTAAGGATTTGGCTAAACCATTGATTCCCACCAACAATTACTTTCGATTTTCTAGATTTTAATCATATTTATTTCTTAATCTACATAGATTTTAGTGAACCCTGGCATCATCGATCTATGGGACAGCCATGTCTATTGGCTTTACCCCATCCGTAAAGGAATCAGAGCTGAACTAAAATTGGTGTTTGAAAGGTAAGCTTATCAATTCTATTTTTTTAGAGACTGAAATAAGACCAAATTCATTCGGAGCATGTGTGTGACATGGTTACATAATAATTTGCCAGCTAATTAGTTTTAATATTTGTTTAGTGTTCTCTAAAACAAACTTTGGAATGTCAAATGTAAGTTCTACACCACAAGATGCATATGGAATATATGTAAACATGAGTGGGACCCAATTTTGGCACATGTAAGCATCTTCTCTATATATTTTGTCTATTTATCTTCTTTCGCACACTTCTTCGTAATTTCGTTTGGTTTTTTCATGTAGTTTTCTGGAGTTGCCAAGTATATTGTTCATATTCATCCCCAGTGTGGAACAAGTGGGATCAGTTTCTCCAATGGTAGTTTGTAGTTTTGAAATTTCATTTGTGTTCTTATTTTTTTGCATTCTAAGGACTACTAATGTACTTCAAGTGTTTTTCCTGTGAGAATGTGGATGAACTACGAGTGGCTTGATCCCTTAACTGGGTACGTAGGCAGCCTAGCTTCGGCTGGTCCAGCCACAAATAAATAATACAACCATTTTTTTTCCTTTATTGTGTTTGGTTTTGATATGTTGATGGCTTTGTATAATCTTAAAAATGGAAATTGAATTGAGCAGGATAACATCATTCTATTTCTTGTGCTGCTGGACCAGGACATTCAATGGCAACCTGTAGGTGGGGCAAAAAACGACCCAAACGACCAAATTTAAAAATAGAGAAGAAATATCATCCTTTCGTTAAGTTATAGTTCCTCTGAAAATAATGATGATGATGATGGTTAGTCAAGCTATGCAGCTGTTGTGTAACACCTGTTTCATTGGACGATCTACTAAAGCTCTTAACATCAAGTGTGAACTAATGATTAAGGCGATATCTATAATTTTACATTTTTGATGGTAAATTATGCTGTCGAGAGCCGGTCTTTTGTCATTATATGCTTGAGAGTTTCATGAATTTTGATACTGTAGATTTCATCAACTACTGTTCTATAATATTAGAACTGCAATATATCCATTCTTGTATGCACTTCCAATATCACGGAGAATGCTATTTCTGGGGCTGCCATTTGCTAAACAAATGCTTGTAATCATGAAGTTGGCGGAGGTAATTGTCGATTCTCCTTATATTCATTTTCCAACATCAGTCTGAGGTTGTCGCTATTTTTATTGTTTTTTATTTTTCTTTATGAAATTCTGCAGTGGCCTAGTCTTTATTGCCAGTGCTACACCATCTTCAAGTAGCGGCATATGACTTCAAAACTGGTGAAGATTTTATTGCTGACTTTTCAGTTTCTTTCGTAGGTAATAATTTTGCATGTCTGCATTTAGGTCTCCAGTTGGTTTTAATTTATAATTATACAAATTGTGACTTTAACTATGCTTTATTCTGCACTCATCAATCATCGCGATTTATTTTTGCAACTAAAATGATAGTTGTATGTTTCATTGCTAAAATAAAATTATTATTTTCCAATTCTAAAACTAAATTCAGTATTCTAATCAGTTTGTCAATCAGGATTCTTTTGTACCACACTAGCTTGCTGATCAAACCAATATAAATGAGAAGCTAAGACAAGTAGTCAGGTAAAATGTTGTCACTAAAATTCTTGTTAAATTTAAAGTCAAAGTTTTTAATTCACGTCATAGGCAAAGAAATTTTTGGTGCTTCTACCTCATGATTAATTAAATATTTTCCTCGCCACCCTAGGAACATAGAAGAAACGAACGCACATACGTATTTATAAGTCTTCTGAGTTTTAAAGGAAATGCAACGATGAGGCTAATTCCCAAAAAAAAAAATCAATATGTTTGCCAAGTCTATTGTTTCGTTGTTGAGCAATTGTGTAGTTGACATACCTTGATTTTCTTCTCATTGCAAAATTTAGTCTGACTGTTCTCTGAAACAGGCATCCCGCTGCCTCACTCTTGCCTCGCTTGAAGCATTTTGTTGAAAATGCCAATGTTGGTTTCACCTGATGCTTGGTTGCTCTCATACCAGTTGCTGAGTCTCGAAACAACAGATCTGTGATCAGCTACCACATTAGGACTAAAATCGTTCTTCTTGGAACAAATTGTGGGAGGTTAGATATCAAGTTTACTATACTAGTATGTACCTCAACTCTCTGAAAAAAGAAAGAAAGATTGCGAGTGAAATAGGTACAACATAAAAATTAAAAAAGAAAAAAACAAAAGTAACTGTGCAACTAAACATGATATTACATCTGAAATGTCCGTGATAGAAATTATCCAACTATTTGATCGTTTACTAGAACAATGAAAATAAACAAACAAAAAAATAAATAACACTCCTTGCCATTATCACAAAGTTTTTTTTTTTTTTTTTTCCCTCTTGAAATTCCAAATTTCATTATCACTTTCCAGTAACTTCTAATAATCCTATGGAGTATCTCGAAGAATGGGCAAAACATGTTCTTGACAAAATATAGTCTTCTTTTTTGCTTAATGTAGGCTAATGACCAACCTATCCTGCAAACTTGATGTCAATGAGCAAAAAACACAGATTATGCCTCAGTTTCATGATTTTGGTCGAGATCTTCCAGGAGTTAAGGGAGCAAAACTGTGGCCAGTACTACTTCGAGATGAATCCTTTCTCTCCCATAGATGAGAAGAAACTCCATAGCCTCTGACTGTAACTCGTTCCTACTGATTTAAGTACAGCCGTCAGTGTTAATTGTTGTGTTCAGACCCTGCCACCCGTCGCTTGATCGTTCTGTAGCTTGCAGCCTCATTATGCGGTGGATTAGGCCTCCTTTTGACGCCCATCTTCCCTCCTCAATATTTGCTTGTGGTTCAACCTTGATGCTTCTTAATTCCTACAAGTTTCGGGCCCAGTCTTGCTGTCATTGGATCTTACATGACCATGATGTTGATGATAGTTCATAGAATATGTTCGTGGCCTCTCCAAAATTTTATATAGTTATATATATAAATACTCAAATTTCATGTCTTGGTGTCATTATTGTTGAAACTAATTTGATATGCCAAATAACTTTGTACATTCTAAAAGCTCGTTTTGATATTAATATTGATTTTTTATTGTTAAATATGAAACTATAAATTAAATATATCTATATTAGGTTAATTGTTAATTATTTAATTTAATTGGAGAATATATATTTATTATTTATATACTGTGATCACTTCTAAGAGCGGATTTATAATGGGCTAAGTAGTGGTCTAAGCCTCACTGAAATTTTTTTTCTTTGTAATTTTGTTTCATAAATTTTAAACTTTTCCTACTTTGCCTCACTAAGAATTTGTTACCCCAACTTCGACTCCACCAAAGCTTTATCATTTTAACTTTATCCAATTACCCTAAAAGCTATTGGTTATACACTAAAAGGGGAAAAAGGAAAGGCTGCTTCATCAATGGGGGAAAGATGTGAGAGGGAAAAAAAAAAAAAGAAGGTGAACTTGGGGTTAGATTCCAATTGCGAAGGGGATGGGTTTCAAAGCTTGATATCAGGCACCTTGGAAAACCCTTTTTTTGATTTGTTTTGTTATTCTTTTTATTGTTTTGTGGGGGAAAAATGGGTCCATCAACAAATGAATGCATCAGATTTTGATTATAGTTGTGACGTCCCCCGTACGTTACCATACCAACCAGTCGAGCTCTGACGCCGACCGTGATAGTTGGCAACCTCGTGGGTCGTCGTCCTCTTAGTTAACATACTTAACTTTCCATTCTTAATATTCTCATTTTAAAGTGGAAGCAATTTCTATGGCAAATTTTTTTTTCTTTTAACTTACATATTATACATCTATCTCTATCATACTCTTGTAACGTATAATTCATAAATTTCTTTCTTTCATCTTCCTTTTTGAACGCTCCGCGAAAGACTCATGGTAGTACCATACCCTCGCTCGGTCCCTTGACACGTGCAGATCTGTCCGTTATCCATCATATTACTTTAAACTAACAAGTTACTTACCTGCAACATATGAACAACTAATAAGCTAGATGCTCAGTAAGTTCAAACATATATTCATTAACTTATAAATACTAGTAATATATATTATTACTAGAATATATGACATCACGTATAGACACATCATACATATCATCGAAACATATCCTCAAAACATAACATAGAATGTAAGCTTTATCATGCTCGTTTATCTCTTTGCTAATCATTCCCATCGTTTTATTGATAATCTCTTATCATTTTATTCTAATCTCTTTATTTCCTTTCTTTTCATTCCTATCGTTTCTTAACTTTCTGTTCTAAACCTTTATAACTTTTCTATCGTTTTGTCATCATCTCTTATCTTTTCGCATCTTATAAGCTAGTAACATATACACTAGCATAATATCACGTAAAAACGTGTCATTCACATCATACACATAACATCAAACGCATCACATCACATATATTAATTCCATTATGTTCTTTTAAGTTTCGTTTTATTATTTATTTATTTTTTATCGATTTCATTATATCATTCTTTCATATCGTTCGTTTGTTTTCTTATCGTTCTTTACTTTTCTTTTCTTTTCTTTTCATTCTCTTTTCCTTTCTTTTCTTTTCACTCTCCTTTCCTTTCTTTTCTGTTCACTCTCCTTTCCTTTCTTTCCTTTTCACGCACTCTCCTTTCCTTTCTTTTCTTTTCTTTTCACGCACTTTCCTTTCCTTTCTTTTCTTTTTACTCTCCTTTTGTTTCTTTTCTTTTCACGCACTCTCCTTTCTTTTTTTTTTTTTCTTTTCACTCTCCTTTTGTTTCTTTTCTTTTCACTTTCCTTTGGTTTCTTTTCTTTTCACTTTCCTTTGATGGGCCCGTTGTTGAACATACCTATTTGCGCTCGGATAGTGGGAGAAGGGGGAGCGACCCACCAACCTACCTCACAGTCACATTAATTACCACACCTTCGGGGTTGGTCCAACCTATAAACTACTACACCTTCGGGGCAGCGCCACATCTGCATGGAGGATATAGACCTGAAGTCTCGACCTTGTAGGGAGACCGATACGCCAACAACTTAAGTTTTCAGTCTTATTATCTTGTATGCTTTTATTTTTCTTATATTGATTTTTCGTTGTACATCTTTTTTCATGACATTCATTATCTTTCCTTTTTCATTTTTCATAGAACATTTCATAGAATATTTGTTCTTTCGTTGTTCTATCTTTCTTTCGTAATTCTTTCTCATTGACATCTCATTCTTTCATTCTCATTTCGTAAGACATATATCGTTGTTTCATGTTGTTGTTTTTCTCTTCTTAATTCTTTACTTTACTTGTGCGAATTATGTTAATCACACTTTAGCATATATAGCACATATTACTTATATATCATCACATCACATCACATCATAACAAACAAGAATACGTTTAGTTATGTGCAGACAATTATTCTCTATTTATCATTTGCATTATTCTATCTATCGTATCTTATCATCATACTCCTATCGATCATAGCCTATCGTTCTATTCTATCAATCACATCTTATCGCTATGTTCTAATCCTTTCATCATACCTTTCATCATAACCTATCATTGCTTCTCTTTCTTGTCTAACTCTTTGCTTTCATATCATTTTTCATAAAACATCTATCCTTTTGTTCTCATAAAACATACCCTTTCTTAATTACTTTCATTACTGATCATCGTTGCTCTATCAATCATAACTTAACTTCCATAAAACCTTTCATAAAACATCTATTCTTTCCTTTCATATCTTATCTCTTTTTTTTTTTTGTATTCTATCATAACATTCTCGTTCTTACTTTTTCCATTCTTCTATCTCTCTTTCTCACATCTTTACTCTCATAAAGCTTTTATAATACATTTCCTTCGTAATTCAATATATATTTATATATATTTTTATAAATTGTTTATTAAAACCTATCTTTTAACATCATCATAGCATTACTATAACATTATTATAACATCATCATAAATCATATCATGACATTTGCAAACAAAACATATAAATACAATAAGCTTGTTCATAGTTGCAGACGGGTAAATGTCTGAACTTACTCATAGCGTGCTTATCCTCTTCTTGGAATCCATTGACGTCCTTTGTCGCGTCTGGATCGGGTTCCTACAGACAAACTTTGTCTGTTAATAACATTTTCATTTATAATTTTTGTTTTATTAAAAAACTTGATTCTGATCTTATAACCCTTAATTATAGCTTTAGGATAGCTTTTTAAACCTTAATGACCATTTTCGAATTTTTCTCTAACTTTTTGAAAAATTACGATTTTACCCTTAATTTTTGACAAAATTACAATTTTACCCTTGGCGTGATTTTTCATAACTTAAACCTCAATTTTGGCTTTTATAAACTTTATTACCCTATTTCGGGGTCATTGGGGCTCTTTTCCCATAATTTGAGAATCTTTGAAATAAAATGACCATTTTGCCCCTGATGAGTCGTTTAACCATAACATTTTCATTTTAATGCTTAGACTGTATTTTCTAAACCCAAAATCATCTAATTAACTTTTTAAATCTTATCAGATTTTTTCCAGATCAATTCTTATCATTTTACCAATTTTCACATTCCCGGCCCTCGGGAAGTACTATTCCGACCTAAGAATCGGTTTCATGTTTTCCTTGCGTTATAGGGTTTCGAATGGTCGGTTTACTAATTATAACTTGCCCATTCATTTTTCCATGCCCTAATTCCTCGAGGGGGCTCGGGTTCCCTTCCCGATCACATTTTTACCCCTCGTTTCCCATATTACCCTTAGTGTCGTTTTTAGAAATTTCGGCAGCATTTTCGCTTAATTTTTGAGGTTCCAACGTTTCGGAAACGCCTGAAAACCATCTATCCTGATCTAATTCTATCACGTACTATACCAGAGGCCTAGATTTTTACGTAAAACTCATACTGTTTACGTAAAATTGTTACATTATCACATATTTTTCTTTTTCTCCATTACAGCCATTTTCTTCTTTTTACATACATTCTTTTCCACATTTTTCATACCAATAATCATAAAATCATATAACAGTCCCAAACAATTAAATTGCGGAATGTAAAGGGGTCGGGATTTATACCGAATTGCAGTCCGATCTCGACGGCATAAACCCTAATTCTTCGTTCTTCATATTTGAGGTCCCGTCTTGCAATTCCGACTCCGCGGATGCGTCCGGAACGTCGAAAATAGGCCAACAGGCCAAACTTCAATTTTCGGTCACCGGTCGCCGTTGACCGGCAGCGACGGCGATAACGGTGGAATGTGGGTAGTCCATCTTGAAGATCTCGATGAGAGGAATCCATTGGTGGTGTAACAACCGGGAAAATTCATATTTCTCGGAAAATAAATGCACAATGAATTTAAGCATTAAAATGTGAAATTAAGTGATTTAATATTGTTTAGAACTAAATAAAATGTTCTAACAATGTTAAAGGATGAAAAATGAGTAATAGTGATATTATGTGTGTGCACGTGTGTGCCACTCACAGTATCAAGAAGTAGGTCAAGATGATATTATCTTAACATAAAACTGATAAATCTGGGTTCAGCACACCCAAACTAATAAGGATAGCCTATCAGCACGCTCAAATTTGATAATTGAGCACAAGGATAATTTTTGACCGAAAATTCACAGTATCGAAAATTGGTCGAAATGACCTCAGATGAAAATAAAACTGATATATTTGGATTCAGGACGCTCAAATTAGTCAGGAAAGCCCATGTTGAAATTTTGGGTGAAAAAGTATATAAAGAGCGGGGAAAAAATGAGATTTCTTTATTTGCCCATGTGTATTCTCTCTCTTCATTTCTCTTTCTCTCTCTACCCGAATTGTGTACAGCAACCAACTTTCACATACGGCCTCTGTTCACGACACCGCCAGTGTCATCGGAAAGCTCTCAAGCCGCACACGCCGCCTGAAGGTCGCCGGAGCCGAAATCTTCCCGGTGAGATTTCTCCGCCGTCCGGCCACCATTTGCCACGAAACCGATCCCAAAATGTTCGTGGTGAAGAGTACTACAAAACCCATGTGGTGGATCGCTTCAACACCGGCGGAATCGCGCCGCCCGAGCTTCGAAAAGTCCGACGAAACGTCGTCGTGGAGCTGCCGTCGAAATTGCCGATTCCGGCCGAGTTGAAGCACGCCGTCGGTACAGAAATGGTCGCCGTAAAGAGGGGAGCAAAAGCCCTCAATCAATTTTGGGGAAAAAGTCCGGCACGGCGGAGCTCCACCGTCGTCGCTGTGACCGAGTTTTCGAGGGTCGATTTCCGACCATAGGAGCTTCAAATGGTGAAATTGACACCACCAATGAGTTCCTCACGTCGAGATCTTCAAGATGGACTACCCACTTGCCACCGTCGCTGCCGGTCAACGCTGGTCAACGGCGACCGTTGACCGAAGATGGAAGTTTGGCCTGTTAGCCTATTTTCGACGTTCCGGACGCATCCGTGGAGTCGGAATTTCAAGACGGGGCCTCAAATATGAAGAACGAGGAATTAGGGTTTATGCCGTCGAGATCGGACTGCAATTCGGTATAAATCCCGACCCCTTTACATTCCGCAATTTAATTGTTTGGGACTGTTATATGATTTTATGATTATTGGTATGAAAAATGTGGAAAAGAATGTATGTAAAAAGAAGAAAATGGCTGTAATGGAGAAAAAGAAAAATATGTGATAATGTAATGATTTTACGTAAACAGTATGAGTTTTACGTAAAATCTAGGCCTCTGGTATAGTACGTGATAGAATTAGATCAGGATAGATGGTTTTCAGGCGTTTCCTAAACGCTGGAACCTCAAAAATTAAGCAGAAATGCTGCCGAAATTTCTAAAAACGGCACTAAGGGTATTTTGGGAAACGAGGGGTAAAAATATGATCGGGAAGGGAACCCGAGCCCCCTCGAGGAATTAGGGCAAGGAAAAAGGAATGGGTAAGGTACGATTAGTAAACCGACTCTTCGAAACCCTAGAACGTAAGAAAAACATGAAACCGATTCTTAGGTCGGAATAGTACTTCCCGAGGGCCGGGAATGTGAAAATTGGTAAAATGATAAGAATTGATCCGGAAAAGGTCCGATAAGATTTAAAAAGTCAATTAGATGATTTTGAGTTTAGAAAATCCAGCCTAAGTATGAAAATGAAAATGTTATGGTTAAACGACCCATCAGGGGCAAAACGGTCATTTTGCCCAAAGATTCTCAAATTATGGGAAAAGAGCCCTAGTGACCTTGGTTTGTAAAAGCCAAAATTGAGGTTTAAGTTATGAAAAATTACGTCAAGGGCAAAATTGTAATTTTATCAAAAGTTAGGGGTAAAATTGTAATTTTTCAAAAAGTTGGAGAAAAATTCAAAATGGGCCATTAAGGTTTAAAAAGTTGTCCTAAGGCTATAATTAAGGATTATAAGATTAGAATGAAGCTTTTTAATAAAATAAAGGCTATAAATGAAAATGTGATTTACGGACAAAGTTTGTCTGTAGGAACCCAATCCAGACGCGATAAAGGACGTCGATGGATCCCAAGGAAAGGATAAGCACGCTATGAGTAAGTTCAGACATTTACCCGTCTGCAATTATGAACAAGCTTATCGTTTTTATATGTTTGGTATGCAAATGTCATGATGTGATTTATGATGATGCTATAGTAATGCTATAGCAATGTTATGATGATATTAAAAGATATGTTTTAATAAATAATTATAAAAAATATATATATATAAATATATGTATATATTGAATTATAAAGGGAAGGCATTATAAAAGTTTTATGAGAGTAACAATATGATAAAGAGGGATAGAAGAATGGAAAGAGTAAGAACAAGAATGCTATGATAGGATGCATAAGAAAGAGATGAAATATGAAAGGAAAGAATAGATGTTTTATGAAAAGTTTTATGAAATTTAGGTTATGATTGATAGAGCAACGATGATCGGTGATGAAAGGAATTAAGAAAAGGCATGTTTTATGATAACGAAATGATAGGTGTTTTATGAAAAATGATACGAAAGTAAGGACTTAGACAAGAAAGAGAAACAATAATAGGTTATGATGAAAGGTATGATGAAAGGATTAGAACATAACGATAATATGTGATTGATAGAATAGAACGATAGGCTATGATCGATATGTTATGATTGATAGAAATGTGATGATAAGATACGCTAGATATAATGATGCAAATGATAAGATAAACAGAGAATAATTGTCTGCACATAACTAAACGTGTTTTGTTTGTTATGATGTGATATGATATGATGATATATAAGTAATATGTGCTATATATGCTATGCTAAAGTGTGATTAACATAATTCACACAAGTAAAGTAAAGAATTAAGAAAAGAAAAACAACGAAAGAACAAATATTCCATGGAATGTTCTATGAAAAATGAGAAAGGAAAGACGATGAATGTCATGAAAAAAGAAGTACAACGAAAAAAAAAAATCAATATAAGAAAAAATAAAAGCTTACAAGATAATAAGACTGAAAACTTAAGTTGTTAGCGTACCGATCTCCCTACAAGGTCGAGACTTCCGGTCTATATCTTCTGCGTAGATGTGGCGCTACCCCGAAGGTACGGTAGATTATAGGATGGACCAGCCCCGAAGGTGAGGTTTTATGTGACTGTGAGGTAGGTTGGTGGGTAGCTCCCCCTCCTCCGACTGTCTGCGCGCAACTAGGTACGTCCAACAACGGGCCCAACCAAAGAAATGTGGAAAGAAAACAAACGAAAGAAGAGTGAAAAGAAAAGAAAATAAAAGAAAAGAAAGGAAAAGAGAAGAAAAGAAAAGAAAGGAAAAGAGCGTGAAAAGAAAAGAAAGGAAAGCAGAGAGAAAAGAAAAGAAAAGAAATGATACGAAAAGAAAAGAAAAGTAAAGAACGATATAAAAAGAAACAAACGATATGAAACATAATGGAATTATATATGTGATGTGATGTGAATGACATGTTTTTACGTGATGTTATGCTAGTGTGTATGTTACTAGCTTTTAAGATATGAAAGGTTAAGAGATGATGATAAAGCGATAGAAAAGTTATAAAGGTTTAGAACAGAAAGTTAAGAAATGATATGAATGAAAAGCAAAGAAATGAAAAGATTGGATTAGAATGATAAGAGATGATCGATAGAATGTTAAGAATGATGAACGAAGAGATAAATGAGCATGAAGAGGTTAACATAATATGTTATGTTTCGAGAATATGTATAGACGATGTATATAAGGTGTATATATGTGATGTCATATATTCTAGTAATAATATATATTACTAGTATTTATAAGTTAATGAATGTATGTTTGAACTTACTGAGCATCTAACTCATTAGTTGTTTATATGTTGCAGGTAAGCAACCTGTTAGTTTAAAGTATTATGATGGACAACGGACGGATCTGCACGTGCCAAGGGACTGGGCGAGGGTATGGTACTACCATGAGTCTTTCGTTGAGCGTTCAAAAAAGAAGATGTAAGAAAGAAAGTTATGAAATATATGTTATAAGAGTATGATAGAGATAAGTATAATATGTAAGTTAAAAGAAAAAAAAATTTGCTATAAAAATTGCTTCCGCTTTAAGATGAGAATATTAAGTATGGAAGGTTAAGTATGTCAAGTAAGAGGATAACGACCCACGAGGTTGCCAACCATCGCGGTCGGCGTCAGAGCTCGGCAGGTTGGTATGGTAACGTACGTTGGGGGTCGCCACAGGTGGTCTCAATTTCACTATTCGACACCTCTATCACCGGAAAATCTCCTCGAAAGCCACGGCCACGGCGGCGACGATGGAACTCTGCCGTGCCGGACTTTTTCCCGAAATTACCTTGGGGCTTTTCTTCCCCATCCCAGGGCGTCCCTTTCTGCACCGGTGGTGCACCTCAACATCGCCGGAAACGATGAGTTCCACGACGGCTTCACGGTGGCGACGTCGAGGCTTCGGACGGCGTGATCTGACGGACGTTGAGATGAACCACCACATGGGTTTTGTAGTACTCTTAACCACGAACATTTTGGGACTGGTTTCGTGGCAAATGGTGGCCAGACGGCGAAGAAATCGGCGTTTGAATTTTTTGGCTCTAGTGAGCTTCGGGCGGCACATGCGGGCTCCTCCGGCGTCTGTTCCATCGACTCAACCCACCGTCGGACTCAGCTCGGCGAGAGCTTTTCGATGACACCAGCGGTGTCGAAAATGGACACCGTTTCCGATAGTTGGTTACTGTACACGTGCGGGTAGAGAGAGAAAGAGAAGGGAGGAGAGAGAGTGTACGTGGACAAATGAGGGAATTTCACTTTTTTTCGCTCCTTATATACTTTTTCACCTAAAATTTCAACATGGGCTATCCTAGCTAATTTGGGCGTCCTAAATCCAAATATATCAGTTTTATTTTGATCAAAGATCATCTTGATCAGTTTCCGATACTACGAATTCTCGGTCAAAAATTACCCTTGTACTCAATTATCAAATTTGAGCGGGCTGATAGGCTATCCTAACTAATTTGGAAGTGTTGAACCCACATTTATCAGTTTTATGTCAAGATAATATCATTTTGACATACTTCTTGATATTGTGAGTGGCACACACGTGTATACACATAATATTACTATCAATCATTTTTCATCCTTTAACATTGTTAGAACATTTTATTTAGTTATAAATAATATTAAATTACTTAATTTCACATTTTAACACTTAAATTCATTGTGTATTTATTCTCCGAGAAATATAAATTTTCCCGGTTATCACAATAGTTCACTTCTTATTATGTAAATTTATCATGTACTCAATATTTTAATTAAGTATCATTTAATTTATAAGTTATTTATTATTTTAAAATTTCTTAATGTTTTATTTAAAATTTTAGGAGTTTCAAAATGAATTTTTATATTTTATGCTAATTTTTATAAATATCAATATTAATGTTAATATTTTCATAAATATCAATATTTAAATACAATATTTTTATAAATATCAATATTTTCACCCTTCAATGCAAATATATCTAAAAAGTGGGGATAATTGATTGCTACGGTGAAATATAAAAAGAACCCTTGAAATGTAAACAGTATCCTTTGATAGCAGTCTTCTTTAACAATTTCCCATATTAAAAATGAATCTTATTTAATTTCCTAGTACATGCATCCGAGACAAATGACTTTGACCCAACTGACCCACATTACATAGATCCCAAGCAGTTGTGCTGTTGGCTCTTTTAAGTCATTGTCCAAAAACCATCCATAAAAAGGAAAAAAAAAATTGTAAAAGAAAATTTATCCCTCATTCTCGCCTTCTTTGGCCAACTGAGAAGAGATCTGCAACTCGAGCTTTCAAGCTATGGCGAGGCAGGTGATTTCGGTTTTCCTAAATCGATCAAATTCAACAAATAGCTCAGATTTGATCAGCATGGTTCGTAGGTTTAACACGTATTTGGACGTTGAATTTGTCGGGAGTTAGATTGAAGCAACTACCAGAAGACATTGATAAGATACTACATCTTAGATATCTCAATTTGTGATCTAATTCTATGATGAAATTCCCACTCAGGCTATGCAATTTATTTAATTTGCAGACTTTAAAAGTGAGCAAGTGTCGGAACCTTACACACCTACCAGATGGAACGGGAAAACTGATTAACGTACGACACATACGTGCTGATGGGTGTGACCGTCTAGAACTCTTGCCAAAAGGGATTGCAAAATTAACTTGCCTTGGGACATTGGATATGTTTAATAGTACCTAATTGTGCCGAGTACAATGTGGCGTTAAACTTCGAAAATTGAAACATGTTGCAACTTTTTTCAAGGCTATTATTTTCACATAACTGGATGTGGCCACCTAGTAAATAGGAGTCAGGCGGAGTGAGCACAACTCGAGGACAAAGGTTACCTTGCTGATCTGAAGCTAAGTTTTAATTACACAGATTAAAGAAGTGATGATGGCATACTCTAAGCATTGCAACCACATTCAAACTGGAAATCTTTCAAGATCCGATGGTACACTGCAACTACCTTCTCTCCTAACTAGATGATGATGTTGATTTATCTTAAAAGCCTTAAGCTAAGCCACGTAAACTTATATTGCGATCGGGGTCAATCCTTGCCATCCTTGCTACCTTTGGGAAGATTACTGTCTCTTATAAAACTCCGTATAGAATACTTGTACAGAGTGGAAAAGATGGGGTTGGAGTTTTTGGGAGTAGAAAATAACAAAATGTTTAATGGACCGGTGAAGAGGGAACGGATTTTGTTCCCAAAGTTGAAAGAGCTTTGCTTTGTTAGTGTCTACCACTGGAAAGAGTGGGAAGGAATTAACGCAAGCTTTGGCTCGGGACAAGAAGAAGATCATGACAGTGAAAGAAGATTAACAATAAAGCCATGCCTTCAATCCTTGGAGATTTCCTTCTGCAACAAACTAAAAGCTCTGCCAGACTATCTCCAATCCACTCCACTGCAGAATCTAACTATCCGTTGTTGCAATAATCTCGATGGACGTCGCGAGAAAGGAGTTGGAGAGGACTAGTTCAAAATTGAACACATCCCAAATGTCCGAATTTGGTAACTCAATGATATGATGATGGAAACTCGGCATCTTCATGAAAGAACATCAAACTATGTAAGTCCGTTCCATGAAAGGATCACAGTGACAATTACTGCTATAAGTTCTGGTAACTGTATTCCTTCTCATATCTCTGCGGAGTAGCATTTTAGACTACACAATTTGCTTTTACATATATGTCTAACTATCAAGGCTAAATGTCAGTTTTTGTCTACATCATACTGTGATAATAAGAAAATTCATATTTCTCAGAGAATAAATACACAATAAATTTAAATGTTAAAATGTGAAATTAAGTGATTTAATATTGTTTAGAACTAAATAAAATGTTCTAACAATGTTAAAGGATGAAAAATGATTGATAGTGATGTTATGTGTGCCACTCACAGTATCAAGAAGTAGGTCAAGATGATATTATCTTGATATAAAATTGATAAATTTGGGTTCAGCACTCCCAAATTAGTCAGGATAGCCTATCAGCACGCTTAAATTTAATAATTGAATACAAGGGTAATTTTTGATCGATAATTCGTAGTATCAGAAACTGGTTGAAATGACCTCAGATGAAAATAAAACTGATATATTTGGATTCAGGACGCCCAAATTAGTTAAGAAAGCCCATGTTGAAATTTTGGGCGAAAAAGTATATAAAGAGCGAAAAAAATGAAATTTCCTCATTTGTCCACATACATTCTCTCTCTCCTCTCTTCTCTTTCTCTCTCTACCCCCATTTATGAATAGTAACCGACCACCGGAAACGGTGTCCGTTTTCGACACCGCCAGCACCGTTGGAAAGCTCTCGCTGAGCTGAGTTCAACAGTGAGTCGACGCAACGGAACAGCCGCCGCACGCGCCGCCCGAACCCTCCAGCTACCGGAGATTTTGTGACGCCGTATCTCCGCCGTCCGATGTCCGATCAAGCTGATTCTGGTCCCAAAAGACTCGTGGTGAAGAGTAGAACAAAACCCAGGTGGTGTTTCAGCCCAACGGCCGCCAAATCGCGCCGCCCAACTCCGCCCGTCGCCGTCGCCGTCGCCGCAGTAGAACCTGTCGTTTCCGGCGGAGTTGAGTTGCAAGGTTGGTATCAAAATGCTCAGAATTTCACGTAGATCAAAAGCCCCAAATCAATTTTGGGCAACGATCACCGGAAAATGGAGATTTAAGCTCGCCACAGCCATCGATTTTTCTAGGGGTGATTTTCGGCGATAGAGGCGTTGAATGGTGAAATTGAGATCACTAATGAGTTCCTCATGTCGAGATCTTCAAGATGGACTACCCACATTCCACCGTCGCCGTCGTCGCCGCCTGTCAACGGCCGGTCAACGTCGGTCAACAGCGATCGGTGACCGAAAATTGAAGTTTGGCCCGTTGGCCTATTTTCGACGTTCCGGATGCATCCGCGGAGTCAGATTTATAAGACGGGACCTCAGATATGAAGAAAACGAAGAATTAGGGTTTATGCCGTCGAGACCAGACTGCAATTTGGTATAAATCCCGACCTCTTTACGTTCAGCAATTTAATTATTTGGGACTATTATATGATTTTATAATTATTTGTATGAAAATTATGGAAAAGAATGTATCTAAAAAGAAGAAAATGGCTATAATAGAGGAAAAAAATATGTGATAATATAACGATTTTACGTAAACAGTATGAGTTTTACGTAAAATCTAGGCCTCTGGTATAGTACGTGATAGAATTAGATCAGGATAGATGGTTTTTAGGCATTTCCTAAACGCTGGAACCTCAAAAATTAAGCAGAAATGCTGCCGAAATTTCTAAAAACGACACCAAGGGTAATATAGGAAACGAGGGGTAAAAATATGATCGGGAAGGTAACCCGAGCCCCCTCGAGGAATTAGGGCATGAAAAAAGGAATGGGTAAGTTACGATTAGCAAACCAATTCTTAGGTCGAAATAGTACTTCCCGAGGGCCGGGAATGTGAAAAATTGGTAAAATGATAAGAATTGATCCGGAAAAGGTCTGATAAGATTTAAAAAGTAAATAAGATGATTTTGGGTTTAGAAAATCCAGCCTAAGTATGAAAATGAAAATGTTATGATTAAACGACCCATCAGGAGCAAAATGATCATTTTGCCCAAAGATTCTCAAATTATGGAAAAAGAGCCCCAATGACCCCGAAATAGGGTAATGAAGTTTGTAAAAGCCAAAATTGAGGTTTAAGTTATGAAAAATCACGTCAAGGGTAAAATTGTAATTTTGTCAAAAGTTAAGGGTAAAATCGTAATTTTTCAAAAAGTTAAAGAAAAATTCAAAAAGGGCCATTAAGATTTAAAAAGCTATCCTAAGGCTATAATTAAGGGTTATAAGATCAGAATCAAGCTTTTTAATAAAATAAAAGCTATAAATGAAAATGTGATTAACAGACAAAATTTGTTTGTAGGAACCCACCCGATCCAGATGCGACAAAGGACGTCGATGGATTCTAAGAAGAGGATAAGCACGCTATGAGTAAGTTCAGACATTTACCCGTCTGCAACTATGAACAAGCTTATAGTATTTATATGTTTTGTATACAAATGTCATGATGTGATTTATGATGGTGCTATAGTAATACTATGATGATGTTAAAAAATAGGTTTTAATAAATAATTTATAAAAATATATATATATATTGAATTACGAAGGAAATGTATTATAAAAGCTTTATGAGAATAAAGATGTGATAAAGAGAGATAGAAGAATGGAAAGAATAAGAATGAGAATGTTATGATATAATGCATAAGAAAGAGATGAGATATGAAAGGAAAGAATAGATGTTTATGAAAAGTTTTATGGAAGTTAAGTTATGATTGATAGAGTAACGATGATCAGTAATGAAAGGAATTAAGAAAGGGTACGTTTTATGGGAACGAAATGATATGTGTTTTATGAAAAATAATATGAAAGTAAAGAGTTAGACAAGAAAGAAAAGCAATGATAGGTTATGATGAAAGGTATGATGAAAGGATTAGAACATAACGATAAGATGTGATTGATAGAATAGAACAATAGGCTATGATCGATAAGAGTATGATGATAAGATACGATAGATAGAATGATGCAAATGATAACAGAGAATAATTGTCTGCACATAACTAAACGTATTTTTATTTGTTATGATGTGATGATATATAAGTAATATGTGCTATATATGCTAAAGTGTGACTGACAAAATTCACACAAGTAAAGTAAAGAATTAAGAAAAGAAAAACAACAAAATGAAACAACGATATATATATCTTACGAAATGAGAATGAAAGAATGAAATGACAATGAGAAAGAATTACGAAAGAAAGATAGAACAACGAAAGAACAAATGTTCCATGAAATGTTTTATGAAAAATGAGGAAGGAAAAATAATGAATGTCATGAAAAAGATGTACAACGAAAAATCAATATAAGAAAAATAAAAGCATACAAGATAATAAGACTGAAAACTTAAGTTATTGGCGTACTGGTCTCCCTACAAGGTCGAGACTTCAGGTCTATATCCTTCGCGTAGATGTGGTGCTACCCTGAAGGTGTGGTAGATTATAGGATGGACCAACCCCGAAGGTGAGGTATTTAATGTGACTGTGAGGTAGGTTGGTGGGTCGCTCCCCCTCCTCCCACTGTCCGCGCGCAAATAGGTACGTTCAACAACAGGCCCACCAAAGGAAAGTGAAAAGAAAAGAAAAGAAAGGAGAGTACATGAAAAGAAAAGAAAGGAAAAGAGAATGCGTGAAAAGAAAAGAAAGGAAAGGAGAGTGAACAGAAAAGAAAAGAAAGGAGAGTGAAAAGAAAAGAAAGAAAAAGAGAGCGGAAAGAAAAGAAAAGAAATAATACGAAAAGAAAAAAAAAGTAAAGAACAATAAGAAAAGAAACGAACGATATGAAAAAACGACATAATGAAATCGATGAAAAATAGATAAATAATAAAATGAAACTTAAAAGAATATAATAGAATTATATATGTGATATGATCTATTTGATGTTATGTGTATGATGTGAATGATATGTTTTTTTACGTGATGTTATGCTAGTATATATGTTACTAGCTTTTAAGATATGAAAAGATAAGAGATGAGGACAAAACGATAGAAAAGTTATAAAGGTTTAGAATCGAAAGTTAAGAAATGATAGGAATGAAAAGAAAAGAAATGAAGAGATTAGATTAGAATGATAAGAGATGATCGATAGAATGATAAGAACGATGAACGAAGAAATAAATGAGCATGAAGAGACTAGCATATTATGTTATGTTTCGAGAATATGTATAGACGATGTGTATGATGTGTATATACGTGATGTCATATATTCTAGTAATAATATATATTACTAGTATTTATAAGTTAATGAATGTATGTTTGAACTTACTGAGCATCTAGCTCATTAGTTATTCATATGTTGCAGGTAAGTAACCTGTTAGTTTAAAGTAATATGATGGACAACGGACGGATCTGCACATGCCAAGGGACTGGGCGAGGGTATGGTACTACCATGAGTTTTTCGCTGAGCATTCAAAAAAGAAGATGAAAGAAAGAAATTTATGAATTATATGTTATAAGAGTATGATAGAAATATAGATATAATATGTAAGTTAAAAAAAAAAAAAAAAAATTTTTGCTATAGAAATTGCTTCCGCTTTAAAATGAGAACGTTAAGAATGGAAAGTTAAGTATGTTAAGTAAGAGAACGACGACCCACGAGGTTGCTAACCATCACGGTCGGCGTCAAAGCTTGGCTGGTTGGTATGATAACGTACGTGGGGGACGTCACACATACTTCTGAGGTTCTTTTGCTCTCTCTCTTTTAGCAGAGTTACTCTTTTCAGTTTTGTTAGATATTCCAAGGCTATCAAATGGAAAATTTCTTAGAAACTCTTAATATTTAATTGCAAAGGAGTAGATAACAGAATCATCAGTACATACTAGTAGGATGAACTTGAAACAAAAAGGAAAAGGGTTTTAAAAAAAAAAAAAAAAAGGACAAAGAGTACTAATTTTTCTTTTCTTTTGTTTTTTTTTTTTTTCCAAATTGGAAATCAATTGGATCTTTATTAGTTATAAAGCTGGAGATAGGCATAATCTTCACTTTTTGTTTTCCCGACATCAAGATGTAGTTCTTGTAATTTTTTTTTTCCCTCTCTATTTCCGGCTTAGATGGACTGTTGTTATTTTATTTTGCCTAATCACATGCATTTTGATGCCAGTGAATCTGTTTATACTTGACACGAGTATAAATTTGCATCATTTGACGTCCTTTACTTGCTAGTCTAATATTGTATCATTTAGTAGATGTTCCTTTTCTATTCACTCTCATGTGACATTAGAACCACATTATGTGTATTTTTCAGAGATAATGCACTCTCATATACAAGAGTACTCAGCTTGGGGTTGGTTTTTTGGAGTTGACAAAAAAAGTGGTATGTTTTCATGAAGTTGACAGAACTGTACTGCCTATTCTCATATGTATAATGTATATATATGCACATTTTGAGATAATGTGTCTTCAACGTGAAAGACACTTATGGTGTCTAAATTTAATTGTTCTCAAAATTTTCTGTGGATTTGTCCTGCAAGATCAAGATTCTTTTCTTCATAAAATTTTGGAGTGTATTCAGCATGCACTAAAGTGCTACTTTGTACTAGCATCTTCACAACGAAGTGGAGAATCAGTTCCAACTGATTTCTCGCTACTTAGCAACAATTTCCATTTTTTTTTCTTTTTTGGGAAAAAGTATTCTTCTTTTGTGCTTTGTTTCTAGTTGCTACAAGCAAAACGTTATCATTATCTGTTTGCAGTTTTGGAGTGTATCATCTGGAGTTAGTTCATCACGCGACTCCATTTTATTGTTTTGATTTATGACATTCTCCAAAGACACTCCGAGTAACGGTGGGAGAGGACTGACACAAGATTTCTTGCATCCCAAACATCCAAAGTCAGCAATTGGAGGACGAGGAAACTAATTGAGACAGTTCCACAAGTAGTTGTTAATCTCTGTCGATACCAATATTCTACTAACTTCTGGTAAATATAACGTTTTTCTAAATAGCCTGATTGATTGCAAAGTAATGAAAAAAACACGTAATCTTCAGAAAAAAAAATGGAACGAAAAAAAAATATACATGTATATAATAAAACTATGTAATCAAGGTAAGAAAATAGCAGTCTGCAATAGAAAAGATAGTGGGGGTACTGATTCAAGGGAATAAATATGTTCAAGTGATATTGGAAAACAACTTTCTTGTGTTGCAAAACATCGAAAGATCTAATAAAAACATTTAGCAAAAATAATTACAAAGGAGGTCCAAAAGGAAATTGCATCACAACATTGCTTGCCTTTTTGCGCAATAAACTGTACTAATTTTAATAGAACTACAATACCATTCAAGATTTTAGGATGTACATACCCTGCCTGGGCACCCCAACACACCCCCCCCCCCCCCCCCCCCCCCCCCCCCCCCCCCCCCTCTCCTCCTTTTTTTCATTGGATGATTAAAAAAAGAACCATTAAAAAATGTAAATTGTTACGTGATATTTAAAAAATTTTAACTGATAAGATCGCTTATCAACCATGTTCTAGAGGTGTAAATATGAATCATCCGATCTGGCCTAACCAATGCGAGCCTTGAGAGAAAACAAGTCTAGAATAAAGGTTGCCCAGCCGGGCCCTATACTCCAGTGGGTAAAGATCAGCCCTATATTTTGTATGTTGATCTAGTTATATCCAAATTAACTTATCTTGTAAAATAACTAAAGGGGCGTTTGGAGAAAATTTCCATTTTAATTTTACTTAAATACAATATAATTTTACATCAAATATAAATTTTGTAACAGTGCTACAAAAACAATTACTATTCAAAACATTTTTTAAAACAATTACATCAACTTTTCAATTCTACTATTTATCTCTACTTTTATTGATCACATCAACTTTTCAATTTTAAAATATTTTTCATCCAAACACATTTTTTATTCAAATACAAAACAAATACTTTTCAACCAAATACAACATTCAAAAAACAAATTTCATTCAAATACAATCAAAATACAATGCGTTTCCTAAACGTCAACTAAAACAAATGTTAAAAGATATTATATTTGAGTCAGCTCAATCCAACTCCATAAGTCATAGACTTAGATCCAACCAGCCTATCTTGTAAGGTCAAACCACGATCCGATTTGTTTGACCCATCCCATATTTACAATTTTTCTTACTAATTAATATTTATAAAATTATGTATGCTACAAATATATCCAAAAAGAAGGGCTAATTGATAGCTAAGGTGAAATATGAAAAGAATCCTTGAAAAATAAACAGTATGACAAGTCTTCCTTGGATAGTAGTCTTCTTTTACGATTTCCCATTTTAATATTGAATCTTAATCATTACCTAAAAAAATGAATCTTATTTAATTTCCTAGTACATGCGTCCGAGACTAACAACTTTGACCCAACTGACCCACATTACGTGGATTCCTAGCAATTGTGCTATTGACTTTTTAAGTCATCGTCCAAAAACCATTCATAAAAAGGGGAAAAAAAACTGTAAAAGAAAATGTATCCTTCATTTTCGCCTTCTTTGGCCAACTGAGAAGAGATCTGCAACTCGATCTTTCGAGCTATGGCGGGGCAGGTGATTTTGGTTTGCCTAAGCCAGCTTAAAGTTGTAGGTGAATTGGTAGCTAACGGAGCCTTAGACCAGGCGGGAGCATCGGCATTTCAAATGACAGCAGAACAATTTAACTCAATCAAGGATGTCGAAAATGGAATCGAGAAGCTCAGAAGCAATCTCACCGCCATTCAAGCCGTGCTCTCCGACGCCGAGAGAGAACAGATCGACAGTGCCTCCGCCGGAAACTGGTTGGACAACCTCAAGCAAGTTTCTCAGGACATTTCCAGTGCGTTGAACGAGTGGATTGCAGCCATTAGCAGATCAAGTGTGAATCAAAATGAAGAAGAAAGAGGTGAAGATAGTTATGCCTCTCCTTTGAAGAAGGTACGCTATATGTTCTCTAGCCTATATTCTCGGTTTTGTAGTACTCCGGTCCACCAAATTGTTCTGCGTCTTAACGTTGCTTCGACGATAAAAGAATTGAATGAAAGATTAGATACGATTGCCAATCAGAGAAGTAAATATAGTTTTGACACGGCGAGGGTTGTTAAAAAAGGCAATCAATGTAGGCGTAAGTCTACTTCTTTTGTCGATCTGAGCAAAGTGTATGGTCGAGATAGAGAAAAGGAAGTTTTGATTAGAAAGTTGTTGAGCGAGGATGGTAGTAATAGTGAAGATCGGAATGCGTTTGAGATCATTTCGATCGTGGGGACAGAGGGAATTGGCAAAACCACTCTCGCGCAACTTGTTTACAACGATAGCGAAGTTAAGAGTCATTTTGTTAAAAGAATTTGGATATGTGCCTCCAATCCTTTTGACGAGACGAAAATTGTGAAAGCAATCATCGAAGCTGTTGACGGTAGAGCTGCCGACTTAGTTGAAATGGACTCTTTACTTCAACGGATCCACACATCTATCGAAGAAAAGAGGTTTTTTCTTGTCCTAGACGATATGTGTACCGAGGGAGCGACGAAATGGGAAGCGATCAAGGAAGTACTAAAGAATGGTGCTGCAGGAAGTAGGATTTTAGTGACAACCCGAAAGGAGGAAGTTGCGGTTATGATGAGATCAACAGAAGGTAACAAGATTGCCTTAGAGGTTTTGCCTGAGCAAATTGCTGGCTGAGTTCCAAGGTTTGAATATCCTTTATTGTTCCTTCTTTCAGCAATTATTTTGCTCTTTTTACATTTAACCAAGATGATTTGATTATTATTTTACCCTGAAACAGAACTGCCTAGCCTAGGTGAGAGGAAAGAGCAATACTAGCAGCCCGCAACTTAGGCCCTCGTCTCCAACAATTACCAACCCATGCATGCAGATTTATTGAGCCAAAATTCTCTCCAGCATGAAATGTCTTCAGGGCATATATAATAATGGCTTCACAGCAAATTGTGCACGTTCTTCCCTTAGAATTTTGTTCTGAAATTTGAGAGAGTATTTTGCTTGTATTTGATTTTATTTTCTTCTTACATTTTTCATCTCATGAGTTCTTTTTAGAATTTTGTGAGATGAATTGCAAGTTAGGCTAGACGCTTGGTAAGGTTAGTGAGGAATTCATATGTTAAGTTATCCAATTTAGATTTGGTTTTCATGTTTGTTTTACAAATTTTATATGTATTAGTAAATTAAATTTGATCTCATTTTCTATTTAAAATATTTTGTGTTAATTTTTCATATAAATTCAGTCATGCTATGTTTATATCATATTGTCATATATCTGTTTTGACAAGATTTGCTTTATGAGTTGTTTTTTGCTGTAAAACTGCTAAAATGTATTTTATCGATTTTAAATCATTTATAACGATAAATCCGTTTAATTCAAATGTAAGAAATTTAATCCACTTGAACACATTTGTTTTTTTTTTATTAAGTTTAAATTCTAAATTTTTGATTGTTTGTTTGAGATCTAAAACTTGTAACTAAATTATAAATTGAAGATTAGATTTGAATTAGAGAATGAAGCATATAAAGGATTCACAGCGTCTCATCTCATTTATTATTGAGCTTTTCTACATTTAATTTTCTCTTTTATATTTTAGATATTTTCTCTTTCCAAACAAAAATCCACCAAAATATTTTCTCTTTTTGTCATTTTATTTCCCTATCTTTTTAAAAGTTCATTTCACTAATATCATTTATTTGTTTTATTATCTTCTTATGGACACAACCGCCTGATTTAACTAATATTATTTATTTGTTTTATTATCTTCTTAAGGATACAATCGCCCGATTTATGTTATAATTGACGAGTGCATCTTATAATTGACTACTTTACGAGTATATGATTGGATGTTAATCAAATTTTGATACCGTTACAGGGAGGTGTCAAAAGCAAATCTTACTTTTTAATTTATTTTTATTTTTATTATTTTTATTAAAAAATCCTCTCTTTCAGGGAAAGAAAAAACGGTACATATATATATATATTCAAACCTATTTTTCCTTTACAGTTTGTTATTCATTTTTTTTAACGTTTAGTAAAAAATTTATATCTCAAACTTTTTTTCTTTTTTTCTTTTTACATTTCTTAATTTTTTTTCTTCATTTTCAAAAAAAAATAGAGAGAGAGAGAGAGAGAGAAATTTCATTTTTTTTTTCCTTTTTAGCATTTTCTTTAATTTGACAAATTTAATTTTCTGTTTAATTTTGTATTTGTTTTAGAACTGTGTAGTTTAGATTTTTCTTTTGTAGCTAGTATAACATTAGGCTGACACTTAGGTTAGTTTATAGGCTTTTACCATAGGTTAGTTTTTGACAATAAATTAGAATAAAATTTAAATACTTCTAAAAATTAGTTTTGGGAATATTGTAATTTCATGAAGACAAAAAATCTAAAGATGTTCTGTCTAGGAAATTAATTTTGAAGGAGACCTCGTCTCACTAATTTTTTTTGAGAGCATTCTTAGAGGATAGTATTTGCGATAATTATACGTTTGTTGTTTACCAAGCTAATAACATGAAGTAAAACAAAAAAATAAATAAATAAATAAAAGCAAATAAACAAAAAACAAAACAAAACAACAACTTATGGGATATGTGTTGATTCAATTGGAAGATGTTTCATCAACAAGTATTCTTAAATTTTGTCCAACATGATTTTTAGCCACTTTATAGTGCTTGCTGAAGATTCAAAGATTTGCTAAGTAGGTTTCCCTTTCATGGTTTCTCTAAAAAATGTTGACTTAAAATCTTCCTTGATGGCTTATACAATACAACTAGAGAATGTATTGAGAAGGTTGATGGTACCACCTCTTTATACCAACAATCTTTGGAAGAAGCCTATTACATGCTGGAAGACATGGCAGAGTTTGATTATTGGAGAAGGAATTATTCAACAGACAATCAAGTTTGGGAGAACAATTTCAATAATGAAGAATCATGTGTTGATCCCTAGCCTTAAGTCACGGAATCGTCCATCGAATTTCAAAACTACGATGTTCAATTTATAGAAGAAATGGTTCAATCTAACAAGAAGTTGGATGACAAGACAGAAGAAATGAGAACCACAGGGCATATTGTAGCAATAGGGGATCATTTTGATGAATTGATTGCATCTACTCTTACAACAGATGCACTAATAGAAAACATGCAAGATTGCCAAATTGAGAAGCCAACACCAAAAGAGGTGCACTTAGAGTTGTTTCATGACATTGAATCTCTAAATGATGAAGGGATTGAGGACTTAATCACCAAAGAAAAGTCACTAAAAAAGTTCTAGGTGCCCAACTTGTTGTGCCAACACTAATAATTCAAGATCATTTTTATAAAGATCCTATGTAGCCAACTCCTCCGGTACCATCATTAGCATCAATAATTAGATTCTACCAAGCACAACATATAAAACCAAATCATGTTGGAGCTACATGCTGATTTCCACATCTTATCAAGCTTAAGGGCATCAATAACCAAAAGTCACTCTTTAACGAGCACTTCTCCAAAAGTCAAGCTATTGACTATAAACCAAGTGCTTCTTAGATGGCAAACCCAGATTTCTAAGCTTTTTACTTGTCTGGTTTAATTGTCAATAATGTCACGTTTTTGTGTTTTCATTTTGTTTTATTCTATAGAAAGGAGCAAACCACCAATCCAAACCACTGCTAGTGAAGGGAGTTTTCTTAACTTTTCCTTGATTTCTTGATAACACAAGACATTGAGGACACTGTCTGATTTTGGTTGGGGGTAGTGTGCTTATTCATGCAAAAGGAATTTTATGTTTGTATAAATAATTTTAAGTCAAAATATGTTGTAGCTGTCTAAGCGTGAATCTTAGGATGTTTGTTTGAGTCAATTGTGATCATTTATTACTAAGGAATAACTTCAGAGTACTTGCGTATGTTATCAAACCTTGTGGTAAGATGGTTGCAAAAGCACTTTGGTTGAGAAAAATTTCCAAGTTCAATTATTTCATTTTTGTGAGTTGTGAATGAAGAGAAAACAATTTTTGAATGTTCATTGATATTAAAAGTCGTTTAAAATCACTATTTGGAATACCATTATACGATTTGTATATATGATTGGTACATTTGTTGAACGGATGAATCTTTATTAGGTAGGAACTTTTTTGTTGTAATTTTTTTAGTTTCTTTTTATAAATAATTATTTGTGATCTTATGTACATACAAACAAAAACAAAACAAAAAAGAAACAAAAATAAATGCAAAAATAAAAAATAAGTGATAATATTCATTATTTTTGTTATCTTTGTTGGGGTTTTTTTTTTCTCCTCAGTTTGTTAGTTTCTTCCGGACTTTGATGAAATAGGTTTGTTATTTTTTGATCAATGTCTATATATCTGCTTGTTCTAAATTGCCTATCTCACAATTGAGTGATTACTGATCCATTTTTAACTCCATGAGAGATAGACTTTACACCAAATATTTTTCCAACACCCGTGAGGACAATGGAGTGGATGCATCCGATTGAAAAATTTTCAAAACTAAGTGCGTTTTGAGTTATGGTAAAGACGGTTTCATTTTGAAGCATACACACGCCTCTAATTTATGACTAAAATAATCTTTAATAGCGTCATTTGATTTCTCACTAACATTTTATTTAAAGTGTTTTGATAGCTTTGTAAGGTTTTGACCCGGTCTTATTCATCTTAATATGATTTTTCTTGTGCTTGAATTGTTAGAGACTAGCAATGAACTGATTGAGAATTATGACAAATGTATAGAAATAAACTTATGTTTATATCATTTTTTTTAAATAAAATAAATTTTAATTAAACATTTCCATCATTTTGATTCAAAATATTTTATTTTGGAAATATTTAGTTTTAATTTATTTTATTTAATTGTAGTTTTATTTGCCTTTATTTTTGTTTATTTTTGCCCTTCTTTTCTTTTTCTCTTTCTTTTTCTGCAGGTGCCTCCAGCCCCTCTGTCGTGCAAGATCTGTGGGCATTGACTTGGGCCCGTGAATTCAGCCCGCATTTTTTTTTCTTCCCAGCTGGTCCGCCTCTTTCTCTTCCTCTCCAGGTGGGCCGCATGATCTTGGTCCCTTGTCTACAGCCAATTGCTATCTCTTGGATGTAGATTTCTTGGGTAAAATTCTTTCCGGCACTAAATGTCTTCAGGGCATATATAATGATGGCCTCTCAGCAAATTGTGCCCGCTCTTCCTTTAGAATTTTAGGCTGAAATTTGGGAGAGTATCTTCCTTGTGTTTTATTTTATTTTCTTCTTGCATTTTTTATCTCATGTCTTTTTAGAATTTTGGAGATGAATTGTAATTTAGGCTAGACATTTGATGAGACTGGGGAAGAATTTATATGGTGAGTGATCAAATTTGGATTTAGGTTTCATATTTGTTTTACAAATTTTTTATGTTTTAGTATATTAAATTTCTTCATCTCATTTTCTATCCAAAATATTTTATACCAATTTTTTATATAAATTCAATAATGCTTTGTTTATGTTATATTATCACATATCTATTTTGATTAGATTTGTTTTATGAGTTGTTATTTGCAATAAAATTGTTAAAAAGTATTTTATTGATTTTGGATAACTTATAACGATAAATCTGTTTAGTTCAAACGTAAGAAATTTAATCCACTTGAACACATTTATTATTTTTGTTGAGTTTAAATTCTAAATTTTCTGATTGTTTGTTTGGAATGTGAAACTTGTAACTGAATCATAAATTGAAAATTGGATTTAAATTGAAAAACGAAACTATTAAAGGATTCACGACGCTTCACCTCATTTATTATTGAGTTTTTCTACACTTAATTCTTTATTTCATATTTTAGTTATTTAGTCTTTCTAAACAAAAATCCACCAAAAATATTTTCTCTTTTTGTCATTTATTTCCCTGTTTTTTTAAACATTGGTTTCACTAATATTATTTGTTTGTTTTATTACCTCTCTATGAATACGATTGCTCAATGTATGCTACAATTGATCGTTTTATGTGTGTATCTTTAGGTGTTAATCAATAAATATAAGTGATTAGAGGATAAATAATAATTTGTGAGGACTTATATAGACAAATCGTTACAAATTAAAAATGTTAAAAAATGATTCTCACAAACAAAAGGTTAATTTAATCACAATGGCACTCACTTGTTGGCAGAACTTAACATAATCCACCTCTTCAACTTTTCTTTTCTTTTATTTTTAAACAAGTACTAATACTTGAATTTTATTTTGGAAAGAAATTGTATCTTAATTATAGATATTTTGAAAGCAAACTGTATTTTAATTAAAAGATATATAACACAAATTATACTTTAATCAAATATAGCTATTTTGGATGTATTTTTCACTCTAAATAATATTTAATTATGATTTTAGCCTTAATTAAAGCTCACATGATTTGAATGCGTTCAATTTCTATTCTTTCTTTTAATGAAATACTAATAGAGATGTCATTTTCTTAACAATAACATTCGGGAGAATATAGCGTATAAAATTAAAAATCAGAAATCAATTGGAGTCTGAGAGAATATAAGTTAAGTATCATTTGTAAAAATAATCTTATAATTGATTTTTTTTAAAACAAAGCTTTAATTTAGTTTAACTTAAAAAATTTGACTGACTTTGTTAAAAAAAAAAAAACAAGAAAAAAAAAAACTAAACCAAGCTAACTCTGGGTTCTGGAAGAACCATTGCATTTGCATTAAATTTCAATACAATTAAGTTTTTATCAAAATACAAAAAATATTATTTTCAAATATCAAAATATTAAAATTTTAAATCTAATAAACCACTTATTACTATTCTACTTTTTTTTATCATTTTTATCAACCACACTTTCTCTCTCTATTTTTTTTATCTACTTTTATTAATTATATCATATACTTAATATCTAAATACAATTCAACTACAAAATATCTAAAAACATATTATATTTAAATATAATATAAATTTAAAATATCTAATGCCTCATTTATTTACTGCATTTCATTCGTATTACATTTAAATACAATGTAATTCTCATCTAAATGTAAAAATATTACATTTAAAAATTAATTACATCACATTTTAAATTCAATATAATCACTATTTATTATTTTACTTTTTCTATTATTTTTAGTAATAACATTACATACTCTCTTTTTCTCTCTCTTTTTTTCTCTTTATTTTTACCCATCATATCACATATTTATTATTTAAATGTAATTCAAAAACTTTTTATCTAAACATGCATTGTATTATATTTATAGAACCTTTGGTAAGTGTATTACATTTGCATTGCGTTTAAATACAATATATTGAATATAATTTATATTTATGGGAGTATGTAATGTTATTCATTATTTAGATATAATTCAAAAATTTTTTATCTAAATATGCACTGCATTGTATTTATGGGATGTTTGATAAGTATATTATGTTTAAATACAATACATTGAATATAATTAATATTTGATGAAAAGTATTTACATTACATTTAAATACAATGTATGTTTGGATGAAAAATATTTGAATTGTATTTAAATAATTAATATGTGATGTGATGGGTAAAAATAAAAAAAAATAAAAAAAATATATGATTTGATTAAGAAAAATAATAAAATAATAAATAATAATTGTATTAAATTTAAAATGTGATATAATTATTATTTAAATATAATATTTATATGTTTAAATAAAAAATAAAATTATATTTAAATATAATAGAATATAATATATAAATATAATATTAACATTTAATATAATATTAATAAAATATTTTATACGAACGTTTCATAAACGCGAAACAAGAGTTGTTGAGGAATGAAAGCTAGCTGGTAATCGTTGTTACTTGCAATGAAATTCCAATGGGACCTACCTTTCAACTGGAGACTTTCGATGTCCGCTAATTAATGCGGACCTCGTAAAGATAAGGATGCATTAATGGCATCGATGTAGGCGGTGGAAGACAACTCAAAAGTGCAATGCAAAGAGAAGTTCCGATGCGGATCACGGAAATTTCCTTAGAAGCACAATTATATGTATATATAATTGTGTTAATCTCAAGGAAATTGTATATAGATTATTGGGCTAATTTCACGAAAATTTCTTGGATAAAATATTTATATGTACATATAACCCATTAATAAACAGTAAAAATCAATTACCAGCCATCTGTATTTGATAAAAAAATATTAATAACAAATGAGCAAAATAAATGAGGAAAAAAAAAAAACAAAACAAAACAAAACAAAGTCAAAATCGAACTTGAACTAGCGCATATCTGTTTATCTATTTAAAATTTTAATTTAAAATTTTCATTTTAAATCGATATATTAAATGTATATATATCAAAATTTTTTCACTAATGACTTTAATCTTATCTTTTCTCTTTGACTAAACATATTCTAAGAGAGTTGAAACGATCTGTAAAAAGATTTTGATATACATAAATATTTGTTAGGAGAGAAAAAATAAAAAAAAAAGAAAAAAGGCTTAGAGAATGGATTAATAATCCTTCTAAACATTTTAGCTTCTAGATAACAAAATTCAAATAAAATCTTTCTTTTTCTCTTTTTCTTACGGTCAAACAAGATAAATGATTTTTGTCTTATATTCCTTAATTTTTATATTAAAAATCACAAAAGAAAAGAAAAAAAAAAAAGCTCCTTCCTTTTTTATTTCTTTCATTTAAACTATCTATCACTGCTTCATATTTTCTCTTGGTACACTAGGGGGTATTTAGAGAAAATATTCAATTTTAATTTTAATTTTACACCAAACACAAATTTTACAATAATATTACGAAAAAAATTACTATTTAAAATATTTTTAAAACAATCACATCAACTTTTTAATTCTACTATTTATCTCTACTTTTACCAATCACATCAACTTTTCAATTCTAAAATACTTTTCATCCAAACACACATTTCATTCAAATACAAAATAAATACTTTTCAACCAACTACAATATTCAAAAAATAAATTTTATTCAAATACAATCAAAATGAAATACGTTTACCAAACGCCCCTGAAATTCTCCAGCATAATTGATTTGTCGCTGGGAAAAGTAAATCAATCCAAATATGATATATTTTTTCCCCTGAGAATTCACATGGTCTGTTGCAAGTAGAAATCATCTACCAGCTTCCTTCCCCGATTAAACGTGCAGTCTATTGCATTAATGCATATTTAATGCTAATGATTCAATGGATTATACGAATTGCTATATGTCTATATATGAATATTATTAAAATTTAATTAAGAAGATCGTAGCAAGGAAAAAAATTATATAAATATTTAACATGATTCTATGATGAATGTTTAACAATTTAAAAGGAAAACAATAAAGAAGATTTACTAATAAGTTAAGAACATTATAAACAGATTCCTTATAAATATAACTATAGAGTCTAATTAGTCAACAAATCTTTTAAAATCAAATTTTTTTTAAAAAGATATCAAATTATTATTATTATTTAGTAAGATATCACATCAATTACAGCTACTTGTTATTATTATTATTATTAAAAATATATTAACAAACACTTGCAACGAAATTCCAATGGACTTACCTTTAAATAAAGACTTTGATGTCCGCTAATTGATGTTGCCCATAAGGATGCATCATTATAGACAGTGGAAGACAATTAAAAAGTATATTATTATAAGGATGTATTATTATAATGATGCATTGTTGATATTATCCATGTTAAAGATCAAGATGCATCATTATAGGTGGTAGAAGTCAATTAAAAAGTATATTATTATAATGATGTATTATTGATGTTGTTTAGTTGTGTAATACTAATAAATACTAGAAATCAACTACCTGCCATTCTGTATACAAATCTAAAACTTACATGTAAAATATTATGAAAAAGAAAGGAAGGAAAAAATAAAAATAAAAAAGTCGAAATCCAACTTGAACTAGCCTTTGTTTATTGAACTAGCCTTTGTCTATTGAACTAGCCCTTGTCTGTTTATTTGTTTATGCATATGCAGAAAAATTATCGGCAAATATAGGACATCTATTTTCTAATACTAAATTTCCTTTAAAATAAAAAAATAACACTTTTTTTTTTTGACGAAAAGTTTACCGGGAAATTTCTTGGCAAATGAAGAGTTTGACTTGTTTAACTTACGCGGTAAGTCTAGCTTTAAAAATGCGCGTACCAACATAACTCTTTTATTTTTATTTTTATTTTTATTTAAATAAATCAATAAAAATTTTAATCAATTTTAATTTAAAATTTTCATTCTAGATTGACACATCAAATGTATTTATGTCAAAAATTTTTTACTAATCTCTTATTTTTATCATATTTATTTTATTAAACTTATTTAAAGAGAGTTGAAATGATTTAAAAAAAGATTTTGATATACATAATTATATGTTAAAAGAGAATAAATAAATAAATAAAAACTTAGAGAATGAATTACTAATCCTCCTAAATATTTAGCTTCTAGATAAAATAATTCAACTAAAATCTTTTCTTTTCTTGTTCTTACAACAAAAAGATGGATGATTTTTATATGAAATGCGCTTTATTTAAAGCTAGGCGGAGTTTGGGGGAGAGTGTTGGAGATGTTATTTTTAGGTTGGAAAAAAATTGTTTTAGAGAATGTGTTTGGGAGAAAAAATTGTTTGAGGTGAAAAAATAAAAAGTTTTAAAAATTTTTTTAGAAAAAAAAATCAATATGGATATTGTTTCGTTCCTCTCAAAATTGTATACAATTTAAAAGAAAATTTATCTCATTTGGACTTGTATATAAAAAATTATAAATTTTTAAAATTTAGAATTTAATGTAATATTTTGGAGACATAAATAATAAAAAATAAGAAAATTTTGGAAAAAAAATGAAAATTTATACTGCGTTTGGGACACACATTTGAACAGCTTTTCGTTTAAATGCAATGCCATTTTCCCCCAAACACAAAAAAATTGTATTTGAATGCAATACTTTTTAACAATTAGCACAATTACATTTACTGTTCATGAGTTAAACAACCGGTACACAGTTTTTCAAAACAAAAATTATATAAAATGATTTCACGTATCCTGTTCACGGACTTGACCTTTGAGGCAGGGAATATATTCCCTGCCTCACCCCTCTGCAGCCAAGATTTTCCCTTCCCTGCCTCACCCCTCTGCAGCCAAGATTTTCCCTCTGCAATAAAATTTTTTTCACTTAAATACGGCATTCAATTCGTGAAGTCCGTGTAGTCAAATCCCCCCAACCTCCCAAAAACGACAACAAGTTTTTGTCGTTCCTGCCTTTCTTTTTTTTTCAGTTCACTACGCCAACATTACGACCTTCCTAAAAACGTCTGTTTCGCACCTTCACCGAACCTCCCAAAAACGACGAGCGACGACAGCTAAAGACACCGTCCCACAGCAAGCAAAGCAGAGTATTTGCTCTATTACCCTGCCGTTTTTTTCAATTATTTGCTGTAATCCCTACCTGCAACTGAACAAATATATACCCTCTGAATATTAAAATGAATAACGCCGATTTTTTTGTTCGGGAGTTAATAGCAGTCCAGATTAGCTTCCGCAGTGATGCGAACCTCGCCAAGAATAACGAGACCCGTCAAGATTAGGACCCCGAGATCGTTCTAAGACTCAGGCTTTGGGTGGAACCTCGACCCGTTGCTTCAACAAAAACAAGAACCTCGGTATAAGTTGACCTCAACCCGTTGCTTATTGTGAAACAAAAACCTTGGTATATCGAAGACGCCACAAACGGTGATGGAAAGCCGCTTGCTAAGTCGATGGTGAACGCCACGGAAAACTCCGATAAGTTCGAAATAACTCTCAAAGAACCAAAGAGAAATCTAACTCTCAAATTTGTGAATAAACTGTTGATTTTCTTTCATTACTTGTGGACGCCTTTTTATAGGCATGAATTACAAGAATATTCTCGAAATATACCCTAAAATAAAATGGAAACTAAATGAAATATTCTCGTAATATTCTCCTAATATTCCCCTAATATTCTCCTAATATTCCTAGAATGAAAATATGGAAACTTACACTTAATTCACCCCTAAAACAATAAAAGGAAAGTTGACAAATTAATTGGCTTCATAATCAGCCATTTACACACCCCCCTTAAAGTCAAAGAAAAGAAAAGGAAACAAAATAAAATAAGAAAAGTAAACATTTTCTTACAATCAGTTCCACGTTTAAGATTCACGCCAAAAACGTCAACTTTGCTTGTTTGATTCACGTCAGTATGTGCAAGGGGGAATAAATTCAGTTCCCCATTCCTCTAGTGTTTTAGGTGGAGGAAATCTACCACCATGCGTGTTCTTGAACGTACTCAAACGGGAAAGTAGTAGGAACTCATTCTCTTCAGTTCATTTGTAACTGTCTTTTCGTCGTGGCATCTACGTAATTGCAGCACGTTTGTAAGTAATATGACAATAATCATAGCTACATACAGACTTAAGATGTTATTCCATGAATCATCATCATGTATTTATGCAAAAAAAAGCTACTTGATTACTGTGTTTGAACCGACTGAACTCTCGGCTTCAGTACAACGAACTTGTGAGGCGGCTGACAATGTGGACCGCAAAATTTTTCGCTGAGGAAAGTCTTTAATGTAATGGGAATGTCGTTTTTTCCAATTGCGAGTAGATCGTCGACTCGGTTGAATACTACATCGTTTGCCACAATAGGAACGAGCTTCTAACTGTGTACCCGTGGTTACGGATTAGTTGTATAGCTGGGAAAAATTTGGGAGCTGGTTGCTAAAAACGACAATTCGCCGAGACCTTTGCAAGCAAAAAACGAATATATTGGTTTAGTGGAGCAAAGAGTGCTCGAGTCCAATAATTGGTAATATGTAAAGTCCCATAAACTGGATATACAATCGGTGCCGAACGTGGTTCAGCCAAAAAATGGGTTAAAAAATAAATCACACAACAGTGAATGTGCCATCGATTAATAGGGAGTGCCACATTGGTCGACTTTGTAAGTTAAGCAATTGGCTACAATGGAAATAAGGAGTGACAGAGAAATTCAAAACGACAATAGATAACAGACTAGCATGGTTTAGAGCGTACCGCTTCTACTGATGGAATTTGCAAGCTACGCCTTTCCCGTTGAAGGAGTGATAGAGGAGAACGACCTTTACACAACTTGGCTCTTGAATGCAATAAAAATTGTCAATTGCAATAAAATGACCACCTCTATCCATAAAAAAAACTCTGTGTTAGTAGATGTATGAATGTTCACAATAAAAAACAAAACGTTGACAACTTTACAGTATTGAACCAATTGTTTACAACATCTTCTAAGATCATCAGAAATGCACATAAACAAAGTATAACATAACACATAAGCCTTTAAACCAAACACAGTTGTAAATTACCTGTAAAATGGCCACATTTACTTGTAAAGGTACTAACCGTTCGGCAACAGTTGCTCAGTATGCCATAAATTGTATAAATCTACACAAACTTCAACTTCTTACTCAAATACGGCAAAAATAAGTACATGTGAAAAATTTTGACTTCCCTGCATAAACGAATTGGTTGCATCAACTACATTCCCTGTAATTGCCTTTTACATTACATAAAACCACAGTATGCCAAACGCACTCCATAAACTAGTTACACAAACTGCATTCCAATATATATGCATTCTCAAGCACACACGGCACAGGATTTAAAATTCCGAATGTTCAGCTAAAGTGAAAAAAAGCGTGCAGTTATTGCATTTTGCATTATGCATTTTGCATTTTGCATTTTGCATTATTGTTCACAGAATTTATGCTCTGTGAAGTACAGATGGTTAGGGATTCAGACACAAATGCATACGGCAAAATGCAAAATGCAAAATGCATGGTTAATCAACCATCATCATCTAACATCTATTGAAGTCGTCCAGCCAATAATTTTTTTGTGCTAAATACACGACTTCAAACCCCATGAAAACCATCCACAGACAGACATTAGACAATGTGGGCACATACCTTTTTTCTGTCCGGTAGCCCTAAACGCCGACAACCCCGATTGATTGCCTCAGACAGAAAAGGGGGCAGGTAAGGGCTATGCTGGGAGGCCGAATAGATGGAGATGATTAACTTCACGCTGGTGGAATGCTTCTGCTGGCTGCGTGACGTGAATCAAACAAGCAAAGTTGACGTTTTTGGCGTGAATCTTAAACGTGGAACTGATTGCAAGAAAATGTTTACTTTCCTTATTTTATTTTGTTTCCTTTTCTTTTCTTTGACTTTAAGGGGGGTGTGTAAATGGCTGATTATGAAGCCAATTAATTTGTCAACTTTCCTTTTATTGTTTTAGGGGTGAATTAAGTGTAAGTTTCTATATTTTCATTCTAGGAATTTTAGGAGAATATTAGGGGAATATTAGGAGAATATTACGAGAATATTTCATTTAGTTTCCATTTTATTTTAGGGTATATTTCGAGAATATTCTTGTAATTCATGCCTATAAAAAGCCGTCCACAAGTAATGAAAGAAAATCAACAGTTTATTCACAAATTTGAGAGTTAGATTTCTCTTTGGTTCTTTGAGAGCTATTTCGAACTTATCGGAGTTTTCCGTGGCATTCACCATCGACTTATCAAGCGGCTTTCCATCACCGTTTGTGGCGTCTTCGATATACCAAGGTTCTTGTTTCACAATAAGCAACGGGTTGAGGTCAACTTATACCGAGGTTCTTGTTTTTGTTGAAGCAACGGGTCGAGGTTCCACCCAAAGCCTGAGTCTTAGAACGATCTCGGGGTCCTAATCTTGACGGGTCTCGTTATTCTTGGCGAGGTTCGCATCACATACAAACAGCTAAAATCCAAAAAAGAAAGAATGGCTAAGATATATAGATATTGGAAGGCATTAAAGGCACACACTGGACTTGGCTATGATCTACAGACGAAGTCGATAAGCTGTTCAAACGACGTTTGGCAAAGCTTCTTAGCGGTAAGTATATATGGGTTGTATGATGCACAGCTGTAAATTGTGTTTGTATTTTATTGCAGTTTGTGGTGTGTAAGCATTGGTTAGGTAAGCATAATCATGTGGTACCAACTTTTTGCAGCAATATGGCTCAGATGCTCGTGAGTTGCGCTACGAGGGTCTAAAGTTCGAGGAATTGTACTACAATATCTTCGACAACCACGTACCAACTAATGAATACATGGTCGGTGTGGGGACAAATGTAGACCTTGCTGCAGAGTTATCACCAGACCATGATTCAGGTAATGATGACGAGCCTTTTCATGATGAATAGAGGGATGTAGGAGGTTCTTCTAAACATAAGGAGCGGTATTCAATTCGAAAGCAAAAGTTACAAAATGATACTATTATGGCGCAAGCAATCCAACAGATATGCACCCATCTAGTTGAGCGTACTGCAAAACGATCACGAACGGATTCGGGAGACTACGGAGGTTCTCGAGATGCCATCGCTACATGTGAAAAAGCTATGTTACAACTGGGAGTTAATGTCGGGGATGTAGTCAAAATGATGCGTTATTTCTACGACAACCGTGCTTGGATACCTACCTTCCTGGATTGTACTGATGCAACAAGACTGGCATTTGTAAACGACACATTAGGCCGAATAAGTGCTCCGCAACAACCCAACTACCCTCCATTTCCACCGGAAGATCCTAATAACTAGAATATTATCCCATTGCATTTTAACAATTTTATTGATTGCTTTATGTTATTTATATATATATGTATCGTAAACTTGAACTTATTACCATACCATTTTCATTGCCATTATTTACTAGTTATGCGATTTTATTTCAATTGATGGACAACTACTCCTTCAAAAAGTAAGTTGCTTTTGTGTTTTTTCAGTAGTTGATATAAATATGTTGATGAAAATGTAGGTTCATGACATGTCACACCCAACTGAAAATTCAACCTTAAATGCAAACGTGGATAGTGGTAGTGAAAGTGATAGTGATGATAAGGAGACTTTGGCCTTTGCGACATGTCTACTTGTTGCTGCTTACAGGATGAATATAAGTTATAGACAACCATTGCATGATTCAATGTTGTCAGGATTGATGAGAGTAGACGAAATTCTTAACGGAAATCCTAACAAAATCAAGCAGAAGATTCGGATGGATAAAAGAACGTTTAAGAATTTATCAAATTTGTTAGAAAGCCGACAACTACTTCAACCAACAAGTCATATAAACGTAGATGAGCAGCTGTTTATATTTTTGTACATCATATGTCAGGGGACAACTAATGCCGAATCAGCTGATCATTGGAACCACTCGGGAGAAACAATATCAAGGTGGTTTTTCACTGTACTACTAGCTATATGTAGCCTTAAGAACGAAATAATAACTCCTCCTGATTTTAACAGAGTGCAACCATTCATTGTTGAAAATCATTACAAATATAGGCCATGGTTTGATGTAAGTAACTCATAATAATTTCGTACTAAACACACTGCAAATCTGTACTTGTTAATAATTTACTATTGACTCTTGCTTTGTTGTTACAGGGTTGTGTCGGTGCCATTGATGGCACTCATGTGCCTTGTGCTCCACCATCGCGTAACGCTGCAGCGTGGAGAAATAGGAAAGGAACGTACTCTCAAAATATATTAGCAGCATGTTCATTTGATATGAAGTTCACGTATATATGTTCAGGGTGTGAAGGTTCGGTACATGACGCACGTGTGCTGGAAACTGCAATTAACCGTTACGGTTTTCCAATACCTCCACCAGGTTTGACAGCTGTCTTTTAAGTTTGCTTACGTCATTATGTTATACACGTGTACCACAAATATATATTCTGATGACAAGTTGTTACTTTTCTTACGTAGGAAAATTTTACTTAGGTGATGCCGGATACTCTAACAATAACGGGTTCTTAACGCCGTTTAGAGGTGACACTTATCATTTGCCTGAATATAGGCGTCGGCGTCAAGGTTTGGGATCACCTAAAGAAGTTTTCAACTATAATCATTCGTCGTTACAAAATTGCATCGAGAGGACATTCGGCATATGGAAAGCGAGGTTCAAAATATTAAAGAGAATTAATAACTACCTGATACAGAAGCAGGTTCTTATACCAGTGGCGTGCGCAATAGTGCATAATTTTATCATAATAGTTAGGGAGCGGGACAAGCTTCTTCAACGATATGATATTGACGGTGTACCAATAAACGAAATTGCACAACCGCATAACACCAATCAAGATGATGTTGACGATGATGTGCCTGACGGTCCTGAAGTATCAGATGACAACAATACTCATAATCAAATGAATCAATTTAGAGAAGAATTGACTAATCAAATGTGACAAAGGTATTAGATATATTCATGGTATAGGTAGTACGACTATTAAAATGACTGACATTTTGATAAAAAACTTGAAATGTAAAAAACTTTGTTTTTATATCTTCTCAACTTTTATCAAACGTGTTGGTGCGAGGCATTTATTCAGTATTCAGGTGTCGTTTATTAACTTGAAACTATTGGATGTTTTAACAAATCTTTACAAATTTTGTTGATGTAATATAAGAAAAATAAAGTTAATAAATCCAATTTGCATTAAAGACCGAAACACACCCTACCTTATTTCCATTTGGTTTTTTTTTTTGGGAAAAAAAAGGTGTCCTTTGACTTTATTGTATTCCGAATGGACATGAAAATATTTAACGTAAAAAACGCCATTATCGTTTTATTATAATTTCATAACAAAAGATAAACAAGTTTCGAACGAAGAGTTGTGTATCATTTAATGTAAATAGGAGAATAAAGAAGAAGGCATACACATCAATGTGCAGAGATAATGTTCTATTTTCACAATGTTCAATTTTTTTTTTGAATACACACAACAATATATTTTCTGATACCGGTACCATTACTCATTAGTGATGTAATAGATTCTTCATTCAGCAAATTCATTTCATAATAGTTCTTATCAACTTTTAACAATATATATGTATATGTGTGTGTGGATACAAATGGACAATAAATTCATAATAGTTCTTATCAACTTTTAACAATATATATGTATATGTGTGTGTGGATACAAATGGACAATAAAGTTGGAAAAAAAGGCCTTACGCGTTCAATAGTGCACAGACGAACAATTATATTGGTTTTACCAATTTGGCCTCAAATTAATTCCATATGCAGTTTACTGTTGGAAATGTCAGCGAGGAAATGTATTCAAAAAAAACCTTCAGAAGTTATATTCCCGTTTTGTTTATGGTTAGGTAAGTATTGGTCATATATATATTTAATTAATAATATTAATCTATTACATATTATTCATTACACCTCAAAAAATAATATAGTTATTTTTTTATTATTTTTTTCAATCACACCACTTATTATATTTTATTCTTTTTTTAACATAATTTTTACCAATCATATTATAAAATAATTATTTTTATAAAACTCATATCTTTTACATCCAAATACATATTATATTTAAATATAATATCAATATTTTTTCTCTAAACATAAATTACATTTCAAACATTACATTCAAAATGAAACGCAAACACACTACTTGTCGCTTAAGGTCCGAGACAGCTTTGGCCCAAAGTCCGACAAAGTTTGAAGAAAAAGGTTTCCTCTGACACAGCACGAGGAGAGAGAAATTTTAGGAGATTTTTTTAGCGTGGCACTTCACCCAACATAGAGGATATCATCCTCCACTATAAGATTCTTTATGTTTATTCAAACATTACGTCCGGCCTCAATTAATGGCTTTATCCAAACTTAAGAAATCACCGTAAAACCTTTTTCAAAGCTTCAACGCATCTATATATCAATTAATTTATCATAAAAAAATAAATCATCATTATACAGGATCTCATACATATAATATACGTGTTTTTTTTTTTTTTTTGATAAAATCTAGCCCAAATCATACTATAGTAATGTACATAATAACAAACAATTTTACATCAGTCAGATGGCTAAAAAAGATAATTTTATTGTATCAGTGATTTTTGCAGGTGTTGCAGTAGAAATATCCAAGCAAATATACAGTAACGTTCTTTTCCTTTGGACTGTGGTCTGTAGCACTTGTCTTGTCCAAAGGAACTTTCTCTGCGCACGCAGAACAATTTCGTTGTAAGTGTCTTTACCATTGGGAGCAACATTGCAATTTAAAGAAAACACACACATATATATATATATGTATTTATGTATATAATAAAAGTTATAAATTTTTTTTTTTGCTGAATTAAAAGTTAAAATTTGATCCTCTATAAAAAGATACAACTTGATTGTAGGTAAACACTATAATAAACTAATCGTGGAGAAAAGTTACTCCCTAATTGTTACGGGTGAAAAATACTAGAAATATCAATTTTAATTTTAATTTTTAAATATAAATTTATTTATTAATATCATCTTTTTATTCTCGGACGTGCTTTTTTAGAAATTTTTTAAAAATTATATTCATGCATTATGTAAACTCATTGATGATCAGTGTATCATGTGCTTATTCATTTTATAAATAATGAATATCAACTATCGATTATTTATATATATACTGGTTATAGATTATGTGTCTCTTTTATTGAGAAAAAAAAGCATTTTTTAAAATTTTTTTTACAATAGTTTCATATTAAGCTGCTTGATTGAATCATTTTCTCCACTATTTTTCGCTAAGACTATATATATATATGTATGCTAACACAACCTATAGTTTTGAACAACAGTACTTGTGATATTTATATCTCCATATATAAAAATATGAAAATGTACTCGTGTATTCTTTTAAAAAATTAATTAAATTTTTAACTAATTTTTAATGGTTATCATATATAGTGATATATCAAAAAAATACGATGTAACATGACATTTATTTATTTAATAACTATTTTATAACACATAATCTGTTTCAGTTTCAAATTTCAGTATAAGCACAAATAATAATAAATTTTATGAACTAAAATAATAAATAAAAAAACTCAAGAAAAACTTTAACTTTAAAAAAAATTTCACAACTGTTTCATTTATTTAATTAATATACTTGGTTTTTTTTAATGTTATTTTTGTTTAGGAGTTCTATTTTTTGAAAATAGAAAATTTTTCATTCTAAAAAAATGAATCTTTTTAAATTTCCGTACTTAAACATCAAAAGTTTTTCATTTTTAAACAATAAAAAAAGATTTCTCTTTAAAAAAAAATCCAAACAACTTTTTATTTTTTAATTCTAAAAATTTTTATTTTTAAAAAATAAATCTCTTATCCAAACCATCTATAAGTTTTTGGATTACATGCTTTAGTTTTTTTTTTTAATTAAAAAAAGGTTATAAATACGATAGATAAGAAAAACGGGGTGTAAAGAAAGCAACGAAGAGAAGGAAAAGGCAATGAAGTGGAAAGGAAAAGACATACAGGAATAAAGGTGAAAGACTACATAGAAAAATGTAATGGTTATCAATTTTAATATACGCGCATGGTAGGTTTGTGAAAAACGTAAAAAGGGTTAATTAAAAAAAAAACCCTAACTGGTTTGGGGTGCACAAGAAGTATGAGGTGTGGGAGGAAAATAAAGTCTTGTGGTTAAAAGTTAACCATTGGATTAAAATTAAATTAAAAAAAGAGTAAACTTTAATGATTCAACCAAAGGTTGAAGTGCAAAAGGCATTAATTATACTTTTGCAGATAAGTTATAGATGGATAAATAAATGCAAAATAACAAACATGAGAAGGGGCAAAAAATTCCAAATCCAACTTGGGCTAATGTATGTCTTATTTATACAATACATTGAGTGGCATGCCTTGGGCATATTTTCCGCTTGGTAATTATAAATGCATATATATATGTGTGTGTGTGTGTACCTTGCATGTGTTTCCTTTACAGAAAAGGCCCAAGCTTAGTTGCGGAGGCATACTTTTTTTTTTAGGGGCATAAATTGAAGCAAAATTTTGAATTAAATCTACAATTAAACAATCTTTTCCTTTTCCTTACCTATTTGTATCTTTGATTTTTTTTTTCAACTAAATTAATTAAGCTTTGTACATCAGAGTTTCAAATTTAATTCTATGTTTAAATTTTGGAGTCCAAAAAATTATAAATTTATATAATAATATAGTTTATTTTATTTTATTTTTTGTGATTTTAAATTTGAAATATGAATAATTAAAAATCAATACTTAGGTTACAATTAATATTTTTAAAATTAATTTATTGCAATTAATAAATTTTAGAAGGCGAGCAAGGAAAAAACTGTAAAAAGTTTTTGGATCCTGTCCAGATCTTTAAAGAGCTATTGAGGCCGAGGGGGCAATTGTCCTCATGGACATGCTGAAGCTCCGCCCCTTCACAAGCTCAATATCAATTTAATTCAATCAAAACTCTGATACATTGGATTGGATAAAATTCTTAAAAATTAGCCTTTGATAGCATCGATTGCGATATTGCTAGAATAGGTCGGTTTATAGCTGAGGAACACCCAATTTTTTCATTGTTTAGATGCATTTTAGGTATTGTTTTATTAAAAATTCTTTAATTAAGAGAATTGAGCTATAAGTTATAATTCCCCTTCTCGAACACAAAGGTAGCTTTTTTGCTTCACAAATGTGGAGCCACTTATTTTCTACGAGGGATAGAACATCTATAATGTATATGTCTATATTACTTATAAAAAACATGAAAAATAATTTATGTTTTAAAATTTATACTTTAATATATAATGTTATTTTTAATATTATATTTATGTTTTATCATACTTATTAAAATTTGAAATGTATAATAAAGTTTCACTATTAAAATCATTTAAAAATATTAAAACTATAATGATTAGATAAAAAGTGGAAGACAACAATCTATCTAAATCAAATGTCAAATTTAATGCTGACAATATTTGATGGGAAATTTTCCTCCAAGCTTAAGAAGTTTTGTGTTTGATATCAAATATAAAAGTATTTCTAATATAATTCTAAATTACGGTGTCAACGGTGAATTCTGGCATTTGTTTTAAAAAGAAAAAAAGCTCTCTAATTGAGTGTTATATTAAATTTTAAATTTGTCAAATTTTAAAATTTATGATAAAAAGACTAAATTTAACATTTGATTTTAATTAATTGTTATCTTTACTTTTTAAATAATTATTCTAATATCCTATTTTTGATTTATTCAAATACAAAAGTTATCTTTTATAAGTTTCAAAGTATAACATATTGAGAACAAAAATATAAATATTATCAGAAATCATTATTAGTTGAAATATAAAATAAAATAATTTTTATTAATATAATTTTATATTAAATATTATATTATCATATATAAATATATTAAAAAAATCTATCACTTTATAAAGTACTTTTTTTAAAAAGTATAAATATGAAAATGTAACATTAACACGTAAATTTAACATTTAATTGAAGGTGTTCTTATTGGTATGCTCCTTTTGGTGTCATCAAAAGTAGTAATACTTAACTTCTCGTGCTATCTACGATAATGCAACCCCGTCTTTATAAGAAATGCACTTTATTTAAAGCTAAGTCCAACAAATTTTTAAGAAAAAGGTTTACTCTGGGACAGCGCGCGGAGAGAGAAATTTTAGGAGATTCTTTAGTGTTGCTCTTCACCCAACATGAAGGATATTATTCTCCACCATATGAAGTAAGATCACGTTTATTTAAATATTATGGCCTCGATTAATGGCTTTATCCAAATTTAATTAACATGATGAACCACTATAGAACTTTTTTTAAGGTTTCAATTAATAAATATATTACGTTTATGTGATGTTTGAATGTAATATATTAAATATAATTTATATTTTAAAAAAACATTTATATTATATTTATGTATATTTAGATAAAAAATATTTAAATTATAATTTAATAATAAATATGTGATGTGATGAATAAAAATAGAAAGAAAAAAAAAAAGAAAAAATATGTGATGTAATTAGTAAAAATAATAAAAAAATAAAATAATAAATGATGATTATATTAAATTTAAACTATGATGTGATTGATATTTGAATGAAATATTTTTATATTTAGATAAAAATTATATTATATTTAAATATAATATGAATGTAATACTATTGTTAAAAGCTTTAGCATAACTATTTATCAATTAATTTATCGTAAAGAAATAAATCATTGTTATACAGTAGAATATCATACACACAATATAGGTTCATTTATTATAAAATCTAGTCAAAATCATATTATAGTAATGTATATAATAACAAGCAGTTTTACATCTATCAGATGGCTAAAAAAGACAATTTTATTATATCAGTGCATTTTTTCAGGTCACGCAGTAGAAATCTCCAAGCAAATATGTAGTAAAGTTCTGTTTCTTTGGACTGTAGTCTGTGGCACTTGTCTTGTCCAAAAGGAACTTTCCCTGGGGGCGCATAGTAATTTCGTTGCAAGTATCTTTACTATTCGAAGCAATACTGTAATTTACAGAAAACACACTCAGATATATATATATATATATACACTATTTTTTTTTTTGGCTAAATTAAGAGTTAAAATTTGATCCTCTAAAAAAAAAAAATACAACTTGATTGTAGGTAAACAGTGGCAATAAACCAATCGGGAAGGGAAGTTGCTATGCATTTATTATGAGTAGCACTGAAAACATTAATTTTAAGTATAAACTCATATTTTGGTGAGTTGTAAACTTTTTTTTTTTTTTTCCTCTTGCATACTTTTTAAGAAATTTCTTGAAAATTATATTCATGCATTAGTAATCTCGTTAATGACCACTGTATCATATACTTATTCATTTTATGAATAATGAATATCAACTATCGGTTATTTATATATATACTAGTTGCTATATATACTAGTTGCTGAACATGTGTCTCTTTTATTGAGAACAAAAAAACATTTTTTAAAATATTTTTTACAATAGTTTCATATTAAGCTACTTGAATGAATCATTTTCTCTGCTATTTCCCAACCAAAAATATATATAAATAGGTATGTTGACACAACCTATAGTTTTGAACAACAGTACTTGTGCCATTTATATCTCCATATATTAAAAAATGAAAATGTTCTCATTGTATTTTTTTAAAAATTAATTAAATTGTTAACTAATTTTTTAATAGTTTTCATATATTGTAATATAGAAAATAAGTAATGTAACATGTTATTTATTTATTTATAGCATGTTTGGAAAATGTTTTTTAATACTACGAAAACCAATTATACACCAAATGTAAAGTTTTATATTTAAATATAATCCATTTTAACAGTGTTATGAAAACAATTACAATTCAAAAGTTTTTTAAAATAATTACATCAACTTTTTAACTCTAATTTTTTATCTTTACTTTTACTAATCACATCAACTTTTCAACTCTAAAATACTTTTCATCTACATACACATTTTAGTCAAATATAAAATATATACTTTTCAACCAAATATAACACTCAAAAAATAAATTGTATCATTAGTAACTATTTTAATACACATAATATGTTTCGGTTTCAAATTTCAATGTCATCACAAACAATAATAGATTCTATGAACTAAAATAATAAATAAAAAAAACTCAAGGAAAACTTTAACTACTTAAAAAAAAAATTTCAGTGTTTCATTTATTTAATTAATATACTTGGTTTTATTTTTTAAAGAGTACTTCGATTACATGCTTTAGTTTTTTTTTATTCAAAAATATAATATTGATATGTTAGATAAGTAAAATGGGGTGTAAAGAAAGCAACCCGGGTGTTGGGGGGGGGGGGGGGGGGGGTGTGGTTGGGGTTGGTGGGGGTTGTTGTGCGGTGGTGAAGCAATGAAGTGGAAAGGAAAAGACAAGCAGGAGTAAAGGTGAAAGACTACATAGAAAAATGTAATGGTAATCAATTTTAATATACGTACATAGTAAGTTTGTGAAAAACATCAAAGGGGTTAATAAAAAAAAAAAAACCCCTATATTGTTTGGGGTGCAAAGAAGTATGATTTGGCCACGTTTATAGATTATTTGTCGTGAGGCAGGAAACGTTGATATCCCTTTCTCAATAGCCACGTTTTAAATTGTGATTTGGCCATGAAATTTTGTTTTATATGCTTTTCATAAATTAATAATTTTAAAGAAATGTTTATGAAAGCATAATATATGGTATCTTGTCAAACATATATATATGTATATTTTATTTTTGGAAGATGGTTTAAACTTGGACTTATAAGACTAAAACAAGTTTTAATTGATTACAAACCTATCGATTGGAGACTTGGTAAGTGATTTTTATACCATGGATCTATGTTATATGATAGGATATGCTCCAAAGAATGTCGTTACAGAGACCAACCCCAGTTTCGGATTCTCCAAATGTTTTAAAATATGACAAACGTAAGAGAGATTTTCGGAGGAAGAAGAAATGAGTTTGGGAGTGAAGAGGGAGTGCTGGTGTGGGAAAGTTTTGTTTAGAGGACAAAGCCATGGATTTGTGTGAGGTTTTGGGATTTGTTATATTGGATTAAATCCAATTCTTGGGGGTTGAATAGAGTTGTAGTTGAGTGATATTTTGTATTATTTATCAACATCAGTGATAGAGTGTTGCGTTGCTTAGGTTTTAATCTGAGACACCCAAGTGAATAAGGGAAGAACCATGCAAACTGCATAAGGAAAAAAGAGAGGATCAAGAAGAGAAAACTAAACTATTTTGGTAGAACAAGGTAAAAACCAATTAACGAACTATGTTTTGTCATACTTATTAAAAGTTTTGAAATGCATAAAAAAGTTTTATCATTGAAATCATTTAAAAATATTAAAACTATAATGATTGGATTAACAAGTTAAAGATAACAATCTATTTATATCAAATGTTAAATTTAACATTATTAATATTTGATAAGAAATTTTCCATCAAGTTAAGAGGTTTTGTGTAAGTTAAATTTGACGTCAAATATAAGAGCATTTCTAATGTGATGCTAAATTATTGTGTTAAAGGTAAATTTTGACATTCATTAAAAATAAATAGCTCTTTAATAAAGTGCTATATTTAATGTCAAATTTGTCAAATACTAAACTTTATGATAAACTTACCATAAAGTATAGTCAATACCAAATTTAAAATTTGATTCTAATTAGTTGTTGTCTTTACTTTTTAAGTAGTTATTACAATGTCTCATTTTTTATTTATTCAAATTCCAAAGTTCACTTTTATAAATTCTAAAACATAATATATATTGATGACAGAAAGTAGAAACATCATTAAAAATGTCATTATTCATTAAAACATAAAGTAAAATAATATAATATTATTACTCACACTTTTATAATAAATATAATATTATCATTCATAAATATATTAAAAATAACTTATTACTCTATATAATGCCTTTTTTAAAAATTTAAATTAAAAAATTTATTATTAATACATTAATTTAATATTTAATTGAAGGTGTTCTTGTTGGTGTGCTCCTTTTGGTGCCATCAAAAGTAGTAATACTTGTCTTCTCGTGCTATCTACGATAATGCCCCCCGTCATTATATGAAATGCACTTCATTTAAAGCTTTAAGTCCAACCAGGTTTTAAGAAAAAGGTTTCCTCTGAGACAGCACGCGGAAGGAGAAATTTTAGCGGATTCTTTAGTATGGCACTTCACCCAACATAGAGGATATCATTCTCCAGTATACGATTTAAGTAAGATTATGTTTATTTAAATATCATGGCCTTGGCTTTATCCAAAGTTAATTAATGTAAAGAACCACTGTAGAACTTTTTTTAAAGCTTCAACATAACTATGTATCATTTAATTTGCTGTATAGGAATAAATCATTATTATACAGAGGGTCTCGTACACATAATATACGTTTTTTATTATAAAATCTATTTAAAATCATATTACAGTAATGTATATATAATAACAATCAGTTTTACCTCAATGCTAAAAAAGATAATTTTATCATATCAATGCATTTTTTCAGGGCATGCAGTAGAAATCTCCAAGCAAATATATAGTAAAGTTCTTTTTCTTTGGACTGTGGCGTGTAGCATTTGTTGTCTTGTCCAATGGAACTTTCTCTGCGGGTGCATAGTAATTTCGTTGCGCGCATCTTTACTATTGGGAGCAACTTTGTAATTTAAAGAAAACACACACATATATATATATGTGTAAATAATAAAAGTTAAAACTTTTTTTTTTCTAAATTAAAAGTTAAAATTTGATCTCACTAGAAAAAGATACAACTTGGCAAACAGTGGAATAAACTAATCGGCGAAGGAAGTTGCTCTGTAATTATTATGAGTAGTATTAGAAATATCAATTTTAATTTTAATTTTTGAATATTAACTCATATGTTGGTGAGTTGTTATTTTTTTCTTCTCGCGTGTGCTTTCCTAGAAATTTCTTGAAAATTATATTCATGCATTATGTAAACTCATTAATGACCAGTGTATAATATGCTTATTCATTTTATGGATAGTGAATATCAATTATTGGTTATTTATATATACTAATTGCAGAACATGTATCTCTTTTATTGAGGAAAAAATTTTTTTTAAAAAATATTTTTTACAATAGTTTCATATTAAGCTAGTTGAATGAATCATTTTCTCTACTATTTATATATAAGTTGGTATGTTAACACAACCTATGGTTTTGAACAACAATACTTGTGACATTTATATCTCCATTTATAAAAATATGAAAATGTACTTACTGTATTTTTTAAAAAATTAATTAAATTGTTAACTAATTTTTAATGGTTTTCATATATTGTAATATATAAAAAAGTAATGTAACAGGACATTTATTTATTAAGTAACTATTTTATAACACATAATTAATCTTTTTCGGTTTTAAATTTTAGTATAAGCACAAACAATAATACATTTTATGAACTAAAATAATAAATAAAAAACTCAAGGAAAACTTTAACTTCTTAAAAAAAAAATGTTTCATTTATTTAATTAATATATTTGGTTTTTTTTTAAGTACTTGGATTACATGCTTTAGTTTTTTTTATAAAAAAAAAAAGATATAAAATGTGGTGTAAAGAAAGCAACGGGAGAGGGAAAAAAGCAATGAAGCGGAAAGGAAAAGGCAGGCAGAAATAAAGGTGAAAGGCTACGTAGAAAAATGTAATGATAATCAATTTTAATATATGTGCATAGTAGGTTTGTAAAAAATGTAAAAGGAGTTAATTAAAAAAAATGTTATGAAATTATAAGTATTCATTATCATTAATAATGTTTAAATACTAAGACTATTTTTTAATTGTCTTTCGTTATGAAAGTGTATAACTACATAGATGCTAATTTAACTTATGATTTGAGTTAAACTTGAATCCAAGACTAATTATTAATGAAATCAAACGTGCACTTTGGATGAAACACTTAAATAGTAAACAAAATATTAGAAAAAGACTTTGCATATATTTCAGAAAAATTATTTTAGCAGGAGCAATTAGGGAAAAAATTAATTAAAGCTAAATAGTAAAAAATTATTTTTAAGAGAACCGCATGAAAAAAAATTTCCATGGGTGCATATTTAACTTTTGTGTTTTTTGGTTGTGTAATACTAATAAATACTGAAAATCAACCACCTGCCATTCTGTATGCAAATATAAAATTTACATGTAAACTATTATGAAAAAGAAAAGGAAAAAAAAAAGTCGAAATCCAACTTGAACTAGCATTTGTCTATTTTTGTTTATGTACACGTAAAAAATTATGGGCAAATGTTGGAGATCTATTTTCTACTCCTTTAAAATAAAAAAATAAAACAAAATTGCTTTTTTTTTTTTTAGCGAAAAAAGACTACCGGGAAATTTCTTGGCTAATGCAAATATAGTTTGACTTGTTGACCTTGCCCAGCACGTCTTGCTTTAATAAGATAATTTATATGTATATATAAATAAATATATATATGTATGTATATGTTTGGATTTCATTACCGTCACACAAATTCCATCTCTCTTGTTTTCCATTTCTCATCAATCAAGCACTAGTCCATTTGCTCTCGATCTCACCAACCAAGTAGCCATGGCATTACAGCTGATTTCTAGATGCGTTAAACAGGTCAAAGACGGGGCTATCGCCGGATTCCTGGGACAGTTGGGATCGGCCGCTTATGGATTAACAGCCGAACAAGTGAAGGCGATCAAGGATGTTGGGAAAGAAGTTGAAAAGCTCAGCAGCGAACTCACTGCAATTCAAGCTGTGCTCAAGGATGCTGAAACACGGCAGTTCACAGAAGATGCTGTGAGAGATTGGCTAGACAAGCTCAAAGATGTATCCCATGACATTGATGATGTGCTGGATGAGTGGATTACAGCCATCGAGAAAGCAAATATGGAGAAAGAGGAAAAAGAAGGCGATCATAATGCTCCCCCTGCAAAGAAGGTATTGTAATGATTCTGACCTAAATGCGACAGATAATTTAACTCATATACAGTTAATTAAACTTGATCACCAAAATTTTATAGAAGTTTTTTTAACTTAAATAAATTATAACTTTCATGATGATTACAATCCTTCTAATTTTAGTAAATTCAAAACAAAAATATATTTTTCGAAAGACTAACTCTATGAAAACGTTTTTTTTTTTTTTTTGTAATTTTTTAAGAGGAGATCTAAACTTAATTAATTAACAAGCCAAAAAACTGGATACGAAATTTAAAACATCAACATTTCAAACCTACTTAATTAAAATTAGCATAGATATATCTTGAGTTTGGTTTCTTGTGAACCAATCTACTTGATCAAATAAAAAATCTTATTATCATGTAAATAGTAATAAGCAAAAGAAGAAAAAAATGTATCTTAGGATATTAAACACGCATAACTCTACTTAGTTAAAATTGAACTAAATATTTATTTCAAGGGTCTAATTTGATGATAATTAATTTAAAAGAATGCAAATCTTTTAAAACTAATCAAAATTTTAAAAGAACTCTTAATTGCAGAATTTACATTTCAATGGCAGTATCTATAACTTAGGCCTCTCTTGTGTCGACTTAGTCCACCAGTCCATCAAATCACCGTGTTGCCTACAATATGAACAAATATTAATAATCTTTAATTCAACAAGTACAAACATAAGTCTCACGTGAACAAGATAAATATAGTAATGGATGACATTTTATGAATTATATAATTATTTGTGTTTCTTCTTTCTTAATTTTTTTATTTTGGGCTCCATGTGTGTGTGCACGTACCCATAATGCACAACCAATGGAAGGTTGGGGGGAGCAACCCCAATCCAACATACCCAACTTAAACAAATGGTCATAAATATCCTCACATGAGTTGAGGTTAGTAAGTACTTAACTTTCATTTACTTTTATTAGCCTCTTACTTTCACAGGGTGAGCATTCAATTATGATCATGACTCCACAAACATACATTCAAATCTCATGATGCATATAATAATGCACGACATTTTATGCATAAAAAAAATTATGTTCATTTTCATTTTATCCTGGGCCATAATGTAAGTATCCATTGTGCAACCAATGAGAAGTTAGGAGAGTAAACCCCAACTAATTTCAATGTCTTATTTAGATCGTTCATAAATTTACCTCACCTTAGTATAGGTTGGTATGACATTTATAAAAACTTGTCTTTTCACTTTCATTAGTCTCAAGTGAGCATGCAATTGTGATCCTGATTACTTAGCAGATATAAAATATTAGATAATAATAGAGGCATTATGATCATCATTATTTAAACACGGATGAGACTTCAAAACATATGCCCACTAAAGCATATCAAGCGGACATATTATATCACAAAATATATAATTATTTTTGTGTTCAATCACAAGCATAGTATTCACAATATATGCACACCAAGCCAAATTTCTTGATACAGGTGAGATTTCTTTGTATCTAGATTCCGCATTTAATGCTTATCCTCAACAAATCCTCAATCTCATTAATGTCGGTGTTGTGTCGTAGACTCCTAATTAAATTTTACACCCCACAATTAGAATGGATTCTTATCACATTCATTGTTAAACCATTTTTTTAAAACTCTATAGTAATTTGTCATGATATACTTTACCTTTATTTTTCAATTCCTTTTGATTTGCCCTTTTAGAACGATAAATAATTTCTAAATTTTATTAGCTTCTTTTTAATATTTATAAATTCGCAGTAGTTAATCCCATCTTCATGTTTTATTTCTGACTTATTAATCAACTAACTTTGCAAGGATAAATCTTTAGTCATTTTAATAATTGATTAAAAATTAGTAACTAATTATTTGTTGACCCATATACTAATTGAACTTCCTTTTAAATGGTCTCATTGCCCTTTTTCTGCCTTTTTTATTATTATTTTTATTATTTTTTATGTGTTATTAAACTTGTTAGGCACATTCGAGTTTTTATTCATAAACTTAATTCCTTTCATTTCATCTTTGTTTTTTTAAACCTGTTCATAATCTTTAAATTTAATTTCTCATTCAAAATAGTTTAAAGATTAGCGTTAGATCCTAACATATTTAAACTTGATAATCGTGAGACTATAAAAGTCAATGCTCGACTTCAGAGTCCAGATGGAATTGGGAAAACAATGGTGACGTTTAGTATTGGTTTTGAAATATTTTCTGCTTCTAAAAAAATTGAAAATGAGAATGTTTTGAAAACTGTATTAAGATCATTTTTGAAATTGTGTTTGGTTATGTTTTCTGAGTGTATATTCTGAAAAATATAAAAATAAAATTTTGTGTGGTTATATATTTTGAAAACTCATTTTATAAGTGAATATCTTATAAAAACATATTTATTTTTAATTTTAAAAAAAATAATAAAAAATAAATTATTAGTCATAATTAAAAAAAAAACTTTGATGGTAGGTTTTGCAATGAGCAATAGGGGTGGAAGAGATTGGTGGTCTGAGCTCTAAGTGGCAGTGATGGCTAGATTTAGGTCATAAGTTGATGGTCATGAGTCGATAGTTATCGTCGTGAGGGGGCCGTCATTATCGTCACTAGCCTATGGTCATCAACCTTTATCGGAGATGGATGCCATCGTTAGACATGATTATCATTGACACTGTACAAATAAAAAGAGAAAGGAGATGGAGGGAGAAAACGAAAACAAAAAGTGAAAACAACTTTTTTTCGTTTTAAAAAAAAAAACAATATAGTTGAAAACGATATTTTCGAAATGGTTTTGAAAACGTTGAATAAACAAATACTATTTTGAGACTGTTTTCATTTTCTGTATTTTTAAAAATGGAAAATCATTCTCGAAAACAAAAATAAATGCCCCAATGATTTTTACCCAAATTAATATTACCATAACATATGACAACTTGAAAACCGAGCATACCCATGAACAAGGACAATGAATAATAGGAAAAAATATCCACTACATTAATTCCCATAATATATACAACACGACATATTAAAATACGAAACTGGTGGGTATAAAGTAAACAATATTAATAAATTGTTTCATAGACCATTTCTTTTTTTTTTTTTAAGAAAATTTTGTTAAACTTAATAAGGAGATACAAAAATACCAAAGATAACAGATGACCTCTATTACATTAGACAAAACCCCTCAATACAATCAAATCCAACAACAAAGTCTAATGACGCTCGAAAGGAAAGAAATATGCTTGAGGCTCAAATATACGTATGTACCTTGGCACACTAAAATTAAGCACATGTAAGGCTTTTTTTGACAAAACTCTGAAAATTGATGGAATTTCTTGATCAATCAAGGGCCAAAACTCAATGGCATTTTAGCCACTACTAACTCCACATGGAAGCAATTCTTGTGGGACCAAAACATTGCTAAGACTCAGATTTAGCAGAAAAACAACCAACGCCGAAGGGGAGAAACCACTTTTGTTATTTGAAATAAAAAACAAAAATAAAACACCCAGATTAGAAAAGTGAAGATATCGCCATTATTCCATATAAATCTAAACCCAACAAAACAAAAAAATCGATCACATAGAAAGATTCCTTGCCGATAAAACGATCCACATCATTCAGAGAAACTGGGTTGTCGAAATTAAGCCACTATAAGACCTCATCGGTGCATGATGGCAACACTCCACTGTCAATTATCTCATTCCTGCCTTACTCCTTCCCACAATAGCCATCTTGCTTTCATGGGCTTACCTTTACTAAGACCTTCGCCATATGATTTCCACCTCCATTCCTAGGGTCAAGAAACCAGAGGCAAGCTGAAGGCTGCCATTGGAGTTCGACTCCAAAAAGGGAAAACGATTGAGAAAACCTAGCCCTCACGTGTCAGAGAGAGCAAAAAAAGAAAGAAAGAGAGAATTCTTGCCTTTTATAGACCATTTCTAATTAAAAATCAAGGTATGTTTACTAAAATATAAAATTATGCAAGCCTATCAGGTTAACTCGTAAAACCATTTATAAATTGAATCACCAAGTCGAATTTAATAAAAAAACCGATAGCATAACAACTTATTTTTCTTAACATCCAAAAATTCAAACCTACAATAAAAAAGTTTATTAAAGGTTTCAACAGGCCATAACTACAAGACGAGTCATCTAAAACATTTATACCATACCCAAACAACACATATATTTTATTTTTTTCGTTTAATTTAACACTATTTTATCAATCTAATATCAAATAAAATGGAATTTAAGTATCACATTCAATCAAAACACAATATAGGCATGTAATCAATCTAATAAATTACTTAAGAGGTCAAAGTAGTCGAGATTACTATCAAAATCGTCAACGACATTGGGTTGGAAGGATGATTTCGATTAGCATTCAAAAAGCCATTTGATCTGAGTTTATAAATTTTGAATTAATGTTCATGGCATTTAAAACTCTATCCTGCAAATCCAATGTCGTGAATGTGTTTGGAATGTTAAAAAAAAAAGGTCCAAGTAGGTGATTGTTCGAAACTTGTCGATCGGGTCAAACATTTGACCAGATTGACTTGTATTGACCAGTATTGACTAACGTTGACTAGAGCTAGAAAAAGAGGCATCGCTTCGAAGATCTCGGCAAGATAAACCCATTTCTGATGGGTTTCTCTAAACAACATTTGATTTGTTAGGAAATGGCCAAAAACTAAATTCTAACATCGTGGGAGCTTGAGAATTTTTCGGTGACTATCAAAGTGGATATTGGCTAGGGTTTTGTTCTTCTCGGCATGGGGAACATAATGGTGCAAGTTGCCGGTGATTTGGAGGTCAGATTTAACTAGAATCTCACTTAGAAGCTTATGGTGGTGAATCTTTGAATGATTATTTTCAGAGATTAACAATGAGTGAGGTAGCAAAACTTTGGCTATAGGAGGTTCGGGTGGCAGGCTCCCTCCACAGTCGATGAGAAAGAGGTAATGTGTTCTATCGATCACTTGTGTTCCGTTGACCGACATTGATTAGAGGCAGAAAAAGGGGCACCTCTTCGAAGATCTTGACGAGACAAACCCATTTCTAGTGGGTTTATCTAAACAATGTCAGATTTGTCTGGAAATGCCCAAAAGCTAAATTATAACGTTGTAGGAGGTTCAGAGTTTTTGGCAACTATCAGAGTGGATATTGGGTAGGGTTTTGTTCCTCTTAGCATAGGGATCACAATGGTGCAAGTTGCCAGTGATTTGGAGGTCGGATTTAACTGGAATCTTGCTTGGAAGCTTATGGCGGTGAAACTCTGAATTATAATTTTTAGAGATCAATAATGAGTAAGGTGATGAAACTTTGGCTTTGGGAGGTTCGGGTGGCAGGCCCCCTCAATGGCCGGTAACAGAGAAAAAGAGTAAGATAATGTGGTCTGTTAACCACTTATGTTTCGTTGACCAGCATTGATCGGCATTGACTAGAGGCAGAAAAAGGGGCACTGCTTTGAAGATATCAACGAGACAAACCCATTTCCAATGGTTTTATCTAAACAATGTCAGATTTGTCAAAAAATGCCCAAAAACTGAATTCTAACATCATGGGAGCTTGAGAATTTTCTTGCGACTATCATAGTGGATATTGGCTAGGGTTTTGTTCCTCTTGGCATAGGGAACACGATGGTGCAAGTTGTTAGTGATTTAGAGGTCAGATTTAATTAGAATCTTGCTTGGAAGCTTATGGCAATGAAACTTTGAATGATAGGTAACATTTGGTATTGTTTTTGAAATTTGTTATGTTTTCAAATTCTCTGAATTTGAGATCGTTTTGAAAACAATTCTGAGAACGTTTCTGAAATTGTGTTTGGTTTTATTTTCTGAGTGTATGTTTTGAGAAACAAAAAAGTGAAACTGTGTTTGGTTATATTTTTGAAAACTAGTCATTTTATAAGTATTCTATAAAAACATATTTATGTTTGATTTAAAAAAAATTTATTATGAATACCAAAAATTAAAAATTAATAAAATTTTTTAATTGAAAAATGAATTAAAAATTAATAACCATAATATTTAAGTAATTACTATATCAATTAAATCTTAATTAACCATAATAATTAAATCAGATAAATAGGAGAAATGGGAAAAATGAAATCAGAGAAAACGACTTTTAATCGTTTTCAATTTTACATTAGGAGCAAAGGCGATTTTGGATTCGTTTTGAAATCTGTTTTCAAAAACAATACAAACCAAACACAATTTCACACCGATTTTGAAATCGATTTCCTAGGAAATCGTGAAATCAGTTTTGGAAACAAAACCAAACACCCTCATAATTTTTAGAGATCAATAGCAAGTGAGGTGGCGAAACTTTGGCTATGGGAGGTTTGGGTAGCGGGCTCCCTCGACGACCGACGACAAAGAAAGAGAGAGAGAGATAATGTGTGTGGGATGCCGACCTAGCTCGCCCAAGCCGTCGACCCTTTTCTTTTCTTCTTACTCTTACGAATCATCATCTCATTTTATAAGATACGGAAACATATTTAAAAACTCACTTTTTTTAATTAATAATTTGTTTAGAAAAACTACGGATTTTTTTATATATATTTCCAAAAATATATTTGTTCTTGATCTATAAAATACTTTGTACATACATTTACATTTATACTGTTTTGTTTTTTTACAATTCATGAAATCTTTTGGTAGTCGGAAACCTAGCGGGTCCACTTCCCTATCCATGACATCTTAGGAATCTACCCGTCGTCCCATCATATATTTTCTTTTCATCTTGATTGCTACTTACCTTTATCACCTACACCACAAACAAACTAATGAGTTAGAGCTCAGTAAGTACAAACATACTTGCAATTCCACTTAGGTGTAAGGTAACTAGGGTTAGTCTCATTAATTTTCCTAGAGTCGTCTTCGTTGTTCTATAGATCACATCTTATTCTGTCGTTCTATTTCCTTCCTTATTTGCTTCTTTTCTTTTCTCTTCTTTTTACTTTCACTGGTGGGCCTTGTGTTGGACGTACCTAATGTGCGCAGACCAGTGGGAGGAAGGGGGAGTGACCCACCAACCTACCTCATGGTCGATCTTTAACTTTTAGCCATTAACCTCACTTATGGAAGGTAGCGTTCTACTGTAAGCCATTAACCTCACCTATGGTAGGTAGCATTCTATTATAATGGAACTCATAATATAAAACCTCACCTACGAGAGGTCGGTATGTCAACACTTAAGTTTTCAGTCTTATTATCTTTCTTTCTTTTATTTCTTATTTCTTATCTCATTTTATGAACATTTTCTTCTTCCTTTTTGTGATGATCTAAAATATTTAACACACAATACTTCAAAAAGTCAGTCAATCACACAAGTTAGTTTATGGGTAGATAATTAAATGTCTGTACTTATAATAACTGTGCTAAACTCAACTTCTTTGATTCCTTCATCGTTCCTTTATTTTTTCTCGATTGGCTTCCTACAAACCAAATATTATTCGTTAAAATTTATTGATATTTTATTATTATTATTTTATTTATTTTTTCATCTATTCACTTTTTCTACATTATTTTGAAACATTTTTCTTATTTATAAATAGTACACGTCTGGTACACGGCCGTATCCAAGACCGTGTACCTTTCTGTTCACTTGAGTCCTTCTATACATGGCTGTAAAACCTGAACACGGTCTGATACACGATCGTGTTCATGCCCGTGTAACCCTCAGATGATTAATTGGCTTGCTACATGGCCGTGTAGCCTGTCCGTGTGACTTATACATGCCTGCACATATACACAGCCTGGTACACGATCATGTTTCTGGCCATGTAACTATCGGGTGGTTGATATTTTCACTACATGGCTGTGTCCCTAGCCGTGTAGCTTGCATTTGTGCACAGCCTAATACACGGCCGTAAAACCCTCGGGTGGTTGATTTTCTCTCTATATAGCCATGTAACCTGGGCGTGTTCAAAATTTTTCCTTACTACATACCCGTGTACTCCAGTACACGCCCGTGTACTATATAAAATTTTATTTTTTAGTTTTAAAAATCTTAGTTTTGACTCTTGAAAATTTATTTAAACTTTTCTATGACACCCTTAGCCCCTTTCTGTGCATTTTCAGAAATTTTCTTGATTTACCCTCTCCTGTTTCTTGAGGGGCATTATTTTAACAATCATTCAGTCATTAATTCTCTTTTTCTCACCTTTCTAAATCTCAAATAGACGTTTCACTAATATTTAAAATGTCTGTTTTCCTATTCCCCAACTTAAATTACTAAGGGCTCGGGTTTTAACCTCAGTCTTAGTTTATTCCTCATTTTTCAAAATACCTATTGATATCATTCTTAAAATTTTCGGTAGCATTTTCGCTAATTTTTTAGGTTCTCGGCGTTTAGGAAATGTATCAAAATTATCTATCCTATTTCATCTATCACGTACTATAACAGAGGCTTAATTTTACGTAAAATATTCTAAACATTTTACGTAAAATTCTCATATAAATAACATTGTCCAACCAACATTTCCATCCCAAAAATTATGTCATCACATTTTATTCACATACTTGTTCCCAAATTTCTCTTAAATGAATCTTTCTAATAATTGCACATGCCAAATCATTTTTCTTAAACCATTAACCAACAACAATATAAGTCAAAAATTCCACAATGCATCACATCCATATCCTTGGTTTTGTTTAAAAACATACTTCAAAGTTTTTGTTTTAGGATACTAAATATACTAATTTTCACAACCAAACTTTCTAACTAATTTACTCATCAAAACCACCAAATTTCAATTCAAGATTTCATCATTCACCTTACATTTAAAGGTCATGAATTTTAGCTCAAAAACTCACAAGAAAATTAAGAAATTTATAGTTACCTTATCACCAAAGAGATCTTCTTGCTCCAAGAAGGTTGTGGTTGAAATTTGGTGTGAAATTTTTGAAGAAAAAACTTGATTAGGGGGAGGGATACTCATGTTTTCTCTTGGCTGCACAGGGGATAAAGGTTGCAACAAAAATGACTAAGTGTTCTTCGATTCTTTCTTCTCCTAAATCTGATGCACCTTTTTAGCTAAGTAAAACCAATTAATTCACCTTCCCTCCACTAAGATTTTGACACCTAACACCCCTAATTCTTTCCAAATTTCCAAAAATACAAATAAGGAAATTTTTGGCTTAATCATAGCCATTGAATCAAGATAAGATTGAATCTTGACTTTAGGATCCACCTAATACTTTCTCTTGCTTTTTGAGAAATACAATTTATGATGTCATAATTTGTGATATTATTTGCTTTAATCACATGTTTTATTTGTGTGATTACTATTCACATTAATTCAATCCTCATTTTGACCAAAAAGTCAAACTGAAGAAACTTCACCAGAATCGCCCTGACGAGTTTCTAAGGCCTCCGGTGCAGTCGGTTTGTCTTATTCTCCTTCTGTTTGGTCAAAAATCTTAGTCAAACATTTTCGTCTTTTAGTGCAATTTTTTTTGCACTTTCTAGGGTTTTTGATGCCGATTTGGCACCGTTCCTCACATTTTGGTTCGGTAAAAATTTCTATTCCTGAATTCCTAACTTTTAACATTGTTAGAACATTTTTTAAGCATTCGAAACAGTATTAAATCATTCATTTTACATTTTTAAACATAAAAATTATTATATTATATACAGTATATATATCTCTGAAAATAGTGAATTTTATCGGTTATTATAATGTGGTCTGTTGACCACTTATGTGCACGCATTTTCAGCTAAGAAAATGCTATCCCGCCAGAAAATTCATCTGCACTTCTGATTTGAAGGAATCAACACTAATGTATATTTTACATACTGATTCTTATTGAAAACAACTCCTCTTATGCATATATAAGCATATATATATTTTTATATATTTCTCTATTTTTAATTTAGTATAGGAGTTGTGAAAATTTACAGTATCATAAAGATTTCTACGGGTAAGTTTAATTGTTCAGAGAGTTAATGTAGTTAATATTTTAGACTTAGTAAATTTTAATTCTGGAGTATAATTCAATTTGCTTGTTTAGTTAATTAGTTTAGCAATCTCATATTTAGTCTATGGCTGGTTGTCACATATTTCTCAATAGTTTCTGCGGTTTGAAATTAAACTTTTACAATAATAAATTGTCTTAGTAATACTTGTATTTTTTTTTCATTTAAATTGTCGTTCTTAACATTAAATCATGGACTTGACATGTTTATCGAAATTTTGAAATCACGTCCTCCTTTTTTTTTTTAAACATTAATGGTGGAAATTTCAAAAATTTCAGATGAATATTTTAACAAATTTTTTGTAACATATCATAAATTTAAATTTATCATTCATTGCATTATAGTCCAAAAATAATGAAATTTTAAAAAATTGCGTTCTTATCTTATAAAATTCCTGACTTTTTTCCTACTTAAATTCAGAGTTAACATTGTGAATTATTCGGACATTACAGGCACGTTCAAGCGTTTCTTCAGCATCCTGTTCAGTTTTTAACTTCCTTCTCCATGAATTAGTTTTGCGTCATAAGATTGGTAGCAAGATCAAAGCACTTAATGAAAGATTGTATAATATAGCAGTTGAGAAAGATAGATATATGTTTACTGTGACAAGAGACACTGAACAACCTAAACGATCTAGTACTACTAGTTTTGTTGACCCATCTACCATTCATGGTCGACGCAGAGAAATGAAAGTTTTGATAAGTAAGCTGTGTGAGAACAGCCAAGATGGAAGGGGGTTTGATGTCATCCCTATCGTAGGGATGGGGGGAATTGGAAAAACTGCCCTCGCTCAACTTGCTTGTAGCGATGACCGGGTACGGGCTCATTTTGAGAAAAGGATATGGGTATGCGTCTCAGATCCTTTTGACGAGATTAGGATTGCAAGATCGCTCATTGAAAAATTGGATCCTAAAGGTGCTAAATTAGGTGAACTAGATTCTTTACTACAACGTATCTGTGAATTGATAGAGGGGAAAAGGTTTCTTTTGGTATTAGATGATGTATGGACTGATGATGCTAATAAGTGGGAACCGTTAAAGGAAGCACTTAAGAGTGGGGATCCAGAAAGTAGAATTTTAGTGACGACAAGAAAAAGAGAAGTTGCTGTTATGATGAGAGCAGAAAGGAACATGATTCCTATTGAGGTTTTGTCTCAGGAAATTTGTCAATTAATATTTGAGCAAATAGCATTCTTTGATCGGGATAGGTGTAGGCAACTACAGGAAATTGGCGAGAAAATTGTGATCAAGTGCAAGGGTCTGCCTCTTGTTGCAAAGACTTTGGGAAGTTTCATGCGCTCTAAAACACATATCTGGCAGTGGAGGGATGTCTTAAATAGCGAATTGTGGGAATTAGAGAAAGATACTGATAAAAATAATGTTTTTGCTCCATTCTTGCTGAGCTATAATGATTTGTCATCTGTTGAGAAACGTTGCTTATTATATTGTGCAAACTTTCCAAAAGATTACGAGATGAACAAAGACAATTTGATCGAGTTATGGATGTCTCAAGGCTATTTTTGTGGGGGCAAAAATCTTGAGAGAGAAGGTCAAGATTGCTTTGAAAATTTAGCAATGCGATCTTTCTTTCAAGATTTTGAAAAAGATGAAATTGGAAACATCATAAGTTGCAAGATGCATGACATAATGCATGACTTTGTTCAGTTTCTTACAAAAAATGAACATACAGGGGAAAAGGCCCGTCATGTAACATTGTTTCCGGAGTTGTGGGACAACGACGACACTATTTCTACCTCAGTGTATGAGAACAAGGGTTTGCGTACGATCTTCCTTGTATGCCCATCCTCATCTCGTGCAAGGCCCGTTAAAAGCTCATGTTTGGACAAATTGTTCTTAAATCTGACATGTCTAAGAACATTGAATTTGTCGGGGGGTACATTTGAGGAATTGCCAGAAGGGATTGAAAGGTTGATTCATCTTAGGTATTTAGACTTGTCATATAATCATCATCTAAAAAAATTGCCGGATAAACTGTTTGGTTTATTCAATCTGCAAACTTTAAATGTGATTGAGTGTGTGTGGCTTATGCCGCTTCCAAACGAAATAGGAAAACTGGTAAACTTACGCCATCTATATCTGTCCACGTCTGAGCAGCATGGTGAACCAAAATGGTTGCCAAAAGGGATTGCAAAATTAAATTGCCTTTGGACATTAGATAGGTTTGTCGTGCCGTATCATAGCTGCCTCATTAATAATAACGAGGCATTGACGATTGAAGATTTGAGTATGTTGAAAGAACTTCAAGGCTCTTTGATGATACATGGTTGTGGAAACATAAAAAATGGGGGTCAGGCAGAGAGAGCACAACTCAAGGACAAAGTATACCTCGTTGCTTTGGAGCTAAATTTTAACTCTTCTTGCGAGTGTGATGAGATACTTGAAGAAAGCGAGAATGAGGGAGATCATGATGAGAAAGAAAGCGAGAATGAGGGAGACCATGATGAGAAAGAAAGCGAGAATGAGGGAGACTATGATGAGATACTTGAAGAAAGCGAGAATGAGGGAGATCATGATGAGATATTTGAAGAAAGCGAGAATGAGGGAGACCATGATGAGATACTTGAAGCTTTGGAACCACATCCAAATTTGGAATCTTTAAAGATTAATTATTACAATGGCAGCAACATTTCTCCTAGCTGGATGATGGCTTTAATTAATCTCAAAAGCCTCACTTTGACTGTTTGCGATCAGTGTAAAGTTTTCCCTCCTTTGGGAAAATTGCCTTCTCTTGAATTTCTCCGTTTATTTGGCTTTGACGGAGTGAAAAGGGTGGGGGTTGAGTTCTTGGGTGTAGAAAACGATGATAATAGTGCACCCAGCAGCTCCCAAATTTCCTTATTCCCTAAGTTGAAACAACTTCAGTTTTCGTTCCTGTCTATGTGGGAAAAGTGGGAATTGGGGACTAATTCTGGAGAAGAAGATAAATGCTTATCAATAATGCCATCCCTTCAATCCTTGGAAATTGAGCATTGCTCAGAACTAAAAGCACTACCAGACTTCCTCCGAAAGACACCTCTGCAGCAATTAGTCATCACAGATTGCCCAATCCTGAAAGAACGTTGCCGAGAAGGAGTGGGAGAGGATTGGCCCAAGATTTCTCACATCCCAAACATCCAATTACTCGATTCATATTGATAGATCTTGTCACGACTCCTCTGGTAACTTCTCCTACTTTATCACCTTTATTATAAGATACATATTCATCAATTTTTATGTCTCCATTTATTATACTAGTGAACCTTAAATTTTTGCTAGTTTTGCGCTTGTGAGTTGGTCTATGTTTATTAATTTTTATAAAATTAGGGCTTACTATATATCTTTTGAATTAGGCACTTTCATGTTTGAGATAATATAATTTCAATCATTATTGATATTTTCTTTGGAACTTCCTGCAATATTAAGTTGTTTTTGTTTTATTCTACAAGTTCAAACACCTCATAAAAAAGTAGGAAAAAAGAAAAAGCTTTTATTGTTGGTTCAGTTTCTTTTTCTTTTCAGTCATTGTTATTTTTTTCAAATTTAGTCAATCAATGATTTGACAATTGGTCTTAATTAAGAAAATCGATGATTTAAATTATGATCAATCAATTATTAAAATATTATTAGTGCAGTTAAAAGAAACTCTCTTTTAATCCATAAGTGAAATATCAGGGAAGTTCTTTTAGTTTTGTACGTTGAATAGAGCTAAGGCATCTAAAGTGGAATTTCGGTTCAAGAGTCAGATTAAACCAATATAATTTTTTCTTTCTTTTTTCAGTGTCTGACATTTTGTTCCATATTTTTCCGTCGTTGAAGAGAACTCTGCAATCCAATGAGTTATTCAACAGGCAAGATGTCTACTAAACAGCAAATATTACCTCACTCCTTAGTCTGAATATTGTTGTCACTTGTAAGTAAGATGTGATATTCCTTCATCTTATGTCCTTACGTTTATTGTCATTTCTCAATACATATTTGTTTGAATGATTGAAGTTTACAATTAACACACACGCAGTCGTCTATCTGTTGTCCTCCGAATAGCTGCAAGAAATAAACAAATAATGTTTCTACCTTTGTGTTTAAGTATCCTGTTCATTAGTTAAAGTATGAATCTGTCCAATTTTTGAAATGTTACTGCATTTACATGATCTAGTAACACTTTCGTCTTTGGTCCTCTTTAACCTTATGTTATATGGGGAATGTTGGACTTCTATTCTCTTCTAATTACTCTTCTATGACATTTGGATTAGATCCATGAATACTCGGTATTGATCTTGCAAGCCGCTACTTTACAAGTTCCCAACATGGCCTTTCCTCATTTGCAATCAAACAGGGTATCCACAAAGGGAAAGCAGATATGCTTTATGAAGTTGTTAGGCAAGCTAGGAGGATGCCAACTATATCTACCGTAAAATGGCAGGTAAGAATTCTGCCAAATCGTTGATCCTTGTGACCCATCAATTAATTTAGATCAAATAGCTTTTAATCATAAATATTTCGTGAACTTCATAGATTACATTGAATTTTTGCATCACTGATCTACGAGGCAACCACGTCCATTGGCTAGAGCCCATCCGGAAAGGTGTCAGAGTTGATATAAAATTGATGTTGGAAGGGTAATCATTGAAGATTGGCCGATTTTGACAAAATGTAGCTGACAAGGAGTGACCCAAGATTTCTCAAATCCAAAAATCCAATTACTAGATTGGTAGGAGAGAATTTTTATAGATTTTGTCACGACTCTTCTGGTAACTTCTCCTCTTTCTGTCACCTTTATTATAAGATCGATAATTATTGATGGGAAGGGTAGCTTCAGGTTTTAGGAATAGAAATTGGTCATAATAAAACAGCCAAAAGACTCTTTTATTGCAATTTCCTGCAAGTTCTTCTAGTTTTAAACACTCCATTGCAAAAACAGGTTTAACTTCTAATAACTTATTTTATCTGCTTTCTTTTGATTCAAGATTAACCAATAAAAATGATTTCTTTTTTGCTTCTGTATCTTAATCATTGGTTAACGTGGATGAATCTGTTCAATCTTTGAACAGTTACTATATTAACATGATCTAGCTTCTCGTTTCTCGTTGGTTCTCTATAACCTTCTGTTGGTGAATTTTAGACTTCTTATCATTTTTCTGACGTTGTGACTTTTTTTCTGGACTAATTCTCAGATATCTAGGAGCACTCTCCTAATCTTGACGTCAGCTATTTTTCTGGTGCCGAATTTGCCTTATCTCATCCACAATCAAACGGGGATCCACTAAGGGAAAGGATTTTTCCAGGAGAGGCCAACATTTTATCTGGTATACAATCAAGAGTAAGGATTTGGCTAAACCATTGATTCCCACCAACAATTACTTTCGATTTTCTAGATTTTAATCATATTTATTTCTTAATCTACATAGATTTTAGTGAACCCTGGCATCATCGATCTATGGGACAGCCATGTCTATTGGCTTTACCCCATCCGTAAAGGAATCAGAGCTGAACTAAAATTGGTGTTTGAAAGGTAAGCTTATCAATTCTATTTTTTTAGAGACTGAAATAAGACCAAATTCATTCGGAGCATGTGTGTGACATGGTTACATAATAATTTGCCAGCTAATTAGTTTTAATATTTGTTTAGTGTTCTCTAAAACAAACTGGAATGTCAAATGTAAGTTCTACACCACAAGATGCATATGGAATATATGTAAACATGAGTGGGACCCAATTTTGGCACATGTAAGCATCTTCTCTATATATTTTGTCTATTTATCTTCTTTCGCACACTTCTTCGTAATTTCGTTTGGTTTTTTCATGTAGTTTTCTGGAGTTGCCAAGTATATTGTTCATATTCATCCCCAGTGTGGAACAAGTGGGATCAGTTTCTCCAATGGTAGTTTGTAGTTTTGAAATTTCATTTGTGTTCTTAATTTTTTGCATTCTAAGGACTACTAATGTACTTCAAGTGTTTTTCCTGTGAGAATGTGGATGAACTACGAGTGGCTTGATCCCTTAACTGGGTACGTAGGCAGCCTAGCTTCGGCTGGTCCAGCCACAAATAAATAATACAACCATTTTTTTTCCTTTATTGTGTTTGGTTTTGATATGTTGATGGCTTTGTATAATCTTAAAAATGGAAATTGAATTGAGCAGGATAACATCATTCTATTTCTAGTGCTGCTGGACCAGGACATTCAATGGCAACCTGTAGGTGGGGCAAAAAACGACCCAAACGACCAAATTTAAAAATAGAGAAGAAATATCATCCTTTCGTTAAATTATAGTTCCTCTGAAAATAATGATGATGATGATGGTTAGTCAAGCTATGCAGCTGTTGTGTAACACCTGTTTCATTGGACGATCTACTAAAGCTCTTAACATCAAGTGTGAACTAATGATTAAGGCGATATCTATAATTTTACATTTTTGATGGTAAATTATGCTGTCGAGAGCCGGTCTTTTGTCATTATATGCTTGAGAGTTTCATGAATTTTGATACTGTAGATTTCATCAACTACTGTTCTATAATATTAGAACTGCAATATATCCATTCTTGTATGCACTTCCAATATCACGGAGAATGCTATTTCTGGGGCTGCCATTTGCTAAACAAATGCTTGTAATCATGAAGTTGGCTGAGGTAATTGTCGATTCTCCTTATATTCATTTTCCAACATCAGTCTGAGGTTGTCGCTATTTTTATTGTTTTTTATTTTTCTTTATGAAATTCTGCAGTGGCCTAGTCTTTATTGCCAGTGCTACACCATCTTCAAGTAGCGGCGTATGACTTCAAAACTGGTGAAGATTTTATTGCTGACTTTTCAGTTTCTTTCGTAGGTAATAATTTTGCATGTCTGCATTTTGGTCTCCAGTTGGTTTTAATTTATAATTATACAAATTGTGACTTTAACTATGCTTTATTCTGCACTCATCAATCATCGCGATTTATTTTTGCAACTAAAATGATAGTTGTATGTTTCATTGCTAAAATAAAATTATTATTTTCCAATTCTAAAACTAAATTCAGTATTCTAATCAGTTTGTCAATCAGGATTCTTTTGTACCACACTAGCTTGCTGATCAAACCAATATAAATGAGAAACTAAGACAAGTAGTCAGGTAAAATGTTGTCACTAAAATTCTTGTTAAATTTAAAGTCAAAGTTTTTAATTTACGTCATAGGCAAAGAAATTTTTGGTGCTTCTACCTCATGATTAATTAAATATTTTCCTCGCCACCCTAGGAACATAGAAGAAACGAACGCACATACGTATTTATAAGTCTTCTGAGTTTTAAAGGAAATGCAACGATGAGGCTAATTCCCAAAAAAAAAAATCAATATGTTTGCCAAGTCTATTGTTTCGTTGTTGAGCAATTGTGTAGTTGACATACCTTGATTTTCTTCTCATTGCAAAATTTAGTCTGACTGTTCTCTGAAACAGGCATCCCGCTGCCTCACTCTTGCCTCGCTTGAAGCATTTTGTTGAAAATGCCAATGTTGGTTTCACCTGATGCTTGGTTGCTCTCGTACCAGTTGCTGAGTCTCGAAACAACAGATCTGTGATCAGCTACCACATTAGGACTAAAATCGTTCTTCTTGGAACAAATTGTGGGAGGTTAGATATCAAGTTTACTATACTAGTATGTACCTCAACTCTCTGAAAAAAGAAAGAAAGATTGCGCGTGAAATAGGTACAACATAAAAATTAAAAAAGAAAAAAACAAAAGTAACTGTGCAACTAAACATGATATTACAACTGAAATGTCCGTGATAGAAATTATCCAACTATTTGATCGTTTACTAGAACAATGAAAATAAACAAACAAAAAAATAAATAACACTCCTTGCCATTATCACAAGGTTTTTTTTTTTTTTTTTCCCTCTTGAAATTCCAAATTTCATTATCACTTTCCAGTAACTTCTAATAATCCTATGGAGTATCTCGAAGAATGGGCAAAACATGTTCTAGACAAAATATAGTCTTCTTTTTTGCTTAATGTAGGCTAATGACCAACCTATCCTGCAAACTTGATGTCAATGAGCAAAAAACACAGATTATGCCTCAGTTTCATGATTTTGGTCGAGATCTTCCAGGAGTTAAGGGAGCAAAACTGTGGCCAGTACTACTTCGAGATGAATCCTTTCTCTCCCATAGATGAGAAGAAACTCCATAGCCTCTGACTGTAACTCGTTCCTACTGATTTAAGTACAGCCGTGAGTGTTAATTGTTGTGTTCAGACCCTGCCACCCGTCGCTTGATCGTTCTGTAGCTTGCAGCCTCATTATGCGGTGGATTAGGCCTCCTTTTGACGCCCATCTTCCCTCCTCAATATTTGCTTGTGGTTCAACCTTGATGCTTCTTAATTCCTACAAGTTTCGGGCCCAGTCTTGCTGTCATTGGATCTTACATGACCATGATGTTGATGATAGTTCATAGAATATGTTCATGGCCTCTCCAAAATTTTATATAGTTATATATATAAATACTCAAATTTCATGTCTTGGTGTCAATATTGTTGAAACTAATTTGATATGCCAAATAACTTTGTACATTCTAAAAGCTCGTTTTGATATTAATATTGATTTTTTATTGTTAAATATGAAACTATAAATTAAATATATCTATATTAGGTTAACTGTTAATTATTTAATTTAATTGGAGAATATATATTTATTATTTATATACTGTGATCACTTCTAAGAGCGGATTTATAATGGGCTAAGTAGTGGTCTAAGCCTCACTGAAATTTTTTTTCTTTGTAATTTTGTTTCATAAATTTTAAACTTTTCCTACTTTGCCTCACTAAGAATTTGTTACCCCAACTTCGACTCCACCAAAGCTTTATCATTTTAACTTTATCCAATTACCCTAAAAGCTATTGGTTATACACTAAAAGGGGAAAAAGGAAAGGCTGCTTCATCAATGCGGAAAAGACGTGAGAGGGAAAAAAAAAAAAGAAGGTGAACTTGGGGTTAGATTCCAATTGCGAAGGGGATGGGTTTCAAAGCTTGATATCAGGCACCTTGGAAAACCCTTTTTTTGATTTGTTTTGTTATTCTTTTTATTGTTTTGTGGGGGAAAAATGGGTCCATCAACAAATGAATGCATCAGATTTTGATTATAGTTGTGGCGTCCCCCGTACGTTACCATACCAACCAGTCGAGCTCTGATGCCGACCGTGATAGTTGGCAACCTCGTGGGTCGTCGTCCTCTTAGTTAACATACTTAACTTTCCATTCTTAACGTTTTTATTTTAAAGTGGAAGCAATTTCTATGGCAAATTTTTTTTTCTTTTAACTTACATATTATACCTCTATTTCTATCATACTCTTATAACGTATAATTCATAAATTTCTTTCTTTCATCTTCCTTTTTGAACGCTCAGCGAAAGACTCATGGTAGTACCATACCCTCGCTCGGTCCCTTGATACGTGCAGATCTGTCCGTTATCCATCATATTACTTTAAACTAACAAGTTACTTACCTGCAATATATGAACAACTAATGAGCTAGATGCTCAGTAAGTTCAAACATATATTCATTAACTTATAAATACTAGTAATATATATTATTACTAGAATATATGACATCACGTATAGACACATCATACACATCATCGAAACATATCCTCAAAACATAACATAGAATGTAAGCTTTATCATGCTCGTTTATCTCTTTGCTAATCATTCCCATCGTTTTATTGATAATCTCTTATCATTTTATTCTAATCTCTTTATTTCCTTTCTTTTCATTCCTATCGTTTCTTAACTTTCTGTTCTAAACCTTTATAACTTTTCTATCGTTTTGTCATCATCTCTTATCTTTTCGCATCTTATAAGCTAGTAACATATACACTAGCATAATATCACGTAAAAACGTGTCATTCACATCATATACATAACATCAAACGCATCACATCACATATATTAATTCCATTATGTTCTTTTAAGTTTCGTTTCATTATTTATTTATTTTTTATCGATTTCATTATATCATTCTTTCATATCGTTCGTTTTTTTTCTTATCGTTCTTTACTTTTCTTTTCTTTTCGTATCATTTCTTTTCTTTTCTTTTCATTCTCTTTTCCTTTCTTTTCTTTTCACTCTCCTTTCCTTTCTTTTCTGTTCACTCTCCTTTCCTTTCTTTCCTTTTCACGCACTCTCCTTTCCTTTCTTTTCTTTTCTTTTCACGCACTCTCCTTTCCTTTCTTTTCTTTTTACTCTCCTTTTGTTTCTTTTCTTTTCACGCACTCTCCTTTCTTTTTTTTTTTCTTTTTACTCTCCTTTTGTTTCTTTTGTTTTCACTTTCCTTTGGTTTCTTTTCTTTTCACTTTCCTTTGATGGGCCCGTTGTTGAACATACCTATTTGCGCTCGGATAGTGGGAGAAGGGGGAGCGACCCACCAACCTACCTCACAATCACATTAATTACCACACCTTCGGGGTTGGTCCAACCTATAAACTACTACACCTTCGGGGTAGCGCCACATCTGCATGGAGGATATAGACCTGAAGTCTCGACCTTGTAGGGAGACCGGTACGCCAACAACTTAAGTTTTCAGTCTTATTATCTTGTATGCTTTTATTTTTCTTATATTGATTTTTCGTTGTACATCTTTTTTCATGACATTCATTATCTTTCCTTTCTCATTTTTCATAGAACATTTCATGGAATATTTGTTCTTTCGTTATTCTATCTTTCTTTCGTAATTCTTTCTCATTGACATCTCATTCTTTCATTCTCATTTCGTAAGACATATATCGTTGTTTCATGTTGTTGTTTTTCTCTTCTTAATTCTTTACTTTACTTGTGTGAATTATGTTAAGCACACTTTAGCATATATAGCACATATTACTTATATATCATCACATCACATCACATCACATCATAACAAACAAGAATACGTTTAGTTATGTGCAGACAATTATTCTCTATTTATCATTTACATTATTCTATCTATCGTATCTTATCATCATACTCCTATCGATCACAGCCTATCGTTCTATTCTATCAATCACATCTTATCGCTATGTTCTAATCCTTTCATCATACCTTTCATCATAACCTATAATTGCTTCTCTTTCTTGTCTAACTCTTTGCTTTCATATCATTTTTCATAAAACATCTATCCTTTTGTTCTCATAAAACATACCCTTTCTTAATTTCTTTCATTACTGATCATCGTTGCTCTATCAATCATAACTTAACTTCCATAAAACCTTTCATAAAACATCTATTCTTTCCTTTCATATCTTATCTCTTTTTTTTTGTATTCTATCATAACATTCTCGTTCTTACTTTTTCCATTCTTCTATCTCTCTTTCTCACATCTTTACTCTCATAAAGCTTTTATAATACATTTCCTTCGTAATTCAATATATATTTATATATATTTTTATAAATTGTTTATTAAAATCTATCTTTTAACATCATCATAGCATTGCTATAGCATTACTATAACATCATCATAAATCATATCATGACATTTGCATACAAAACATATAAATACAATAAGCTTGTTCATAGTTGCAAACGGGTAAATGTCTGAACTTACTCATAGCGTGCTTATCCTCTTCTTGGAATCCATTGACGTCCTTTGTCGCGTCTGGATCAGGTTCCTACAGACAAACTTTGTCTGTTAATAACATTTTCATTTATAGTTTTTATTTTATTAAAAAACTTGATTCTGATCTTATAACCCTTAATTATAGCCTTAGGATAGCTTTTTAAACCTTAATGACCATTTTTGAATTTTTCTCTAACTTTTTGAAAAATTACGATTTTACCTCTAACTTTTGACAAAATTACAATTTTACCCTTGGCGTGATTTTTCATAACTTAAACCTCAATTTTGGCTTTTATAAACTTTATTACCCTATTTCGAGGTAATTGGGGCTCTTTTCCCATAATTTGAGAATCTTTGAGGTAAAATGACCATTTTACCCCTGATGAGTCGTTTAACCATAACATTTTCATTTTAATGCTTAGACTGGATTTTCTAAACCCAAAATCATCTAATTAACTTTTTAAATCTTATCAGATCTTTTCCGGATCAATTCTTATCATTTTACCAATTTTCACATTCCCGGCCCTCGGGAAGTACTATTCCGACCTAAGAATCGGTTTCATGTTTTCCTTGCGTTATAGGGTTTCGAATGGTCGGTTTACTAATTATAACTTGCCCATTCCTTTTTCCATGCCCTAATTCCTCGAGGGGGCTCGGGTTCCCTTCCCAATCACATTTTTACCCCTCATTTCCCATATTACCCTTAGTGTCGTTTTTAGAAATTTCGGCAGCATTTCCGCTTAATTTTTGAGGTTCCAGCGTTTAGGAAACGCCTGAAAACCATCTATCCTGATCTAATTCTATCATGTACTATACCAAAGGCCTAGATTTTTACGTAAAACTCATACTGTTTACGTAAAATTGTTACATTATCACATATTTTTCTTTTCCTCCATTATAGCCATTTTCTTCTTTTTACATACATTCTTTTCCATAATTTTCATACCAATAATTATAAAATCATATAATATTCCCAAACAATTAAATTGCGGAACGTAAAGAGGTCAGGATTTATACCGAATTGCAGTCCGGTCTCGACGGCATAAACCCTAATTCTTCGTTCTTCATATTTGAGGTCCCGTCTTGCAATTCCGACTCCGCGGATGCGTCCGGAACGTCGAAAATAGGCCAACGGGCCAAACTTCAATTTTCGGTCACCGATCGCCATTGACCGGCGTTGACTCCGGCGTTGACCGGCAGCAACGGCGGTAACGGTGGAATGTGGGTAGTCCATCTTGAAGATCTCGATGAGAGGAATCCATTGGTGGTGTAACAACCGGGAAAATTCATATTTCTCGGAAAATAAATGCACAATGAATTTAAGCATTAAAATGTGAAATTAAGTGATTTAATATTGTTTAGAACTAAATAAAATGTTCTAACAATGTTAAAGGATGAAAAATGAGTAATAGTGATATTATGTGTGTGCACGTGTGTGCCACTCACAGTATCAAGAAGTAGGTCAAGATGATATTATCTTGACATAAAACTGATAAATCTGGGTTCAGCACACCCAAACTAGTAAGGATAGCCTATCAGCATGCTCAAAATTGATAATTGAGCACAAAGGTAATTTTTGATCGAAAATTCACAGTATCGAAAATTGGTCAAAATAACCTCAGATGAAAATAAAACTAATATATTTGGATTCAGGACGCTCAAATTAGTCAGGAAAGCCCATGTTGAAATTTTGGGTGAAAAAGTATATAAAGAGCGGGGAAAAAATGAGATTTCTTTATTTGCCCATGTGTATTCTCTCTCTTCATTTCTCTTTCTCTCTCTACCCGAATTGTGTACAGTAACCAACTTTCACATACGGCCTCCGTTCACGACACCGCCGGTGTCATCGGAAAGCTCTCGCCGAGCTTAGTCCGATGGTGGGTCGACGCGACGGAGCAGCCGCCGGAGCAAGCCGCACGCGCCGCCTGAAGGTCGCCGGAGCCGAAATCTTCCCGGCGAGATTTCTCCGCCGTCCGGCCACCATTTGCCATGAAACCGATCCCAAAATGTTCGTGGTGAAGAGTACTACAAAACCCATGTGGTGGATCGCCTCAACACCGGCGGAATCGCGCCGCCCGAGCTTCGAAAAGTCTGACGAAACGCCGCCGTGGAGCCGCCGTCGAAACTGCCGATTCCGGCCGAGTTGAAGCACGCCGTCGGTACAGAAATGGTCGCCGTAAAGAGGGTAGCAAAAGCCCTCAATCAATTTCGGGGAAAAAGTCCGGCACGGCGGAGCTCCACCATCGCCGCCGTGACCGAGTTTTCGGGGGTCGATTTCCAGCCATAGGAGCTTCAAATGGTGAAATTGACACCACCAATGAGTTCCTCACGTCGAGATCTTCAAGATGGACTACCCACTTGCCACCGTCGCTGCCGTCGCCGCCGGTCAACGGCGACCGTTGACCGAAAATAGAAGTTTGGCCCGTTAGCCTATTTTCGACGTTCCGGACGCATCCGCGGAGTCGGAATTTCAAGACGGGGCCTCAATAATGAAGAACGAGGAATTAGGGTTTATGTCGTCGAGATCGGACTGCAATTCGGTATAAATCCCGACCCCTTTACATTCTGCAATTTAATTGTTTGGGACTGTTATATGATTTTATGATTATTAGTATGAAAAATGTGGAAAAGAATGTATGTAAAAAGAAGAAAATGGCTGTAATGGAGAAAAATAAAAATATGTGATAATGTAATGATTTTACGTAAACAGTATGAGTTTTACGTAAAATCTAGACCTCGGGTATAGTACGTGATAGAATTAGATCAGGATAGATGGTTTTCAGGCGTTTCCTAAACGCTGGAACCTCAAAAATTAAGCGGAAATGCTGCCGAAATTTCTAAAAACGGCACTAAGGGTATTTTGGGAAACGAGGGGTAAAAATATGATCGGGAAGGGAACCCGAGCCCCCTCGAGGAATTAGGGCAAGGAAAAAGGAATGGGTAAGGTACGATTAGTAAACCGACTCTTCGAAACCCTAGAACGCAAGAAAAACATGAAACCGATTCTTAGGTCGGAATAGTACTTCCCGAGGTCCGGGAATGTGAAAATTGGTAAAATAATAAGAATTGATCCGGAAAAGGTCCGATAAGATTTAAAAAGTCAATTAGATGATTTTGAGTTTAGAAAATCCAGCCTAAGTATGAAAATGAAAATGTTATGGTTAAACGACCCATCAAGGGCAAAACGGTCATTTTGCCCAAAGATTCTCAAATTATAGGAAAAGAGCCCCAGTGACCTTGGTTTGTAAAAGCCAAAATTGAGGTTTAAGTTATGAAAAAATTACGTCAAGGGCAAAATTGTAATTTTATCAAAAGTTAGGGGTAAAATTGTAATTTTTCAAAAAGTTGGAGAAAAATTCAAAAAGGGCCATTAAGGTTTAAAAAGTTGTCCTAAGGCTATAATTAAGGATTATAAGATTAGAATGAAGCTTTTTAATAAAATAAAGGCTATAAATGAAAATGTGATTTACGGACAAAGTTTGTCTGTAGGAACCCAATCCAGACGCGATAAAGGACGTCGATGGATCCCAAGGAAAGGATAAGCACGCTATGAGTAAGTTCAGACATTTACCCGTCTGCAACTATGAACAAGCTTATCGTTTTTATATGTTTGGTATGCAAATGTCATGATGTGATTTATAATGATGCTATAGTAATGCTATAGCAATGTTATGATGATATTAAAAGATATGTTGTAATAAATAATTATAAAAAATATATATATAAATATATGTATATATTGAATTATGAAGGGAAGGCATTATAAAAGCTTTATGAGAGTAACGATATGATAAAGAGGGATAGAAGAATGGAAAGAGTAAGAACAAGAATGCTATGATAGGATGCATAAGAAAGAGATGAAATATGAAAGGAAAGAATAGATGTTTTATGAAAAGTTTTATGAAAGTTAGGTTATGATTGATAGAGCAACGATGATCGGTGATGAAAGGAATTAAGAAAAGGCATGTTTTATGATAACGAAATGATAGGTGTTTTATGAAAAATGATACGAAAGTAAAGACTTAGACAAGAAAGAGAAACAATGATAGGTTATGATGAAAGGTATGATGAAAGGATTAGAACATAACGATAAGATGTGATTGATAGAATAGAACGATAGGCTATGATCGATATGCTATGATTGATAGAAATGTGATGATAAGATACGCTAGATATAATGATGCAAATGATAAGATAAACAGAGAATAATTGTCTGCTGTAACAACTGGGAAAATTCACATTTTTCGGAGAATAAATACACAATTAATTTAAGCATTAAAATGTGAAATTAAGTGATTTAATATTGTTTAGAACTAAAATAAAATGTTCTAACAATGTTAAAGGATGAAAAATGAGTAACAGTGATATTATGTGTGTGCACGTGTGTGCCACTCACAGTATCAGGAAGTAGGTCAAGATGATATTATTTTGACATAAAACTGATAAATCTGGGTTCAGCACACCCAAATTAGTCAGGATAGCCTATCAGCACGCTCAAATTTGATAATTGAGCACAAGGGTAATTTTTGATCAAAAATTCGCAGTATCAGAAACTGGTCGAAACGACATCAGATGAAAATAAAACTGATATATTTGGATTCAGGACGCCAAAATTAGTCAGCATAGCCCATGTTGAAATTTTGGATGAAAAAGTATATAAAGAACGGGAAAAAGGTGGAATTTACTTATTTGTCCACAAATTCTCTCTCTCCTCATTTCTCTTTCTCTCTCTAGCCGAATGTGTACAGTAACTGACCATCGGAAACGGTGTCCGTTTTCGACACCGCCGGTGTCATCGGAAAGCTCTCGCTGAGTTGAGTCCGATGGTGGGTCGACGCGACGGAGCAGCCGCCGGAGCAAGCCGCACGCGCCGCCTGAAGGTCGTCGGAGCCGAAATCTTCCCGGTGAGATTTCTCCGCCGTCCGGCCACCATTTGCCACGAAACCGGTCCCAAAATGTTCGTGGTGAAGAGTACTACAAAACCCAGGTGGTGGATCGCCTCAACACCGGCGGAATCGCGCCGCCCGAAGTCGCGAGGTCGCCACCGTGGAGTCGCCGTCGAAACCGTCGTTTCCGGCGATGTTGAGCTGCACCACCGGTGCAGAAATGGTCGCCGTGAAGAGGGGAGCAAAAGCCCTCAATCAATTTCGGGGAAGAAGTCCGGCACGGCGGAGCTCCACCGTCGCCGCCGTGGCCGTGACTTTCGGGGGTATTTTCCGGCGATTGGAGCCTCCAAATGTGAAATTGAGGCTACCAATGGATTCCTCTCGTTGAGATCTTCAAAATGGACTACCCACTTGCCACCGTCGCCGCCGTCGTCGCCGGTCAACGCCGGTCAACGGCCGGTCAACGGCTGGTCAACGCCGGTCAACGACGACCGTTGACCGAAAATGGAAGCTTGGCCCGTTGGCCTATTTTCGACGTTCCGGACGCATCCGCGGAGTCGGCATTGCAAGACGAGACCTCAAAGATGAAGAACGAGGAATTAGGGTTTATGCCGTTGAGACCGGACTGCAATTCGGTATAAATCCCGACCCCTTTACGTTCCGCAATTTAATTGTTTGGGACTGTTATATGATTTTATGATTATTGGTATGAAAAATGTGGAAAAAAATGTATGTAAAAAGAAGAAAATGACTGTAATGGAAAAAACGAAAAATATGTGATGATGTAACGATTTTACGTAAACAGTATGAGTTTTACGTAAAATCTAGGCCTCTGGTATAGTACGTGATAGAATTAAATTAGGATAGATGGTTTTCAGGCGTTTCCTAAATGCTGGAACCTCAAAAATTAAGGGGAAACTCTGCCGAAATTTCTAAAAACGGCACTAAGGGTATTTTGGGAAACGAGGGGTAAAATATGATCGGGAAGGGAACCTGAGCCCCCTCGAGGAATTAGGGCAAGGAAAAAGGAATGGGTAAGGTACGATTAGTAAACCGACCCTTCGAAACCCTGGAACGCAAGAAAAACATGAAACCGATTCTTAGGTCGGAATAGTACTTCTCGAGGGTCGGGAATGTGAAAATTGGTAAAATGATAAGAATTGATCCGGAAAAGGTCCGATAAGATTTAGAAAGTTAATTAAATGATTTTGGGTTTAGAAAATCCAGCCTAAGCACGAAAATGAAAATGTTATGATTAAACGACATATCAGGGGCAAAATGGTCATTTTGCCCAAAGATACTCAAATTATGGGAAAAGAGCCCCAATGACCCCGGAATAGGTTAATGAAGTTTGTAAAAGTCAAAATTGAGGTTTAAGTTATGAAAAATCACGTTAAGGGTAAAATTGTAATTTTGTCAAAAGTTAGGGGTAAAATCGTAATTTTTCAAAAAGTTGGAGAAAAATTCGAAAAGGGCCATTAAGGTTTAGAAAGCTGTCCTAAGGCTATAATTAAGGATTATAAGATCAGAATTTAGCTTTTTAATAAAATAAAAGCTATAAATGAAAATGTGATTAACGGACAAAGTTTGTCTGTAGGAACCCGATCCCGACGCGACAAAGGACATCGATAGATTCCAAGAGGAGGATAAGCACGCTATGAGTAAGTTCAGACATTTACCCGTCTACAACTATGAACAAGTTTATCGTGTTTATATGTTTTGTATGCAAATGTCATGATGTGATTTATGATGATGCTATAGTAATACTATAGCAATACTATGATGATGTTAAAAGATATGTTTTAATAAATAATTTATAAAAATATATATATAAATATATGTATATATTGAATTATGAAGGAAATGTATTATAAAAGTTTTATGAGAGTAACGATGTGATAAAGAGGGATAGAGGAATAGAAAGAGTAAGAATGAGAATATTATGATAGAATGCATAAGAAAGAGATGAGATATGAAAGGAAAGAATAGGTATTTTATGAAAAGTTTTATAGAAGTTAAGTTATGATTGATAGAGCAATGATGATCAGTGATGAAAGGAATTAAGAAAAGGTATGTTTTATGAGGACGAAAGGATAGATGTTTTATGAAAAATGATATGAAAGCAAAGAGTTAGATAAGAAAGAGAAACAATGATAGGTTATGATAAAAGGTATGATGAAAGGATTAGAACATAATAATAAGATGTGATTGATAGAATAGAATGATAGGCTATGATCAATATGCTATGATTGATAGAAATGTGATGATAAGATACGCTAGATATAATGATGCAAATGATAAGATAAACAGAGAATAATTGTCTGCACATAACTAAACGTGTTTTGTTTGTTATGATGTAATGTGATGTTATGTAAGTAATATGTGCTATATATGCTATGCTAAAGTGTGATTAACATAATTCACACAAATAAAGTAAAGAATTAAGAAAAAAATAATAATAACGAAAGAACAAATATTCCATGAAATGTTCTATGAAAAATGAGAAATGAAAGATGATGAATGTCATGAAAAAGACGTACAGTGAAAAATCAATATAAGAAAAATAAAAGCCTACAAGATAATAAGACTGAAAATTTAAGTTGTTGGCGTACCGGTCTCCCTACAAGGTCGAGACTTCTGGTCTATATCCTCCGCGTAGATGTGGCGCTACCCCTAAGGTGGTAGATTATAGGTTGGACCAACCTCGAAGGTGCGGTTTTTATGTGACTGTGAGGTAGGTTGGTGGGTCGCTCCCCCTCCTCCCACTGTCTGCGCGCAACTAGGTACGTCCAACAACGGGCCCAACCAAAGGAAAGTGGAAAGAAAACAAACGAAAGAAGAGTGAAAAGAAAAGAAAAGAAAAGAAAAGAAAGGAAAAGAGCGTGAAAAAAAAAGAAAAGAAAAGAAAAGAAAAGAAAAGTAAAGAAAAGAAAGGAAAAGAAAAGAAAAGAAAAGAAAGGAAAAGAGCGTGAAAAGAAAAGAAAGGAAAGCAGAGAGAAAAGAAAAGAAAAGAAATGATACGAAAAGAAAAGAAAAGTAAAGAACGATATAAAAAGAAACAAACGATATGAAATATAATGGAATTATATATGTGATGTGATGTGAATGATACGTTTTTACGTGATGTTATGCTAGTGTGTATGTTACTAGTTTTAAGATATGAAATGTTAAGAGATGATGATAAAGCGATAGAAAAGTTATAAAGGTTTAGAACAGAAAGTTAAGAAATGATAGGAATGAAAAGCAAAGAAGAATGATTAGCGAAGAGATAAATGAGCATGAAGAGGTTAACATAATATGTTATGTTTCGAGGATATGTATAGACGATGTATATGATGTGTATATATGTGATGTCATATATTCTAGTAATAATATATATTACTAGTATTTATAAGTTAATGAATGTATGTTTGAACTTACTGAGCATCTAGCTCATTAGTTGTTTATATATTGCAGGTAAGCAACGTGTTTATTTAAAGTAATATGATGGACAACGGACGGATCTGCACGTGCCAAGGGACTGGGCGAGGGTATGGTATTATCATGAGTCTTTCGCTGAGCGTTCAAAAAGGAAGATGAAAGAAAGAAAGTTATGAAATATGTGTTATAAGAGTATGATAGAGTTATAGATATAATATGTAAGTTAAAAAAAAAAATTTGCTATAGAAATTGCTTTCGCTATAAGATGAGAACGTTAAGAATGAAAAGTTAAGTATGTTAAGTAAGAGGATGACGACCCACGAGGTTGCCAACCATCGCGGTCGGCGTCAGAGTTTGGCTGGTTGGTATGGTAACGTACGTGGGGGGGTCGCCACATCTGCACATAACTAAACGTGTTTTGTTTGTTATGATGTGATATGATATGATGATTTATAAGTAATATGTGTTATATATGCTATGCTAAAGTGTGATTAACATAATTCACACAAGTAAAGTAAAGAATTAAGAAAAGAAAAACAACGAAAGAACAAATATTCCATGGAATGTTCTATGAAAAATGAGAAAGGAAAGACGATGAATGTCATGAAAAAGAAGTACAACGAAAAAAAAAATCAATATAAGAAAAAAATAAAAGCTTACAAGATAATAAGACTGAAAACTTAAGTTGTTGGCGTACCGGTCTCCCTACAAGGTCGAGACTTCCGGTCTATATCCTCCGTGTAGATGTGGCGCTATCCCGAAGGTGCGGTAGATTATAGGATGGACCAGCCCCGAAGGTGAGGTTTTATGTGACTGTGAGGTAGGTTGGTGGGTAGCTCCCCCTCCTCTCACTGTCCGCGCGCAACTAGGTACGTTCAACAACGGGCCCAACCAAAGAAAAGTGGAAAGAAAACAAACGAAAGAAGAGTGAAAAGAAAAGAAAAGAAAAGAAAAGTAAAGTAAAGAAAAGAAAGGAAAAGAGAAGAAAAGAAAAGAAAGGAAAAGAGCGTGAAAAGAAAAGAAAGGAAAGCAGAGAGAAAAGAAAAGAAAAGAAATGATACGAAAAGAAAAGAAAAGTAAAGAACGATATAAAAAGAAACAAACGATATGAAACATAATGGAATTATATATATGATGTGATGTGAATGACACGTTTTTACGTGATGTTATGCTAGTGTGTATGTTACTACCTTTTAAGATATGAAAGGTTAAGAGATGATGATAAAGCGATAGAAAAGTTATAAAGGTTTAGAACAGAAAGTTAAGAAATGATATGAATGAAAAGCAAAGAAATGAAAAGATTGGATTAGAATGATAAGAGATGATCGATAGAATGTTAAAAACGATGAACGAAGAGATAAATGAGCATGAAGAGATTAACATAATATGTTATGTTTCGAGGATATGTATAGACGATATATATGAGGTGTATATATGTGATGTCATATATTCTAGTAATAATAATATATTACTAGTATTTATAAGTTAATGAATGTATGTTTGAACTTACTGAGCATCTAGCTCATTAGTTGTTTATATGTTGCAGGTAAGCAACCTGTTAGTTTAAAGTATTATGATGGACAACGGACGGATCTGCACGTGCCAAGGGACTGGACGAGGGTATGGTACTACCATGAGTCTTTCGCTGAGCGTTCAAAAAAGAAGATGTAAGAAAGAAAGTTATGAAATATATGTTATAAGAGTATGATAGAGATAAGTATAACATGTAAGTTAAAAGAAAAAAAATTTGCTATAGAAATTGCTTCCGCTTTAAGATGAGAATATTAAGTATGGAAGGTTAAGTATGTCAAGTAAGAGGATGACGACCCACGAGGTTGCCAACCATCGCGGTTGGCGTCAGAGCTCGGATGGTTGGTATGGTAACGTACGTTGGGGGTCGCCACAGGTGGTCTCAATTTCACTATTCGATGCCTCTATCGCCGGAAAATCTCCTCGAAAGCCACGGCCACGGCAGCGACGATGGAACTCTGCCGTGCCGGACTTTTTCCCGAAATTACCTTGGGGCTTTTCTTCCCCATGCCAGGGCGTCCCTTTCTGCACCGGTGGCGCACCTCAACATCGCCGGAAACGATGAGTTCCACGACGGCTTCACGGTGGCGACGTCGAGGCTTCGGACTGCGCGATCCGACGGCCGTTGAGATGAACCACCACATGGGTTTTGTAGTACTCTTTACCACGAACATTTTGGGACCGGTTTCGTGGCAAATGATGGCCGGACGGCGAAGAAATCGGCGTTTGAATTTTTTGGCTCTGGTGAGCTTCGGGCGGCACGTGCGGGCTCCTCCGGCGTCTGTTCCGTCGACTCGGCCCACCGTCGGACTCAGCTCGGCGAGAGCTTTTCGATGACACCAACGGTGTCGAAAATGGACACCGTTTCCGATAGTTGGTTACTGTACACGTGCGGGTAGAGAGAGAAAGAGAAGGGAGGAGAGAGAGTGTACATGGACAAATGAGGGAATTTCACTTTTTTTCGCTCCTTATATACTTTTTCACCTAAAATTTCAACATGGGCTATCCTAGCTAATTTGGGCGTCCTAAATCCAAATATATCAGTTTTATTTTGATTAAAGATCATCTTGACCAGTTTTCGATACTGCGAATTCTCGATCAAAAATTACCCTTGTACTCAATTATCAAATTTGAGCGGGCTGATAGGCTATCCTAACTAATTTGGAAGTGCTGAACCCACATTTATCGGTTTTATGTCAAGATAATATCATTTTGATCTATTTCTTGATATTGTGAGTGGCACACACGTGTATACACATAATATCACTATCAATCATTTTTCATCCTTTAACATTGTTAGAACATTTTATTTAGTTATAAACAATATTAAATTACTTAATTTCACATTTTAACACTTAAATTCATTGTGTATTTATTCTCCGAGAAATATAAATTTTCCCGGTTATCACAATAGTTCACTTCTTATTATGTAAATTTATCATGTACTCAATATTTTAATTAAGTATCATTTAATTTGTAAGTTATTTATTATTTTAAAATTTCTTAATGTTTTATTTAAAATTTTAGGAGTTTCAAAATGAATTTTTATATTTTATACTAATTTTTATAAATATCAATATTAATGTTAATATTTTCATAAATATCAATATTTAAATACAATATTTTTATAAATATCAATATTTTCACCCTTCAATGCAAATATATCTAAAAAGTGGGGATAATTGATTGCTACGGTGAAATATGAAAAGAACCCTTGAAATGTAAACAGTATCCTTTGATAGCAGTCTTCTTTAACAATTTCCCATATTAAAAATGAATCTTATTTAATTTCCTAGTACATGCATCCGAGACAAACGAATTTGACCCAACTGACCCACATTAAATAGATCCCAAGCAGTCGTGCTGTTGGCTCTTTTAAGTCATTGTCCAAAAACCATCCATAAAAAGGAAAAAAAAATTGTAAAAGAAAATTTATCCCTCATTCTCGCCTTCTTTGGCCAACTGAGAAGAGATCTGCAACTCGAGCTTTCAAGCTATGGCGAGGCAGGTGATTTCGGTTTGCCTAAATCGATCAAATTCAACAAATAGCTCAGATTTGATCAGCATGGTTCGTAGGTTTAACACGTATTTGGACATTGAATTTGTCGGGAGTTAGATTGAAGCAACTACCAGAAGACATTGATAAGATACTACATCTTAGATATCTCAATTTGTGATCTAATTCTATGATGAAATTCCCACTCAGGCTATGCAATTTATTTAATTTGCAGACTTTAAAAGTGAGCAAGTGTCGGAACCTTACACACCTACCAGATGGAACGGGAAAACTGATTAACGTACGACACATGCGTGCTGATGGGTGTGACCGTCTAGAACTCTTGCCAAAAGGGATTGCAAAATTAACTTGCCTTGGGACATTGGATATGTTTAATAGTACCTAATTGTGCCGAGTACAATGTGGCGTTAAACTTCGAAAATTGAAACATGTTGCAACTTTTTTCAAGGCTATTATTTTCACATAACTGGATGTGGCCACCTAGTAAATAGGAGTCAGGCGGAGTGAGCACAACTCGAGGACAAAGATTACCTTGCTGATCTGAAGCTAAGTTTTAATTACACAGATTAAAGAAGTGATGATGGCATACTCTAACCATTGCAACCACATTCAAACTGGAAATCTTTCAAGATCCGATGGTACACTGCAACCACCTTCTCTCCTAACTAGATGATGATGTTAATTTATCTTAAAAGCCTTAAGCTAAGCCACGTAAACTTATATTGCGATCGGGGTCAATCCTTGCCATCCTTGCTACCTTTGGGAAGATTACTGTCTCTTATAAAACTCCGTATAGAATACTTGTACAGAGTGGAAAAGATGGGGTTGGAGTTTTTGGGAGTAGAAAATAACGAAATGTTTAATGGACCGGTGAAGAGGTAACGGATTTTGTTCCCAAAGTTGAAAGAGCTTTGCTTTGTTAGTGTCTACCACTGGAAAGAGTGGGAAGGAATTAACGCAAGCTTTGGCTCGGGACAAGAAGAAGATCATGACAGTGAAAGAAGATTAACAATAAAGCCATGCCTTCAATCCTTGGAGATTTCCTTCTGCAACAAACTAAAAGCTCTGCCAGACTATCTCCAATCCACTCCACTGCAGAATCTAACTATCCGTTGTTGCAATAATCTCGATGGACGTCGCGAGAAAGGAGTTGGAGAGGACTGGTTCAAAATTGAACACATCCCAAATGTCCGAATTTGGTAACTCAATGATATGATGATGGAAACTCGGCATCTTCATGAAAGAACATCAAACTATGTAAGTCCGTTCCATGAAAGGATCACAGTGACAATTACTGCTATAAGTTCTGGTAACTGTATTCCTTCTCACATCTCTGCGGAGTAGCATTTTAGACTACACAATTTGCTTTTACATATATGTCTAACTATCAAGGCTAAATGTCAGTTTTTGTCAACGTCATACTGTGATAATAAGAAAATTCATATTTCTCAGAGAATAAATACACAATAAATTTAAATGTTAAAATGTGAAATTAAGTGATTTAATATTATTTAGAACTAAATAAAATGTTCTAACAATGTTAAAGGATGAAAAATGATTGATAGTGATGTTATGTGTGGATACGTGTGTGCCACTCACAGTATCAAGAAGTAGGTCAAGACGATATTATCTTGATATAAAATTGATAAATTTGGGTTCAGCACTCCCAAATTAGTCAGGATAGCCTATCAGCATGCTTAAATTTGATAATTGAGTACAAGGGTAATTTTTGACCGATAATTCGCAGTATCAGAAACTGGTTGAAATGATCTCAGATGAAAATAAAACTGATATATTTGGATTCAGGACGCCCAAATTAGTTAGGAAAGCCCATGTTAAAATTTTGGGTGAAAAAGTATATAAAGAGCGAAAAAAGTGAAATTTCCTCATTTGTCCACATACATTCTCTCTCTCCTCTCTTCTCTTTCTCTCTCTACCCCCATTTATGAATAGTAACTGACCATCGAAAATGATGTCCGTTTTCGACACCGCCAACACCGTTGGAAAGCTCTCGCCGAGCTGAGTTCAACGGTGAGTCGACGCGACGGAACAGCCGCCGCACGCGCCGCCCGAACCCGCCAGCTACCGGAGATTTTACGACGCCGTATCTCCGCCGTCCGATATCCGATCAAGCTGATTCTGGTCCCAAAAGACTCGTGGTGAAGAGTAGAACAAAACCCAGGTAGTGTTTCAGCCCAACGGCCGCCAAATCGCACCGCCCAACTCTGCCCGTCGCCGTTGCCGTCGCCGCCGTAGAACCTGTCGTTTCCGGCGGAGTTGAGTTGCAAGGTTGGTATCAAAATGCTCAGAATTTCACGTAGATCAAAAGCCCCAAATCAATTTTGGGCAACGATCACCGGAAAACGGAGATTTAAGCTCGCCACCGCCATCGGTTTTTCAAGGGGTGATTTTCGGCGATAGAGGCGTTGAATGGTGAAATTGAGACCACTAATGAGTTCCTCATGTCGAGATCTTCAAGATGGACTACCCACATTCCACCGTCGCCGTCGTCGCCGCCGGTCAACGCCGGTCAACGGCAACCGGTGACCGAAAATTGAAGTTTGGCCCGTTGGCCTATTTTCGACGTTCCGGATGCATCCGCGGAGTCAGATTTACAAGACGGGACCTCAGATATAAAGAACGAAGAATTAGGTTTTATGCCGTCGAGACCAGACTGCAATTCGGTATAAATCCCGACCTCTTTACGTTCAGCAATTTAATTATTTGGGACTATTATATGATTTTATAATTATTGGTATGAAAATTATGGAAAAGAATGTATCTAAAAAGAAGAAAATGGCTATAATAGAGGAAAAAAATATGTGATAATATAACGATTTTACGTAAACAGTATGAGTTTTACATAAAATCTAGGCCTCTGGTATAGTACGTGATAGAATTAGATCAGGATAGATAGTTTTCAGGCATTTCCTAAACGCTGGAACCTCAAAAATTAAGCAGAAATGCTGTCGAATTTTCTAAAAACGGCACCAAGGGTAATATAGGAAACAAGGGGTAAAAATATGATCGGGAAGGTAACCCGAGCCCCCTCGAGGAATTAGAGCATGGAAAAAGGAATGGGCAAGTTACGATTAGCAAACCAATTCTTAGGTCGAAATAGTACTTCCCGAGGGCCGGGAATGTGAAAAATTGGTAAAATGATAAGAATTGATCCGGAAAAGGTCTGATAAGATTTAAAAAGTAAATAAGATGATTTTGGGTTTAGAAAATCCAGCCTAAGTATGAAAATGAAAATGTTATGATTAAACGACCCATCAGGAGCAAAATGATCATTTTGCCCAAAGATTCTCAAATTATGGAAAAAGAGCCCCAATGACCTCGGAATAGGGTAATGAAGTTTGTAAAAGCCAAAATTGAGGTTTAAGTTATGAAAAATCATGTCAAGGGCAAAATTGTAATTTTGTCAAAAGTTAGGAGTAAAATCGTAATTTTTCAAAAAGTTAGAGAAAAATTCGAAAAGGGCCATTAAGGTTTAAAAAGCTGTCCTAAGGCTATAATTAAGGGTTATAAGATCAGAATCAAGCTTTTTAATAAAATAAAAGCTCTAAATGAAAATGTGATTAACAGACAAAATTTGTCTGTAGGAACCCACCCGATCCAGATGCGACAAAGGACGTCGATGGATTCTAAGAAGAGGATAAGCACGCTATGAGTAAGTTCAGACATTTACCCGTCTACAACTATGAACAAGCTTATAGTATTTATATGTTTTGTATACAAATGTCATGATGTGATTTATGATGATGCTATAGTAATACTATGATGATATTAAAAAATAGGTTTTAATAAATAATTTATAAAAATTTATATATATATTGAATTACGAAGGAAATGTATTATAAAAGCTTTATGAGAATAAAGATGTGATAAAGAGAGATAGAAGAATGGAAAGAATAAGAATGAGAATGTTATGATATAATGCATAAGAAAGAGATGAGATATGAAAGGAAAAAATAGATGTTTATGAAAAGTTTTATGGAAGTTAAGTTATGATTGATAGAGTAACGATGATCAGTAATGAAAGGAATTAAGAAAGGGTATGTTTTATGGGAACGAAATGATATGTGTTTTATGAAAAATAATATGAAAGTAAAGAGTTAGACAAGAAAGAAAAGCAATGATAGGTTATAATGAAAGGTATGATGAAAAGATTAGAATATAACGATAAGATGTGATTGATAGAATAGAACAATAGGCTATGATCGATAAGAGTATGATGATAAGATACGATAGATAGAATGATGCAAATGATAACAGAGAATAATTGTCTGCACATAACTAAACGTATTTTTATTTGTTATGATGTGATGTGATGATATATAAGTAATATGTGCTATATATGCTAAAGTGTGACTGACAAAATTCACACAAGTAAAGTAAAGAATTAAGAAAAGAAAAACAACAAAATGAAACAACGATATATATATCTTACGAAATGACAATGAGAAAGAATTACGAAAGAAAGATAGAACAACGAAAGACAAATGTTCCATGAAATGTTTTATGAAAAATGAGGAAGGAAAAATAATGAATGTCATGAAAAAGATGTACAACGAAAAATCAATATAAGAAAAATAAAAGCATACAAGATAATAAGACTGAAAACTTAAGTTATTGGCGTACTGGTCTCCCTATAAGGTCGAGACTTCAGGTCTATATCCTTCGCGCAGATGTGGTGCTACCATGAAGGTGTGGTAGATTATAGGATGGACCAACCCCGAAGGTGAGGTATTTAATGTGACTGTGAGGTAGGTTGGTGGGTCGCTCCCCCTCCTCCCACTGTCCGCGCGCAAATAGGTACGTTCAACAACAGGCCTACCAAAGGAAAGTGAAAAGAAAAGAAAAGAAAGAAGAGTGCATGAAAAGAAAAGAAAAGAAAAAAGAGTGCGTGAAAAGAAAAGAAAGGAAAAGAGAGTGCGTGAAAAGAAAAGAAAGGAAAGGAGAGTGCATGAAAAGAAAAGAAAGGAAAGGAGAGTGAACAGAAAAGAAAAGAAAGGAGAGTGAAAAGAAAAGAAAGAAAAAGAGAGCGGAAAGAAAAGAAAAGAAATAATACGAAAAGAAAAGAAAAGTAAAGAACAATAAGAAAAGAAACGAACGATATGAAAGAACGACATAATGAAATCGATGAAAAATAGATAAATAATAAAATGAAACTTAAAAGAATATAATAGAATTATATATGTGATATAATCTATTTGATGTTATGTGTATGATGTGAATGATATGTTTTTTTACGTGATGTTATGCTAGTATATATGTTACTAGCTTTTAAGATATGAAAAGATAAGAGATGAGGACAAAACGATAGAAAAGTTATAAAGGTTTAGAATCGAAAGTTAAGAAATGATAGGAATGAAAAGAAAAGAAGTGAAGAGATTAGATTAGAATGATAAGAGATGATCGATAGAATGATAAGAACGATGAACGAAGAAATAAATGAGCATGAAGAGGCTAACATATTATGTTATGTTTCGAAGATATGTATAGACGATGTGTATGATGTGTATATACGTGATGTCATATATTCTAGTAATAATATATATTACTAGTATTTATAAGTTAATGAATGTATGTTTGAACTTACTGAGCATCTAGCTCATTAGTTGTTCATATGTTGCAGGTAAGTAACCTGTTAGTTTAAAGTAATATGATGGACAACGGACGGATCTGCACATGTCAAGGGACTGGGCGAGGGTATGGTACTACCATGAGTCTTTCGCTGAGCGTTCAAAAAGGAAGATGAAAGAAAGAAATTTATGAATTATATGTTATAAGAGTATGATAGAAATATAGATATAATATGTAAGTTAAAAAGAAAAAAAGAAAATTTTTGCTATAGAAATTGCTTCTGCTTTAAAATGAGAACGTTAAGAATGGAAAGTTAAGTATGTTAAGTAAGAGAACGACGACCCACGAGGTTGCTAACCATCACGGTCGGCGTCAAAACTTGGCTGGTTGGTATGGTAACGTACGTGGGGGACGTCACACATACTTCTGAGGTTCTTTTGCTCTCTCTCTTTTAGCAGAGTTACTCTTTTCAGTTTTGTTAGATATTCCAAGGCTATCAAATGGAAAATTTCTTAGAAACTCTTAATATTTAATTGCAAAGGAGTAGATATCAGAATCATCAGTACATACTAGTAAGATGAACTTGAAACAAAAAGGAAAAGGGTTTTAAAAAAAAAAAAAGGACAAAGAGTACTAATTTTTCTTTTCTTTTGTTTTTTTTTTCCAAATTGGAAATCAATTGGATCTTTATTAGTTATAAAGCTGGAGATAGGCATAATCTTCACTTTTTTTTTTCCCGACATCAAGATGTAGTTCTTGTAATTTTTTTTTTCCCTCTCTATTTCCGGCTTAGATGGACTGTTGTTATTTTATTTTGCCTAATCACATGCATTTTGATGCCAGTGAATCTGTTTATACTTGACACGAGTATAAATTTGCATCATTTGACGTCCTTTACTTGCTAGTCTAATATTGTATCATTTAGTAGATGTTCCTTTTCTATTCACTCTCATGTGACATTAGAACCACATTATGTGTATTTTTCAGAGATAATGCACTCTCATATACAAGAGTACTCAGCTTGGGGTTGGTTTTTTGGAGTTGACAAAAAAAGTGGTATGTTTTCATGAAGTTGACAGAACTGTACTGCCTATTCTCATATGTATAATGTATATATATGCACATTTTGAGATAATGTGTCTTCAACGTGAAAGACACTTATGGTGTCTAAATTTAATTGTTCTCAAAATTTTCTGTGGATTTGTCCTGCAAGATCAAGATTCTTTTCTTCATAAAATTTTGGAGTGTATTCAGCATGCACTAAAGTGCTACTTTGTACTAGCATCTTCACAACGAAGTGGAGAATCAGTTCCAACTGATTTCTCGCTACTTAGCAACAATTTCCATTTTTTTTTCTTTTTTGGGAAAAAGTATTCTTCTTTTGTGCTTTGTTTCTAGTTGCTACAAGCAAAACGTTATCATTATCTGTTTGCAGTTTTGGAGTGTATCATCTGGAGTTAGTTCATCACGCGACTCCATTTTATTGTTTTGATTTATGACATTCTCCAAAGACACTCCGAGTAACGGTGGGAGAGGACTGACACAAGATTTCTTGCATCCCAAACATCCAAAGTCAGCAATTGGAGGACGAGGAAACTAATTGAGACAGTTCCACAAGTAGTTGTTAATCTCTGTCGATACCAATATTCTACTAACTTCTGGTAAATATAACGTTTTTCTAAATAGCCTGATTGATTGCAAAGTAATGAAAAAAACGCGTAATCTTCAGAAAAAAAAAGGAACGAAAAAAAAATATACATGTATATAATAAAACTATGTAATCAAGGTAAGAAAATAGCAGTCTGCAATAGAAAAGATAGTGGGGGTACTGATTCAAGGGAATAAATATGTTCAAGTGATATTTGGAAAACAACTTTCTTGTGTTGCAAAACATCGAAAGATCTAATAAAAACATTTAGCAAAAATAATTACAAAGGAGGTCCAAAAGGAAATTGCATCACAACATTGCTTGCCTTTTTGCGCAATAAACTGTACTAATTTTAATAGAACTACAATACCATTCAAGATTTTAGGATGTACATACTCTGCCTAGGCACCCCAACACAACCCCCACCCCCCCCCCCCCCCCCCCCCCCCCCTCCCCCTTTTTTCATTGGATGATTAAAAAAAAGAACCATTAAAAAATGTAAATTGTTACGTGATATTTAAAAAATTTTAACTGATAAGATCGCTTATCAACCATGTTCTAGAGGTGTAAATATGAATCATCCGATCTGGCCTAACCAATGCGAGCCTTTAGAGAAAACAAGTCTAGAATAAAGGTTGCCCAGCCGGGCCCTATACTCCAGTGGGTAAAGATCAGCCCTATATTTTGTATGTTGATCTAGTTATATACAAATTAACTTATCTTGTAAAATAACTAAAGGGGCGTTTGGAGAAAATTTCCATTTTAATTTTACTCAAATACAATATAATTTTACATCAAATATAAATTTTGTAACAGTGCTACGAAAACAATTACTGTTCAAAACATTTTTTAAAACAATTACATCAACTTTTCAATTCTACTATTTATCTCTACTTTTATTGATCACATCAACTTTTCAATTTTAAAATATTTTTCATCCAAACACATTTTTTATTCAAATACAAAACAAATACTTTTCAACCAAATATAACATTCAAAAAATAAATTTCATTCAAATACAATCAAAATGCAATGCGTTTCCTAAACGTCTCCTAAAACAAATGTTAAAAGATATTATATATGAGTCAGCTCAATCCAACTCCATAAGTCATAGACTTAGATCCAACCAGCCTATCTTGTAAGGTCAAACCACGATCCGATTTGTTTGACCTATCCCATATTTACAATTTTTCTTACTAATTAATATTTATAAAATTATGTATGCTACAAATATATCCAAAAAGAAGGGCTAATTGATAGCTAAGGTGAAATATGAAAAGAATCCTTGAAAAATAAACAGTATGACAAGTCTTCCTTGGATAGTAGTCTTCTTTAACGATTTCCCATTTTAATATTGAATCTTAATCATTACCTAAAAAAATGAATCTTATTTAATTTCCTAGTACATGCGTCCGAGACTAACGACTTTGACCCAACTGACCCCCATTACGTGGATTCCTAGCAATTGTGCTATTGACTTTTTAAGTCATCGTGCAAAAACCATTCATAAAAAGGGGAAAAAAACTGTAAAAGAAAATGTATCCTTCATTTTCGCCTTCTTTGGCCAACTGAGAAGAGATCTGCAACTCGATCTTTCGAGCTATGGCGGGGCAGGTGATTTTGGTTTGCCTAAGCCAGCTTAAAGTTATAGGTGAATTGGTAGCTAACGGAGCCTTAGACCAGGCGGGAGCATCGGCATTTCAAATGACAGCAGAACAATTTAACTCAATCAAGGATGTCGAAAATGGAATCGAGAAGCTCAGAAGCAATCTCACCGCCATTCAAGCCGTGCTCTCCGACGCCGAGAGAGAACAGATCGACAGTGCCTCCGCCGGAAACTGGTTGGACAACCTCAAGCAAGTTTCTCAGGACATTTCCAGTGCGTTGAACGAGTGGATTGCAGCCATTAGCAGATCAAGTGTGAATCAAAATGAAGAAGAAAGAGGTGAAGATAGTTATGCCTCTCCTTTGAAGAAGGTACGCTATATGTTCTCTAGCCTATATTCTCGGTTTTGTAGTACTCCGGTCCACCAAATTGTTCTGCGTCTTAACGTTGCTTCGACGATAAAAGAATTGAATGAAAGATTAGATACGATTGCCAATCAGAGAAGTAAATATAGTTTTGACACGGCGAGGGTTGTTAAAAAAGGCAATCAATGTAGGCGTAAGTCTACTTCTTTTGTCGATCTGAGCAAAGTGTATGGTCGAGATAGAGAAAAGGAAGTTTTGATTAGAAAGTTGTTGAGCGAGGATGGTAGTAATAGTGAAGATCGGAATGCGTTTGAGATCATTTCGATCGTGGGGACAGAGGGAATTGGCAAAACCACTCTCGCGCAACTTGTTTACAACGATAGCGAAGTTAAGAGTCATTTTGTTAAAAGAATTTGGATATGTGCCTCCAATCCTTTTGACGAGACGAAAATTGTGAAAGCAATCATCGAAGCTGTTGACGGTAGAGCTGCCGACTTAGTTGAAATGGACTCTTTACTTCAACGGATCCACACATCTATCGAAGAAAAGAGGTTTTTTCTTGTCCTAGACGATATGTGTACCGAGGGAGCGACGAAATGGGAAGCGATCAAGGAAGTACTAAAGAATGGTGCTGCAGGAAGTAGGATTTTAGTGACAACCCGAAAGGAGGAAGTTGCGGTTATGATGAGATCAGCAGAAGGTAACAAGATTGCCTTAGAGGTTTTGCCTGAGCAAATTGCTGGCTGAGTTCCAAGGTTTGAATATCCTCTATTGTTCCTTCTTTCAGCAATTATTTTGCTCTTTTTACATTTAACCAAGATGATTTGATTATTATTTTACCCTGAAACAGAACTGCCTAGCCTAGGTGAGAGGAAAGAGCAATACTAGCAGCCCGTAACTTAGGCCCTCGTCTCCAACCAATTGCCAACCCATGCATGCAGATTTATCGAGCCAAAATTCTCTCCAGCATGAAATGTCTTCAGGGCATATATAATAATGGCTTCGCAGCAAATTGTGCACGTTCTTCCCTTAGAATTTTATTCTGAAATTTGAGAGAGTATTTTGCTTGTATTTGATTTTATTTTCTTCTTACATTTTTCATCTCATGAGTTCTTTTTAGAATTTTGTGAGATGAATTGCAAGTTAGGCTAGACGCTTGGTAAGGTTAGTGAGGAATTCATATGTTAAGTGATCTAATTTAGATTTGGTTTTCATGTTTGTTTTACAAATTTTATATGTATTAGTAAATTAAATTTGATCTCATTTTCTATTTAAAATATTTTGTGTTAATTTTTCTATAAATTCAGTCATGCTTTGTTTATATCATATTGTCATATATCTGTTTTGACAAGATTTGCTTTATGAGTTGTTTTTTATTGTAAAACTGCTAAAATGTATTTTATCGATTTTAGGTCATTTATAACGATAAATCCGTTTAATTTAAATGTAAGAAATTTAATCCACTTGAACACATTTGTTTTTTTTATTAAGTTTAAATTCTAAATTTTTGATTGTTTGTTTGAGATCTAAAACTTGTAACTGAATTATAAATTGAAGATTAGATTTGAATTAGAGAATGAAGCACATAAAGGATTCACGGCGTCTCATCTCATTTATTATTGAGCTTTTCTACATTTAATTCTCTCTCTTATATTTTAGATATTTTCTCTTTCCAAACAAAAATCCACCAAAATATTTTCTCTTTTTGTCATTTTATTTCCCTATCTTTTTAAAAGTTCATTTCACTAATATTATTTATTTGTTTTATTATCTTCTTATGGACACAACCGCCTGATTTAACTAATATTATTTATTTGTTTTATTATCTTCTTAAGGATACAATCGCCCGATTTATGTTATAATTGACGAGTGCATCTTATAATTGACTACTTTACGAGTATATCATTGGATGTTAATCAAATTTTGATACCGTTACAGGGAGGTGTCAAAAGCAAATCTTACTTTTTAATTTATTTTTATTTTTATTATTTTTATTAAAAAATCCTCTCTTTCAGGAAAAGAAAAAACGGTACATATATATATATATATTCAAACCTTTTTTTTCCTTTACAGTTTGTTATTCATTTTTTTTAACGTTTAGTAAAAAATTTATATCTCAAACTTTTTTTCTTTTTTTCTTTTTACATTTCTTAATTTTTTTTCTTCATTTTCAAAAAAAAAATAGAGAGAGAGAGACAGAAATTTCATTTTTTTTCCTTTTTAGCATTTTCTTTAATTTGACAAATTTAATTTTCTGTTTAATTTTGTATTTGTTTTAGAACTGTGTAGTTTAGATTTTTCTTTTGTAGCTAGTATAACATTAGGCTGACACTTAGGTTAGTTTATAGGCTTTTACCATAGGTTAGTTTTTGACAATAAATTAGAATAAAATTTAAATACTTCTAAAAATTAGTTTTGGGAATATTGTAATTTCATGAAGACAAAAAATCTAAAGAGGTTCTGTCTAGGAAATTAGTTTTGAAGGAGACCTCGTCTCACTAATATTTTTTTTGAGAGCATTCTTAGAGGATATTATTTGCGATAATTATATGTTTGTTGTTTACCAAACTAATAACATGAAGTAAAACAAAAAAAAATAAATAAATAAAAGCAAATAAACAAAAAACAAAACAAAACAACAACTTATGGGATATGTGTTGATTCAATTGGAAGATGTTTCATCAACAAGTATTCTTAAATTTTGTCCAACATGATTTTAAGCCACTTTATAGTGCTTGCTAAAGATTCAAAGATTTGCTAAGTAGGTTTCCCTTTCATGGTTTCTCTAAAAAATGTTGACTTAAAATCTTCCTTGATGGCTTATACAATACAACTAGAGAATGTATTGAAAAGGTTGATGGTACCACCTCTTTATACCAATAATCTTTGGAAGAAGCCTATTACATGTTGGAAGACATGGCAGAGTTTGATTATTGGAGAAGGAATTATTCAACAAACAATCAAGTTTGGGAGAACAATTTCAATAATGAAGAATCATGCGTTGATCCCTAGCCTTAAGTCACGGAATCATCCATCGAATTTCAAAACTACGATGTTCAATTTATAGAAGAAATGGTTCAATCTAACAAGAAGTTGGATGACAAGATAGAAGAAATGAGAACCACAGGGCATATTGTAGCAATAGGGGATCATTTTGATGAATTGATTGCATCTACTCTTACAACAGATGCACTAATAGAAAACATGCAAGATTGCCAAATTGAGAAGCCAACACCAAAAGAGGTGCACTTAGAGTTCTTTCATGACATTGAATCTCTAAATGATGAAGGGATTGAGGACTTAATCACCAAAGAAAAGTCACTAAAAAAGTTCTAGGTGCCCAACTTTTTGTGCCAACACTAATAATTCAATATCATTTTTATAAAGATCCTATGTGGCCAACTCCTCCGGTGCCATCATTAGCATCAATAATTAGAGTCTACCAAGCACAACATATAAAACCAAATCATGTTAGAGCTACATGCTGATTTCCACATCTTATCAAGCTTAAGGGCATCAATAACCAAAACCCATATATGATGCTGTACAACACTTACTATGGGTGAAAGCCACTATTTAACGAGCACTTCTCCAAAAGTCAAGTTATTGACTATAAACCAAGTGCTTCTTAGATTGCAAACCCAGATTTCTAAGCTTTTTACTTGTCTGGTTTAATTGTCAATAATGTCACGTTTTTGTGTTTTCATTTTGTTTTATTCTATAGAAAGGAGCAAACCACCAATCCAAACCACCGCTAGTGAAGGGAGTTTTCTTAACTTTTCCTTGATTTCTTGATAACACAAGACATTGAGGACACTGTCTGATTTTGGTTGTGGGTAGTGTGCTTATTCATGCACAAGGAATTTTATGTTAGTATAAATAATTTTAAGTCAAAATATGTTGTAGCTGTCTAAGCGTGAATCTTAGGATGTTTGTTTGAGTTAATTGTGATCATTTATTACTAAGGAATAACTTCAGAGTACTTGCGTATGTTATCAAACTTTGTGGTAAGATGGTTGTAAAAGCACTTTGGTTGAGAAAAATTTCCAAGTTCAATTATTTCATTTTTGTGAGTTGTGAGTGAAGAGAAAACAATTTTTGAACGTTCATTGATATTAAAAGTCGTTTGAAATCACTATTTGGAACACCATTATACGATTTGTACATATGATTGGTACATTTGTTGAACGGATGAATCTTTGTTAGGTAGGAACTTTTCTATTGTAATTTTTTTAGTTTCTTTTTATAAATAATTATTTGTGATCTTATGTACATACAAGCAAAAACAAAACAAAAAAGAAACAAAAATAAATGCAAAAATAAAAAATAAGTGATAATATTCATTATTTTTGTTATCTTTGTTGTGTTTTTTTTTTTTCCTTAGTTTGTTAGTTTCTTCCAGACTTTGATGAAATAGGTTTGTTATTTTTTGATCAATGTCTATATATCTGCTTGTTCTAAATTGCCTATCTCACAATTGAGTGATTACTGATCCATTTCTAACTCCATGAGAGATAGACTTTACACCAAAAATTTTTCCAACACCCTTGAGGACAATGGAGTGGATGCATCCGATTGGAAAAATTTCAAAACTAAGTGCGTTTTGAGTTATGGTAAAGACGGTTTCATTTTGAAACACACACACGCCTCTAATTTATGACCAAAATAATCTTTAATAGCATCATTTGATTTTTCACTAACATTTTATTTAAAGTGTTTTGATAGCTTTGTAAGGTTTTGACTCGGTCTTATTTATCTTAATATGATTTTTCTTGTGCTTGAATTGTTAGATACTAGCAATGAACTGATTGAGAGTTATGACAAATGTACAGAAATTAAATTATGTTTATATCATTTTTTTTAAATAAAATAAATTTTAATTAAATATTTCCATCATTTGGATTCAAAATATTTTATTTTGGAAATATTTAGTTTTAATTTATTTTATTTAATTGTAGTTTTATTTGCCTTTATTTTTGTTTATTTTTGCCATTCTTTTCTTTTTCTCTTTCTTTTTCTGCAGGTGCCTCCAGCCCATCTGTCGTGCAAGATCTGTGGGCATTGACTTGGGCCCTTGAATTCAGCCCGCATTTTTTTTTTCCCTCCCAGCTGGTCCGCTTCTTTCTCTTCCTCTCCAGGTGGGCCGCGTGATCTTGGTCCCTTGTCTACAGCCAATTGCCATCTCTTGGATGTAGATTTCTTGGGTAAATTCTTTTCAGCACTAAATGTCTTCAGGGCATATGTAATGATGGCCTCTCAGCAAATTGTGCCCGCTCTTCCTTTAGAATTTTAGGCTGAAATTTGGGAGAGTATCTTCCTTGTGTTTTATTTTATTTTCTTCTTGCATTTTTTATCTCATGTCTTTTTAGAATTTTGGAGATGAATTGTAATTTAGGCTAGACATTTGATGAGACTGGGGAAGAATTTATATGGTGAGTGATCAAATTTGGATTTAGTTTTCATATTTGTTTTACAAATTTTTTATGTTTTAGTATATTAAATTTCTTCATCTCATTTTCTATCCAAAATATTTTATACCAATTTTTTATATAAATTCAATAATGCTTTGTTTATGTTATATTGTCACATATCTGTTTTGATTAGATTTGTTTTATGAGTTGTCATTTGTTATAAAATTGTTAAGAAGTATTTTATTGATTTTGGATAACTTATAATGATAAATCTGTTTAGTTCAAACGTAAGAAATTTAATCCACTCGAACACATTTATTATTTTTGTTGAGTTTAAATTCTAAATTTTCTGATTGTTTGTTTAGAATGTGAAACTTGTAACTGAATCATAAATTGAAAATTGGATTTAAATTGAAAAATGAAACTATTAAATGATTCACGACGCTTCACCTCATTTATTATTGAGTTTTTTTACACTTAATTCTTTATTTCATATTTTAGTTATTTAGTCTTTCTAAACAAAAATCTACCAAAAATATTTTCTCTTTTTGTCATTTATTTCCCTTGTTTTTTTAAACATTGGTTTCACTAATATTATTTGTTTGTTTTGTTACCTCTCTATGAATACGATTGCTCAATGTATGCTGCAATTAATGTGTGTATCTTTAAGTGTTAATCAATATATATAAGTGATTAGAGGATAAATAATAATTTGTGACAACTTATATAGACAAATCGTTACATATTAAAAATGTTAAAAAATGATTCTCGCAAACAAAAGGTTAATTTAATCACAATGGCACTCACTTGTTGGCAGAACTTAACATAATCCACCTCTTCAACTTTTCTTTTCTTTTATTTTTAAACAAGTACTAATACTTGAATTGTATTTTGGAAAGAAATTGTACCTTAATTATAGATATTTTGAAAGCAAACTGTATTTTAATTAAAAGATATATAACATAAATTATACTTTAATCAAACATAGCTATTTTGGATGTATTATTCACTCTAAATAATATTTAATTATGATTTTAGCCTTAATTAAAGCTCACATGATTTGAATGTGTTTGATGCAAAACATGGCACAACATCAAGGGAACCAGTTCAAGTACCAATTGGACCGGTTACAATGGCGCAGACTAAGAAGTTCAAAGATGCATTTGATAGACTGATTCAAGAAGTTTGGGCTCAATCAAATTCGTGGAGGCCCATTGAGTATGATTCATATGATCAACAAGGATGCATTAACTTGATTCAAACCCATGAGGAATTCAGCTAATTGTTTCAAGCCCAAGACCTTTTTTTTTTTTAACCAAGGAAGTTTGAATTTGTGGTAGAACTAGGGCTGGCAATTTGGGTCACGACACGACAACACGACACGAAACCCGCACGAAGTTAGAGGGTTTGGGTTTTCTTTAAATGGGTTTGGGTCAAAACGGGTCGAACCCGTCAAACACGATTAAATAAAGGGTTGAACCCGCACGAACCCACCAACCCGCAATTGACACGAAATAACCCGTTTAATAAATGGGTTATATATGGGTTAACACGAACACGACCCATTAATTACCCATTTATAATTTTTAATATATATTATATAAATTTTTAAAGTTTAAAAATTTAAAATTCAAAATTTAAATATAAAATATGTATTTTAGTTTTTATATGTATATTTTTAGTTTTGTATTTATCTTTTGTGATCTAAATTTAAGTGCGGCTTGATTGTGAACTTAATTTGATTGTTATTTAGATGTTTAATAAGTTTTTTTAATGTTAAAATTGATGATAGGTTAGTTAAATAGGTTAATTAAATATATCAATAACAAGTTAGTTAAGTAGGTCAATAACAGATTGAATGACCTGTTTATGATCCTTTTAGTAAGTGGGTTTAGCATACACGACACGACACGACACGACACGTTTATGACCCGTTAAGGGTTTAGTAGACACGACACGTTTATGACCCGTTTACGACACGACACGACACGTTTATGACCCATTTAATAAACGGGTCATAAACGTATCGTGTCGTGTCAACCCGTTTATTAACGGGTCGTGTTCGGGTTGTGATTTTTGACACGATTATTAAACGTGTCGTGTTCGTGTCGAGTGTATTCGTGTCAACAAACGTGTCAGACATGACACGAATACGACCCGCTGACACGATTTGCCACCCCTAGGTGGAACAACTACCTTCCTACTTTTAAGTATTGTTTAGGATTTAGGTGAATTTTTTTTGGTTAGGATTGCAACAAACTTTCGAATTTGGTTAGAATTAGATTTTTAAATTTCAGTTAGGATTTAGAATTATCTTTTATAACAAAATTTCAAAAAAATTTCGGATTTTTTAGACTTATCTTTTGCAACCAATTTTCAGATTTTTAAGAATATTCTTTGTAACAATTGCCTATAAATAGGCGTCTTCATGGTAATAAAAAAATACATAACATCAATTTTATTCACAAATATGGGAGTTCTATTTCTCTTTGGTTCTTTAAGAGCTATTCGAACTTATCGGAGTTTTCCGTGGCGTTCACCATCAGCTTATCAAATGGATTTCCATCACCATTTGTGGCGTTTTCGTTATACTAAGGTTCTTGTTTCACAATAAGCAACGGGTTGAGGTCGTTCTATACCGAAGTTCTTGTTTTTATTAAAGCAACGGATCAAGATTCCATCCAAAGCTTGAGAGTCTTAAAACGTTCTTAGGGTTCTAATCTTGTTGGATCTCGTTATTCTTGACGAGGTTCGCATCATTATTTAATTTCTATTCTTTTTTTTAATAAAATACTAATAGAGATGTCATTTTCTTAACAATAACATTCGAGAAAATATAACGTATAAAATTGAAAATTAGAAATCAACTGGAGATTGAGAGAATATAAGTTAAGTATCATTTGTAAAAATAATCTTATAATTGATTTCTTTTAAAACAAAGCTTTAATTTAGTTTAACTTAAAAAATTTAACTGATTTTTTGAAAAAAAATAAAACAAGAAAAAAAAAACTAAACCAAGCTAAATCTGGGTTTTGGAAGAACCATTACATTTCAATACAATCAAGTTTTTATCAAAATGTAAAAATATTATATTCAAATACTAAAATATTAAAATTTTAAATCTAATAAATCACTTATTACTATTCTACTTTTTTTTATTACTTTTATCAACCACACTTTCTCTCTCTATTTTTTTTATCTACTTTTATTAATCATATCATATACTTAATATCTAAATACAATTCAACTACAAAATATCTAAATACATATTATATTTAAATATAATATAAATTTAAAATATCTAATGCCTCATTTATTTACAGCATTTCATTCGTATTACATTTAAATACAATGTAATTTTCATCTAAATGTAAAACTATTACATTTTAAATTCAATATAATCACTATTTATTATTTTATTTTATTTATTAATAACATTACGTACGCTCTTTTTCTCTCTTTTTTTTCTCTTTATTTTTACCCATCATATCACATATTCATTATTTAAATATAATTCCAAACTTTTTATCTAAACATGTATTGCATTATATTTATGGGATATTTGGTAAGTGTATTGCATTTGCATTGCGTTTAAATATAATACATTGAATATAATTTATATTTATAAGAGTATGTAATGTTATTCATTATTTAGATATAATTCAAAAACTTTTTATCTAAACATGCATTACATTGTATTTATGGGATATTTAGTAAGTATATTGCGATTAAATACAATATATTGAATACAATTTATATTTGATGAAAAGTATTTGTATTACATTTGAATACAATATATGTTTGGATGAAAAATATTTGAATTTTATTTAAATAATTAATATATGATGTAATGAGTAAAAATTAAAAGAAAAAAGAAAAAAAAATGTGATGTGATTAATAAAAATAATAAAATAATAATTATATTAAATTTAAAATGTGATACGATTATTATTTGAATGTAATATTTATATATTTAAATAAAAAATAAAATTATATTTAAATATAATATAATAATATATATAAATAAAATATTAATACATTATAGATTAATGTAATATTAATAGAATATTTTATCCGAACGCTTCATAAACGCGAAACATACGGTTGTTGAGGAATGAAAGCTAGCAGGTAATCATTGTTAGTTGCAATGAAATTCCAATGGGACCTACCTTTCCACTGGAGACTTTCGATGTCCGCTAATTAATGCGGACCTCGTACAGATAAGGATGCATTAATGGCATCGATGTAGGCGGTGGAAGACAACTCAAAAGTGCTATGCAAAGAGAAGCTCCGATGCGGATCGCGGAAATTTCCTTAGAAGCACAATTATATGTATATATAATTGTGTTAATCTCAAGGAAATTGTATATAGGTTATTGTGCTAATTTCATGAAAATTTCTTGGATAAAATATTTATATGTACATATAACCCATTAATAAACAGTGGAAATATTACCAGCCATCTGTATATAAACCTAAAACATTGAAAAAAAATATATTAATAACAAATGAGCAAAATAAATGAGGGAAAAAAAAAAACAAAGTCAAAATCGAATCGAACTTGCACTAGCGTATATCCGTCTATCTATTCAAAATTCTAATTTAAAAATTTCATTCTAAATCGATATATCAAATGCATATATATCAAAAAATTTTCACTTATCACTTTAATCTTTTCTTTTCTCTTTGACTAAACATATTCTAGGAGAGTTTAAATGATCTGTAAAAAGATTTTGATATACATAAATATTTGTTAGGAGCGAAAAAATTAAAAAAAAAAAAGGAAAAAAGGCTTAGAGAATGGATTAATAATCCTTCTAAACATTTTAGCTTCTAGATAAAATAATTCAAATAAAATCTTTTTTTTTTCTTTTTCTTACTGTCAAACAAGATAAATGATTTTTGTTTTATTTTCCTTAATTTTTATATTAAAAATCACAAAAGAAAAGAAAGTAAAAAGCTCCTTCCTTTTTTATTTCTTTCATTTAAACTATCTACCACTACTTCATATTTTCTCTTGGTGCACTAAAATTCTCCAGCGCTGGGAAAAGTAAATCAATCCAAATATGATATATTTTTTCCCCTGAGAATTCACATGGTCTGCTGCAAGTAGAAATCATCTACCAGCTTCCTTCCCCGATTGAACGTGCAGTCTATTGCATTAATGCATATTTAATGCTAATGATTCAATGGATTATACGAATTGCTATATGTCTATATATGAATATTATTAAAATTTAATTAAGAAGATTATAGCAAGGAAAAAAATTATATAAATATTTAACATGATTCTATGATGAGTCTTTAACAATTTAAAAGGAAAACAATAGAGAAGATTTACTAATAAGTTAAGAATATTATAAACAGATTCCTTATAAATATAACTGTAGAATCTAACTAGTTAACAAATCTTTTAAATCAAAATTTTTTTTAAAAAAGATATCAAATTATTATTATTATTTAGTAAGATATCACATCAATTTCAGCTAATTGTTATTATTATTATTATGATAATTAAAAATATATTAACAAACATTTACATCGAAATTTCAATGGACTTACCTTTTAATAAAGACTTTGATGTCTGCTAATTGATGTTGTCTTTGTTAAAGATAATATTAAAGATAAGGATGCATCATTATAGATAGTGGAAAACAATTTAAAAGTACATTATTATAAGGATGCATTATTAATGATGTTTGGTTGTGTAATACAAATAAATACTAGAAATCAACTATCTGCCATTCTGTATACAAAACTTACATGTAAAATATTATGAAAAAGAAAGGAAGGAAAAAAAGTAAAAAGGTAGAAATCCAACTTGAACTGGCGTTTGTCTGTTTATTTGTTTATGCATACGTAGAAAAATTATCGGCAAATATAGGAGATCTATTTTCTAATACTATTTCCTTTAAAATAAAAAAATAACACTTTTTTTTTTTTGACGAAAAGTTTAACGGGAAATTTCTTGGCAAATAGAGAGTTTGACTTGCTTAACTTACACGGTCAGTCTTGCTTTAAAATGCACGTACCAACAGAACTCTTTTATTTTATTTTTATTTTTATTTAAAAAAATCAATAAAAATTTTAATTTAAAATTTTCATTCTAGATTGACACATCAAATGTATATATGTCAAAATTTTTGTTCTAATTCCTTAATCTTATCATTTCTATTCTATCAAACTTATTTAAAGAGAGTTGAAATGATTCAAAAAAAGATTTTGATATACATAATTATCTATTAAGAGAGAAAAAATGAAAAAAAAAAAAAAAAAGCTTAGAGAATGAATTACTAATCCTTCAAAATATTTAGCTTCAAGATAAAATAATTCAAGTAAAATCTTTTCTTTTCTTGTTCTTACAACCAAAGATGGATGATTTTTATATGAAATGCACTTTATTTAAAGTTAAGTCCGACAAAGTTTTAAGAAAAAGGTTTCCTCTGAGACAGCACGCGGAGGGAGAAATTTTATGTTTTTAGTGTGGCACTTCACCCAACACAGAGGATATCATCCTCCGCTATAAGATTCTTTCTGTTTATTCAAATATTACGGCCGTCCTGAATTAATGGCTTTATCCAAACTTAATTCATGTGACAAATCACTGTAAAACCTTTTTCAAAGCTTCAACACAACTATATATCAATTAATTTGTCGTAAAAAAATAAATCATCATTATACAGTAGGATCTCATACATATAATATACGTTTTTTTTATTATAAAATCTAGTCAAAATCATATATAGTACTGTACATAATAACAAACAGTTTTACATCAGTCAGATGGTTAAAAAAGATAATTTTATTGTATCAGTGTATTTTTTTCAGGTGTTGCAGTAGAAATCTCCAAGCAGAAATATAGTAAAATTCTTTTTCTTTGGAACTGTGGTCTGTAGCACTTGTCTTGTCCAAAAGAACTTTCTCAGCGCATGCATAATAATTTCGTTGCCAGCATCCTTACCATTGGGAGCAATATTGTAATTTAAAGAAAACACACACACACACACACACACACATATATATATATGTATAATAAAAGTTATAACTTTTTTTTTTTGGCTAAATAAAAGTTAAAATTTGATCCCTCTAGAAAAGGAAACAACTTGATTGTAGGTAAACACTGATAATTAACTAATCGGGGAGGGAAGTTGCTATGCAATTATTATCGATAGAATTAGATGTATCAATTTTAATTTTAATTTTTAAATATAAACTTATATGTTAACATCATCTTTTTCTTCTCATGTATGTTTTCTTAAAAATTTCTTAAAATTTATATTCATACATTATGTAAACTCGTTAATGACCAGTGTATCATGTGCTTATTACAGTGCTCGTTCATTTTATGGATAATGAATATCAGCTACCGGTTATTTATATACACTAATTGCAGATCATGTGTCTCTTTTATTGAGAAAAAAAGCAATTTTTAAAATATTTTTTATAATAGTTTCATATTAAGCTACTTGATTGAATCATTTTCTCTACTATTTTCCGCTAAGAATATATATAAATAGATATGTTAACACAACCTATAGTTTTGAACAATCGTACTTGTTACATTTATATCTCTATATATCAAAGTATGAAAATGTACTCACTATATTTTTTTAAAAATTAGTTAAATTCTTAACTAATTTTTTTAATGGTTTTCTTATATTGTAATATATAAAAAAAAATGATGTGACATGATGTTTATTTATTTAGTACCTATTTTATAACATATAATCTGTTTTAGTTTCAAATTTTAGTATAAGCACAAACAATAATAAATTTTATGAACTAAAATAATAAATAAAAAACTCAAGGAAAACTTTAACTTCTTTAAAAAAAAATTTCACTAGTGTTTCATTTGCTTCCACAACTTTAATACACTTGGTTTTTTTCAAAAAAAAAAAAAAAGTACTTAGATTACACGCTTTAGTTTTTTTATTAAAAAAATGATATAAATATGTTAGATAAGTAAAATGGGGTGTAAAGAAAGCAACGGAGAGGAGGAAAAAAGCAATGAAGTGGAAAGGAAAAGGAAGGCAGGAATAAAGGTAATAGACTACGTAAAAAAATGTAATGGTGATCTATGTGTATATTAGGCTTGTGAAAAATGTAAAAGGAGTTAATTAAAAAAAAAAAAAAAAAGCTAAATTGTTTTGAGGTGCAAAAGAAGTATGAGGCATGAGAGAAAAATAAAGCCTTGTGGTTTAAAGTAAACTATTGGATTAAAATTAAATTAAAAAAAGAGTAAACTTTAATGATTCAACCAAAGGTTAAAGTGCAAAAGCCATTAATTATACTTTTGTATATAAGTTATAGATGGATAAATAAATGCAAAATAACAAACATGAGAAGGGGCAAAAAATTCCAAATCCAACTTGGGCTAATGTATGTCTGTTTTTTTATACAATATTTTGAGTGGCATGCCTTGGGCATATTTTCCGTTTGGTAATTATAAATGCATATATATATATATGTGTGTGTGTGTACCTTGCATGTGTTTCTTTTACAAAGGAAAAGGCCCATGTTTAGTAGCGGAGCCATACTTTTTTTTTTTTTTTTAGGGGCACAAATTGAAGCAAAATTTTGAATAAAATCTACAATTAAACAATCTTTTCCTTTTCCTTATCTATTTGTATCTTTGATTTTTTTTTTTTTCAACTAAACTAATTAAGCTTGTACATCAGAGTTTCAAATTTAATTCTATGTTTAAATTCTGGAGTCCAAAAAATTAAAAATATATATAATAATATAGTTTATTTTATTTTTTTGAGATTTTAAATTTGAAATATGAATAATTAAAAATCAATACTTAGGGTACAATTAATTTTTTTAAAATAATTTATTGCAATTAATAAATTTTAGAAGGCGAGCAAGTAAAAAACTGTAAAAGGTTTTTGGATCCTGTCCAGATCCTTAAAGAGCTATTGAGGCCATGGGGGCAATAGATCCTTAAAGAGCTATTGTGAAGCTCCGCCCCTTCACAAGCTCAATATCAATTCAATTCAAACAAACTTCTGATAGATTAGATTGGATAAAATTTTTAAAAATTAACCTTTGATAGCATCGGTTGCAATATTGCTAGAATAGGTCGGTTTATAGCTTAGGAACACCCAATTTTTTCATTGTTTAGATGCATTTTTGGTATTGTATTAAAAATTCTTTAATTAAGAGAATTGAGCTATAAGTTATAATTCCCCTTCCCGAACACAAAGTTAGCTTTTTTGCTTCACAAATGTGGAGCCACTTATTTTCTATGATGGATAGAACATCTATAATGTATATGTCTATATTACTTATAAAAAATATGAAAAATAATTTATGTTTTAAAAGTTATGCTTTAATGTATAGTGTTATTTTTATTATTATATTTATGTTTTATCATACTTTTTGAAATGTATAATAAAGTTTCATTATTAAAATCATTTAAAAATATTAAAACTATAATGATTAGATTAAAAGTTGAGATAACAATCTACTTAAATTAAATGTCAAATTTAAACGTTGATAATATTTGATGGGAATTTTCCTTCAAATTAAGAAGTTTTGTATATGGTAAATTTGATATCAAATATAAAAGTATTTCTAATATAATTTTAAATTATTGTGTTAATGGTGAATTCTGACATTTGCTTAAAAAAAAAAAAAAACTCTCTAATTGAGTGTTATATTTAATTTTAAATTTGTCAAATTTTAAAATTTATGATAAACTTGTCTCAAGGTATGATCAATACAAAATTTAACATTAGATTTTAATTAGTTGTTATTTTTATTTTTTAAGTATTATTATAATATTTCATTTTTGATTTATTCAAATACAAAAGTTAACTTCTATAAGTTTCAAAATATAATATATTGGTAACAAAAAGTAGAAATATTATCGGAATTCATTATTAGTTGAAATATAAAATAAGGTAATATTATTAACACAATTTTATATTAATTATAGTATTATCATATATAAATATATTGAAAATAATCTACCACTTTATAAAGTAATTTTTTTTAAGTATAAATATCAAAATGTAACATTAACACGTTAATTTAACATTTAACTGAAGGTGTTCCTATTGGTTTGCTCCTTTTGGTGTCATCAAAAGTAGTAATTCTTACCTTCTCGTGCTATCTACGACAATGCAACCCCGTCCTTATAAGAAATGCACTTTATTTAAAGCTAAGAGGTGTTTGATAAACTCATTGTATTTTGATTGGATTTGAATGAAATTTATTTTTTAAATATTGTATTTGGTTGAAAAGTATTTGTTTTGTGTTTGAATGAAATGTGCGTTTGGATGAAAAGTATTTAGAGTTAAAAAATTGATATGATTGATAAAAATAGAAATAAATAGTAGAATTAAAAAATTAATGTGATTATTTTAAAAAATTTTATATAATAATTATTTTCGTAATACTATTAAAAAATTTATATTTGATATAAAATTATATTATATTTGAATAAAATTAAAATGTAATTTTTTTATCAAACGACGCACCTAAGGCCAACAAATTTTTTAGAAAAAGGTTTCCTCTGGGACAGCACGCGGAGAGAGAAATTTTAGGAGATTGTTTAGTGTGGCTCTTAACCCAACAGGGAGGATATTATTCTCCACCATATAATTTAATAAGATTACGTTTATTTAAATATTATGGCCTCAATTAACGGCTTTATCCAAATTCAATCCGGGGAGTTTCGGAGGAGACCGAAAACATTATTTTTAGGTTGGGAAAAAGTTATTTTAGAAAATATGTTTGGGAGAAAAAATTATTTGAGGTGAAAAAATAAAAAATTTTAAAAATTTTTTTAGAAAAAAAAAATCAATATGGATATTATTTCGTTCATCTCAAAATTTTATGTAATTTAAAAAAAATATATCTCATTTAGACTTATATACATAAAGTTATGAATTTTAAAATTTTGAGTTTACTGTAACGTTTTGGAGATATAAATAGTAAAAAATAGTAAAATTTTAAAAAAAAGTTGATTTTTTAGGTTGAAAAACAGCCCCCAAACGGACCCTTAATAAGATGAACCACTATACAACTTTTTTTTTTTTAAGATTCCGTTTATTTATATTACGTTTGAATGTAATATATTAAATATAATTTATATTTAGAGTAAAAATATTTACATTGTATTTACATGTATTTAGGTTTAAAGTATTTGAATTATATTTTAATAATAAATATGTGATGTGATAGGTAAAAATAAAGAGAAAAAAGAGAATATGTGATGTGATTAATAAAAGTAATAGAAAATGTAAAATAATGAATTATAATTATACTGAATTTAAAATGTAATGTAATTGATATTTGAATGAAATATTTTTATAATTAAATGAAAATTATATTATATTTGAATGTAACGTAAATGTAATACTGTTATTAAATAAAGGTAAAGCTTTAGGATAACTATTTATTAATTAATTTATCGTAAAGAAATACATCATTGTTACACAGTAGGATATCATACACACAATATATGTTTATTTATTATAAAATCTAGTCAAAATCATATGTATTTAATAACAAACAGTTTTACATCTATTAAATGGCAAAAAAGATAATTTTATTATATCAGTGCATTTTTTCAGGTCATGCAGTAGAAATCTCCAAGCATATATATATGGTAAAGTTCTTTTTCTTTGGACTGTCGTTTGTGGCACTTGTTGTCTTGTCCAAAGGAACTTTCCCTGCGGACGTATAGTAATTTCGTTGAATGTACCTTTACCATTGAAAGCAATACTGTAATTTAAAGAAAACACACCCAGATATATATATATATATATGCTAATTTTTTTTTGGCTAAATTAAGAGTTAAAATCTGATCCTCTAGAAAAAGATACAACTTGATTATAGGTAAACAGGGGCAATAAACTAATCGGGGAGGGAAGTTGCTATGCATTTATTACGAGTGAGTAGTACCGAAAACATTAATTTTAAGAATAAACTCATATTTTGGTGAGTTGTCAACTTTTTTTTTTCCCTCTTGCATACTTTTTTTAAAAATTTCTTGAAAATTATATACATGCATTAGTAATCTCATTAATGATCAGTGTATCATATACTTATTCATTTTATGGATAATGAATATCAACTATCGGTTATGTATATATACTAGTTACTGAATATGTGTCTCTTTTATTAAGAAAAAAAAAATATTTTTTACAATAGTTTCATATTAAGCTACTTGAATGAATCATTTTCTCTACTATTTTCCAAGTAAAAAAATATATAAATAGGTATGTTGACACAACTTATAGTTTTGAACAACAGTACTTGTGCCATTTATATCTCCATATATAAAAAAAAATGAAAATGTTCTCATTGTATTTTTTAAAAAATTAATTAAATTGTTAACTAATTTTTTAATAGTTTTCATATTTTGTAATATAAAAAAGAAGTAATGTAACATGTTATTTATTTATATAGTAACTATTTTAAAACACATAATATGTTTCGGTTTTAAATTTCAGTGTAATCACAAATAATAATAAATTTTATGAACTAAAATATTAAGTAAAAAAACTCAAGGAAAACTTTAACTACTTAAAAAAAAATTTTCACAACTGTTTCACTTATTTAATTAATATACTTGGTTTTATTTTTTAAAGAGTACTTCGATTACATGCTTTAGGGGGGTGTTTGGGGTGATGCTTAGAGACATTATTTTTGGATTGGAAAAAAGTTATTTTGGAAAATGTGTTTGGAAGAAAAAACTGTTTGGGGTGAAAAAATAAAAAATTTTAAAATTTTTTTTAGAAAAAAAATATCAATATGGATATTGTTTCGTTCCTCTCGAAATTCTATGCAATTTAAAAAAAATTTATCTCATTTGAACTTGTATACACAAAATTATGAACTTTTAAAGTTTAGAATTTACTGTAGCGTTTTGAAGACGTAAATAATGAAAAATTATGAAATTTTAGAAAAAAGTTAGTTTTGGATGTTTGAAATTCTATTAAGCAATAAAGTGGAAAGGAAAAGGCGAGTCGGAGTAAAGGTGAAAGACTACATAGAAATATGTAATGGTAATCAATTTTAATATATACACATAGTAGGTTTATTAAAAACGTCAAAGGGGTTAATATTAAAAAAAAAAAAAAAAACCTATATGGTTTGGGGTGTAAAGAAGTATGATTTGGCCATGTTTATAGATTATTTGTTGTGAGGCAGGAAACGTTAATATCCTTTTCTCAATTGCCACGTTTTAAATTGTGATTTGGCCATGAAGTTTTGTTTTATATGCTATTTCATAAATTAATAATTTTAAAGAAATGTTTGTGAAAGCATAACATATGGTATCTTGTAAAATATAAATATATATATGCATATTTTATTTTTGAAAGATGGTTTAAACTTGGACTTGTAAAGTTAAAACAAGTTTTAAGTGATTACAATCCTATCGATTGAAGACCCGGTAGGTAATTTTTATACTATAGATCTATGTTATATGATAGGATATGCTCCAAAGAATGTCATTACAGAGACCAACCCCAGTTTCCGGATTCTCCAAATGTTTTAAAATGTGACAAACATAAGAGAGATTTTCGGAGGAAGAAGAAATGAGTTTGGGAGTGAAGAGGGAGTGCTGGCGTGGGAAAGTTTTGTTTTGAGGACAAAGCCATGGATTTGTGTGAGGTTTTGGGATTTGTTATATTGAATTAAACCCAATTCTTTGGGGTTGAAGAGGGTTGTAGTTGAGTGATATTTTGTATATATATCAACATCAGTGATAGAGTGTTGCATTGCTTAGTTTTCAATCTGAGACACCCAAGTGAATAAGGGAAGGACAATGCAAACTGCATAAGGAAAAAAGAGAGGATCAAGAAGAGAAAACTAAACTATTTTGGTAGAACAAGGGAAAAACCAATTAACGAACTATGTTTTGTCATACTTATTAAAAGTTTTGAATTGCATAATAAAGTTTTATTATTGAAATCATTTAAAAATATTAAAACTATAATGATTAGATTAAAAAGTTAAAGATAACAATCTATCTATATCAAATGTTAAATTTAACATTATTCATATTTGATAGGAAATTTTCCATCAAGTTAAGAAGGTTTGTGTAAGTTAAATTTAACGTCAAATATAAAAGCATTTTTAATATAATATTAAATTATTATATTAATGGTAAATTCTGACATTCGTTAAAAATAAAAAGCTCTTTAATGAAGTGTTATATTTAATGTCAACTTTGCTAAATATTAAACTTCATAATCAACGTCCTATAAGGTATAGTCAATACCAAATTTAAAATTTGATTATAATTAGGTTGTCTTAAAAAAAAAAAAAAGTAGTTATTATAATGTTTCATTTTTATTTATTCAAATTCTAAAGTTTGCTTTTATAAATTCTAAAGCATAATATATTAATAACAAAAAGTAAAAATATTATTAAAAATATCATTATTCATTAAAATATAAAATAAAATAATATTATTTTACATATTTTTATAATAAATATAATATTATTATACATAAATATATTAAAATAACCTATTACTCTATAAAATACTTTTTTTAAATTTAAATACAAAAATTTATTATTAATACATAAATTTAATATTTAATTGAAGGTGTTCTTGTTGGTGTGCTCCTTTTGGTGCCATCAAAAGTAGTAATACATGTCTTATCGTGCTATCTACGATAATTCCCTCCATCATTATATGAAATGCACTTCATTTAAAGCTTTAAGTCCAACCAAGTTTCAAGAAAAAGGTTTCCTCTGAGACAGCACGCGGAAAGAGAAAATTTAGCGGATTCTTTACATTACGTTTTATATTGTTTTTTAAATATGTTATGTTTACAAATTTTTTGAATTTGAGATCGTTTTGAAAACAATTCTGAGAATATTTCTGAAATTGTGTTTGATTTTATTTTCTGAGTGTATGTTTTGAGAAACAAAAAAGTGAAACTGTGTTTGGTTATATTTTTGAAAATCAGTCATTTTATAAGTATTCTATAAAAACATATTTATGTTTGATTTAAAAAAAATTATTATGAATAACGAAAATTAAAAATTAATAAAAATTTTTAATTGAAAAATGAATTAAAAATTAATAACCATAATATTTAAATAATTACTATATCAATTAAATATTAATTAACCATAATAATTAATTACAAGTACATTACAAAGTAATTATTAATAGTTGAAGTAACATTTAACTAAAAATCATTAAAAAATGAGGTGGCTATGGCGGATGGAGTTCGGGTTCAGCTCGATTGGGTTCGTGAGGCTGGCATGCCTCAGTGTGGTGCGGGGTATCGTTTGGGGTAAAGGAGAAATGAAAAAATAAAATCAGAGAAAACGACTTTTAGTCGTTTTGGGAGTAAAAGAGATTTTAGATTTGTTTTGAAATCTATTTTCAAAAATAATACAAATCAAACACAATTTCACACCAATTTTGAAATCAATTTCCTAGGAAATCGTGAAATCTGTTTGGAAACAAAACAAAACACGCGCAGAGTGTGGCACTTCACCCAACATAGAGGATATCATTCTCCAGTATATTATTTAAGTTATATTATTTAAATATCATGGCCTTGGCTTTATCCAAACTTAATTAATATAAAGAACCACTGTAGAACCTTTTTTAAAGCTTCAGCATAACTATATATCAATTAATTTGTCGTATAGAAATAAATCATTGTTATACAGAGGATCTCATACACATAATATACGTTTTTTATTATAAAATCTAATCAAAAACATATTACAGTAATGTATATAATAACAATCAGTTTTATGTCAATGCTAAAAAAGATAATTTTATTATATCAATGCAGTTTTTCAGGGCATGCAGTTGAAATCTCCAAGCAAATATATAGTAGAGTTCTTTTTCTTTGGACTGCAGCCTGTAGCACTTGTTGTCTTGTCCAAAGAACTTTCTCTGCGGGCGCATAGTAATTCATCTTTACTATTGGGAGTAACTTTGTAATTTAAAGAAAATACACACATATATATATATGTATATAATAAAAGTTAAAACTTTTTTTTTTGCTAAATTAAAAGTTAAAATTTGATCCCTCTAAAAAAACGATACAACTTGGTAAACAGTGGAATAAACTAATCGGGGAAGGAAGTTGCTCTACAATTATTACGAGTGATATTAGAAATATTAATTTTAATTCTAATTTTTGAGTATTAACTTATATATTAATGAGTTGTCATTTTTTTTTTCTTGCGTGTGCTTTCTTAGAAATTTCTTGAAAATTATATTCATGCATTATGTGAACTCATTAATGATCAATATATCATATGCTTATTCATTTTATGGATAGTAAATATCAACTACTGGCTATTTATGTATACTAATTCCAGAAGATATATCTCTTTTATTGAGGGAAAAAAACATTTTTTTAAAATATTTTTTACAATAGTTTCATATTAAGCTACTTGAATGAATCATTTTCTCTACTATTTATATATAAGTTGGTATGTTAACACAACCTATGGTTTTGAACAACAGTACTTGTGACATTTATATCTCCATTTATAAAAATATGAAAATGTACTTACTGTATTTTTTAAAAAATTAATTAAATTTTTAACTAATTTTTTAATGATTTTCATATATCGTAATATATAAAAAAGGTAATGTAACAGGACAGTTATTTATTAAGTAACTATTTTATAACACATAATCTGTTTCGGTTTTATATTTCAGTATAAGCACAAACAATAATACATTTTATGAACTAAAATAATAAATAAAAAACGCAAGGAAAACTTTAACTTCTTTAAAAAAAAAAAGTGTTTCATTTATTTAATTAATATATTTGGTTTTTTTTTTTTTAAGTACTTGGATTACATGCTTTAGTTTTTTTATAAAAAAAAAAAAAAGATATAAAATGGGGTGCAAAGAGAGAACGATAGGGGGAAAAAAGCAATGAAGCGGAAAGGAAAAGACAGGTAGGAATAAAGGTGAAGGACTACATCGAAAAATGTAAAAAGGTAATCAATATTAGAGCATGGTTGGACAAAATTTTGCCTTTTTCAAATATTTTTTTTTAATATTTCGTCACTTTTCATTATTTATATCTTTAAAATATTATAGTAAACTCTAAATTTTAAAAATCTATAATTTTGTGTATACAAGTTTAAATGAGATGTTTTTTTTAAATTATATAGAATTTCAAAAGGAAAAAAACAATATCCATATTGATATTTTAAAAAAAAAAATTTATATTTTATATTTTTTTTACTCTAAACAGTTTTTTTGCTCAACATATTTTTCAAAACAATTTTTTTCTAACACAAAAAATATCTCCAAGTATTCTCTCAAACACCCTCTTAATATATGTGCATGGTAGGTTTGTAAAAAACGTAAAAGGAGTTATTAAAAAAGAAAAAACCCTAATTGGTTTAAGGTGCAAAAGAAGGATGAAGGGTGGGAGGAAAATAAAGCCTTGTGGTTAAAAGGAGTTATTAAAAAAAATGTTAAAAGATATTATGAGGCCGTTTGTTTTTATTTTCAAAAATGACTTTTCTTTTTAAAAAATATAGAAAATGAAAACGATCTTAAAATAACGTTTGTTTATTCAACGTTTTCAAAACCATTTTGAAAATATTGTTTTCAATTATGTTGTTTTTTTGGGTTTTTTGAAAACGAAAAAAAATTGTTTTCACTTTTTGTTTTCGTTTTCTCCTTCCATCTCCTCTCTCTCTCTCTCTCTAACTGTGCAGCGTCAGTAATGATCATGTCCAACGATAACATACATCTCCGACGAAAGCTCATGACCATAGGCTAGTGACGATAACGACGACTCCCTCGCGACGATAATTATCGATTTATGACCTAAATTTAACCATCACCGCTACCTAGAGCTCAGACCACCAATCTTTTCCACCCCTATCACTCATTGTAAACCTACCACCAAAGTTTTTTTTTTTTTAATTATGACTAATAATTTATTTTTTATTTTTTTTTAAATTAAAAATATATATGTTTTTATAAGATACTCACTTATAAAATAAGTTTTCAAAATATATAACCAAACAAAATTTCATTTTTATGTTTTTCAGAATATACGCTCAGAAAACATAACCAAACACAATTTCAGAAATGATCTCAACACAGTTTTCAAAACATTTTCATTTTCAATTTTTTTGAAAACAGAACACATTTTAAAATTAATACCAAACGTCACCTATATATTTGACCCATCCAACTCTATAAGTCATTTGACTTAGATCCAACTAGCCTATCTTGTAAGGCCAAACTTACAATTTTTCTTATTAATTAATACTTGTAAAATTATGTATGCTACAAATATATCCAAAAAGGACTAATTGATCGCTGAGGTGAAATATGAAAAGAATCCTTGAAAAGTAAACAATATGACAAGTCTTCCTTTGATTGTAGTCTTTTTAATTAATGATTTCCCATTTTAATATTGAATACTTATGGGATGTTTGGTAAACGCATTGTATTTTGATTATATTTGAATAAAATTTATTTGAAATTTTTATATTTGGTTGAAAAGTATTTGTTTTGTATTTGAATGAAATGAGTGTTTGGATGAAAAGTATTTTAGAGTTGAAAATTTGGTGTGATTGGTAAAAATAAAGATAAATAGTGGAGTTGAAAAGTTGATGTGATTGTTTTAAAAAACTTTTAAATAATAATTATTTTTATAACACTGTTGAAAAATTTGTGTTTGATGTAAAATTATATTACATCTTAATAAAATTATTTTTTTTCTAAACGACACCTTAATTATTATCCAAAAAAAAAGAATCTTAATTAAATTTCCTAGTACATGCATCCGAGACTAACGACTTTGACCCAACTGACCCACATTACGTGGATTCCTACCAATTGTGCTATTGACTCTTTAAGTCATCGTCCAAAAACCATTCATAAAAAGAAAAAAAAACTGTAAAAGAAAATTTATCCCTTATTTTCGCCTTCTTTGGCCAACTGAGAAGAGATCTGCAACTCGAGCTTTCGAGCTATGGCGGGGCAGGTGATTTCGGTTTGCCTAAACCAGCTTAAAGTTATAAGTGGATTGGTAGCTAACGGAGCCTTAGACCAGGCGGGAGCATCCGCATTTCAAATGATAGCAGAACAATTTATCTCAATCAAGGATGTCGAGAAAGGAATCGAGAAGCTCATAAGCAATCTCACCGCCATTCAAGCCATGCTCTCCGACGCCGAGAGAGAACAGATCGAATATGCCTCCGCCCGAAACTGGTTGGACAACCTCGAGAAAGTTTCTCAGGACATAGCAAGTGCGTTGACCGAGTGGATTGCAGCCATTAGCAGCTCAAGTGCGAATCAAAATGAAGAAGAAAGAGGTGAAGATAGTTATGCCTCTCCTTTGAAGAAGGTACTCTATATGTTCTCTAGTTATGCCTCTCCTTTGAAGAAGGTATTCTATATGTTCTCTAGTTATGCCTCTCCTTTGAAGAAGGTACTCTATATGTTCTCCAGTTATGCCTCTCCTTTGCAGAAGATACGCTATATGTTCTCTAGCCTATATTCTCGGTTTTGTAGTACTCCGGTCCGCCTAATTGTTCTGCGTCTTAACATGGCTTCGAAGATAAAAGAATTGAATGAAAGATTAGATGAGATTGCCGATCAGAGAAGTAAATATAGTTTTTGAAACGGCGAGGGTTGTTAAAAAAGGCAATCAATGTAGGCGTAAGTCTACTTCTTTCGTCGATCTGAGCAAAGTGTATGGTCGAGATAGAGAAATGGAAGTTTTGATTAGAAAGTTGTTGAGCGAGGATGCTAGTAATAGTGAAGATCGGAATGCATTTGAGATCATTTCGATCGTGGGGACAGAGGGAATTGGCAAAACCACTCTCGCGCAACTTGTTTGTAACGATAGCGAAGTTAAGAGTCATTTTGTTAAAATAATTTGGATATGTGCCTCCGATCCTTTTGACAAGACGAAAATTGTGAAAGCAATCATCGAAGCTGTTGACGGTAGAGCTGCCGACTTAGTTGACATGGAATCTTTCTTCAACGGATCCATACATTCTATCGAAGAAAAGAGGTTTTTTCTTGTCCTAGACGATATGTGTAATGAGGGAGCGACGAAATGGGAAGCGATCGAGGAAGTACTAAAGAATGGTGCTGCAAGAAGTAGGATTTTAGTGACAACCCGAAAGGAGGAAGTTGCGGTTATGATGAGATCAGTAGAAGGTAACAAGATTGCCTTAGAGGTTTTGCCTGAGCAAATTGCTGGCTGAGTTCCAAGGTTTGAATATCCTTTATTGCTCCTTCTTTCAGCAATTATTTTGCTCTTTTTACATTTAACCAAGATGATTTGATTATTATTTTACCCTGAAACAGGACTGCCTAGCCTAGGTGAGAGGAAAGAACAATACTAGCAGCCCGTAACTTAGGCCCTCGTCTCCAACCAATTGCCAACCCATGCATGCAGATTTATTGAGCCAAAATCCTCTCCAGCATGAAATGTCTTCAGGGCATATATAATAATGGCTTCGCAGCAAATTGTGCACGTTCTTCCCTTAGAATTTTATTCTGAAATTTGAGAGAGTATTTTGCTTGTATTTGATTTTATTTTCTTCTTACATTTTTCATCTCATGAGTTCTTTTTAGAATTTTGTGAGATGAATTGCAAGTTAGGCTAGACGCTTGGTAAGGTTAGTGAGGAATTCATATGTTAAGTGATCTAATTTAGATTTGGTTTTCATGTTTGTTTTACAAATTTTATATGTATTAGTAAATTAAATTTGATCTCATTTTCTATTTAAAATATTTTGTGTTAATTTTTCATATAAATTCAGTCATGCTTTGTTTATATCATATTGTCATATATCTGTTTTGACAAGATTTACTTTATGAGTTGTTTTTTATTGTAAAACTGCTAAAATGTATTTTATCGATTTTAGATCATTTATAACGATAAATCCGTTTAATTCAAATGTAAAAAATTTAATCTACTTGAACACATTTGTTTTTTTTTATTAAGTTTAAATTCTAAATTTTTGATTGTTTGTTTGAGATCTAAAACTTGTAACTGAATTATAAATTGAAAATTAGATTTGAATTAGAGAATGAAGCATATAAAGGATTCACTGCGTCTCATCTCATTTATTATTGAGCTTTTCTACATTTAATTCTCTCTTTTATATTTTAGATATTTTCTCTTTCCAAACAAAAATCCACCAAAATATTTTCTCTTTTTGTCATTTTATTTCCCTATCTTTTTAAAAGTTCATTTCACTAAGGGCACATTTGGCAAAATATTTCATTTTAACTTTACTCAAATATAATACAATTTTACACCAAACACAAATTTTACAACAGTACTACGAAAACAATTACTATTCAAAACATTTTTTAAAACAATCACATCAACTTTTCAACTTTACTATTTATCTCTACTTTTACCAATCAGATCAACTTTTCAACTCTAAAATACTTTTCATCCAAACACACATTTCATTCAAATACAAAACAAATACTTTTCAACCAAATACAACATTTAAAAAACAAATTTCATTCAAATACAATCAAAATGTAATGCGTTTACCAAACGCCCGCTAATATTATTTATTTGTTTTATTATCTTCTTATGGACACAACCGCCTGATTTAACTAATATTATTTATTTGTTTTATTATCTTCTTCAGGATACAATCTGTAACAACCGGGAAAATTCACATTTTTCAGAAAATAATTACACAATAAATTTAAGCGTTAAAATGTGAAATTAAGTGATTTAATATTGTTTGGAACTAAATAAAATGTTCTAACAATGTTAAAGGATGAAAAATGAGTAATAGTGATATTATGTGTGTGCACGTGTGTGCCACTCACAGTATCAAGAAGTAGGTCAAGATGATATTATCTTGACATAAAACTGATAAATCTGGGTTCAGCACACCCAAATTAGTAAGGATAGCCTATCAGTACGCTCAAATTTGATAATTGAGTACAAGGGTAATTTTTGATCGAAAATTCGCAGTATCGGAAATTGGTCAAAATGACCTCAGATGAAAATAAAACTGATATATTTGGATTCAGGACGCCCAAATTAGTCAGGAAAGCCCATGTTGAAATTTTGGGCGAAAAAGTATATAAAGAGCGGGAAAAAGTGGAATTTCCTCATTTGCCCATGCGTACTCTCTCTCCTCATTTCTCTTTCTCTCTCTACCCCCATTGATGAATAGTAACCGACCACCGGAAACGGTGTCCGTTTTCGACACCGCCGGCACCGTTGGAAAGCTCTCGCCGAGCTGAGTTCAACGGTGTGTCGAGTCGACGGAACCGACGCCGGAAGAGAGCGCACACGCCGCCTGAAGCCGCCGGCCACCGGAAATTTCGATCGCCGATATTTTCGCCGTCCGACGTCCGATCAAGCTGAAACCGGTCCCAAAATGTTCGTGGTGAAGAGTACTACAAAACCCAGGTGGCGGATCGCCTCAACACCGGCGGAATCGCGCCGCCCGAAGTCGCGACGTCGCCGCCGTGGAGTCGCCATCGGAACCGCCGTTTCCGGTGATGTTGAGCTGCACCACCGGTGCAGAAATGGTCGCCGTGAAAAGGGGAGCAAAAGCCCTCAATCAATTTCGGGGAAAAAGTCCGGCACGGCGGAGCTCCACCGTCGCCGCCGTGGCCGTGACTTTCGGGGGGATTTTCCGGCGATTGGGGCCTCCAAATGTGAAATTGAGGCTACCAATGGATTCCTCTCGTCGAGATCTTCAAAATGAACTACCCACTTGCCACCGTCGCCGCCGTCGCCGCCGGTCAACGCCGGTCAACGGCCGGTCAACGGCTGGTCAACGCCGGTCAACGGCGACCGTTGACCGAAAATGCAAGTTTGGCCCGTTAGCCTATTTTCGACGTTCCGGACGCATCCGCGGAGTCGGAATTGCAAGACGGGACCTCAAATATGAAAAACGAGGAATTAGGGTTTATGCCGTCGAGACCGGACTGCAATTCGGTATAAATCCCGACCCCTTTACGTTCCGCAATTAAATTATTTGGGATTGTGGTATGATTTTATGATTTTTGGTATGAAAAATATGGAAAAGAATGTATGTAAAAAGAAGAAAATGGCTGTAATGGAGAAAAAGAAAAATATGTGATGATGTAACGATTTTACGTAAACAGTATGAGTTTTACGTAAAATCTAGGCCTCTGGTATAGTATGTGATAGAATTAGATTAGGATAGATGGTTTTCAGGCGTTTCCTAAACGCTGGAACCTCAAAAATTAAGGGGAAACTCTGCCGAAATTTCTAAAAATGGCACTAGGGGTAATATGGGAAACGAGGGGTAAAAATATGATCGGGAAGGGAACCCGAGCCCCCTCGAGGAATTGGGGCAAGAAAAAAGGAATGGGTAATGTATGATTAGTAAACCGACCCTTCGAAACCCTAGAACGCAAGAAAAACATGAAACCGATTCTTAGGTTCGAATAGTACTTCCCGAGAGCCGGGAATGTGAAAATTGGTAAAATGATAAGAATTGATCCGGAAAAGGTTCGATAAAATTTAGAAAGTTAATTAAATGATTCTGGGTTTAGAAAATCCAGCCTAAGTATGAAAATGAAAATGTTATGGTTAAACGACCCATCAGGGGCAAAATGGTCATTTTGCCCAAAGATTCTCAAATTATGGGAAAAGAGCCCCAATGACCCCGGAATAGGTTAATGAAGTTTGTAAAAGTCAAAATTGAGGTTTAAGTTATGAAAAATCACATTAAGGGCAAAATTGTAATTTTGTCAAAAGTTAGGGGTAAAATCGTAATTTTTCAAAAAGTTGGGGAAAAATTCGAAAAGGGTCATTAAGGTTTAGAAAGCTGTCCTAAGGCTATAATTAAGGATTATAAGATCAGAATTAAGCTTTTTAATAAAATAAAAACTATAAATGAAAATGTGATTAACGGACAAAATTTGTCTGTAGGAACCCGATCCAGACGCGACAAAGGACGTCGATGGATCCCAAGAAGAGGATAAGCACGCTATGAGTAAGTTCAGACATTTACCCGTCTGCAACTATGAACAAACTTATAGTATTTATATGTTTTGGATGTAAATGTGATGATGTGATTTATGATGATGCTATAGTAAATACTATAGCAATGCTATGATGATGTAAAAAATATATATATATATGTTTTAATAAATAATTATAAAAATATATATATAAATATATGTATATATTGAATTATGAAGGAAAGGCATTACAAAAGCTTTATGAGAGTAACGGTATGATAAAGAGGGATAGAAGAATGGAAAGAGTAAGAACAAGGATGTTATGATAGGATGCATAAGAAAGAGATGAGATATGAAAGGAAAGAATAGATGTTTATGAAAAGTTTTATGGAAGTTAAGTTATGATTGATAGAGCAACAATGATCAGTGAGGAAAGGAATTAAGAAAAGGTATGTTTTATGAGGACGAAAGAATAGATGTTTTATGAAAACTGATATGAAAGCAAAAAGTTAGACAAGAAAAGAAAAATAATGATAGGTTATGAAAAAAAAAAGTATGATGAATGTTTTATAAAAAATGATATGGAAGCAAAAGAGTTAGACAAGAAAGAAAAACAATGATAGGTTATGATAAAAGGTATGATGAAAGGATTATAACATAACGATAAGATGTGATTGATTGAATAGAACAATAGGCTATGATTGATAGAAATATGATGATAAGTTACAATAGAAAAATGATGCAAATGATAAATAGAGAAGAGAAAAAAAAAATTGTCTGCACATAATTAAACATACTTTTGTTTGTTATGATGTGATGTGATGTTATATAAGTAATATGTGCTATATATGCTATGTTAAAGTGTGATTAACATAATTCACACAAGTAAAGTAAAGAATTAAGAAAAGATAAACAACGAAAGAATAAATGTTTCATGAAATGTTTTATGAAAAATGAGAAATGAAAGATGATGAATGTCATGAAAAATACGTACAATGAAAAATCAATATAAGAAAAATAAAAGCCTACAAGATAATAAGATTGAAAATTTAAGTTGTTGGCGTACCGGTCTCCCTACAAGGTCGAGACTTCCGGTCTATATCCTCCGCGTAGATGTGGCGCTACCCCCAAGGTGGTAGATTATAGGTTGGACCAGCCCCGAAGGTGAGGTTTTATGTGACTGTGAGGTAAGTTGGTGGGTAGCTCCCCCTCCTCCCACTGTCCGCGCGCAACTAGGTACGTCCAACAACGGGCCCAACCAAAGAAAAGTGGAAAGAAAACAAACGAATGAAGAGTGAAAGGAAAAGAGAAGAAAAGAAAAGAAAGGAAAAGAGTGTGAAAAGAAAAGAAAAGAAAAGAGAAGAAAAGAAAAGAAAGGAAAAGAGCGTGAAAAGAAAAGAAAAGAAAAGAAAGGAAAGCAGAAAGAAAAGAAAAGAAAAGAAATGATACGAAAAGAAAAGAAAAGTAAAGAATGACATAAAAAGAAACAAACGATATGAAACATAATAGAATCATATATGTGATGTGATGTGAATGACACGTTTTACGTGATGTTATGCTAGTGTGTATGTTACTAGCTTTTAAGATATGAAATGTTAAGAGATGATGATAAAGTGATAGAAAAGTTATAAAGGTTTAGAACAGAAAGTTAAGAAATGATATGAATGAAAAGCAAAGAAATGAAAAGATTGGATTAGAATGATAAGAGATGATCGATAGAATGTTAAGAATGATGTACGAAGAGATAAACAAGTATGATGAAGCTCATATTCTATGTTATGTTTTGAGGATATGTATAAACGATGTATATGATGTGTATATATATTATGTCATATATTCTAATAATAATATATATTACTAGGATTTATAAGATAATGAATGTATGTTTGAACTTACTGAGCATCTAGCTCATTAGTTGTTTATATGTTGCAGGTAAGCAACTTGTTAGTTTAAAGTAATATGATGGACAACGGACGGAACTGCACGTGCCAAGGGACTGGGCGAGGGTATGGTACTACCATGAGTCTTTCGCTGAGCGTTCAAAAAGGAAGATGAAAAAAAAAAAGTTATGAATTATATGTTATAAGAGTACGATAGAGATATAGGTATAATATGTAAGTTAAAAGAAAAAAAAAATTTTGCTATAGAAATTGTTTCCGCTTTAAGATGAGAATATTAAGAATGGAAGGTTAAGTATGTTGAGTAAGAGGATGACGACCCACGAGGTTGCCAGCCATCGCGGTCGACGTCAGAGCTCGGCTGGTTGGTATGGTAACGTACGTGGGGGGTCGCCACACAATCGCCCGATTTATGTTATAATTGACGAGTGCATCTTATAATTGACTACTTTACGAGTATATCATTGGATGTTAATCAAATTTTGATACCGTTACAGGGAGGTGTCAAAAGCAAATCTTACTTTTTAATTTATTTTTATTTTTATTATTTTTATTAAAAAATCCTCTCTTTCAGGGAAAGAAAAAACGGTACATATATATATATATTCAAACCTTTTTTTTCCTTTACAGTTTGTTATTCATTTTTTTTTTTTTAACGTTTAGTAAAAAATTTATATCTCAAACTTTTTTTCTTTTTACATTTCTTTTTTTTTTCTTTTTATATTTCTTTTTTTTTTCTTCATTTTCAAAAAAAAAAAATAGAGAGAGAGAGAGAGAGAGAGATTTCATTTTTTTTTCCTTTTTAGCATTTTCTTTAATTTGACAAATTTAATTTTCTGTTTAATTTTGTATTTGTTTTAGAACTGTGTAGTTTAGATTTTTCTTTTGTAGTTAGTATAACATTAGGCTGACACTTAGGTTAGTTTATAGGCTTTTACCATAGGTTAGTTTTTGACAATAAATTAGAATAAAATTTAAATACTTCTAAAAATTAGTTTTGGGAATATTGTAATTTCATGAAGGCAAAAAATCTAAAGAGGTTCTCTTTAGGAAATTAGTTTGGAAGGAGACCTCGTCTCACTAATTTTTTTTGAGAGCATTCTTAGAGGATATTATTTGTGATAATTATACGTTTGTTGTTTACCAAGCTAATAACATGAAGTAAAACAAATAAATAAATAAATAAATAAAAGCAAATAAACAATAAACAAAAAACAAAACAAAACAACAACTTATGGGATATGTGTTGATTCAATTGGAAGATGTTTCATCAACAAGTATTCTTAAATTTTGTCCAACATGATTTTAAGCCACTTTATAGTGCTTGCTGAAGATTCAAAGATTTGCTAAGTAGGTTTCCCTTTCATGGTTTCTCTAAAAAATGTTGACTTAAAATCTTCCTTGATGGCTTATACAATACAACTAGAGAATGTATTGAGAAGGTTGATGGTACCACCTCTTTATACCAATAATCTTTGGAAGAAGCCTATTACATGTTGGAAGACATGGCAGAGTTTGATTATTGGAGAAGGAATTATTCAACAAACAATCAAGTTTGGGAGAACAATTTCAATAATGAAGAATCATGCGTTGATCCCTAGCCTTAAGTTACGGAATCATCCATCGAATTTCAAAACTACGATGTTCAATTTATAGAAGAAATGGTTCAATCTAACAAGAAGTTGGATGACAAGATAGAAGAAATGAGAACCACAGGGCATATTGTAGCAATAGGGGATCATTTTGATGAATTGATTGCATCTACTCTTACAACAAATGCACTAATAGAAAACATGCAAGATTGCCAAATTGAGAAGCCAACACCAAAAGAGGTGCACTTAGAGTTGTTTCATGACATTGAATCTCTAAATGATGAAGGGATTGAGGACTTAATCACCAAAGAAAAGTCACTAAAAAAGTTCTAGGTGCCCAACTTGTTGTGCCAACACTAATAATTCAAGATCATTTTTATAAAGATCCTATGTGGCCAACTCCTCCAGTGCCATCATTAGCATCAATAATTAGAGTCTACCAAGCACAACATATAAAACCAAATCATGTTGGAGCTACATGCTGATTTCCACATCTTATCAAGCTTAAGGGCATCAATAACCAAAACCCATATATGATGTACAACACTTACTATGGGTGAAAGCCACTCTTTAACGAGCACTTCTCCAAAAGTCAAGCTATTGACTATAAACCAAGTGCTTCTTAGATGGCAAACCCAGCTTTCTAAGCTTTTTACTTATCTGGTTTAATTGTCAATAATGTCACGTTTTTGTGTTTTCATTTTGTTTTATTCTATAGAAAGGAGCAAACCACCAATCCAAACCACCGCTAGTGAAGGGAGTTTTCTTGACTTTTCCTTGATTTCTTGATAACACAAGACATTGAGGACACTGTCTGATTTTGGTTGGGGGTAGTGTGCTTATTCATGCACAAGGAATTTTATGTTTGTATAAATAATTTTAAGTAAAAATATGTTGTAGCTGTCTAAGCGTGAATCTTAGGATGTTTGTTTGAGTCAATTGTGATCATTTATTACTAAGGAATAACTTCAGAGTACTTGCGTATGTTATCAAACCTTGTGGTAAGATGGTTGTAAAAGCACTTTGGTTGAGAAAAATTTCCAGGTTCAATTATTTCATTTTTGTGAGTTGTGAGTGAAGAGAAAACAAATTTTGAACGTTCATTGATATTAAAAGTCGTTTAAAATCACTATTTGGAATACCATTATACAATTTATACATATGATTGGTACATTTGTTGAACGGATGAATCTTTGTTAGATAGGAACTTTTCTGTTGTAATTTTTTTAGTTTCTTTTTATAAATAATTATTTATGATCTTATGTACATACAAACAAAAACAAAACAAAAAAGAAACAAAAATAAATGCAAAAATAAAAAATAAGTGATAATATTCATTATTTTTGTTATCTTTGTTGTGTTTTTTTTTTCCTTAGTTTGTTAGTTTCTTCCAAACTTTGATGAAATAGGTTTGTTATTTTTTGATCAATGTCTATATATCTGCTTGTTCTAAATTGCATATCTCACAATTGAGTGATTACTGATCCATTTCTAACCCCATGAGAGATAGACTTTACACCAAAAATTTTTCCAACACCCGTGAGAACAATGGAGTGGATGCATCCGATTGGAAAAATTTCAAAACTAAGTGCGTTTTGAGTTATGGTAAAGACGGTTTCATTTTGAAACACACACACGCCTCTAATTTATGACCAAAATAATCTTTAATAGCATCATTTGATTTTTCACTAACATTTTATTTAAAGTGTTTTGATAGCTTTGTAAGGTTTTGACTCGGTCTTATTCATCTTAATATGATTTTTCTTGTGCTTGAATTGTTAGATACTAGTAATGAACTGATTGAGAGTTATGACAAATGTACAGAAATTAAATTATGTTTATATCATTTTTTTTAAATAAAATAAATTTTAATTAAATATTTCCATCATTTGGATTCAAAATATTTTATTTTGGAAATATTTAGTTTTAATTTATTTTATTTAATTGTAGTTTTATTTGCCTTTATTTTTGTTTATTTTTGCCATTCTTTTCTTTTTCTCTTTCTTTTTCTGCAGGTGCCTCCAGCCCATCTGTCGTGCAAGATCTGTGGGCATTGACTTGGGCCCTTGAATTCAGCCCGCATTTTTTTTTTTCCCTCCCAGCTGGTCCGCTTCTTTCTCTTCCTCCCCAGGTGGGCCGCGTGATCTTGGTCCCTTGTCTACAGCCAATTTGCCATCTCTTGGATGTAGATTTCTTGGGTAAAATTCTTTCCGGCACTAAATGTCTTCAGGGCATATGTAATGATGGCCTCTCAGCAAATTGTGCCCGCTCTTCCTTTAGAATTTTAGGCCGAAATTTGGGAGAGTATCTTCCTTGTGTTTTATTTTATTTTCTTCTTGCATTTTTTATCTCATGTCTTTTTAGAATTTTGGAGATGAATTGTAATTTAGGCTAGACATTTGATGAGACTGGGGAAGAATTTATATGGTGAGTGATCAAATTTGGATTTAGTTTTCATATTTGTTTTACAAATTTTTTATGTTTTAGTATATTAAATTTCTTCATCTCATTTTCTATCCAAAATATTTTATACCAATTTTTTATATAAATTCAATAATGCTTTGTTTATGTTATATTGTCACATATTTATTTTAATTAGATTTGTTTTATGAGTTGTTATTTGCTATAAAATTGTTAAAAAGTATTTTATTGATTTTGGATAACTTATAACGATAAATCTGTTTAGTTCAAACGTAAGAAATTTAATCCACTTGAACACATTTATTATTTTTGTTGAGTTTAAATTCTAAATTTTTTGATTGTTTGTTTGGAATGTGAAACTTGTAACTGAATCATAAATTGAAGATTGGATTTAAATTGAAAAACGAAACTATTAAAGGATTTACGACGCTTCATCTCATTTATTATTGAGTTTTTCTACACTTAATTCTTTATTTCATATTTTAGTTATTTAGTCTTTCTAAACAAAAATCCACCAAAAATATTTTCTCTTTTTGTCATTTATTTCCCTGTTTTTTTAAACATTGGTTTCACTAATATTATTTGTTTGTTTTATTACCTCTCTACGAATACAATTGCTCAATGTATGTTACAATTAACCGCTTTATGTGTGTCGCTTTATGTTAATCAATATATATAAGTAATTAGAGGATAAATAATAATTTGTGACAACTTATATAGACAAATTGTTACATATTAAAAAAGTTAAAAAATGATTCTCACAAACAAAAGGTTAATTTAATCACAATGGCACTCACTTATTGGCAGAACTTAACATAATCCACCTCTTCAACTTTTCTTTTCTTTTACTTTTAAACAAGTACTAATACTTGAATTTTATTTTGGAAGGAAATTGTATATTAATTATAGATATTTTGAAAGCAAACTGTATTTTAATTAAAATATATATAACACAAATTGTACTTTATTCAAATATAGCTATTTTGGATGTATTTTTCACTCTAAATAATATTTAATTATGATTTTAGCCTTAATTAAAGCTCACATGATTTGAATGTATTTAATTTCTATTCTTTTTTTTTAATGAAATACTAATAGAGATGTCATTTTCTTAACAATAACATTCGAGAGAATATAGCGTATAAAATTAAAAGTTAGAAATCAACTGGAGACTGAGAGAATATAAGTTAAGTATCATTTGTAAAAATAATCTTATAATTGATTTCTTTTAAAACAAAGCTTTAATTTAGTTTAACTTAAAAAATTTGACTGACTTTTAAAAAAAAAATAAAACAAGAAAAAAAAAACTAAGTCAAGCTAAATTTGAGTTGTGAAAGAACCATTGAATTTATATTACATTTTAATACAATTAAGTTTTTATCAAAATATAAAAAATATTACATTCAAATATCAAAATATTAAAATTTTAAATCTAATAAATCACTTATTACTATTCTACTTTTTTTTATCACTTTTATCAACCACACTTTCTCTCTTTATTTTTTTTTATCTACTTTTATTAATCATATCATATACTTAATATCTAAATACAATTCAACTACAAAATATCTAAATACATATTATATTTAAATATAATATAAATTTAAAATATCTAATACCTCATTTATTTACTGCATTTCGTTCGTATTACATTTAAATACAATGTGATTTTCATCTAAATGTAAAAATATTATATTTAAAAACTAATTACATCATATTTTAAATTCAACATAATCACTATTTATTATTTTACATTTTCTATTATTTTTACTAATAACATTACATCTCTCTTTTTCTCTCTCTTTTTTTTCTATTTATTTTTATCCATCATATCACATATTTATTATTTAAATATAATTCAAAAACTTTTTATCTAAACATGCATTGCATTATATTTGTGGGATGTTTGGTAAGTGTATTGCATTTGCATTGAGTTTAAATATACAATATGTTGAATACAATTTATATTTATGAGAGTGTGTAATGTTATTCATTATTTAGATATAATTCAAAAACTTTTTATCTAAACATGCATTACATTGTATTTATGGGATGTTTGGTAAGTATATTACATTTAAATACAATATATTGAATACAATTTATATTTATGAGAGTGTGTAATGTTATTCATTATTTAGATATAATTCAAAAACTTTTAATCTAAACATGCATTGCATTGTATTTATGGGATGCTTAGTAAGTATATTGCGTTTAAATATAATATATTGAATACAATTTATATTTGATAAAAAGTATTTGCATTACATTTAAATACAATGTATGTTTGGATGGAAAATATTTGAATTGTATTTAAATAATTAATATATGATGTGCTAGGTAAAAATAAAAAAAATAAAAAAAAAGTATGTGATGTGATTAATAAAAATAATAAAATAATAAATAAAAATTATATTAAATTTAAAATGTGATATAATTATTATTTAAATATAATATTTGTATATTTAAATAAAATTATATTTAAATATAATATAATATAATATATAAAATATTAATATTTAATATAATATTAATAAAATATTTTATCCGAACGTTTCATAAATGCGAAACAAGACTTGTTGAGGAATGAAAGCTAGCTGGTAATCGTTGTTACTTGCAATGAAATTCCAATGGGACCCACCTTTCAACTGGAGACTTTCGATGTCCGCTAATTAATGCGGACCTCGTAAAGATAAGGATGCATTAATGGCATCGATGTAAGCGGTGGAAGACAACTCAAAAGTGCAATGCAAAGAGAAGTTCCGATGCAGATCACGGAAATTTCCTTAGAAGCACAATTATTACATATAATTGTGTTAATCTCAAGGAAATTGTATATAGATTATTGGGCTAATTTCACGAAAATTTCTTGGATAAAATATTTATATGCACATATAACCCATTAATAAACAGTGAAAATCAATTACCAGCCATCCGTATTTGATAAAAAAATATTAATAACAAATGAGCAAAATAAATGAGGAAAAAAAAAAAAACAAAACAAAACAAAGTCAAAATCGAACTTGAACTAGCGCCTATCTGTTTATCTATTTAAAATTTTAATTTAAAATTTTCATTTTAAATCGATATATTAAATGCATATATATCAAAAATTTTTCACTAATGACTTTAATCTTATCTTTTCTCTTTGACTAAACATATTCTAAGAGAGTTAAAATGATCTGTAAAAAGATTTTGATATACATAAATATTTGTTAGGAGAGAAAAAATAAAAAAAAGAAAAAAGGCTTAGAGAATGGATTAATAATCCTTCTAAACATTTTAGCTTCTAAATAAAATAATTCAAATAAAATCTTTTTTTTTTCTTTTTCTTGCAGCCAAACAAGATAAATGATTTTTGTTTTATTTTCCTTAATTTTTATATTAGAAATCACAAAAGAAAAGAAAAGAAAAAAAAAAGCTCCTTCCTTTTTTATTTCTTTCATTTAAACTATCTACCACTACTTCATATTTTCTCTTGGTACACTAAAATTCTCCAGCATAATTGATTTGTCGCTGGGAAAAGTAAATCAATCCAAATATGATATATTTTTTCCCCTGAGAATTCACATGGTCTGTTGCAAGTAGAAATCATCTACCAGCTTCCTTCCCCGATTAAACGTGCAGTCTATTGCATTAATGCATATTTAATGCTAATGATTCAATGGATTATACGAATTGCTATATGTCTATATATGAATATTATTAAAATTTAATTAAGAAGATTATAGCAAGGAAAAAAATTATATAAATATTTAACATGATTCTATGATGAATCTTTAACAATTTAAAAGGAAAACAATAGAGAAGATTTACTAATAAGTTAAGAACATTATAAACAGATTCCTTATAAATATAACTATAGAATCTAATTAGTTAACAAATATTTAAAATCAATTTTTTTTAAAAAGATATCAAATTATTATTATTATTTAGTAAGATATCACATCAATTACAGCTACTTGTTATTATTATTATTATGATAATTAAAAATATATTAACAAACACTTGCAACGAAATTCCAATGGACTCACCTTTAAATAAAGACTTTGACGTCCGCTAATTGATGTTGTAATACAAGGATGCATCATTATAGGCAGTGGAAGATAATTAAAAAGTATATTATTATGAGGATGTATTATTATAATGATGCATTATTGATGATGTACATGTTAAAGTTAAAGATGCATCATTATAAGCAATGGAAGACAATTGAAAAGTATATTATTATAAAGATGTATTATTATAATGATGCATTATTGATGTTGTTTGGTTGTGTAATACTAACAAATACTAGAAATCAACTACCTGCCATGCTGTATACAAATTTAAAACATACATGTAAAATATTATGAAAAAGAAAGGAAGGAAAAAAAAATAAAAAAGTCGAAATCCAACTTGAACTAGCGTTTCTGTTTATTTGTTTATGCACACGTAGAAAAATTATCGGCAAATAGAGGAGATCTATTTTTCTAATACTAAATTTCCTTTAAAATAAAAAAATAAAACTTTTTTTTTTTGACGAAAAGTTTACCGGGAAATTTCTTGGCAAATGCAGAATTTGACTTGTTTAACTTACACGGTAAGTCTTGCTTTAAAAATGCACGTACCAACAGAACTCTTTTATTTTATTTTTATTTTTATTTAAAAAAATAATTAAAATTTTAATTAATTTTTAAAAATCAATCAGTTTTAATTTAAAATTTTCATTCTAGATTAACACATCAAATGTATTTTTTTACTAATCTCTTAATTTTATCACTTGTATTCTATTAAACTTATTTAAAGAGAGTTGAAATGATTTGTAAAAAGATATTGATATATATAATTATATATTAAGAGAGAAAAAAAAAAACTTAGAGAATGAATTGTTTAGCTTCTAGATGAAATAATTCAAGTAAAATCTTTTCTTTTCTTGTCCTCGCAGCCAAAGATAGATGATTTTTATATGAAATGCACTTTATTTAAAGCAAAGTCTGACAAAGTTTGAACAAAAAGGTTTCCTCTGAGAGAGCACGAGGAGAGAGAAATTTTAGAAGATTTTTTTTACGAGAAGTTTAATAAAGGTATTGTATTTTAATTATATTTGAATGAAATTTATTTTTTAATTATTTTATTTGGTTAAAAAGTATTTATTTTGTATTTGAATTAAGGTGTCATTTGACATATATATCTTATTTTAATTACAAAAATAATTACTATTTAAAACATTTTTAAAACAATCACATCAACTTTTCAACTTCACTATTTATCTCTACTTTTACTAATCACATCAACTTTTCAACTCTAAAATACTTTTAATCCAAACACACATTTCATTCAAATACAAAACAAATACTTTTTAACCAAATACAATATTTAAAAAACAAATTTCATTCAAATACAATCAAAATACAATGCGTTTACCAAATGCCCCCTAAATGTGTGTTTAGATGAAAAGTATTCTAGAGTTAAAAAATTGATGTGATTGATAAAAATAGAGATAAATAATAAAGTTAAAAAATTTGATGTGATTGTTTTAAAAATATTTTAAATAATAATTATTTTCATAATATTATTATAAAATTTATATTTGATGTAAAATTATATTATATTTAAATAAAATTAAAATATAATTTACTTACAAAACGCCCTCTTAGTATGGCACTTCACCCAACAAAGAGGATATCATCCTCTATCACCCTCCACTATAAGATGCATTATGTTTATTCAAATATTACGGCCGGCCTCAATTAATGGCTTTATCCAAACTTAATTCATATGACAAGTGATAAATGAGTTTTATACTCATTTATTAGATGCCGGTTAAGCTTAATATTTGTTAGTTTTCGGGGTGTTTTGTTGGTTTGATATATGTTTTTGTGTATTTTGTGTTTTGTTATTTTTATAGGTAATGGTCAATCATGATGCTAAAATGGCTACTAAATGGTGAAAAAGAAGAAAAGAAGCAATCGGACGTGGTTGGAATTGAAAATCGAGGCAAAGAGACTCAAATATAACATTAAGCAGCACAAGAGCCAGGCGCTTGAAAGCCAGCGCCAGGCGCTCATACAACTCACAAAATACGGAGAAGGGCCGAGAGCTCAGCGCCTCGGCGCTCATCAGGAAGTGCCTGGCGCTTCGTCAAAATAGCGTCGGGCGCCTGGCGCTCATAAGACAGCGCCTGGCGCGGCGAGTCGGTGGAATAAAATTTTGAAACCCCAAAACGGAAAAAAATCGGTTGATTCGAATGTAAATCACTCAAGGCTATAAATAGGACATTATAGAGCAAATTCATTCATTCTTTGGACGGCTCTAAACCTAGAGGGAGAAAGAACAAAGTGTGAAGAAAAAGACGGCTCCTGGCAACAGAATTCGGATTCTAAAATCCAGTTTTCTTCTTTCTTCTTCTTTGATTATGTTTAGATCAACCATGATTATTTTTAGTTTGTTTAGGATGAACTAAATTTTCTTTTCCTAGGTTTGGGATGGAACCCTAACATGAATTTTAGATGTTAAATTTCTTTATTCTTTATTAATGCCTATGCATGATTATTCATTCTATCTTGTGTTTAATGCTTTTTCTTAGATTGGCCATCTTTGAGAATGATATGGGAATGCTTATAATATCGACAGAGTTATTTGTGCTCATACCATAGATAGAATGACATATGTGATTATAGGATAGACATATACCTATGTTCATGTGCAATCATATGAGAACTTGATCTTAATGAATTTCTTGAATTCAACTCACATAGACATATAGTGGGTTGGGTACAAGAGGTATTTTTGCATGACCATCGACAGAGGCTGTAAAGACATGTGTGTTCTTGATTGATAATCATTTAGGAAAATTAATTAGGAAAACGAAGGGATTTGCATCTAAGGGATCGTTAGGGGGAAATCACAAATCTAGGTTATTCAATATTTAATAGTTTTTTCCATATTAATTCAGTTTAATTTCAATTCTGCTTTAATTAAATTTATTTTTATTTTCATTCATATTTTTATTCAAGTATTGAAAAATCGTCTTTTGTTTGTTTGGATAGAATTAGGATAAATTAGATTGGTAATTAGCAATTGAGGGTAATTTAGTCTCCGTGGGAACGATACTTACTCACATCTTTATTACTTGTGCGATACGTGCACTTGCGTGTGTAAATTTATCAACAAGTTTTTGGCGCCGTTGCCGGGGACTAAATTTTATCTTTCTATTGTTAATATTAATTGAATTATTCTAATCTTAGTTCAAATTTTTATCTGTGTTATCAGGGATCTTGCCTTTTGTATGCGTAGCGGGGGAGAATCTAGTTTAATCCACTTTGATCCAGAGATTGAGAAGACTTGTCGAAGGAACAGAAGGAATAAGCGAGAGGCTTCTCATCAACATACAATGGCTGAGAACAACTGTGGAGCAGAGGATCCCAAACCTCTGCGTGATTATGCTGTACCAATGGTGGATGGCATCCACCAAAGTATCACTCGCCCAGCAATCAATGCCAACAATTTTGAGCTCAGGCCGGCAACTATTCAGATGGTGCAAAATTCTCAGTTTGGGGGTTTACCGGCTGAAGATCCTAATGCGCACATAGTGAACTTTCTGGAGATATGTGCGACTTTCAAGTTCAATGGCGTTTCTGATGATGCCATAAGACTAAGGCTGTTCCCCTTCTCACTTCGGGATAAAGCTAAGATGTGGTTGAATTCTCTGCCTCCAGGGTCTATCTCTACTTGGGATGACTTAGCTCAGAAATTTTTGGCTAAATATTTTCCCCCATCAAAGGCTGCCAAGCTAAGGAGTGATATTGCAAGTTTCATGCAATATGATCAAGAGTCTCTTTATGAAGCATGGGAGAGATACAAGGAGCTGCTTAGAAAATGCCCACATCATGGATTGCCTGACTGGGTCATAATTCAAACTTTTTATAATGGGTTGTTTGGCCCCATTAGATCACTTGTTGATGCTGCAGCAGGAGGCTCTCTTATGTCGAAATCCTACGATGAAGCTTTTGAGTTATTAGACGAGATGGCATTGAATAGTTATCAATGGCCCTCTGAGAGGATGGTGCCTAAAAAGCCAGTTGGTGTGCACGAAATTGATACATTAACTGCTTTAACTGCACAAGTGATGGCATTGTCGAAGAAATTCGATACTTTTGGGGTGAATGCTATTCAAAGTCAGTCGCAAGTTTGCGATTCTTGCGGTGATTCTCATTATGGAGAGGCTTGCCCACACACTCCCAGAGCTATAAACTATATTGGCAATAGGCAGAATAACCCGTACTCTAATGCCTACAATGCGGGTTGGAAGAATCGTCCAAACTTCTCATGGAATAATAATAATCAGGGCAGTGCGTCATCTTCTGTGAAACCTATGTTTCCCCCTGGTTTTCCCACTCAGGGTCCAGTTCGTGACAAGAAGCCAACCCTTGAAGATTTAGTTCAGCAGATGCAAGCGGCTAATGCTCAGTTTATGAATGAAGCTCAAACTCAAATTCAGAGTCAGGCGGCATCTATCAGAAACTTAGAAGTGCAGATGGGACAGCTAGCTACTCTAATGAATAACAGGACCCAAGGGACATTGCCGAGCAATACTGAAGTGAACCCAAAGAAAGATGGGAAGGAGCAATGTCAAGCTATCACCTTGAGAAGTGGGAAAGAGCTATCAGAGATTGAGAAGAAGCTTAAGAAGCCAAGTGAGCCGGATGAGGAAAAAGAAGTGCAACAGGAAGAAGGACAGAGCAAGTTAGAGACAGCTCTAGAGGAAAAGAAGAGCAGCAAGTTGGGTGAGCCTGAGCCCTACAATCCACCCCCACCATTTCCTCAGCGTTTCCGTAAGCAGAAGGTTGATAAGCAGTTTGCAAAGTTTCTTGATGTTTTCAAGAAGTTACAGATAAACATTCCCTTCGCTGAAGCACTAGAGCAAATGCCTAGCTACGTTAAGTTTATGAAAGATATACTAACTAAGAAGAGGAAGCTCGAAGATTTTGAAACTGTGGCTCTTACAGAGGAATGCAGCGCCATAATTCAAAGGAAGCTACCACCAAAGCTTAAGGATCCGGGAAGCTTTACGATCCCTTGCACTATTGGGAACAAGTTCTTCGGTAAAGCTTTGTGTGCTCTTGGGGCTAGCATTAATTTAATGCCCTTTTCTATCTATCAGCAGCTTGGGTTAGGAGAAGCGAGGCCGACAACTGTGACATTGCAATTGGCTGACAGATCGTTGACTTATCCACGAGGAATAATTGAAGATGTGTTGGTAAAAGTCGACAAATTTATATTTCCGGCAGATTTTGTGGTGCTGGAGATGGAAGAAGACAGGGAGATCCCGATCATACTAGGGAGACCATTCTTAGCCACAGGTAGAACTCTTATTGATGTGCAGAAAGGAGAATTAACTATGAGAGTTCAAGACCAGGAAGTGACTTTCAACGTTTTTAAGGCTATGAAGTTTCCCAGTGAAGACTCTGAGATGTGTTTTAGAGTTGATGCAGTAGACACCTGTATCCAGTGTGGCAACAAGGCGAGCATGATGACAGATCCTTTGGAAAGAGTAATAACTAATACTCTGGAGGATAGTAGCACATTGGATGATGAGGAGAACAATCATATTGTGCAACTCTTGGAGGCAACACCGAAATTTACCCGAGTTAGATCGGAATTTGAACCACTCGATTCGAAGGCGTTATCAAAGCATTTGAAACCATCAATTGTGGAGCCACCAACATTGGAGCTTAAGCCATTGCCTAGCCATGTGAGGTATGCGTTTCTTGGACAGTCATCGACCTTGCCAGTCATTATTTCATCCTCACTTGATGCCCAGCAGGAAGAGAAGCTTCTAAGAGTATTAAGGAGTCATAAGAGGGCTCTGGGGTGGACCATAGCTGATATCCAGGGAATTAGCCCTTCCATTTGCATGCACAAAATTCTGATGGAGGAGAATCACAAACCCACTGTGGAGCACCAGCGCAGATTGAACCCAATTATGAAAGAAGTGGTCAAGAAGGAAGTTCTTAAGTGGCTAGACGCTGGGATAATTTACCCCATTTCAGATAGTTCATGGGTCAGTCCTGTTCAGTGTGTGCCAAAGAAAGGAGGGATGACTGTGGTGAAAAATGACAACAATGAGTTAATCCCAACTAGAACGGTTACAGGGTGGCGTGTTTGCATGGACTACAGGAAGCTTAATAATGCTACAAGAAAAGACCATTTTCCGCTTCCTTTCATTGATCAGATGTTGGATAGGCTGGCGGGACATGCCTTCTATTGCTTCTTGGATGGGTATTCTGGCTACAATCAGATCGCCATATCGCCGGAGGATCAAGAGAAAACCACCTTTACATGTCCATATGGTACTTTTGCTTTCAGAAGGATGCCTTTCGGACTGTGTAATGCACCGGCCACGTTTCAACGATGTATGATGGCGATATTTTCAGACATGGTAGAGCGCTATATTGAAGTATTTATGGATGATTTCTCAGTATTTGGTGATTCATTTGATCGTTGCTTGGATAATCTTTCCTTAGTACTCAAAAGATGTGAAGACACAAATTTGGTGCTTAACTGGGAAAAATGTCACTTCATGGTGCAAGAAGGAATAGTGTTGGGTCATCGAATTTCAGCCAAAGGTATTGAGGTTGATAAAGGAAAAATTGAGACTATTGAGAAGCTGCCACCTCCCAAATCCATCAAAAGTATTCGAAGTTTTCTAGGCCACGCAGGGTTTTACAGGCGATTCATCAAAGATTTTTCGAAAATCTCCAAGCCATTGTGCAATCTTCTGGAGAAAGATGTGCCCTTCAAGTTTGATGAAGAATGTTTAGAGGCCTTTCAGACTTTAAAGGCAAAGCTCATCTCAGCACCAATTATAGTTGCCCCAGATTGGAGTCTACCATTTGAGCTGATGTGCGATGCTAGTGATTTTGCTGTTGGGGCAGTATTGGGCCAGCGGAAAAATCGGGTATTTCATGCCATATATTATGCTAGTAAGACACTTAATGAAGCTCAGATGAATTATGCTACCACAGAGAAGGAGTTGTTGGTAGTTGTCTTTGCTTTCGACAAATTTCGCTCCTATCTAATTGGCACCAAAGTGATAGTCTACACCGATCATTCGGCCATCAAATATTTAATTGCTAAGAAGGATGCTAAGCCGAGGCTGATCAGATGGATTCTTTTATTGCAAGAATTTGATTTAGAGATTCGCGATAAGAAGGGTACTGAGAATCAAGTGGCGGATCATCTATCCCGACTCGAAAATGAAAAGCATGATGAGGATAAAAAGATGATTAATGAATCTTTCCCAGATGAATAGCTGTTTGCACTAGACCACGAGAGTCTTCCATGGTATGCAGACTATGTGAATTTTATTGTAAGTAATCTGTTGCCTCCTGACTTGTCTTCGCAGCAAAAGAAGAAGTTCTTACACGATGTCAAGTACTACATCTGGGATGAGCCATTTTTATTCAAGAGATGTGCTGATCAGATCATTAGAAGGTGTGTCCCCAAGGAGGAAATTGAAGATATACTTCAACATTGTCATTCATCTTATTATGGGGGACATTTCGGGGGTGAGAAAACAGCAGCAAAGGTGCTTCAATGTGGTTTCTACTGGCCTACAATGTTCAAGGACGCTCATTACTTTGTCTCGAGATGTGACAGGTGCCAACGTGTTGGCAATATCTCTAGGAGACATGAGATGCCATTGAACAATATCTTAGAAGTGGAGATTTTTGATGTATGGGGCATTGATTTCATGGGTCCCTTCGTTCCATCATTTAATAATCTCTATATCTTAATGGCGGTAGACTATGTGTCTAAATGGATAGAAGCTGTAGCCTTACCAACGAATGATGCAAAGGTAGTGCTGAATTTCTTAAAGAAAAACATTTTTACTCGTTTCGGAACTCCTAGAGCAATCATCAGTGACGAGGGTACTCACTTTTGCAACAAGGCATTTAATGAGCTCCTTGCTAAATATGGAGTCAAGCATAAGATTGCTACAGCATATCACCCTCAAACGAGTGGCCAAGTAGAGGTATCCAATCGCGAGATCAAGAGGATCTTAGAAAAAACGGTGAGTCCATCAAGGAAGGATTGGTCGAGGCGCTTAGATGATGCTTTATGGGCTTATCGAACAGCCTACAAGACGCCAATCAGAATGTCACCTTACCGGTTAGTGTTTGGGAAATCGTGTCATCTACCTGTGGAGTTGGAGCACAAAGCATACTGGGCCGTCAAGAATCTGAATTTTGACTTGCAAGCCGCCGGTGAAAAGCGTCTCTTACAACTCAATGAAATGGAGGAATTTCGGCACCAGGCTTATGAGAATGCCAAGCTTTATAAGGAGAACACAAAAAGATGGCATGATAAGAAGATCATGGAGCGACGATTCGAATCCGGACAACAGGTTTTACTATTTAATTCAAGACTGAGGCTTTTTCCAGGCAAATTAAAGTCTAGATGGTCGGGCCCATTCACGGTGGTTACAGTGTTCTCACATGGAGCTGTTGAAGTCAAGGATGAGAACACAGGTGCCAAATTCAAGGTCAACGGACAACGCCTCAAGCACTATTGGGGAGATGGATTTGATCGTCGAAAATCCAGGATCACCCTTGCGGATCCAGAATAGACCCCGACAGAGTCAGGCTGAAGACTAAAAAAAAATAAGCGCTTATGGGAGGCAACCCAAGCATTTTATTCCTTTTCTTTAGTATTATTTAAACTTTCATAGCAATTAGTACTTAGTTCGGGGTTTGACTGTTTTTGTTCTTGTCTTCATTAGGATTATTATTATTTTAGGGGGTTCAATTTTAATATCTTGTGTTCAATTTTAATATGTTTCTTTTTAGATTTAATCATGGTTGTAGACATAAGGCAAGTTTGGGGGGAAAATTTTTAAAGTTGATTATTCATTCAACAAAAAAAAAAAAAAGGAAAAAAAAACGACAGCATGTTTAAAGGCAAATGCCTTATTAATCAAACACCCCCCCCCCCCCCTCAGTATTCAGCAGCGGCCCAGCCCCACCACGCCACAACTTCGATTTCTGCAACGCCGTCCGCCGTCCTTCGCCGTGAGCCACCGCCCACCGTCGCAGATTTCTGGTCAGCCACACTCTCCATCTCCACGAACCGCCACTCCCCTTCCTCGCCAACCCACGGTTCCCCGTCCGAGTGGGTTTGTCAACTTTTGGGTAAGCACTCTTACTTGGAAAGTGGTTGAATCTGAGTATTGTTGGTAGTGTATTTATGCATTTTGAATATTTGTGGAGTGATTTGCGTGGGTTTTGGAAGTGTTATTGGTGAAAATAACTCTTGCCCGCAAGGTGTTCGAGGAAAGTCCACAAAGAGTGGGAGTGTGTTATAAGCGGAGACTTAGTATTGTTGTTGTTGATTCGACGATGGTTGGCAGGACTATTGTGTTTTTGAATCATCGTGGGTGATTAGAGTGAGCTTAGGAAGTAGATTTGGTGAAGGGGATCTCATGCCCGTCAAGTGTTCGAAGAAATTCCAAAAAGAGTGTGAGTGTGCTGGACAGTGAGAATCAATGCTGTTATAGTAACTATTACCAACGGTGTGTATAAGGTTTAATGGCATCAAAGAGGCAGCGAGGATCGTCTTCTCAAGGGTCACAGAAATTTGATGCAACCAAATTTGTAAGTTTTGATGCATTCAAGCGCTACACCGATGCTTTGCTATCAAAACCATTGGTGCATGAACGTGGAATGCAAGCTGTGGATGAACTAGAACAGCGCTTGATTGCATTTCACGAATGGGAAGACTTCATCAAGCAGCCAGAAGCCGCAGTAGTCCCAATAGTTCGTGAATTTTACGCCAATCTGCCGGAGCGCCGTGGTTCCAAGGTCTTTGTGAGAAAACAATGGGTGTCATTCGACAGCAAGACAATTAATCGATATTATAATTTGAAAGACTTTGAGACAGACGGCTATACGGAATATCTCGAAGGGACAGTTGATCCGGAAACAATTATTCGCTTTCTTGCAGGGCCAGGAACAGAATGGGACCGGTCTCGTTCAGATGGGAGTATAATTAAATTTTCAGCCGGTGACATGCGAATCCAGACCAAGGCGTGGCATTATTTTGTCTCAGCGAAATTGATACCTGGATCCCACTTAAGTCATGTGACTAAAAAACGAGCCATTCTGGAGTATTGTATCCAACAGCACATGACAGTGGACGTAGGCAAAGTAATTCACGATTCGATCCTCAATGTTGTCGACGGAGGAACCACATCTGGATTTGGAAACCCGTCCCTAATTACTGCCTTGTGTGCCAGAGCAGGAGTCAAATGGGATAATACTGAGCCAATTGAGCATCCCTTGCAAGAATTAACTGTGAAGAGAATTACTCAGCTCAAGCGGTCAAGAAGGTCGGACGACTTACAAGAAGCAGGCCCGGCACAACAACAAGGTGAGGCTGAGCACCCTACTGATTTCAACTTGCATGAGGCAGTTCGCGATCTTTCAGGACGGGTGACACAAATGGAGGCCATCCAGCGCTGGCAAGTCACCCAGGCCCAATGGCAGGCTCAGATGCTGCAAGCAATGGCATTACACTCTCAGATGGATTCTAGTGCCTACAACATACCACCTTATCCTCCGCCCCCACCATTTGGAGACCAGCCACCAACAGATGCACCTGGTAGCCCTGATGAGCCATGATTTCACCAGTTACTTTTTCAGGGAGTGTTCTTAACCCTTGTATATTTTTTTTTTTAACAGTGGGGACAATGTTCGGATTAAGTTTGGGGGTGGGAACACAATTTTTTTTTGCTGTTATTTGTTTAGGTTTAGATCATTTAGGTTCTGCATTTAGTCTTGTGCTAGATTTCAGTTTTTGTTTTATTTTTGAAAGTATCTTGTGTTTAAATTGAAAAGTTTGAATGATGTTGATCTTGGTCAGACGTAGTCGATGATAGAAAAATGATTACTCAAGGTATTATTCTGATAGTGATGATAAATGTGATGTCTGTGTGCTTGATTTTTGATTGATTTGAGTGTATTTTTTTTAATTCCTAATACCTCTGAGCACTGAACCTGGATTGCTAGCTTACTCAATGTACCCAGAGATTGTTTATGCGTTTCGGAATGTAATGGAACCTCATCAGAACCTTAGAACTTGTTTGATTGACACTTGAGGCGAAATCCTAGGCAAACATACAATCAAAGAGATGATTTAGGCCATTTTTGGTCGTTTGAGCCTTTCAAGCCTACCAGATCATATTATATATCCCTAGTCACCCCTTTGAGCCTTTATAGCTTGTTTTTCGTTGTCACCCACATGTATTTTCTCCTAACCTATAAAGTGAATATCCTTTTGTCCCTGTACCTTAAGCATGTGAATTATTTGGAGATTATGAGCCATGTTAAGGGTTAGTATAATATATATATATATATAGATATATATGTTGCAAAAGGGTGTATGTGAGAAAAAGAAAAAAAGAAAGTGTTGTTAGTGTTTGTAAAAAAAAAAAATAATAATAATAATAATAATAAAAAAAAGAGAATAAGAAAGCAAGCACTAGCTCTGAGTAAAAAAAAAAAAAAAGAAAAAAAAAAGTTTGATTGGTTTATGGGTATATGTTGAGATAGACAAGAAAGCTCGACAAGAGATCCAAATACGTAGCATGTTTGAGGTACCATAGCATGAATATAATTTCCCATACCACACCTTAGCTGCAGCCTCATTACAAGCTAGAGAAGTCCTAATGATCTTGAAGGGTATGGATTGTCTATATTAGTGGAGAGTGTCATGAAAAAATAAGCATATGGGGTTCCAAATTACTAGAGGTGAAGTGATATTTATGAATTGTATAAATTGATCTGGGAGAAGAGTGAGTAGGTATGATGGAAATCACACACACACAAGGAAATTGAAAGTGCGCTTGAATTGATTGAGAATTGAAATTCTAGACTTGTGTAGCATTTAGAGTTGCCTTTGGAATTATATTTTGGGAAATCTTTGAGACAAGGTGAAAGACCAAGAGAAATCATCATCATCAAATTAGTCTTTGTGTTTAGGGTAGATTTTGTTCATTCGAGTTTTGATGCTGTTTTGTGTTTTACTCGAGGACGAGCAAATGTTAAGTTTGGGGGTATTTGATAAATGAGTTTTATACTCATTTATTAGATGCCGGTTAAGCTTAATATTTGTTAGTTTTCGGGGTGTTTTGTTGGTTTGATATATGTTTTTGTGTATTTTGTGTTTTGTTATTTTTATAGGTAATGGTCAATCATGATGCTAAAATGGCTACTAAATGGTGAAAAAGAAGAAAAGAAGCAATCGGACGTGGTTGGAATTGAAAATCGAGGCAAAGAGACTCAAATATAACATTAAGCAGCACAAGAGCCAGGCGCTTGAAAGCCAGCGCCAGGCGCTCATACAACTCACAAAATACGGAGAAGGGCCGAGAGCTCAGCGCCTCGGCGCTCATCAGGAAGTGCCTGGCGCTTCGTCAAAATAGCGTCGGGCGCCTGGCGCTCATAAGACAGCGCCTGGCGCGGCGAGTCGGTGGAATAAAATTTTGAAACCCCAAAACGGAAAAAAATCGGTTGATTCGAATGTAAATCACTCAAGGCTATAAATAGGACATTATAGAGCAAATTCATTCATTCTTTGGACGGCTCTAAACCTAGAGGGAGAAAGAACAAAGTGTGAAGAAGAAGACGGCTCCTGGCAACAGAATTCGGATTCTAAAATCCAGTTTTCTTCTTTCTTCTTCTTTGATTATGTTTAGATCAACCATGATTATTTTTAGTTTGTTTAGGATGAACTAAATTTTCTTTTCCTAGGTTTGGGATGGAACCCTAACATGAATTTTAGATGTTAAATTTCTTTATTCTTTATTAATGCCTATGCATGATTATTCATTCTATCTTGTGTTTAATGCTTTTTCTTAGATTGGCCATCTTTGAGAATGATATGGGAATGCTTATAATATCGACAGAGTTATTTGTGCTCATACCATAGATAGAATGACATATGTGATTATAGGATAGACATATACCTATGTTCATGTGCAATCATATGAGAACTTGATCTTAATGAATTTCTTGAATTCAACTCACATAGACATATAGTGGGTTGGGTACAAGAGGTATTTTTGCATGACCATCGACAGAGGCTGTAAAGACATGTGTGTTCTTGATTGATAATCATTTAGGAAAATTAATTAGGAAAACGAAGGGATTTGCATCTAAGGGATCGTTAGGGGGAAATCACAAATCTAGGTTATTCAATATTTAATAGTTTTTTCCATATTAATTCAGTTTAATTTCAATTCTACTTTAATTAAATTTATTTTTATTTTCATTCATATTTTTATTCAAGTATTGAAAAATCGTCTTTTGTTTGTTTGGATAGAATTAGGATAAATTAGATTGGTAATTAGCAATTGAGGGTAATTTAGTCTCCGTGGGAACAATACTTACTCACATCTTTATTACTTGTGCGATACGTGCACTTACATGTGTAAATTTATCAACAACAAGCCACTGAAAAACCTTTTTCAAAGCTTCAACACATCTGTATATCAATTAATTTATCATAAAAAAATAAATCATCATTATACAGGATCTCATACATATAATATAAGTGTTTTTTTAATTATAAAATCTAGCCCAAATCATACTATAGTAATGTACATAATAACGAACAATTTTACATCAGTCAGATGGCTAAAAAAGATAATTTTATTGTATCAGTGCATTTTTGCAGGTGTTGCAGTAGAAATATCCAAGCAAATATACAGTAACGTTCTTTTCATTGGGACTGTGGTCTGTAGCACTTGTCTTGTCCAGAGGAACTTTTTCTGCGCACGCATAACAACTTCGTTGTAAGTGTCTTTACCATTGGGAGCAACATTTTAATTTAAAGAAAACACACACACACATATATGTATATATGTATATAATAAAAGTTAATGACATTTGTCAAAATATTTCATTTTAATTTTATTTAAATATAATATAATTTTATATTAAATATAAATTTTGTAACAATACTACGAAAATAATTACTATTTAAAACATTTTAAAAATAATCTTATCAACTTTTTAACTTCATTATTTATCTCTATTTTTACCAATCACATCAACTTTTCAACTCTAAAATACTTTTCATCCAAACACACATTTCATTCAAATACAAAACAAATACTTTTCAACCAAATATAACATTCAAAAAACAAATTTCATTCAAATACAATCAAAATACAACCAAACACCCCCTAAAACTTTTTTTTTCTAAATTAAAAGTTAAAATTTGATCCTCTAGAAAAAGATACAACTTGATTGTAGATAAACAGTGATAATTAACTAATCGTGGAGGGAAGTGACTCTGCAATTATTATAAACAGTATTAGAGATATAATTTATTATTGAGTTTTTCTACACTTAATTCTTTATTTCATATTTTAGTTATTTAGTCTTTCTAAACAAAAATCCACCAAAAATATTTTCTCTTTTTGTCATTTATTTCCCTGTTTTTTTAAACATTGGTTTCACTAATATTATTTGTTTGTTTTATTACGTCTCTATGAATACAATTGCTCAATGTATGCTACAATTGATCGTTTTATGTGTGTATCTTTAGGTGTTAATCAATATATATAAGTGATTAGAGGATAAATAATAATTTGTGACAACTTATATAGACAAATCGTTACATATTAAAAATGTTAAAAAATGATTCTCACAAACAAAAGGTTAATTTAATCACAATGGCACTCACTTGTTGGCAGAACTTAACATAATCCACCTCTTCAACTTTTCTTTTCTTTTATTTTTAAACAAGTACTAATACTTGAATTTTATTTTGGAAAGAAATTGTATCTTAATTATAGATATTTTGAAAGCAAACTGTATTTTAATTAAAAGATATATAACACAAATTATACTTTAATCAAATATAGCTATTTTGGATGTATTTTTCACTCTAAATAATATTTAATTATGATTTTAGCCTTAATTAAAGCTCACATGATTTGAATGCGTTTAATTTTTATTCTTTCTTTTAATGATATACTAATAGAGATGTCATTTTCTTAACAATAACATTCGGGAGAATATAGCGTATAAAATTAAAAATCAGAAATCAACCGGAGATCGAGAGAATATAAGTTAAGTATCATTTGTAAAAATAATCTAATAATTGATTTTTTTTAAAACAAAGCTTTAATTTAGTTTAACTTAAAAAATTTGACTGACTTTGTTAAAAAAAAAAACAAGAAAAAAAAAAAAAAACTAAACCAAGCTAAATCTGGGATCTGGAAGAACTATTGCATTTGCATTAAATTTCAATACAATTAAGTTTTTATCAAAATACAAAAAATATTACTTTCAAATATCAAAATATTAAAATTTTAAATCTAATAAACCACTTATTACTATTCTACTTTTTTTTATCACTTTTATCAACCACACTTTCTCTCTCTATTTTTTTTATCTATTTTTATTAATTATATCATATACTTAATATCTAAATACAATTCAACTACAAAATATCTAAATACATATTATATTTAAATATAATATAAATTTAAAATATCTAATGCCTCATTTATTTACTGTATTTCATTCGTATTACATTTAAATACAATGTAATTTTCATCTAAATGTAAAAATATTACATTTAAAAACTAATTACATCACATTTTAAATTCAATATAATCACTATTTATTATTTTACTTTTTCTATTATTTTTAGTAATAACATTACATACTCTCTTTTTCTCTCTCTTTTTTTCTCTTTATTTTTACTCATCATATCACATATTTATTATTTAAATGTAATTCAAAAACTTTTTATCTAAACATGCATTGTATTATATTTATGGAATCTTTGGTAAGTGTATTACATTTGCATTGCGTTTAAATACAATATATTGAATATAATTTATATTTATGGGAGTATGTAATGTTATTCATTATTTAGATATAATTCAAAAACTTTTTATCTAAATATGCACTGCATTGTATTTATGGGATGTTTGATAAGTATATTACGTTTAAATACAATACATTGAATATAATTTATATTTGATGAAAAATATTTACATTAAATTTGAATACAATGTATGTTTGGATGAAAAATATTTGAATTGTATTTAAATAATTAATATGTGATGTGATGAGTAAAAATAAAAAAAATAAAAAAAAATATGTGATATGATTAATAAAAATAATAATTGTATTAAATTTAAAATGTGATATAATTATTATTTAAATATAATATTTATATATTTAAATAAAAAATAAAATTATATTTAAATATAATATAATATAATATATAAATAAAATATTAATAAAATATTTTATCCGAACGTTTCATAAACGCGAAACAAGAGTTGTTGAGGAATGAAAGCTAGCTGGTAATCGTTGTTACTTGCAATGAAATTCCAATGGGACCTACCTTTCAACTGGTTACAAATTATGTGTCCCTATTATTGAGAAAAAAAAGCATTTTTTAAAATTTTTTTACAATAGTTTCATATTAAGCTACTTGATTGAATCATTTTCTCTGCTATTTTACGCTAAGAATATATATACATATGTATGCTAACACAACCTATTGTTTTGAACAACAGTACTTGTGACATTTATATCTTTATATATAAAAATATGAAAATGTACTCACTGTATTCTTTTAAAAAATTAATTAAATTGTTAACTCATTTTTAATGGTTATCATATATTGTAATATATCATAAAAAAGTGATGTAACATGACATTTATTTATTTAATAACTATTTTATAACACATAATCTGTTTCGGTTTCAAATTTCAGTATAAGCACAAATAATAATAAATTTTATGAACTAAAATAATAAATAAAAAAACTCAAGAAAAACTTTAACTTCTTTAAAAAAGTTTTCACAACTGTTTCATTTATTTAATTAATATATTTGGTTTTTTTTAATGATATGTTTATTTGGGAGTTTCATATTTAGAAAATAAAAAATTTTTTATTTTAAGAAAATAGATCTTTTTAAATTTTTTATCTAAATATTTAAAATTTTTTATTTTTAAAAAATAAAAAAAAATTTGTTTCTATAAAAAATTAAAATAATTTTTTATTTTTTAAATCTAAAAATATTTTTCTTTTAAATAAATCTCGCGTCTAAGCAAATCATAAATTTTTGGATTACATGCTTTAGTTTTTTTTCATTAAAAAAAGGTTATAAATATGATAGATAAGTTAAACGGGGGTAAAGAAACCAACGAAGAGAGGGAAACAGCAATGAAGTGGTATGTATAAAGGTGAAAGACCACATGCAGGCCAATGAAGGTGAAAGACCACATGCAATGAAGTGAAAAGGAAAAGACAAGCATGAATAAAGTTGAAAGACCACATGCAGGCCACATGCAATGAAGGTGAAAGACCACATGCAATGAAGGAAAGGAGCAATGAAGTGAAAAGGAAAAGACAGGCATGAATAAAGTTGAAAGACCATATGCAGGCCACATGCAATGAAGGTGAAAGACCACATGCAATGAAGAAAAGGAAAAGACAGGCAGGAATAAAGGTGAAAGACCACGTACAAAAATATGATGACCATCAATTTTACAGCGTGTTTGGTATATATATATTCTTTTATATTATATTTAAATATAATATAATTTTTTAAATATAAAAATATTTTATTTAAATATTAACTACATCACATTTTGAATTCAATATAATCATTATTTATTATTTTATTATTTTATTATTTTATTAATTACATCATATATTCTCTTTTTTTTTTCTACTTTTATCCATCACATTACATATTTATTATTAAAATACAATTAAAATACTTTTCACTCAAATACATATTACATTCAAATGCAATGCTAATACTTTTTTTTAAATGCAAATTATATTCAATGTATTGCATACAAATTACATTGCATTATTAAAATACAATTTAAATACTTTTCACTCAAATACACATTGCATTCAAATACAATGCTAATACTTTTTCTTTAAATATAAATTATATTCAATATTACATTCAAATATAATATAAATGTAATGCGTTTACCAAACAGAGCATTAATATATGTGCATGGTAGGTTTGTGAAAAACGTAAAAGGGATTAATTAAAAAAAAAAAACCTAACTGGTTTGGGGTACACAAGAAGTATGAGGTGCGGGAGGAAAATAAAGCTTTGTGGTTAAAAGTAAACCATTGGATTAAAATTAAATTAAAAAAAGAGTAAACTTTAATGATTCAACCAAAGGTCGAAGTGCAAAAGCCATTAATTATACTTTTGCATATAAGTTATAGATGGATAAATAAATGCAAAATAACAAACATGAGAAGGGGCAAAAAATTCCAAAGCCAACTTGGGCTAATGTATATCTGTTTATTTATACAATATTTTGAAAGGCATGCCTTGGGCATATTTTCCGTTTGGTAATTATAAATGCATATGTGTGTGTGTGTGTGTGTACCTTGCATGTGTTTCTTTTACAAAAGAAAAGGCCCAAGCTTAGTAGCGGAGCCAACTTCTTTTTTAGGGGCATAAATTGAAGCAAAAATTTGAATTAAATCTACAATTAGACAATCTTTTCCTTTTCCTTATCTATTTGTATATTTGATTTTTTTTTTCAACTAAATTAATTAAGCTTGTACATCCGAGTTTCAAATTTAATTCTATGTTTAAATTTTGGAGTCCAAAAAATTATAAATATATATAATAATATAGTTTATTTTAATTTTTTATTTCAAATTTGAAATATGAATAATTAAAAATCAATACTTAGGGTACAATTAATTTTTTTAAAATAATTTATTGCAATTAATAAATTTTAGAAGGCGAGCAAGTAAAAAACTGTAAAAAGTTTTTGGATCCTGTCATGGTCTTTAAAGAGCCATTGAGGCCATGGGGGCAATTGCCCTCATGGACATGCTGAAGCTCCGCCCCTTCACAAGCTCAATATCAATTTAATTCAAACAAACCTCTGTTAGATTTGATTGGATAAAATTCTTAAAAATTCACCTTTGAGATAGCATCGGTTGCAATATTGCTAGAATAGGTCGGTTTATGGCTGAGGAACACCCAATTTTTTCATTGTTTAGATGCATTTTAGGTATTGTTTTATTAAAAATTCTTTAATTAAGAGAATTGAGCTATAAGTTATAATTCCCCTTCCCGAACACAAAGGTAGCTTTTTTGCTTCACATATGTGGAGCCACTTATTTTCTACGACGGATAGAACATCTATAATGTATATGTTTATATTACTTATAAAAAATATGAAAAATAATTTATGTTTTAAAATTTATGCTTTAATGTATAATGTTATTTTTAATATTATATTTATGTTTTATCATACTAATTAAGTTTTGAAATTTATAATAAAGTTTCATTATTAAAATCATTTAAAAATATTGAAACTATAATGATTAGATTAAAAAGTTGAGATAACAGTCTACCTAAATTAAATGTCAAATTTAAACATTGAAAATATTTGATGAGAAATTTTCCTTCGAGATAAGAAGTTTTGTGTATGGTAAATTTGATATCAAATATAAAATTTTTTTTAATATAATTCTAAATTACTGTGTTAATGGTGAATTCTGGCATTTGCTTAAAAAAAAAAAAAGCCTCTAATTGAGTGTTATATTTAAGTTTAAATTTGCCAAATTTTAAAATTTATGGTAAACTTGTCTCCAAGGCTAGCTAATGTTAAATTTGACATTCAATTTTAATTAGTTGTCATCTTTACTTTTTAAGTAATTATTATAATCTTCCATTTTTGATTTATTCAAATACGAAAGTTAACTTTTATAAGTTTTAAAGTGTAATATATCGATAACAAAAAATAGAAATATTATCAAAAATCATTATTAGGTGAAACATAAAATAAGATAATATTATTAACAAACTTTTTTTTATTAAATATAGTATTATTATATATAAATATATTGAAAATAATCTATTATTTTATAAAGTACTTTTTTTTTAAAGTATAAATACCAAAATGGAACATTAACATGTTAATTTAAGTTTCGTTTCGGAGGCTTAATTTTAGAGATATTAAAAATTATTTTTTTAATACTTCACTATTTTTTATTTATATCTACAATACGTTACAGTAAACTTCAAATTTTAAAAATTCATAACTTTGTTTATATAAATTCAAATGAAATATTTTTTTTAAATTATATAAAATTTAAGAAAAACGAAATGATATTTTAAAATTTTAAAATTTTTTATTTTAAAATTTTTTATTTTTTCACTTTAAATAATTTTTTTTTTCAAATATATTTTTTAAAACAATTTTTTTTCTACTCAAAACTAACGTCTCCAAGATCTCCCGTGAACTCTGACTGAACATTTAATTGAAGATGTTCTTATTGGTTGGTCCTTTTCGTGTCATCAAAAGTCGCAATACTTATCTTCTCGTGCTGTCTACGATAATGCAACCCCGTCCTTATAAGAAATGCACTTTATTTAAAGCTAAGTCCAACAAATTTTTAAGAAAAAGGTTTCCTCTGGGACAGCACGCGGAGAGAGAAATTTTAGGAGATTCTTCAGTGTGGCTCGTCACCCAACATGGAGGATATTATTCTCCACCACATGATTTAAGTAAGATTACGTTTATTTAAATATTATGGCCTCAATTAATGGCTTTATCCAAATTTAATTAATATAATAAATTACTGTAGAACTTTTTTTAAGACTCCGTTCGTTCGTGTATATATATATATATATTATGCTTATATTACATTTAGATGAGTGTATTAAATATAATTTATATTTATAAAAAATTATTTATATTGTATTTATGTGTATTTAAATAAAAAGTATTTAAATTATATTATAATAATGAATATGTGATATGATTGATAAAAATAAAGAAAAAAAAGAGAAAGAAGATATGTGATATGATTAGTATAAATAATAAAAAAATAAAATAATAAATGATGATTACATAGATTTAAAATATAATGTAATTGATATTTGAATAAAATATTTTTATATTAAAGTGAAAATTATATTATATTTGAATATAATATGAATATAATACTATTATTAAATGAATATAAAGCTTTAGTGTAATTATTTATCAATTAGTTTATCGTAAAGAAATAAATCATTGTTATACAGTAGGATATCATACACACAACATATGTTTATTTATTATAATATCCGGTCAAAATCATATTATAGTAACGAATATAATAACAAACAAGTTTACATCCACCATCAGATGGATAAAAAAGATAATTTTATTATATCAGCGCATTTTTTCAGGTGATCCAGTAGAAATCTCCAAGAAAATATATAGCAAAGTTCTTTTTCTTCGGACTGTGGTTTGTAGCACTTGTTGTCTTGTCTAAAGGAACTTTCCCTGCGGACGCATAGTAATTTCGTTGCAAGTATCTTTACTATTGGAAGCAATACTGTAATTTAAAGAAAACACACCCAGATATATATATATATATGTATATAATAAAAGTTAAAACTAATTTTTTTGCTAAATTAAAAGTTAAAATTTGATCCTCTATAAAAAGATACAACTTGATTTTAGGTAAACAGTGGCATAAACTAATCGGAGAGGGAAGTTACCATGCATTTATTATGAGTAGTACTGAAAACATTAATTTTAAGTATAAACTCATATATTGGTGAGTTGTCAACTTTTTTTTTTTTTCTCTTGCATATGTTTTTAGAAATTTCTTGAAAATTATATTCATGCATTAGTAATCTCATTAATGATTTGTGTATCATGTGTTTATTCATTTTATGGATAATAAATATCAATTTCCGGTTATTTATATGTACTGATTGCTGAACATGTGTCCCTTTTATTGAAAAAAAAAACATTTTTTAAAAATTTTTTTACAATAGTTTCATATTAAGCTACTTGAATGAATCATTTTCTCTATTATATCCCAACTAAAAATATATATAAATAGGTATGTTGACACAACATATAGTTTTGAACAATAGTACTTGTGCCATTTATATCTCCATATATAAAAAAAAATGAAAATGTTCTCATTGTATTCTTTAAAAAATTAATTAAATTATTAACTAATTTTTTTTTATAGTTTTCATAGATTGTCATATAAAAAAGAAGTAATGTAACATGTTATTTATTTATTTAGTAACTATTTTAAAACACATAATATGATTCGGTTTCAAATTTGAGTGTAATCACAAACAATAATAAATTTTATGAACTAAAATAATAAATAAAAAAAACTCAAGGAAAACTTTAATTACTAAAACAAAATTTTCGCAACTGTTTCATTTATTTAATTAATATACTTGGTTTTACTTTTAAAGAGTACTTCGATTACATGCTTTAGTTTTTTTATTAAAAAAAAAAATGATATCGATATGTTGGATAAGTAAAATGGGGAGTAAAGAAAGCAATCGCGGCCGGGGGGGGGGGGGGGGGGTGGTGGGGTGGGGTGGGGTGTGGTGTTGGGAAAGGAAAAGGCGGACAGAAATAAAGGTGAAAGAACACATAGAAAAATATAATGGTAATCAATTTTAATATACGTGCATAATAGGTTTGTGACAAACGTCAAAGGGGTCAATCAAAAAAAAAAAAAACCCTAAATGGTTTGGGGAGCAAAGAAGTATGATTTGGTCACGTTTATAGATAATTTCTTGTGAGGTAGGAAACGTTGATATCCCTTTTTCAATAGTCATGTTTTAAATTATGATTTGGCCATGAAGTTTTGTTTTATATGCTGTTTCATGATTTATTAATTTTAAAAAAATGTTTGTGAAAGCATAATATATGGTATCTTGTGAAATATGTATATGTCTATTTTATTTTTGGAAGATGGTTTAAACTTGGACTTGTAAAGCTAAAGAAAACACACACTCACACACACACACACACGTATGTACGTATATGTATATAATAAAAGTTAAAGCTTTTTTTAATTTTTTTCCTAAATTAAAAGTTAAAATTTGATCCCTCTACAAAACGATACAACTTTGTAAACGGTGGAATAAAATAATCGGGGAAGGAAGTTGCTCTGCAATTATTATTAGTGGAATTAGAAATATTAATTTTAATTCTAATTTTTAAATATTAACTCATATGTTGGTGAGTTATCATTTCTCTCCTCTAGCATGTGCTTTCCTAGAAATTTCTTGAAAATTATATTCATGCATTATGTAAACTCATTAATGACCAGTGTATCATATGCTTATTCATTTTATCGATAGTGAATATCAACTACTGGCTATTTATATATACTAATTACAGCACATGTATCTCCTTTATTGAGGGAAAAAACATTATTTTAAAATATTTTTTACAATAGTTACATATTAAGTTACTTGAATGAATCATTTTCTCTACTATTTATATATAAGTTGGTATGTTAACACAACCTATGGTTTTGAACAATAGTACTTGTGACACTTATATCTCCATTTATAAAAATATGAAAATATACTTACTGGACATGTATTTATTAAGTAACTATTTTATAACACATAATCTGTTTCTGTTTTAAATTTCAGTATAACACTAACAATAATACTTTTATGAACTAAAATAAGAAATAAAAAACTCAAGGAAAACTTTAACTTCTTTAAAAAAAATGCTTCATTTATTTAATTAATATATTTGGTTTTTTTTTTTAAGTACTTGGATTACATGCTTTAGTTTTTTTTATAATTAAAATGACATAAAATGGGGTGTAAAGAAAGCAACGGGAGGGGGAAAAAGCAATGAAGCGGAAAGGAAAAGACAGGCAGGCAGAATAAAGGTGAAAGACTACATAGAAAAATGTAATGGTAATCAATTTTAATATATGTGTATAGTAGGTTTGTAAAAAACGTAAAAGGAGTTATTAAAAAAAAAAAAACCCTAATTGGTTTGAGGTGCAAAAGAAGGATGAAGCGTGGGAGGAAAATAAAGCCTTGTGGTTAAAAGGGTACCGTTAGATTAAAATTAAATAAAAAAAGAGTAAACTTTAATTATCGGATGATTCAATCAAAGATTGAAGTGCAAAACCCATTAATTATACTTTTGTATGTAAGCTATAGATGGATAAATATGTGCAAAATAAAAAACATGAGAAGGGGAAAAAAAAAAAAATCCAAATCCAAATCCAACTTGGGCTAATGTATGTCTGTTTATTTATACAATATTTTGAGTTGCATGCCTTGGCATATTTTCCGTTTGTTTAATATAAATATGTGCGGGCGCGCGTGTATGTGTGGGTGTTTACCTTGCATGTGTTTCTTTTACAAATAAAAAAAAAATGTTATGAAATTATAAGTATTCATTATCATTAATAATGTTTAAATACTAAGATTATTTTTTAATTGTCTTTCGTTATGAAAGTGTATAACTATATAGATGCTAATTTAACTTATGATTTGAGTTAAACTTGAATCCAAGACTAATTATTAATGAAATCAAACGTGCACTTTGGATGAAACACTTAAATAGTAAACAAAATATTAGGAAAAGACTTTGCATGTATTTCAGAAAAATTATTTTAGCAGGAACAATTAGGGAAAAAAATTAATTAAAGCCAATAGCAAAAAAATATTTTTAAGAGAACCACATGAAAAAAAATTTCCATAGGTGCATATTTAACTTTTGTGTTATTTGGTTGTGTGATACTAATAAATACTGAAAATTAACTACCTGCCATTTTGTATACAAATCTAAATTACATGCAAACTATTATGAAAAAGAAAGGGGGAAAAAAAAGTCTAAATCCAACTTGAACTAGCGTTTGTCTATTTTTGTTTATGTACACGTAAAAAATTATGAATATATATTGGAGATCTATTTTCTACTACTAAATTTCCTTTAAAATAAAAAAATAAAACAAAATTGCCTTTTTTTTTTTAGTGAAAAAAATCTACCGGGAAATTTCTTGGCTAATGCAAATATAGTTTGACTTGTTGACCTTACACAGCGCGTCTTACTTTAATAAGATAATATAAATAAATAAATAAATATATATATGTATGTACATGTTTGGATTTCATTTACCGTCACACAAATTCCATCTCTCTTGTTTTCCATTTCTCATCAATCAAGCACTAGTCCATTTGCTCTCGATCTCACCAACCAAGTAGCCATGGCATTACAGCTGATTTCTAGATGTGTTAAACAGGTCACAGACGGGGCTATCGCCGGATTCCTGGGACAGTTGGGATCGGCCGCTTATGAATTAACAGCCGAACAAGTTTCTGCGATCAAGGATGTTCGGAAAGAAGTTGAAAAGCTCAGCAGCGAACTTACTGCAATTCAAGCTTTGCTCAAGGATGCTGAAAAACGGCAGTTCAAAGAAGATGCTGTGAGAGATTGGCTAGACAAGCTCAAAGATGTATCCCATGACATAGATGATGTGCTGGATGAGTGGATTACAGCCATCGAGAAAGCAAATATGGAGAAAGAGGAAAAAGAAGGCGATCATAATGCTCCCCCTGCAAAGAAGGTATTGTAACGATTCCGACCCATATGCGACAGATAATTAACTCATAGACAGTTAATTAAACTTGATCACCAAAATTTTATAGAAGTTTTTTAACTTAAATAAATTATAACTTACATGATGATTACAATCCTTCTAATTTTAGTATATTCAAAACAAAAATATATTTTTCGAAAGACTAACCATATGAAAACGTTTTTTTTTTTTTTTTTGTAATTTTTTAAGAGGAGATCTAAACTTAATTAATTAATAAGAAAAAAACTGGATACGAAATTTAAAACATCAACATGTCAAACTTACTTAATTAAAATTAGCATAGATATATCTTGAGTTTGGTTTCTTGTGAACCAATCTACTTGATTAAAAAAAAAAAATCATATTATCATGTAAATAGTAATAAGCAAAAGAACAAAACAATCTATCTTAGTTAAAATTGAACTAAATATTTATTTCATAAGGTCTAATTTAATAATAATTAATTTAAAAGAATGCAAATCCTTTAAAACTAATTAAAATTGTAAAAGAATTTCTTAATTGTAGAATTTATATTTCAGTGATAGTATCCATAACTCAGGCCTCTCTTGTGTCGACTTAGTCCACTAGTCCATCAAATTACCGTGTTGCCTACGTCATGAACAAACATTAATAATCTTTAATTCAACAAGCAAAAACATAAGTCTCACGTGAACAAGATACATATAGTAACGCATGACATTTTATGAATTATATAATTATTTGTGATTCTTGTTTTTTAACTTTTTTACGGGGGGAAGGGGGGAAATTACCGTTTTACCCCTAATAGGATTTTTCATCAATCCTTATTTTTTCTTGATTTACAACTTAGTTCTGGCATTTAGAATCTTAATTAAGCCATCTTAAATTTATTAGGGCCTTTTTCTATCATTCCTGGAATTTTTGGTTAAAATGACCGTTTTATCCTTAACGATTATTTAGGTCGTATCATTTTCATTTTAATGCCTAAACTGGATATTCTAAGTCCAAAAATCATAAAATCATTTTTCTTAGGCTTTACCGAGCTTTTACAGCATTAATTACTGAAATTCTCGGTTTACTAATCCTTGGAATATTTGTCATCCTTTTCTGAGCCTAACTCATTCATTAATCCTTAAAATCATTCAAGGGGGCTCGGGTTTCCATCCCGATCACATTTTTACCCTTCGGTTCCTAAAATACCCTTTGTGCCGTTTTAGAAATTTCGGTAGTATTTCCGCTTAATTTTTAGGTTCTCGGCGTTTAGGAAACGCCTCGAAACCATCTAACCTGTTTCTATTTTATCACGTACTATACTAAATGTCTATTTTTTTTACGTAAAACTCAACTTTTACGTAAAAATCTTTACATTTCTATACATTTTCTTATTTGACTATTTTTCATACACATAATCCATTTTTCTTAAAAATTTCACATGCCTAAATACATAATTAACACATAATCATATCCAAAATATAAATTAAGGGATAAAGGGACAAAAATCACTACCGAAATCGTCCCATCGACGAGTGAACGCACCGTTCGGTCTTGCGTGCACAAACTTTGATTCAATGTTCTTTACATTTGAAATTCCGTCTTGCAATTCAGACGCCACGGATGTGTTCGGAATGTTGAAAATAGGCCAACGGGCTATTCTTCAATTTTTGGTCACCGGGTCGCCGTTGACCAGCGTTGACTGGCGGCGGTTTGGGTCAAGCTTGGTACCAAAATGTAGTGTAACAACCGGGAAAATTCACATTTTTTGGAAAATAATTACACAATGAATTTAAGCGTTAAAATGTGAAATTTAGTGATTTAATATTGTTTAGAACTAAAATAAAATGTTCTAACAATGTTAAAGGATGAAAAATGAGTAATAGTGATATTATGTGTATGCACGTGTGTGCCACTCACAGTATCAAGAAGTAGGTCAAGATGATATTATCTTGACATAAAATTGATAAATCTGGGTTCAACACACCCAAATTAGTCCGGATAGCCTATCAGCAGGCTCAAATTTGATAATTGAGCACAAGGGTAATTTTTAACTGAAAATTCGCAGTATCGGAAATTGGTCGAAATGACCTCAGATGAAAATAAAACTGATATATTTGGACTCAGGACGCCGAAATTAGTCAGGATAGCCCATGTTGAAATTTTGGGCGAAAAAGTATATAAAGAGCGAGAAAAAGTGGAATTTCCTCATTTGCCCATGTGTATTCTCTCTCCAATTCTCTTTCTCTCTCTTCCCCCTTTGATGAATAGTAATCGACCACCGGAAACGGTGTCCGTTTTCGACACTGCCGGCACCGTTGGAAAGCTCTCGCCGAGCTGAGTTCAACGGTGTGCCGAGTCGACGGAACCGACGCTGGAGGAGAGCGCACGCGCCGCCCGAAGCCGCCGGCCACTGGAAATTTCGATCACCGATATCTTCGCCGTCCGACGTCCGATCAAGGTGATTCCGGTCCCAAAAGACTCGTGGTGAAGAGTAGAATAAAACCCAGGTGGAGTTTCAGCCCAACGGCCGCCGGATCGCGTCGCCCAACTCCGCCCGTCGCCGTCGCCGTCGCCGCCGTGAAACCCGTCGTTTCCGGCGATGTTGAGCTGCACCACCGGTACAGAAATGGTCGCCGTGAAGAGGGGAGCAAAAGCTCTCAATCAATTTCGGGGAAAAAGTCCGGCACGGCGGAGCTCCACCGTCGCCGCCGTGGCCGAGACTTTCGAGGGCATTTTCCGGCGATTGGGGCCTCTAAATGTGAAATTGAGGCTACCAATGGATTCCTCTCGTCGAGATCTTCAAAATGGACTGCCCACTTGCCACCGTCGCCGTCGGTCAACGCCGGTCAACGGCGACCGTTGACCGAAAATGCAAGTTTGGCCTGTTAGCCTATTTTCAACGTTCCGGACGCATCCGCGGAGTCGGATTTGTAAGACGGGACCTCAAATATGAAGAACGAGGAATTAGGGTTTATGCCGTCGAGACCGGACTGCAATTCGGTATAAATCCCGACCCTTTTACGTTCCGCAATTTAATTGTTTGGGACTGTTATATGATTTTATGATTTTTGGTATGAAAAATGTGGAAAAGAATGTATGTAAAAAGAAGAAAATGACTGTAATGGGGAAAAAGAAAAAAATGTGATAATGTAACGATTTTACGTAAACAGTATGAGTTTTACGTAAAATCTAGGCCTCTGGTATAGTACGTGATAGAATTAGATTAGGATAGATGGTTTTCAGGCGTTTCCTAAACGCTGGAACCTCAAAACTTAAGGGGAAACTCTGCCGAAATTTCTAAAAGTGGCACCAGGGGTAATATGGGAAACGAGGGGTAAAAATATGATCGGGAAGGGAACCCGAGCCCCCTCGAGGAATTAAGGCATGAAAAAAAGAAGGGTTAAGTTATAATTAGTAAACCGACCCTTCGAAACCCTAGAACGTAAGGAAAACATGAAACCGACTTTTAGGTCAGAATAGTACTTCCCGAGGGCCGGGAATGTGAAAATTGGTAAAATGATAAGAATTGATCCGGAAAAGGTCTGATAAGATTTAGAAAGTTAATTAAATGATTTTGAATTTAGAAAATCCAGCCTAAACATGAAAATGAAAATGTTAAGGTTAAACGACCCATCAGGGGCAAAATGGTCATTTTGCCCAAAGATTCTCAAATTATGGGAAAAGAGCCCCAATGACCCCGGAATAGGTTAATGAAGTTTGTAAAAGCCAAAATTGAGGTTTAAGTCATGAAAAATTATGTCAAGGTAAAATTGTAATTTTGTCAAAAGTTAGGGGTAAAATCGTAATTTTTCAAAAAGTTGGAGAAAAATTCGAAGAGGGCCATTAAGGTTTAGAAAGCTGTCCTAAGGCTATAATTAAGGGTTATAAGATTAGAATCAAGCTTTTTAATAAAATAAAAGCTATAAATGAAAATGTGATTAACGGACAAAGCTTGTCTGTAGGAACCCGATCCAGACGCAACAACGGACGTCGATGGATTCCAAGAAGGGGTTAAGCACGCTATGAGTAAGTTCAGACATTTACCCATCTGCAACTATGAACAAACTTATAGTATTTATATGTTTTATATGTAAATGTCATGATGTGATTTATGATGATACTATAGTAATGCTATAGCAATATTATGATGATATTAAAAGATATGTTTTAATAGATAATTATAAAAATATATATATATAAATATATGTATATATTGAATTGTGAAGGAAAGGCATTATAAAAGTTTTATGAGAGTAACGATATGATAAAGAGGGATAGAAGAATGGAAAGAGTAAGAATAAGAGTATTATGGTAGGATGCATAAGAAAGAGATGAGATAAGAAAGGAAAGGATAGATGTTTACGAAAAGTTTTATGGAAGTTAAAATTATGATTGATAGAGCAACAATGACCAGTGAGGAAAGGAATTAAGAAAGGGATGTTTTATGAGGACGAAAGAATAGATGTTTTATGAAAAATGATATGAAAGCAAAGAGTTAGACAAGAAAGAAAAACAATGATAGGTTATGATAAAAGGTATGATGAAAGGATTAGAACATAGCGATAAGATGTGATTAATAGAATAGAACGATAGGCTATGATCGATAGGCTATGATTGATAGAAATGTGATGATAAGATACGCTAGATATAATGAAGCAAATGATAAGACGAACAGAGAATAATTGTCTACACGTAACAAAACATGTTTTTTGTTTGTAATGATGTGATGTGATGTGATGTGATGTTATATAAGTAATATGTGCTATATGTGCTATGCTAAAGTGTGATTAACATAATTCACACAAGTAAAGTAAAGAATTAAGGAAAGAAAAACAATGAAAGAACAAATGTTCCATAAAATGTTCTATGAAAAATGAGAAATGAAAGATCATGAATGTCATGAAAAAGATGTACAACGAAAAATAAATATAAGAAAAGCTAAAAGAATGCAAGATAATAAAACTGAAAAGTTAATGGTTGGCGTACCGATCTCCCTACATGGTTGAGACTTCCGGTCTATATCCTCCGCGCAGATGTGGTGCTACCCCGAAGTGTGGTAGATTATAGGATGGACCACCCCGACAGGCGAGGTTTTATGTGACTGTGAGGTAGGTTGGTGGGTAGCTCCCCCTCCTCCCACTGTCAGCGCGCACTAGGTACGTTCAACGACGGGGCCCACCAGTGAAAGATAAGAAAAGAAAAGAAAAGTGAAAGAAAGAAATGAAAAGAAAGTGAAAAGAAAAGAAAAGAGAAGAAAAGAAAAGAAAGGAAAAGAGCGTGAAAAGAAAAGAAAGGGAAAGAGCGTGAAAAGAAAAGAAAAGAGAGTGCGTGAAAAGAAAAAAAAAAAAAAGACAGTGAAAAGAAAAAAAAAAAAAGAGAGAGTGCGAGAAAAAAAAAAAAACAAGGAAAAAGAGAGTGGAAAGAAAAGAAAAAAAAAATGATACGAAAAGAAAAGAAAAGAAACGAACGATATGAAAGAACAACACAATGAAATCAATGAAAAATAATAAAACGAAGTTAAAAGAACATGATAGAATTATACATGTGATGTGATGTGTTTGATGTTATATGTATGGAATGACACGTTTTTACGTGATGTTGTGCTAGTGTATATGTTACTTGCTTTAAGATATGAAATGTTAGGAGATGATGATGAAGCGATAGAAAAGTTATAAAGGTTTAGAACAGAAAGTTAAGAAATGATAGGAATGAAAAGCAAAGAAATGAAAAGATTGGATTAGAATGATAAGAGATGATCGATAGAATGATAAGAACGATGAACGAAGAGATAAACGAGCATGATGAAGCTCATATTTTATGTTATGTTTTGAGGATATGTATAAATGATGTATATGGTGTGTATATACGTGATGACATATATTCTAGTAATAATATATATTACTAGTATTTATAAGTTAATGAATGTATGTTTGAACTTACTGAGCATCTAGCTCATTAGTTGTTTATATGTTGCAGGTAAGCAACGTGTTTATTTAAAGTAATATGATGGACAACGGACGGATCTGCACGTGCCAAGGGACTGGGCGAGGGTATGGTACTACCATGAGTCTTTCGCTGAGCGTTCAAAAAGGAAGATGAAAGAAAGAAAGTTATGATATATGTGTTATAAGAGTATGATAGAGATAGGTATAATATGCAAGTAAAAAAAAAAAAAAATTTTTGCTATAGAACTTGCTTCCGCTATAAGATGAGAACGTTAAGAATGAAAAGTTAAGTATGTTAAGTAAGAGGATGACGACCCACGAGGTTGCCAGCCATCGCGGTCGGCGTCAGAGCTCGACTGGTTGGTATGGTAACGCACGTGGGGGGTCGCCACATGTAGATCTCGACGAGAGGAACCTATTGATGGTGTCAATTTCACCAATTGAAGCTCCTATCACTGGAAATCGAACCCTCGAAAATCCAATGGCGGTGGCGAGTTTGGTTCTCCGTCGTGCCGGGGTTGTTGCCCAAAATTGGGTTGGGGCTTTTGATTTACGCATCACTCTGAGTCTTTTGATACCCACCACGTCACTCAACTCCACCGGAATCGTTGGACTCTATGGCGGCGACGGCGACGGGCGGACTTGGGCGGCACGATCCGGCGGCCGTTGAACTGAAATGAGGCTTGGGTTTTGTTCTACTCTTTACCACGGATTCATTGGATCGGAATCGTGGCATTTGGACGTCGGACGGCGGAGATACGGCGGTGAGAAGTTTTCGGCCACCGGCGGCTTCAAGCGGTGCGTGCGGCTTCCTCCGGCAGCTGCTCCGTTGCGTCAACCCACCGTTGGACCCAGCTCGACGAGAGCTTTCCAACAGTACCGACGGTGTCAAAAATGGACGCCGTTTCCGATTCGTCGGTACTGTTCACTTTTGGGGTGATGTGGGGGAGAAAACTTAGATAATGAGAAAATGGGGGCCCTATTTGCAAAATATCAAATTTTCGTCCTTTATATACTTTTTTGTCCAAAATTTCAACATGAGCTATCCTGACTAATTTGGACGTGCTGAACCCAAATATATCAGTTTTATTTTCATCCGAGGTCATCTTGACCAGCTTCTAGTACTGCAAATTCCCGGTCAAAATTTACCTTTGTACTCAATTAACTAATTTGAACATTCTGATAGGCTATACTAACTAATTTGGGCGTGTTGAACCCAAATAAATCAGTTTTATATCAATAAAAGGTCATCTTGATCAATTTCTTGATACTGTGTGTTTCCTGATCAAAAATTATATATATATTTATATTATTATTATTATTTTTTCCACACGGTCTGGTACATGACCGTGTCTATCACCGTGTACTTCTCTGTCTAAATAATTTCTCCTTTACACGATCGTGTAATATGGCTGTGTAACTATACATTTCATGTACACAGTCTGGTACACAGCCGTGTCTCTGGCCGTATACCTTTCTGTAATTTGACTTTCTCACTACATGGCAGTATAACTTGAGCATGTTTGGGTTTCATTCTCATTACACGGCCATGTTCCTCTAGTACACGCCCATGTACTGTTAAAAATTACATTTAACCTTTAAAATAAATTACATTCATACATACATAAAATCACTATATTTCACATTTTAAATATGAAATTCATCACGTACATTCTATGTACTGATTTTCTGAGAATGATGAAATTTCTCGGTTATCACAATCAAATGCTCTTTTTTTTTTTTTAAACATTAATGGTGGAAATTTCAAAAATTTCGGATCAATATTTTAACAAATTTTTCGTAACATATCATAAATTCAAATTTTTCATTCATTGCATTATACTCCAAAAATAATGGCGTTTTAAAAAATTGCGTTCTTATCTTAGAAAATTCACGACTTTTTTCTTACTTAAATTTAGAGTTAACATTGTGAATTATTCGGACATTACAGGCACGTTCAAGCCTTTCTTCAGCATCCTCTTCAGTTTTTAACTTGCTTCTCCATGAATTAGTTTTGCGTCGTAAGATTGGTAGCAAGATCAAAGCACTAAATGAAAGATTGTACAATATAGCAGTTGAGAAAGATAGATATATGTTTACTGTGACAAGAGACACTGAACAACCTAAACGATCTAGTACTACTAGTTTCGTTGACCTATCTACTATTCACGGTCGAGGCAGAGAAATGGAAGTTTTAACAAGTAAGCTGTGTGAGAACAGCCAAGAAGGTAGGCGTTTTGATGTCATCCCTATTATAGGGATGGGGGGAATTGGAAAAACCACCCTCGCTCAACTTGCTTATCAGCATGACCGGGTTAAGGCTCACTTTGAGAAAAGGATATGGGTATGTGTCTCAGATCCTTTTGACGAGATTAGGATTGCAAGATCGCTCATTGAAAAATTGGATGGTAAAGGTGCTGAATTAGGTGAACTAGATTCTTTACTACAACGTATCCGTGAATTGATAGAGGGGAAAAGGTTTCTTTTGGTGTTAGATGATGTATGGACTGATGATGCTAATAAGTGGGAACAGTTAAAGGAAGCACTTAAGAGTGGGGATCCAGAAAGTAGAATTTTAGTGACAACAAGAAAAGAAGAAGTTGCTGTTATGATGAGAGCAGAAGGGAGCATGATTCGTATTGAGGTTTTGTCTCAGGAATTTTGTCGATTAATATTTGAGCAAATAGCATTCTTTGATCGGGATAGGTGTAACCAACTAGAGGAAATTGGCAACGAAATTGTGATCAAGTGCAAGGGTCTGCCTCTTGTTGCAAAGACTTTGGGAAGTCTCATGCGCTATAAAACAGATATCCAGCAGTGGATGGATGTTTTACATAGCGAATTATGGGAATTAGAGAAAGATATTGATAAAAATAATGTTTTTGCTCCATTCTTGCTGAGCTATAATGATTTGTCGTCTGTCGAGAAAAGTTGCTTATTATATTGTGCGAACTTTCCAAAAGGTTACGAGATGAACAAAGACAATTTGATCGAGTTATGGATGTCTCAAGGCTATTTTTGTAGGGGCGAAAATCTTGAGAAAGAAGGTCGAGCTTGCTTTGAAAATTTAGCAATGCGATCTTTCTTTCAAGATTTTAAAAAAGATAAAATTGGAAACATTAAAAGATGCAAGATGCATGACATAATGCATGACTTTGTCCAATTTCTTACACAAAAGGAATTTTGTGTCATCGATATTAAAGAGAAAACAGAGTATGCAGGAAAAAATCCCCGTCATGCAACACTATTACCCGACTTAGTAAAGCAGGCCAACGTTCCTAGTTCACTGTACGAGAACAAAGGTTTGCGTACACTCTTTGTTGCATCCTCACTTTATTCCTGTTGGCCAGCTAAAAGCTCAAGTTTGAAAAGGCTGTTCTTAAGTGTGACATCTCTCAGGACGTTGAATTTGTCGTGGGGTCGATTTAAGCAATTACCAGAAGGGATTGAAAAGTTGATCCATCTTAGATATCTGGACCTGTCTCGCACACGCCTAAAGAAATTACCAAACTCCTTGTGTGATTTATTTAATCTGCAGGTTTTAAGATTGATTCGCTGTTCTAATCTTGTACAACTGCCAAAAGAAATAGGGAAACTGGTAAACTTACGCCATCTATACATTTATGAGTGTTCTGCTCTAAAGCATTTACCAAAAGGAGTTAGAAAATTGAGTTGCCTCCGGACATTAGATATGTTTATTGTGCCTGATTATAATAGCCTCGAGAATAGCAATGAGGCGTTAGAGCTTCAAGATTTAAATATGTTGGAAAAATTTCAAGGCAGCTCTTTGTTTATACGCAATTGTGGAAACCTACGAAATGGGAGTCAGGCGGAGAGGGCACAACTCAAGGACAAAGAATACCTTGTTATATTGACGCTATATTTCGATCAGAGTTGTGAGAATGGACGAGCTCATGATGAGATACTTGAGGCGTTGGAGCCACATCCAAACTTGAAAGATTTAAGAATTGGTAATTACAAAGGCAACACTATTTCTCCGAGGTGGATGACAGCTTTAATTAATCTCAAAAGCCTCAGTCTGTGGTTTTCCAGGGAGTGTCATGTTTTACCTCCTTTGGGAAAATTGCCCTCTCTTGAATTTCTCGATATATGGTGCTTCAACGGAGTGGAAGGGGTGGGGGACGAGTTTTTGGGAATAGAAAATGATGATAATGCAGGGGCACCCACGAGCCACCAAATTATATTATTCCCTAAATTGAAACAACTTCTGTTTTGGGGGCTGGAAATGTGGGAAAAGTGGGAACTGCGGACTAATTCGGGAGAAGAAGATAAATGCTTATCAATAATGCCATCCCTTCAATCCTTGAAAATTTCGAATTGCCAAAAACTAAAAGCACTACCAGACTTCCTCCGAAAGACACCTCTGCAGCAATTACAAATCGGAGGATGCCCAATCCTGAAAGAACGTTACCGAGAAGGAGGCGGAGAGGAGTGGCCCAAGATTTCTCACATCCCAAACATACAATTACGAGATTCACCCTGGTTGTGATGACGCCTCTGGTAACTTCTCCTACTTTATCACCTTTATTATAAGATACATATTCATCAATTTTTATGTCTCCACTTATTATACCTGTGAACATCAATTTTTTGCTAGTTTTGCGCTTGTGAGTTGGTCTATGTTTATTAATTTTTATAAAATTAGGGCTTACTATATATCTTTTGAATTAGGCACTTTCATGTTGACATAATATAATTTCAATTATTATTGATATTTTCTTTGGAACTTCCTGCAATATTAAGACGTTTTTATTTTATTCTACAAGTTCAAACACCTCATAAAAAAGTAGGAAAAAAGAAAAAGCTTTTATTGTTGGTTCAGTTTCTTTTTCTTTTCAGTTATTGCTATTTTTTTCAAATTTAGTCAATCAATAATTGACAATTGATCTTAATTAAGAAAATCGATGATTTAAATTATGATCAATCAATTATTGAAATATTATTAGTGCAGTTAAAAGGAGCTATCTTTTAATCCCATAATTGATATATTAGGGAAGTTCTTTTAGTTTTGTACGTTCAATAGAGCTAAGGCATCTAAAGTGGAATTTTGGTTCAAGAGTCAGATTAAACCAATATAATTTTTTCTTTCTTTTTTCAGTGTCTGACATTTTGTTCCATTTATTTCCGTAGTTGAAGAGAACTCTGCAATCCAATGAGTTATTGAACAGGCAAGGCGTCTACTCAACAGCAAATACTACCTCACTCCTTAGTCTGAATATTGTTGTCACTTGTAAGTAAGATGTGATATTCCTTCATCTTATGTCCTTACGTTTATTGTCATTTCTCAATACATATTTGTTTGAATGATTGAAGTTTACAATTAACACACACCCTGTCATCTATCTGTTGTCCTCCGAATAGCTGCAAGAAATAAACAAATAATGTTTCGACCTTTGTGTTTAAGTATCCTGTTCATTAGTTAAAGTATGAATCTGTCCAATTTTTGAAATGTTACTGCATTTACATGATCTAGTAACCCTTTCGTCTTTGGTCCTCTTTAACCTTATATTATATGGGGAATGTTGGACTTCTATTCTCTTCTAATCACTCTTCTATGACATTTGGATTAGATCCATGAATACTCGGTATTGATCTTGCAAGCCGCTGCTTTACAAGTTCCCAACATGGCCTTTCCTCATTTGCAATCAAACAGGGTATCCACAAAGGGAAAGCAGATATGCTTTATGAAGTTGTCAGGCAAGCTAGGAGGAGGCCAACGATATCTACCGTAAAATGGCAGGTAAGAATTCTGCCAAATCATTGATCCTTGTGACCAACCATCAATTAATTTAGATCAAATAGCTTTTAATCATAAATATTTCTTGAACTACATAGATTATATTGAATTTTTGCATCACTGATCTACGAGGCAACCACGTCTATTGGCTAGAGCCGAGCCCATCCGGAAAGGTGTCAGAGTTGATATAAAATTGATGTTGGAAGGGTAATCATCGAAGATTGGCTGATTTTGACAAAATGTTGCTGACAAGGAGTGGCCCAAGATTTCTCAAATCCAAAAATCCAATTACTAGATTGGTACAAGAGAATTTTTATAGATTTTGTCACGACTCTTCTGGTAACTTCTCCTCCTTCTGTCACCTTTATTGTAAGATCGATATTTATTGATGGAAAGGGTAGCTTCAGTTTTTAGGAATAGAAATTGGTCATAATAAAACAGTCCAAAGACTCTTACTCCTGATCCCTTTATTGCAATTTCCTGCAAGTTCTGGTTTTAAACACTCCATTGCAAAAACAGGTTTAACTTCTAATAACTTATTTTATCTGCTTTCTTTTGATTCAAGATTAACCAATAAAAATGATTTCTTTTTTGCTTCTGTATCTTAATCATTGGTTAACGTGGATGAATCTGTTCAATCTTTGAACAGTTACCATATTAACATGATCTAGCTTCTCGTTTCTCGTTGGTTCTCTATAACCTTCTGTTGGTGAATTTTAGACTTCTTATCATTTTTCTGACATTGTGACTTTTTTTCTGGACTAATTCTCAGATATCTAGGAGCACTCTCCTAATCTTGACGTCAGCTATTTTTCTGGTGCCGAATTTGCCTTATCTCATCCACAATCAAACGGGGATCCACTAAGGGAAGGATTTTTCCAGGAGAGGCCAACATTTTATCTGGTATACAATCAAGAGTAAGGATTTGGCTAAACCATTGATTCCCACCAACAATTACTTTCGATTTTCTAGATTTTAATCATATTTATTTCTTAATCTACATAGATTTTAGTGAACCCTGGCATCATCGATCTATGGGACAGCCATGTCTATTGGCTTTACCCCATCCGTAAAGGAATCAGAGCTGAACTAAAATTGGTGTTTGAAAGGTAAGCTTATCAATTCTATTTTTTTAGAGACTGAAATAAGACCAAATTCATTCGGAGCATGTGTGTGACATGGTTACATAATAATTTGCCAGCTAATTAGTTTTAATATTTGTTTAGTGTTCTCTAAAACAAACTTTGGAATGTCAAATGTAAGTTCTACACCACAAGATGCATATGGAATATATGTAAACATGAGTGGGACCCAATTTTGGCACATGTAAGCATCTTCTCTATATATTTTGTCTATTTATCTTCTTTCGCACACTTCTTCGTAATTTCGTTTGGTTTTTTCATGTAGTTTTCTGGAGTTGCCAAGTATATTGTTCATATTCATCCCCAGTGTGGAACAAGTGGGATCAGTTTCTCCAATGGTAGTTTGTAGTTTTGAAATTTCATTTGTGTTCTTATTTTTTTGCATTCTAAGGACTACTAATGTACTTCAAGTGTTTTTCCTGTGAGAATGTGGATGAACTACGAGTGGCTTGATCCCTTAACTGGGTACGTAGGCAGCCTAGCTTCGGCTGGTCCAGCCACAAATAAATAATACAACCATTTTTTTTCCTTTATTGTGTTTGGTTTTGATATGTTGATGGCTTTGTATAATCTTAAAAATGGAAATTGAATTGAGCAGGATAACATCATTCTATTTCTTGTGCTGCTGGACCAGGACATTCAATGGCAACCTGTAGGTGGGGCAAAAAACGACCCAAACGACCAAATTTAAAAATAGAGAAGAAATATCATCCTTTCGTTAAGTTATAGTTCCTCTGAAAATAATGATGATGATGATGGTTAGTCAAGCTATGCAGCTGTTGTGTAACACCTGTTTCATTGGACGATCTACTAAAGCTCTTAACATCAAGTGTGAACTAATGATTAAGGCGATATCTATAATTTTACATTTTTGATGGTAAATTATGCTGTCGAGAGCCGGTCTTTTGTCATTATATGCTTGAGAGTTTCATGAATTTTGATACTGTAGATTTCATCAACTACTGTTCTATAATATTAGAACTGCAATATATCCATTCTTGTATGCACTTCCAATATCACGGAGAATGCTATTTCTGGGGCTGCCATTTGCTAAACAAATGCTTGTAATCATGAAGTTGGCGGAGGTAATTGTCGATTCTCCTTATATTCATTTTCCAACATCAGTCTGAGGTTGTCGCTATTTTTATTGTTTTTTATTTTTCTTTATGAAATTCTGCAGTGGCCTAGTCTTTATTGCCAGTGCTACACCATCTTCAAGTAGCGGCATATGACTTCAAAACTGGTGAAGATTTTATTGCTGACTTTTCAGTTTCTTTCGTAGGTAATAATTTTGCATGTCTGCATTTAGGTCTCCAGTTGGTTTTAATTTATAATTATACAAATTGTGACTTTAACTATGCTTTATTCTGCACTCATCAATCATCGCGATTTATTTTTGCAACTAAAATGATAGTTGTATGTTTCATTGCTAAAATAAAATTATTATTTTCCAATTCTAAAACTAAATTCAGTATTCTAATCAGTTTGTCAATCAGGATTCTTTTGTACCACACTAGCTTGCTGATCAAACCAATATAAATGAGAAGCTAAGACAAGTAGTCAGGTAAAATGTTGTCACTAAAATTCTTGTTAAATTTAAAGTCAAAGTTTTTAATTCACGTCATAGGCAAAGAAATTTTTGGTGCTTCTACCTCATGATTAATTAAATATTTTCCTCGCCACCCTAGGAACATAGAAGAAACGAACGCACATACGTATTTATAAGTCTTCTGAGTTTTAAAGGAAATGCAACGATGAGGCTAATTCCCAAAAAAAAAAATCAATATGTTTGCCAAGTCTATTGTTTCGTTGTTGAGCAATTGTGTAGTTGACATACCTTGATTTTCTTCTCATTGCAAAATTTAGTCTGACTGTTCTCTGAAACAGGCATCCCGCTGCCTCACTCTTGCCTCGCTTGAAGCATTTTGTTGAAAATGCCAATGTTGGTTTCACCTGATGCTTGGTTGCTCTCATACCAGTTGCTGAGTCTCGAAACAACAGATCTGTGATCAGCTACCACATTAGGACTAAAATCGTTCTTCTTGGAACAAATTGTGGGAGGTTAGATATCAAGTTTACTATACTAGTATGTACCTCAACTCTCTGAAAAAAGAAAGAAAGATTGCGAGTGAAATAGGTACAACATAAAAATTAAAAAAGAAAAAAACAAAAGTAACTGTGCAACTAAACATGATATTACATCTGAAATGTCCGTGATAGAAATTATCCAACTATTTGATCGTTTACTAGAACAATGAAAATAAACAAACAAAAAAATAAATAACACTCCTTGCCATTATCACAAAGTTTTTTTTTTTTTTTTTTCCCTCTTGAAATTCCAAATTTCATTATCACTTTCCAGTAACTTCTAATAATCCTATGGAGTATCTCGAAGAATGGGCAAAACATGTTCTTGACAAAATATAGTCTTCTTTTTTGCTTAATGTAGGCTAATGACCAACCTATCCTGCAAACTTGATGTCAATGAGCAAAAAACACAGATTATGCCTCAGTTTCATGATTTTGGTCGAGATCTTCCAGGAGTTAAGGGAGCAAAACTGTGGCCAGTACTACTTCGAGATGAATCCTTTCTCTCCCATAGATGAGAAGAAACTCCATAGCCTCTGACTGTAACTCGTTCCTACTGATTTAAGTACAGCCGTCAGTGTTAATTGTTGTGTTCAGACCCTGCCACCCGTCGCTTGATCGTTCTGTAGCTTGCAGCCTCATTATGCGGTGGATTAGGCCTCCTTTTGACGCCCATCTTCCCTCCTCAATATTTGCTTGTGGTTCAACCTTGATGCTTCTTAATTCCTACAAGTTTCGGGCCCAGTCTTGCTGTCATTGGATCTTACATGACCATGATGTTGATGATAGTTCATAGAATATGTTCGTGGCCTCTCCAAAATTTTATATAGTTATATATATAAATACTCAAATTTCATGTCTTGGTGTCATTATTGTTGAAACTAATTTGATATGCCAAATAACTTTGTACATTCTAAAAGCTCGTTTTGATATTAATATTGATTTTTTATTGTTAAATATGAAACTATAAATTAAATATATCTATATTAGGTTAATTGTTAATTATTTAATTTAATTGGAGAATATATATTTATTATTTATATACTGTGATCACTTCTAAGAGCGGATTTATAATGGGCTAAGTAGTGGTCTAAGCCTCACTGAAATTTTTTTTCTTTGTAATTTTGTTTCATAAATTTTAAACTTTTCCTACTTTGCCTCACTAAGAATTTGTTACCCCAACTTCGACTCCACCAAAGCTTTATCATTTTAACTTTATCCAATTACCCTAAAAGCTATTGGTTATACACTAAAAGGGGAAAAAGGAAAGGCTGCTTCATCAATGGGGGAAAGATGTGAGAGGGAAAAAAAAAAAAAGAAGGTGAACTTGGGGTTAGATTCCAATTGCGAAGGGGATGGGTTTCAAAGCTTGATATCAGGCACCTTGGAAAACCCTTTTTTTGATTTGTTTTGTTATTCTTTTTATTGTTTTGTGGGGGAAAAATGGGTCCATCAACAAATGAATGCATCAGATTTTGATTATAGTTGTGACGTCCCCCGTACGTTACCATACCAACCAGTCGAGCTCTGACGCCGACCGTGATAGTTGGCAACCTCGTGGGTCGTCGTCCTCTTAGTTAACATACTTAACTTTCCATTCTTAATATTCTCATTTTAAAGTGGAAGCAATTTCTATGGCAAATTTTTTTTTCTTTTAACTTACATATTATACATCTATCTCTATCATACTCTTGTAACGTATAATTCATAAATTTCTTTCTTTCATCTTCCTTTTTGAACGCTCCGCGAAAGACTCATGGTAGTACCATACCCTCGCTCGGTCCCTTGACACGTGCAGATCTGTCCGTTATCCATCATATTACTTTAAACTAACAAGTTACTTACCTGCAACATATGAACAACTAATAAGCTAGATGCTCAGTAAGTTCAAACATATATTCATTAACTTATAAATACTAGTAATATATATTATTACTAGAATATATGACATCACGTATAGACACATCATACATATCATCGAAACATATCCTCAAAACATAACATAGAATGTAAGCTTTATCATGCTCGTTTATCTCTTTGCTAATCATTCCCATCGTTTTATTGATAATCTCTTATCATTTTATTCTAATCTCTTTATTTCCTTTCTTTTCATTCCTATCGTTTCTTAACTTTCTGTTCTAAACCTTTATAACTTTTCTATCGTTTTGTCATCATCTCTTATCTTTTCGCATCTTATAAGCTAGTAACATATACACTAGCATAATATCACGTAAAAACGTGTCATTCACATCATACACATAACATCAAACGCATCACATCACATATATTAATTCCATTATGTTCTTTTAAGTTTCGTTTTATTATTTATTTATTTTTTATCGATTTCATTATATCATTCTTTCATATCGTTCGTTTGTTTTCTTATCGTTCTTTACTTTTCTTTTCTTTTCTTTTCATTCTCTTTTCCTTTCTTTTCTTTTCACTCTCCTTTCCTTTCTTTTCTGTTCACTCTCCTTTCCTTTCTTTCCTTTTCACGCACTCTCCTTTCCTTTCTTTTCTTTTCTTTTCACGCACTTTCCTTTCCTTTCTTTTCTTTTTACTCTCCTTTTGTTTCTTTTCTTTTCACGCACTCTCCTTTCTTTTTTTTTTTTTTCTTTTCACTCTCCTTTTGTTTCTTTTCTTTTCACTTTCCTTTGGTTTCTTTTCTTTTCACTTTCCTTTGATGGGCCCGTTGTTGAACATACCTATTTGCGCTCGGATAGTGGGAGAAGGGGGAGCGACCCACCAACCTACCTCACAGTCACATTAATTACCACACCTTCGGGGTTGGTCCAACCTATAAACTACTACACCTTCGGGGCAGCGCCACATCTGCATGGAGGATATAGACCTGAAGTCTCGACCTTGTAGGGAGACCGATACGCCAACAACTTAAGTTTTCAGTCTTATTATCTTGTATGCTTTTATTTTTCTTATATTGATTTTTCGTTGTACATCTTTTTTCATGACATTCATTATCTTTCCTTTTTCATTTTTCATAGAACATTTCATAGAATATTTGTTCTTTCGTTGTTCTATCTTTCTTTCGTAATTCTTTCTCATTGACATCTCATTCTTTCATTCTCATTTCGTAAGACATATATCGTTGTTTCATGTTGTTGTTTTTCTCTTCTTAATTCTTTACTTTACTTGTGCGAATTATGTTAATCACACTTTAGCATATATAGCACATATTACTTATATATCATCACATCACATCACATCATAACAAACAAGAATACGTTTAGTTATGTGCAGACAATTATTCTCTATTTATCATTTGCATTATTCTATCTATCGTATCTTATCATCATACTCCTATCGATCATAGCCTATCGTTCTATTCTATCAATCACATCTTATCGCTATGTTCTAATCCTTTCATCATACCTTTCATCATAACCTATCATTGCTTCTCTTTCTTGTCTAACTCTTTGCTTTCATATCATTTTTCATAAAACATCTATCCTTTTGTTCTCATAAAACATACCCTTTCTTAATTACTTTCATTACTGATCATCGTTGCTCTATCAATCATAACTTAACTTCCATAAAACCTTTCATAAAACATCTATTCTTTCCTTTCATATCTTATCTCTTTTTTTTTTTTGTATTCTATCATAACATTCTCGTTCTTACTTTTTCCATTCTTCTATCTCTCTTTCTCACATCTTTACTCTCATAAAGCTTTTATAATACATTTCCTTCGTAATTCAATATATATTTATATATATTTTTATAAATTGTTTATTAAAACCTATCTTTTAACATCATCATAGCATTACTATAACATTATTATAACATCATCATAAATCATATCATGACATTTGCAAACAAAACATATAAATACAATAAGCTTGTTCATAGTTGCAGACGGGTAAATGTCTGAACTTACTCATAGCGTGCTTATCCTCTTCTTGGAATCCATTGACGTCCTTTGTCGCGTCTGGATCGGGTTCCTACAGACAAACTTTGTCTGTTAATAACATTTTCATTTATAATTTTTGTTTTATTAAAAAACTTGATTCTGATCTTATAACCCTTAATTATAGCTTTAGGATAGCTTTTTAAACCTTAATGACCATTTTCGAATTTTTCTCTAACTTTTTGAAAAATTACGATTTTACCCTTAATTTTTGACAAAATTACAATTTTACCCTTGGCGTGATTTTTCATAACTTAAACCTCAATTTTGGCTTTTATAAACTTTATTACCCTATTTCGGGGTCATTGGGGCTCTTTTCCCATAATTTGAGAATCTTTGAAATAAAATGACCATTTTGCCCCTGATGAGTCGTTTAACCATAACATTTTCATTTTAATGCTTAGACTGTATTTTCTAAACCCAAAATCATCTAATTAACTTTTTAAATCTTATCAGATTTTTTCCAGATCAATTCTTATCATTTTACCAATTTTCACATTCCCGGCCCTCGGGAAGTACTATTCCGACCTAAGAATCGGTTTCATGTTTTCCTTGCGTTATAGGGTTTCGAATGGTCGGTTTACTAATTATAACTTGCCCATTCATTTTTCCATGCCCTAATTCCTCGAGGGGGCTCGGGTTCCCTTCCCGATCACATTTTTACCCCTCGTTTCCCATATTACCCTTAGTGTCGTTTTTAGAAATTTCGGCAGCATTTTCGCTTAATTTTTGAGGTTCCAGCGTTTCGGAAACGCCTGAAAACCATCTATCCTGATCTAATTCTATCACGTACTATACCAGAGGCCTAGATTTTTACGTAAAACTCATACTGTTTACGTAAAATTGTTACATTATCACATATTTTTCTTTTCCTCCATTATAGCCATTTTCTTCTTTTTACATACATTCTTTTCCATAATTTTCATACCAATAATTATAAAATCATATAATAGTCCCAAACAATTAAATTGCGGAACGTAAAGAGCTCAGGATTTATACCGAATTGCAGTCCGGTCTCGACGGCATAAACCCTAATTCTTCGTTCTTCATATTTGAGGTCCCGTCTTGCAATTCCGACTCCGCGGATGCGTCCGGAACGTCGAAAATAGGCCAACAGGCCAAACTTCAATTTTCGGTCACCGGTCGCCGTTGACCGGCAGCGACGGCGATAACGGTGGAATGTGGGTAGTCCATCTTGAAGATCTCGATGAGAGGAATCCATTGGTGGTGTAACAACCGGGAAAATTCATATTTCTCGGAAAATAAATGCACAATGAATTTAAGCATTAAAATGTGAAATTAAGTGATTTAATATTGTTTAGAACTAAATAAAATGTTCTAACAATGTTAAAGGATGAAAAATGAGTAATAGTGATATTATGTGTGTGCACGTGTGTGCCACTCACAGTATCAAGAAGTAGGTCAAGATGATATTATCTTAACATAAAACTGATAAATCTGGGTTCAGCACACCCAAACTAATAAGGATAGCCTATCAGCACGCTCAAATTTGATAATTGAGCACAAGGATAATTTTTGACCGAAAATTCACAGTATCGAAAATTGGTCGAAATGACCTCAGATGAAAATAAAACTGATATATTTGGATTCAGGACGCTCAAATTAGTCAGGAAAGCCCATGTTGAAATTTTGGGTGAAAAAGTATATAAAGAGCGGGGAAAAAATGAGATTTCTTTATTTGCCCATGTGTATTCTCTCTCTTCATTTCTCTTTCTCTCTCTACCCGAATTGTGTACAGCAACCAACTTTCACATACGGCCTCTGTTCACGACACCGCCAGTGTCATCGGAAAGCTCTCAAGCCGCACGCGCCGCCTGAAGGTCGCCGGAGCCGAAATCTTCCCGGTGAGATTTCTCCGCCGTCCGGCCACCATTTGCCACGAAACCGATCCCAAAATGTTCGTGGTGAAGAGTACTACAAAACCCATGTGGTGGATCGCTTCAACACCGGCGGAATCGCGCCGCCCGAGCTTCGAAAAGTCCGACGAAACGTCGTCGTGGAGCTGCCGTCGAAATTGCCGATTCCGGCCGAGTTGAAGCACGCCGTCGGTACAGAAATGGTCGCCGTAAAGAGGGGAGCAAAAGCCCTCAATCAATTTTGGGGAAAAAGTCCGGCACGGCGGAGCTCCACCGTCGTCGCTGTGACCGAGTTTTCGAGGGTCGATTTCCGACCATAGGAGCTTCAAATGGTGAAATTGACACCACCAATGAGTTCCTCACGTCGAGATCTTCAAGATGGACTACCCACTTGCCACCGTCGCTGCCGGTCAACGCTGGTCAACGGCGACCGTTGACCGAAGATGGAAGTTTGGCCCGTTAGCCTATTTTCGACGTTCCGGACGCATCCGTGGAGTCGGAATTTCAAGACGGGGCCTCAAATATGAAGAACGAGGAATTAGGGTTTATGCCGTCGAGATCGGACTGCAATTCGGTATAAATCCCGACCCCTTTACATTCCGCAATTTAATTGTTTGGGACTGTTATATGATTTTATGATTATTGGTATGAAAAATGTGGAAAAGAATGTATGTAAAAAGAAGAAAATGGTTGTAATGGAGAAAAAGAAAAATATGTGATAATGTAATGATTTTACGTAAACAGTATGAGTTTTACGTAAAATCTAGGCCTCTGGTATAGTACGTGATAGAATTAGATCAGGATAGATGGTTTTCAGGCGTTTCCTAAACGCTGGAACCTCAAAAATTAAGCAGAAATGCTGCCGAAATTTCTAAAAACGGCACTAAGGGTATTTTGGGAAACGAGGGGTAAAAATATGATCGGGAAGGGAACCCGAGCCCCCTCGAGGAATTAGGGCAAGGAAAAAGGAATGGGTAAGGTACGATTAGTAAACCGACTCTTCGAAACCCTAGAACGTAAGAAAAACATGAAACCGATTCTTAGGTCGGAATAGTACTTCCCGAGGGCCGGGAATGTGAAAATTGGTAAAATGATAAGAATTGATCCGGAAAAGGTCCGATAAGATTTAAAAAGTCAATTAGATGATTTTGAGTTTAGAAAATCCAGCCTAAGTATGAAAATGAAAATGTTATGGTTAAACGACCCATCAGGGGCAAAACGGTCATTTTGCCCAAAGATTCTCAAATTATGGGAAAAGAGCCCTAGTGACCTTGGTTTGTAAAAGCCAAAATTGAGGTTTAAGTTATGAAAAATTACGTCAAGGGCAAAATTGTAATTTTATCAAAAGTTAGGGGTAAAATTGTAATTTTTCAAAAAGTTGGAGAAAAATTCAAAATGGGCCATTAAGGTTTAAAAAGTTGTCCTAAGGCTATAATTAAGGATTATAAGATTAGAATGAAGCTTTTTAATAAAATAAAGGCTATAAATGAAAATGTGATTTACGGACAAAGTTTGTCTGTAGGAACCCAATCCAGACGCGATAAAGGACGTCGATGGATCCCAAGGAAAGGATAAGCACGCTATGAGTAAGTTCAGACATTTACCCGTCTGCAATTATGAACAAGCTTATCGTTTTTATATGTTTGGTATGCAAATGTCATGATGTGATTTATGATGATGCTATAGTAATGCTATAGCAATGTTATGATGATATTAAAAGATATGTTTTAATAAATAATTATAAAAAATATATATATATAAATATATGTATATATTGAATTATAAAGGGAAGGCATTATAAAAGTTTTATGAGAGTAACAATATGATAAAGAGGGATAGAAGAATGGAAAGAGTAAGAACAAGAATGCTATGATAGGATGCATAAGAAAGAGATGAAATATGAAAGGAAAGAATAGATGTTTTATGAAAAGTTTTATGAAATTTAGGTTATGATTGATAGAGCAACGATGATCGGTGATGAAAGGAATTAAGAAAAGGCATGTTTTATGATAACGAAATGATAGGTGTTTTATGAAAAATGATACGAAAGTAAGGACTTAGACAAGAAAGAGAAACAATAATAGGTTATGATGAAAGGTATGATGAAAGGATTAGAACATAACGATAATATGTGATTGATAGAATAGAACGATAGGCTATGATCGATATGTTATGATTGATAGAAATGTGATGATAAGATACGCTAGATATAATGATGCAAATGATAAGATAAACAGAGAATAATTGTCTGCACATAACTAAACGTGTTTTGTTTGTTATGATGTGATATGATATGATGATATATAAGTAATATGTGCTATATATGCTATGCTAAAGTGTGATTAACATAATTCACACAAGTAAAGTAAAGAATTAAGAAAAGAAAAACAACGAAAGAACAAATATTCCATGGAATGTTCTATGAAAAATGAGAAAGGAAAGACGATGAATGTCATGAAAAAAGAAGTACAACGAAAAAAAAAAATCAATATAAGAAAAAATAAAAGCTTACAAGATAATAAGACTGAAAACTTAAGTTGTTAGCGTACCGATCTCCCTACAAGGTCGAGACTTCCGGTCTATATCTTCTGCGTAGATGTGGCGCTACCCCGAAGGTACGGTAGATTATAGGATGGACCAGCCCCGAAGGTGAGGTTTTATGTGACTGTGAGGTAGGTTGGTGGGTAGCTCCCCCTCCTCCGACTGTCTGCGCGCAACTAGGTACGTCCAACAACGGGCCCAACCAAAGAAAAGTGGAAAGAAAACAAACGAAAGAAGAGTGAAAAGAAAAGAAAATAAAAGAAAAGAAAGGAAAAGAGAAGAAAAGAAAAGAAAGGAAAAGAGCGTGAAAAGAAAAGAAAGGAAAGCAAAGAGAAAAGAAAAGAAAAGAAATGATACGAAAAGAAAAGAAAAGTAAAGAACGATATAAAAAGAAACAAACGATATGAAACATAATGGAATTATATATGTGATGTGATGTGAATGACATGTTTTTACGTGATGTTATGCTAGTGTGTATGTTACTAGCTTTTAAGATATGAAAGGTTAAGAGATGATGATAAAGCGATAGAAAAGTTATAAAGGTTTAGAACAGAAAGTTAAGAAATGATATGAATGAAAAGCAAAGAAATGAAAAGATTGGATTAGAATGATAAGAGATGATCGATAGAATGTTAAGAATGATGAACGAAGAGATAAATGAGCATGAAGAGGTTAACATAATATGTTATGTTTCGAGAATATGTATAGACGATGTATATAAGGTGTATATATGTGATGTCATATATTCTAGTAATAATATATATTACTAGTATTTATAAGTTAATGAATGTATGTTTGAACTTACTGAGCATCTAACTCATTAGTTGTTTATATGTTGCAGGTAAGCAACCTGTTAGTTTAAAGTATTATGATGGACAACGGACGGATCTGCACGTGCCAAGGGACTGGGCGAGGGTATGGTACTACCATGAGTCTTTCGTTGAGCGTTCAAAAAAGAAGATGTAAGAAAGAAAGTTATGAAATATATGTTATAAGAGTATGATAGAGATAAGTATAATATGTAAGTTAAAAGAAAAAAAAATTTGCTATAAAAATTGCTTCCGCTTTAAGATGAGAATATTAAGTATGGAAGGTTAAGTATGTCAAGTAAGAGGATAACGACCCACGAGGTTGCCAACCATCGCGGTTGGCGTCAGAGCTCGGCAGGTTGGTATGGTAACGTACGTTGGGGGTCGCCACAGGTGGTCTCAATTTCACTATTCGACACCTCTATCACCGGAAAATCTCCTCGAAAGCCACGGCCACGGCGGCGACGATGGAACTCTGCCGTGCCGGACTTTTTCCCGAAATTACCTTGGGGCTTTTCTTCCCCATCCCAGGGCGTCCCTTTCTGCACCGGTGGTGCACCTCAACATCGCCGGAAACGATGAGTTCCACGACGGCTTCACGGTGGCGACGTCGAGGCTTCGGACGGCGTGATCTGACGGACGTTGAGATGAACCACCACATGGGTTTTGTAGTACTCTTAACCACGAACATTTTGGGACTGGTTTCGTGGCAAATGGTGGCCAGACGGCGAAGAAATCGGCGTTTGAATTTTTTGGCTCTAGTGAGCTTCGGGCGGCACATGCGGGCTCCTCCGGCGTCTGTTCCATCGACTCAACCCACCGTCGGACTCAGCTCGGCGAGAGCTTTTCGATGACACCAGCGGTGTCGAAAATGGACACCGTTTCCGATAGTTGGTTACTGTACACGTGCGGGTAGAGAGAGAAAGAGAAGGGAGGAGAGAGAGTGTACGTGGACAAATGAGGGAATTTCACTTTTTTTCGCTCCTTATATACTTTTTCACCTAAAATTTCAACATGGGCTATCCTAGCTAATTTGGGCGTCCTAAATCCAAATATATCAGTTTTATTTTGATCAAAGATCATCTTGATCAGTTTCCGATACTACGAATTCTCGGTCAAAAATTACCCTTGTACTCAATTATCAAATTTGAGCGGGCTGATAGGCTATCCTAACTAATTTGGAAGTGTTGAACCCACATTTATCAGTTTTATGTCAAGATAATATCATTTTGACATACTTCTTGATATTGTGAGTGGCACACACGTGTATACACATAATATTACTATCAATCATTTTTCATCCTTTAACATTGTTAGAACATTTTATTTAGTTATAAATAATATTAAATTACTTAATTTCACATTTTAACACTTAAATTCATTGTGTATTTATTCTCCGAGAAATATAAATTTTCCCGGTTATCACAATAGTTCACTTCTTATTATGTAAATTTATCATGTACTCAATATTTTAATTAAGTATCATTTAATTTATAAGTTATTTATTATTTTAAAATTTCTTAATGTTTTATTTAAAATTTTAGGAGTTTCAAAATGAATTTTTATATTTTATGCTAATTTTTATAAATATCAATATTAATGTTAATATTTTCATAAATATCAATATTTAAATACAATATTTTTATAAATATCAATATTTTCACCCTTCAATGCAAATATATCTAAAAAGTGGGGATAATTGATTGCTACGGTGAAATATAAAAAGAACCCTTGAAATGTAAACAGTATCCTTTGATAGCAGTCTTCTTTAACAATTTCCCATATTAAAAATGAATCTTATTTAATTTCCTAGTACATGCATCCGAGACAAATGACTTTGACCCAACTGACCCACATTACATAGATCCCAAGCAGTTGTGCTGTTGGCTCTTTTAAGTCATTGTCCAAAAACCATCCATAAAAAGGAAAAAAAAAATTGTAAAAGAAAATTTATCCCTCATTCTCGCCTTCTTTGGCCAACTGAGAAGAGATCTGCAACTCGAGCTTTCAAGCTATGGCGAGGCAGGTGATTTCGGTTTTCCTAAATCGATCAAATTCAACAAATAGCTCAGATTTGATCAGCATGGTTCGTAGGTTTAACACGTATTTGGACGTTGAATTTGTCGGGAGTTAGATTGAAGCAACTACCAGAAGACATTGATAAGATACTACATCTTAGATATCTCAATTTGTGATCTAATTCTATGATGAAATTCCCACTCAGGCTATGCAATTTATTTAATTTGCAGACTTTAAAAGTGAGCAAGTGTCGGAACCTTACACACCTACCAGATGGAACGGGAAAACTGATTAACGTACGACACATACGTGCTGATGGGTGTGACCGTCTAGAACTCTTGCCAAAAGGGATTGCAAAATTAACTTGCCTTGGGACATTGGATATGTTTAATAGTACCTAATTGTGCCGAGTACAATGTGGCGTTAAACTTCGAAAATTGAAACATGTTGCAACTTTTTTCAAGGCTATTATTTTCACATAACTGGATGTGGCCACCTAGTAAATAGGAGTCAGGCGGAGTGAGCACAACTCGAGGACAAAGGTTACCTTGCTGATCTGAAGCTAAGTTTTAATTACACAGATTAAAGAAGTGATGATGGCATACTCTAAGCATTGCAACCACATTCAAACTGGAAATCTTTCAAGATCCGATGGTACACTGCAACTACCTTCTCTCCTAACTAGATGATGATGTTGATTTATCTTAAAAGCCTTAAGCTAAGCCACGTAAACTTATATTGCGATCGGGGTCAATCCTTGCCATCCTTGCTACCTTTGGGAAGATTACTGTCTCTTATAAAACTCCATATAGAATACTTGTACAGAGTGGAAAAGATGGGGTTGGAGTTTTTGGGAGTAGAAAATAACAAAATGTTTAATGGACCGGTGAAGAGGGAACGGATTTTGTTCCCAAAGTTGAAAGAGCTTTGCTTTGTTAGTGTCTACCACTGGAAAGAGTGGGAAGGAATTAACGCAAGCTTTGGCTCGGGACAAGAAGAAGATCATGACAGTGAAAGAAGATTAACAATAAAGCCATGCCTTCAATCCTTGGAGATTTCCTTCTGCAACAAACTAAAAGCTCTGCCAGACTATCTCCAATCCACTCCACTGCAGAATCTAACTATCCGTTGTTGCAATAATCTCGATGGACGTCGCGAGAAAGGAGTTGGAGAGGACTAGTTCAAAATTGAACACATCCCAAATGTCCGAATTTGGTAACTCAATGATATGATGATGGAAACTCGGCATCTTCATGAAAGAACATCAAACTATGTAAGTCCGTTCCATGAAAGGATCACAGTGACAATTACTGCTATAAGTTCTGGTAACTGTATTCCTTCTCATATCTCTGCGGAGTAGCATTTTAGACTACACAATTTGCTTTTACATATATGTCTAACTATCAAGGCTAAATGTCAGTTTTTGTCTACATCATACTGTGATAATAAGAAAATTCATATTTCTCAGAGAATAAATACACAATAAATTTAAATGTTAAAATGTGAAATTAAGTGATTTAATATTGTTTAGAACTAAATAAAATGTTCTAACAATGTTAAAGGATGAAAAATGATTGATAGTGATGTTATGTGTGCCACTCACAGTATCAAGAAGTAGGTCAAGATGATATTATCTTGATATAAAATTGATAAATTTGGGTTCAGCACTCCCAAATTAGTCAGGATAGCCTATCAGCACGCTTAAATTTAATAATTGAATACAAGGGTAATTTTTGATCGATAATTCGTAGTATCAGAAACTGGTTGAAATGACCTCAGATGAAAATAAAACTGATATATTTGGATTCAGGACGCCCAAATTAGTTAGGAAAGCCCATGTTGAAATTTTGGGCGAAAAAGTATATAAAGAGCGAAAAAAATGAAATTTCCTCATTTGTCCACATACATTCTCTCTCTCCTCTCTTCTCTTTCTCTCTCTACCCCCATTTATGAATAGTAACCCACCACCGGAAACGGTGTCCGTTTTCGACACCGCCAGCACCGTTGGAAAGCTCTCGCTGAGCTGAGTTCAACAGTGAGTCGACGCAACGGAACAGCCGCCGCACGCGCCGCCCGAACCCTCCAGCTACCGGAGATTTTGTGACGCCGTATCTCCGCCGTCCGATGTCCGATCAAGCTGATTCTGGTCCCAAAAGACTCGTGGTGAAGAGTAGAACAAAACCCAGGTGGTGTTTCAGCCCAACGGCCGCCAAATCGCGCCGCCCAACTCCGCCCGTCGCCGTCGCCGTCGCCGCAGTAGAACCTGTCGTTTCCGGCGGAGTTGAGTTGCAAGGTTGGTATCAAAATGCTCAGAATTTCACGTAGATCAAAAGCCCCAAATCAATTTTGGGCAACGATCACCGGAAAATGGAGATTTAAGCTCGCCACAGCCATCGATTTTTCTAGGGGTGATTTTCGGCGATAGAGGCGTTGAATGGTGAAATTGAGATCACTAATGAGTTCCTCATGTCGAGATCTTCAAGATGGACTACCCACATTCCACCGTCGCCGTCGTCGCCGCCTGTCAACGGCCGGTCAACGTCGGTCAACAGCGATCGGTGACCGAAAATTGAAGTTTGGCCCGTTGGCCTATTTTCGACGTTCCGGATGCATCCGCGGAGTCAGATTTATAAGACGGGACCTCAGATATGAAGAAAACGAAGAATTAGGGTTTATGCCGTCGAGACCAGACTGCAATTTGGTATAAATCCCGACCTCTTTACGTTCAGCAATTTAATTATTTGGGACTATTATATGATTTTATAATTATTTGTATGAAAATTATGGAAAAGAATGTATCTAAAAAGAAGAAAATGGCTATAATAGAGGAAAAAAATATGTGATAATATAACGATTTTACGTAAACAGTATGAGTTTTACGTAAAATCTAGGCCTCTGGTATAGTACGTGATAGAATTAGATCAGGATAGATGGTTTTTAGGCATTTCCTAAACGCTGGAACCTCAAAAATTAAGCAGAAATGCTGCCGAAATTTCTAAAAACGACACCAAGGGTAATATAGGAAACGAGGGGTAAAAATATGATCGGGAAGGTAACCCGAGCCCCCTCGAGGAATTAGGGCATGAAAAAAGGAATGGGTAAGTTACGATTAGCAAACCAATTCTTAGGTCGAAATAGTACTTCCCGAGGGCCGGGAATGTAAAAAATTGGTAAAATGATAAGAATTGATCCGGAAAAGGTCTGATAAGATTTAAAAAGTAAATAAGATGATTTTGGGTTTAGAAAATCCAGCCTAAGTATGAAAATGAAAATGTTATGATTAAACGACCCATCAGGAGCAAAATGATCATTTTGCCCAAAGATTCTCAAATTATGGAAAAAGAGCCCCAATGACCCCGAAATAGGGTAATGAAGTTTGTAAAAGCCAAAATTGAGGTTTAAGTTATGAAAAATCACGTCAAGGGTAAAATTGTAATTTTGTCAAAAGTTAAGGGTAAAATCGTAATTTTTCAAAAAGTTAAAGAAAAATTCAAAAAGGGCCATTAAGATTTAAAAAGCTATCCTAAGGCTATAATTAAGGGTTATAAGATCAGAATCAAGCTTTTTAATAAAATAAAAGCTATAAATGAAAATGTGATTAACAGACAAAATTTGTTTGTAGGAACCCACCCGATCCAGATGCGACAAAGGACGTCGATGGATTCTAAGAAGAGGATAAGCACGCTATGAGTAAGTTCAGACATTTACCCGTCTGCAACTATGAACAAGCTTATAGTATTTATATGTTTTGTATACAAATGTCATGATGTGATTTATGATGGTGCTATAGTAATACTATGATGATGTTAAAAAATAGGTTTTAATAAATAATTTATAAAAATATATATATATATATTGAATTACGAAGGAAATGTATTATAAAAGCTTTATGAGAATAAAGATGTGATAAAGAGAGATAGAAGAATGGAAAGAATAAGAATGAGAATGTTATGATATAATGCATAAGAAAGAGATGAGATATGAAAGGAAAGAATAGATGTTTATGAAAAGTTTTATGGAAGTTAAGTTATGATTGATAGAGTAACGATGATCAGTAATGAAAGGAATTAAGAAAGGGTACGTTTTATGGGAACGAAATGATATGTGTTTTATGAAAAATAATATGAAAGTAAAGAGTTAGACAAGAAAGAAAAGCAATGATAGGTTATGATGAAAGGTATGATGAAAGGATTAGAACATAACGATAAGATGTGATTGATAGAATAGAACAATAGGCTATGATCGATAAGAGTATGATGATAAGATACGATAGATAGAATGATGCAAATGATAACAGAGAATAATTGTCTGCACATAACTAAACGTATTTTTATTTGTTATGATGTGATGATATATAAGTAATATGTGCTATATATGCTAAAGTGTGACTGACAAAATTCACACAAGTAAAGTAAAGAATTAAGAAAAGAAAAACAACAAAATGAAACAACGATATATATATCTTACGAAATGAGAATGAAAGAATGAAATGACAATGAGAAAGAATTACGAAAGAAAGATAGAACAACGAAAGAACAAATGTTCCATGAAATGTTTTATGAAAAATGAGGAAGGAAAAATAATGAATGTCATGAAAAAGATGTACAACGAAAAATCAATATAAGAAAAATAAAAGCATACAAGATAATAAGACTGAAAACTTAAGTTATTGGCGTACTGGTCTCCCTACAAGGTCGAGACTTCAGGTCTATATCCTTCGCGTAGATGTGGTGCTACCCTGAAGGTGTGGTAGATTATAGGATGGACCAACCCCGAAGGTGAGGTATTTAATGTGACTGTGAGGTAGGTTGGTGGGTCGCTCCCCCTCCTCCCACTGTCCGCGCGCAAATAGGTACGTTCAACAACAGGCCCACCAAAGGAAAGTGAAAAGAAAAGAAAAGAAAGGAGAGTACATGAAAAGAAAAGAAAGGAAAAGAGAATGCGTGAAAAGAAAAGAAAGGAAAGGAGAGTGAACAGAAAAGAAAAGAAAGGAGAGTGAAAAGAAAAGAAAGAAAAAGAGAGCGGAAAGAAAAGAAAAGAAATAATACGAAAAGAAAAAAAAAGTAAAGAACAATAAGAAAAGAAACGAACGATATGAAAAAACGACATAATGAAATCGATGAAAAATAGATAAATAATAAAATGAAACTTAAAAGAATATAATAGAATTATATATGTGATATGATCTATTTGATGTTATGTGTATGATGTGAATGATATGTTTTTTTACGTGATGTTATGCTAGTATATATGTTACTAGCTTTTAAGATATGAAAAGATAAGAGATGAGGACAAAACGATAGAAAAGTTATAAAGGTTTAGAATCGAAAGTTAAGAAATGATAGGAATGAAAAGAAAAGAAATGAAGAGATTAGATTAGAATGATAAGAGATGATCGATAGAATGATAAGAACGATGAACGAAGAAATAAATGAGCATGAAGAGACTAGCATATTATGTTATGTTTCGAGAATATGTATAGACGATGTGTATGATGTGTATATACGTGATGTCATATATTCTAGTAATAATATATATTACTAGTATTTATAAGTTAATGAATGTATGTTTGAACTTACTGAGCATCTAGCTCATTAGTTATTCATATGTTGCAGGTAAGTAACCTGTTAGTTTAAAGTAATATGATGGACAACGGACGGATCTGCACATGCCAAGGGACTGGGCGAGGGTATGGTACTACCATGAGTTTTTCGCTGAGCATTCAAAAAAGAAGATGAAAGAAAGAAATTTATGAATTATATGTTATAAGAGTATGATAGAAATATAGATATAATATGTAAGTTAAAAAAAAAAAAAAGAAAATTTTTGCTATAGAAATTGCTTCCGCTTTAAAATGAGAACGTTAAGAATGGAAAGTTAAGTATGTTAAGTAAGAGAACGACGACCCACGAGGTTGCTAACCATCACGGTCGGCGTCAAAGCTTGGCTGGTTGGTATGATAACGTACGTGGGGGACGTCACACATACTTCTGAGGTTCTTTTGCTCTCTCTCTTTTAGCAGAGTTACTCTTTTCAGTTTTGTTAGATATTCCAAGGCTATCAAATGGAAAATTTCTTAGAAACTCTTAATATTTAATTGCAAAGGAGTAGATAACAGAATCATCAGTACATACTAGTAGGATGAACTTGAAACAAAAAGGAAAAGGGTTTTAAAAAAAAAAAAAAAAAGGACAAAGAGTACTAATTTTTCTTTTCTTTTGTTTTTTTTTTTTTTTCCAAATTGGAAATCAATTGGATCTTTATTAGTTATAAAGCTGGAGATAGGCATAATCTTCACTTTTTGTTTTCCCGACATCAAGATGTAGTTCTTGTAATTTTTTTTTTTCCCTCTCTATTTCCGGCTTAGATGGACTGTTGTTATTTTATTTTGCCTAATCACATGCATTTTGATGCCAGTGAATCTGTTTATACTTGACACGAGTATAAATTTGCATCATTTGACGTCCTTTACTTGCTAGTCTAATATTGTATCATTTAGTAGATGTTCCTTTTCTATTCACTCTCATGTGACATTAGAACCACATTATGTGTATTTTTCAGAGATAATGCACTCTCATATACAAGAGTACTCAGCTTGGGGTTGGTTTTTTGGAGTTGACAAAAAAAGTGGTATGTTTTCATGAAGTTGACAGAACTGTACTGCCTATTCTCATATGTATAATGTATATATATGCACATTTTGAGATAATGTGTCTTCAACGTGAAAGACACTTATGGTGTCTAAATTTAATTGTTCTCAAAATTTTCTGTGGATTTGTCCTGCAAGATCAAGATTCTTTTCTTCATAAAATTTTGGAGTGTATTCAGCATGCACTAAAGTGCTACTTTGTACTAGCATCTTCACAACGAAGTGGAGAATCAGTTCCAACTGATTTCTCGCTACTTAGCAACAATTTCCATTTTTTTTTCTTTTTTGGGAAAAAGTATTCTTCTTTTGTGCTTTGTTTCTAGTTGCTACAAGCAAAACGTTATCATTATCTGTTTGCAGTTTTGGAGTGTATCATCTGGAGTTAGTTCATCACGCGACTCCATTTTATTGTTTTGATTTATGACATTCTCCAAAGACACTCCGAGTAACGGTGGGAGAGGACTGACACAAGATTTCTTGCATCCCAAACATCCAAAGTCAGCAATTGGAGGACGAGGAAACTAATTGAGACAGTTCCACAAGTAGTTGTTAATCTCTGTCGATACCAATATTCTACTAACTTCTGGTAAATATAACGTTTTTCTAAATAGCCTGATTGATTGCAAAGTAATGAAAAAAACACGTAATCTTCAGAAAAAAAAATGGAACGAAAAAAAAATATACATGTATATAATAAAACTATGTAATCAAGGTAAGAAAATAGCAGTCTGCAATAGAAAAGATAGTGGGGGTACTGATTCAAGGGAATAAATATGTTCAAGTGATATTGGAAAACAACTTTCTTGTGTTGCAAAACATCGAAAGATCTAATAAAAACATTTAGCAAAAATAATTACAAAGGAGGTCCAAAAGGAAATTGCATCACAACATTGCTTGCCTTTTTGCGCAATAAACTGTACTAATTTTAATAGAACTACAATACCATTCAAGATTTTAGGATGTACATACCCTGCCTGGGCACCCCAACACAACCACACCCCCCCCCCCCCCCCCCCCCCTCTCCTCCTTTTTTTCATTGGATGATTAAAAAAAGAACCATTAAAAAATGTAAATTGTTACGTGATATTTAAAAAATTTTAACTGATAAGATCGCTTATCAACCATGTTCTAGAGGTGTAAATATGAATCATCCGATCTGGCCTAACCAATGCGAGCCTTGAGAGAAAACAAGTCTAGAATAAAGGTTGCCCAGCCGGGCCCTATACTCCAGTGGGTAAAGATCAGCCCTATATTTTGTATGTTGATCTAGTTATATCCAAATTAACTTATCTTGTAAAATAACTAAAGGGGCGTTTGGAGAAAATTTCCATTTTAATTTTACTTAAATACAATATAATTTTACATCAAATATAAATTTTGTAACAGTGCTACAAAAACAATTACTATTCAAAACATTTTTTAAAACAATTACATCAACTTTTCAATTCTACTATTTATCTCTACTTTTATTGATCACATCAACTTTTCAATTTTAAAATATTTTTCATCCAAACACATTTTTTATTCAAATACAAAACAAATACTTTTCAACCAAATACAACATTCAAAAAACAAATTTCATTCAAATACAATCAAAATACAATGCGTTTCCTAAACGTCAACTAAAACAAATGTTAAAAGATATTATATTTGAGTCAGCTCAATCCAACTCCATAAGTCATAGACTTAGATCCAACCAGCCTATCTTGTAAGGTCAAACCACGATCCGATTTGTTTGACCCATCCCATATTTACAATTTTTCTTACTAATTAATATTTATAAAATTATGTATGCTACAAATATATCCAAAAAGAAGGGCTAATTGATAGCTAAGGTGAAATATGAAAAGAATCCTTGAAAAATAAACAGTATGACAAGTCTTCCTTGGATAGTAGTCTTCTTTTACGATTTCCCATTTTAATATTGAATCTTAATCATTACCTAAAAAAATGAATCTTATTTAATTTCCTAGTACATGCGTCCGAGACTAACAACTTTGACCCAACTGACCCACATTACGTGGATTCCTAGCAATTGTGCTATTGACTTTTTAAGTCATCGTCCAAAAACCATTCATAAAAAGGGGAAAAAAAACTGTAAAAGAAAATGTATCCTTCATTTTCGCCTTCTTTGGCCAACTGAGAAGAGATCTGCAACTCGATCTTTCGAGCTATGGCGGGGCAGGTGATTTTGGTTTGCCTAAGCCAGCTTAAAGTTGTAGGTGAATTGGTAGCTAACGGAGCCTTAGACCAGGCGGGAGCATCGGCATTTCAAATGACAGCAGAACAATTTAACTCAATCAAGGATGTCGAAAATGGAATCGAGAAGCTCAGAAGCAATCTCACCGCCATTCAAGCCGTGCTCTCCGACGCCGAGAGAGAACAGATCGACAGTGCCTCCGCCGGAAACTGGTTGGACAACCTCAAGCAAGTTTCTCAGGACATTTCCAGTGCGTTGAACGAGTGGATTGCAGCCATTAGCAGATCAAGTGTGAATCAAAATGAAGAAGAAAGAGGTGAAGATAGTTATGCCTCTCCTTTGAAGAAGGTACGCTATATGTTCTCTAGCCTATATTCTCGGTTTTGTAGTACTCCGGTCCACCAAATTGTTCTGCGTCTTAACGTTGCTTCGACGATAAAAGAATTGAATGAAAGATTAGATACGATTGCCAATCAGAGAAGTAAATATAGTTTTGACACGGCGAGGGTTGTTAAAAAAGGCAATCAATGTAGGCGTAAGTCTACTTCTTTTGTCGATCTGAGCAAAGTGTATGGTCGAGATAGAGAAAAGGAAGTTTTGATTAGAAAGTTGTTGAGCGAGGATGGTAGTAATAGTGAAGATCGGAATGCGTTTGAGATCATTTCGATCGTGGGGACAGAGGGAATTGGCAAAACCACTCTCGCGCAACTTGTTTACAACGATAGCGAAGTTAAGAGTCATTTTGTTAAAAGAATTTGGATATGTGCCTCCAATCCTTTTGACGAGACGAAAATTGTGAAAGCAATCATCGAAGCTGTTGACGGTAGAGCTGCCGACTTAGTTGAAATGGACTCTTTACTTCAACGGATCCACACATCTATCGAAGAAAAGAGGTTTTTTCTTGTCCTAGACGATATGTGTACCGAGGGAGCGACGAAATGGGAAGCGATCAAGGAAGTACTAAAGAATGGTGCTGCAGGAAGTAGGATTTTAGTGACAACCCGAAAGGAGGAAGTTGCGGTTATGATGAGATCAACAGAAGGTAACAAGATTGCCTTAGAGGTTTTGCCTGAGCAAATTGCTGGCTGAGTTCCAAGGTTTGAATATCCTTTATTGTTCCTTCTTTCAGCAATTATTTTGCTCTTTTTACATTTAACCAAGATGATTTGATTATTATTTTACCCTGAAACAGAACTGCCTAGCCTAGGTGAGAGGAAAGAGCAATACTAGCAGCCCGCAACTTAGGCCCTCGTCTCCAACAATTACCAACCCATGCATGCAGATTTATTGAGCCAAAATTCTCTCCAGCATGAAATGTCTTCAGGGCATATATAATAATGGCTTCACAGCAAATTGTGCACGTTCTTCCCTTAGAATTTTGTTCTGAAATTTGAGAGAGTATTTTGCTTGTATTTGATTTTATTTTCTTCTTACATTTTTCATCTCATGAGTTCTTTTTAGAATTTTGTGAGATGAATTGCAAGTTAGGCTAGACGCTTGGTAAGGTTAGTGAGGAATTCATATGTTAAGTTATCCAATTTAGATTTGGTTTTCATGTTTGTTTTACAAATTTTATATGTATTAGTAAATTAAATTTGATCTCATTTTCTATTTAAAATATTTTGTGTTAATTTTTCATATAAATTCAGTCATGCTATGTTTATATCATATTGTCATATATCTGTTTTGACAAGATTTGCTTTATGAGTTGTTTTTTGCTGTAAAACTGCTAAAATGTATTTTATCGATTTTAAATCATTTATAACGATAAATCCGTTTAATTCAAATGTAAGAAATTTAATCCACTTGAACACATTTGTTTTTTTTTTATTAAGTTTAAATTCTAAATTTTTGATTGTTTGTTTGAGATCTAAAACTTGTAACTAAATTATAAATTGAAGATTAGATTTGAATTAGAGAATGAAGCATATAAAGGATTCACAGCGTCTCATCTCATTTATTATTGAGCTTTTCTACATTTAATTTTCTCTTTTATATTTTAGATATTTTCTCTTTCCAAACAAAAATCCACCAAAATATTTTCTCTTTTTGTCATTTTATTTCCCTATCTTTTTAAAAGTTCATTTCACTAATATCATTTATTTGTTTTATTATCTTCTTATGGACACAACCGCCTGATTTAACTAATATTATTTATTTGTTTTATTATCTTCTTAAGGATACAATCGCCCGATTTATGTTATAATTGACGAGTGCATCTTATAATTGACTACTTTACGAGTATATGATTGGATGTTAATCAAATTTTGATACCGTTACAGGGAGGTGTCAAAAGCAAATCTTACTTTTTAATTTATTTTTATTTTTATTATTTTTATTAAAAAATCCTCTCTTTCAGGGAAAGAAAAAACGGTACATATATATATATATTCAAACCTATTTTTCCTTTACAGTTTGTTATTCATTTTTTTTAACGTTTAGTAAAAAATTTATATCTCAAACTTTTTTTCTTTTTTTCTTTTTACATTTCTTAATTTTTTTTCTTCATTTTCAAAAAAAAATAGAGAGAGAGAGAGAGAGAGAAATTTCATTTTTTTTTCCTTTTTAGCATTTTCTTTAATTTGACAAATTTAATTTTCTGTTTAATTTTGTATTTGTTTTAGAACTGTGTAGTTTAGATTTTTCTTTTGTAGCTAGTATAACATTAGGCTGACACTTAGGTTAGTTTATAGGCTTTTACCATAGGTTAGTTTTTGACAATAAATTAGAATAAAATTTAAATACTTCTAAAAATTAGTTTTGGGAATATTGTAATTTCATGAAGACAAAAAATCTAAAGATGTTCTGTCTAGGAAATTAATTTTGAAGGAGACCTCGTCTCACTAATTTTTTTTGAGAGCATTCTTAGAGGATAGTATTTGCGATAATTATACGTTTGTTGTTTACCAAGCTAATAACATGAAGTAAAACAAAAAAATAAATAAATAAATAAAAGCAAATAAACAAAAAACAAAACAAAACAACAACTTATGGGATATGTGTTGATTCAATTGGAAGATGTTTCATCAACAAGTATTCTTAAATTTTGTCCAACATGATTTTTAGCCACTTTATAGTGCTTGCTGAAGATTCAAAGATTTGCTAAGTAGGTTTCCCTTTCATGGTTTCTCTAAAAAATGTTGACTTAAAATCTTCCTTGATGGCTTATACAATACAACTAGAGAATGTATTGAGAAGGTTGATGGTACCACCTCTTTATACCAACAATCTTTGGAAGAAGCCTATTACATGCTGGAAGACATGGCAGAGTTTGATTATTGGAGAAGGAATTATTCAACAGACGATCAAGTTTGGGAGAACAATTTCAATAATGAAGAATCATGTGTTGATCCCTAGCCTTAAGTCACGGAATCGTCCATCGAATTTCAAAACTACGATGTTCAATTTATAGAAGAAATGGTTCAATCTAACAAGAAGTTGGATGACAAGACAGAAGAAATGAGAACCACAGGGCATATTGTAGCAATAGGGGATCATTTTGATGAATTGATTGCATCTACTCTTACAACAGATGCACTAATAGAAAACATGCAAGATTGCCAAATTGAGAAGCCAACACCAAAAGAGGTGCACTTAGAGTTGTTTCATGACATTGAATCTCTAAATGATGAAGGGATTGAGGACTTAATCACCAAAGAAAAGTCACTAAAAAAGTTCTAGGTGCCCAACTTGTTGTGCCAACACTAATAATTCAAGATCATTTTTATAAAGATCCTATGTAGCCAACTCCTCCGGTACCATCATTAGCATCAATAATTAGATTCTACCAAGCACAACATATAAAACCAAATCATGTTGGAGCTACATGCTGATTTCCACATCTTATCAAGCTTAAGGGCATCAATAACCAAAAGTCACTCTTTAACGAGCACTTCTCCAAAAGTCAAGCTATTGACTATAAACCAAGTGCTTCTTAGATGGCAAACCCAGATTTCTAAGCTTTTTACTTGTCTGGTTTAATTGTCAATAATGTCACGTTTTTGTGTTTTCATTTTGTTTTATTCTATAGAAAGGAGCAAACCACCAATCCAAACCACTGCTAGTGAAGGGAGTTTTCTTAACTTTTCCTTGATTTCTTGATAACACAAGACATTGAGGACACTGTCTGATTTTGGTTGGGGGTAGTGTGCTTATTCATGCAAAAGGAATTTTATGTTTGTATAAATAATTTTAAGTCAAAATATGTTGTAGCTGTCTAAGCGTGAATCTTAGGATGTTTGTTTGAGTCAATTGTGATCATTTATTACTAAGGAATAACTTCAGAGTACTTGCGTATGTTATCAAACCTTGTGGTAAGATGGTTGCAAAAGCACTTTGGTTGAGAAAAATTTCCAAGTTCAATTATTTCATTTTTGTGAGTTGTGAATGAAGAGAAAACAATTTTTGAATGTTCATTGATATTAAAAGTCGTTTAAAATCACTATTTGGAATACCATTATACGATTTGTATATATGATTGGTACATTTGTTGAACGGATGAATCTTTATTAGGTAGGAACTTTTTTGTTGTAATTTTTTTAGTTTCTTTTTATAAATAATTATTTGTGATCTTATGTACATACAAACAAAAACAAAACAAAAAAGAAACAAAAATAAATGCAAAAATAAAAAATAAGTGATAATATTCATTATTTTTGTTATCTTTGTTGGGGTTTTTTTTTTTCTCCTCAGTTTGTTAGTTTCTTCCGGACTTTGATGAAATAGGTTTGTTATTTTTTGATCAATGTCTATATATCTGCTTGTTCTAAATTGCCTATCTCACAATTGAGTGATTACTGATCCATTTTTAACTCCATGAGAGATAGACTTTACACCAAATATTTTTCCAACACCCGTGAGGACAATGGAGTGGATGCATCCGATTGAAAAATTTTCAAAACTAAGTGCGTTTTGAGTTATGGTAAAGACGGTTTCATTTTGAAGCACACACACGCCTCTAATTTATGACTAAAATAATCTTTAATAGCGTCATTTGATTTCTCACTAACATTTTATTTAAAGTGTTTTGATAGCTTTGTAAGGTTTTGACCCGGTCTTATTCATCTTAATATGATTTTTCTTGTGCTTGAATTGTTAGAGACTAGCAATGAACTGATTGAGAATTATGACAAATGTATAGAAATAAACTTATGTTTATATCATTTTTTTTAAATAAAATAAATTTTAATTAAACATTTCCATCATTTTGATTCAAAATATTTTATTTTGGAAATATTTAGTTTTAATTTATTTTATTTAATTGTAGTTTTATTTGCCTTTATTTTTGTTTATTTTTGCCCTTCTTTTCTTTTTCTCTTTCTTTTTCTGCAGGTGCCTCCAGCCCCTCTGTCGTGCAAGATCTGTGGGCATTGACTTGGGCCCGTGAATTCAGCCCGCATTTTTTTTTCTTCCCAGCTGGTCCGCCTCTTTCTCTTCCTCTCCAGGTGGGCCGCATGATCTTGGTCCCTTGTCTACAGCCAATTGCTATCTCTTGGATGTAGATTTCTTGGGTAAAATTCTTTCCGGCACTAAATGTCTTCAGGGCATATATAATGATGGCCTCTCAGCAAATTGTGCCCGCTCTTCCTTTAGAATTTTAGGCTGAAATTTGGGAGAGTATCTTCCTTGTGTTTTATTTTATTTTCTTCTTGCATTTTTTATCTCATGTCTTTTTAGAATTTTGGAGATGAATTGTAATTTAGGCTAGACATTTGATGAGACTGGGGAAGAATTTATATGGTGAGTGATCAAATTTGGATTTAGGTTTCATATTTGTTTTACAAATTTTTTATGTTTTAGTATATTAAATTTCTTCATCTCATTTTCTATCCAAAATATTTTATACCAATTTTTTATATAAATTCAATAATGCTTTGTTTATGTTATATTATCACATATCTATTTTGATTAGATTTGTTTTATGAGTTGTTATTTGCAATAAAATTGTTAAAAAGTATTTTATTGATTTTGGATAACTTATAACGATAAATCTGTTTAGTTCAAACGTAAGAAATTTAATCCACTTGAACACATTTATTATTTTTGTTGAGTTTAAATTCTAAATTTTCTGATTGTTTGTTTGGAATGTGAAACTTGTAACTGAATCATAAATTGAAAATTGGATTTAAATTGAAAAACGAAACTATTAAAGGATTCACGACGCTTCACCTCGTTTATTATTGAGTTTTTCTACACTTAATTCTTTATTTCATATTTTAGTTATTTAGTCTTTCTAAACAAAAATCCACCAAAAATATTTTCTCTTTTTGTCATTTATTTCCCTGTTTTTTTAAACATTGGTTTCACTAATATTATTTGTTTGTTTTATTACCTCTCTATGAATACGATTGCTCAATGTATGCTACAATTGATCGTTTTATGTGTGTATCTTTAGGTGTTAATCAATAAATATAAGTGATTAGAGGATAAATAATAATTTGTGAGGACTTATATAGACAAATCGTTACAAATTAAAAATGTTAAAAAATGATTCTCACAAACAAAAGGTTAATTTAATCACAATGGCACTCACTTGTTGGCAGAACTTAACATAATCCACCTCTTCAACTTTTCTTTTCTTTTATTTTTAAACAAGTACTAATACTTGAATTTTATTTTGGAAAGAAATTGTATCTTAATTATAGATATTTTGAAAGCAAACTGTATTTTAATTAAAAGATATATAACACAAATTATACTTTAATCAAATATAGCTATTTTGGATGTATTTTTCACTCTAAATAATATTTAATTATGATTTTAGCCTTAATTAAAGCTCACATGATTTGAATGCGTTCAATTTCTATTCTTTCTTTTAATGAAATACTAATAGAGATGTCATTTTCTTAACAATAACATTCGGGAGAATATAGCGTATAAAATTAAAAATCAGAAATCAATTGGAGTCTGAGAGAATATAAGTTAAGTATCATTTGTAAAAATAATCTTATAATTGATTTTTTTTAAAACAAAGCTTTAATTTAGTTTAACTTAAAAAATTTGACTGACTTTGTTAAAAAAAAAAAAAACAAGAAAAAAAAAAACTAAACCAAGCTAACTCTGGATTCTGGAAGAACCATTGCATTTGCATTAAATTTCAATACAATTAAGTTTTTATCAAAATACAAAAAATATTATTTTCAAATATCAAAATATTAAAATTTTAAATCTAATAAACCACTTATTACTATTCTACTTTTTTTTATCATTTTTATCAACCACACTTTCTCTCTCTATTTTTTTTATCTACTTTTATTAATTATATCATATACTTAATATCTAAATACAATTCAACTACAAAATATCTAAAAACATATTATATTTAAATATAATATAAATTTAAAATATCTAATGCCTCATTTATTTACTGCATTTCATTCGTATTACATTTAAATACAATGTAATTCTCATCTAAATGTAAAAATATTACATTTAAAAATTAATTACATCACATTTTAAATTCAATATAATCACTATTTATTATTTTACTTTTTCTATTATTTTTAGTATTAACATTACATACTCTCTTTTTCTCTCTCTTTTTTTCTCTTTATTTTTACCCATCATATCACATATTTATTATTTAAATGTAATTCAAAAACTTTTTATCTAAACATGCATTGTATTATATTTATAGAACCTTTGGTAAGTGTATTACATTTGCATTGCGTTTAAATACAATATATTGAATATAATTTATATTTATGGGAGTATGTAATGTTATTCATTATTTAGATATAATTCAAAAATTTTTTATCTAAATATGCACTGCATTGTATTTATGGGATGTTTGATAAGTATATTATGTTTAAATACAATACATTGAATATAATTAATATTTGATGAAAAGTATTTACATTACATTTGAATACAATGTATGTTTGGATGAAAAATATTTGAATTGTATTTAAATAATTAATATGTGATGTGATGGGTAAAAATAAAAAAAAAGAAAAAAAATATATGATTTGATTAAGAAAAATAATAAAATAATAAATAATAATTGTATTAAATTTAAAATGTGATATAATTATTATTTAAATATAATATTTATATGTTTAAATAAAAAATAAAATTATATTTAAATATAATAGAATATAATATATAAATATAATATTAACATTTAATATAATATTAATAAAATATTTTATACGAACGTTTCATAAACGCGAAACAAGAGTTGTTGAGGAATGAAAGCTAGCTGGTAATCGTTGTTACTTGCAATGAAATTCCAATGGGACCTACCTTTCAACTGGAGACTTTCGATGTCCGCTAATTAATGCGGACCTCGTAAAGATAAGGATGCATTAATGGCATCGATGTAGGCGGTGGAAGACAACTCAAAAGTGCAATGCAAAGAGAAGTTCCGATGCGGATCACGGAAATTTCCTTAGAAGCACAATTATATGTATATATAATTGTGTTAATCTCAAGGAAATTGTATATAGATTATTGGGCTAATTTCACGAAAATTTCTTGGATAAAATATTTATATGTACATATAACCCATTAATAAACAGTAAAAATCAATTACCAGCCATCTGTATTTGATAAAAAAATATTAATAACAAATGAGCAAAATAAATGAGGAAAAAAAAAAAACAAAACAAAACAAAACAAAGTCAAAATCGAACTTGAACTAGCGCATATCTGTTTATCTATTTAAAATTTTAATTTAAAATTTTCATTTTAAATCGATATATTAAATGTATATATATCAAAATTTTTTCACTAATGACTTTAATCTTATCTTTTCTCTTTGACTAAACATATTCTAAGAGAGTTGAAACGATCTGTAAAAAGATTTTGATATACATAAATATTTGTTAGGAGAGAAAAAATAAAAAAAAAAGAAAAAAGGCTTAGAGAATGGATTAATAATCCTTCTAAACATTTTAGCTTCTAGATAACAAAATTCAAATAAAATCTTTCTTTTTCTCTTTTTCTTACGGTCAAACAAGATAAATGATTTTTGTCTTATATTCCTTAATTTTTATATTAAAAATCACAAAAGAAAAGAAAAAAAAAAAAGCTCCTTCCTTTTTTATTTCTTTCATTTAAACTATCTATCACTGCTTCATATTTTCTCTTGGTACACTAGGGGGTATTTAGAGAAAATATTCAATTTTAATTTTAATTTTACACCAAACACAAATTTTACAATAATATTACGAAAAAAATTACTATTTAAAATATTTTTAAAACAATCACATCAACTTTTTAATTCTACTATTTATCTCTACTTTTACCAATCACATCAACTTTTTAATTCTAAAATACTTTTCATCCAAACACACATTTCATTCAAATACAAAATAAATACTTTTCAACCAACTACAATATTCAAAAAATAAATTTTATTCAAATACAATCAAAATGAAATACGTTTACCAAACGCCCCTGAAATTCTCCAGCATAATTGATTTGTCGCTGGGAAAAGTAAATCAATCCAAATATGATATATTTTTTCCCCTGAGAATTCACATGGTCTGTTGCAAGTAGAAATCATCTACCAGCTTCCTTCCCCGATTAAACGTGCAGTCTATTGCATTAATGCATATTTAATGCTAATGATTCAATGGATTATACGAATTGCTATATGTCTATATATGAATATTATTAAAATTTAATTAAGAAGATCGTAGCAAGGAAAAAAATTATATAAATATTTAACATGATTCTATGATGAATGTTTAACAATTTAAAAGGAAAACAATAAAGAAGATTTACTAATAAGTTAAGAACATTATAAACAGATTCCTTATAAATATAACTATAGAGTCTAATTAGTCAACAAATCTTTTAAAATCAAATTTTTTTTAAAAAGATATCAAATTATTATTATTATTTAGTAAGATATCACATCAATTACAGCTACTTGTTATTATTATTATTATTAAAAATATATTAACAAACACTTGCAACGAAATTCCAATGGACTTACCTTTAAATAAAGACTTTGATGTCCGCTAATTGATGTTGCCCATAAGGATGCATCATTATAGACAGTGGAAGACAATTAAAAAGTATATTATTATAAGGATGTATTATTATAATGATGCATTGTTGATATTATCCATGTTAAAGATCAAGATGCATCATTATAGGTGGTAGAAGTCAATTAAAAAGTATATTATTATAATGATGTATTATTGATGTTGTTTAGTTGTGTAATACTAATAAATACTAGAAATCAACTACCTGCCATTCTGTATACAAATCTAAAACTTACATGTAAAATATTATGAAAAAGAAAGGAAGGAAAAAATAAAAATAAAAAAGTCGAAATCCAACTTGAACTAGCCTTTGTTTATTGAACTAGCCTTTGTCTATTGAACTAGCCCTTGTCTGTTTATTTGTTTATGCATATGCAGAAAAATTATCGGCAAATATAGGACATCTATTTTCTAATACTAAATTTCCTTTAAAATAAAAAAATAACACTTTTTTTTTTTGACGAAAAGTTTACCGGGAAATTTCTTGGCAAATGAAGAGTTTGACTTGTTTAACTTACGCGGTAAGTCTAGCTTTAAAAATGCGCGTACCAACATAACTCTTTTATTTTTATTTTTATTTTTATTTAAATAAATCAATAAAAATTTTAATCAATTTTAATTTAAAATTTTCATTCTAGATTGACACATCAAATGTATTTATGTCAAAAATTTTTTACTAATCTCTTATTTTTATCATATTTATTTTATTAAACTTATTTAAAGAGAGTTGAAATGATTTAAAAAAAGATTTTGATATACATAATTATATGTTAAAAGAGAATAAATAAATAAATAAAAACTTAGAGAATGAATTACTAATCCTCCTAAATATTTAGCTTCTAGATAAAATAATTCAACTAAAATCTTTTCTTTTCTTGTTCTTACAACAAAAAGATGGATGATTTTTATATGAAATGCGCTTTATTTAAAGCTAGGCGGAGTTTGGGGGAGAGTGTTGGAGATGTTATTTTTAGGTTGGAAAAAAATTGTTTTAGAGAATGTGTTTGGGAGAAAAAATTGTTTGAGGTGAAAAAATAAAAAGTTTTAAAAATTTTTTTAGAAAAAAAAATCAATATGGATATTGTTTCGTTCCTCTCAAAATTGTATACAATTTAAAAGAAAATTTATCTCATTTGGACTTGTATATAAAAAATTATAAATTTTTAAAATTTAGAATTTAATGTAATATTTTGGAGACATAAATAATAAAAAATAAGAAAATTTTGGAAAAAAAATGAAAATTTATACTGCGTTTGGGACACACATTTGAACAGCTTTTCGTTTAAATGCAATGCCATTTTCCCCCAAACACAAAAAAATTGTATTTGAATGCAATACTTTTTAACAATTAGCACAATTACATTTACTGTTCATGAGTTAAACAACCGGTACACAGTTTTTCAAAACAAAAATTATATAAAATGATTTCACGTATCCTGTTCACGGACTTGACCTTTGAGGCAGGGAATATATTCCCTGCCTCACCCCTCTGCAGCCAAGATTTTCCCTTCCCTGCCTCACCCCTCTGCAGCCAAGATTTTCCCTCTGCAATAAAATTTTTTTCACTTAAATACGGCATTCAATTCGTGAAGTCCGTGTAGTCAAATCCCCCCAACCTCCCAAAAACGACAACAAGTTTTTGCCGTTCCTGCCTTTCTTTTTTTTTCAGTTCACTACGCCAACATTACGACCTTCCTAAAAACGTCTGTTTCGCACCTTCACCGAACCTCCCAAAAACGACGAGCGACGACAGCTAAAGACACCGTCCCACAGCAAGCAAAGCAGAGTATTTGCTCTATTACCCTGCCGTTTTTTTCAATTATTTGCTGTAATCCCTACCTGCAACTGAACAAATATATACCCTCTGAATATTAAAATGAATAACGCCGATTTTTTTGTTCGGGAGTTAATAGCAGTCCAGATTAGCTTCCGCAGTGATGCGAACCTCGCCAAGAATAACGAGACCCGTCAAGATTAGGACCCCGAGATCGTTCTAAGACTCAGGCTTTGGGTGGAACCTCGACCCGTTGCTTCAACAAAAACAAGAACCTCGGTATAAGTTGACCTCAACCCGTTGCTTATTGTGAAACAAAAACCTTGGTATATCGAAGACGCCACAAACGGTGATGGAAAGCCGCTTGCTAAGTCGATGGTGAACGCCACGGAAAACTCCGATAAGTTCGAAATAACTCTCAAAGAACCAAAGAGAAATCTAACTCTCAAATTTGTGAATAAACTGTTGATTTTCTTTCATTACTTGTGGACGCCTTTTTATAGGCATGAATTACAAGAATATTCTCGAAATATACCCTAAAATAAAATGGAAACTAAATGAAATATTCTCGTAATATTCTCCTAATATTCCCCTAATATTCTCCTAATATTCCTAGAATGAAAATATGGAAACTTACACTTAATTCACCCCTAAAACAATAAAAGGAAAGTTGACAAATTAATTGGCTTCATAATCAGCCATTTACACACCCCCCTTAAAGTCAAAGAAAAGAAAAGGAAACAAAATAAAATAAGAAAAGTAAACATTTTCTTACAATCAGTTCCACGTTTAAGATTCACGCCAAAAACGTCAACTTTGCTTGTTTGATTCACGTCAGTATGTGCAAGGGGGAATAAATTCAGTTCCCCATTCCTCTAGTGTTTTAGGTGGAGGAAATCTACCACCATGCGTGTTCTTGAACGTACTCAAACGGGAAAGTAGTAGGAACTCATTCTCTTCAGTTCATTTGTAACTGTCTTTTCGTCGTGGCATCTACGTAATTGCAGCACGTTTGTAAGTAATATGACAATAATCATAGCTACATACAGACTTAAGATGTTATTCCATGAATCATCACCATGTATTTATGCAAAAAAAAGCTACTTGATTACTGTGTTTGAACCGACTGAACTCTCGGCTTCAGTACAACGAACTTGTGAGGCGGCTGACAATGTGGACCGCAAAATTTTTCGCTGAGGAAAGTCTTTAATGTAATGGGAATGTCGTTTTTTCCAATTGCGAGTAGATCGTCGACTCGGTTGAATACTACATCGTTTGCCACAATAGGAACGAGCTTCTAACTGTGTACCCGTGGTTACGGATTAGTTGTATAGCTGGGAAAAATTTGGGAGCTGGTTGCTAAAAACGACAATTCGCCGAGACCTTTGCAAGCAAAAAACGAATATATTGGTTTAGTGGAGCAAAGAGTGCTCGAGTCCAATAATTGGTAATATGTAAAGTCCCATAAACTGGATATACAATCGGTGCCGAACGTGGTTCAGCCAAAAAATGGGTTAAAAAATAAATCACACAACAGTGAATGTGCCATCGATTAATAGGGAGTGCCACATTGGTCGACTTTGTAAGTTAAGCAATTGGCTACAATGGAAATAAGGAGTGACAGAGAAATTCAAAACGACAATAGATAACAGACTAGCATGGTTTAGAGCGTACCGCTTCTACTGATGGAATTTGCAAGCTACGCCTTTCCCGTTGAAGGAGTGATAGAGGAGAACGACCTTTACACAACTTGGCTCTTGAATGCAATAAAAATTGTCAATTGCAATAAAATGACCACCTCTATCCATAAAAAAAACTCTGTGTTAGTAGATGTATGAATGTTCACAATAAAAAACAAAACGTTGACAACTTTACAGTATTGAACCAATTGTTTACAACATCTTCTAAGATCATCAGAAATGCACATAAACAAAGTATAACATAACACATAAGCCTTTAAACCAAACACAGTTGTAAATTACCTGTAAAATGGCCACATTTACTTGTAAAGGTACTAACCGTTCGGCAACAGTTGCTCAGTATGCCATAAATTGTATAAATCTACACAAACTTCAACTTCTTACTCAAATACGGCAAAAATAAGTACATGTGAAAAATTTTGACTTCCCTGCATAAACGAATTGGTTGCATCAACTACATTCCCTGTAATTGCCTTTTACATTACATAAAACCACAGTATGCCAAACGCACTCCATAAACTAGTTACACAAACTGCATTCCAATATATATGCATTCTCAAGCACACACGGCACAGGATTTAAAATTCCGAATGTTCAGCTAAAGTGAAAAAAAGCGTGCAGTTATTGCATTTTGCATTATGCATTTTGCATTTTGCATTTTGCATTATTGTTCACAGAATTTATGCTCTGTGAAGTACAGATGGTTAGGGATTCAGACACAAATGCATACGGCAAAATGCAAAATGCAAAATGCATGGTTAATCAACCATCATCATCTAACATCTATTGAAGTCGTCCAGCCAATAATTTTTTTGTGCTAAATACACGACTTCAAACCCCATGAAAACCATCCACAGACAGACATTAGACAATGTGGGCACATACCTTTTTTCTGTCCGGTAGCCCTAAACGCCGACAACCCCGATTGATTGCCTCAGACAGAAAAGGGGGCAGGTAAGGGCTATGCTGGGAGGCCGAATAGATGGAGATGATTAACTTCACGCTGGTGGAATGCTTCTGCTGGCTGCGTGACGTGAATCAAACAAGCAAAGTTGACGTTTTTGGCGTGAATCTTAAACGTGGAACTGATTGCAAGAAAATGTTTACTTTCCTTATTTTATTTTGTTTCCTTTTCTTTTCTTTGACTTTAAGGGGGGTGTGTAAATGGCTGATTATGAAGCCAATTAATTTGTCAACTTTCCTTTTATTGTTTTAGGGGTGAATTAAGTGTAAGTTTCTATATTTTCATTCTAGGAATTTTAGGAGAATATTAGGGGAATATTAGGAGAATATTACGAGAATATTTCATTTAGTTTCCATTTTATTTTAGGGTATATTTCGAGAATATTCTTGTAATTCATGCCTATAAAAAGCCGTCCACAAGTAATGAAAGAAAATCAACAGTTTATTCACAAATTTGAGAGTTAGATTTCTCTTTGGTTCTTTGAGAGCTATTTCGAACTTATCGGAGTTTTCCGTGGCATTCACCATCGACTTATCAAGCGGCTTTCCATCACCGTTTGTGGCGTCTTCGATATACCAAGGTTCTTGTTTCACAATAAGCAACGGGTTGAGGTCAACTTATACCGAGGTTCTTGTTTTTGTTGAAGCAACGGGTCGAGGTTCCACCCAAAGCCTGAGTCTTAGAACGATCTCGGGGTCCTAATCTTGACGGGTCTCGTTATTCTTGGCGAGGTTCGCATCACATACAAACAGCTAAAATCCAAAAAAGAAAGAATGGCTAAGATATATAGATATTGGAAGGCATTAAAGGCACACACTGGACTTGGCTATGATCTACAGACGAAGTCGATAAGCTGTTCAAACGACGTTTGGCAAAGCTTCTTAGCGGTAAGTATATATGGGTTGTATGATGCACAGCTGTAAATTGTGTTTGTATTTTATTGCAGTTTGTGGTGTGTAAGCATTGGTTAGGTAAGCATAATCATGTGGTACCAACTTTTTGCAGCAATATGGCTCAGATGCTCGTGAGTTGCGCTACGAGGGTCTAAAGTTCGAGGAATTGTACTACAATATCTTCGACAACCACGTACCAACTAATGAATACATGGTCGGTGTGGGGACAAATGTAGACCTTGCTGCAGAGTTATCACCAGACCATGATTCAGGTAATGATGACGAGCCTTTTCATGATGAATAGAGGGATGTAGGAGGTTCTTCTAAACATAAGGAGCGGTATTCAATTCGAAAGCAAAAGTTACAAAATGATACTATTATGGCGCAAGCAATCCAACAGATATGCACCCATCTAGTTGAGCGTACTGCAAAACGATCACGAACGGATTCGGGAGACTACGGAGGTTCTCGAGATGCCATCGCTACATGTGAAAAAGCTATGTTACAACTGGGAGTTAATGTCGGGGATGTAGTCAAAATGATGCGTTATTTCTACGACAACCGTGCTTGGATACCTACCTTCCTGGATTGTACTGATGCAACAAGACTGGCATTTGTAAACGACACATTAGGCCGAATAAGTGCTCCGCAACAACCCAACTACCCTCCATTTCCACCGGAAGATCCTAATAACTAGAATATTATCCCATTGCATTTTAACAATTTTATTGATTGCTTTATGTTATTTATATATATATGTATCGTAAACTTGAACTTATTACCATACCATTTTCATTGCCATTATTTACTAGTTATGCGATTTTATTTCAATTGATGGACAACTACTCCTTCAAAAAGTAAGTTGCTTTTGTGTTTTTTCAGTAGTTGATATAAATATGTTGATGAAAATGTAGGTTCATGACATGTCACACCCAACTGAAAATTCAACCTTAAATGCAAACGTGGATAGTGGTAGTGAAAGTGATAGTGATGATAAGGAGACTTTGGCCTTTGCGACATGTCTACTTGTTGCTGCTTACAGGATGAATATAAGTTATAGACAACCATTGCATGATTCAATGTTGTCAGGATTGATGAGAGTAGACGAAATTCTTAACGGAAATCCTAACAAAATCAAGCAGAAGATTCGGATGGATAAAAGAACGTTTAAGAATTTATCAAATTTGTTAGAAAGCCGACAACTACTTCAACCAACAAGTCATATAAACGTAGATGAGCAGCTGTTTATATTTTTGTACATCATATGTCAGGGGACAACTAATGCCGAATCAGCTGATCATTGGAACCACTCGGGAGAAACAATATCAAGGTGGTTTTTCACTGTACTACTAGCTATATGTAGCCTTAAGAACGAAATAATAACTCCTCCTGATTTTAACAGAGTGCAACCATTCATTGTTGAAAATCATTACAAATATAGGCCATGGTTTGATGTAAGTAACTCATAATAATTTCGTACTAAACACACTGCAAATCTGTACTTGTTAATAATTTACTATTGACTCTTGCTTTGTTGTTACAGGGTTGTGTCGGTGCCATTGATGGCACTCATGTGCCTTGTGCTCCACCATCGCGTAACGCTGCAGCGTGGAGAAATAGGAAAGGAACGTACTCTCAAAATATATTAGCAGCATGTTCATTTGATATGAAGTTCACGTATATATGTTCAGGGTGTGAAGGTTCGGTACATGACGCACGTGTGCTGGAAACTGCAATTAACCGTTACGGTTTTCCAATACCTCCACCAGGTTTGACAGCTGTCTTTTAAGTTTGCTTACGTCATTATGTTATACACGTGTACCACAAATATATATTCTGATGACAAGTTGTTACTTTTCTTACGTAGGAAAATTTTACTTAGGTGATGCCGGATACTCTAACAATAACGGGTTCTTAACGCCGTTTAGAGGTGACACTTATCATTTGCCTGAATATAGGCGTCGGCGTCAAGGTTTGGGATCACCTAAAGAAGTTTTCAACTATAATCATTCGTCGTTACAAAATTGCATCGAGAGGACATTCGGCATATGGAAAGCGAGGTTCAAAATATTAAAGAGAATTAATAACTACCTGATACAGAAGCAGGTTCTTATACCAGTGGCGTGCGCAATAGTGCATAATTTTATCATAATAGTTAGGGAGCGGGACAAGCTTCTTCAACGATATGATATTGACGGTGTACCAATAAACGAAATTGCACAACCGCATAACACCAATCAAGATAATGTTGACGATGATGTGCCTGACGGTCCTGAAGTATCAGATGACAACAATACTCATAATCAAATGAATCAATTTAGAGAAGAATTGACTAATCAAATGTGACAAAGGTATTAGATATATTCATGGTATAGGTAGTACGACTATTAAAATGACTGACATTTTGATAAAAAACTTGAAATGTAAAAAACTTTGTTTTTATATCTTCTCAACTTTTATCAAACGTGTTGGTGCGAGGCATTTATTCAGTATTCAGGTGTCGTTTATTAACTTGAAACTATTGGATGTTTTAACAAATCTTTACAAATTTTGTTGATGTAATATAAGAAAAATAAAGTTAATAAATCCAATTTGCATTAAAGACCGAAACACACCCTACCTTATTTCCATTTGGTTTTTTTTTTTGGGAAAAAAAAGGTGTCCTTTGACTTTATTGTATTCCGAATGGACATGAAAATATTTAACGTAAAAAACGCCATTATCGTTTTATTATAATTTCATAACAAAAGATAAACAAGTTTCGAACGAAGAGTTGTGTATCATTTAATGTAAATAGGAGAATAAAGAAGAAGGCATACACATCAATGTGCAGAGATAATGTTCTATTTTCACAATGTTCAATTTTTTTTTTGAATACACACAACAATATATTTTCTGATACCGGTACCATTACTCATTAGTGATGTAATAGATTCTTCATTCAGCAAATTCATTTCATAATAGTTCTTATCAACTTTTAACAATATATATGTATATGTGTGTGTGGATACAAATGGACAATAAATTCATAATAGTTCTTATCAACTTTTAACAATATATATGTATATGTGTGTGTGGATACAAATGGACAATAAAGTTGGAAAAAAAGGCCTTACGCGTTCAATAGTGCACAGACGAACAATTATATTGGTTTTACCAATTTGGCCTCAAATTAATTCCATATGCAGTTTACTGTTGGAAATGTCAGCGAGGAAATGTATTCAAAAAAAACCTTCAGAAGTTATATTCCCGTTTTGTTTATGGTTAGGTAAGTATTGGTCATATATATATTTAATTAATAATATTAATCTATTACATATTATTCATTACACCTCAAAAAATAATATAGTTATTTTTTTATTATTTTTTTCAATCACACCACTTATTATATTTTATTCTTTTTTTAACATAATTTTTACCAATCATATTATAAAATAATTATTTTTATAAAACTCATATCTTTTACATCCAAATACATATTATATTTAAATATAATATCAATATTTTTTCTCTAAACATAAATTACATTTCAAACATTACATTCAAAATGAAACGCAAACACACTACTTGTCGCTTAAGGTCCGAGACAGCTTTGGCCCAAAGTCCGACAAAGTTTGAAGAAAAAGGTTTCCTCTGACACAGCACGAGGAGAGAGAAATTTTAGGAGATTTTTTTAGCGTGGCACTTCACCCAACATAGAGGATATCATCCTCCACTATAAGATTCTTTATGTTTATTCAAACATTACGTCCGGCCTCAATTAATGGCTTTATCCAAACTTAAGAAATCACCGTAAAACCTTTTTCAAAGCTTCAACGCATCTATATATCAATTAATTTATCATAAAAAAATAAATCATCATTATACAGGATCTCATACATATAATATACGTGTTTTTTTTTTTTTTTTTGATAAAATCTAGCCCAAATCATACTATAGTAATGTACATAATAACAAACAATTTTACATCAGTCAGATGGCTAAAAAAGATAATTTTATTGTATCAGTGATTTTTGCAGGTGTTGCAGTAGAAATATCCAAGCAAATATACAGTAACGTTCTTTTCCTTTGGACTGTGGTCTGTAGCACTTGTCTTGTCCAAAGGAACTTTCTCTGCGCACGCAGAACAATTTCGTTGTAAGTGTCTTTACCATTGGGAGCAACATTGCAATTTAAAGAAAACACACACATATATATATATATGTATTTATGTATATAATAAAAGTTATAAATTTTTTTTTTTGCTGAATTAAAAGTTAAAATTTGATCCTCTATAAAAAGATACAACTTGATTGTAGGTAAACACTATAATAAACTAATCGTGGAGAAAAGTTACTCCCTAATTGTTACGGGTGAAAAATACTAGAAATATCAATTTTAATTTTAATTTTTAAATATAAATTTATTTGTTAATATCATCTTTTTATTCTCGGACGTGCTTTTTTAGAAATTTTTTAAAAATTATATTCATGCATTATGTAAACTCATTGATGATCAGTGTATCATGTGCTTATTCATTTTATAAATAATGAATATCAACTATCGATTATTTATATATATACTGGTTATAGATTATGTGTCTCTTTTATTGAGAAAAAAAAGCATTTTTTAAAATTTTTTTTACAATAGTTTCATATTAAGCTGCTTGATTGAATCATTTTCTCCACTATTTTTCGCTAAGACTATATATATATATGTATGCTAACACAACCTATAGTTTTGAACAACAGTACTTGTGATATTTATATCTCCATATATAAAAATATGAAAATGTACTCGTGTATTCTTTTAAAAAATTAATTAAATTTTTAACTAATTTTTAATGGTTATCATATATAGTGATATATCAAAAAAATACGATGTAACATGACATTTATTTATTTAATAACTATTTTATAACACATAATCTGTTTCAGTTTCAAATTTCAGTATAAGCACAAATAATAATAAATTTTATGAACTAAAATAATAAATAAAAAAACTCAAGAAAAACTTTAACTTTAAAAAAAATTTCACAACTGTTTCATTTATTTAATTAATATACTTGGTTTTTTTTAATGTTATTTTTGTTTAGGAGTTCTATTTTTTGAAAATAGAAAATTTTTCATTCTAAAAAAATGAATCTTTTTAAATTTCCGTACTTAAACATCAAAAGTTTTTCATTTTTAAACAATAAAAAAAGATTTCTCTTTAAAAAAAAATCCAAACAACTTTTTATTTTTTAATTCTAAAAATTTTTATTTTTAAAAAATAAATCTCTTATCCAAACCATCTATAAGTTTTTGGATTACATGCTTTAGTTTTTTTTTTTAATTAAAAAAAGGTTATAAATACGATAGATAAGAAAAACGGGGTGTAAAGAAAGCAACGAAGAGAAGGAAAAGGCAATGAAGTGGAAAGGAAAAGACATACAGGAATAAAGGTGAAAGACTACATAGAAAAATGTAATGGTTATCAATTTTAATATACGCGCATGGTAGGTTTGTGAAAAACGTAAAAAGGGTTAATTAAAAAAAAAACCCTAACTGGTTTGGGGTGCACAAGAAGTATGAGGTGTGGGAGGAAAATAAAGTCTTGTGGTTAAAAGTTAACCATTGGATTAAAATTAAATTAAAAAAAGAGTAAACTTTAATGATTCAACCAAAGGTTGAAGTGCAAAAGGCATTAATTATACTTTTGCAGATAAGTTATAGATGGATAAATAAATGCAAAATAACAAACATGAGAAGGGGCAAAAAATTCCAAATCCAACTTGGGCTAATGTATGTCTTATTTATACAATACATTGAGTGGCATGCCTTGGGCATATTTTCCGCTTGGTAATTATAAATGCATATATATATGTGTGTGTGTGTGTACCTTGCATGTGTTTCCTTTACAGAAAAGGCCCAAGCTTAGTTGCGGAGGCATACTTTTTTTTTTAGGGGCATAAATTGAAGCAAAATTTTGAATTAAATCTACAATTAAACAATCTTTTCCTTTTCCTTACCTATTTGTATCTTTGATTTTTTTTTTCAACTAAATTAATTAAGCTTTGTACATCAGAGTTTCAAATTTAATTCTATGTTTAAATTTTGGAGTCCAAAAAATTATAAATTTATATAATAATATAGTTTATTTTATTTTATTTTTTGTGATTTTAAATTTGAAATATGAATAATTAAAAATCAATACTTAGGTTACAATTAATATTTTTAAAATTAATTTATTGCAATTAATAAATTTTAGAAGGCGAGCAAGGAAAAAACTGTAAAAAGTTTTTGGATCCTGTCCAGATCTTTAAAGAGCTATTGAGGCCGAGGGGGCAATTGTCCTCATGGACATGCTGAAGCTCCGCCCCTTCACAAGCTCAATATCAATTTAATTCAATCAAAACTCTGATACATTGGATTGGATAAAATTCTTAAAAATTAGCCTTTGATAGCATCGATTGCGATATTGCTAGAATAGGTCGGTTTATAGCTGAGGAACACCCAATTTTTTCATTGTTTAGATGCATTTTAGGTATTGTTTTATTAAAAATTCTTTAATTAAGAGAATTGAGCTATAAGTTATAATTCCCCTTCTCGAACACAAAGGTAGCTTTTTTGCTTCACAAATGTGGAGCCACTTATTTTCTATGAGGGATAGAACATCTATAATGTATATGTCTATATTACTTATAAAAAACATGAAAAATAATTTATGTTTTAAAATTTATACTTTAATATATAATGTTATTTTTAATATTATATTTATGTTTTATCATACTTATTAAAATTTGAAATGTATAATAAAGTTTCACTATTAAAATCATTTAAAAATATTAAAACTATAATGATTAGATAAAAAGTGGAAGACAACAATCTATCTAAATCAAATGTCAAATTTAATGCTGACAATATTTGATGGGAAATTTTCCTCCAAGCTTAAGAAGTTTTGTGTTTGATATCAAATATAAAAGTATTTCTAATATAATTCTAAATTACGGTGTCAACGGTGAATTCTGGCATTTGTTTTAAAAAGAAAAAAAGCTCTCTAATTGAGTGTTATATTAAATTTTAAATTTGTCAAATTTTAAAATTTATGATAAAAAGACTAAATTTAACATTTGATTTTAATTAATTGTTATCTTTACTTTTTAAATAATTATTCTAATATCCTATTTTTGATTTATTCAAATACAAAAGTTATCTTTTATAAGTTTCAAAGTATAACATATTGAGAACAAAAATATAAATATTATCAGAAATCATTATTAGTTGAAATATAAAATAAAATAATTTTTATTAATATAATTTTATATTAAATATTATATTATCATATATAAATATATTAAAAAAATCTATCACTTTATAAAGTACTTTTTTTAAAAAGTATAAATATGAAAATGTAACATTAACACGTAAATTTAACATTTAATTGAAGGTGTTCTTATTGGTATGCTCCTTTTGGTGTCATCAAAAGTAGTAATACTTAACTTCTCGTGCTATCTACGATAATGCAACCCCGTCTTTATAAGAAATGCACTTTATTTAAAGCTAAGTCCAACAAATTTTTAAGAAAAAGGTTTACTCTGGGACAGCGCGCGGAGAGAGAAATTTTAGGAGATTCTTTAGTGTTGCTCTTCACCCAACATGAAGGATATTATTCTCCACCATATGAAGTAAGATCACGTTTATTTAAATATTATGGCCTCGATTAATGGCTTTATCCAAATTTAATTAACATGATGAACCACTATAGAACTTTTTTTAAGGTTTCAATTAATAAATATATTACGTTTATGTGATGTTTGAATGTAATATATTAAATATAATTTATATTTTAAAAAAACATTTATATTATATTTATGTATATTTAGATAAAAAATATTTAAATTATAATTTAATAATAAATATGTGATGTGATGAATAAAAATAGAAAGAAAAAAAAAAAGAAAAAATATGTGATGTAATTAGTAAAAATAATAAAAAAATAAAATAATAAATGATGATTATATTAAATTTAAACTATGATGTGATTGATATTTGAATGAAATATTTTTATATTTAGATAAAAATTATATTATATTTAAATATAATATGAATGTAATACTATTGTTAAAAGCTTTAGCATAACTATTTATCAATTAATTTATCGTAAAGAAATAAATCATTGTTATACAGTAGAATATCATACACACAATATAGGTTCATTTATTATAAAATCTAGTCAAAATCATATTATAGTAATGTATATAATAACAAGCAGTTTTACATCTATCAGATGGCTAAAAAAGACAATTTTATTATATCAGTGCATTTTTTCAGGTCACGCAGTAGAAATCTCCAAGCAAATATGTAGTAAAGTTCTGTTTCTTTGGACTGTAGTCTGTGGCACTTGTCTTGTCCAAAAGGAACTTTCCCTGGGGGCGCATAGTAATTTCGTTGCAAGTATCTTTACTATTCGAAGCAATACTGTAATTTACAGAAAACACACTCAGATATATATATATATATATACACTATTTTTTTTTTTGGCTAAATTAAGAGTTAAAATTTGATCCTCTAAAAAAAAAAAATACAACTTGATTGTAGGTAAACAGTGGCAATAAACCAATCGGGAAGGGAAGTTGCTATGCATTTATTATGAGTAGCACTGAAAACATTAATTTTAAGTATAAACTCATATTTTGGTGAGTTGTAAACTTTTTTTTTTTTTTCCTCTTGCATACTTTTTAAGAAATTTCTTGAAAATTATATTCATGCATTAGTAATCTCGTTAATGACCACTGTATCATATACTTATTCATTTTATGAATAATGAATATCAACTATCGGTTATTTATATATATACTAGTTGCTATATATACTAGTTGCTGAACATGTGTCTCTTTTATTGAGAACAAAAAAACATTTTTTAAAATATTTTTTACAATAGTTTCATATTAAGCTACTTGAATGAATCATTTTCTCTGCTATTTCCCAACCAAAAATATATATAAATAGGTATGTTGACACAACCTATAGTTTTGAACAACAGTACTTGTGCCATTTATATCTCCATATATTAAAAAATGAAAATGTTCTCATTGTATTTTTTTAAAAATTAATTAAATTGTTAACTAATTTTTTAATAGTTTTCATATATTGTAATATAGAAAATAAGTAATGTAACATGTTATTTATTTATTTATAGCATGTTTGGAAAATGTTTTTTAATACTACGAAAACCAATTATACACCAAATGTAAAGTTTTATATTTAAATATAATCCATTTTAACAGTGTTATGAAAACAATTACAATTCAAAAGTTTTTTAAAATAATTACATCAACTTTTTAACTCTAACTTTTTATCTTTACTTTTACTAATCACATCAACTTTTCAACTCTAAAATACTTTTCATCTACATACACATTTTAGTCAAATATAAAATATATACTTTTCAACCAAATATAACACTCAAAAAATAAATTGTATCATTAGTAACTATTTTAATACACATAATATGTTTCGGTTTCAAATTTCAATGTCATCACAAACAATAATAGATTCTATGAACTAAAATAATAAATAAAAAAAACTCAAGGAAAACTTTAACTACTTAAAAAAAAAATTTCAGTGTTTCATTTATTTAATTAATATACTTGGTTTTATTTTTTAAAGAGTACTTCGATTACATGCTTTAGTTTTTTTTTATTCAAAAATATAATATTGATATGTTAGATAAGTAAAATGGGGTGTAAAGAAAGCAACCCGGGTGTTGGGGGGGGGGGGGGGGGGGGTGTGGTTGGGGTTGGTGGGGGTTGTTGTGCGGTGGTGAAGCAATGAAGTGGAAAGGAAAAGACAAGCAGGAGTAAAGGTGAAAGACTACATAGAAAAATGTAATGGTAATCAATTTTAATATACGTACATAGTAAGTTTGTGAAAAACATCAAAGGGGTTAATAAAAAAAAAAAAACCCCTATATTGTTTGGGGTGCAAAGAAGTATGATTTGGCCACGTTTATAGATTATTTGTCGTGAGGCAGGAAACGTTGATATCCCTTTCTCAATAGCCACGTTTTAAATTGTGATTTGGCCATGAAATTTTGTTTTATATGCTTTTCATAAATTAATAATTTTAAAGAAATGTTTATGAAAGCATAATATATGGTATCTTGTCAAACATATATATATGTATATTTTATTTTTGGAAGATGGTTTAAACTTGGACTTATAAGGCTAAAACAAGTTTTAATTGATTACAAACCTATCGATTGGAGACTTGGTAAGTGATTTTTATACCATGGATCTATGTTATATGATAGGATATGCTCCAAAGAATGTCGTTACAGAGACCAACCCCAGTTTCGGATTCTCCAAATGTTTTAAAATATGACAAACGTAAGAGAGATTTTCGGAGGAAGAAGAAATGAGTTTGGGAGTGAAGAGGGAGTGCTGGTGTGGGAAAGTTTTGTTTAGAGGACAAAGCCATGGATTTGTGTGAGGTTTTGGGATTTGTTATATTGGATTAAATCCAATTCTTGGGGGTTGAATAGAGTTGTAGTTGAGTGATATTTTGTATTATTTATCAACATCAGTGATAGAGTGTTGCGTTGCTTAGGTTTTAATCTGAGACACCCAAGTGAATAAGGGAAGAACCATGCAAACTGCATAAGGAAAAAAGAGAGGATCAAGAAGAGAAAACTAAACTATTTTGGTAGAACAAGGTAAAAACCAATTAACGAACTATGTTTTGTCATACTTATTAAAAGTTTTGAAATGCATAAAAAAGTTTTATCATTGAAATCATTTAAAAATATTAAAACTATAATGATTGGATTAACAAGTTAAAGATAACAATCTATTTATATCAAATGTTAAATTTAACATTATTAATATTTGATAAGAAATTTTCCATCAAGTTAAGAGGTTTTGTGTAAGTTAAATTTGACGTCAAATATAAGAGCATTTCTAATGTGATGCTAAATTATTGTGTTAAAGGTAAATTTTGACATTCATTAAAAATAAATAGCTCTTTAATAAAGTGCTATATTTAATGTCAAATTTGTCAAATACTAAACTTTATGATAAACTTACCATAAAGTATAGTCAATACCAAATTTAAAATTTGATTCTAATTAGTTGTTGTCTTTACTTTTTAAGTAGTTATTACAATGTCTCATTTTTTATTTATTCAAATTCCAAAGTTCACTTTTATAAATTCTAAAACATAATATATATTGATGACAGAAAGTAGAAACATCATTAAAAATGTCATTATTCATTAAAACATAAAGTAAAATAATATAATATTATTACTCACACTTTTATAATAAATATAATATTATCATTCATAAATATATTAAAAATAACTTATTACTCTATATAATGCCTTTTTTAAAAATTTAAATTAAAAAATTTATTATTAATACATTAATTTAATATTTAATTGAAGGTGTTCTTGTTGGTGTGCTCCTTTTGGTGCCATCAAAAGTAGTAATACTTGTCTTCTCGTGCTATCTACGATAATGCCCCCCGTCATTATATGAAATGCACTTCATTTAAAGCTTTAAGTCCAACCAGGTTTTAAGAAAAAGGTTTCCTCTGAGACAGCACGCGGAAGGAGAAATTTTAGCGGATTCTTTAGTATGGCACTTCACCCAACATAGAGGATATCATTCTCCAGTATACGATTTAAGTAAGATTATGTTTATTTAAATATCATGGCCTTGGCTTTATCCAAAGTTAATTAATGTAAAGAACCACTGTAGAACTTTTTTTAAAGCTTCAACATAACTATGTATCATTTAATTTGCTGTATAGGAATAAATCATTATTATACAGAGGGTCTCGTACACATAATATACGTTTTTTATTATAAAATCTATTTAAAATCATATTACAGTAATGTATATATAATAACAATCAGTTTTACCTCAATGCTAAAAAAGATAATTTTATCATATCAATGCATTTTTTCAGGGCATGCAGTAGAAATCTCCAAGCAAATATATAGTAAAGTTCTTTTTCTTTGGACTGTGGCGTGTAGCATTTGTTGTCTTGTCCAATGGAACTTTCTCTGCGGGTGCATAGTAATTTCGTTGCGCGCATCTTTACTATTGGGAGCAACTTTGTAATTTAAAGAAAACACACACATATATATATATATGTGTAAATAATAAAAGTTAAAACTTTTTTTTTTCTAAATTAAAAGTTAAAATTTGATCTCACTAGAAAAAGATACAACTTGGCAAACAGTGGAATAAACTAATCGGCGAAGGAAGTTGCTCTGTAATTATTATGAGTAGTATTAGAAATATCAATTTTAATTTTAATTTTTGAATATTAACTCATATGTTGGTGAGTTGTTATTTTTTTCTTCTCGCGTGTGCTTTCCTAGAAATTTCTTGAAAATTATATTCATGCATTATGTAAACTCATTAATGACCAGTGTATAATATGCTTATTCATTTTATGGATAGTGAATATCAACTATTGGTTATTTATATATACTAATTGCAGAACATGTATCTCTTTTATTGAGGAAAAAATTTTTTTTAAAAAATATTTTTTACAATAGTTTCATATTAAGCTAGTTGAATGAATCATTTTCTCTACTATTTATATATAAGTTGGTATGTTAACACAACCTATGGTTTTGAACAACAATACTTGTGACATTTATATCTCCATTTATAAAAATATGAAAATGTACTTACTGTATTTTTTAAAAAATTAATTAAATTGTTAACTAATTTTTAATGGTTTTCATATATTGTAATATATAAAAAAGTAATGTAACAGGACATTTATTTATTAAGTAACTATTTTATAACACATAATTAATCTTTTTCGGTTTTAAATTTTAGTATAAGCACAAACAATAATACATTTTATGAACTAAAATAATAAATAAAAAACTCAAGGAAAACTTTAACTTCTTAAAAAAAAAATGTTTCATTTATTTAATTAATATATTTGGTTTTTTTTTAAGTACTTGGATTACATGCTTTAGTTTTTTTTATAAAAAAAAAAAGATATAAAATGTGGTGTAAAGAAAGCAACGGGAGAGGGAAAAAAGCAATGAAGCGGAAAGGAAAAGGCAGGCAGAAATAAAGGTGAAAGGCTACGTAGAAAAATGTAATGATAATCAATTTTAATATATGTGCATAGTAGGTTTGTAAAAAATGTAAAAGGAGTTAATTAAAAAAAATGTTATGAAATTATAAGTATTCATTATCATTAATAATGTTTAAATACTAAGACTATTTTTTAATTGTCTTTCGTTATGAAAGTGTATAACTACATAGATGCTAATTTAACTTATGATTTGAGTTAAACTTGAATCCAAGACTAATTATTAATGAAATCAAACGTGCACTTTGGATGAAACACTTAAATAGTAAACAAAATATTAGAAAAAGACTTTGCATATATTTCAGAAAAATTATTTTAGCAGGAGCAATTAGGGAAAAAATTAATTAAAGCTAAATAGTAAAAAATTATTTTTAAGAGAACCGCATGAAAAAAAATTTCCATGGGTGCATATTTAACTTTTGTGTTTTTTGGTTGTGTAATACTAATAAATACTGAAAATCAACCACCTGCCATTCTGTATGCAAATATAAAATTTACATGTAAACTATTATGAAAAAGAAAAGGAAAAAAAAAAGTCGAAATCCAACTTGAACTAGCATTTGTCTATTTTTGTTTATGTACACGTAAAAAATTATGGGCAAATGTTGGAGATCTATTTTCTACTCCTTTAAAATAAAAAAATAAAACAAAATTGCTTTTTTTTTTTTTTAGCGAAAAAAGACTACCGGGAAATTTCTTGGCTAATGCAAATATAGTTTGACTTGTTGACCTTGCCCAGCACGTCTTGCTTTAATAAGATAATTTATATGTATATATAAATAAATATATATATGTATGTATATGTTTGGATTTCATTACCGTCACACAAATTCCATCTCTCTTGTTTTCCATTTCTCATCAATCAAGCACTAGTCCATTTGCTCTCGATCTCACCAACCAAGTAGCCATGGCATTACAGCTGATTTCTAGATGCGTTAAACAGGTCAAAGACGGGGCTATCGCCGGATTCCTGGGACAGTTGGGATCGGCCGCTTATGGATTAACAGCCGAACAAGTGAAGGCGATCAAGGATGTTGGGAAAGAAGTTGAAAAGCTCAGCAGCGAACTCACTGCAATTCAAGCTGTGCTCAAGGATGCTGAAACACGGCAGTTCACAGAAGATGCTGTGAGAGATTGGCTAGACAAGCTCAAAGATGTATCCCATGACATTGATGATGTGCTGGATGAGTGGATTACAGCCATCGAGAAAGCAAATATGGAGAAAGAGGAAAAAGAAGGCGATCATAATGCTCCCCCTGCAAAGAAGGTATTGTAATGATTCTGACCTAAATGCGACAGATAATTTAACTCATATACAGTTAATTAAACTTGATCACCAAAATTTTATAGAAGTTTTTTTAACTTAAATAAATTATAACTTTCATGATGATTACAATCCTTCTAATTTTAGTAAATTCAAAACAAAAATATATTTTTCGAAAGACTAACTCTATGAAAACGTTTTTTTTTTTTTTTTGTAATTTTTTAAGAGGAGATCTAAACTTAATTAATTAACAAGCCAAAAAACTGGATACGAAATTTAAAACATCAACATTTCAAACCTACTTAATTAAAATTAGCATAGATATATCTTGAGTTTGGTTTCTTGTGAACCAATCTACTTGATCAAATAAAAAATCTTATTATCATGTAAATAGTAATAAGCAAAAGAAGAAAAAAATGTATCTTAGGATATTAAACACGCATAACTCTACTTAGTTAAAATTGAACTAAATATTTATTTCAAGGGTCTAATTTGATGATAATTAATTTAAAAGAATGCAAATCTTTTAAAACTAATCAAAATTTTAAAAGAACTCTTAATTGCAGAATTTACATTTCAATGGCAGTATCTATAACTTAGGCCTCTCTTGTGTCGACTTAGTCCACCAGTCCATCAAATCACCGTGTTGCCTACAATATGAACAAATATTAATAATCTTTAATTCAACAAGTACAAACATAAGTCTCACGTGAACAAGATAAATATAGTAATGGATGACATTTTATGAATTATATAATTATTTGTGTTTCTTCTTTCTTAATTTTTTTATTTTGGGCTCCATGTGTGTGTGCACGTACCCATAATGCACAACCAATGGAAGGTTGGGGGGAGCAACCCCAATCCAACATACCCAACTTAAACAAATGGTCATAAATATCCTCACATGAGTTGAGGTTAGTAAGTACTTAACTTTCATTTACTTTTATTAGCCTCTTACTTTCACAGGGTGAGCATTCAATTATGATCATGACTCCACAAACATACATTCAAATCTCATGATGCATATAATAATGCACGACATTTTATGCATAAAAAAAATTATGTTCATTTTCATTTTATCCTGGGCCATAATGTAAGTATCCATTGTGCAACCAATGAGAAGTTAGGAGAGTAAACCCCAACTAATTTCAATGTCTTATTTAGATCGTTCATAAATTTACCTCACCTTAGTATAGGTTGGTATGACATTTATAAAAACTTGTCTTTTCACTTTCATTAGTCTCAAGTGAGCATGCAATTGTGATCCTGATTACTTAGCAGATATAAAATATTAGATAATAATAGAGGCATTATGATCATCATTATTTAAACACGGATGAGACTTCAAAACATATGCCCACTAAAGCATATCAAGCGGACATATTATATCACAAAATATATAATTATTTTTGTGTTCAATCACAAGCATAGTATTCACAATATATGCACACCAAGCCAAATTTCTTGATACAGGTGAGATTTCTTTGTATCTAGATTCCGCATTTAATGCTTATCCTCAACAAATCCTCAATCTCATTAATGTCGGTGTTGTGTCGTAGACTCCTAATTAAATTTTACACCCCACAATTAGAATGGATTCTTATCACATTCATTGTTAAACCATTTTTTTAAAACTCTATAGTAATTTGTCATGATATACTTTACCTTTATTTTTCAATTCCTTTTGATTTGCCCTTTTAGAACGATAAATAATTTCTAAATTTTATTAGCTTCTTTTTAATATTTATAAATTCGCAGTAGTTAATCCCATCTTCATGTTTTATTTCTGACTTATTAATCAACTAACTTTGCAAGGATAAATCTTTAGTCATTTTAATAATTGATTAAAAATTAGTAACTAATTATTTGTTGACCCATATACTAATTGAACTTCCTTTTAAATGGTCTCATTGCCCTTTTTCTGCCTTTTTTATTATTATTTTTATTATTTTTTATGTGTTATTAAACTTGTTAGGCACATTCGAGTTTTTATTCATAAACTTAATTCCTTTCATTTCATCTTTGTTTTTTTAAACCTGTTCATAATCTTTAAATTTAATTTCTCATTCAAAATAGTTTAAAGATTAGCGTTAGATCCTAACATATTTAAACTTGATAATCGTGAGACTATAAAAGTCAATGCTCGACTTCAGAGTCCAGATGGAATTGGGAAAACAATGGTGACGTTTAGTATTGGTTTTGAAATATTTTCTGCTTCTAAAAAAATTGAAAATGAGAATGTTTTGAAAACTGTATTAAGATCATTTTTGAAATTGTGTTTGGTTATGTTTTCTGAGTGTATATTCTGAAAAATATAAAAATAAAATTTTGTGTGGTTATATATTTTGAAAACTCATTTTATAAGTGAATATCTTATAAAAACATATTTATTTTTAATTTTAAAAAAAATAATAAAAAATAAATTATTAGTCATAATTAAAAAAAAAACTTTGATGGTAGGTTTTGCAATGAGCAATAGGGGTGGAAGAGATTGGTGGTCTGAGCTCTAAGTGGCAGTGATGGCTAGATTTAGGTCATAAGTTGATGGTCATGAGTCGATAGTTATCGTCGTGAGGGGGCCGTCATTATCGTCACTAGCCTATGGTCATCAACCTTTATCGGAGATGGATGCCATCGTTAGACATGATTATCATTGACACTGTACAAATAAAAAGAGAAAGGAGATGGAGGGAGAAAACGAAAACAAAAAGTGAAAACAACTTTTTTTCGTTTTAAAAAAAAAAACAATATAGTTGAAAACGATATTTTCGAAATGGTTTTGAAAACGTTGAATAAACAAATACTATTTTGAGACTGTTTTCATTTTCTGTATTTTTAAAAATGGAAAATCATTCTCGAAAACAAAAATAAATGCCCCAATGATTTTTACCCAAATTAATATTACCATAACATATGACAACTTGAAAACCGAGCATACCCATGAACAAGGACAATGAATAATAGGAAAAAATATCCACTACATTAATTCCCATAATATATACAACACGACATATTAAAATACGAAACTGGTGGGTATAAAGTAAACAATATTAATAAATTGTTTCATAGACCATTTCTTTTTTTTTTTTTAAGAAAATTTTGTTAAACTTAATAAGGAGATACAAAAATACCAAAGATAACAGATGACCTCTATTACATTAGACAAAACCCCTCAATACAATCAAATCCAACAACAAAGTCTAATGACGCTCGAAAGGAAAGAAATATGCTTGAGGCTCAAATATACGTATGTACCTTGGCACACTAAAATTAAGCACATGTAAGGCTCTTTTTGACAAAACTCTGAAAATTGATGGAATTTCTTGATCAATCAAGGGCCAAAACTCAATGGCATTTTAGCCACTACTAACTCCACATGGAAGCAATTCTTGTGGGACCAAAACATTGCTAAGACTCAGATTTAGCAGAAAAACAACCAACGCCGAAGGGGAGAAACCACTTTTGTTATTTGAAATAAAAAACAAAAATAAAACACCCAGATTAGAAAAGTGAAGATATCGCCATTATTCCATATAAATCTAAACCCAACAAAACAAAAAAATCGATCACATAGAAAGATTCCTTGCCGATAAAACGATCCACATCATTCAGAGAAACTGGGTTGTCGAAATTAAGCCACTATAAGACCTCATCGGTGCATGATGGCAACACTCCACTGTCAATTATCTCATTCCTGCCTTACTCCTTCCCACAATAGCCATCTTGCTTTCATGGGCTTACCTTTACTAAGACCTTCGCCATATGATTTCCACCTCCATTCCTAGGGTCAAGAAACCAGAGGCAAGCTGAAGGCTGCCATTGGAGTTCGACTCCAAAAAGGGAAAACGATTGAGAAAACCTAGCCCTCACGTGTCAGAGAGAGCAAAAAAAGAAAGAAAGAGAGAATTCTTGCCTTTTATAGACCATTTCTAATTAAAAATCAAGGTATGTTTACTAAAATATAAAATTATGCAAGCCTATCAGGTTAACTCGTAAAACCATTTATAAATTGAATCACCAAGTCGAATTTAATAAAAAAACCGATAGCATAACAACTTATTTTTCTTAACATCCAAAAATTCAAACCTACAATAAAAAAGTTTATTAAAGGTTTCAACAGGCCATAACTACAAGACGAGTCATCTAAAACATTTATACCATACCCAAACAACACATATATTTTATTTTTTTCGTTTAATTTAACACTATTTTATCAATCTAATATCAAATAAAATGGAATTTAAGTATCACATTCAATCAAAACACAATATAGGCATGTAATCAATCTAATAAATTACTTAAGAGGTCAAAGTAGTCGAGATTACTATCAAAATCGTCAACGACATTGGGTTGGAAGGATGATTTCGATTAGCATTCAAAAAGCCATTTGATCTGAGTTTATAAATTTTGAATTAATGTTCATGGCATTTAAAACTCTATCCTGCAAATCCAATGTCGTGAATGTGTTTGGAATGTTAAAAAAAAAAGGTCCAAGTAGGTGATTGTTCGAAACTTGTCGATCGGGTCAAACATTTGACCAGATTGACTTGTATTGACCAGTATTGACTAACGTTGACTAGAGCTAGAAAAAGAGGCATCGCTTCGAAGATCTCGACAAGATAAACCCATTTCTGATGGGTTTCTCTAAACAACATTTGATTTGTTAGGAAATGGCCAAAAACTAAATTCTAACATCGTGGGAGCTTGAGAATTTTTCGGTGACTATCAAAGTGGATATTGGCTAGGGTTTTGTTCTTCTCGGCATGGGGAACATAATGGTGCAAGTTGCCGGTGATTTGGAGGTCAGATTTAACTAGAATCTCACTTAGAAGCTTATGGTGGTGAATCTTTGAATGATTATTTTCAGAGATTAACAATGAGTGAGGTAGCAAAACTTTGGCTATAGGAGGTTCGGGTGGCAGGCTCCCTCCACAGTCGATGAGAAAGAGGTAATGTGTTCTATCGATCACTTGTGTTCCGTTGACCGACATTGATTAGAGGCAGAAAAAGGGGCACCTCTTCGAAGATCTTGACGAGACAAACCCATTTCTAGTGGGTTTATCTAAACAATGTCAGATTTGTCTGGAAATGCCCAAAAGCTAAATTATAACGTTGTAGGAGGTTCAGAGTTTTTGGCAACTATCAGAGTGGATATTGGGTAGGGTTTTGTTCCTCTTAGCATAGGGATCACAATGGTGCAAGTTGCCAGTGATTTGGAGGTCGGATTTAACTGGAATCTTGCTTGGAAGCTTATGGCGGTGAAACTCTGAATTATAATTTTTAGAGATCAATAATGAGTAAGGTGATGAAACTTTGGCTTTGGGAGGTTCGGGTGGCAGGCCCCCTCAATGGCCGGTAACAGAGAAAAAGAGTAAGATAATGTGGTCTGTTAACCACTTATGTTTCGTTGACCAGCATTGATCGGCATTGACTAGAGGCAGAAAAAGGGGCACTGCTTTGAAGATATCAACGAGACAAACCCATTTCCAATGGTTTTATCTAAACAATGTCAGATTTGTCAAAAAATGCCCAAAAACTGAATTCTAACATCATGGGAGCTTGAGAATTTTCTTGCGACTATCATAGTGGATATTGGCTAGGGTTTTGTTCCTCTTGGCATAGGGAACACGATGGTGCAAGTTGTTAGTGATTTAGAGGTCAGATTTAATTAGAATCTTGCTTGGAAGCTTATGGCAATGAAACTTTGAATGATAGGTAACATTTGGTATTGTTTTTGAAATTTGTTATGTTTTCAAATTCTCTGAATTTGAGATCGTTTTGAAAACAATTCTGAGAACGTTTCTGAAATTGTGTTTGGTTTTATTTTCTGAGTGTATGTTTTGAGAAACAAAAAAGTGAAACTGTGTTTGGTTATATTTTTGAAAACTAGTCATTTTATAAGTATTCTATAAAAACATATTTATGTTTGATTTAAAAAAAATTTATTATGAATACCAAAAATTAAAAATTAATAAAAATTTTTAATTGAAAAATGAATTAAAAATTAATAACCATAATATTTAAGTAATTACTATATCAATTAAATCTTAATTAACCATAATAATTAAATCAGATAAATAGGAGAAATGGGAAAAATGAAATCAGAGAAAACGACTTTTAATCGTTTTCAATTTTACATTAGGAGCAAAGGCGATTTTGGATTCGTTTTGAAATCTGTTTTCAAAAACAATACAAACCAAACACAATTTCACACCGATTTTGAAATCGATTTCCTAGGAAATCGTGAAATCAGTTTTGGAAACAAAACCAAACACCCTCATAATTTTTAGAGATCAATAGCAAGTGAGGTGGCGAAACTTTGGCTATGGGAGGTTTGGGTAGCGGGCTCCCTCGACGACCGACGACAAAGAAAGAGAGAGAGAGATAATGTGTGTGGGATGCCGACCTAGCTCGCCCAAGCCGTCGACCCTTTTCTTTTCTTCTTACTCTTACGAATCATCATCTCATTTTATAAGATACGGAAACATATTTAAAAACTCACTTTTTTTAATTAATAATTTGTTTAGAAAAACTACGGATTTTTTTATATATATTTCCAAAAATATATTTGTTCTTGATCTATAAAATACTTTGTACATACATTTACATTTATACTGTTTTGTTTTTTTACAATTCATGAAATCTTTTGGTAGTCGGAAACCTAGCGGGTCCACTTCCCTATCCATGACATCTTAGGAATCTACCCGTCGTCCCATCATATATTTTCTTTTCATCTTGATTGCTACTTACCTTTATCACCTACACCACAAACAAACTAATGAGTTAGAGCTCAGTAAGTACAAACATACTTGCAATTCCACTTAGGTGTAAGGTAACTAGGGTTAGTCTCATTAATTTTCCTAGAGTCGTCTTCGTTGTTCTATAGATCACATCTTATTCTGTCGTTCTATTTCCTTCCTTATTTGCTTCTTTTCTTTTCTCTTCTTTTTACTTTCACTGGTGGGCCTTGTGTTGGACGTACCTAATGTGCGCAGACCAGTGGGAGGAAGGGGGAGTGACCCACCAACCTACCTCATGGTCGATCTTTAACTTTTAGCCATTAACCTCACTTATGGAAGGTAGCGTTCTACTGTAAGCCATTAACCTCACCTATGGTAGGTAGCATTCTATTATAATGGAACTCATAATATAAAACCTCACCTACGAGAGGTCGGTATGTCAACACTTAAGTTTTCAGTCTTATTATCTTTCTTTCTTTTATTTCTTATTTCTTATCTCATTTTATGAACATTTTCTTCTTCCTTTTTGTGATGATCTAAAATATTTAACACACAATACTTCAAAAAGTCAGTCAATCACACAAGTTAGTTTATGGGTAGATAATTAAATGTCTGTACTTATAATAACTGTGCTAAACTCAACTTCTTTGATTCCTTCATCGTTCCTTTATTTTTTCTCGATTGGCTTCCTACAAACCAAATATTATTCGTTAAAATTTATTGATATTTTATTATTATTATTTTATTTATTTTTTCATCTATTCACTTTTTCTACATTATTTTGAAACATTTTTCTTATTTATAAATAGTACACGTCTGGTACACGGCCGTATCCAAGACCGTGTACCTTTCTGTTCACTTGAGTCCTTCTATACATGGCTGTAAAACCTGAACACGGTCTGATACACGATCGTGTTCATGCCCGTGTAACCCTCAGATGATTAATTGGCTTGCTACATGGCCGTGTAGCCTGTCCGTGTGACTTATACATGCCTGCACATATACACAGCCTGGTACACGATCATGTTTCTGGCCATGTAACTATCGGGTGGTTGATATTTTCACTACATGGCTGTGTCCCTAGCCGTGTAGCTTGCATTTGTGCACAGCCTAATACACGGCCGTAAAACCCTCGGGTGGTTGATTTTCTCTCTATATAGCCATGTAACCTGGGCGTGTTCAAAATTTTTCCTTACTACATACCCGTGTACTCCAGTACACGCCCGTGTACTATATAAAATTTTATTTTTTAGTTTTAAAAATCTTAGTTTTGACTCTTGAAAATTTATTTAAACTTTTCTATGACACCCTTAGCCCCTTTCTGTGCATTTTCAGAAATTTTCTTGATTTACCCTCTCCTGTTTCTTGAGGGGCATTATTTTAACAATCATTCAGTCATTAATTCTCTTTTTCTCACCTTTCTAAATCTCAAATGGACGTTTCACTAATATTTAAAATGTCTGTTTTCCTATTCCCCAACTTAAATTACTAAGGGCTCGGGTTTTAACCTCAGTCTTAGTTTATTCCTCATTTTTCAAAATACCTATTGATATCATTCTTAAAATTTTCGGTAGCATTTTCGCTAATTTTTTAGGTTCTCGGCGTTTAGGAAATGTATCAAAATTATCTATCCTATTTCATCTATCACGTACTATAACAGAGGCTTAATTTTACGTAAAATATTCTAAACATTTTACGTAAAATTCTCATATAAATAACATTGTCCAACCAACATTTCCATCCCAAAAATTATGTCATCACATTTTATTCACATACTTGTTCCCAAATTTCTCTTAAATGAATCTTTCTAATAATTGCACATGCCAAATCATTTTTCTTAAACCATTAACCAACAACAATATAAGTCAAAAATTCCACAATGCATCACATCCATATCCTTGGTTTTGTTTAAAAACATACTTCAAAGTTTTTGTTTTAGGATACTAAATATACTAATTTTCACAACCAAACTTTCTAACTAATTTACTCATCAAAACCACCAAATTTCAATTCAAGATTTCATCATTCACCTTACATTTAAAGGTCATGAATTTTAGCTCAAAAACTCACAAGAAAATTAAGAAATTTATAGTTACCTTATCACCAAAGAGATCTTCTTGCTCCAAGAAGGTTGTGGTTGAAATTTGGTGTGAAATTTTTGAAGAAAAAACTTGATTAGGGGGAGGGATACTCATGTTTTCTCTTGGCTGCACAGGGGATAAAGGTTGCAACAAAAATGACTAAGTGTTCTTCGATTCTTTCTTCTCCTAAATCTGATGCACCTTTTTAGCTAAGTAAAACCAATTAATTCACCTTCCCTCCACTAAGATTTTGACACCTAACACCCCTAATTCTTTCCAAATTTCCAAAAATACAAATAAGGAAATTTTTGGCTTAATCATAGCCATTGAATCAAGATAAGATTGAATCTTGACTTTAGGATCCACCTAATACTTTCTCTTGCTTTTTGAGAAATACAATTTATGATGTCATAATTTGTGATATTATTTGCTTTAATCACATGTTTTATTTGTGTGATTACTATTCACATTAATTCAATCCTCATTTTGACCAAAAAGTCAAACTGAAGAAACTTCACCAGAATCGCCCTGACGAGTTTCTAAGGCCTCCGGTGCAGTCGGTTTGTCTTATTCTCCTTCTGTTTGGTCAAAAATCTTAGTCAAACATTTTCGTCTTTTAGTGCAATTTTTTTTGCACTTTCTAGGGTTTTTGATGCCGATTTGGCACCGTTCCTCACATTTTGGTTCGGTAAAAATTTCTATTCCTGAATTCCTAACTTTTAACATTGTTAGAACATTTTTTAAGCATTCGAAACAGTATTAAATCATTCATTTTACATTTTTAAACATAAAAATTATTATATTATATACAGTATATATATCTCTGAAAATAGTGAATTTTATCGGTTATTATAATGTGGTCTGTTGACCACTTATGTGCACGCATTTTCAGCTAAGAAAATGCTATCCCGCCAGAAAATTCATCTGCACTTCTGATTTGAAGGAATCAACACTAATGTATATTTTACATACTGATTCTTATTGAAAACAACTCCTCTTATGCATATATAAGCATATATATATTTTTATATATTTCTCTATTTTTAATTTAGTATAGGAGTTGTGAAAATTTACAGTATCATAAAGATTTCTACGGGTAAGTTTAATTGTTCAGAGAGTTAATGTAGTTAATATTTTAGACTTAGTAAATTTTAATTCTGGAGTATAATTCAATTTGCTTGTTTAGTTAATTAGTTTAGCAATCTCATATTTAGTCTATGGCTGGTTGTCACATATTTCTCAATAGTTTCTGCGGTTTGAAATTAAACTTTTACAATAATAAATTGTCTTAGTAATACTTGTATTTTTTTTTCATTTAAATTGTCGTTCTTAACATTAAATCATGGACTTGACATGTTTATCGAAATTTTGAAATCACGTCCTCCTTTTTTTTTTTAAACATTAATGGTGGAAATTTCAAAAATTTCAGATGAATATTTTAACAAATTTTTTGTAACATATCATAAATTTAAATTTATCATTCATTGCATTATAGTCCAAAAATAATGAAATTTTAAAAAATTGCGTTCTTATCTTATAAAATTCCTGACTTTTTTCCTACTTAAATTCAGAGTTAACATTGTGAATTATTAGGACATTACAGGCACGTTCAAGCGTTTCTTCAGCATCCTGTTCAGTTTTTAACTTCCTTCTCCATGAATTAGTTTTGCGTCATAAGATTGGTAGCAAGATCAAAGCACTTAATGAAAGATTGTATAATATAGCAGTTGAGAAAGATAGATATATGTTTACTGTGACAAGAGACACTGAACAACCTAAACGATCTAGTACTACTAGTTTTGTTGACCCATCTACCATTCATGGTCGACGCAGAGAAATGAAAGTTTTGATAAGTAAGCTGTGTGAGAACAGCCAAGATGGAAGGGGGTTTGATGTCATCCCTATCGTAGGGATGGGGGGAATTGGAAAAACTGCCCTCGCTCAACTTGCTTGTAGCGATGACCGGGTACGGGCTCATTTTGAGAAAAGGATATGGGTATGCGTCTCAGATCCTTTTGACGAGATTAGGATTGCAAGATCGCTCATTGAAAAATTGGATCCTAAAGGTGCTAAATTAGGTGAACTAGATTCTTTACTACAACGTATCTGTGAATTGATAGAGGGGAAAAGGTTTCTTTTGGTATTAGATGATGTATGGACTGATGATGCTAATAAGTGGGAACCGTTAAAGGAAGCACTTAAGAGTGGGGATCCAGAAAGTAGAATTTTAGTGACGACAAGAAAAAGAGAAGTTGCTGTTATGATGAGAGCAGAAAGGAACATGATTCCTATTGAGGTTTTGTCTCAGGAAATTTGTCAATTAATATTTGAGCAAATAGCATTCTTTGATCGGGATAGGTGTAGGCAACTACAGGAAATTGGCGAGAAAATTGTGATCAAGTGCAAGGGTCTGCCTCTTGTTGCAAAGACTTTGGGAAGTTTCATGCGCTCTAAAACACATATCTGGCAGTGGAGGGATGTCTTAAATAGCGAATTGTGGGAATTAGAGAAAGATACTGATAAAAATAATGTTTTTGCTCCATTCTTGCTGAGCTATAATGATTTGTCATCTGTTGAGAAACGTTGCTTATTATATTGTGCAAACTTTCCAAAAGATTACGAGATGAACAAAGACAATTTGATCGAGTTATGGATGTCTCAAGGCTATTTTTGTGGGGGCAAAAATCTTGAGAGAGAAGGTCAAGATTGCTTTGAAAATTTAGCAATGCGATCTTTCTTTCAAGATTTTGAAAAAGATGAAATTGGAAACATCATAAGTTGCAAGATGCATGACATAATGCATGACTTTGTTCAGTTTCTTACAAAAAATGAACATACAGGGGAAAAGGCCCGTCATGTAACATTGTTTCCGGAGTTGTGGGACAACGACGACACTATTTCTACCTCAGTGTATGAGAACAAGGGTTTGCGTACGATCTTCCTTGTATGCCCATCCTCATCTCGTGCAAGGCCCGTTAAAAGCTCATGTTTGGACAAATTGTTCTTAAATCTGACATGTCTAAGAACATTGAATTTGTCGGGGGGTACATTTGAGGAATTGCCAGAAGGGATTGAAAGGTTGATTCATCTTAGGTATTTAGACTTGTCATATAATCATCATCTAAAAAAATTGCCGGATAAACTGTTTGGTTTATTCAATCTGCAAACTTTAAATGTGATTGAGTGTGTGTGGCTTATGCCGCTTCCAAACGAAATAGGAAAACTGGTAAACTTACGCCATCTATATCTGTCCACGTCTGAGCAGCATGGTGAACCAAAATGGTTGCCAAAAGGGATTGCAAAATTAAATTGCCTTTGGACATTAGATAGGTTTGTCGTGCCGTATCATAGCTGCCTCATTAATAATAACGAGGCATTGACGATTGAAGATTTGAGTATGTTGAAAGAACTTCAAGGCTCTTTGATGATACATGGTTGTGGAAACATAAAAAATGGGGGTCAGGCAGAGAGAGCACAACTCAAGGACAAAGTATACCTCGTTGCTTTGGAGCTAAATTTTAACTCTTCTTGCGAGTGTGATGAGATACTTGAAGAAAGCGAGAATGAGGGAGATCATGATGAGAAAGAAAGCGAGAATGAGGGAGACCATGATGAGAAAGAAAGCGAGAATGAGGGAGACTATGATGAGATACTTGAAGAAAGCGAGAATGAGGGAGATCATGATGAGATATTTGAAGAAAGCGAGAATGAGGGAGACCATGATGAGATACTTGAAGCTTTGGAACCACATCCAAATTTGGAATCTTTAAAGATTAATTATTACAATGGCAGCACCATTTCTCCTAGCTGGATGATGGCTTTAATTAATCTCAAAAGCCTCACTTTGACTGTTTGCGATCAGTGTAAAGTTTTCCCTCCTTTGGGAAAATTGCCTTCTCTTGAATTTCTCCGTTTATTTGGCTTTGACGGAGTGAAAAGGGTGGGGGTTGAGTTCTTGGGTGTAGAAAACGATGATAATAGTGCACCCAGCAGCTCCCAAATTTCCTTATTCCCTAAGTTGAAACAACTTCAGTTTTCGTTCCTGTCTATGTGGGAAAAGTGGGAATTGGGGACTAATTCGGGAGAAGAAGATAAATGCTTATCAATAATGCCATCCCTTCAATCCTTGGAAATTGAGCATTGCTCAGAACTAAAAGCACTACCAGACTTCCTCCGAAAGACACCTCTGCAGCAATTAGTCATCACAGATTGCCCAATCCTGAAAGAACGTTGCCGAGAAGGAGTGGGAGAGGATTGGCCCAAGATTTCTCACATCCCAAACATCCAATTACTCGATTCATATTGATAGATCTTGTCACGACTCCTCTGGTAACTTCTCCTACTTTATCACCTTTATTATAAGATACATATTCATCAATTTTTATGTCTCCATTTATTATACTAGTGAACCTTAAATTTTTGCTAGTTTTGCGCTTGTGAGTTGGTCTATGTTTATTAATTTTTATAAAATTAGGGCTTACTATATATCTTTTGAATTAGGCACTTTCATGTTTGAGATAATATAATTTCAATCATTATTGATATTTTCTTTGGAACTTCCTGCAATATTAAGTTGTTTTTGTTTTATTCTACAAGTTCAAACACCTCATAAAAAAGTAGGAAAAAAGAAAAAGCTTTTATTGTTGGTTCAGTTTCTTTTTCTTTTCAGTCATTGTTATTTTTTTCAAATTTAGTCAATCAATGATTTGACAATTGGTCTTAATTAAGAAAATCGATGATTTAAATTATGATCAATCAATTATTAAAATATTATTAGTGCAGTTAAAAGAAACTCTCTTTTAATCCATAAGTGAAATATCAGGGAAGTTCTTTTAGTTTTGTACGTTGAATAGAGCTAAGGCATCTAAAGTGGAATTTCGGTTCAAGAGTCAGATTAAACCAATATAATTTTTTCTTTCTTTTTTCAGTGTCTGACATTTTGTTCCATATTTTTCCGTCGTTGAAGAGAACTCTGCAATCCAATGAGTTATTCAACAGGCAAGATGTCTACTAAACAGCAAATATTACCTCACTCCTTAGTCTGAATATTGTTGTCACTTGTAAGTAAGATGTGATATTCCTTCATCTTATGTCCTTACGTTTATTGTCATTTCTCAATACATATTTGTTTGAATGATTGAAGTTTACAATTAACACACACGCAGTCGTCTATCTGTTGTCCTCCGAATAGCTGCAAGAAATAAACAAATAATGTTTCTACCTTTGTGTTTAAGTATCCTGTTCATTAGTTAAAGTATGAATCTGTCCAATTTTTGAAATGTTACTGCATTTACATGATCTAGTAACACTTTCGTCTTTGGTCCTCTTTAACCTTATGTTATATGGGGAATGTTGGACTTCTATTCTCTTCTAATTACTCTTCTATGACATTTGGATTAGATCCATGAATACTCGGTATTGATCTTGCAAGCCGCTACTTTACAAGTTCCCAACATGGCCTTTCCTCATTTGCAATCAAACAGGGTATCCACAAAGGGAAAGCAGATATGCTTTATGAAGTTGTTAGGCAAGCTAGGAGGATGCCAACTATATCTACCGTAAAATGGCAGGTAAGAATTCTGCCAAATCGTTGATCCTTGTGACCCATCAATTAATTTAGATCAAATAGCTTTTAATCATAAATATTTCGTGAACTTCATAGATTACATTGAATTTTTGCATCACTGATCTACGAGGCAACCACGTCCATTGGCTAGAGCCCATCCGGAAAGGTGTCAGAGTTGATATAAAATTGATGTTGGAAGGGTAATCATTGAAGATTGGCCGATTTTGACAAAATGTAGCTGACAAGGAGTGACCCAAGATTTCTCAAATCCAAAAATCCAATTACTAGATTGGTAGGAGAGAATTTTTATAGATTTTGTCACGACTCTTCTGGTAACTTCTCCTCTTTCTGTCACCTTTATTATAAGATCGATAATTATTGATGGGAAGGGTAGCTTCAGGTTTTAGGAATAGAAATTGGTCATAATAAAACAGCCAAAAGACTCTTTTATTGCAATTTCCTGCAAGTTCTTCTAGTTTTAAACACTCCATTGCAAAAACAGGTTTAACTTCTAATAACTTATTTTATCTGCTTTCTTTTGATTCAAGATTAACCAATAAAAATGATTTCTTTTTTGCTTCTGTATCTTAATCATTGGTTAACGTGGATGAATCTGTTCAATCTTTGAACAGTTACTATATTAACATGATCTAGCTTCTCGTTTCTCGTTGGTTCTCTATAACCTTCTGTTGGTGAATTTTAGACTTCTTATCATTTTTCTGACGTTGTGACTTTTTTTCTGGACTAATTCTCAGATATCTAGGAGCACTCTCCTAATCTTGACGTCAGCTATTTTTCTGGTGCCGAATTTGCCTTATCTCATCCACAATCAAACGGGGATCCACTAAGGGAAAGGATTTTTCCAGGAGAGGCCAACATTTTATCTGGTATACAATCAAGAGTAAGGATTTGGCTAAACCATTGATTCCCACCAACAATTACTTTCGATTTTCTAGATTTTAATCATATTTATTTCTTAATCTACATAGATTTTAGTGAACCCTGGCATCATCGATCTATGGGACAGCCATGTCTATTGGCTTTACCCCATCCGTAAAGGAATCAGAGCTGAACTAAAATTGGTGTTTGAAAGGTAAGCTTATCAATTCTATTTTTTTAGAGACTGAAATAAGACCAAATTCATTCGGAGCATGTGTGTGACATGGTTACATAATAATTTGCCAGCTAATTAGTTTTAATATTTGTTTAGTGTTCTCTAAAACAAACTGGAATGTCAAATGTAAGTTCTACACCACAAGATGCATATGGAATATATGTAAACATGAGTGGGACCCAATTTTGGCACATGTAAGCATCTTCTCTATATATTTTGTCTATTTATCTTCTTTCGCACACTTCTTCGTAATTTCGTTTGGTTTTTTCATGTAGTTTTCTGGAGTTGCCAAGTATATTGTTCATATTCATCCCCAGTGTGGAACAAGTGGGATCAGTTTCTCCAATGGTAGTTTGTAGTTTTGAAATTTCATTTGTGTTCTTAATTTTTTGCATTCTAAGGACTACTAATGTACTTCAAGTGTTTTTCCTGTGAGAATGTGGATGAACTACGAGTGGCTTGATCCCTTAACTGGGTACGTAGGCAGCCTAGCTTCGGCTGGTCCAGCCACAAATAAATAATACAACCATTTTTTTTCCTTTATTGTGTTTGGTTTTGATATGTTGATGGCTTTGTATAATCTTAAAAATGGAAATTGAATTGAGCAGGATAACATCATTCTATTTCTAGTGCTGCTGGACCAGGACATTCAATGGCAACCTGTAGGTGGGGCAAAAAACGACCCAAACGACCAAATTTAAAAATAGAGAAGAAATATCATCCTTTCGTTAAATTATAGTTCCTCTGAAAATAATGATGATGATGATGGTTAGTCAAGCTATGCAGCTGTTGTGTAACACCTGTTTCATTGGACGATCTACTAAAGCTCTTAACATCAAGTGTGAACTAATGATTAAGGCGATATCTATAATTTTACATTTTTGATGGTAAATTATGCTGTCGAGAGCCGGTCTTTTGTCATTATATGCTTGAGAGTTTCATGAATTTTGATACTGTAGATTTCATCAACTACTGTTCTATAATATTAGAACTGCAATATATCCATTCTTGTATGCACTTCCAATATCACGGAGAATGCTATTTCTGGGGCTGCCATTTGCTAAACAAATGCTTGTAATCATGAAGTTGGCTGAGGTAATTGTCGATTCTCCTTATATTCATTTTCCAACATCAGTCTGAGGTTGTCGCTATTTTTATTGTTTTTTATTTTTCTTTATGAAATTCTGCAGTGGCCTAGTCTTTATTGCCAGTGCTACACCATCTTCAAGTAGCGGCGTATGACTTCAAAACTGGTGAAGATTTTATTGCTGACTTTTCAGTTTCTTTCGTAGGTAATAATTTTGCATGTCTGCATTTTGGTCTCCAGTTGGTTTTAATTTATAATTATACAAATTGTGACTTTAACTATGCTTTATTCTGCACTCATCAATCATCGCGATTTATTTTTGCAACTAAAATGATAGTTGTATGTTTCATTGCTAAAATAAAATTATTATTTTCCAATTCTAAAACTAAATTCAGTATTCTAATCAGTTTGTCAATCAGGATTCTTTTGTACCACACTAGCTTGCTGATCAAACCAATATAAATGAGAAACTAAGACAAGTAGTCAGGTAAAATGTTGTCACTAAAATTCTTGTTAAATTTAAAGTCAAAGTTTTTAATTTACGTCATAGGCAAAGAAATTTTTGGTGCTTCTACCTCATGATTAATTAAATATTTTCCTCGCCACCCTAGGAACATAGAAGAAACGAACGCACATACGTATTTATAAGTCTTCTGAGTTTTAAAGGAAATGCAACGATGAGGCTAATTCCCAAAAAAAAAAATCAATATGTTTGCCAAGTCTATTGTTTCGTTGTTGAGCAATTGTGTAGTTGACATACCTTGATTTTCTTCTCATTGCAAAATTTAGTCTGACTGTTCTCTGAAACAGGCATCCCGCTGCCTCACTCTTGCCTCGCTTGAAGCATTTTGTTGAAAATGCCAACGTTGGTTTCACCTGATGCTTGGTTGCTCTCGTACCAGTTGCTGAGTCTCGAAACAACAGATCTGTGATCAGCTACCACATTAGGACTAAAATCGTTCTTCTTGGAACAAATTGTGGGAGGTTAGATATCAAGTTTACTATACTAGTATGTACCTCAACTCTCTGAAAAAAGAAAGAAAGATTGCGCGTGAAATAGGTACAACATAAAAATTAAAAAAGAAAAAAACAAAAGTAACTGTGCAACTAAACATGATATTACAACTGAAATGTCCGTGATAGAAATTATCCAACTATTTGATCGTTTACTAGAACAATGAAAATAAACAAACAAAAAAATAAATAACACTCCTTGCCATTATCACAAGGTTTTTTTTTTTTTTTTTCCCTCTTGAAATTCCAAATTTCATTATCACTTTCCAGTAACTTCTAATAATCCTATGGAGTATCTCGAAGAATGGGCAAAACATGTTCTAGACAAAATATAGTCTTCTTTTTTGCTTAATGTAGGCTAATGACCAACCTATCCTGCAAACTTGATGTCAATGAGCAAAAAACACAGATTATGCCTCAGTTTCATGATTTTGGTCGAGATCTTCCAGGAGTTAAGGGAGCAAAACTGTGGCCAGTACTACTTCGAGATGAATCCTTTCTCTCCCATAGATGAGAAGAAACTCCATAGCCTCTGACTGTAACTCGTTCCTACTGATTTAAGTACAGCCGTGAGTGTTAATTGTTGTGTTCAGACCCTGCCACCCGTCGCTTGATCGTTCTGTAGCTTGCAGCCTCATTATGCGGTGGATTAGGCCTCCTTTTGACGCCCATCTTCCCTCCTCAATATTTGCTTGTGGTTCAACCTTGATGCTTCTTAATTCCTACAAGTTTCGGGCCCAGTCTTGCTGTCATTGGATCTTACATGACCATGATGTTGATGATAGTTCATAGAATATGTTCATGGCCTCTCCAAAATTTTATATAGTTATATATATAAATACTCAAATTTCATGTCTTGGTGTCAATATTGTTGAAACTAATTTGATATGCCAAATAACTTTGTACATTCTAAAAGCTCGTTTTGATATTAATATTGATTTTTTATTGTTAAATATGAAACTATAAATTAAATATATCTATATTAGGTTAACTGTTAATTATTTAATTTAATTGGAGAATATATATTTATTATTTATATACTGTGATCACTTCTAAGAGCGGATTTATAATGGGCTAAGTAGTGGTCTAAGCCTCACTGAAATTTTTTTTCTTTGTAATTTTGTTTCATAAATTTTAAACTTTTCCTACTTTGCCTCACTAAGAATTTGTTACCCCAACTTCGACTCCACCAAAGCTTTATCATTTTAACTTTATCCAATTACCCTAAAAGCTATTGGTTATACACTAAAAGGGGAAAAAGGAAAGGCTGCTTCATCAATGCGGAAAAGACGTGAGAGGGAAAAAAAAAAAAGAAGGTGAACTTGGGGTTAGATTCCAATTGCGAAGGGGATGGGTTTCAAAGCTTGATATCAGGCACCTTGGAAAACCCTTTTTTTGATTTGTTTTGTTATTCTTTTTATTGTTTTGTGGGGGAAAAATGGGTCCATCAACAAATGAATGCATCAGATTTTGATTATAGTTGTGGCGTCCCCCGTACGTTACCATACCAACCAGTCGAGCTCTGATGCCGACCGTGATAGTTGGCAACCTCGTGGGTCGTCGTCCTCTTAGTTAACATACTTAACTTTCCATTCTTAACGTTTTTATTTTAAAGTGGAAGCAATTTCTATGGCAAATTTTTTTTTCTTTTAACTTACATATTATACCTCTATTTCTATCATACTCTTATAACGTATAATTCATAAATTTCTTTCTTTCATCTTCCTTTTTGAACGCTCAGCGAAAGACTCATGGTAGTACCATACCCTCGCTCGGTCCCTTGATACGTGCAGATCTGTCCGTTATCCATCATATTACTTTAAACTAACAAGTTACTTACCTGCAATATATGAACAACTAATGAGCTAGATGCTCAGTAAGTTCAAACATATATTCATTAACTTATAAATACTAGTAATATATATTATTACTAGAATATATGACATCACGTATAGACACATCATACACATCATCGAAACATATCCTCAAAACATAACATAGAATGTAAGCTTTATCATGCTCGTTTATCTCTTTGCTAATCATTCCCATCGTTTTATTGATAATCTCTTATCATTTTATTCTAATCTCTTTATTTCCTTTCTTTTCATTCCTATCGTTTCTTAACTTTCTGTTCTAAACCTTTATAACTTTTCTATCGTTTTGTCATCATCTCTTATCTTTTCGCATCTTATAAGCTAGTAACATATACACTAGCATAATATCACGTAAAAACGTGTCATTCACATCATATACATAACATCAAACGCATCACATCACATATATTAATTCCATTATGTTCTTTTAAGTTTCGTTTCATTATTTATTTATTTTTTATCGATTTCATTATATCATTCTTTCATATCGTTCGTTTTTTTTCTTATCGTTCTTTACTTTTCTTTTCTTTTCGTATCATTTCTTTTCTTTTCTTTTCATTCTCTTTTCCTTTCTTTTCTTTTCACTCTCCTTTCCTTTCTTTTCTGTTCACTCTCCTTTCCTTTCTTTCCTTTTCACGCACTCTCCTTTCCTTTCTTTTCTTTTCTTTTCACGCACTCTCCTTTCCTTTCTTTTCTTTTTACTCTCCTTTTGTTTCTTTTCTTTTCACGCACTCTCCTTTCTTTTTTTTTTTCTTTTTACTCTCCTTTTGTTTCTTTTGTTTTCACTTTCCTTTGGTTTCTTTTCTTTTCACTTTCCTTTGATGGGCCCGTTGTTGAACATACCTATTTGCGCTCGGATAGTGGGAGAAGGGGGAGCGACCCACCAACCTACCTCACAATCACATTAATTACCACACCTTCGGGGTTGGTCCAACCTATAAACTACTACACCTTCGGGGTAGCGCCACATCTGCATGGAGGATATAGACCTGAAGTCTCGACCTTGTAGGGAGACCGGTACGCCAACAACTTAAGTTTTCAGTCTTATTATCTTGTATGCTTTTATTTTTCTTATATTGATTTTTCGTTGTACATCTTTTTTCATGACATTCATTATCTTTCCTTTCTCATTTTTCATAGAACATTTCATGGAATATTTGTTCTTTCGTTATTCTATCTTTCTTTCGTAATTCTTTCTCATTGACATCTCATTCTTTCATTCTCATTTCGTAAGACATATATCGTTGTTTCATGTTGTTGTTTTTCTCTTCTTAATTCTTTACTTTACTTGTGTGAATTATGTTAATCACACTTTAGCATATATAGCACATATTACTTATATATCATCACATCACATCACATCACATCATAACAAACAAGAATACGTTTAGTTATGTGCAGACAATTATTCTCTATTTATCATTTACATTATTCTATCTATCGTATCTTATCATCATACTCCTATCGATCACAGCCTATCGTTCTATTCTATCAATCACATCTTATCGCTATGTTCTAATCCTTTCATCATACCTTTCATCATAACCTATAATTGCTTCTCTTTCTTGTCTAACTCTTTGCTTTCATATCATTTTTCATAAAACATCTATCCTTTTGTTCTCATAAAACATACCCTTTCTTAATTTCTTTCATTACTGATCATCGTTGCTCTATCAATCATAACTTAACTTCCATAAAACCTTTCATAAAACATCTATTCTTTCCTTTCATATCTTATCTCTTTTTTTTTGTATTCTATCATAACATTCTCGTTCTTACTTTTTCCATTCTTCTATCTCTCTTTCTCACATCTTTACTCTCATAAAGCTTTTATAATACATTTCCTTCGTAATTCAATATATATTTATATATATTTTTATAAATTGTTTATTAAAATCTATCTTTTAACATCATCATAGCATTGCTATAGCATTACTATAACATCATCATAAATCATATCATGACATTTGCATACAAAACATATAAATACAATAAGCTTGTTCATAGTTGCAAACGGGTAAATGTCTGAACTTACTCATAGCGTGCTTATCCTCTTCTTGGAATCCATTGACGTCCTTTGTCGCGTCTGGATCAGGTTCCTACAGACAAACTTTGTCTGTTAATAACATTTTCATTTATAGTTTTTATTTTATTAAAAAACTTGATTCTGATCTTATAACCCTTAATTATAGCCTTAGGATAGCTTTTTAAACCTTAATGACCATTTTTGAATTTTTCTCTAACTTTTTGAAAAATTACGATTTTACCTCTAACTTTTGACAAAATTACAATTTTACCCTTGGCGTGATTTTTCATAACTTAAACCTCAATTTTGGCTTTTATAAACTTTATTACCCTATTTCGAGGTAATTGGGGCTCTTTTCCCATAATTTGAGAATCTTTGAGGTAAAATGACCATTTTACCCCTGATGAGTCGTTTAACCATAACATTTTCATTTTAATGCTTAGACTGGATTTTCTAAACCCAAAATCATCTAATTAACTTTTTAAATCTTATCAGATCTTTTCCGGATCAATTCTTATCATTTTACCAATTTTCACATTCCCGGCCCTCGGGAAGTACTATTCCGACCTAAGAATCGGTTTCATGTTTTCCTTGCGTTATAGGGTTTCGAATGGTCGGTTTACTAATTATAACTTGCCCATTCCTTTTTCCATGCCCTAATTCCTCGAGGGGGCTCGGGTTCCCTTCCCAATCACATTTTTACCCCTCATTTCCCATATTACCCTTAGTGTCGTTTTTAGAAATTTCGGCAGCATTTCCGCTTAATTTTTGAGGTTCCAGCGTTTAGGAAACGCCTGAAAACCATCTATCCTGATCTAATTCTATCATGTACTATACCAAAGGCCTAGATTTTTACGTAAAACTCATACTGTTTACGTAAAATTGTTACATTATCACATATTTTTCTTTTCCTCCATTATAGCCATTTTCTTCTTTTTACATACATTCTTTTCCATAATTTTCATACCAATAATTATAAAATCATATAATATTCCCAAACAATTAAATTGCGGAACGTAAAGAGGTCAGGATTTATACCGAATTGCAGTCCGGTCTCGACGGCATAAACCCTAATTCTTCGTTCTTCATATTTGAGGTCCCGTCTTGCAATTCCGACTCCGCGGATGCGTCCGGAACGTCGAAAATAGGCCAACGGGCCAAACTTCAATTTTCGGTCACCGATCGCCATTGACCGGCGTTGACTCCGGCGTTGACCGGCAGCAACGGCGGTAACGGTGGAATGTGGGTAGTCCATCTTGAAGATCTCGATGAGAGGAATCCATTGGTGGTGTAACAACCGGGAAAATTCATATTTCTCGGAAAATAAATGCACAATGAATTTAAGCATTAAAATGTGAAATTAAGTGATTTAATATTGTTTAGAACTAAATAAAATGTTCTAACAATGTTAAAGGATGAAAAATGAGTAATAGTGATATTATGTGTGTGCACGTGTGTGCCACTCACAGTATCAAGAAGTAGGTCAAGATGATATTATCTTGACATAAAACTGATAAATCTGGGTTCAGCACACCCAAACTAGTAAGGATAGCCTATCAGCATGCTCAAAATTGATAATTGAGCACAAAGGTAATTTTTGATCGAAAATTCACAGTATCGAAAATTGGTCAAAATAACCTCAGATGAAAATAAAACTAATATATTTGGATTCAGGACGCTCAAATTAGTCAGGAAAGCCCATGTTGAAATTTTGGGTGAAAAAGTATATAAAGAGCGGGGAAAAAATGAGATTTCTTTATTTGCCCATGTGTATTCTCTCTCTTCATTTCTCTTTCTCTCTCTACCCGAATTGTGTACAGTAACCAACTTTCACATACGGCCTCCGTTCACGACACCGCCGGTGTCATCGGAAAGCTCTCGCCGAGCTTAGTCCGATGGTGGGTCGACGCGACGGAGCAGCCGCCGGAGCAAGCCGCACGCGCCGCCTGAAGGTCGCCGGAGCCGAAATCTTCCCGGCGAGATTTCTCCGCCGTCCGGCCACCATTTGCCATGAAACCGATCCCAAAATGTTCGTGGTGAAGAGTACTACAAAACCCATGTGGTGGATCGCCTCAACACCGGCGGAATCGCGCCGCCCGAGCTTCGAAAAGTCTGACGAAACGCCGCCGTGGAGCCGCCGTCGAAACTGCCGATTCCGGCCGAGTTGAAGCACGCCGTCGGTACAGAAATGGTCGCCGTAAAGAGGGTAGCAAAAGCCCTCAATCAATTTCGGGGAAAAAGTCCGGCACGGCGGAGCTCCACCATCGCCGCCGTGACCGAGTTTTCGGGGGTCGATTTCCAGCCATAGGAGCTTCAAATGGTGAAATTGACACCACCAATGAGTTCCTCACGTCGAGATCTTCAAGATGGACTACCCACTTGCCACCGTCGCTGCCGTCGCCGCCGGTCAACGGCGACCGTTGACCGAAAATAGAAGTTTGGCCCGTTAGCCTATTTTCGACGTTCCGGACGCATCCGCGGAGTCGGAATTTCAAGACGGGGCCTCAATAATGAAGAACGAGGAATTAGGGTTTATGTCGTCGAGATCGGACTGCAATTCGGTATAAATCCCGACCCCTTTACATTCTGCAATTTAATTGTTTGGGACTGTTATATGATTTTATGATTATTAGTATGAAAAATGTGGAAAAGAATGTATGTAAAAAGAAGAAAATGGCTGTAATGGAGAAAAATAAAAATATGTGATAATGTAATGATTTTACGTAAACAGTATGAGTTTTACGTAAAATCTAGACCTCGGGTATAGTACGTGATAGAATTAGATCAGGATAGATGGTTTTCAGGCGTTTCCTAAACGCTGGAACCTCAAAAATTAAGCGGAAATGCTGCCGAAATTTCTAAAAACGGCACTAAGGGTATTTTGGGAAACGAGGGGTAAAAATATGATCGGGAAGGGAACCCGAGCCCCCTCGAGGAATTAGGGCAAGGAAAAAGGAATGGGTAAGGTACGATTAGTAAACCGACTCTTCGAAACCCTAGAACGCAAGAAAAACATGAAACCGATTCTTAGGTCGGAATAGTACTTCCCGAGGTCCGGGAATGTGAAAATTGGTAAAATAATAAGAATTGATCCGGAAAAGGTCCGATAAGATTTAAAAAGTCAATTAGATGATTTTGAGTTTAGAAAATCCAGCCTAAGTATGAAAATGAAAATGTTATGGTTAAACGACCCATCAAGGGCAAAACGGTCATTTTGCCCAAAGATTCTCAAATTATAGGAAAAGAGCCCCAGTGACCTTGGTTTGTAAAAGCCAAAATTGAGGTTTAAGTTATGAAAAAATTACGTCAAGGGCAAAATTGTAATTTTATCAAAAGTTAGGGGTAAAATTGTAATTTTTCAAAAAGTTGGAGAAAAATTCAAAAAGGGCCATTAAGGTTTAAAAAGTTGTCCTAAGGCTATAATTAAGGATTATAAGATTAGAATGAAGCTTTTTAATAAAATAAAGGCTATAAATGAAAATGTGATTTACGGACAAAGTTTGTCTGTAGGAACCCAATCCAGACGCGATAAAGGACGTCGATGGATCCCAAGGAAAGGATAAGCACGCTATGAGTAAGTTCAGACATTTACCCGTCTGCAACTATGAACAAGCTTATCGTTTTTATATGTTTGGTATGCAAATGTCATGATGTGATTTATAATGATGCTATAGTAATGCTATAGCAATGTTATGATGATATTAAAAGATATGTTGTAATAAATAATTATAAAAAATATATATATAAATATATGTATATATTGAATTATGAAGGGAAGGCATTATAAAAGCTTTATGAGAGTAACGATATGATAAAGAGGGATAGAAGAATGGAAAGAGTAAGAACAAGAATGCTATGATAGGATGCATAAGAAAGAGATGAAATATGAAAGGAAAGAATAGATGTTTTATGAAAAGTTTTATGAAAGTTAGGTTATGATTGATAGAGCAACGATGATCGGTGATGAAAGGAATTAAGAAAAGGCATGTTTTATGATAACGAAATGATAGGTGTTTTATGAAAAATGATACGAAAGTAAAGACTTAGACAAGAAAGAGAAACAATGATAGGTTATGATGAAAGGTATGATGAAAGGATTAGAACATAACGATAAGATGTGATTGATAGAATAGAACGATAGGCTATGATCGATATGCTATGATTGATAGAAATGTGATGATAAGATACGCTAGATATAATGATGCAAATGATAAGATAAACAGAGAATAATTGTCTGCTGTAACAACTGGGAAAATTCACATTTTTCAGAGAATAAATACACAATTAATTTAAGCATTAAAATGTGAAATTAAGTGATTTAATATTGTTTAGAACTAAAATAAAATGTTCTAACAATGTTAAAGGATGAAAAATGAGTAACAGTGATATTATGTGTGTGCACGTGTGTGCCACTCACAGTATCAGGAAGTAGGTCAAGATGATATTATTTTGACATAAAACTGATAAATCTGGGTTCAGCACACCCAAATTAGTCAGGATAGCCTATCAGCACGCTCAAATTTGATAATTGAGCACAAGGGTAATTTTTGATCAAAAATTCGCAGTATCAGAAACTGGTCGAAACGACATCAGATGAAAATAAAACTGATATATTTGGATTCAGGACGCCAAAATTAGTCAGCATAGCCCATGTTGAAATTTTGGATGAAAAAGTATATAAAGAACGGGAAAAAGGTGGAATTTACTTATTTGTCCACAAATTCTCTCTCTCCTCATTTCTCTTTCTCTCTCTAGCCGAATGTGTACAATAACTGACCATCGGAAACGGTGTCCGTTTTCGACACCGCCGGTGTCATCGGAAAGCTCTCGCTGAGTTGAGTCCGATGGTGGGTCGACGCGACGGAGCAGCCGCCGGAGCAAGCCGCACGCGCCGCCTGAAGGTCGTCGGAGCCGAAATCTTCCCGGTGAGATTTCTCCGCCGTCCGGCCACCATTTGCCACGAAACCGGTCCCAAAATGTTCGTGGTGAAGAGTACTACAAAACCCAGGTGGTGGATCGCCTCAACACCGGCGGAATCGCGCCGCCCGAAGTCGCGAGGTCGCCACTGTGGAGTCGCCGTCGAAACCGTCGTTTCCGGCGATGTTGAGCTGCACCACCGGTGCAGAAATGGTCGCCGTGAAGAGGGGAGCAAAAGCCCTCAATCAATTTCGGGGAAGAAGTCCGGCACGGCGGAGCTCCACCGTCGCCGCCGTGGCCGTGACTTTCGGGGGTATTTTCCGGCGATTGGAGCCTCCAAATGTGAAATTGAGGCTACCAATGGATTCCTCTCGTTGAGATCTTCAAAATGGACTACCCACTTGCCACCGTCGCCGCCGTCGTCGCCGGTCAACGCCGGTCAACGGCCGGTCAACGGCTGGTCAACGCCGGTCAACGACGACCGTTGACCGAAAATGGAAGCTTGGCCCGTTGGCCTATTTTCGACGTTCCGGACGCATCCGCGGAGTCGGCATTGCAAGACGAGACCTCAAAGATGAAGAACGAGGAATTAGGGTTTATGCCGTTGAGACCGGACTGCAATTCGGTATAAATCCCGACCCCTTTACGTTCCGCAATTTAATTGTTTGGGACTGTTATATGATTTTATGATTATTGGTATGAAAAATGTGGAAAAAAATGTATGTAAAAAGAAGAAAATGACTGTAATGGAAAAAACGAAAAATATGTGATGATGTAACGATTTTACGTAAACAGTATGAGTTTTACGTAAAATCTAGGCCTCTGGTATAGTACGTGATAGAATTAGATTAGGATAGATGGTTTTCAGGCGTTTCCTAAACGCTGGAACCTCAAAAATTAAGGGGAAACTCTGCCGAAATTTCTAAAAACGGCACTAAGGGTATTTTGGGAAACGAGGGGTAAAATATGATCGGGAAGGGAACCTGAGCCCCCTCGAGGAATTAGGGCAAGGAAAAAGGAATGGGTAAGGTACGATTAGTAAACCGACCCTTCGAAACCCTGGAACGCAAGAAAAACATGAAACCGATTCTTAGGTCGGAATAGTACTTCTCGAGGGTCGGGAATGTGAAAATTGGTAAAATGATAAGAATTGATCCGGAAAAGGTCCGATAAGATTTAGAAAGTTAATTAAATGATTTTGGGTTTAGAAAATCCAGCCTAAGCACGAAAATGAAAATGTTATGATTAAACGACATATCAGGGGCAAAATGGTCATTTTGCCCAAAGATACTCAAATTATGGGAAAAGAGCCCCAATGACCCCGGAATAGGTTAATGAAGTTTGTAAAAGTCAAAATTGAGGTTTAAGTTATGAAAAATCACGTTAAGGGTAAAATTGTAATTTTGTCAAAAGTTAGGGGTAAAATCGTAATTTTTCAAAAAGTTGGAGAAAAATTCGAAAAGGGCCATTAAGGTTTAGAAAGCTGTCCTAAGGCTATAATTAAGGATTATAAGATCAGAATTTAGCTTTTTAATAAAATAAAAGCTATAAATGAAAATGTGATTAACGGACAAAGTTTGTCTGTAGGAACCCGATCCCGACGCGACAAAGGACATCGATAGATTCCAAGAGGAGGATAAGCACGCTATGAGTAAGTTCAGACATTTACCCGTCTACAACTATGAACAAGTTTATCGTGTTTATATGTTTTGTATGCAAATGTCATGATGTGATTTATGATGATGCTATAGTAATACTATAGCAATACTATGATGATGTTAAAAGATATGTTTTAATAAATAATTTATAAAAATATATATATAAATATATGTATATATTGAATTATGAAGGAAATGTATTATAAAAGTTTTATGAGAGTAACGATGTGATAAAGAGGGATAGAGGAATAGAAAGAGTAAGAATGAGAATATTATGATAGAATGCATAAGAAAGAGATGAGATATGAAAGGAAAGAATAGGTATTTTATGAAAAGTTTTATAGAAGTTAAGTTATGATTGATAGAGCAATGATGATCAGTGATGAAAGGAATTAAGAAAAGGTATGTTTTATGAGGACGAAAGGATAGATGTTTTATGAAAAATGATATGAAAGCAAAGAGTTAGATAAGAAAGAGAAACAATGATAGGTTATGATAAAAGGTATGATGAAAGGATTAGAACATAATAATAAGATGTGATTGATAGAATAGAATGATAGGCTATGATCAATATGCTATGATTGATAGAAATGTGATGATAAGATACGCTAGATATAATGATGCAAATGATAAGATAAACAGAGAATAATTGTCTGCACATAACTAAACGTGTTTTGTTTGTTATGATGTAATGTGATGTTATGTAAGTAATATGTGCTATATATGCTATGCTAAAGTGTGATTAACATAATTCACACAAATAAAGTAAAGAATTAAGAAAAAAATAATAATAACGAAAGAACAAATATTCCATGAAATGTTCTATGAAAAATGAGAAATGAAAGATGATGAATGTCATGAAAAAGACGTACAGTGAAAAATCAATATAAGAAAAATAAAAGCCTACAAGATAATAAGACTGAAAATTTAAGTTGTTGGCGTACCGGTCTCCCTACAAGGTCGAGACTTCTGGTCTATATCCTCCGCGTAGATGTGGCGCTACCCCTAAGGTGGTAGATTATAGGTTGGACCAACCTCGAAGGTGCGGTTTTTATGTGACTGTGAGGTAGGTTGGTGGGTCGCTCCCCCTCCTCCCACTGTCTGCGCGCAACTAGGTACGTCCAACAACGGGCCCAACCAAAGGAAAGTGGAAAGAAAACAAACGAAAGAAGAGTGAAAAGAAAAGAAAAGAAAAGAAAAGAAAGGAAAAGAGCGTGAAAAAAAAAGAAAAGAAAAGAAAAGAAAAGGAAAGCAAAGAAAACAAAGAGAAAGAAAAGAAAAGAAAAGAAAGGAAAAGAGCGTGAAAAGAAAAGAAAGGAAAGCAGAGAGAAAAGAAAAGAAAAGAAATGATACGAAAAGAAAAGAAAAGTAAAGAACGATATAAAAAGAAACAAACGATATGAAATATAATGGAATTATATATGTGATGTGATGTGAATGATACGTTTTTACGTGATGTTATGCTAGTGTGTATGTTACTAGTTTTAAGATATGAAATGTTAAGAGATGATGATAAAGCGATAGAAAAGTTATAAAGGTTTAGAACAGAAAGTTAAGAAATGATAGGAATGAAAAGCAAAGAAGAATGATTAGCGAAGAGATAAATGAGCATGAAGAGGTTAACATAATATGTTATGTTTCGAGGATATGTATAGACGATGTATATGATGTGTATATATGTGATGTCATATATTCTAGTAATAATATATATTACTAGTATTTATAAGTTAATGAATGTATGTTTGAACTTACTGAGCATCTAGCTCATTAGTTGTTTATATATTGCAGGTAAGCAACGTGTTTATTTAAAGTAATATGATGGACAACGGACGGATCTGCACGTGCCAAGGGACTGGGCGAGGGTATGGTATTATCATGAGTCTTTCGCTGAGCGTTCAAAAAGGAAGATGAAAGAAAGAAAGTTATGAAATATGTGTTATAAGAGTATGATAGAGTTATAGATATAATATGTAAGTTAAAAAAAAAAATTTGCTATAGAAATTACTTTCGCTATAAGATGAGAACGTTAAGAATGAAAAGTTAAGTATGTTAAGTAAGAGGATGACGACCCACGAGGTTGCCAACCATCGCGGTCGGCGTCAGAGTTTGGCTGGTTGGTATGGTAACGTACGTGGGGGGGTCGCCACATCTGCACATAACTAAACGTGTTTTGTTTGTTATGATGTGATATGATATGATGATTTATAAGTAATATGTGTTATATATGCTATGCTAAAGTGTGATTAACATAATTCACACAAGTAAAGTAAAGAATTAAGAAAAGAAAAACAACGAAAGAACAAATATTCCATGGAATGTTCTATGAAAAATGAGAAAGGAAAGACGATGAATGTCATGAAAAAGAAGTACAACGAAAAAAAAAATCAATATAAGAAAAAAATAAAAGCTTACAAGATAATAAGACTGAAAACTTAAGTTGTTGGCGTACCGGTCTCCCTACAAGGTCGAGACTTCCGGTCTATATCCTCCGTGTAGATGTGGCGCTATCCCGAAGGTGCGGTAGATTATAGGATGGACCAGCCCCGAAGGTGAGGTTTTATGTGACTGTGAGGTAGGTTGGTGGGTAGCTCCCCCTCCTCTCACTGTCCGCGCGCAACTAGGTACGTTCAACAACGGGCCCAACCAAAGAAAAGTGGAAAGAAAACAAACGAAAGAAGAGTGAAAAGAAAAGAAAAGAAAAGAAAAGAAAAGTAAAGTAAAGAAAAGAAAGGAAAAGAGAAGAAAAGAAAAGAAAGGAAAAGAGCGTGAAAAGAAAAGAAAGGAAAGCAGAGAGAAAAGAAAAGAAAAGAAATGATACGAAAAGAAAAGAAAAGTAAAGAACGATATAAAAAGAAACAAACGATATGAAACATAATGGAATTATATATGTGATGTGATGTGAATGACACGTTTTTACGTGATGTTATGCTAGTGTGTATGTTACTACCTTTTAAGATATGAAAGGTTAAGAGATGATGATAAAGCGATAGAAAAGTTATAAAGGTTTAGAACAGAAAGTTAAGAAATGATATGAATGAAAAGCAAAGAAATGAAAAGATTGGATTAGAATGATAAGAGATGATCGATAGAATGTTAAAAACGATGAACGAAGAGATAAATGAGCATGAAGAGATTAACATAATATGTTATGTTTCGAGGATATGTATAGACGATATATATGAGGTGTATATATGTGATGTCATATATTCTAGTAATAATAATATATTACTAGTATTTATAAGTTAATGAATGTATGTTTGAACTTACTGAGCATCTAGCTCATTAGTTGTTTATATGTTGCAGGTAAGCAACCTGTTAGTTTAAAGTATTATGATGGACAACGGACGGATCTGCACGTGCCAAGGGACTGGACGAGGGTATGGTACTACCATGAGTCTTTCGCTGAGCGTTCAAAAAAGAAGATGTAAGAAAGAAAGTTATGAAATATATGTTATAAGAGTATGATAGAGATAAGTATAACATGTAAGTTAAAAGAAAAAAAATTTGCTATAGAAATTGCTTCCGCTTTAAGATGAGAATATTAAGTATGGAAGGTTAAGTATGTCAAGTAAGAGGATGACGACCCACGAGGTTGCCAACCATCGCGGTTGGCGTCAGAGCTCGGATGGTTGGTATGGTAACGTACGTTGGGGGTCGCCACAGGTGGTCTCAATTTCACTATTCGATGCCTCTATCGCCGGAAAATCTCCTCGAAAGCCACGGCCACGGCAGCGACGATGGAACTCTGCCGTGCCGGACTTTTTCCCGAAATTACCTTGGGGCTTTTCTTCCCCATGCCAGGGCGTCCCTTTCTGCACCGGTGGCGCACCTCAACATCGCCGGAAACGATGAGTTCCACGACGGCTTCACGGTGGCGACGTCGAGGCTTCGGACTGCGCGATCCGACGGCCGTTGAGATGAACCACCACATGGGTTTTGTAGTACTCTTTACCACGAACATTTTGGGACCGGTTTCGTGGCAAATGATGGCCGGACGGCGAAGAAATTGGCGTTTGAATTTTTTGGCTCTGGTGAGCTTCGGGCGGCACGTGCGGGCTCCTCCGGCGTCTGTTCCGTCGACTCGGCCCACCGTCGGACTCAGCTCGACGAGAGCTTTTCGATGACACCAACGGTGTCGAAAATGGACACCGTTTCCGATAGTTGGTTACTGTACACGTGCGGGTAGAGAGAGAAAGAGAAGGGAGGAGAGAGAGTGTACATGGACAAATGAGGGAATTTCACTTTTTTTCGCTCCTTATATACTTTTTCACCTAAAATTTCAACATGGGCTATCCTAGCTAATTTGGGCGTCCTAAATCCAAATATATCAGTTTTATTTTGATTAAAGATCATCTTGACCAGTTTTCGATACTGCGAATTCTCGATCAAAAATTACCCTTGTACTCAATTATCAAATTTGAGCGGGCTGATAGGCTATCCTAACTAATTTGGAAGTGCTGAACCCACATTTATCGGTTTTATGTCAAGATAATATCATTTTGATCTATTTCTTGATATTGTGAGTGGCACACACGTGTATACACATAATATCACTATCAATCATTTTTCATCCTTTAACATTGTTAGAACATTTTATTTAGTTATAAACAATATTAAATTACTTAATTTCACATTTTAACACTTAAATTCATTGTGTATTTATTCTCCGAGAAATATAAATTTTCCCGGTTATCACAATAGTTCACTTCTTATTATGTAAATTTATCATGTACTCAATATTTTAATTAAGTATCATTTAATTTGTAAGTTATTTATTATTTTAAAATTTCTTAATGTTTTATTTAAAATTTTAGGAGTTTCAAAATGAATTTTTATATTTTATACTAATTTTTATAAATATCAATATTAATGTTAATATTTTCATAAATATCAATATTTAAATACAATATTTTTATAAATATCAATATTTTCACCCTTCAATGCAAATATATCTAAAAAGTGGGGATAATTGATTGCTACGGTGAAATATGAAAAGAACCCTTGAAATGTAAACAGTATCCTTTGATAGCAGTCTTCTTTAACAATTTCCCATATTAAAAATGAATCTTATTTAATTTCCTAGTACATGCATCCGAGACAAACGAATTTGACCCAACTGACCCACATTAAATAGATCCCAAGCAGTCGTGCTGTTGGCTCTTTTAAGTCATTGTCCAAAAACCATCCATAAAAAGGAAAAAAAAATTGTAAAAGAAAATTTATCCCTCATTCTCGCCTTCTTTGGCCAACTGAGAAGAGATCTGCAACTCGAGCTTTCAAGCTATGGCGAGGCAGGTGATTTCGGTTTGCCTAAATCGATCAAATTCAACAAATAGCTCAGATTTGATCAGCATGGTTCGTAGGTTTAACACGTATTTGGACATTGAATTTGTCGGGAGTTAGATTGAAGCAACTACCAGAAGACATTGATAAGATACTACATCTTAGATATCTCAATTTGTGATCTAATTCTATGATGAAATTCCCACTCAGGCTATGCAATTTATTTAATTTGCAGACTTTAAAAGTGAGCAAGTGTCGGAACCTTACACACCTACCAGATGGAACGGGAAAACTGATTAACGTACGACACATGCGTGCTGATGGGTGTGACCGTCTAGAACTCTTGCCAAAAGGGATTGCAAAATTAACTTGCCTTGGGACATTGGATATGTTTAATAGTACCTAATTGTGCCGAGTACAATGTGGCGTTAAACTTCGAAAATTGAAACATGTTGCAACTTTTTTCAAGGCTATTATTTTCACATAACTGGATGTGGCCACCTAGTAAATAGGAGTCAGGCGGAGTGAGCACAACTCGAGGACAAAGATTACCTTGCTGATCTGAAGCTAAGTTTTAATTACACAGATTAAAGAAGTGATGATGGCATACTCTAACCATTGCAACCACATTCAAACTGGAAATCTTTCAAGATCCGATGGTACACTGCAACCACCTTCTCTCCTAACTAGATGATGATGTTAATTTATCTTAAAAGCCTTAAGCTAAGCCACGTAAACTTATATTGCGATCGGGGTCAATCCTTGCCATCCTTGCTACCTTTGGGAAGATTACTGTCTCTTATAAAACTCCGTATAGAATACTTGTACAGAGTGGAAAAGATGGGGTTGGAGTTTTTGGGAGTAGAAAATAACGAAATGTTTAATGGACCGGTGAAGAGGTAACGGATTTTGTTCCCAAAGTTGAAAGAGCTTTGCTTTGTTAGTGTCTACCACTGGAAAGAGTGGGAAGGAATTAACGCAAGCTTTGGCTCGGGACAAGAAGAAGATCATGACAGTGAAAGAAGATTAACAATAAAGCCATGCCTTCAATCCTTGGAGATTTCCTTCTGCAACAAACTAAAAGCTCTGCCAGACTATCTCCAATCCACTCCACTGCAGAATCTAACTATCCGTTGTTGCAATAATCTCGATGGACGTCGCGAGAAAGGAGTTGGAGAGGACTGGTTCAAAATTGAACACATCCCAAATGTCCGAATTTGGTAACTCAATGATATGATGATGGAAACTCGGCATCTTCATGAAAGAACATCAAACTATGTAAGTCCGTTCCATGAAAGGATCACAGTGACAATTACTGCTATAAGTTCTGGTAACTGTATTCCTTCTCACATCTCTGCGGAGTAGCATTTTAGACTACACAATTTGCTTTTACATATATGTCTAACTATCAAGGCTAAATGTCAGTTTTTGTCAACGTCATACTGTGATAATAAGAAAATTCATATTTCTCAGAGAATAAATACACAATAAATTTAAATGTTAAAATGTGAAATTAAGTGATTTAATATTATTTAGAACTAAATAAAATGTTCTAACAATGTTAAAGGATGAAAAATGATTGATAGTGATGTTATGTGTGGATACGTGTGTGCCACTCACAGTATCAAGAAGTAGGTCAAGACGATATTATCTTGATATAAAATTGATAAATTTGGGTTCAGCACTCCCAAATTAGTCAGGATAGCCTATCAGCATGCTTAAATTTGATAATTGAGTACAAGGGTAATTTTTGACCGATAATTCGCAGTATCAGAAACTGGTTGAAATGATCTCAGATGAAAATAAAACTGATATATTTGGATTCAGGACGCCCAAATTAGTTAGGAAAGCCCATGTTAAAATTTTGGGTGAAAAAGTATATAAAGAGCGAAAAAAGTGAAATTTCCTCATTTGTCCACATGCATTCTCTCTCTCCTCTCTTCTCTTTCTCTCTCTACCCCCATTTATGAATAGTAACTGACCATCGAAAATGATGTCCGTTTTCGACACCGCCAACACCGTTGGAAAGCTCTCGCCGAGCTGAGTTCAACGGTGAGTCGACGCGACGGAACAGCCGCCGCACGCGCCGCCCGAACCCGCCAGCTACCGGAGATTTTACGACGCCGTATCTCCGCCGTCCGATATCCGATCAAGCTGATTCTGGTCCCAAAAGACTCGTGGTGAAGAGTAGAACAAAACCCAGGTAGTGTTTCAGCCCAACGGCCGCCAAATCGCGCCGCCCAACTCTGCCCGTCGCCGTTGCCGTCGCCGCCGTAGAACCTGTCGTTTCCGGCGGAGTTGAGTTGCAAGGTTGGTATCAAAATGCTTAGAATTTCACGTAGATCAAAAGCCCCAAATCAATTTTGGGCAACGATCACCGGAAAACGGAGATTTAAGCTCGCCACCGCCATCGGTTTTTCAAGGGGTGATTTTCGGCGATAGAGGCGTTGAATGGTGAAATTGAGACCACTAATGAGTTCCTCATGTCGAGATCTTCAAGATGGACTACCCACATTCCACCGTCGCCGTCGTCGCCGCCGGTCAACGCCGGTCAACGGCAACCGGTGACCGAAAATTGAAGTTTGGCCCGTTGGCCTATTTTCGACGTTCCGGATGCATCCGCGGAGTCAGATTTACAAGACGGGACCTCAGATATAAAGAACGAAGAATTAGGTTTTATGCCGTCGAGACCAGACTGCAATTCGGTATAAATCCCGACCTCTTTACGTTCAGCAATTTAATTATTTGGGACTATTATATGATTTTATAATTATTGGTATGAAAATTATGGAAAAGAATGTATCTAAAAAGAAGAAAATGGCTATAATAGAGGAAAAAAATATGTGATAATATAACGATTTTACGTAAACAGTATGAGTTTTACATAAAATCTAGGCCTCTGGTATAGTACGTGATAGAATTAGATCAGGATAGATAGTTTTCAGGCATTTCCTAAACGCTGGAACCTCAAAAATTAAGCAGAAATGCTGCCGAATTTTCTAAAAACGGCACCAAGGGTAATATAGGAAACAAGGGGTAAAAATATGATCGGGAAGGTAACCCGAGCCCCCTCGAGGAATTAGAGCATGGAAAAAGGAATGGGCAAGTTACGATTAGCAAACCAATTCTTAGGTCGAAATAGTACTTCCCGAGGGCCGGGAATGTGAAAAATTGGTAAAATGATAAGAATTGATCCGGAAAAGGTCTGATAAGATTTAAAAAGTAAATAAGATGATTTTGGGTTTAGAAAATCCAGCCTAAGTATGAAAATGAAAATGTTATGATTAAACGACCCATCAGGAGCAAAATGATCATTTTGCCCAAAGATTCTCAAATTATGGAAAAAGAGCCCCAATGACCTCGGAATAGGGTAATGAAGTTTGTAAAAGCCAAAATTGAGGTTTAAGTTATGAAAAATCATGTCAAGGGCAAAATTGTAATTTTGTCAAAAGTTAGGAGTAAAATCGTAATTTTTCAAAAAGTTAGAGAAAAATTCGAAAAGGGCCATTAAGGTTTAAAAAGCTGTCCTAAGGCTATAATTAAGGGTTATAAGATCAGAATCAAGCTTTTTAATAAAATAAAAGCTCTAAATGAAAATGTGATTAACAGACAAAATTTGTCTGTAGGAACCCACCCGATCCAGATGCGACAAAGGACGTCGATGGATTCTAAGAAGAGGATAAGCACGCTATGAGTAAGTTCAGACATTTACCCGTCTACAACTATGAACAAGCTTATAGTATTTATATGTTTTGTATACAAATGTCATGATGTGATTTATGATGATGCTATAGTAATACTATGATGATATTAAAAAATAGGTTTTAATAAATAATTTATAAAAATTTATATATATATTGAATTACGAAGGAAATGTATTATAAAAGCTTTATGAGAATAAAGATGTGATAAAGAGAGATAGAAGAATGGAAAGAATAAGAATGAGAATGTTATGATATAATGCATAAGAAAGAGATGAGATATGAAAGGAAAAAATAGATGTTTATGAAAAGTTTTATGGAAGTTAAGTTATGATTGATAGAGTAACGATGATCAGTAATGAAAGGAATTAAGAAAGGGTATGTTTTATGGGAACGAAATGATATGTGTTTTATGAAAAATAATATGAAAGTAAAGAGTTAGACAAGAAAGAAAAGCAATGATAGGTTATAATGAAAGGTATGATGAAAAGATTAGAATATAACGATAAGATGTGATTGATAGAATAGAACAATAGGCTATGATCGATAAGAGTATGATGATAAGATACGATAGATAGAATGATGCAAATGATAACAGAGAATAATTGTCTGCACATAACTAAACGTATTTTTATTTGTTATGATGTGATGTGATGATATATAAGTAATATGTGCTATATATGCTAAAGTGTGACTGACAAAATTCACACAAGTAAAGTAAAGAATTAAGAAAAGAAAAACAACAAAATGAAACAACGATATATATATCTTACGAAATGACAATGAGAAAGAATTACGAAAGAAAGATAGAACAACGAAAGACAAATGTTCCATGAAATGTTTTATGAAAAATGAGGAAGGAAAAATAATGAATGTCATGAAAAAGATGTACAACGAAAAATCAATATAAGAAAAATAAAAGCATACAAGATAATAAGACTGAAAACTTAAGTTATTGGCGTACTGGTCTCCCTATAAGGTCGAGACTTCAGGTCTATATCCTTCGCGCAGATGTGGTGCTACCCTGAAGGTGTGGTAGATTATAGGATGGACCAACCCCGAAGGTGAGGTATTTAATGTGACTGTGAGGTAGGTTGGTGGGTCGCTCCCCCTCCTCCCACTGTCCGCGCGCAAATAGGTACGTTCAACAACAGGCCTACCAAAGGAAAGTGAAAAGAAAAGAAAAGAAAGAAGAGTGCATGAAAAGAAAAGAAAAGAAAAAAGAGTGCGTGAAAAGAAAAGAAAGGAAAAGAGAGTGCGTGAAAAGAAAAGAAAGGAAAGGAGAGTGCATGAAAAGAAAAGAAAGGAAAGGAGAGTGAACAGAAAAGAAAAGAAAGGAGAGTGAAAAGAAAAGAAAGAAAAAGAGAGCGGAAAGAAAAGAAAAGAAATAATACGAAAAGAAAAGAAAAGTAAAGAACAATAAGAAAAGAAACGAACGATATGAAAGAACGACATAATGAAATCGATGAAAAATAGATAAATAATAAAATGAAACTTAAAAGAATATAATAGAATTATATATGTGATATAATCTATTTGATGTTATGTGTATGATGTGAATGATATGTTTTTTTACGTGATGTTATGCTAGTATATATGTTACTAGCTTTTAAGATATGAAAAGATAAGAGATGAGGACAAAACGATAGAAAAGTTATAAAGGTTTAGAATCGAAAGTTAAGAAATGATAGGAATGAAAAGAAAAGAAATGAAGAGATTAGATTAGAATGATAAGAGATGATCGATAGAATGATAAGAACGATGAACGAAGAAATAAATGAGCATGAAGAGGCTAACATATTATGTTATGTTTCGAAGATATGTATAGACGATGTGTATGATGTGTATATACGTGATGTCATATATTCTAGTAATAATATATATTACTAGTATTTATAAGTTAATGAATGTATGTTTGAACTTACTGAGCATCTAGCTCATTAGTTGTTCATATGTTGCAGGTAAGTAACCTGTTAGTTTAAAGTAATATGATGGACAACGGACGGATCTGCACATGTCAAGGGACTGGGCGAGGGTATGGTACTACCATGAGTCTTTCGCTGAGCGTTCAAAAAGGAAGATGAAAGAAAGAAATTTATGAATTATATGTTATAAGAGTATGATAGAAATATAGATATAATATGTAAGTTAAAAAGAAAAAAAGAAAATTTTTGCTATAGAAATTGCTTCTGCTTTAAAATGAGAACGTTAAGAATGGAAAGTTAAGTATGTTAAGTAAGAGAACGACGACCCACGAGGTTGCTAACCATCACGGTCGGCGTCAAAACTTGGCTGGTTGGTATGGTAACGTACGTGGGGGACGTCACACATACTTCTGAGGTTCTTTTGCTCTCTCTCTTTTAGCAGAGTTACTCTTTTCAGTTTTGTTAGATATTCCAAGGCTATCAAATGGAAAATTTCTTAGAAACTCTTAATATTTAATTGCAAAGGAGTAGATATCAGAATCATCAGTACATACTAGTAAGATGAACTTGAAACAAAAAGGAAAAGGGTTTTAAAAAAAAAAAAAGGACAAAGAGTACTAATTTTTCTTTTCTTTTGTTTTTTTTTTCCAAATTGGAAATCAATTGGATCTTTATTAGTTATAAAGCTGGAGATAGGCATAATCTTCACTTTTTTTTTTCCCGACATCAAGATGTAGTTCTTGTAATTTTTTTTTTCCCTCTCTATTTCCGGCTTAGATGGACTGTTGTTATTTTATTTTGCCTAATCACATGCATTTTGATGCCAGTGAATCTGTTTATACTTGACACGAGTATAAATTTGCATCATTTGACGTCCTTTACTTGCTAGTCTAATATTGTATCATTTAGTAGATGTTCCTTTTCTATTCACTCTCATGTGACATTAGAACCACATTATGTGTATTTTTCAGAGATAATGCACTCTCATATACAAGAGTACTCAGCTTGGGGTTGGTTTTTTGGAGTTGACAAAAAAAGTGGTATGTTTTCATGAAGTTGACAGAACTGTACTGCCTATTCTCATATGTATAATGTATATATATGCACATTTTGAGATAATGTGTCTTCAACGTGAAAGACACTTATGGTGTCTAAATTTAATTGTTCTCAAAATTTTCTGTGGATTTGTCCTGCAAGATCAAGATTCTTTTCTTCATAAAATTTTGGAGTGTATTCAGCATGCACTAAAGTGCTACTTTGTACTAGCATCTTCACAACGAAGTGGAGAATCAGTTCCAACTGATTTCTCGCTACTTAGCAACAATTTCCATTTTTTTTTCTTTTTTGGGAAAAAGTATTCTTCTTTTGTGCTTTGTTTCTAGTTGCTACAAGCAAAACGTTATCATTATCTGTTTGCAGTTTTGGAGTGTATCATCTGGAGTTAGTTCATCACGCGACTCCATTTTATTGTTTTGATTTATGACATTCTCCAAAGACACTCCGAGTAACGGTGGGAGAGGACTGACACAAGATTTCTTGCATCCCAAACATCCAAAGTCAGCAATTGGAGGACGAGGAAACTAATTGAGACAGTTCCACAAGTAGTTGTTAATCTCTGTCGATACCAATATTCTACTAACTTCTGGTAAATATAACGTTTTTCTAAATAGCCTGATTGATTGCAAAGTAATGAAAAAAACGCGTAATCTTCAGAAAAAAAAAGGAACGAAAAAAAAATATACATGTATATAATAAAACTATGTAATCAAGGTAAGAAAATAGCAGTCTGCAATAGAAAAGATAGTGGGGGTACTGATTCAAGGGAATAAATATGTTCAAGTGATATTTGGAAAACAACTTTCTTGTGTTGCAAAACATCGAAAGATCTAATAAAAACATTTAGCAAAAATAATTACGAAGGAGGTCCAAAAGGAAATTGCATCACAACATTGCTTGCCTTTTTGCGCAATAAACTGTACTAATTTTAATAGAACTACAATACCATTCAAGATTTTAGGATGTACATACTCTGCCTAGGCACCCCAACACAACCCCCCCCCCCCCCCCCCCCCCCCCCCCCCCCTCCCCCTTTTTTCATTGGATGATTAAAAAAAAGAACCATTAAAAAATGTAAATTGTTACGTGATATTTAAAAAATTTTAACTGATAAGATCGCTTATCAACCATGTTCTAGAGGTGTAAATATGAATCATCCGATCTGGCCTAACCAATGCGAGCCTTTAGAGAAAACAAGTCTAGAATAAAGGTTGCCCAGCCGGGCCCTATACTCCAGTGGGTAAAGATCAGCCCTATATTTTGTATGTTGATCTAGTTATATACAAATTAACTTATCTTGTAAAATAACTAAAGGGGCGTTTGGAGAAAATTTCCATTTTAATTTTACTCAAATACAATATAATTTTACATCAAATATAAATTTTGTAACAGTGCTACGAAAACAATTACTGTTCAAAACATTTTTTAAAACAATTACATCAACTTTTCAATTCTACTATTTATCTCTACTTTTATTGATCACATCAACTTTTCAATTTTAAAATATTTTTCATCCAAACACATTTTTTATTCAAATACAAAACAAATACTTTTCAACCAAATATAACATTCAAAAAATAAATTTCATTCAAATACAATCAAAATGCAATGCGTTTCCTAAACGTCTCCTAAAACAAATGTTAAAAGATATTATATATGAGTCAGCTCAATCCAACTCCATAAGTCATAGACTTAGATCCAACCAGCCTATCTTGTAAGGTCAAACCACGATCCGATTTGTTTGACCTATCCCATATTTACAATTTTTCTTACTAATTAATATTTATAAAATTATGTATGCTACAAATATATCCAAAAAGAAGGGCTAATTGATAGCTAAGGTGAAATATGAAAAGAATCCTTGAAAAATAAACAGTATGACAAGTCTTCCTTGGATAGTAGTCTTCTTTAACGATTTCCCATTTTAATATTGAATCTTAATCATTACCTAAAAAAATGAATCTTATTTAATTTCCTAGTACATGCGTCCGAGACTAACGACTTTGACCCAACTGACCCCCATTACGTGGATTCCTAGCAATTGTGCTATTGACTTTTTAAGTCATCGTGCAAAAACCATTCATAAAAAGGGGAAAAAAACTGTAAAAGAAAATGTATCCTTCATTTTCGCCTTCTTTGGCCAACTGAGAAGAGATCTGCAACTCGATCTTTCGAGCTATGGCGGGGCAGGTGATTTTGGTTTGCCTAAGCCAGCTTAAAGTTATAGGTGAATTGGTAGCTAACGGAGCCTTAGACCAGGCGGGAGCATCGGCATTTCAAATGACAGCAGAACAATTTAACTCAATCAAGGATGTCGAAAATGGAATCGAGAAGCTCAGAAGCAATCTCACCGCCATTCAAGCCGTGCTCTCCGACGCCGAGAGAGAACAGATCGACAGTGCCTCCGCCGGAAACTGGTTGGACAACCTCAAGCAAGTTTCTCAGGACATTTCCAGTGCGTTGAACGAGTGGATTGCAGCCATTAGCAGATCAAGTGTGAATCAAAATGAAGAAGAAAGAGGTGAAGATAGTTATGCCTCTCCTTTGAAGAAGGTACGCTATATGTTCTCTAGCCTATATTCTCGGTTTTGTAGTACTCCGGTCCACCAAATTGTTCTGCGTCTTAACGTTGCTTCGACGATAAAAGAATTGAATGAAAGATTAGATACGATTGCCAATCAGAGAAGTAAATATAGTTTTGACACGGCGAGGGTTGTTAAAAAAGGCAATCAATGTAGGCGTAAGTCTACTTCTTTTGTCGATCTGAGCAAAGTGTATGGTCGAGATAGAGAAAAGGAAGTTTTGATTAGAAAGTTGTTGAGCGAGGATGGTAGTAATAGTGAAGATCGGAATGCGTTTGAGATCATTTCGATCGTGGGGACAGAGGGAATTGGCAAAACCACTCTCGCGCAACTTGTTTACAACGATAGCGAAGTTAAGAGTCATTTTGTTAAAAGAATTTGGATATGTGCCTCCAATCCTTTTGACGAGACGAAAATTGTGAAAGCAATCATCGAAGCTGTTGACGGTAGAGCTGCCGACTTAGTTGAAATGGACTCTTTACTTCAACGGATCCACACATCTATCGAAGAAAAGAGGTTTTTTCTTGTCCTAGACGATATGTGTACCGAGGGAGCGACGAAATGGGAAGCGATCAAGGAAGTACTAAAGAATGGTGCTGCAGGAAGTAGGATTTTAGTGACAACCCGAAAGGAGGAAGTTGCGGTTATGATGAGATCAGCAGAAGGTAACAAGATTGCCTTAGAGGTTTTGCCTGAGCAAATTGCTGGCTGAGTTCCAAGGTTTGAATATCCTCTATTGTTCCTTCTTTCAGCAATTATTTTGCTCTTTTTACATTTAACCAAGATGATTTGATTATTATTTTACCCTGAAACAGAACTGCCTAGCCTAGGTGAGAGGAAAGAGCAATACTAGCAGCCCGTAACTTAGGCCCTCGTCTCCAACCAATTGCCAACCCATGCATGCAGATTTATCGAGCCAAAATTCTCTCCAGCATGAAATGTCTTCAGGGCATATATAATAATGGCTTCGCAGCAAATTGTGCACGTTCTTCCCTTAGAATTTTATTCTGAAATTTGAGAGAGTATTTTGCTTGTATTTGATTTTATTTTCTTCTTACATTTTTCATCTCATGAGTTCTTTTTAGAATTTTGTGAGATGAATTGCAAGTTAGGCTAGACGCTTGGTAAGGTTAGTGAGGAATTCATATGTTAAGTGATCTAATTTAGATTTGGTTTTCATGTTTGTTTTACAAATTTTATATGTATTAGTAAATTAAATTTGATCTCATTTTCTATTTAAAATATTTTGTGTTAATTTTTCTATAAATTCAGTCATGCTTTGTTTATATCATATTGTCATATATCTGTTTTGACAAGATTTGCTTTATGAGTTGTTTTTTATTGTAAAACTGCTAAAATGTATTTTATCGATTTTAGGTCATTTATAACGATAAATCCGTTTAATTTAAATGTAAGAAATTTAATCCACTTGAACACATTTGTTTTTTTTATTAAGTTTAAATTCTAAATTTTTGATTGTTTGTTTGAGATCTAAAACTTGTAACTGAATTATAAATTGAAGATTAGATTTGAATTAGAGAATGAAGCACATAAAGGATTCACGGCGTCTCATCTCATTTATTATTGAGCTTTTCTACATTTAATTCTCTCTCTTATATTTTAGATATTTTCTCTTTCCAAACAAAAATCCACCAAAATATTTTCTCTTTTTGTCATTTTATTTCCCTATCTTTTTAAAAGTTCATTTCACTAATATTATTTATTTGTTTTATTATCTTCTTATGGACACAACCGCCTGATTTAACTAATATTATTTATTTGTTTTATTATCTTCTTAAGGATACAATCGCCCGATTTATGTTATAATTGACGAGTGCATCTTATAATTGACTACTTTACGAGTATATCATTGGATGTTAATCAAATTTTGATACCGTTACAGGGAGGTGTCAAAAGCAAATCTTACTTTTTAATTTATTTTTATTTTTATTATTTTTATTAAAAAATCCTCTCTTTCAGGAAAAGAAAAAACGGTACATATATATATATATATATTCAAACCTTTTTTTTCCTTTACAGTTTGTTATTCATTTTTTTTAACGTTTAGTAAAAAATTTATATCTCAAACTTTTTTTCTTTTTTTCTTTTTACATTTCTTAATTTTTTTTCTTCATTTTCAAAAAAAAAATAGAGAGAGAGAGACAGAAATTTCATTTTTTTTCCTTTTTAGCATTTTCTTTAATTTGACAAATTTAATTTTCTGTTTAATTTTGTATTTGTTTTAGAACTGTGTAGTTTAGATTTTTCTTTTGTAGCTAGTATAACATTAGGCTGACACTTAGGTTAGTTTATAGGCTTTTACCATAGGTTAGTTTTTGACAATAAATTAGAATAAAATTTAAATACTTCTAAAAATTAGTTTTGGGAATATTGTAATTTCATGAAGACAAAAAATCTAAAGAGGTTCTGTCTAGGAAATTAGTTTTGAAGGAGACCTCGTCTCACTAATATTTTTTTTGAGAGCATTCTTAGAGGATATTATTTGCGATAATTATATGTTTGTTGTTTACCAAACTAATAACATGAAGTAAAACAAAAAAAAATAAATAAATAAAAGCAAATAAACAAAAAACAAAACAAAACAACAACTTATGGGATATGTGTTGATTCAATTGGAAGATGTTTCATCAACAAGTATTCTTAAATTTTGTCCAACATGATTTTAAGCCACTTTATAGTGCTTGCTAAAGATTCAAAGATTTGCTAAGTAGGTTTCCCTTTCATGGTTTCTCTAAAAAATGTTGACTTAAAATCTTCCTTGATGGCTTATACAATACAACTAGAGAATGTATTGAAAAGGTTGATGGTACCACCTCTTTATACCAATAATCTTTGGAAGAAGCCTATTACATGTTGGAAGACATGGCAGAGTTTGATTATTGGAGAAGGAATTATTCAACAAACAATCAAGTTTGGGAGAACAATTTCAATAATGAAGAATCATGCGTTGATCCCTAGCCTTAAGTCACGGAATCATCCATCGAATTTCAAAACTACGATGTTCAATTTATAGAAGAAATGGTTCAATCTAACAAGAAGTTGGATGACAAGATAGAAGAAATGAGAACCACAGGGCATATTGTAGCAATAGGGGATCATTTTGATGAATTGATTGCATCTACTCTTACAACAGATGCACTAATAGAAAACATGCAAGATTGCCAAATTGAGAAGCCAACACCAAAAGAGGTGCACTTAGAGTTCTTTCATGACATTGAATCTCTAAATGATGAAGGGATTGAGGACTTAATCACCAAAGAAAAGTCACTAAAAAAGTTCTAGGTGCCCAACTTTTTGTGCCAACACTAATAATTCAAGATCATTTTTATAAAGATCCTATGTGGCCAACTCCTCCGGTGCCATCATTAGCATCAATAATTAGAGTCTACCAAGCACAACATATAAAACCAAATCATGTTAGAGCTACATGCTGATTTCCACATCTTATCAAGCTTAAGGGCATCAATAACCAAAACCCATATATGATGCTGTACAACACTTACTATGGGTGAAAGCCACTATTTAACGAGCACTTCTCCAAAAGTCAAGTTATTGACTATAAACCAAGTGCTTCTTAGATTGCAAACCCAGATTTCTAAGCTTTTTACTTGTCTGGTTTAATTGTCAATAATGTCACGTTTTTGTGTTTTCATTTTGTTTTATTCTATAGAAAGGAGCAAACCACCAATCCAAACCACCGCTAGTGAAGGGAGTTTTCTTAACTTTTCCTTGATTTCTTGATAACACAAGACATTGAGGACACTGTCTGATTTTGGTTGTGGGTAGTGTGCTTATTCATGCACAAGGAATTTTATGTTAGTATAAATAATTTTAAGTCAAAATATGTTGTAGTTGTCTAAGCGTGAATCTTAGGATGTTTGTTTGAGTTAATTGTGATCATTTATTACTAAGGAATAACTTCAGAGTACTTGCGTATGTTATCAAACTTTGTGGTAAGATGGTTGTAAAAGCACTTTGGTTGAGAAAAATTTCCAAGTTCAATTATTTCATTTTTGTGAGTTGTGAGTGAAGAGAAAACAATTTTTGAACGTTCATTGATATTAAAAGTCGTTTGAAATCACTATTTGGAACACCATTATACGATTTGTACATATGATTGGTACATTTGTTGAACGGATGAATCTTTGTTAGGTAGGAACTTTTCTATTGTAATTTTTTTAGTTTCTTTTTATAAATAATTATTTGTGATCTTATGTACATACAAGCAAAAACAAAACAAAAAAGAAACAAAAATAAATGCAAAAATAAAAAATAAGTGATAATATTCATTATTTTTGTTATCTTTGTTGTGTTTTTTTTTTTTCCTTAGTTTGTTAGTTTCTTCCAGACTTTGATGAAATAGGTTTGTTATTTTTTGATCAATGTCTATATATCTGCTTGTTCTAAATTGCCTATCTCACAATTGAGTGATTACTGATCCATTTCTAACTCCATGAGAGATAGACTTTACACCAAAAATTTTTCCAACACCCTTGAGGACAATGGAGTGGATGCATCCGATTGGAAAAATTTCAAAACTAAGTGCGTTTTGAGTTATGGTAAAGACGGTTTCATTTTGAAACACACACACGCCTCTAATTTATGACCAAAATAATCTTTAATAGCATCATTTGATTTTTCACTAACATTTTATTTAAAGTGTTTTGATAGCTTTGTAAGGTTTTGACTCGGTCTTATTTATCTTAATATGATTTTTCTTGTGCTTGAATTGTTAGATACTAGCAATGAACTGATTGAGAGTTATGACAAATGTACAGAAATTAAATTATGTTTATATCATTTTTTTTAAATAAAATAAATTTTAATTAAATATTTCCATCATTTGGATTCAAAATATTTTATTTTGGAAATATTTAGTTTTAATTTATTTTATTTAATTGTAGTTTTATTTGCCTTTATTTTTGTTTATTTTTGCCATTCTTTTCTTTTTCTCTTTCTTTTTCTGCAGGTGCCTCCAGCCCATCTGTCGTGCAAGATCTGTGGGCATTGACTTGGGCCCTTGAATTCAGCCCGCATTTTTTTTTTCCCTCCCAGCTGGTCCGCTTCTTTCTCTTCCTCTCCAGGTGGGCCGCGTGATCTTGGTCCCTTGTCTACAGCCAATTGCCATCTCTTGGATGTAGATTTCTTGGGTAAATTCTTTTCAGCACTAAATGTCTTCAGGGCATATGTAATGATGGCCTCTCAGCAAATTGTGCCCGCTCTTCCTTTAGAATTTTAGGCTGAAATTTGGGAGAGTATCTTCCTTGTGTTTTATTTTATTTTCTTCTTGCATTTTTTATCTCATGTCTTTTTAGAATTTTGGAGATGAATTGTAATTTAGGCTAGACATTTGATGAGACTGGGGAAGAATTTATATGGTGAGTGATCAAATTTGGATTTAGTTTTCATATTTGTTTTACAAATTTTTTATGTTTTAGTATATTAAATTTCTTCATCTCATTTTCTATCCAAAATATTTTATACCAATTTTTTATATAAATTCAATAATGCTTTGTTTATGTTATATTGTCACATATCTGTTTTGATTAGATTTGTTTTATGAGTTGTCATTTGTTATAAAATTGTTAAGAAGTATTTTATTGATTTTGGATAACTTATAATGATAAATCTGTTTAGTTCAAACGTAAGAAATTTAATCCACTCGAACACATTTATTATTTTTGTTGAGTTTAAATTCTAAATTTTCTGATTGTTTGTTTAGAATGTGAAACTTGTAACTGAATCATAAATTGAAAATTGGATTTAAATTGAAAAATGAAACTATTAAATGATTCACGACGCTTCACCTCATTTATTATTGAGTTTTTTTACACTTAATTCTTTATTTCATATTTTAGTTATTTAGTCTTTCTAAACAAAAATCTACCAAAAATATTTTCTCTTTTTGTCATTTATTTCCCTTGTTTTTTTAAACATTGGTTTCACTAATATTATTTGTTTGTTTTGTTACCTCTCTATGAATACGATTGCTCAATGTATGCTGCAATTAATGTGTGTATCTTTAAGTGTTAATCAATATATATAAGTGATTAGAGGATAAATAATAATTTGTGACAACTTATATAGACAAATCGTTACATATTAAAAATGTTAAAAAATGATTCTCGCAAACAAAAGGTTAATTTAATCACAATGGCACTCACTTGTTGGCAGAACTTAACATAATCCACCTCTTCAACTTTTCTTTTCTTTTATTTTTAAACAAGTACTAATACTTGAATTGTATTTTGGAAAGAAATTGTACCTTAATTATAGATATTTTGAAAGCAAACTGTATTTTAATTAAAAGATATATAACATAAATTATACTTTAATCAAACATAGCTATTTTGGATGTATTATTCACTCTAAATAATATTTAATTATGATTTTAGCCTTAATTAAAGCTCACATGATTTGAATGTGTTTGATGCAAAACATGGCACAACATCAAGGGAACCAGTTCAAGTACCAATTGGACCGGTTACAATGGCGCAGACTAAGAAGTTCAAAGATGCATTTGATAGACTGATTCAAGAAGTTTGGGCTCAATCAAATTCGTGGAGGCCCATTGAGTATGATTCATATGATCAACAAGGATGCATTAACTTGATTCAAACCCATGAGGAATTCAGCTAATTGTTTCAAGCCCAAGACCTTTTTTTTTTTTAACCAAGGAAGTTTGAATTTGTGGTAGAACTAGGGCTGGCAATTTGGGTCACGACACGACAACACGACACGAAACCCGCACGAAGTTAGAGGGTTTGGGTTTTCTTTAAATGGGTTTGGGTCAAAACGGGTCGAACCCGTCAAACACGATTAAATAAAGGGTTGAACTCGCACGAACCCACCAACCCGCAATTGACACGAAATAACCCGTTTAATAAATGGGTTATATATGGGTTAACACGAACACGACCCATGAATTACCCATTTATAATTTTTAATATATATTATATAAATTTTTAAAGTTTAAAAATTTAAAATTCAAAATTTAAATATAAAATATGTATTTTAGTTTTTATATGTATATTTTTAGTTTTGTATTTATCTTTTGTGATCTAAATTTAAGTGCGGCTTGATTGTGAACTTAATTTGATTGTTATTTAGATGTTTAATAAGTTTTTTTAATGTTAAAATTGATGATAGGTTAGTTAAATAGGTTAATTAAATATATCAATAACAAGTTAGTTAAGTAGGTCAATAACAGATTGAATGACCTGTTTATGATCCTTTTAGTAAGTGGGTTTAGCATACACGACACGACACGACACGACACGTTTATGACCCGTTAAGGGTTTAGTAGACACGACACGTTTATGACCCGTTTACGACACGACACGACACGTTTATGACCCATTTAATAAACGGGTCATAAACGTATCGTGTCGTGTCAACCCGTTTATTAACGGGTCGTGTTCGGGTTGTGATTTTTGACACGATTATTAAACGTGTCGTGTTCGTGTCGAGTGTATTCGTGTCAACAAACGTGTCAGACATGACACGAATACGACCCGCTGACACGATTTGCCACCCCTAGGTGGAACAACTACCTTCCTACTTTTAAGTATTGTTTAGGATTTAGGTGAATTTTTTTTGGTTAGGATTGCAACAAACTTTCGAATTTGGTTAGAATTAGATTTTTAAATTTCAGTTAGGATTTAGAATTATCTTTTATAACAAAATTTCAAAAAAATTTCGGATTTTTTAGACTTATCTTTTGCAACCAATTTTCAGATTTTTAAGAATATTCTTTGTAACAATTGCCTATAAATAGGCGTCTTCATGGTAATAAAAAAATACATAACATCAATTTTATTCACAAATATGGGAGTTCTATTTCTCTTTGGTTCTTTAAGAGCTATTCGAACTTATCGGAGTTTTCCGTGGCGTTCACCATCAGCTTATCAAATGGATTTCCATCACCATTTGTGGCGTTTTCGTTATACTAAGGTTCTTGTTTCACAATAAGCAACGGGTTGAGGTCGTTCTATACCGAAGTTCTTGTTTTTATTAAAGCAACGGATCAAGATTCCATCCAAAGCTTGAGAGTCTTAAAACGTTCTTAGGGTTCTAATCTTGTTGGATCTCGTTATTCTTGACGAGGTTCGCATCATTATTTAATTTCTATTCTTTTTTTTAATAAAATACTAATAGAGATGTCATTTTCTTAACAATAACATTCGAGAAAATATAACGTATAAAATTGAAAATTAGAAATCAACTGGAGATTGAGAGAATATAAGTTAAGTATCATTTGTAAAAATAATCTTATAATTGATTTCTTTTAAAACAAAGCTTTAATTTAGTTTAACTTAAAAAATTTAACTGATTTTTTGAAAAAAAATAAAACAAGAAAAAAAAAAACTAAACCAAGCTAAATCTGGGTTTTGGAAGAACCATTACATTTCAATACAATCAAGTTTTTATCAAAATGTAAAAATATTATATTCAAATACTAAAATATTAAAATTTTAAATCTAATAAATCACTTATTACTATTCTACTTTTTTTTATTACTTTTATCAACCACACTTTCTCTCTCTATTTTTTTTATCTACTTTTATTAATCATATCATATACTTAATATCTAAATACAATTCAACTACAAAATATCTAAATACATATTATATTTAAATATAATATAAATTTAAAATATCTAATGCCTCATTTATTTACAGTATTTCATTCGTATTACATTTAAATACAATGTAATTTTCATCTAAATGTAAAACTATTACATTTTAAATTCAATATAATCACTATTTATTATTTTATTTTATTTATTAATAACATTACGTACGCTCTTTTTCTCTCTTTTTTTTCTCTTTATTTTTACCCATCATATCACATATTCATTATTTAAATATAATTCCAAACTTTTTATCTAAACATGTATTGCATTATATTTATGGGATATTTGGTAAGTGTATTGCATTTGCATTGCGTTTAAATATAATACATTGAATATAATTTATATTTATAAGAGTATGTAATGTTATTCATTATTTAGATATAATTCAAAAACTTTTTATCTAAACATGCATTACATTGTATTTATGGGATATTTAGTAAGTATATTGCGATTAAATACAATATATTGAATACAATTTATATTTGATGAAAAGTATTTGTATTACATTTGAATACAATATATGTTTGGATGAAAAATATTTGAATTTTATTTAAATAATTAATATATGATGTAATGAGTAAAAATTAAAAGAAAAAAGAAAAAAAAATGTGATGTGATTAATAAAAATAATAAAATAATAATTATATTAAATTTAAAATGTGATACGATTATTATTTGAATGTAATATTTATATATTTAAATAAAAAATAAAATTATATTTAAATATAATATAATAATATATATAAATAAAATATTAATACATTATAGATTAATGTAATATTAATAGAATATTTTATCCGAACGCTTCATAAACGCGAAACATACGGTTGTTGAGGAATGAAAGCTAGCAGGTAATCATTGTTAGTTGCAATGAAATTCCAATGGGACCTACCTTTCCACTGGAGACTTTCGATGTCCGCTAATTAATGCGGACCTCGTACAGATAAGGATGCATTAATGGCATCGATGTAGGCGGTGGAAGACAACTCAAAAGTGCTATGCAAAGAGAAGCTCCGATGCGGATCGCGGAAATTTCCTTAGAAGCACAATTATATGTATATATAATTGTGTTAATCTCAAGGAAATTGTATATAGGTTATTGTGCTAATTTCACGAAAATTTCTTGGATAAAATATTTATATGTACATATAACCCATTAATAAACAGTGGAAATATTACCAGCCATCTGTATATAAACCTAAAACATTGAAAAAAAATATATTAATAACAAATGAGCAAAATAAACGAGGGAAAAAAAAAAACAAAGTCAAAATCGAATCGAACTTGCACTAGCGTATATCCGTCTATCTATTCAAAATTCTAATTTAAAAATTTCATTCTAAATCGATATATCAAATGCATATATATCAAAAAATTTTCACTTATCACTTTAATCTTTTCTTTTCTCTTTGACTAAACATATTCTAGGAGAGTTTAAATGATCTGTAAAAAGATTTTGATATACATAAATATTTGTTAGGAGCGAAAAAATTAAAAAAAAAAAAGGAAAAAAGGCTTAGAGAATGGATTAATAATCCTTCTAAACATTTTAGCTTCTAGATAAAATAATTCAAATAAAATCTTTTTTTTTTCTTTTTCTTACTGTCAAACAAGATAAATGATTTTTGTTTTATTTTCCTTAATTTTTATATTAAAAATCACAAAAGAAAAGAAAGTAAAAAGCTCCTTCCTTTTTTATTTCTTTCATTTAAACTATCTACCACTACTTCATATTTTCTCTTGGTGCACTAAAATTCTCCAGCGCTGGGAAAAGTAAATCAATCCAAATATGATATATTTTTTCCCCTGAGAATTCACATGGTCTGCTGCAAGTAGAAATCATCTACCAGCTTCCTTCCCCGATTGAACGTGCAGTCTATTGCATTAATGCATATTTAATGCTAATGATTCAATGGATTATACGAATTGCTATATGTCTATATATGAATATTATTAAAATTTAATTAAGAAGATTATAGCAAGGAAAAAAATTATATAAATATTTAACATGATTCTATGATGAGTCTTTAACAATTTAAAAGGAAAACAATAGAGAAGATTTACTAATAAGTTAAGAATATTATAAACAGATTCCTTATAAATATAACTGTAGAATCTAACTAGTTAACAAATCTTTTAAATCAAAATTTTTTTTAAAAAAGATATCAAATTATTATTATTATTTAGTAAGATATCACATCAATTTCAGCTAATTGTTATTATTATTATTATGATAATTAAAAATATATTAACAAACATTTACATCGAAATTTCAATGGACTTACCTTTTAATAAAGACTTTGATGTCTGCTAATTGATGTTGTCTTTGTTAAAGATAATATTAAAGATAAGGATGCATCATTATAGATAGTGGAAAACAATTTAAAAGTACATTATTATAAGGATGCATTATTAATGATGTTTGGTTGTGTAATACAAATAAATACTAGAAATCAACTATCTGCCATTCTGTATACAAAACTTACATGTAAAATATTATGAAAAAGAAAGGAAGGAAAAAAAGTAAAAAGGTAGAAATCCAACTTGAACTGGCGTTTGTCTGTTTATTTGTTTATGCATACGTAGAAAAATTATCGGCAAATATAGGAGATCTATTTTCTAATACTATTTCCTTTAAAATAAAAAAATAACACTTTTTTTTTTTTGACGAAAAGTTTAACGGGAAATTTCTTGGCAAATAGAGAGTTTGACTTGCTTAACTTACACGGTCAGTCTTGCTTTAAAATGCACGTACCAACAGAACTCTTTTATTTTATTTTTATTTTTATTTAAAAAAATCAATAAAAATTTTAATTTAAAATTTTCATTCTAGATTGACACATCAAATGTATATATGTCAAAATTTTTGTTCTAATTCCTTAATCTTATCATTTCTATTCTATCAAACTTATTTAAAGAGAGTTGAAATGATTCAAAAAAAGATTTTGATATACATAATTATCTATTAAGAGAGAAAAAATGAAAAAAAAAAAAAAAAAGCTTAGAGAATGAATTACTAATCCTTCAAAATATTTAGCTTCAAGATAAAATAATTCAAGTAAAATCTTTTCTTTTCTTGTTCTTACAACCAAAGATGGATGATTTTTATATGAAATGCACTTTATTTAAAGTTAAGTCCGACAAAGTTTTAAGAAAAAGGTTTCCTCTGAGACAGCACGCGGAGGGAGAAATTTTATGTTTTTAGTGTGGCACTTCACCCAACACAGAGGATATCATCCTCCGCTATAAGATTCTTTCTGTTTATTCAAATATTACGGCCGTCCTGAATTAATGGCTTTATCCAAACTTAATTCATGTGACAAATCACTGTAAAACCTTTTTCAAAGCTTCAACACAACTATATATCAATTAATTTGTCGTAAAAAAATAAATCATCATTATACAGTAGGATCTCATACATATAATATACGTTTTTTTTATTATAAAATCTAGTCAAAATCATATATAGTACTGTACATAATAACAAACAGTTTTACATCAGTCAGATGGTTAAAAAAGATAATTTTATTGTATCAGTGTATTTTTTTCAGGTGTTGCAGTAGAAATCTCCAAGCAGAAATATAGTAAAATTCTTTTTCTTTGGAACTGTGGTCTGTAGCACTTGTCTTGTCCAAAAGAACTTTCTCAGCGCATGCATAATAATTTCGTTGCCAGCATCCTTACCATTGGGAGCAATATTGTAATTTAAAGAAAACACACACACACACACACACATATATATATATATGTATAATAAAAGTTATAACTTTTTTTTTTTGGCTAAATAAAAGTTAAAATTTGATCCCTCTAGAAAAGGAAACAACTTGATTGTAGGTAAACACTGGTAATTAACTAATCGGGGAGGGAAGTTGCTATGCAATTATTATCGATAGAATTAGATGTATCAATTTTAATTTTAATTTTTAAATATAAACTCATATGTTAACGTCATCTTTTTCTTCTCATGTATGCTTTCCTAAAAATTTCTTAAAATTTATATTCATACATTATGTAAACTCGTTAATGACCAGTGTATCATGTGCTTATTACAGTGCTCGTTCATTTTATGGATAATGAATATCAGCTACCGGTTATTTATATACACTAATTGCAGATCATGTGTCTCTTTTATTGAGAAAAAAAGCAATTTTTAAAATATTTTTTATAATAGTTTCATATTAAGCTACTTGATTGAATCATTTTCTCTACTATTTTCCGCTAAGAATATATATAAATAGATATGTTAACACAACCTATAGTTTTGAACAACCGTACTTGTTACATTTATATCTCTATATATCAAAGTATGAAAATGTACTCACTATACACTTGGTTTTTTTCAAAAAAAAAAAAAAGTACTTAGATTACACGCTTTAGTTTTTTTATTAAAAAAATGATATAAATATGTTAGATAAGTAAAATGGGGTGTAAAGAAAGCAACGGAGAGGAGGAAAAAAGCAATGAAGTGGAAAGGAAAAGGAAGGCAGGAATAAAGGTGATAGACTACATAAAAAAAATGTAATGGTGGTCTATGTGTATATTAGGCTTGTGAAAAATGTAAAAGGAGTTAATTAAAAAAAAAAAAAAAAGCTAAATTGTTTTGAGGTGCAAAAGAAGTATGAGGCATGAGAGAAAAATAAAGCCTTGTGGTTTAAAGTAAACTATTGGATTAAAATTAAATTAAAAAAAGAGTAAACTTTAATGATTCAACCAAAGGTTGAAGTGCAAAAGCCATTAATTATACTTTTGTATATAAGTTATAGATGGATAAATAAATGCAAAATAACAAACATGAGAAGGGGCAAAAAATTCCAAATCCAACTTGGGCTAATGTATGTCTGTTTATTTATACAATATTTTGAGTGGCATGCCTTGGGCATATTTTCCGTTTGGTAATTATAAATGCATATATATATATATATATGTGTGTGTGTGTGTGTACCTTGCATGTGTTTCTTTTACAAAGGAAAAGGCCCATGTTTAGTAGCGGAGCCATACTTTTTTTTTTTTTTTTAGGGGCACAAATTGAAGCAAAATTTTGAATAAAATCTACAATTAAACAATCTTTTCCTTTTCCTTATCTATTTGTATCTTTGATTTTTTTTTTTTCAACTAAACTAATTAAGCTTGTACATCAGAGTTTCAAATTTAATTCTATGTTTAAATTCTGGAGTCCAAAAAATTAAAAATATATATAATAATATAGTTTATTTTATTTTTTTGAGATTTTAAATTTGAAATATGAATAATTAAAAATCAATACTTAGGGTACAATTAATTTTTTTAAAATAATTTATTGCAATTAATAAATTTTAGAAGGCGAGCAAGTAAAAAACTGTAAAAGGTTTTTGGATCCTGTCCAGATCCTTAAAGAGCTATTGAGGCCATGGGGGCAATAGATCCTTAAAGAGCTATTGTGAAGCTCCGCCCCTTCACAAGCTCAATATCAATTCAATTCAAACAAACTTCTGATAGATTGGATTGGATAAAATTTTTAAAAATTAACCTTTGATAGCATCGGTTGCAATATTGCTAGAATAGGTCGGTTTATAGCTTAGGAACACCCAATTTTTTCATTGTTTAGATGCATTTTTGGTATTGTATTAAAAATTCTTTAATTAAGAGAATTGAGCTATAAGTTATAATTCCCCTTCCCGAACACAAAGTTAGCTTTTTTGCTTCACAAATGTGGAGCCACTTATTTTCTATGATGGATAGAACATCTATAATGTATATGTCCATATTACTTATAAAAAATATGAAAAATAATTTATGTTTTAAAAGTAATGCTTTAATGTATAGTGTTATTTTTATTATTATATTTATGTTTTATCATACTTTTTGAAATGTATAATAAAGTTTCATTATTAAAATCATTTAAAAATATTAAAACTATAATGATTAGATTAAAAGTTGAGATAACAATCTACTTAAATTAAATGTCAAATTTAAACGTTGATAATATTTGATGGGAATTTTCCTTCAAATTAAGAAGTTTTGTATATGGTAAATTTGATATCAAATATAAAAGTATTTCTAATATAATTTTAAATTATTGTGTTAATGGTGAATTCTGACATTTGCTTAAAAAAAAAAAAAACTCTCTAATTGAGTGTTATATTTAATTTTAAATTTGTCAAATTTTAAAATTTATGATAAACTTGTCTCAAGGTATGATCAATACAAAATTTAACATTAGATTTTAATTAGTTGTTATTTTTATTTTTTAAGTAATTATTATAATATTTCATTTTTGATTTATTCAAATACAAAAGTTAACTTCTATAAGTTTCAAAATATAATATATTGGTAACAAAAAGTAGAAATATTATCGGAATTCATTATTAGTTGAAATATAAAATAAGATAATATTATTAACACAATTTTATATTAATTATAGTATTATCATATATAAATATATTGAAAATAATCTACCACTTTATAAAGTAATTTTTTTTTAAGTATAAATATCAAAATATAACATTAACACGTTAATTTAACATTTAACTGAAGGTGTTCCTATTGGTTTGCTCCTTTTGGTGTCATCAAAAGTAGTAATTCTTACCTTCTCGTGCTATCTACGACAATGCAACCCCGTCCTTATAAGAAATGCACTTTATTTAAAGCTAAGAGGTGTTTGATAAACGCATTGTATTTTGATTGGATTTGAATGAAATTTGTTTTTTAAATGTTGTATTTGGTTGAAAAGTATTTGTTTTGTATTTGAATGAAATGTGCGTTTGGATGAAAAATATTTAAAGTTAAAAAATTGATGTGATTGATAAAAGTAAAAATAAATGGTAGAATTAAAAAGTTAATGTGATTATTTTAAAAAATTTTATATAGTAATTATTTTCGTAACACTATTAAAAAATTTATATTTGATATAAAATTATATTATATTTGAATAAAATTAAAATGTAATTTTTTTATCAAACGACGCACCTACGGCCAACAAATTTTTTAGAAAAAGGTTTCCTCTGGGACAGCACGCGGCGAGAGAAATTTTAGGAGATTGTTTAGTGTGGCTCTTAACCCAACAGGGAGGATATTATTCTCCACCATATAATTTAATAAGATTACGTTTATTTAAATATTATGGCCTCAATTAACGGCTTTATCCAAATTCAATCCGGGGGAGTTTCGGAGGAGACTGAAAACATTATTTTTAGGTTAGAAAAAAGTTATTTTAGAAAATATGTTTGGGAGAAAAAATTGTTTGAGGTGAAAAAATAAAAAATTTTAAAAATTTTTTTAGAAAAAAAAATCAATATGGATATTATTTCGTTCATCTCGAAATTTTATGTAATTTAAAAAAAAATTATCTCATTTAGACTTATATACATAAAGTTATGAATTTTAAAATTTTGAGTTTACTGTAACGTTTTGGAGATATAAATAGTAAAAAGTAGTAAAATTTTGAAAAAAAGTTGATTTTTTAGGTTGAAAAACAGACCCCAAACGGACCCTTAATAAGATGAACCACTATACAACTTTTTTTTTTTTAAGATTCCGTTTATTTATATTACGTTTGAATGTAATATATTAAATATAATTTATATTTAGAGTAAAAATATTTACATTGTATTTATATGTATTTAGGTTTAAAGTATTTGAATTATATTTTAATAATAAATATGTGATGTGATGGGTAAAAATAAAGAGAAAAAAGAGAATATGTGATGTGATTAATAAAAGTAATAGAAAATGTAAAATAATGAATTATAATTATACTGAATTTAAAATGTAATGTAATTGATATTTGAATGAAATATTTTTATAATTAAATGAAAATTATATTATATTTGAATGTAACGTAAATGTAATACTGTTATTAAATAAAGGTAAAGCTTTAGGATAACTATTTATTAATTAATTTATCGTAAAGAAATACATCATTGTTACACAGTAAGATATCATACACACAATATATGTTTATTTATTATAAAATCTAGTCAAAATCATATGTATTTAATAACAAACAGTTTTACATCTATTAAATGGCAAAAAAGATAATTTTATTATATCAGTGCATTTTTTCAGGTCATGCAGTAGAAATCTCCAAGCATATATATATGGTAAAGTTCTTTTTCTTTGGACTGTCGTTTGTGGCACTTGTTGTCTTGTCCAAAGGAACTTTCCCTGCGGACGTATAGTAATTTCGTTGAAAGTACCTTTACCATTGAAAGCAATACTGTAATTTAAAGAAAACACACCCAGATATATATATATATATATGCTAATTTTTTTTTGGCTAAATTAAGAGTTAAAATCTGATCCTCTAGAAAAAGGTACAACTTGATTGTAGGTAAACAGTGGCAATAAACTAATCGGGGAGGGAAGTTGCTATGCATTTATTACGAGTGAGTAGTACCGAAAACATTAATTTTAAGAATAAACTCATATTTTGGTGAGTTGTCAACTTTTTTTTTTCCCTCTTGCATACTTTTTTTAAAAATTTCTTGAAAATTATATACATGCATTAGTAATCTCATTAATGATCAGTGTATCATATACTTATTCATTTTATGGATAATGAATATCAACTATCGGTTATGTATATATACTAGTTACTGAATATGTGTCTCTTTTATTGAGAAAAAAAAAACATTTTTTACAATAGTTTCATATTAAGCTACTTGAATGAATCATTTTCTCTACTATTTTCCAAGTAAAAAAATATATAAATAGGTATGTTGACACAACTTATAGTTTTGAACAACAGTACTTGTGCCATTTATATCTCCATATATAAAAAAAAAAATGAAAATGTTCTCATTGTATTTTTTAAAAAATTAATTAAATTGTTAACTAATTTTTTAATAGTTTTCATATTTTGTAATATAAAAAAGAAGTAACGTAACATGTTATTTATTTATATAGTAACTATTTTAAAACACATAATATGTTTCGGTTTCAAATTTCAGTGTAATCACAAATAATAATAAATTTTATGAACTAAAATATTAAGTAAAAAAACTCAAGGAAAACTTTAACTACTTAAAAAAAAAATTTCACAACTGTTTCACTTATTTAATTAATATACTTGGTTTTATTTTTTAAAGAGTACTTCGATTACATGCTTTAGGGGGGTGTTTGGGGTGATGCTTAGAGACATTATTTTTGGGTTGGAAAAAAGTTATTTTGAAAAATGTGTTTGGAAGAAAAAACTGTTTGGGGTGAAAAAATAAAAAATTTTAAAATTTTTTTTAGAAAAAAAAATCAATATGGATATTGTTTCGTTCTTCTCGAAATTCTATGCAATTTAAAAAAAATTTATCTCATTTGAACTTATATACACAAAATTATGAACTTTTAAAGTTTAGAATTTACTGTAGCGTTTTGAAGACGTAAATAATGAAAAATTATGAAATTTTAGAAAAAAGTTAGTTTTGGATGTTTGAAATTCTATTAAGCAATAAAGTGGAAAGGAAAAGGCGAGTCGGAGTAAAGGTGAAAGACTACATAGAAATATGTAATGGTAATCAATTTTAATATATACACATAGTAGGTTTATTAAAAACGTCAAAGGGGTTAATATTAAAAAAAAAAAAAAAAACCTATATGGTTTGGGGTGTAAAGAAGTATGATTTAGCCATGTTTATAGATTATTTGTTGTGAGGCAGGAAACGTTAATATCCTTTTCTCAATTGCCACGTTTTAAATTGTGATTTGGCCATGAAGTTTTGTTTTATATGCTATTTCATAAATTAATAATTTTAAAGAAATGTTTGTGAAAGCATAATATATGGTATCTTGTAAAATATAAATATATATATGCATATTTTATTTTTGAAAGATGGTTTAAACTTGGACTTGTAAAGTTAAAACAAGTTTTAAGTGATTACAATCTTATCGATTGAAGACCCGGTAGGTAATTTTTATACTATAGATCTATGTTATATGATAGGATATGCTCCAAAGAATGTCATTACAGAGACCAACCCCAGTTTCCGGATTCTCCAAATGTTTTAAAATGTGACAAACATAAGAGAGATTTTCGGAGGAAGAAGAAATGAGTTTGGGAGTGAAGAGGGAGTGCTGGCGTGGGAAAGTTTTGTTTTGAGGACAAAGCCATGGATTTGTGTGAGGTTTTGGGATTTGTTATATTGAATTAAACCCAATTCTTTGGGGTTGAAGAGGGTTGTAGTTGAGTGATATTTTGTATATATATCAACATCAGTGATAGAGTGTTGCATTGCTTAGTTTTCAATCTGAGACACCCAAGTGAATAAGAGAAGGACAATGCAAACTGCATAAGGAAAAAAGAGAGGATCAAGAAGAGAAAACTAAACTATTTTGGTAGAACAAGGGAAAAACCAATTAACGAACTATGTTTTATCATACTTATTAAAAGTTTTGAATTGCATAATAAAGTTTTATTATTGAAATCATTTAAAAATATTAAAACTATAATGATTAGATTAAAAAGTTAAAGATAACAATCTATCTATATCAAATGTTAAATTTAACATTATTCATATTTGATAGGAAATTTTCCATTAAGTTAAGAAGGTTTGTGTAAGTTAAATTTGACGTCAAATATAAAAGCATTTTTAATATAATATTAAATTATTATATTAATGGTAAATTCTGACATTCGTTAAAAATAAAAAGCTCTTTAATGAAGTGTTATATTTAATGTCAACTTTGCTAAATATTAAACTTCATAATCAACGTCCTATAAGGTATAGTCAATACCAAATTTAAAATTTGATTATAATTAGGTTGTCTTAAAAAAAAAAAAAAAAAGTAGTTATTACAATGTTTCATTTTTATTTATTCAAATTCCAAAGTTTGCTTTTATAAATTCTAAAGCATAATATATTAATAACAAAAAGTAAAAATATTATTAAAAATATCATTATTCATTAAAATATAAAATAAAATAATATTATTTTACATATTTTTATAATAAATATAATATTATTATACATAAATATATTAAAATAACCTATTACTCTATAAAATACTTTTTTTAAATTTAAATACAAAAATTTATTATTAATACATAAATTTAATATTTAATTGAAGGTGTTCTTGTTGGTGTGCTCCTTTTGGTGCCATCAAAAGTAGTAATACATGTCTTATCGTGCTATCTACACGATAATTCCCTCCATCATTATATGAAATGCACTTCATTTAAAGCTTTAAGTCCAACCAAGTTTCAAGAAAAAGGTTTCCTCTGAGACAGCACGCGGAAAGAGAAAATTTAGCGGATTCTTTACGTTACGTTTGATATTGTTTTTTAAATCTGTTATGTTTACAAATTTTCTGAATTTGATATCGTTTTGAAAACAATTCTGAGAATATTTCTGAAATTGTGTTTGGTTTTATTTTCTGAGTGTATATTTTGAGAAACAAAAAAGTGAAACTGTGTTTGGTTATATTTTTGAAAACCAGTCATTTTATAAGTATTCTATAAAAACATATTTATGTTTGATTTAAAAAAAATTATTATGAATAACGAAAATTAAAAATTAATAAAAATTTTTAATTGAAAAATGAATTAAAAATTAATAACCATAATATTTAAGTAATTACTATATCAATTAAATATTAATTAATCATAATAATTAATTACAAGTACATTACAAAGTAATTATTAATAGTTGAAGTAACATTTAACTAAAAATCATTAAAAAATGAGGTGGCTATGGCGGATGGAGTTCGGGTTCAGCTCGATTGGGTTCGCGAGGCTGGCATGCCTCGGTGTGGTGCGGGATATCGTTTGGGGTAAAGGAGAAATGAAAAAATAAAATCAGAGAAAACGACTTTTAGTCGTTTTGGGAGTAAAAGAGATTTTAGATTTGTTTTGAAATCTATTTTCAAAAATAATACAAACCAAACACAATTTCACACCGATTTTGAAATCGATTTCCTAGGAAATCGTGAAATCTGTTTTGAAAACAAAACAAAACACGCGCATAGTGTGGCACTTCACCCAACATAGAGGATATCATTCTCCAGTATATTATTTAAGTTATATTATTTAAATATCATGGCCTTGGCTTTATCCAAACTTAATTAATATAAAGAACCACTGTAGAACCTTTTTTAAAGCTTCAGCATAACTATATATCAATTAATTTGTCGTATAGAAATAAATCATTGTTATACAGAGGATCTCATACACATAATATACGTTTTTTATTATAAAATCTAATCAAAAACATATTACAGTAATGTATATAATAACAATCAGTTTTATGTCAATGCTAAAAAAGATAATTTTATTATATCAATGCAGTTTTTCAGGGCATGCAGTTGAAATCTCCAAGCAAATATATAGTAGAGTTCTTTTTCTTTGGACTGCAGCCTGTAGCACTTGTTGTCTTGTCCAAAGAACTTTCTCTGCGGGCGCATAGTAATTCATCTTTACTATTGGGAGTAACTTTGTAATTTAAAGAAAATACACACATATATATATATATGTATATAATAAAAGTTAAAACTTTTTTTTTTGCTAAATTAAAAGTTAAAATTTGATCCCTCTAAAAAAACGATACAACTGGGTAAACAGTGGAATAAACTAATCGGGGAAGGAAGTTGCTCTACAATTATTACGGAGTGATATTAGAAATATTAATTTTAATTCTAATTTTTGAGTATTAACTTATATATTAATGAGTTGTCATTTTTTTTTTCTTGCGTGTGCTTTCTTAGAAATTTCTTGAAAATTATATTCATGCATTATGTGAACTCATTAATGATCAGTATATCATATGCTTATTCATTTTATGGATAGTAAATATCAACTACTGGCTATTTATGTATACTAATTCCAGAAGATATATCTCTTTTATTGAGGGAAAAAAACATTTTTTTAAAATATTTTTTACAATAGTTTCATATTAAGCTACTTGAATGAATCATTTTCTCTACTATTTATATATAAGTTGGTATGTTAACACAACCTATGGTTTTGAACAACAGTACTTGTGACATTTATATCTCCATTTATAAAAATATGAAAATGTACTTACTGTATTTTTTAAAAAATTAATTAAATTTTTAACTAATTTTTTAATGATTTTCATATATCGTAATATATAAAAAAGGTAATGTAACCGGACAGTTATTTATTAAGTAACTATTTTATAACACATAATCTGTTTCGGTTTTATATTTCAGTATAAGCACAAACAATAATACATTTTATGAACTAAAATAATAAATAAAAAACGCAAGGAAAACTTTAACTTCTTTAAAAAAAAAAGTGTTTCATTTATTTAATTAATATATTTGGTTTTTTTTTTTTAAGTACTTGGATTACATGCTTTAGTTTTTTTATAAAAAAAAAAAAAAGATATAAAATGGGGTGCAAAGAGAGAACGATAGCGGTAAAAAAGCAATGAAGCGGAAAGGAAAAGGCAGGTAGGAATAAAGGTGAAGGACTACATCGAAAAATGTAAAAAGGTAATCAATATTAGAGCATGGTTGGACAAAATTTTGCCTTTTTCAAATATTTTTTTTTAATATTTCGTCACTTTTCATTATTTATATCTTCAAAATATTATAATAAACTCTAAATTTTAAAAATCTATAATTTTGTGTATACAAGTTTAAATGAGATGTTTTTTTTTAAATTATATAGAATTTCAAAAGGAAAAAAACAATATCCATATTGATATTTTAAAAAAAAAAAATTTTTAATTTTATATTTTTTTTACTCTAAACAGTTTTTTTGCTCAACATATTTTTCAAAACAATTTTTTTCTAACACAAAAAATATCTCCAAGTATTCTCTCAAACACCCTCTTAATATATGTGCATGGTAGGTTTGTAAAAAACGTAAAAGGAGTTATTAAAAAAGAAAAAACCGTAATTGGTTTAAGGTGCAAAAGAAGGATGAAGGGTGGGAGGAAAATAAAGCCTTGTGGTTAAAAGGAGTTATTAAAAAAAATGTTAAAAGATATTATGAGGCCGTTTGTTTTTATTTTCAAAAATGACTTTTCTTTTTAAAAAATATAGAAAATGAAAACGATCTTAAAATAACGTTTGTTTATTCAACGTTTTCAAAACCATTTCGAAAATATTGTTTTCAACTATGTTGTTTTTTTGGGTTTTTTGAAAACGAAAAAAAATTGTTTTCACTTTTTGTTTTCGTTTTCTCCTTCCATCTCCTCTCTCTCTCTCTCTCTCTCTAACTGTGCAGCGTCAGTAATGATCATGTCCAACGATAACATACATCTCCGACGAAAGCTTATGACCATAGGCTAGTGACGATAACGACGACCCCCTCGCGACGATAATTATCGATTTATTACCTAAATTTAACCATCACCGCTACCTAGAGCTCAGACCACCAATCTTTTCCACCCCTATCACTCATTGTAAACCTACCACCAAAGTTTTTTTTTTTTTAATTATGACTAATAATTTATTTTTTATTATTTTTTTAAAATTAAAAATATATATGTTTTTATAAGATACTCACTTATAAAATAAGTTTTCAAAATATATAACCAAACAAAATTTCATTTTTATGTTTTTCAGAATATACACTCAGAAAACATAACCAAACACAATTTCAGAAATGATCTCAACACAGTTTTCAAAACATTTTCATTTTCAATTTTTTTGAAAACAGAACACATTTTAAAATTAATACCAAACGTCACCTATATATTTGACCCATCCAACTCTATAAGTCATTTGACTTAGATCCAACTAGCCTATCTTGTAAGGCCAAACTTACAATTTTTCTTATTAATTAATACTTGTAAAATTATGTATGCTACAAATATATCCAAAAAGGACTAATTGATAGCTGAGGTGAAATATGAAAAGAATCCTTGAAAAGTAAACAATATGACAAGTCTTCCTTTGATTGTAGTCTTCTTTAATTAATGATTTCCCATTTTAATATTGAATACTTATGGGATGTTTGGTAAACGCATTGTATTTTGATTATATTTGAATAAAATTTATTTGAAATTTTTATATTTGGTTGAAAAGTATTTGTTTTGTATTTGAATGAAATGAGTGTTTGGATGAAAAGTATTTTAGAGTTGAAAATTTGGTGTGATTGGTAAAAATAAAGATAAATAGTGGAGTTGAAAAGTTGATGTGATTATTTTAAAAAACTTTTAAATAATAATTATTTTTATAACACTGTTGAAAAATTTGTGTTTGGTGTAAAATTATATTACATTTTAATAAAATTATTTTTTTTCTAAACGACACCTTAATTATTACCAAAAAAAAAAAAGAATCTTAATTAAATTTCCTAGTACATGCATCCGAGACTAACGACTTTGACCCAACTGACCCACATTACGTGGATTCCTACCAATTGTGCTATTGACTCTTTAAGTCATCGTCCAAAAACCATTCATAAAAAGAAAAAAAAACTGTAAAAGAAAATTTATCCCTTATTTTCGCCTTCTTTGGCCAACTGAGAAGAGATCTGCAACTCGAGCTTTCGAGCTATGGCGGGGCAGGTGATTTCGGTTTGCCTAAACCAGCTTAAAGTTATAAGTGGATTGGTAGCTAACGGAGCCTTAGACCAGGCGGGAGCATCCGCATTTCAAATGATAGCAGAACAATTTATCTCAATCAAGGATGTCGAGAAAGGAATCGAGAAGCTCAGAAGCAATCTCACCGCCATTCAAGCCGTGCTCTCCGACGCCGAGAGAGAACAGATCGAATATGCCTCCGCCCGAAACTGGTTGGACAACCTCGAGAAAGTTTCTCAGGACATAGCAAGTGCGTTGACCGAGTGGATTGCAGCCATTAGCAGCTCAAGTGCGAACCAAAATGAAGAAGAAAGAGGTGAAGATAGTTATGCCTCTCCTTTGAAGAAGGTACTCTATATGTTCTCTAGTTATGCCTCTCCTTTGAAGAAGGTATTCTATATGTTCTCTAGTTATGCCTCTCCTTTGAAGAAGGTACTCTATATGTTCTCTAGTTATGTCTCTCCTTTGCAGAAGATACGCTATATGTTCTCTAGCCTATATTCTCGGTTTTGTAGTACTCCGGTCCGCCTAATTGTTCTGCGTCTTAACATGGCTTCGAAGATAAAAGAATTGAATGAAAGATTAGATGAGATTGCCGATCAGAGAAGTAAATATAGTTTTTGAAACGGCGACGGTTGTTAAAAAAGGCAATCAATGTAGGCGTAAGTCTACTTCTTTCGTCGATCTGAGCAAAGTGTATGGTCGAGATAGAGAAATGGAAGTTTTGATTAGAAAGTTGTTGAGCGAGGATGCTAGTAATAGTGAAGATCGGAATGCATTTGAGATCATTTCGATCGTGGGGACAGAGGGAATTGGCAAAACCACTCTCGCGCAACTTGTTTGTAACGATAGCGAAGTTAAGAGTCATTTTGTTAAAATAATTTGGATATGTGCCTCCGATCCTTTTGACAAGACGAAAATTGTGAAAGCAATCATCGAAGCTGTTGACGGTAGAGCTGCCGACTTAGTTGAAATGGAATCTTTCTTCAACGGATCCATACTTCTATCGAAGAAAAGAGGTTTTTTCTTGTCCTAGACGATATGTGTAATGAGGGAGCGACGAAATGGGAAGCGATCGAGGAAGTGCTAAAGAATGGTGCTGCAAGAAGTAGGATTTTAGTGACAACCCGAAAGGAGGAAGTTGCGGTTATGATGAGATCAGTAGAAGGTAACAAGATTGCCTTAGAGGTTTTGCCTGAGCAAATTGCTGGCTGAGTTCCAAGGTTTGAATATCCTTTATTGCTCCTTCTTTCAGCAATTATTTTGCTCTTTTTACATTTAACCAAGATGATTTGATTATTATTTTACCCTGAAACAGGACTGCCTAGCCTAGGTGAGAGGAAAGAACAATACTAGCAGCCCGTAACTTAGGCCCTCGTCTCCAACCAATTGCCAACCCATGCATGCAGATTTATTGAGCCAAAATTCTCTCCAGCATGAAATGTCTTCAGGGCATATATAATAATGGCTTCGCAGCAAATTGTGCACGTTCTTCCCTTAGAATTTTATTCTGAAATTTGAGAGAGTATTTTGCTTGTATTTGATTTTATTTTCTTCTTACATTTTTCATCTCATGAGTTCTTTTTAGAATTTTGTGAGATGAATTGCAAGTTAGGCTAGACGCTTGGTAAGGTTAGTGAGGAATTCATATGTTAAGTGATCTAATTTAGATTTGGTTTTCATGTTTGTTTTACAAATTTTATATGTATTAGTAAATTAAATTTGATCTCATTTTCTATTTAAAATATTTTGTGTTAATTTTTCATATAAATTCAGTCATGCTTTGTTTATATCATATTGTCATATATCTGTTTTGACAAGATTTGCTTTATGAGTTGTTTTTTACTGTAAAACTGCTAAAATGTATTTTATCAATTTTAGATCATTTATAACGATAAATTCGTTTAATTCAAATGTAAGAAATTTAATCCACTTGAACACATTTGTTTTTTTTTTTAATTATTAAGTTTAAATTCTAAATTTTTGATTGTTTGTTTGAGATCTAAAACTTGTAACTGAATTATAAATTGAAGTTTAGATTTGAATTAGAGAATGAAGCATATAAAGGATTAACGGCGTCTCATCTCATTAATTATTGAGCTTTTCTACATTTAATTCTCTCTTTTATATTTTAGATATTTTCTCTTTCCAAACAAAAATCCACCAAAATATTTTCTCTTTTTGTCATTTTATTTCCCTATCTTTTTAAAAGTTCATTTCACTAATATTATTTATTTGTTTTATTATCTTTTTATGGACACAACCGCCTGATTTAACTAATATTATTTATTTGTTTTATTATCTTCTTAAGGATACAATCGCCCGATTTATGTTATAATTGACGAGTGCATCTTATAATTGACTACTTTACGAGTATATAATTGGATGTTAATCAAATTTTGATACCGTTACAGGGAGGTGTCAAAAGCAAATCTTACTTTTTAATTTATTTTTATTTTTATTATTTTTATTAAAAAATCCTCTCTTTCAGGGAAAGAAAAAACGGTAGATATATGTATATTCAAACCTTTTTTTTCCTTTACAGTTTGTTATTCATTTTTTTTAACGTTTAGTAAAAAATTTATATCTCAAACTTTTTTTCATTTTTTCTTTTTACATTTCTTAATTTTTTTCTTTTTACATTTCTTAATTTTTTTTCTTCATTTTCAAAAAAAAAAATAGAGAGAGAGAGACAGAAATTTCATTTTATTTTTCTTTTTTAGCATTTTTTTTAATTTGACAAATTTAGAGCGTGTTTGGTAACGTTTCCGGAACTGATTTCACGATTCCCTAGGGAATCGATTTCAAAATCGCTTAAAAATCACGTTTGGTTAAGCTTGATTTTGAAAACAGATTTTAAAATCTATTTTTATTATTCTCGGTTTTTACATATAAGTTAGAAAACGAATTTTAATCGTTTTCATTCGTTTTCAGTCGTTTTCGAAGCCTTCCCCGTGAGCTCGCCTCCTCTCGCCTCCAGCACTTTCTTTCTCTGTTATTCATCGGCGGCGGCTGAATGTAACTACTTACATTTTCCATTGAAGGTAACTACTTACATTGCCCAGGATTTGTTGGGTCTGAAGACGTCCGGGATTGGCTCGCCATGTTATCTGAAGTTTACCAAGAACATTACTTCCCTCAACTTTCATTTGTGCAGAACCTTGTGACGACAATTTTAACCGATAAAGATAGTTATATATTCCTCCACCAGATTTGATGAGAACTGATGGCTTAATTGCATCTCTGATAGATATATATATATACATATATATATATTTTAAAAGACATAAAAAAAGAAACCAAAAATTAATCAAAAAATAGAGGTGAACAGAAAGAAGAAGACAAATTATGTGTTGAGTCCCGAATGCTTGATTTCAAAAGATAAACATGCCACTCACCTTGCCTGAGAATTAGTTTCAGTGTGGTGTTCATCTGCTTTTAATACTGTTGCGCTCCAATGAGGAGCTGGTTCAAACTCAACTTGATCCATAAAAAGGTTTGATTTCGTATGATTTTCAATACAAGCTTCCAAGAATGTAGTTTCCTGCAGAAGAAATTAGATTATCGATGGATAGTCAGAGGCCAAACGAGTTCAAGCATTCAAGGATTTAGTATTATACAAACTTTCACTTATGAATTGGCATTCAGATAATAGTGGACAAGACTAGAACTCGTTCCTTGATTGTAAGGAAATAATTTCCCACACTAACAAAAACAGCTCAAAGAGAAAAAAATGTCAGCTTTCCTCTTACAACTAAACAGCTTTCATGAATATGAAAATCAAGTATTACATCCTTTGTATCAGTCTACAGTCTCATTAATCAAGCATATATATATATATATATATCAAAGATAACGAAGCCAACGTCCGTAAACTTGCATTGACAAAATAGTTCAACATTTACATACCTTAACAACCCGAACCTGCAAAACAAAAGACAATATTTTTTTAATTGATATTATAAATTGTTTAATATTATTGATATTAATTTTTAATTAAAATTTTTTATTAATTTTTGGTATTTATAATATTTTTTTAATTAAATATAAATATATTTTCATTGACTTACTATGCAATGACTAGTTTTCAAAAATATAATCAAATACAATTTCATTTTTGTATTTTTTAAAACATACGCTCAGAAAATAAAACCAAACACAGTTTCAGAAACGATTTCAGATCAGTTTTCAAAACGATCTCAAATTCACCATTTTTGAAATCTCAACAGATTTTAAAAATAATATCAAACGCTACCTTAATTTTCTGTTTAATTTTGTATTTGTTTTAGAACTGTGTAGTTTAGATTTTTCTTTTGTAGCTAGTATAACATTAGGCTGACACTTAGGTTAGTTTATAGGCTTTTACCATAGGTTGGTTTTTGACAATAAATTAGAATAAAATTTAAAGACTTCTAAAAATTAGTTTTGGGAATATTGTAATTTCATGAAGACAAAAAATCTAAAGAGGTTCTGTCTAGGAAATTAGTTTTGAAGGAGTCCTCGTCTCACTAATTTTTTTTTAGAGCATTCTTAGAGGATATTATTTGCGATAATTATACGTTTGTTGTTTACCAAGCTAATAACATGAAGTAAAACAAAAAAATAAATAAATAAATAAAAGCAAATAAATAAAAAACAAAACAAAACAACAACTTATGGGATATGTGTTGATTCAATTGGAAGATGTTTCATCAACAAGTATTCTTAAATTTTGTCCAACATGATTTTAAGCCACTTTATAGTGCTTGCTGAAGATTCAAAGATTTGCTAAGTAGGTTTCCCTTTCATAGTTTCTCTAAAAAATGTTGACTTAAAATCTTCTTTGATGGCTTATACAATACAACTAGAGAATGTATTGAGAAGGTTGATGGTACCACCTCTTTATACCAACAATCTTTGAAAGAAGCCTATTACATGCTGGAAGACATGGCAGAGTTTGATTATTGGAGAAGGAATTATTCAACAAACAATCAAGTTTGGGAGAACAATTTCAATAATGAAGAATCATGCGTTGATCCCTAGCCTTAAGTCATGGAATCATTCATCGAATTTCAAAACTACGATGTTCAATTTATAGAAGAAATGGTTCAATCTAACAAGAAGTTGGATGACAAGATAGAAGAAATGAGAACCACAGGGCATATTGTAGCAATAGGGGATCATTTTGATGAATTGATTGCATCTACTCTTACAACAGATGCACTAATAGAAAACATGCAAGATTGCCAAATTGAGAAGCCAACACCAAAAGAGGTGCACTTAGAGTTGTTTCATGACATTGAATCTCTAAATGATGAAGGGATTGAGGACTTAATCACCAAAGAAAAGTCACTAAAAAAGTTCTAGGTACCTAACTTGTTGTGCCAACACTAATAATTCAAGATCATTTTTATAAAGATCCTATGTGGCCAACTCCTTCGGTGCCATCATTAGCATCAATAATTAGAGTCTACCAAGCACAACATATAAAACCAAATCATGTTGGAGCTACATGCTGATTTCCACATCTTATCAAGCTTAAGGGCATCAATAACCAAAACTCATATATGATGCTGTACAACACTTACTATGGGTGAAAGCCACTCTTTAACGAGCCCTTCTCCAAAAGTCAAGCTATTGACTATAAACCAAGTGCTTCTTAGATGGCAAACCCAGCTTTCTAAGCTTTTTACTTGTCTAGTTTAATTGTCAATAATGTCACGTTTTTGTGTTTTCATTTTGTTTTATTCTATAGAAAGGAGCAAACCACCAATCCAAACCACCGCTAGTGAAGGGAGTTTTCTTAACTTTTCCTTGATTTCTTGATAACACAAGACATTGAGGACACTGTCTGATTTTGGTTGGGGGTAGTGTACTTATTCATGCACAAGGAATTTTATGTTTGTATAAATAATTTTAAGTCAAAATATGTTGTAGCTGTCTAAGCGTGAATCTTAGGATGTTTGTTTGAGTCAATTGTGATCATTTATTACTAAGGAATAACTTCAGAGTACTTGCGTATGTTATCAAACCTTGTGGTAAGATGGTTGTAAAAGCACTTTGGTTGAGAAAAATTTCCAAGTTCAATTATTTCATTTTTGTGAGTTGTGAGTGAAGAGAAAACAATTTTTGAACGTTCATTGATATTAAAAGTCATTTAAAATCACTATTTGGAATACCATTATACAATTTGTACATATGATTGGTACATTTGTTGAACGGATGAATCTTTGTTAGTTAGGAACTTTTCTGTTGTAATTTTTTTAGTTTCTTTTTATAAATAATTATTTGTGATCTTATGTACATACAAACAAAAACAAAACAAAAAAGAAACAAAAATAAATGCAAAAATAAAAAATAAGTGATAATATTCATTATTTTTGTTATCTTTGTTGTGTTTTTTTTTCCCTCAGTTTGTTAGTTTCTTCCAGACTTTGATGAAATAGGTTTATTATTTTTTGATCAATGTCTATATATCTGCTTGTTCTAAATTGCCTATCTCACAATTGAGTGATTACTGATCCATTTCTAACTCCATGAGAGATAGACTTTACACCAAAAATTTTTCCAACACCCGTGAGGACAATGGAGTGGATGCATCCGATTGGAAAATTTTCAAAACTAAGTGCGTTTTGAGTTATGGTAAAGAAGGTTTCATTTTGAAGCACACACACGCCTCTAATTTATGACTAAAATAATCTTTAATAGCATCATTTGATTTCTCACTAACATTTTATTTAAAGTGTTTTGATAGCTTTGTAAGGTTTTGACTCGGTCTTATTCATCTTAATATGATTTTTCTTGTGCTTGAATTGTTAGATACTAGCAATGAACTGATTGAGAGTTATGACAAATGTACTGAAATAAACTTATGTTTATATCATTTTTTTTAAATAAAATAAATTTTAATTAAATATTTCCATCATTTTGATTCAAAATATTTTATTTTGGAAATATTTAGTTTTAATTTATTTTATTTAATTGTAGTTTTATTTGCCTTTATTTTTGTTTATTTTTGCCCTTCTTTTCTTTTTCTCTTTCTTTTTCTGCAGGTGCCTCCAGCCCCTCTGTCGTGCAAGATCTGTGGGCATTGACTTGGGCCCGTGAATTCAGCCCGCTTTTTTTTTTTTTTTCCCTCCCAGCTGGTCCGCTTCTTTCTCTTCCTCTCCAGGTGGGTCGCGTGATCTTGGTCCCTTGTCTACAGCCAATTGCCATCTCTTGGATGTAGATTTCTTGGGTAAAATTCCTTCCAGCACTAAATGTCTTCTGGGCATATGTAATGATGGCCTCTCATGCCCGCTCTTCCTTTAGAATTTTAGGCTGAAATTTGGGAGAGTATCTTCCTTGTGTTTTATTTTATTTTCTTCTTGCATTTTTTATCTCATGTCTTTTTAGAATTTTGGAGATGAATTGTAATTTAGGCTAGACATTTGATGAGACTGGGGAAGAATTTATATGGTGAGTGATCAAATTTGGATTTAGTTTTCATATTTGTTTTACAAATTTTTTATGTTTTAGTATATTAAATTTCTTCATCTCATTTTCTATGCAAAATATTTTATACCAATTTTTTATATAAATTCAATAATGCTTTGTTTATGTTATATTGTCACATATTTTGATTAGATTTGTTTTATGAGTTGTTATTTGTTATAAAATTGTTAAAAAATATTTTATTGATTTTGGATAACTTATAACGATAAATCTATTTAGTTCAAACGTAAGAAATTTAATTCACTTGAACACATTTATTATTTTTGTTGAGTTTAAATTCTAAATTTTCTGATTGTTTGTTTGGAATGTGAAACTTATAACTGAATCATAAATTGAAGATTGGATTTAAATTGAAAAACGAAACTATTAAAGGATTCACGACGCTTCACCTCATTTATTATTGAGTTTTTCTACACTTAATTCTTTATTTCATATTTTAGTTATTTAGTCTTTCTAAACAAAAATCCACCAAAAATATTTTCTCTTTTTGTCATTTATTTCCCTGTTTTTTTAAACATTGGTTTCACTAATATTATTTGTTTGTTTTATTACGTCTCTATACAATTGCTCAATGTATGCTACAATTGATCGTTTTATGTGTGTATCTTTAGGTGTTAATCGATATATATAAGTGATTAGAAAATAAATAATAATTTGTGACAACTTATATAGACAAATCGTTACATATTAAAAATGTTAAAAAATGATTCTCACAAACAAAAGGTTAATTTAATCACAATGGCACTCACTTGTTGGCAGAACTTAACATAATCCACCTCTTCAACTTTTCTTTTCTTTTATTTTTAAACAAGTACTAATACTTGAATTTTATTTTGGAAAGAAATTGTATCTTAATTATAGATATTTTGAAAGCAAACTGTATTTTAATTAAAAGATATATAACACAAATTATACTTTAATCAAATATAGCTATTTTGGATGTATTTTTCACTCTAAATAATATTTAATTATGATTTTAACCTTAATTAAAGCTCACATGATTTGAATGCGTTTAATTTCTATTCTTTCTTTTAATGATATACTAATAGAGATGTCATTTTCTTAACAATAACATTCGGGAGAATATAGCGTATAAAATTAAAAATCAGAAATCAACTGGAAATTGAGAGAATATAAGTTAAGTATCATTTGTAAAAATAATCTTATAATTGATTTTTTTTTAAAACAAAGCTTTAATTTAGTTTAACTTAAAGAACTTGACTGACTTTGTTAAAAAAGAAAAAAGAAAAAAAAAACTAAACCAAGCTAAATCTGGGTTCTAGAAGAACCATTGCATTTGCATTAAATTTCAATACAATTAAGTTTTTATTAAAATACAAAAAATATTACTTTCAAATATCAAAATATTAAAATTTTAAATCTAATAAACCATTATTACTATTCTACTTTTTTTTATCACTTTTATCAACCACACTTTCTCTCTCTCTTTTTTTATCTACTTTTATTAACTATATCATATACTTAATATCTAAATACAATTCAACTACAAAATATCTAAATACATATTATATTTAAATATAATATAAATTTAAAATATGTAATGCCTCATTTATTTACTGTATTTCATTCGTATTACATTTAAATACAATGTAATTTTCATCTAAATGTAAAAATATTACATTTAAAAACTAATTACATCACATTTTAAATTCAATATAATCACTATTTATTATTTTACTTTTTCTATTATTTTTAGTAATAACATTACATACTCTCTTTTTCTCTCTCTTTTTTTCTCTTTATTTTTATCCATCATATCACATATTTACTATTTAAATGTAATTCAAAAACTTTTTATCTAAACATGCATTGTATTATATTTATGGAATCTTTGGTAAGTGTATTACATTTGCATTGCATTTAAATACAATATATTGAATATAATTTATATTTATGGGAGTATGTAATGTTATTTATTATTTAGATATAATTCAAAAACTTTTTATCTAAATATGCACTGTATTGTATTTATGGGATGTTTGATAAGTATATTACGTTTAAATACAATACATTGAATATAATTTATATTTGATGAAAAGTATTTACATTATATTTGACTACAATGTATGTTTGGATGAAAAATATTTGAATTGTATTTAAATAATTAATATGTGATGTGATGGGTAAAAATAAAAAAAAGAAAAAAATATATGATATAATTAATAAAAATAATAAAATAATAAATAATAATTGTATTAAATTTAAAATGTGATATAATTATTATTTAAATATAATATTTATATGTTTAAATAAAAAATAAAATTATATTTAAATATAATATAATATAATATATAAATAAATAAAATATTAATATTTAATATAATATTAATAAAATATTTTATCCGAACGTTTCATAAACGCGAAACAAGAGTTGTTGAGGAATGAAAGCTAGCTGGTAATCGTTGTTACTTGCAATGAAATTCCAATGGGACCCACCTTTCAACTGGAGACTTTCGATGTCCGCTAATTAATGCGGACCTCGTAAGGATAAGGACGCATTAATGGCATCGATGTAGGCGGTGGAAGACAACTCAAAAGTGCAATGCAAAGAGAAGTTCCGATGCAGATCACGGAAATTTCCTTAGAAGCACAATTATATGTATATATAATTGTGTTAATCTCAAGGAAATTGTATATAGATTATTGGGCTAATTTCACGAAAATTTCTTGGATAAAATATTTATATGTACATATAACCCATTAATAAACAGTAAAAATCAATTACCAGCCATCTGTATTTGATAAAAAAATATTAATAACAAATGAGCAAAATAAATGAGGAAAAAAAAAAACAAAACAAAACAAAACAAAGTCAAAATCGAACTTGAACTAGCGCATATCTGTTTATCTATTTAAAATTTTAATTTAAAATTTTCATTTTAAATCGATATATTAAATGTATATATATCAAAATTTTTTCACTAATGACTTTAATCTTATCTTTTCTCTTTGACTAAACATATTCTAAGAGAGTTGAAACGATCTGTAAAAAGATTTTGATATACATAAATATTTGTTAGGAGAGAAAAAATAAAAAAAAAAGAAAAAAGGCTTAGAGAATGGATTAATAATCCTTCTAAACATTTTAGCTTCTAGATAACAAAATTCAAATAAAATCTTTCTTTTTCTCTTTTTCTTACGGTCAAACAAGATAAATGATTTTTGTCTTATTTTCCTTAATTTTTATATTAAAAATCACAAAAGAAAAGAAAAAAAAAAAAAGCTCCTTCCTTTTTTATTTCTTTCATTTAAACTATCTATCACTGCTTCATATTTTCTCTTGGTACACTAGGGGGTATTTAGAGAAAATATTCAATTTTAATTTTAATTTTACACCAAACACAAATTTTACAATAATATTACGAAAAAAATTACTATTTAAAACATTTTTAAAACAATCACATCAACTTTTTAATTCTACTATTTATCTCTACTTTTACCAATCACATCAACTTTTCAATTCTAAAATACTTTTCATCCAAACACACATTTCATTCAAATACAAAACAAATACTTTTCAACCAACTACAATATTCAAAAAATAAATTTCATTCAAATACAATCAAAATGAAATACGTTTACCAAACGCCCCTGAAATTCTCCAGCATAATTGATTTGTCGCTGGGAAAAGTAAATCAATCCAAATATGATATATTTTTTCCCCTGAGAATTCACATGGTCTGTTGCAAGTAGAAATCATCTACCAGCTTCCTTCCCCGATTAAACGTGCAGTCTATTGCATTAATGCATATTTAATGCTAATGATTCAATGGATTATACGAATTGCTATATGTCTATATATGAATATTATTAAAATTTAATTAAGAAGATCGTGGCAAGGAAAAAAATTATATAAATATTTAACATGATTCTATGATGAATGTTTAACAATTTAAAAGGAAAACAATAAAGAAGATTTACTAATAAGTTAAGAAAATTATAAACAGATTCCTTATAAATATAACTATAGAGTCTAATTAGTCAACAAATCTTTAAAATCAAATTTTTTAAAAAAAGATATCAAATTATTATTATTATTTAGTAAGATATCACATCAATTACAGCTACTTGTTATTATTATTATTTTTAAAAATATATTAACAAACACTTGCAACGAAATTCCAATGGACTTACCTTTAAATAAAGACTTTGATGTCCGCTAATTGATGTTGTCCATAAGGATGCATCATTATAGACAGTGGAAGACAATTAAAAAGTATATTATTATAAGGATGTATTATTATAATGATGCATTGTTGATATTATCCATGTTAAAGATAAAGGTGCATCATTATAGGTGGTAGAAGTCAATTAAAAAGTATATTATTATAATGATGTATTATTGATGTTGTTTAGTTGTGTAATACTAATAAATACTAGAAATCAACTACCTGCCATTCTGTATACAAATCTAAAACTTACATGTAAAATATTATGAAAAAGAAAGGAAGGAAAACATAAAAATAAAAAAGTCGAAATCCAACTTGAACTAGCCTTTGTTTATTGAACTAGCCTTTGTCTATTGAACTAGCCCTTGTCTGTTTATTTGTTTATGCATATGCAGAAAAATTATCGGCAAATATAGGAGATCTATTTTCTAACACTAAATTTCCTTTAAAATAAAAAAATAACACTTTTTTTTTTTGACGAAAAGTTTACCGGGAAATTTCTTGGCAAATGGAGAGTTTGACTTGTTTAACTTACGCGGTAAGTCTAGCTTTAAAAATGCGCGTACCAACATAACTCTTTTATTTTTATTTTTATTTTTATTTAAATAAATCAATAAAAATTTTAATCAATTTTAATTTAAAATTTTCATTCTAGACTGACACATCGAATGTATTTATGTCAAAATTTTTTTACTAATCTCTTATTTTTATCATATTTATTTTATTAAACTTATTTAAAGAGAGTTGAAATGATTTAAAAAAAGATTTTGATATACATAATTATCTGTTAAAAGAGAATAAATAAATAAATAAAAACTTAGAGAATGAATTACTAATCCTCCTAAATATTTAGCTTCTAGATAAAATAATTCAACTAAAATCTTTTCTTTTCTTGTTCTTACAACAAAAAGATGGATGATTTTTATATGAAATGCGCTTTATTTAAAGCTAGGCGGAGTTTGGGGGAGAGTGTTGGAGATGTTATTTTTGGGTTGGAAAAAAATTGTTTTAGAGAATGTGTTTGGAAGAAAAAACTGTTTGAGGTGAAAAAATAAAAAGTTTTAAAAATTTTTTTAGAAAAAAAAATCAATATGGATATTGTTTCGTTCCTCTCGAAATTGTATACAATTTAAAAGAAAATTTATCTCATTTGGACTTGTATATAAAAAATTATAAATTTTTAAAATTTAGAATTTAATGTAATATTTTGAAGACATAAATAATAAAAAATAAGAAAATTTTGGAAAAAAAATGAAAATTTATACTGCATTTGGGACACGCATTTGAACAGCTTTTCGTTTAAATGCAACGCCATTTTCCCCCAAACACAAAAAAATTGCATTTGAATGCAATACTTTTTAACAATTAGCACAATTACATTTACTATTCATGAGTTAAACAACCGGTACACAGTTTTTCAAAACAAAAATTATATAAAATGATTTCACGTATCCTGTTCACGGACTTGACCTTTGTTCTATTCCCTGCCTCACCCCTCTGCAGCCAAGATTTTCCCTCTGTAATAAAATTTTTTTCACTTAAATACGGCATTCAATTCGTGAAGTCCGTGTAGTCAAATCCCCCCAACCTCCCAAAAACGACAACAAGTTTTTGCCGTTCCTGCCTTTCTTTTTTTTTCAGTTCACTACGCCAACATTACGACCTTCCCAAAAACGTTTGTTTCGCACCTTCACCGAACCTCCCAAAAACGACGAGCGACGACAGCTAAAGACACCGTCCCACAGCAAGCAAAGCAGAGTATTTGCTCTATTACCCTGCCTTTTTTTTCAATTGTTTGCTGTAATCCCCACCTGCAATTGAACAAATATATACCCTCTGAATATTAAAACGAATAACGCCGATTTTTTCGTTCGGGAGTTAATAGCAGTCCAGATTAGCTTCCGCAGCCAGCAGAAGCATTCCACCAGCGTGAAGTTAATCATCTCCATCTATTCGGCCTCCCAGCATAGCCCTTACCGGCCCCCTTTTCTGTCTGAGGCAATCAATCGGGGTTGTCGGCGTTTAGGGCTACCGGACAGAAAAAAGGTATGTGCCCACATTGTCTAATGTCTGTCTGTGGATGGTTTTCATGGGGTTTGAAGTCGTGTATTTAGCACAAAAAAATTATTGGCCGGACGACTTCAACAGATGTTAGATGATGATGGTTGATTAACCGTGCATTTTGCATTTTGCATTTTGCCGTATGCATTTGTGTCTGAATCCCTAACCATCTGTACTTCACAGAGCATAAATTCTGTGAACAATAATGCAAAATGCAAAATGCATAATGCAAAATGCAATAACTACACGCTTTTTTTCACTTTAGCTGAACATTCGGAATTTTAAATCCTGTGCCGTGTGTGCTTGAGAATGCATATATATTGGAATGCAGTTTATGTAACTAGTTTATGGAGTGCGTTTGGCATACTGTGGTTTTATGTAATGTAAAAGGCAATTACAGGGAATGCAGTTGATGTAACCAATTCGTTTATGCAGGGAAGTCAAAATTTTTCACATGTACTTATTTTTGCTGTATTTGAGTAAGAAGTTGAAGTTTGTGTGGATTTATACAATTTATGGCATACTGAGCAACTGTTGCCGAACGGTTAGTACCTTTACAAGTAAATGTGGCCATTTTACAAGTTAATTTACAACTGTGTTCGGTTTAAAGGCTTATGTGTTATGTTACACTTTGTTTATGTGCATTTCTGATGATCTTAGAAGATGTTGTAAACAATTGGTTCAATACTGTAATGTTGTCAACGTTTTGTTTTTTATTGTGAACATTCATACATCTACTAACACAGAGTTTTTTTTTATGGATAGAGGTGGTCATTTTATTGCAATTGACAATTTTTATTGCATTCAAGAGCCAAGTTGTGTAAAGGTCGTTCTCCTCTATCACTCCTTCAACGGGAAAGGCGTAGCTTGCAAATTCCATCAGTAGAAGCGGTAAGCTCTAAACCATGCTAGTCTGTTATCTATTGTCGTTTTGAATTTTTCTATCACTCCTTATTTCCATTGTAGCCAATTGCTTAACTTACAAAGTCGACCAATGTGGCACTCCCTATTAATGGATGGCACATTCACTGTTGTGTGATTTATTTTTTAACCCATTTTTTGGTTGAACCACGTTCGGCACCGATTGTATATCCAGTTTATGGGACTTTACATATTACCAATTATTGGACTCGAGCACTCTTTGCTCCGCTAAACCAATATATCCGTTTTTTGCTTGCAAAGGTCTCGGCGAATTGCCGTTTTTAGTAACCAGCTCCCAAATTTTTCCCAGCTATACAACTAATCCGTAACCACGAGTACACAGTTGGAAGCTCATTCCTATTGTGGCAAACCATGTAGTATTCAACCGAGTCGACGATCTACTCGCAATTGGAAAAAACGACATTCCCATCACATTAAAGACTTTCCTCAGCGAAAAATTTTGCGGTCCACATTGTCAGCCGCCTCACAAGTTCGTTGTACTGAAGCCGAGAGTTCAGTCGGTTCAAACACGGTAATCAAGTAGCTTTTTTTTTGCATAAATACATGATGATGATTCATGGAATGACATCTTAAGTCTGTATGTGGCTATGATTATTGTCATATTACTTACAAACGTGCTGCAATTACGTAGATGCCACGACGAAAAGACAGTTACAAATGGACTGAAGAGAATGAGTTCCTACTACTTTCCCGTTTGAGTACGTTCAAGAACACGCATGGTGGTAGATTTCCTCCACCTAAAACACTAGAGGAATGGGGAACTGAATTTATTCCCCCTTGCACATACAAACAGCTAAAATCCAAAAAAGAAAGAATGGCTAAGATATATAGATGTTGGAAGGCATTAAAGGCACACACTGGACTTGGTTATGATCTACAGACGAAGTCGATTAGCTGTTCAAACGACGTTTGGCAAAGCTTCTTAGCGGTAAGTATATATGGGTTGTATGATGCACAGCTGTAAATTGTGTTTGTATTTTATTGCAGTTTGTGGTGTGTAAGCATTGGTTAGGTAAGCATAATCATGTGGTACCAACTTTTTGCAGCAATATGGCTCAGATGCTCGTGAGTTGCGCTACGAGGGTCTAAAGTTCGAGGAATTGTACTACAATATCTTCGACAACCATGTACCAACTAATGAATACATGGTCGGTGTGGGGACAAATGTAGACCTTGCTACAGAGTTATCATCAGACCATGATTCAGGTAATGATGACGAGCCTTTTCATGATGAAGAGAGGGATGTAGGAGGTTCTTCTAAACATAAGGAGCTGTATTCAATTCGAAAGCAAAAGTTACAAAATGATACTATTATGGCGCAAGCAATCCAACAGATATCCACCCATCTAGTTGAGCGTACTGCAAAACGATCACGAACGGATTCGGGAGACTACGGAGGTTCTCGAGATGCCATCGCTGCATGTGAAAAAGCTATGTTACAACTGGGAGTTAATGTCGGGAATGTAGTCAAAATGATGCGTTATTTCTACGACAACCGTGCTTGGATACCTACCTTCCTGGATTGTACTGATGCAACAAGACTGGCATTTGTAAACGACACATTAGGCCGAATAAGTGCTCCGCAACAACCCAACTACCCTCCATTTCCACCGGAAGATCCTAATAACTAGAATATTATCCCATTGCATTTTAACAATTTTATTGATTGCTTTATGTTATTTATATATATATGTATCGTAAACTTGAACTTATTACCATACCATTTTCATTGCCATTATTTACTAGTTATGCGATTTTATTTCAATTGATGGACAACTACTCCTTCAAAAAGTAAGTTGCTTTTGTGTTTTTTCAGTAGTTGATATAAATATGTTGATGAAAATGTAGGTTCATGACATGTCACACCCAACTGAAAATTCAACCTTAAATGCAAAAGTGGATAGTGGTAGTGAAAGTGATAGTGATGATAAGGAGACTTTGGCCTTTGCGACATGTCTACTTGTTGCTGCTTACAGGATGAATATAAGTTATAGACAACCATTGCATGATTCAATGTTGTGAGGATTGATGAGAGTAGACGAAATTCTTAACGGAAATCCTAACAAAATCAAGCAGAAGATTCGGATGGATAAAAGAACGTTTAAGAATTTATCAAATTTGTTAGAAAGCCGACAACTACTTCAACCAACAAGTCATATAAACGTAGATGAGTAGCTGTTTATATTTTTGTACATCATATGTCAGGGGACAACTAATGCCGAATCAGCTGATCATTGGAACCACTCGGGAGAAACAATATCAAGGTGGTTTTTCACTGTGCTACTAGCTATATGTAGCCTTAAGAACGAAATAATAACTCCTCCTGATTTTAACAGAGTGCAACCATTCATTGTTGAAAATCATTACAAATATAGGCCATAGTTTGATGTAAGTAACTCATAATAATTTCGTACTAAACACACTGCAAATCTGTACTTGTTAATAATTTACTATTGACTATTGCTTTGTTGTTACAGGGTTGTGTCGGTGCCATTGATGGCACTCATGTGCCTTGTGTTCCACCATCGCGTAACGCTGCAGCGTGGAGAAATAGGAAAGGAACGTACTCTCAAAATATATTAGCAGCATGTTCATTTGATATGAAGTTCACGTATATATGTTCAGGGTGTGAGGGTTCGGTACATGACGCACGTGTGCTGGAAACTGCAATTAACCGTTACGGTTTTCCAATACCTCCACCAGGTTTGACAGCTGTCTTTTAAGTTTGCTTACGTCATTATGTTATACACGTGTACCACAAATATATATTCTGATGACAAGTTGTTACTTTTCTTACGTAGGAAAATTTTACTTAGGTGATGCCGGATACTCTAACAATAACAGGTTCTTAACGCCGTTTAGAGGTGACACTTATCATTTGCCTGAATATAGGCGTCGGCGTCAAGGTTTGGGATCACCTAAAGAAGTTTTCAACTATACTCATTCGTCGTTACGAAATTGCATCGAGAGGACATTCGGCGTATGGAAAGCGAGGTTCAAAATATTAAAGAGAATTAATAACTACCTGATACAGAAGCAGGTTCTTATACCAGTGGCGTGCGCAATAGTGCATAATTTTATCATAATAGTTAGGGAGCGGGACAAGCTTCTTCAACGATATGATATTGACGGTGTACCAATAAACGAAATTGCACAACCGCATAACACCAATTAAGATGATGTTGACGATGACGTGCCTGACGGTCCTGAAATATCAGATGACAACAATACTCATAATCAAATGAATCAATTTAGAAAAGAATTGACTAATCAAATGTGACAAAGGTATTAGATATATTCATGGTATAGGTAGTACGACTATTAAAATGACTGACATTTTGATAAAAAACTTGAAATGTAAAAAACTTTGTTTTTATATCTTCTCAACTTTTATCAAACGTGCTGGTGCGAGGCATTTATTCAGTATTCAGGTGTCGTTTATTAACTTGAAACTATTGGATGTTTTAACAAATCTTTACAAATTTTGTTGATGTAATATAAGAAAAATAAAGTTAATAAATCCAATTTGCATTAAAGACCGAAACACACCCTATCTTATTTCCATTTGGTTTTTTTTTTTTGGAAAAAAAAAGGTGTCCTTTGGCTTTATTGTATTCCGAATGGACATGAAAATATTTAACGCAAAAAACGCCATTATCGTTTTATTATAATTTCATAACAAAAGATAAACAAGTTTCGAACGAAGAGTTGTGTATCATTTAATGTAAATAGGGGAATAAAGAGGAAGGCATACACATCAATGTGCAGAGATAATGTTCTATTTTCACAATGTTCAGTTTTTTTTGTGAATACACACAACAATATATTTTCTGATATCGATACCATTACTCATTAATGATGTAATAGATTCTTCATTCAGCAAATTCATTTCATAACAGTTCTTATCAACTTTCAACAATATATATGTATACGTGTGTGTGGATACAAATGGACAACAAAGTTGGAAAAAATAGCCTTACGCGTTCAATAGTGCACAGACGAACAATTATATTGGTTTTATCAATTTGGCCTCAAATTAATTCCATATGCAGTTTACTGTTGGAAATGTCAGCGAGGAATTGTAGTCAAAAAAAACCTTCAGAAGTTATATTCCCGTTTTGTTTATGGTTAGGTAAGTATTGGCCATATATATATATTAAATTAATAATATTAATTTATTACATATTATTCATTATATCTCAAAAAATAATATAGTTATTTTTTTATTATTTTTTTCAATCATACTACTCATTATAGTTTATTCTTTTTTCAACATAATTTTTACTAATTATATCATAAAATAATTATTTTTATAAAATTCATATTTTTTATATTTAAATATATATTATATTTAAATATAATGTCAATATTTTTTTTAAGTAAATTACATTTCAAGTATTACATCTAAAGGAAACGTAAACGCAGGACGTGTCGCTTAAGGTCTGATACAGCTTTGGCCCTAAGTCCGACAAAGTTTGAAGAAAAAGGTTTCCTCTGACACAGCACGAGGAGAGAGAAATTTTAGGAGATTTTTTTAGCGTGGCACTTCACCCAACATAGAGGATATCATCCTCCACTATAAGATTCTTTATGTTTATTCAAACATTACGTCCGGCCTCAATTAACAGCTTTATCCAAACTTAACCTTCGGTCCGTCTGTTTGACGCGTTTAAATTTAAAAAATAAAAAATTTTTTTTTTTAAGAAAGATGAATATTTTTAAATTTTTATATATGAATATTCAATATTTTTTATTTTTAAAAAATGAAAAAAGAGCTCTCTAGAAATAAAAAGTTTTCATCCATCTAAACAATTTTTCACTTTTAAAAAAAATTTCAAACAATTTTTTATTTTTCATATCTAAAAATTTTTCATTTTCCAAAAACAAACACTCCATCCAAACGGACCCTAAGAAATCACCGTAAAACCTTTTTCAAAGCTTCGACACATCTATATATCAATTAATTTATCATAAAAAAATAAATCATCATTATACAGGATCTCATACATATAATATACGTGTTTTTTTTTTGATAAAATCTAGCCCAAATCATACTATAGTAATATACATAATAACAAACAATTTTACATCAGTCAGATGGCTAAAAAAGATAATTTTATTGTATCAGTGCATTTTTGCAGGTGTTGCAGTAGAAATATCCAAGCAAATATACAGTAACGTTCTTTTCCTTTGGACTGTGGTCTGTAGCACTTGTCTTTTCCAAAGGAACTTTCTCTGCGCACGCATAACAATTTCGTTGTAAGTGTCTTTACCATTGGGAGCAACATTGCAATTTAAAGAAAACACACACACATATATATATATGTGTGTGTATTTATGTATATAATAAAAGTTATAAATTTTTCTTTTTGCTGAATTAAAAGTTAAAATTTGATCCTCTATAAAAAGATACAACTTGATTGTAGGTAAACACTAAAATAAACTAATCGTGGAGAAAAGTTACTCTCTAATTGTTACGGGTGAAAAATCAATTTTAATTTTAATTTTTAAATATAAATTTATTTGTTAATATCATCTTTTTATTCTCGGACGTGCTTTTCTAGAAATTTCTTAAAAATTATATTCATGCATTATGTAAACTCATTGATGACCAGTGTATCATGTGCTTATTCATTTTATAGATAATGAATATCAACTATCGGTTATTTATATATATACTGGTTATAGATTATGTGTCTCTTTTATTGAGAAAAAAAAGCATTTTTTAAAATTTTTTTTACAATAGTTTCATATTAAGCTGCTTGATTGAATCATTTTCTCCACTATTTTCCGCTAAGACTATATATATATATGTATGCTAACACAACCTATAGTTTTGAACAACAGTACTTGTGACATTTATATCTTCATATATAAAAATATGAAAATGTACTCATGTATTCTTTTAAAAAATTAATTAAATTTTTAACTAATTTTTAATGGTTATCATATATAGTGATATATCAAAAAAATACGATGTAACATGACATTTATTTATTTAATAACTATTTTATAACACATTATCTGTTTCAGTTTCAAATTTCAGTATTAGCACAAATAATAATAAATTTTATGAACTAAAATAATAAATAAAAAAACTCAAGAAAAACTTTAACTTTAAAAAAAAATTCACAACTGTTTCATTTATTTAATTAATATACTTGGTTTTTTTTAATGTTATTTTTGTTTAGGAGTTCTATTTTTTGAAAATAGAAAATTTTTCATTCTAAAAAAATGAATCTTTTTAAATTTCCGTACTTGAACATCAAAAGTTTTTCATTTTTAAACAATAAAAAAAGATTTCTCTTTAAAAAAAATCCAAACAACTTTTTATTTTTTAATTCTAAAAATTTTTATTTTTAAAAAATAAATTTCTTATCCAAACCATCTATAAGTTTTTGGATTACATGCTTTAGTTTTTTTTTAATTAAAAAAAGGTTATAAATACGATAGATAAGAAAAACGGGGTGTAAAGAAAGCAACGAAGAGAAGGAAAAGGCAATGAAGTGGAAAGGAAAAGACATACAGGAATAAAGGTGAAAGACTACATAGAAAAATGTAATGGTTATCAATTTTAATATACGCGCATGGTAGGTTTGTGAAAAACGTAAAAAGGGTTAATTAAAAAAAAAACCCTGGTTTGGGGTGCACAAGAAGTATGAGGTGTGGGAGGAAAATAAAGCCTTGTGGTTAAAAGTTAACCATTGGATTAAAATTAAATTAAAAAAAGAGTAAACTTTAATGATTCAACCAAAGGTTGAAGTGCAAAAGGCATTAATTATACTTTTGCAGATAAGTTATAGATGGATAAATAAATGCAAAATAACAAACATGAGAAGGGGCAAAAAATTCCAAATCCAACTTGGGCTAATGTATGTCTTATTTATACAATACATTGAGTGGCATGCCTTGGGCATATTTTCCGCTTGGTAATTATAAATGCATATATATATATGTGTGTGTGTGTACCTTGCATGTGTTTCCTTTACAGAAAAGGCCCAAGCTTAGTTGCGGAGGCATACTTTTTTTTTTAGGGGTATAAATTGAAGCAAAATTTTGAATTAAATCTACAATTAAACAATCTTTTCCTTTTCCTTAACTATTTGTATCTTTGATTTTTTTTTTTTCAACTAAATTAATTAAGCTTTGTACATCAGAGTTTCAAATTTAATTCTATGTTTAAATTTTGGAGTCCAAAAAATTATAAATTTATATAATAATATAGTTTATTTTTTGTGATTTTAAATTTGAAATATGAATAATTAAAAATCAATACTTAGGTTACAATTAATATTTTTAAAATTAATTTATTGCAATTAATAAATTTTAGAAGGCGAGCAAGGAAAAAACTGTAAAAAGTTTTTGGATCCTGTCCAGATCTTTAAAGAGCTATTGAGGCCGAGAGGGCAATTGTCCTCATGGACATGCTGAAGCTCCGCCCCTTCACAAGCTCAATATCAATTTAATTCAATCAAAACTCTGATACATTGGATTGGATAAAATTCTTAAAAATTAGCCTTTGATAGCATCGGTTGCGATATTGCTAGAATAGGTCGGTTTATAGCTGAGGAACACCCAATTTTTTCATTGTTTAGATGCATTTTAGGTATTGTTTTATTAAAAATTCTTTAATTAAGAGAATTGAGCTATAAGTTAAATTCCCCTTCTCGAACACAAAGGTAGCTTTTTTGCTTCACAAATGTGGAGCCACTTATTTTCTATGAGGGATAGAATATCTATAATGTATATGTCTATATTACTTATAAAAAATATGAAAAATAATTTATGTTTTAAAATTTATACTTTAATATATAATGTTATTTTTAATATTATATTTATGTTTTATCATACTTATTAAAATTTGAAATGTATAATAAAGTTTCATTATTAAAATCATTTAAAAATATTAAAACTATAATGATTAGATAAAAAGTGGAAGACAACAATCTATCTAAATCAAATGTCAAATTTAATGCTGACAATATTTGATGGGAAATTTTCCTCCAAGCTTAAGAAGTTTTGTGTTTGATATCAAATATAAAAGTATTTCTAATATAATTCTAAATTACGGTGTCAACGGTGAATTCTGGCATTTGTTTTAAAAAGAAAAAAAGCTCTCTAATTGAGTGTTATATTAAATTTTAAATTTGTCAAATTTTAAAATTTATGATAAAAATACTAAATTTAACATTTGATTTTAATTAATTGTTATCTTTACTTTTTAAATAATTATTCTAATATCCTATTTTTGATTTATTCAAATACAAAAGTTATCTTTTATAAGTTTCAAAGTATAACATATTGAGAACAAAAATATAAATATTATCAGAAATCATTATTAGTTGAAATATAAAATAAAATAATTTTATTAATATAATTTTATATTAAATATTATATTATCATATATAAATATATTAAAAAAATCTATCACTTTATAAAGTACTTTTTTAAAAAAGTATAAATATGAAAATGTAACATTAACACGTAAATTTAACATTTAATTGAAGGTGTTCTTATTGGTATGCTCCTTTTGGTGTCATCAAAAGTAGTACTACTAAACTTCTCGTGCTATCTACGATAATGCAACCCCGTCTTTATAAGAAATGCACTTTATTTAAAGCTAAGTCCAACAAATTTTTAAGAAAAAGGTTTACTCTGGGACAGCGGGCGGAGAGAGAAATTTTAGGAGATTCTTTAGTGTTGCTCTTCACCCAACATGAAGGATATTATTCTCCACCATATGAAGTAAGATCACGTTTATTTAAATATTATGGCCTCGATTAATGGCTTTATCCAAATTTAATTAACATGATGAACCACTATAGAACTTTTTTTAAGGTTTCAATTAATAAATATATTACGTTTACGTGATGTTTGAATGTAATATATTAAATATAATTTATATTTTAAAAAAATATTTATATTATATTTATGTATATTTAGATAAAAAATATTTAAATTATATTTTAATAATAAATATGTGATGTGATGAATAAAAATAGAAAGAAAAAAAAAATATGTGATGTGATTAGTAAAAATAATAAAAAAAGTAAAATAATAAATGATGATTATATTAAATTTAAAATGTGATGTGATTGATATTTGAATGAAATATTTTTATATTTATATAAAAATTATATTATATTTAAATATAATATGAATGTAATATTATTGTTAAATGAAGTTAAAGCTTCAGCATAACTATTTATCAATTAATTTATCGTAAAGAAATAAATCATTGTTACACAGTAGGATATCATACACACAATATAGGTTCATTTATTATAAAATCTAGTCAAAATCATATTATAGTAATGTATATAATAACAAGCAGTTTTACATCTATCAGATGGCTAAAAAAGACAATTTTATTATATCAGTGCATTTTTTCAGGTCACGCAGTAGAAATCTCCAAGCAAATATGTAGTAAAGTTCTTTTTCTTTGGACTGTAGTCTGTGGCACTTGTTGTCTTGTCCAAAAGGAACTTTCCCTGGGGGCGCATAGTAATTTCGTTGCAAGTATCTTTACTATTCGAAGCAATACTGTAATTTACAGAAAACACACCCAGATATATATATATATACACTAATTTTTTTTTGGCTAAATTAAGAGTTAAAATTTGATCCTCTAAAAAAAAAAAATACAACTTGATTGTAGGTAAACAGTGGCAATAAACCAATCGGGAAGGGAAGTTGCTATGCATTTATTATGAGTGGCACTGAAAACATTAATTTTAAGTATAAACTCATATTTTGGTGAGTTGTAAACTTTTTTTTTTTTTTTCCTCTTGCATACTTTTTAAGAAATTTCTTGAAAATTATATTCATGCATTAGTAATCTCATTAATGACCACTGTATCATATACTTATTCATTTTATGAATAATGAATATCAACTATCGGTTATTTATATATATACTAGTTGCTATATATACTAGTTGCTGAACATGTGTCTCTTTTATTGAGAACAAGAAAACATTTTTTAAAATATTTTTTACAATAGTTTCATATTAAGCTACTTGAATGAATCATTTTCTCTGCTATTTCCCAACCAAAAATATATATAAATAGGTATGTTGACACAACCTATAGTTTTGAACAACAGTACTTGTGCCATTTATATCTCCATATATTAAAAAATGAAAATGTTCTCATTGTATTTTTTAAAAAATTAATTAAATTGTTAACTAATTTTCTAATAGTTTTCATATATTGTAATATAGAAAATAAGTAATGTAACATGTTATTTATTTATTTATAGCATGTTTGGAAAATGTTTTTTAATACTACGAAAACCAATTTTACACCAAATGTAAAGTTTTACATTTAAATATAATCCATTTTAACAGTGTTATGAAAACAATTACAATTCAAAAGTTTTTTAAAATAATTACATCAACTTTTTAACTCTAACTTTTTATCTTTATTTTTACCAATCACATCAACTTTTCAACTCTAAAATACTTTTCATCTACATACACATTTTAGTTAAATATAAAATATATACTTTTCAACTAAATATAACACTCAAAAAATAAATTGTATCATTAGTAACTATTTTAATACACATAATATGTTTCAGTTTCAAATTTCAATGTCATCACAAACAATAATAGATTCTATGAACTAAAATAATAAATAAAAAAAACTCAAGGAAAACTTTAACTACTTAAAAAAAAAATTTCAGTGTTTCATTTATTTAATTAATATACTTGGTTTTATTTTTTAAAGAGTACTTCGATTACATGCTTTAGTTTTTTTTTATTCAAAAATATAATATTGATATGTTAGATAAGTAAAATGGGGTGTAAAGAAAGCAACCCGGGGGGGGGTGTTTGGGGTTGGTGGGGGGTGTTGTGTGGTGGTGAAGCAATGAAGTGGAAAGGAAAAGACAAGCAGGAGTAAAGGTGAAAGACTACATAGAAAAATGTAATGGTAATCAATTTTAATATACGTACATAGTAGGTTTGTGAAAAACGTCAAAGGGGTTAATAAAAAAAAAAAAAACCCTATATTGTTTGGGGTGCAAAGAAGTATGATTTGGCCACGTTTATAGATTATTTGTTGTGAGGCAGGAAACGTTGATATCCCTTTCTCAATAGCCACGTTTTAAATTGTGATTTGGCCATGAAATTTTGTTTTATATGCTTTTCATAAATTAATAATTTTAAAGAAATGTTTATGAAAGCATAATATATGGTATCTTGTGAAATATATATATGTATATTTTATTTTTGGAAGATGGTTTAAACTTGGACTTATAAGGCTAAAACAAGTTTTAATTGATTACAAACCTATCGATTGGAGACTTGGTAAGTGATTTTTATACCATGGATCTATGTTATATGATAGGATATGCTCCAAAGAATGTCGTTACAGAGACCAACCCCAGTTTCGGATTCTCCAAATGTTTTAAAATATGACAAACGTAAGAGAGATTTTCGGAGGAAGAAGAAATGAGTTTGGGAGCGAAGAGGGAGTGCTGGTGTGGGAAAGTTTTGTTTAGAGGACAAAGCCATGGATTTGTGTGAGGTTTTGGGATTTGTTATATTGGATTAAACCCAATTCTTGGGGGTTGAATAGAGTTGTAGTTGAGTGATATTTTGTATTATTTATCAACATCAGTGATAGAGTATTGCGTTGCTTAGGTTTTAATCTGAGACACCCAAGTGAATAAGGGAAGAACCATGCAAACTGCATAAGGAAAAAAGAGAGGATCAAGAAGAGAAAACTAAACTATTTTGGTAGAACAAGGGAAAAACCAATTAACGAACTATGTTTTGTCATACTTATTAAAAGTTTTGAAATGCATAAAAAAGTTTTATCATTGAAATCATTTAAAAATATTAAAACTATAATGATTGGATTAACAAGTTAAAGATAACAATCTATTTATATCAAATGTTAAATTTAACATTATTCATATTTGATAAGAAATTTTCCATCAAGTTAAGAGGTTTTGTGTAAGTTAAATTTGACGTCAAATATAAGAGCATTTCTAATGTGATGCTAAATTATTGTGTTAAAGGTAAATTTTGACATTCATTAAAAATAAATAACTCTTTAATGAAGTGCTATATTTAATGTCAAATTTGTCAAATACTAAACTTTATGATAAACTTACCATAAAGTATAGTCAATACCAAATTTAAATTTGATTCTAATTAGTTGTTGTCTTTACTTTTTAAGTAGTTATTACAATGTCTCATTTTTTATTTATTCAAATTCCAAAGTTCACTTTTATAAATTCTAAAGCATAATATATATTGATGACAGAAAGTAGAAACATCATTAAAAATGTCATTATTCATTAAAACATAAAGTAAAATAATATAATATTATTACTCACACTTTTATAATAAATATAATATTATCATTCATAAATATATTAAAAATAACTTATTACTCTATATAATACCTTTTTTAAAAATTTAAATTAAAAAATTTATTATTAATACATTAATTTAATATTTAATTGAAGGTGTTCTTGTTGGTGTGCTCCTTTTGGTGCCATCAAAAGTAGTAATACTTGTCTTCTCGTGCTATCTACGATAATGCCCCCCGTCATTATATGAAATGCACTTCATTTAAAGCTTTAAGTCCAACCAAGTTTTAAGAAAAAGGTTTCCTCTGAGACAGCACGCGGAAGGAGAAATTTTAGCGGATTCTTTAGTATGGCACTTCACCCAACATAGAGGATATCATTCTCCAGTATATCATTTAAGTAAGATTATGTTTATTTAAATATCATGGCCTTGGCTTTATCCAAAGTTAATTAATGTAAAGAACCACTGTAGAACTTTTTTTAAAGCTTCAACATAATTATGTATCATTTAATTTGCTGTATAGGAATAAATCATTATTATACAGAGGGTCTCGTACACATAATATACGTTTTTTATTATAAAATCTATTTAAAATCATATTACAGTAATGTATATAATAACAATCAGTTTTACATCAATGCTAAAAAAGATAATTTTATCATATCAATGCATTTTTTCCGGGCATGCAGTAGAAATCTCCAAGCAAATATATAGTAAAGTTCTTTTTCTTTGGACTGTGGCGTGTAGCATTTGTTGTCTTGTCCAATGGAACTTTCTCTGCGGGTGCATAGTAATTTCGTTGCGCGCATCTTTACTATTGGGAGCAACTTTGTAATTTAAAGAAAACACACACACACATATATATATATATGTGCAAATAATAAAAGTTAAAACTTTTTTTTTTTGCTAAATTAAAAGTTAAAATTTGATCCCTCTAGAAAAAGATACAACTTGGCAAACAGTGGAATAAACTAATCGGCGAAGGAAGTTGCTCTGTAATTATTATGAGTAGTATTAGAAATATCAATTTTAAATTTAATTTTTGAATATTAACTCATATGTTGGTGAGTTGTTATTTTTTTCTTTTCGCGTGTGCTTTCCTAGAAATTTCTTGAAAATTATATTCATGCATTATGTAAACTCATTAATGACCAGTGTATAATATGCTTATTCATTTTATGGATAGTGAATATCAACTATTGGTTATTTATATATACTAATTGCAGAACATGTATCCCTTTTATTGAGGAAAAAAAAAATTTTTTTAAATATTTTTTACAATAGTTTCATATTAAGCTAGTTGAATGAATCATTTTCTCTACTATTTATATATAAGTTGGTATGTTAACACAACCTATGGTTTTGAACAACAGTACTTGTGACATTTATATCTCCATTTATAAAAATATGAAAATGTACTTACTGTATTTTTTAAAAAATTAATTAAATTGTTAACTAATTTTTTAGTGGTTTTCATATATTGTAATATATAAAAAAGTAATGTAACAGGACATTTATTTATTAAGTAACTATTTTATAACACATAATTAATCTGTTTCGGTTTTAAATTTTAGTATAAGCACATACAATAATACATTTTATGAACTAAAATAATAAATAAAAAACTCAAGGAAAACTTTAACTTCTTAAAAAAAAATGTTTCATTTATTTAATTAATATATTTGGTTTTTTTTTTAAGTACTTGGATTACATGCTTTAGTTTTTCTTATAAAAAAAAAAGATATAAAATGGGGTGTAAAGAAAGCAACGGGAGAGGGAAAAAAGCAATGAAGCGGAAAGGAAAAGACAGGCAGGAATAAAGGTGAAAGGCTACATAGAAAAATGTAATGATAATCAATTTTAATATATGTGTATAGTAGGTTTGTAAAAAATGTAAAAGGAGTTAATTAAAAAAAATGTTATGAAATTATAAGTATTCATTATCATTAATAATGTTTAAATACTAAGACTATTTTTTAATTGTCTTTCGTTATGAAAGTGTATAACTACATAGATGCTAATTTAACTTATGATTTGAGTTAAACTTGAATCCAAGACTAATTATTAATGAAATCAAACGTGCACTTTGGATGAAACACTTAAATAGTAAACAAAATATTAGAAAAAGACTTTGCATATATTTCAGAAAAATTATTTTAGCAGGAGCAATTAGGGAAAAAATTAATTAAAGCTAAATAGTAAAAAATTATTTTTAAGAGAACCGCATGAAAAAAAATTTCCATGGGTGCATATTTAACTTTTGTGTTATTTGGTTGTGTAATACTAATAAATACTGAAAATCAACCACCTGCCATTCTGTATGCAAATCTAAAATTTACATGTAAACTATTATGAAAAAGAAAAGGAAAAAAAAAAAAGTCGAAATCCAACTTGAACTAGCATTTGTCTATTTTTGTTTATGTACACGTAAAAAATTATGGGCAAATATTGGAGATCTATTTTCTACTCCTTTAAAATAAAAAAATAAAACAAAATTGCTTTTTTTTTTTTAGCGAAAAAAGACTACCGGGAAATTTCTTGGCTAATGCAAATATAGTTTGACTTGTTGACCTTGTACAGCACGTCTTGCTTTAATAAGATAATTTATATGTATATATAAATAAATATATATATGTATGTATATGTTTGGATTTCATTACCGTCACACAAATTCCATCTCTCTTGTTTTCCATTTCTCATCAATCAAGCACTAGTCCATTTGCTCTCGATCTCACCAACCAAGTAGCCATGGCATTACAGCTGATTTCTAGATGCGTTAAACAGGTCAAAGACGGGGCTATCGCCGGATTCCTGGGACAGTTGGGATCGGCCGCTTATGGATTAACAGCCGAACAAGTGAAGGCGATCAAGGATGTTGGGAAAGAAGTTGAAAAGCTCAGCAGCGAACTCACTGCAATTCAAGCTGTGCTCAAGGATGCTGAAACACGGCAGTTCACAGAAGATGCTGTGAGAGATTGGCTAGACAAGCTCAAAGATGTATCCCATGACATTGATGATGTGCTGGATGAGTGGATTACAGCCATCGAGAAAGCAAATATGGAGAAAGAGGAAAAAGAAGGCGATCATAATGCTCCCCCTGCAAAGAAGGTATTGTAATGATTCTGACCTAAATGCGACAGATAATTTAACTCATATACAGTTAATTAAACTTGATCACCAAAATTTTATAGAAGTTTTTTAACTTAAATAAATTATAACTTACATGATGATTACAATCCTTCTAATTTTAGTAAATTCAAAACAAAAATATATTTTTCGAAAGACTAACTCTATGAAAACGTTTTTTTTTTTTTTTTTGTAATTTTTTAAGAGGAGATCTAAACTTAATAAATTAATAAGAAAAAAAATAGATACGAAATTTAAAACATCAACATTTCAAACCTACTTAATTAAAATTAGCATAGATATATCTTGAGTTTGGTTTCTTGTGAACCAATCTACTTGATCAAATAAAAAATCTTATTATTATGTAAATAGTAATAAGCAAAAGAAGAAAAAAATGTATCTTAGGATATTAAACACGCATAACTTTACTTAGTTAAAATTGAACTAAATATTTATTTCAAGGGTCTAATTTGATGATAATTAATTTAAAAGAATGCAAATCTTTTAAAACTAATCAAAATTTTAAAAGAACTCTTAATTGCAGAATTTACATTTCAATGGCAGTATCTATAACTTAGGCCTCTCTTGTGTCGACTTAGTCCACCAGTCCATCAAATCACCGTGTTGCCTACAATATGAACAAATATTAATAATCTTTAATTCAACAAGTACAAACATAAGTCTCACGTGAACAAGATAAATATAGTAATGCATGACATTTTATGAATTATATAATTATTTGTGTTTCTTCTTTCTTAATTTTTTTATTTTGGGCTCCATGTGTGTGTGCACGTACCCATAATGCACAACCAATGGAAGGTTGGGGGGAGCAACCCCAATCCAACATACCCAACTTAAACAAATGGTCATAAATATCCTCACATGAGTTGAGGTTAGTAAGTACTTAACTTTCATTTACTTTTATTAGCCTCTTACTTTCACAGGGTGAGCATTCAATTATGATCATGACTCCACAAACATACATTCAAATCTCATGATGCATATAATAATGCACGACATTTTATGCATAAAAAAAATTATGTTCATTTTCATTTTATCCCGGGCCATAATGTAAGTATCCATTGTGCAACCAATGAGAAGTTAGGAGAGCAAACCCCAACTAATTTCAATGTCTTATTTAGATAGTTCATAAATTCACCTCACCTTAGTATAGGTTGGTGTGACATTTATAAAAACTTGTCTTTTCACTTTCATTAGTCTCAAGTGAGCATGCAATTGTGATCATGATTACTTAGCAGATATAAAATATTAGATAATAATAGAGGCATTATGATCATCATTATTTAAACACGGATGAGACTTCAAAACATATGCCCACTAAAGCATATCAAGCGGACATATTATATCACAAAATATATAATTATTTTTGTGTTCAATCACAAGCATAGTATTCACAATATATGCACACCAAGCCAAATTTCTTGATACAGGTGAGATTTCTTTGTATCTAGATTCCGCATTTAATGCTTATCCTCAACAAATCCTCAATCTCATTAATGTCGGTGTTGTGTCGTAGACTCCTAATTAAATTTTACACCCCACAATTAGAATGGATTCTTATCACATTCATTGTTAAACCATTTTTTTAAAACTCTATAGTAATTTGTCATGATATACTTTACCTTTATTTTTCAATTCCTTTTGATTTGCCCTTTAAGAACGATAAATAATTTCTAAATTTTATTAGCTTCTTTTTAATATTTATAAATTCGCAGTAGTTAATCCCATCTTCATGTTTTATTTCTGACTTATTAATCAACTAACTTTGCAAGGATAAATCTTTAGTCATTTTAATAATTGATTAAAAATTAGTAACTAATTATTTGTTGACCCATATACTAATTGAACTTCCTTTTAAATGGTCTCATTGCCCTTTTTCTGCCTTTTTTATTATTATTTTTATTATTTTTTATGTGTTATTAAACTTGTTAGGCACATTCGAGTTTTTATTCATAAACTTAATTCCTTTCATTTCATCTTTGTTTTTTTAAACCTGTTCATAATCTTTAAACTTAATTTCTCATTCAAAATAGTTTAAAGATTAGCGTTAGATCCTAACATATTTAAACTTGATAATCGTGAGACTATAAAAGTCAATGCTCGACTTCCGGGTCCAGATGGAATTGGGAAAACAATGGTGATGTTTATTATTGGTTTTGAAATATTTTCTGATTCTAAAAAAATTGAAAATGAGAATGTTTTGAAAACTGTATTAAGATCATTTTTGAAATTGTGTTTGGTTATGTTTTCTGAGTGTATATTCTGAAAAATATAAAAATAAAATTTTGTATGGTTATATATTTTGAAAACTCATTTTATAAGTGAATATCTTATAAAAACATATTTATTTTTAATTTTAAAAAAAAAAATAAAAAATAAATTATTAGTCATAATTAAAAAAAAACTTTGATGGTAGGTTTTGCAATGAGCGATAGGGGTGGAAGAGATTGGTGGTCTGAGTTCTAAGTGGCAGTGATGGCTAGATTTAGGTCATAAGTTGATGGTCATGAGTCGATAGTCATCGTCGTGAGGGGGCCGTCATTATCGTCACTAGCCTATGGTCATCAACCTTTGTCGGAGATGGATGCCATCGTTAGACATGATTATCATTGACACTGTACAAATAAAAAGAGAAAGGAGATGGAGGGAGAAAACGAAAATAAAAAGTGAAAACAACTTTTTTTCATTTTAAAAAAAAAAAAACAATATAGTTGAAAACGATATTTTCGAAATGGTTTTGAAAACATTGAATAAACAAATACTATTTTGAGACTGTTTTCATTTTCTGTATTTTTAAAAATGGAAAATCATTCTCGAAAACAAAAATAAATGCCCCAATGATTTTTACCCAAATTAATATTACCATAACATATGACAACTTGAAAACCGAGCATACCCATGAACAAGGACAATGAATAATAGGAAAAAATATCCACTACATTAATTCCCATAATATATACAACACGACATATTAAAATACGAAACTGGTGGGTATAAAGTAAACAATATTAATAAATTGTTTCATAGACCATTTCTTTTTTTTTTTTTTAAGAAAATTTTGTTAAACTTAATAAGGAGATACAAAAATACCAAAGATAACAGATGACCTCTATTACATTAGACAAAACCCCTCAATACAATCAAATCCAACAACAAAGTCTAATGACGCTCGAAAGAAAAGAAATATGCTTGAGGCTCAAATATAGGTATGTACCTTGGCACACTAAAATTAAGCACATGTAAGGCTCTTTTTGACAAAACTTTGACAATTGATGGAATTTCTTGATCAATCAAGGGCCAAAACTCAATGGCATTTTAGCCACTACTAACTCCACATGGAAGCAATTCTTGTGGGACCAAAACATTGCTAAGACTCAGATTTAGCAGAAAAACAACCAACGCCGAAAGGGAGAAACCAATTTTGTTATTTGAAATAAAAACAAAAATAAAACACCCAGATTAGAAAAGTGAAGACATCGCCATTATTACATATAAATCTAAACCCAACAAAACAAAAAAATCGATCACATAGAAAGATTCCTTGCCGATAAAACGATCCACATCATTCGGAGAAACTGGGTTGTCGAAATTAAGCCACTACAAGACCTCATCGGTGCATGATGGCAACACTCCACTGTCAATTATCTCATTCCTGCCTTACTCCTTCCCACAATAGCCATCTTGCTTTCATGGGCTTACCTTTACTAAGACCTTCGCCATATGATTTCCACCTCCATTCCTAGGGTCAAGAAACCAGAGGCAAGCTGAAGGCTGCCATTGGAGTTCGACTCCAAGAAGGGAAAACGATTGAGAAAACCTAGCCCTCACGTGTCAGAGAGAGCAAAAAAAGAAAGAAAGAGAGAATTCTTGCCTTTTATAGACCATTTCTAATTAAAAATCAAGGTATGTTTACTAAAATATAAAATTATGCAAGCCTATCAGGTTAACTCATAAAACCATTTATAAATTTAATCATCAAGTCGAATTTAATAAAAAAACCGATAGCATAACAACTTATTTTTCTTAACATCCAAAAATTCAAACCTACAATAAAAAAGTTTATTAAAGGTTTCAACAGGCCATAACTACAAGACGAGTCATCTAAAACATTTATACCATACCCAAACAACACATATATTTTATTTTTTTGTTTAATTTAACACTATTTTATCAATCTAATATCAAATAAAATGGAATTTAAGTATCACATTCAATCAAAACACAATATAGGCATGTAATCAATCTAATAAATTACTTAAGAGGTCAAAGTAGTCGAGATTACTATCAAAATCGTCAACGACATTGGGTTGGAAGGATGATTTCGATTGGCATTCAAAAAGCCATTTGATCCTAGTTTATAAATTTTGAATTAATGTTCATGACATTTGAAACTCTATCCTGCAAATCCAATGTCGTGAATGTGTCTAGAATGTTAAAAAAAAAAGGTCCAGGTAGGTGATTGTTCGAAACTTGTCGATCGGGTCAAACATTTGACCAAATTGACTTGTATTGACCAGTATTGACTAACGTTGACTAGAGGTAGAAAAATGGGCATCGCTTCGAAGATCTCGGCAAGATAAACCCATTTCTGATGGGTTTCTCTAAACAACATTTGATTTGTTAGGAAATGCCCAAAAACTAAATTCTAACATCGTAAGAGCTTGAGAATTTTTCGGTGACTATCAAAGTGGACATTGGCTAGGGTTTTGTTCTTCTCGGCATGGGGAACATAATGGTGCAAGTTGCCGGTGATTTAGAGGTCAGATTTAACTAGAATCTCACTTAGAAGCTTATGGTGGTGAATCTTTGAATGATTATTTTCAGAGATTAACAATGAGTGAGGTAGCAAAACTTTGGCTATAGGAGGTTCGGGTGGCAGGCTCCCTCGACAGTTGATGAGAAAGAGGTAATGTGTTCTGTCGATCACTTGTGTTCCGTTGACCGACATTGATTAGAGGCAGAAAAAGGGGCACCTCTTCGAAGATCTTGACGAGACAAACCCATTTCTAGTGGGTTTATCTAAACAATGTCGGATTTGTCCGGAAATGCCCAAAAGCTAAATTATAACGTTGTAGGAGGTTCAGAGTTTTTGGCAACTATCAGAGTGGATATTGGGTAGGGTTTTGTTCCTTTTAGCATAGGGATCACAATGGTGCAAGTTGCCAGTGATTTGGAGGTCGGATTTAACTGGAATCTTGCTTGGAAGCTTATGGCGGTGAAACTCTGAATTATAATTTTTAGAGATCAATAATGAGTAAGGTGATGAAACTTTGGCTTTGGGAGGTTCGGGTGGCAGGCCCCCTCAATGGCCAGTAACAGAGAAAAAGAGTAAGATAATGTGGTCTGTTAACCACTTATGTTTCGTTGACCAGCATTGATCGGCATTGACTAGAGGTAAAAAAAGGGGCACTGCTTTGAAGATATCAACGAGACAAACCCATTTCCAATGGGTTTATCTAAACAATGTCAGATTTGTCAAAAAATGCCCAAAAACTGAATTCTAACATCATGGGAGCTTGAGAATTTTCTTGCGACTATCATAGTGGATATTGGCTAGGGTTTTGTTCCTCTTGGCATAGGGAACACAATGGTGCAAGTTATTAGTGATTTAGAGGTCAGATTTAATTAGAATCTTGCTTGGAAGCTTATGGCAATGAAACTTTGAATGATAATTTTTAGAGATCAATAGCAAGTGAGGTGGCGAAACTTTGGCTATGGGAGGTTTGGGTAGTGGGCTCCCTCGACGACCGGTGACAAAGAAAGAGAGAGAGAGATAATGTGTGTGCGATGCTGACCTAGGTCGCCCAAGCCGTCGACCCTTTTCTTTTCTTCTTACTCTTACGAATCATCATCTCATTTTATAAGATACGGAAACATATTTAAAAACTCACTTTTTTTAATTAATAATTTGTTTAGAAAAACTACGGATTTTTTTATATATATTTCCAAAAACATATTTGTTCTTGATCTATAAAATACTTTGTACATACATTTACATTTATGCTGTTTTGTTTTTTTACAACTCATGAAATCTTTTGGTAGTCGGAAACCTAGCGGGTCCACTTCCCTATCCATGACATCTTAGGAATCTACCCGTCATCCCCTCATATATTTTCTTTTCATCTTGATTGCTACTTACCTTTATCACCTACACCACAAACAAACTAATGAGTTAGAACTCAGTAAGTACAAACATACTTGCAATTCCACTTAGGTGTAAGGTAACTAGGGTTAGTCTCATTAATTTTCCTAGAGTCGTCTTCGTTGTTCTATAGATCATATCTTATTCTGTCGTTCTATTTCCTTCCTTATTTGCTTCTTTTCTTTTCTCTTCTTTTTACTTTCACTGGTGGGCCTTGTGTTGGACGTACCTAATGTGCGCAGACCAGTGGGAGCAAGGGGGAGTGACCCACCAACCTACCTCATGGTCGATCTTTAACTTTTAGCCATTAACCTCACTTACGGAAGGTAGCGTTCTACTGTAAGCCATTAACCTCACCTACGGTAGGTAGCATTCTATTATAATGGAACTCATAATATAAAACCTCACCTACGGGAGGTCGGTATGTCAACACTTAAGTTTTCAGTCTTATTATCTTTCTTTCTTTTATTTCTTATTTCTTATCTCATTTTATGAACATTTTCTTCTTCCTTTTTGTGATGATCTAAAATATTTAACACACAATACTTCAAAAAGTCAGTCAATCACACAAGTTAGTTTATGGGTAGACAATTAAATGTATGTACTTATAATAACTGTGCTAAACTCAACTTTTTTGATTCCTTCATCGTTCCTTTATTTTTTCTTGATTGGCTTCCTACAAACCAAATATTATTCGTTAAAATTTATTGATATTTTATTATTATTATTTTATTTATTTTTTCATCTATTCACTTTTTCTACATTATTTTGAAACATTTTTCTTATTTATAAATAGTACACGGTCTGGTACACGGCCCTATCCAAGACCGTGTACCTTTCTGTTCACTTGAGTCCTTCTATACATGGCTATAAAACCTGAACACGGTCTGATACACGATCGTGTTCATGCCCGTGTAACCCTTAGATGATTAATTGGCTTGCTACATGGCCGTGTAGCCTGTCCGTGTGACTTATACATGCCTGCACATATACACAACCTGGTACACGATCATGTTTCTGGCCATGTAACTGTCGGGTGGTTGATATTTTCACTACATGGCTGTGTCCCTAGCCGTGTAGCTTGCATTTGTGCACAGCCTGATACACGGCCGTATAACTCTCGGGTGGTTGATTTTCTCTCTATATAGCCGTGTAACCTGGGCGTGTTCAAAATTTTTCCTTACTACACATCCGTGTACTCCAGTACACGCCCGTGTACTATATAAAATTTTATTTTTTAGTTTTAAAAATCTTAGTTTTGACTCTTGAAAATTTATTTAAACTTTTCTATGACACCCTTAGCCCCTTTTTGTGCATTTTCAGAAATTTTCTTGATTTACCCTCTCCTGTTTCTCGAGGGGCATTATTTTAACAATCATTCAGTCATTAATTCTCTTTTTCTCACCTTTCTAAATCTCAAATGGACGTTTCACTAATATTTAAAATGTCTGTTTTCCTATTCCCCAACTTAAATTACTAAGGGCTCGGGTTTTAACCTCAGCCTTAGTTTATTCCTCATTTTTCAAAATACCTATTGATATTATTCTTAAAATTTTCGGTAGCATTTTCGCTAATTTTTTAGGTTCTCAGCGTTTAGGAAATGTATCAAAATTATCTATCCTATTTCATCTATCATGTACTATAACAAAGGCTTAATTTTACGTAAAATGTTCTAAACATTTTACGTAAAATGCTCATATAAATAACATTGTCCAACCAACATTTCCATCCCAAAACTTATGTCATCACATTTTATTCACATACTTGTTCCCAAATTTCTCTTAAATGAATCTTTCTAATAATTGCACATGCCAAATCATTTTTCTTAAACCATTAACCAACAACAATATAAGTCAAAAATTCCACAATGCATCACATCCATATCCTTGGTTTTGTTTAAAAACATACTTCAAAGTTTTTGTTTTAGGATACTAAATATACTAATTTTCACAACCAAACTTTCTAACTAATTTACTCATCAAAACCACCAAATTTCAATTCAAGATTTCATCATTCACCTTACATTTAAAGGTCATGAATTTTAGCTCAAAAACTCACAAGAAAATTAAGAAATTTATAGTTACCTTATCACCAAAGAGATCTTCTTGCTCCAAGAAGGTTGTGGTTGAAATTTGGTGTGAAATTTTTGAAGAAAAAACTTGATTAGGGGGAGGGATACTCATGTTTTCTCTTGGCTGCACAGGGGATAAAGGTTGCAACAAAAATGACTAAGTGTTCTTCGATTCTTTCTTCTCCTAAATCCGATGCACCTTTTTAGCTAAGTAAAACCAATTAATTCACCTTCCTTCCACTAAGATTTTGACACCTAACACCCCTAATTCTTTCTAAATTTCCAAAAATACAAATAAGGAAATTTTTGGCTTAATCATAGCCATTGAATCAAGATAAGATTGAATCTTGACTTTAGGATCTACCTAATACTTTCTATTGCTTTTTGAGAAATACAATTTATGATGTCATAATTTGTGATATTATTTGCTTTAATCACATGTTTTATTTGTGTGATTACTATTCACATTAATTCAATCCTCATTTTGACCAAAAAGTTAAACTGAAGAAACTTCACCAGAATCACCCTGACGGGTTCCTAAGGCCTTCGGTGCAGTCGGTTTGTCTTATTCTCCTTCCGTTTGGTCAAAAATCTTAGTCAAACATTTTCGTCTTTTAGTGCAATTTTTTTTTTGCACTTTCTAGGGTTTTTGATGCCGATTTGGCACCGTTTCTCACATTTTGGTTCGGTAAAAATTTCTATTCCCGAATTCCTAACTTTTAACATTATTAGAACATTTTTTAAGCATTCTAAACAGTATTAAATCATTCATTTTACATTTTTAAACATAAAAATTATTATATTATATACAGTATATATATCTCCGAAAATAGTGAATTTTATCAGTTATTATAATGTGGTCTGTTGACCACTTATGTGCACGCATTTTCAGCTAAGAAAATGCTATCCCGCCAGAAAATTCATCTGCACTTCTGATTTGAAGGAATCAACACTAATGTTTATTTTACATACTGATTCTTATTGAAAACAACTCCTCCTATGCATATATAAACATATATATATTTTTATATATTTCTCTATTTTTAATTTAGTATAGGAGTTGTGAAAATTTACAGTGTCATAAAGATTTCTACGGGTAAGTTTAATTGTTCAGAGAGTTAATGTAGTTAATATTTTAGACTTAGCAAATTTTATTTCTGGAGTATAATTCAATTTGCTTGTTTAGTTAATTAGTTTAGCAATCTCATATTTAGTCTATGGCTGGTTGTCACATATTTCTCAATAGTTTTTGCGGTTTGAAATTAAACTTTTACAATAATAATGTAACAACCGGGAAAATTCACATTTTTCGGAAAATAATTACACAATGAATTTAAGCGTTAAAATGTGAAATAAAGTGATTTAATATTGTTTAAAATTAAATAAAATGTTCTAACAATATTAAAGGATGAAAAATGAGTAATAGTGATATTATGTGTGTGCACGTGTATGCCACTCACAGTATCAAAAAGTAGGTCAAGATGATATTATCTTGACATAAAACTGATAAATTTGGGTTCAGCACACCCAAATTAGTAAGGATAGCCTATCAGCACGCTCAAATTTGATAATTGAGCACAAGGGTAATTTTTGACCGAAAATTCGCAGTATTGGAAATTGGTCAAAATGACCTCAGATGAAAATAAAACTGATATATTTGGATTCAGGACGTCGAAATTAGTCAGGATAGCCCGTGTTGAAATTTTGGGTGAGAAAGTATATAAAGAGCGGGAAAAAGTGGAATTTCCTCATTTGCCCATGAACTCTCTCTCTCTACATTTCTCTTTCTCTCTCTAGCCGAATATGTACAGTAACCGACCATCGGAAACGGTGTCCGTTTTCGACACCGCCGGTGTCATCGGAAAGCTCTCGCCGAGCTGAGTCCGATGGTGGGTCGACGCGACGGAGCAGCCGCCGGAGCAAGCCGCACGCGCCGCCTGAAGCTCACCGGAGCCGAGAATTTAGATCGTCGATATCTTCGCCGTCCGGCCACCATTTGCCACGAAACCGGTCCCAAAATGTTCGTGGTGAAGAGTACTACAAAACCCAGGTGGTGGATCGCCTCAACACCGGCGGAATCGCGCCGCCCGAAGTCGCGACGTCGCCGCCGTGGAGTCGCCGTCGGAACCGCCGTTTCCGGCGATGTTGAGCTGCACCATCGGTACAGAAATGGTCGCCGTGAAGAGGGGAGCAAAAGCCCTCAATCAATTTCGGGGAAAAAGTCCGGCACGGCGGAGCTCCACCGTCGCCGCCGTGGCCGTGACTTTCGGGGTGATTTTCCGGCGATTGGGGCCTCCAAATGTGAAATTGAGGCTACCAATGGATTCCTCTCGTCGAGATCTTCAAAATGGACTACCCACTTGCCACCGTCGCCGCCGTCGCCGTCGGTCAACGCCGGTCAACGGCCGGTCAACGGCGGTCAACGCCGGTCAACGGCGACCGTTGACCGAAAATGCAAGTTTGGCCCGTTGGCCTATTTTCGACGTTCCGGACGCATCCGCGGAGTCGGAATTGCAAGACGAGACCTCAAAGATGAGGAACGAGGAATTAGGGTTTATGCCGTCGAGACCGGACTGCAATTCGGTATAAATCCCGACCCTTTTTATGTTCCGCAATTTAATTGTTTGGGACTGTTAAATGATTTTATGATTATTGGTATGAAAAATGTGGAAAAGAATGTATGTAAAAAGAAGAAAATGACTGTAATGGGGAAAAAGAAAAATATGTGATAATGTAATGATTTTGCGTAAACAGTATGAGTTTTACGTAAAATCTAGGCCTCTGGTATAGTACGTGATAGAATTAGATCAGGATAGATGGTTTTCAGGCGTTTCCTAAACGCTGGAACCTCAAAAATTAAGGGGAAACTCTGCCGAAATTTCTAAAAATGGCACCAAGGGTAATATGGGAAAACGAGGGGTAAAATATGACCGGGAAGGGAACCCGAGCCCCGTCGAGGAATTAGGGCATGGAAAAAAAGGAATGGGCAAGTTACGATTAGTGAACCGACCCTTCGAAACCCTAGAACGCAAGAAAAACATGAAACCGACTTTTAGGTCAGAATAGTACTTCCCGAGGGCCGGGAATGTGAAAAATTGGTAAAATGATAAGAATTGATCCGGAAAAGGTCTGATAAGATTTAAAAAGTTAATTAGATGATTTTGGGTTTAGAAAATCCAGCCTAAGCATGAAAATGAAAATGTTATGGTTAAACGACCCATCAGGGGCAAAATGGTCATTTTGCCCAAAGATTCTCAAATTATGGGAAAAGAGCCCCAATGATCCCGGAATAGGTTAATGAAGTTTGTAAAAGCCAAAATTGAGGTTTAAGTTATGAAAAATCACGTCAAGGGTAAAATTGTAATTTTGTCAAAAGTTAGGGGTAAAATCGTAATTTTTCAAAAAGTTGGAGAAAAATTCAAAAATGGCCATTAAGGTTTAGAAAGCTGTCCTAAGGCTATAATTAAGGATTATAGGATCATAATTAAGCTTTTTAATAGAATGAAGGCTATAAATGAAAACGTGATTAACGGACAAAGTTTGTCTGTAGGAACCCGATCCAGACGCGACAAAGGACGTCGATGGATCCCAAGAAGAGGATAAGCACGCTATGAGTAAGTTCAGACATTTACCCGTCTGCAACTATGAACAAACTTATAGTATTTATATGTTTTGGATGTAAATGGGATGATGTGATTTATGATGATGCTATAGTAAATACTATAGCAATGCTATGATGATGTAAAAAAAAAAAATATATATATATGTTTTAATAAATAATTATAAATATATATATATATATAAATATATGTATATATTGAATTATGAAGGAAAGGCATTATAAAAGCTTTATGAGGGTAACGATATGATAAAGAGGGATAGAAGAATGGAAAGAGTAAGAACAAGGATGTTATGATAGGATGCATAAGAAAGAGATGAGATATGAAAGGAAAGAATATGTGTTTTATGAAAAGTTTTATAGAAGTTAAGTTATGATTGATAGAGCAATGATGATCAGTGATGAAAGGAATTAAGAAAAGGTATGTTTTATGAGGACGAAAGGATAGATGTTTTATGAAAAATAATATGAAAGCAAAGAGTTAGATAAGAAAGAAAAAAAAAAAATGATAGGTTATGATAAAAGGTATAATGAATGTTTTATGAAAAATGATATGAAAGCAAAGAGTTAGACAAGAAAGAAAAACAATGATATGTTATGATGAAAGGTATGATGAAAGGATTAGAACATAACGATAAGATGTGATTGATGGAATAGAATGATAGGCTATGATTGATGGAATGATGCAAATGATAAGACGAACAAAGAATAATTGTCTACCCGTAACAAAACATGTTTTTGTTTGTTATGATGTGATGTGATGTGATGTGATGTTATATAAGTAATATGTGCTATATGTGTTATGTTTTTGAAAGAAAAAGATGTTCAACGAAAAAAATCAATATAAGAAAAATAAAAGCCTACAAGATAATAAGACTGAAAACTTAAGTTGTTGGCGTACCGGTCTCCCTACAAGGTCGAGACTTCCGGTCTATATCCTCCGCGTAGATGTGGCGCTACCCCGAAGGTGCGGTAGATTATAGGATGGACCAGCCCCGAAGGTGAGGTTTTATGTGACTGTGAGGTAGGTTGGTGGGTAGCTCCCCCTCCTCCCACTGTCCGCGCGCAACTAGGTACGTCTAACAACGGGCCCAACCAAAGGAAAGTGGAAAGAAAACAAACGAAAGAAGAGTGAAAAGAAAAGAAAAGAAAAGAAAAGAAAGGAAAGGAAAGGAAAGGAAAGGAAAGGAAAGGAAAAGAAAAGAAAGGAAAGGAAAAGAGAAGAAAAGAAAAGAAAAGAAAAAAAAAAAACGTGAAAAGAAAAGAAACGAAAAGACGGTGAAAAGAAAAGAAAAGAGAGTGCGTGAAAAGAAAAGAAAAGAAAGAGAGCGTGAAAAGAAAAGAAAAGAGAGTGCGTGAGGAAAAAAAAAAAAAGAAAAAAAAAAAACAAGGAAAAAGAGAGTGGAAAGAAAAGAAAAAAAAAAAGATATGAAAAGAAAAGAAAAGAAACGAACGATATGAAAGAACAACACAATGAAATCAATGAAACATAATAAAACGAAATTAAAAGAACATGATAGAATTATATATGTGATGTAATGTGTTTGATGTTATATGTATGGAATGACACGTTTTTACGTGATGTTGCGCTAGTGTATATGTTACTAGCTTTAAGATATGAAAGGTTAAGAGATGATGATAAAGTGATAGAAAAGTTATAAAGGTTTAGAACAGAAAGTTAAGAAATGATAGGAATGAAAAGTAAAGAAATGAAGGAATTAGATTAGAATGATAAGAGATGATCGATAGAATGATAAGAACGATGAACGAAGAGATAAACGAGCATGATGAAGCTCATATTTTATGTTATGTTTTGAGGATATGTATAAATGATGTATATGATGTGTATATATGTGATGTCATATATTCTAGTAATAATATATATTACTAGTATTTATAAGTTAATGAATGTATGTTTGAACTTACTGAGCATCTAGCTCATTAGTTGTTTATATGTTGCAGGTAAGCAACGTGTTTATTTAAAGTAATATGATGGACAACGGACGGATCTGCACGTGCCAAGGGACTGGGCGAGGGTATGGTACTACCATGAGTCTTTCGCTGAGCGTTCAAAGAGGAAGATGAAAGAAAGAAAGTTATGAAATATGTGTTATAAGAGTATGATAGAAATAGGCATAATATGTAAGTTAAAAAAAAAAAAAAAAAAAAATTTGCTATAGAAATTGTTTCCGCTTTAAGATGAGAATATTAAGAATGGAAGGTTAAGTATGTTGAGTAAGAGGATGGCGACCCACGAGGTTGCCAGCCATCGCGGTCGGCGTCAGAGCTTGACTGGTTGGTATGGTGACGTACGTGGGGGGTCGTCACAGGTGGTATCAGAGCAAGGTTTACGATGGGTCTAGTTTAGAGTACCACCTGTTGTCACAGTTGGTATCAGAGCGAAAGGTTGACCATATCCCTATTGGCACGCTGCACATCCTGCCGTTATTCCAAGTAAGTTAGATTTGTTTTATGTTATTAATCGTTTATTATATAAAATAAACAATATTTCTAAAGGATAAGGTGACGAACTCACGGTACAATCGTGGGTGGTATGGTATGAGTACGATGTTAGAGGACTGATTAGAAGATGGACGGGATCAGTTGTCCACCAGGTTTCGAGGGCGGACAACACTCCAGCACTTTATGGGAATACAGGATTGGGTTCATGATATCAAGATGATTCTCTGACTGTGCACCATTGATCAGGATAATTGGGTCATGATAGCTGTGACATGTATGCACCTTTTAGGAAGATGCTCTCATGTGTATTGGGATTCTTGTGACTAGGATGAGCTCTAACTGGACCGAGTTTCGCCATACCATGATTGAGTGACTTCCTCAGAGGAGCCCAGTATCAGTCCCAATTTCCTCATGGGCACGGGGGGGACGTGACACCGCCTATATTCCCTAGAGTTGCGGATATGTGAGAATTTGATCATCGGGCCGAGAAATTGTAGTCAACGTCCGGTGATATAGTTCTGACATACGCTGTGCGTTACGAGGAACTAATGAGGACTTCTGCAATATAGGTTGGAAAGGACTCACAGTGGAACTAAGTCAAGGTAAATGTAGATCAAGAAAAGTCCACCGAGGTTAGGAATGATTGAGATGATATAGGAGAAAGTCAAGATCCGGAGAGATTTCTTATTGATATGGATAGAAAAGACGAATAATGTATAAATGTATATGTATGTATATGAGTATATTTGAAATGAAAGGCTATATATAAAGCCTTATTGATGAAATGTATATGATTATATGTGTATGATATGTAAATGTTATGAAATGTTAAAATGATGAAACGATGTTAAGTAATGTCCCATAATAATATGACGTTACTTAATGTGAATTTTATAGAAATTTTACTAAATATGTTTATGAAAGGGAACGTTGGACTACGACAACGTAATTCATGATAATGATGCACGAATGTACAGAAACGCACGGATACGTAGAGATGCATGGTTCATCCCAAATTTTTGGAGGTCCATGCAAGAAGATTCCAATCCAAGAAGGACCTAGCTTATAAAGATGTCATAGAAGAAGAAAATCACGACGTTGAAAAAGTTACACAAGATGTGAAGAAGAAATGAAGACGTTGAAACTCTACTTGTCTTAATTTTCGAGGACGAAAATTTTATAAGGAGGGGTGAATGTAACAACCGGGAAAATTCACATTTTTCGGAAAATAATTACACAATGAATTTAAGCGTTAAAATGTGAAATAAAGTGATTTAATATTGTTTAAAATTAAATAAAATGTTCTAACAATATTAAAGGATGAAAAATGAGTAATAGTGATATTATGTGTGTGCACGTGTATGCCACTCACAGTATCAAAAAGTAGGTCAAGATGATATTATCTTGACATAAAACTGATAAATTTGGGTTCAGCACACCCAAATTAGTAAGGATAGCCTATCAGCACGCTCAAATTTGATAATTGAGCACAAGGGTAATTTTTGACCGAAAATTCGCAGTATTGGAAATTGGTCAAAATGACCTCAGATGAAAATAAAACTGATATATTTGGATTCAGGACGTCGAAATTAGTCAGGATAGCCCGTGTTGAAATTTTGGGTGAGAAAGTATATAAAGAGCGGGAAAAAGTGGAATTTCCTCATTTGCCCATGAACTCTCTCTCTCTACATTTCTCTTTCTCTCTCTAGCCGAATATGTACAGTAACCGACCATCGGAAACGGTGTCCGTTTTCGACACCGCCGGTGTCATCGGAAAGCTCTCGCCGAGCTGAGTCCGATGGTGGGTCGACGCGACGGAGCAGCCGCCGGAGCAAGCCGCACGCGCCGCCTGAAGCTCACCGGAGCCGAGAATTTAGATCGTCGATATCTTCGCCGTCCGGCCACCATTTGCCACGAAACCGGTCCCAAAATGTTCGTGGTGAAGAGTACTACAAAACCCAGGTGGTGGATCGCCTCAACACCGGCGGAATCGCGCCGCCCGAAGTCGCGACGTCGCCGCCGTGGAGTCGCCGTCGGAACCGCCGTTTCCGGCGATGTTGAGCTGCACCATCGGTACAGAAATGGTCGCCGTGAAGAGGGGAGCAAAAGCCCTCAATCAATTTCGGGGAAAAAGTCCGGCACGGCGGAGCTCCACCGTCGCCGCCGTGGCCGTGACTTTCGGGGTGATTTTCCGGCGATTGGGGCCTCCAAATGTGAAATTGAGGCTACCAATGGATTCCTCTCGTCGAGATCTTCAAAATGGACTACCCACTTGCCACCGTCGCCGCCGTCGCCGTCGGTCAACGCCGGTCAACGGCCGGTCAACGGCGGTCAACGCCGGTCAACGGCGACCGTTGACCGAAAATGCAAGTTTGGCCCGTTGGCCTATTTTCGACGTTCCGGACGCATCCGCGGAGTCGGAATTGCAAGACGAGACCTCAAAGATGAGGAACGAGGAATTAGGGTTTATGCCGTCGAGACCGGACTGCAATTCGGTATAAATCCCGACCCTTTTTATGTTCCGCAATTTAATTGTTTGGGACTGTTAAATGATTTTATGATTATTGGTATGAAAAATGTGGAAAAGAATGTATGTAAAAAGAAGAAAATGACTGTAATGGGGAAAAAGAAAAATATGTGATAATGTAATGATTTTGCGTAAACAGTATGAGTTTTACGTAAAATCTAGGCCTCTGGTATAGTACGTGATAGAATTAGATCAGGATAGATGGTTTTCAGGCGTTTCCTAAACGCTGGAACCTCAAAAATTAAGGGGAAACTCTGCCGAAATTTCTAAAAATGGCACCAAGGGTAATATGGGAAAACGAGGGGTAAAATATGACCGGGAAGGGAACCCGAGCCCCGTCGAGGAATTAGGGCATGGAAAAAAAGGAATGGGCAAGTTACGATTAGTGAACCGACCCTTCGAAACCCTAGAACGCAAGAAAAACATGAAACCGACTTTTAGGTCAGAATAGTACTTCCCGAGGGCCGGGAATGTGAAAAATTGGTAAAATGATAAGAATTGATCCGGAAAAGGTCTGATAAGATTTAAAAAGTTAATTAGATGATTTTGGGTTTAGAAAATCCAGCCTAAGCATGAAAATGAAAATGTTATGGTTAAACGACCCATCAGGGGCAAAATGGTCATTTTGCCCAAAGATTCTCAAATTATGGGAAAAGAGCCCCAATGATCCCGGAATAGGTTAATGAAGTTTGTAAAAGCCAAAATTGAGGTTTAAGTTATGAAAAATCACGTCAAGGGTAAAATTGTAATTTTGTCAAAAGTTAGGGGTAAAATCGTAATTTTTCAAAAAGTTGGAGAAAAATTCAAAAATGGCCATTAAGGTTTAGAAAGCTGTCCTAAGGCTATAATTAAGGATTATAGGATCATAATTAAGCTTTTTAATAGAATGAAGGCTATAAATGAAAACGTGATTAACGGACAAAGTTTGTCTGTAGGAACCCGATCCAGACGCGACAAAGGACGTCGATGGATCCCAAGAAGAGGATAAGCACGCTATGAGTAAGTTCAGACATTTACCCGTCTGCAACTATGAACAAACTTATAGTATTTATATGTTTTGGATGTAAATGGGATGATGTGATTTATGATGATGCTATAGTAAATACTATAGCAATGCTATGATGATGTAAAAAAAAAAAATATATATATATGTTTTAATAAATAATTATAAATATATATATATATAAATATATGTATATATTGAATTATGAAGGAAAGGCATTATAAAAGCTTTATGAGGGTAACGATATGATAAAGAGGGATAGAAGAATGGAAAGAGTAAGAACAAGGATGTTATGATAGGATGCATAAGAAAGAGATGAGATATGAAAGGAAAGAATATGTGTTTTATGAAAAGTTTTATAGAAGTTAAGTTATGATTGATAGAGCAATGATGATCAGTGATGAAAGGAATTAAGAAAAGGTATGTTTTATGAGGACGAAAGGATAGATGTTTTATGAAAAATAATATGAAAGCAAAGAGTTAGATAAGAAAGAAAAAAAAAATGATAGGTTATGATAAAAGGTATAATGAATGTTTTATGAAAAATGATATGAAAGCAAAGAGTTAGACAAGAAAGAAAAACAATGATAGGTTATGATGAAAGGTATGATGAAAGGATTAGAACATAACGATAAGATGTGATTGATGGAATAGAATGATAGGCTATGATTGATGGAATGATGCAAATGATAAGACGAACAAAGAATAATTGTCTACCCGTAACAAAACATGTTTTTGTTTGTTATGATGTGATGTGATGTGATGTGATGTTATATAAGTAATATGTGCTATATGTGTTATGTTTTTGAAAGAAAAAGATGTTCAACGAAAAAAATCAATATAAGAAAAATAAAAGCCTACAAGATAATAAGACTGAAAACTTAAGTTGTTGGCGTACCGGTCTCCCTACAAGGTCGAGACTTCCGGTCTATATCCTCCGCGTAGATGTGGCGCTACCCCGAAGGTGCGGTAGATTATAGGATGGACCAGCCCCGAAGGTGAGGTTTTATGTGACTGTGAGGTAGGTTGGTGGGTAGCTCCCCCTCCTCCCACTGTCCGCGCGCAACTAGGTACGTCCAACAACGGGCCCAACCAAAGGAAAGTGGAAAGAAAACAAACGAAAGAAGAGTGAAAAGAAAAGAAAAGAAAAGAAAAGAAAAGAAAGGAAAGGAAAGGAAAGGAAAGGAAAGGAAAGGAAAGGAAAGGAAAAGAAAAGAAAGGAAAGGAAAAGAGAAGAAAAGAAAAGAAAGGAAAAAAAAAAACGTGAAAAGAAAAGAAAGGAAAAGAGCGTGAAAAGAAAAGAAAAGAGAGTGCGTGAAAAGAAAAGAAAAGAAAGAGAGCGTGAAAAGAAAAGTAAAGTTAGTGCGTGTGGAAAAAAAAAAAAAAGAAAAAAAAAAAAACAAGGAAAAAGAGAGTGGAAAGAAAAGAAAAAAAAAAAGATATGAAAAGAAAAGAAAAGAAACGAACGATATGAAAGAACAACACAATGAAATCAATGAAACATAATAAAACGAAATTAAAAGAACATGATAGAATTATATATGTGATGTAATGTGTTTGATGTTATATGTATGGAATGACACGTTTTTACGTGATGTTGCGCTAGTGTATATGTTACTAGCTTTAAGATATGAAAGGTTAAGAGATGATGATAAAGTGATAGAAAAGTTATAAAGGTTTAGAACAGAAAGTTAAGAAATGATAGGAATGAAAAGTAAAGAAATGAAGGAATTAGATTAGAATGATAAGAGATGATCGATAGAATGATAAGAACGATGAACGAAGAGATAAACGAGCATGATGAAGCTCATATTTTATGTTATGTTTTGAGGATATGTATAAATGATGTATATGATGTGTATATATGTGATGTCATATATTCTAGTAATAATATATATTACTAGTATTTATAAGTTAATGAATGTATGTTTGAACTTACTGAGCATCTAGCTCATTAGTTGTTTATATGTTGCAGGTAAGCAACGTGTTTATTTAAAGTAATATGATGGACAACGGACGGATCTGCACGTGCCAAGGGACTGGGCGAGGGTATGGTACTACCATGAGTCTTTCGCTGAGCGTTCAAAGAGGAAGATGAAAGAAAGAAAGTTATGAAATATGTGTTATAAGAGTATGATAGAAATAGGCATAATATGTAAGTTAAAAAAAAAAAAAAAAAAAAAATTTGCTATAGAAATTGTTTCCGCTTTAAGATGAGAATATTAAGAATGGAAGGTTAAGTATGTTGAGTAAGAGGATGGCGACCCACGAGGTTGCCAGCCATCGCGGTCGGCGTCAGAGCTTGACTGGTTGGTATGGTGACGTACGTGGGGGGTCGTCACATAAATTGTTTTAGTAATACTTGTATTTTTTTTTCATTTAAATTGTCGTTCTTAACATTAAATCATGGACTTGACATGTTTATCGAAATTTTGAAATCACGTCCTCCTTTTTTTTTTTAAACATTAATGGTGGAAATTTCAAAAATTTCAGATGAATATTTTAACAAATTTTTTGTAACATATCATAAATTTAAATTTATCATTCATTGCATTATAGTCCAAAAATAATGAAATTTTAAAAAATTGCGTTCTTATCTTATAAAATTCCTGACTTTTTTCCTACTTAAATTCAGAGTTAACATTGTGAATTATTCGGACATTACAGGCACGTTCAAGCGTTTCTTCAGCATCCTGTTCAGTTTTTAACTTCCTTCTCCATGAATTAGTTTTGCGTCATAAGATTGGTAGCAAGATCAAAGCACTTAATGAAAGATTGTATAATATAGCAGTTGAGAAAGATAGATATATGTTTACTGTGACAAGAGACACTGAACAACCTAAACGATCTAGTACTACTAGTTTTGTTGACCCATCTACCATTCATGGTCGACGCAGAGAAATGAAAGTTTTGATAAGTAAGCTGTGTGAGAACAGCCAAGATGGAAGGGGGTTTGATGTCATCCCTATCGTAGGGATGGGGGGAATTGGAAAAACTGCCCTCGCTCAACTTGCTTGTAGCGATGACCGGGTACGGGCTCATTTTGAGAAAAGGATATGGGTATGCGTCTCAGATCCTTTTGACGAGATTAGGATTGCAAGATCGCTCATTGAAAAATTGGATCCTAAAGGTGCTAAATTAGGTGAACTAGATTCTTTACTACAACGTATCTGTGAATTGATAGAGGGGAAAAGGTTTCTTTTGGTATTAGATGATGTATGGACTGATGATGCTAATAAGTGGGAACCGTTAAAGGAAGCACTTAAGAGTGGGGATCCAGAAAGTAGAATTTTAGTGACGACAAGAAAAAGAGAAGTTGCTGTTATGATGAGAGCAGAAAGGAACATGATTCCTATTGAGGTTTTGTCTCAGGAAATTTGTCAATTAATATTTGAGCAAATAGCATTCTTTGATCGGGATAGGTGTAGGCAACTACAGGAAATTGGCGAGAAAATTGTGATCAAGTGCAAGGGTCTGCCTCTTGTTGCAAAGACTTTGGGAAGTTTCATGCGCTCTAAAACACATATCTGGCAGTGGAGGGATGTCTTAAATAGCGAATTGTGGGAATTAGAGAAAGATACTGATAAAAATAATGTTTTTGCTCCATTCTTGCTGAGCTATAATGATTTGTCATCTGTTGAGAAACGTTGCTTATTATATTGTGCAAACTTTCCAAAAGATTACGAGATGAACAAAGACAATTTGATCGAGTTATGGATGTCTCAAGGCTATTTTTGTGGGGGCAAAAATCTTGAGAGAGAAGGTCAAGATTGCTTTGAAAATTTAGCAATGCGATCTTTCTTTCAAGATTTTGAAAAAGATGAAATTGGAAACATTATAAGTTGCAAGATGCATGACATAATGCATGACTTTGTTCAGTTTCTTACAAAAAATGAACATACAGGGGAAAAGGCCCGTCATGTAACATTGTTTCCGGAGTTGTGGGACAACGACGACACTATTTCTACCTCAGTGTATGAGAACAAGGGTTTGCGTACGCTCTTCCTTGTATGCCCATCCTCATCTCGTGCAAGGCCCGTTAAAAGCTCATGTTTGGACAAATTGTTCTTAAATCTGACATGTCTAAGAACATTGAATTTGTCGGGGGGTACATTTGAGGAATTTCCAGAAGGGATTGAAAGGTTGATTCATCTTAGGTATTTAGACTTGTCATATAATCATCATCTAAAAAAATTGCCGGATAAACTGTTTGGTTTATTCAATCTGCAAACTTTAAATGTGATTGAGTGTGTGTGGCTTATGCCGCTTCCAAACGAAATAGGAAAACTGGTAAACTTACGCCACTTATATCTGTCCACGTCTGAGGAGCTTGGTGGACCAAAATGGTTGCCAAAAGGGATTGCAAAATTAAATTGCCTTTGGACATTAGATAGGTTTGTCGTGCCGTATCATAGCTGCCTCATTAATAATAACGAGGCATTGACGATTGAAGATTTGAGTATGTTGAAAGAACTTCAAGGCTCTTTGATGATAGATGGTTGTGGAAACATAAAAAATGGGGGTCAGGCAGAGAGAGCACAACTCAAGGACAAAGTATACCTCGTTGCTTTGGAGCTAAATTTTAACTCTTCTTGCGAGTGTGATGAGATACTTGAAGAAAGCGAGAATGAGGGAGATCATGATGAGAAAGAAAGCGAGAATGAGGGAGACCATGATGAGAAAGAAAGCGAGAATGAGGGAGACTATGATGAGATACTTGAAGAAAGCGAGAATGAGGGAGATCATGATGAGATATTTGAAGAAAGCGAGAATGAGGGAGACCATGATGAGATACTTGAAGCTTTGGAACCACATCCAAATTTGGAATCTTTAAAGATTAATTATTACAATGGCAGCACCATTTCTCCTAGCTGGATGATGGCTTTAATTAATCTCAAAAGCCTCACTTTGACTGTTTGCGATCAGTGTAAAGTTTTCCCTCCTTTGGGAAAATTGCCTTCTCTTGAATTTCTCCGTTTATTTGGCTTTGGCGGAGTGAAAAGGGTGGGGGTTGAGTTCTTGGGTGTAGAAAACGATGATAATAGTGCACCCAGCAGCTCCCAAATTTCCTTATTTCCTAAGTTGAAACAACTTCAGTTTTCGTTCCTGTCCATGTGGGAAAAGTGGGAACTGCGGACTAATTCGGGAGAAGAAGATAAATGCTTATCAATAATGCCATCCCTTCAATCCTTGGAAATTAAGAATTGCCCAAAACTAAAAGCACTACCAGACTTCCTCCGAAAGACACCTCTGCAGCAAGTATGCATCATAGATTGCCCAATCCTGAAAGAACGTTGCCGAGAAGGAGTGGGAGAGGAGTGGCCCAAGATTTCTCACATCCCAGACATACAATTACTAGGTCCACGTTGGTAGATCTTGTCACGACTCCTCTGGTAACTTCTCCTACTTTATCACCTTTATTATAAGATACATATTCATCAATTTTTATGTCTCCACTTATTATACCGGTGAACATCAATTTTTTTGCTAGTTTTGCGCTTGTGAGTTGGTCTATGTTTATTAATTTTTATAAAATTAGGGCTTACTATATATCTTTTGAATTATGCACTTTCATGTTGACATAATATAATTTCAATTATTATTGATATTTTCTTTGTGAACTTCCTGCAATATTAAGACGTTTTTATTTTGTTCTACAAGTTCAAACACCTCATAAAAAAGTAGGAAAAAAGAAAAAGCTTTTATTGCTGGTTCAGTTTCTTTTTCTTTTCAGTCATTGCTATTTTTTTCAAATTTAGTCAATCAATAATTGACGATTGGTCTTAATTAAGAAAATCGATGATTTAAATTATGATAAATCAATTATTAAAATATTATTAGTGCAGTTAAAAGGAGCTATCTTTTAATCCCATAATTGATATATTAGGGAAGTTCTTTTAGTTTTGTACGTTCAATAGAGCTAAGGCATCTAAAGTGGAATTTTGGTTCAAGAGTCAGATTAAACCAATATAATTTTTTCTTTCTTTTTTCAGTGTCTGAAATTTTGTTCCATTTATTTCCGTAGTTGAAGAGAACTCTGCAATCCAATGAGTTATTGAACAGGCAAGACGTCTACTCAACAGCAAATACTACCTCACTCCTTAGTCTGAATATTGTTGTCACTTGTAAGTAAGATGTGATATTCCTTCATCTTATGTCCTTACATTTATTGTCATTTCTCAATACATATTTGTTTGAATGATTGAAGTTTACAATTAACACACACCCTGTCATCTATCCGTTGTCCTCCGAATAGCTGCAAGAAATAAACAAATAATGTTTCTACCTTTGTGTTTAAGTATCCTGTTCATTAGTTAAAGTATGAATCTGTCCAATTTTTGAAATGTTACTGCATTTACATGATCTAGTAACCCTTTCGTCTTTGGTCCTCTTTAACCTTATGTTATATGGGGAATGTTGGACTTCTATTCTCTTCTAATTAATCTTCTATGACATTTGGATTAGATCCATGAATACTCGGTATTGATCTTGCAAGCCGCTACTTTACAAGTTCCCAACATGGCCTTTCCTCATTTGCAATCAAACAGGGTATCCACAAAGGGAAAGCAGATATGCTTTATGAAGTTGTTAGGCAAGCTAGGAGGATGCCAACTATATCTACCGTAAAATGGCAGGTAAGAATTCTGCCAAATCGTTGATCCTTGTGACCCATCAATTAATTTAGATCAAATAGCTTTTAATCATAAATATTTCGTGAACTACATAGATTATATTGAATTTTTGCATCACTGATCTACGAGGCAACCACGTCCATTGGCTAGAGCCCATCCGGAAAGGTGTCAGAGTTGATATAAAATTGATGTTGGAAGGGTAATCATTGAAGATTGGCCGATTTTGACAAAATGTAGCTGACAAGGAGTGGCCCAAGATTTCTCAAATCCAAAAATCCAATTACTAGATTGGTAGGAGAGAATTTTTATAGATTTTTGTCACGACTCTTCTGGTAACTTCTCCTCCTTCTGTCACCTTTATTATAAGATCGATAATTATTGATGGGAAGGGTAGCTTCAGTTTTTAGGAATAGAAATTGGTCATAATAAAACAGCCAAAAGACTCTTACTCCTGATCCCTTTATTGCAATTTCCTGCAAGTTCTTCTAGTTTTAAACACTCCATTGCAAAAACAGGTTTAACTTCTAATAACTTATTTTATCTGCTTTCTTTTGATTCAAGATTAACCAATAAAAATGATTTCTTTTTTGCTTCTGTATCTTAATCATTGGTTAACGTGGATGAATCTGTTCAATCTTTGAACAGTTACCATATTAACATGATCTAGCTTCTCGTTTCTCGTTGGTTCTCTATAACCTTCTGTTGGTGAATTTTAGACTTCTTATCATTTTTCTGACATTGTGACTTTTTTTCTGGACTAATTCTCAGATATCTAGGAGCACTCTCCTAATCTTGACGTCAGCTATTTTTCTGGTGCCGAATTTGCCTTATCTCATCCACAATCAAACGGGGATCCACCAAGGGAAAGGATTTTTCCAGGAGAGGCCAACATTTTATCTGGTATACAATCAAGAGTAAGGATTTGGCTAAACCATTGATTCCCACCAACAATTACTTTCGATTTTCTAGATTTTAATCATATTTATTTCTTAATCTACATAGATTTTAGTGAACCCTGGCATCATCGATCTATGGGACAGCCATGTCTATTGGCTTTACCCCATCCGTAAAGGAATCAGAGCTGAACTAAAATTGGTGTTTGAAAGGTAAGCTTATCAATTCTATTTTTTTAGAGACTGAAATAAGACCAAATTCATTCGGAGCATGTGTGTGACATGGTTACATAATAATTTGCCAGCTAATTAGTTTTAATATTTGTTTAGTGTTCTCTAAAACAAACTGGAATGTCAAATGTAAGTTCTACACCACAAGATGCATATGGAATATATGTAAACATGAGTGGGACCCAATTTTGGCACATGTAAGCATCTTCTCTATATATTTTGTCTATTTATCTTCTTTCGCACACTTCTTCGTAATTTCGTTTGGTTTTTTCATGTAGTTTTCTGGAGTTGCCAAGTATATTGTTCATATTCATCCCCAGTGTGGAACAAGTGGGATCAGTTTCTCCAATGGTAGTTTGTAGTTTTGAAATTTCATTTGTGTTCTTATTTTTTTGCATTCTAAGGACTACTAATGTACTTCAAGTGTTTTTCCTGTGAGAATGTGGATGAACTACGAGTGGCTTGATCCCTTAACTGGGTACGTAGGCAGCCTAGCTTCGGCTGGTCCAGCCACAAATAAATAATACAACCATTTTTTTTCCTTTATTGTGTTTGGTTTTGATATGTTGATGGCTTTGTATAATCTTAAAAATGGAAATTGAATTGAGCAGGATAACATCATTCTATTTCTTGTGCTGCTGGACCAGGACATTCAATGGCAACCTGTAGGTGGGGCAAAAAACGACCCAAACGACCAAATTTAAAAATAGAGAAGAAATATCATCCTTTCGTTAAATTATAGTTCCTCTGAAAATAATGATGATGATGATGGTTAGTCAAGCTATGCAGCTGTTGTGTAACACCTGTTTCATTGGACGATCTACTAAAGCTCTTAACATCAAGTGTGAACTAATGATTAAGGCGATATCTATAATTTTACATTTTTGATGGTAAATTATGCTGTCGAGAGCCGGTCTTTTGTCATTATATGCTTGAGAGTTTCATGAATTTTGATACTGTAGATTTCATCAACTACTGTTCTATAATATTAGAACTGCAATATATCCATTCTTGTATGCACTTCCAATATCACGGAGAATGCTATTTCTGGGGCTGCCATTTGCTAAACAAATGCTTGTAATCATGAAGTTGGCTGAGGTAATTGTCGATTCTCCTTATATTCATTTTCCAACATCAGTCTGAGGTTGTCGCTATTTTTATTGTTTTTTATTTTTCTTTATGAAATTCTGCAGTGGCCTAGTCTTTATTGCCAGTGCTACACCATCTTCAAGTAGCGGCATATGACTTCAAAACTGGTGAAGATTTTATTGCTGACTTTTCAGTTTCTTTCGTAGGTAATAATTTTGCATGTCTGCATTTAGGTCTCCAGTTGGTTTTAATTTATAATTATACAAATTGTGACTTTAACTATGCTTTATTCTGCACTCATCAATCATCGCGATTTATTTTTGCAACTAAAATGATAGTTGTATGTTTCATTGCTAAAATAAAATTATTATTTTCCAATTCTAAAACTAAATTCAGTATTCTAATCAGTTTGTCAATCAGGATTCTTTTGTACCACACTAGCTTGCTGATCAAACCAATATAAATGAGAAGCTAAGACAAGTAGTCAGGTAAAATGTTGTCACTAAAATTCTTGTTAAATTTAAAGTCAAAGTTTTTAATTCACGTCATAGGCAAAGAAATTTTTGGTGCTTCTACCTCATGATTAATTAAATATTTTCCTCGCCACCCTAGGAACATAGAAGAAACGAACGCACATACGTATTTATAAGTCTTCTGAGTTTTAAAGGAAATGCAACGATGAGGCTAATTCCCAAAAAAAAAAAATCAATATGTTTGCCAAGTCTATTGTTTCGTTGTTGAGCAATTGTGTAGTTGACATACCTTGATTTTCTTCTCATTGCAAAATTTAGTCTGACTGTTCTCTGAAACAGGCATCCCGCTGCCTCACTCTTGCCTCGCTTGAAGCATTTTGTTGAAAATGCCAATGTTGGTTTCACCTGATGCTTGGTTGCTCTCATACCAGTTGCTGAGTCTCGAAACAACAGATCTGTGATCAGCTACCACATTAGGACTAAAATCGTTCTTCTTGGAACAAATTGTGGGAGGTTAGATATCAAGTTTACTATACTAGTATGTACCTCAACTCTCTGAAAAAAGAAAGAAAGATTGCGAGTGAAATAGGTACAACATAAAAATTAAAAAAGAAAAAAACAAAAGTAACTGTGCAACTAAACATGATATTACATCTGAAATGTCCGTGATAGAAATTATCCAACTATTTGATCGTTTACTAGAACAATGAAAATAAACAAACAAAAAAATAAATAACACTCCTTGCCATTATCACAAAGTTTTTTTTTTTTTTTTTTTCCCTCTTGAAATTCCAAATTTCATTATCACTTTCCAGTAACTTCTAATAATCCTATGGAGTATCTCGAAGAATGGGCAAAACATGTTCTTGACAAAATATAGTCTTCTTTTTTGCTTAATGTAGGCTAATGACCAACCTATCCTGCAAACTTGATGTCAATGAGCAAAAAACACAGATTATGCCTCAGTTTCATGATTTTGGTCGAGATCTTCCAGGAGTTAAGGGAGCAAAACTGTGGCCAGTACTACTTCGAGATGAATCCTTTCTCTCCCATAGATGAGAAGAAACTCCATAGCCTCTGACTGTAACTCGTGCCTACTGATTTAAGTACAGCCGTCAGTGTTAATTGTTGTGTTCAGACCCTGCCACCCGTCGCTTGATCGTTCTGTAGCTTGCAGCCTCATTATGCGGTGGATTAGGCCTCCTTTTGACGCCCATCTTCCCTCCTCAATATTTGCTTGTGGTTCAACCTTGATGCTTCTTAATTCCTACAAGTTTCGGGCCCAGTCTTGCTGTCATTGGATCTTACATGACCATGATGTTGATGATAGTTCATAGAATATGTTCGTGGCCTCTCCAAAATTTTATATAGTTATATATATAAATACTCAAATTTCATGTCTTGGTGTCAATATTGTTGAAACTAATTTGATATGCCAAATAACTTTGTACATTCTAAAAGCTCGTTTTGATATTAATATTGATTTTTTATTGTTAAATATGAAACTATAAATTAAATATATCTATATTAGGTTAATTGTTAATTATTTAATTTAATTGGAGAATATATATTTATTATTTATATACTGTGATCACTTCTAAGAGCGGATTTATAATGGGCTAAGTAGTGGTCTAAGCCTCACTGAAATTTTTTTTCTTTGTAATTTTGTTTCATAAATTTTAAACTTTTCCTACTTTGCCTCACTAAGAATTTGTTACCCCAACTTGGACTCCACCAAAGCTTTATCATTTTAACTTTATCCAATTACCCTAAAAGCTATTGGTTATACACTAAAAGGGGAAAAAGGAAAGGCTGCTTCATCAATGGGGGAAAGACGTGAGAGGGAAAAAAAAAAAAGAAGGTGAACTTGGGGTTAGATTCCAATTGCGAAGGGGATGGGTTTCAAAGCTTGATATCAGGCACCTTGGAAAACCCTTTTTTTGATTTGTTTTGTTATTCTTTTTATTGTTTTGTGGGGGAAAAATGGGTCCATCAACAAATGAATGCATCAGATTTTGATTATAGTTGTGACGTCCCCCGTACGTTACCATACCAACCAGTCGAGTTCTGACGCCGACCGTGATAGTTGGCAACCTCGTGGGTCGTCGTCCTCTTAGTTAACATACTTAACTTTCCATTCTTAATGTTCTCATTTTAAAGTGGAAGCAATTTCTATGGCAAATTTTTTTTTCTTTTAACTTACATATTATACCTCTATCTCTATCATACTCTTATAACGTATAATTCATAAATTTCTTTCTTTCATCTTCCTTTTTGAACGCTCCGCGAAAGACTCATGGTAGTACCATACCCTCGCTCGGTCCCTTGACACGTGCAGATCTGTCCGTTATCCATCATATTACTTTAAACTAACAAGTTACTTACCTGCAACATATGAACAACTAATAAGCTAGATGCTCAGTAAGTTCAAACATATATTCATTAACTTATAAATACTAGTAATATATATTATTACTAGAATATATGACATCACGTATAGACACATCATACATATCATCGAAACATATCCTCAAAACATAACATAGAATGTAAGCTTTATCATGCTCGTTTATCTCTTTGCTAATCATTCCCATCGTTTTATTGATAATCTCTTATCATTTTATTCTAATCTCTTTATTTCGTTTCTTTTCATTCCTATCGTTTCTTAATTTTCTGTTCTAAACCTTTATAACTTTTCTATCGTTTTGTCATCATCTCTTATCTTTTCGCATCTTATAAGCTAGTAACATATACACTAGCATAATATCACGTAAAAACGTGTCATTCACATCATACACATAACATCAAACGCATCACATTACATATATTAATTCCATTATGTTCTTTTAAGTTTCATTTTATTATTTATTTATTTTTTATCGATTTCATTATATCATTCTTTCATATCGTTCGTTTGTTTTCTTATCGTTCTTTACTTTTCTTTTCTTTTCGTATCATTTCTTTTCTTTTCTTTTCATTCTCTTTTCCTTTCTTTTCTTTTCACTCTCCTTTCCTTTCTTTTCTGTTCACTCTCCTTTCCTTTCTTTCCTTTTCACGCACTCTCCTTTCCTTTCTTTTCTTTTCTTTTCACGCGCTTTCCTTTCCTTTCTTTTCTTTTTACTCTCCTTTTGTTTCTTTTCTTTTCACGCACTCTCCTTTCTTTTTTTTTTCTTTTCACTCTCCTTTTGTTTCTTTTCTTTTCACTTTCCTTTGGTTTCTTTTCTTTTCACTTTCCTTTGATGGGCCAGTTGTTGAACATACCTATTTGCGCTCGGATAGTGGGAGAAGGGGGAGCGACCCACCAACCTACCTCACAGTCACATTAATTACCACACCTTCGGGGTTGGTCCAACCTATAAACTACTACACCTTCGGGGCAGCGCCACATCTGCATGGAGGATATAGACCTGAAGTCTCGACCTTGTAGGGAGACCGATATGCCAACAACTTAAGTTTTCAGTCTTATTATCTTGTATGCTTTTATTTTTCTTATATTGATTTTTCGTTGTACATCTTTTTTCATGACATTCATTATCTTTCCTTTCTCATTTTTCATAGAACATTTCATAGAATATTTGTTCTTTCGTTGTTCTATCTTTCTTTCGTAATTCTTTCTCATTGACATCTCATTCTTTCATTCTCATTTCGTAAGACATATATCGTTGTGTCATGTTGTTGTTTTTCTCTTCTTAATTCTTTACTTTACTTGTGTGAATTATGTTAATCACACTTTAGCATATATAGCACATATTACTTATATATCATCACATCACATCACATCATAACAAACAAGAATACGTTTAGTTATGTGCAGACAATTATTCTCTATTTATCATTTGCATTATTCTATCTATCGTATCTTATCATCATACTTCTATCGATCATAGCCTATCATTCTATTCTATCAATCACATCTTATCTCTATGTTCTAATCCTTTCATCATACCTTTCATCATAACCTATCATTGCTTCTCTTTCTTGTCTAACTCTTTGCTTTCATATCATTTTTCATAAAACATCTATCCTTTTGTTCTCATAAAACATACCCTTTCTTAATTCCTTTCATTACTGATCATCGTTGCTCTATCAATCATAACTTAACTTCCATAAAACCTTTCATAAAACATTTATTCTTTCCTTTCATATCTTATCTCTTTTTTTTTGTATTCTATCATAACATTCTCGTTCTTACTTTTTCCATTCTTCTATCTCTCTTTTTCACATCTTTACTCTCATAAAGCTTTTATAATACATTTCCTTCGTAATTCAATATATATTTATATATATTTTTATAAATTGTTTATTAAAACCTATCTTTTAACATCATCATAGCATTACTATAACATTACTATAACATCATCATAAATCATATCATGACATTTGCAAACAAAACATATAAATACAATAAGCTTGTTCATAGTTGCAGACGGGTAAATGTCTGAACTTACTCATAGCGTGCTTATCCTCTTCTTGGAATCCATTGACGTCCTTTGTCGCGTCTGGATCGGGTTCCTACAGACAAACTTTGTCTGTTAATAACATTTTCATTTATAGTTTTTATTTTATTAAAAAACTTGATTCTGATCTTATAACCCTTAATTATAGCTTTAGGGAAGCTTTTTAAACCTTAATGACCATTTTCGAATTTTTCTCTAACTTTTTGAAAAATTACGATTTTACCCTTAATTTTTGACAAAATTACAATTTTACCCTTGGCGTGATTTTTCATAACTTAAACCTCAATTTTGGCTTTTATAAACTTTATTACCCTATTTCGGGGTCATTGGGGCTCTTTTCCCATAATTTGAGAATCTTTGAGATAAAATGACCATTTTGCCCCTGATGAGTCGTTTAACCATAACATTTTCATTTTAATGCTTAGACTGGATTTTCTAAACCCAAAATCATCTAATTAACTTTTTAAATCTTATCAGATCTTTTCCGGATCAATTCTTATCATTTTACCAATTTTCACATTCCCGGCCTTCGGGAAGTACTATTCCGACCTAAGAATCGGTTTCATGTTTTCCTTGCGTTATAGGGTTTCGAATGGTCGGTTTACTAATTATAACTTGCCCATTCCTTTTTCCATGCCCTAATTCCTTGAGGGGGCTCGGGTTCCCTTCCCGATCACATTTTTACCCCTCGTTTCCCATATTACCCTTAGTGTCGTTTTTAGAAATTTCGGCAGCATTTTCGCTTAATTTTTGAGGTTCCAGCGTTTAGGAAACGCCTGAAAACCATCTATCCTGATCTAATTCTATCACGTACTATACCAGAGGCCTAGATTTTTACGTAAAACTCATACTGTTTACGTAAAATTGTTACATTATCACATATTTTTCTTTTCCTCCATTATAGCCATTTTCTTCTTTTTACATACATTCTTTTCCATAATTTTCATACCAATAATTATAAAATCATATAATAGTCCCAAACAATTAAATTGCGGAACGTAAAGAGCTCAGGATTTATACCGAATTGCAGTCCGGTCTCGACGGCATAAACCCTAATTCTTCGTTCTTCATATTTGAGGTCCCGTCTTGCAATTCCGACTCCGCGGATGCGTCCGGAACGTCGAAAATAGGCCAACGGGCCAAACTTCAATTTTCGGTCACCGGTCGCCGTTGACCGGCGTTGACTCCGGCGTTGACCGGCAGCGACGGCGATAACGGTGGAATGTGGGTAGTCCATCTTGAAGATCTCGATGAGAGGAATCCATTGGTGGTGTAACAACCGGGAAAATTCATATTTCTCGGAAAATAAATGCACAATGAATTTAAGCATTAAAATGTGAAATTAAGTGATTTAATATTGTTTAGAACTAAATAAAATGTTCTAACAATGTTAAAGGATGAAAAATGAGTAATAGTGATATTATGTGTGTGCACGTGTGTGCCACTCACAGTATCAAGAAGTAGGTCAAGATGATATTATCTTAACATAAAACTGATAAATCTGGGTTCAGCACACTCAAACTAGTAAGGATAGCCTATCAGCACGCTCAAATTTGATAATTGAGCACAAGGATAATTTTTGACCGAAAATTCACAGTATTGAAAATTGGTCGAAATGACCTCAGATGAAAATAAAACTGATATATTTGGATTCAGGACGCTCAAATTAGTCAGGAAAGCCCATGTTGAAATTTTGGGTGAAAAAGTATATAAAGAGCGGGGAAAAAATGAGATTTCTTTATTTGCCCATGTGTATTCTCTCTCTTCATTTCTCTTTCTCTCTCTACCCGAATTGTGTACAGTAACCAACTTTCACATACGGCCTCCGTTCACGACACCGCCAGTGTCATCGGAAAGCTCTCCCCAAGCTGAGTCCGATGGTGGTCGACGCGACAGAGCAGCCGCCGGAGCAAGCCGCACGTGCCGCCTGAAGGTCGCCGGAGCTGAAATCTTTCCGGCGAGATTTCTCCGCCGTCCGGCCACCATTTGCCATGAAACCGATCCCAAAATGTTCGTGGTGAAGAGTACTACAAAACCCATATGGTGGATCGCCTCAACACCGACGGAATCGCGCCGCCCGAGCTTCGAAAAGTCCGACGAAACGCCGTCGTGGAGCCGCCGTCGAAACTGCCGATTCCGGCCGAGTTGAAGCACGCCGTCGGTACAGAAATGGTCGCCGTAAAGAGGGGAGCAAAAGCCCTCAATCAATTTTGGGGAAAAAGTCCGGCACGGCGGAGCTCCACCCTCGTCGCTGTGACCGAGTTTTCGAGGGTCGATTTCCGGCCATAGGAGCTTCAAATGGTGAAATTGACACCACCAATGAGTTCCTCACGTCGAGATCTTCAAGATGGACTACCCACTTGCCACCGTCGCTGCCGGTCAACGCTGGTCAACGGCGACCGTTGACCGAATATGGAAGTTTGGCCCGTTAGCCTATTTTCGACGTTCCGGATGCATCCGTGGAGTCGGAATTTCAAGACGGGGCCTCAAATATGAAAAACGAGGAATTAGGGTTTATGCCGTCGAGATCGGACTGCAATTCGGTATAAATCCCGACCCCTTTACATTCCGCAATTTAATTGTTTGGGACTGTTATATGATTTTATGATTATTGGTATGAAAAATGTGGAAAAGAATGTATGTAAAAAGAAGAAAATGGCTGTAATGGAGAAAAAGAAAAATATGTGATAATGTAATGATTTTACTTAAACAGTATGAGTTTTACGTAAAATCTAGGCCTCTGGTATAGTACGTGATAGAATTAGATCAGGATAGATGGTTTTCAGGCGTTTCCTAAACGCTGGAACCTCAAAAATTAAGCGGAAATGCTGCCAAAATTTCTAAAAACGGCACTAAGGGTATTTTGGGAAACGAGGGGTAAAAATATGATCGGGAAGGGAACCCGAGCCCCCTCGAGGAATTAGGGCAAGGAAAAAGGAATGGGTAAGATACGATTAGTAAACGGACTCTTCGAAACCCTAGAACGCAAGAAAAACATGAAACCGATTCTTAGGTCGGAATAGTACTTCCCGAGGGCCGGGAATGTGAAAATTGGTAAAATAATAAGAATTGATCCGGAAAAGGTCCGATAAGATTTAAAAAGTCAATTAGATGATTTTGAGTTTAGAAAATCCAGCCTAAGTATGAAAATGAAAATGTTATGGTTAAACGACCCATCAGGGGCAAAACGGTCATTTTACCCAAAGATTCTCAAATTATGGGAAAAGAGCCCTAGTGACCTTGGTTTGTAAAAGCCAAAATTGAGGTTTAAGTTATGAAAAATTACGTCAAGGGCAAAATTGTAATTTTATCAAAAGTTAGGGGTAAAATTGTAATTTTTCAAAAAGTTGGAGAAAAATTCAAAATGGGCCATTAAGGTTTAAAAAGTTGTCCTAAGGCTATAATTAAGGATTATAAGATTAGAATGAAGCTTTTTAATAAAATAAAGGCTATAAATGAAAATGTGATTTACGGACAAAGTTTGTCTGTAGGAACCCAATCCAGACGCGATAAAGGACGTCGATGGATCCCAAGGAAAGGATAAGCACGCTATGAGTAAGTTCAGACATTTACCCGTCTGCAACTATGAACAAGCTTATCGTTTTTATATGTTTGGTATGCAAATGTCATGATGTGATTTATGATGATGCTATAGTAATGCTATAGCAAAGTTATGATGATATTAAAAGATATGTTTTAATAAATAATTATAAAAAATATATATATAAATATATGTATATATTGAATTATGAAGGGAAGGCATTATAAAAGCTTTATGAGAGTAACGATATGATAAAGAGGGATAGAAGAATGGTAAGAGTAAGAACAAGAATGCTATGATAGGATGCATAAGAAAGAGATGAAATATGAAAGGAAAGAATAGATGTTTTATGAAAAGTTTTATGAAATTTAGGTTATGATTGATAGAGCAACGATGATCGGTGATGAAAGGAATTAAGAAAAGGCATGTTTTATGATAACGAAATGATAGGTGTTTTATGAAAAATGATACGAAAGTAAGGACTTAGACAAGAAAGAGAAACAATAATAGGTTATGATGAAAGGTATGATGAAAGGATTAGAACATAACGATAAGATGTGATTGATAGAATAGAACGATAGGCTATGATCGATATGCTATGATTGATAGAAATGTGATGATAAGATACGCTAGATATAATGATGCAAATGATAAGATAAACAGAGAATAATTGTCTGCACATAACTAAACGTGTTTTGTTTGTTATGATGTGATATGATATGATGATATATAAGTAATATGTTCTATATATGCTATGCTAAAGTGTGATTAACATAATTCACACAAGTAAAGTAAAGAATTAAGAAAAGAAAAACAACGAAAGAACAAATATTCCATGGAATGTTCTATGAAAAATGAGAAAGGAAAGACGATGAATGTCATGAAAAAGAAGTACAACGAAAAAAAAAATCAATATAAGAAAAAAATAAAAGCTTACAAGATAATAAGACTGAAAACTTAAGTTATTAGCGTACCGATCTCCCTACAAGGTCGAGACTTCCGGTCTATATCCTCCGCGTAGATGTGGCGCTACCCCGAAGGTGCAGTAGATTATAGGATGGACCAGCCCCGAAGGTGAGGTTTTATGTGACTGTGAGGTAGGTTGGTGGGTAGCTCCCCCTCCTCCCACTGTCTGCGCGCAACTAGGTACGTCCAACAACGAGCCCAACCAAAGAAAAGTGGAAAGAAAACAAACGAAAGAAGAGTGAAAAGAAAAGAAAAGAAAAGAAAAGAAAGGAAAAGAGCGTGAAAAGAAAAGAAAGGAAAGCAGAGAGAAAAGAAAAGAAAAGAAATGATACGAAAAGAAAAGAAAAGTAAAAAACGATATAAAAAGAAACAAACGATATGAAACATAATGGAATTATATATGTGATGTGATGTGAATGACATGTTTTTACGTGATGTTATGCTAGTATGTATGTTACTAGCTTTTAAGATATGAAAGGTTAAGAGATGATGATAAAGCGATAGAAAAGTTATAAAGGTTTAGAACAGAAAGTTAAGAAATGATATGAATGAAAAGCAAAGAAATGAAAAGATTGGATTAGAATGATAAGAGATGATCGATAGAATGTTAAGAACGATGAACGAAGAGATAAATGAGCATGAAGAGGTTAACATAATATGTTATGTTTCGAGGATATGTATAGACGATGTATATAAGGTGTATATATGTGATGTCATATATTCTAGTAATAATATATATTACTAGTATTTATAAGTTAATGAATGTATGTTTGAACTTACTGAGCATCCAGCTCATTAGTTGTTTATATGTTGCAGGTAAGCAACCTGTTAGTTTAAAGTATTATGATGGACAACGGACGGATCTGCACGTGCCAAGGGACTGGGCGAGGGTATGGTACTACCATGAGTCTTTCGTTGAGCGTTTAAAAAAGAAGATGTAAGAAAGAAAGTTATGAAATATATGTTATAAGAGTATGATAGAGATAAGTATAATATGTAAGTTAAAAGAAAAAAAAAATTTGCTATAAAAATTGCTTCCGCTTTAAGATGAGAATATTAAGTATGGAAGGTTAAGTATGTCAAGTAAGAGGATAACGACTCATGAGGTTGCCAACCATCGCGGTCGGCGTCAGAGCTCGGCTGGTTGGTATGGTAACGTACGTTGGGGGTCGCCACAGGTGGTCTCAATTTCACTATTCGACGCCTCTATCGTCGGAAAATCTCCTCGAAAGCCACGGCCACGGTGGCGACGATGGAACTCTGCCGTGCCGAACTTTTTCCCGAAATTACCTTGGGGCTTTTCTTCCCCATGCCAGGGCGTCCCTTTCTGCACCAGTGGTGCACCTCAACATCGCCGGAAACGATGAGTTCCATGACGGCTTCACGGTTGCGACGTCGAGGCTTCGGACGGCGCGATCCGACGGACATTGAGATGAACCACCACATGGGTTTTGTAGTACTCTTAACCACGAACATTTTGGGACTGGTTTCGTGGCAAATGGTGGCCGGACGGCGAAGAAATCGGCGTTTGAATTTTTTGGCTCTAGTGAGCTTCGGGCGGCACGTGCGGGCTCCTCCGGCGTCTGTTCCGTCGACTCAGCCCACCGTCGGACTCAGCTCGGCGAGAGCTTTTCGATGACACCAGCGGTGTCGAAAATGGACACCGTTTCCGATAGTTGGTTACTGTACACGTGCGGGTAGAGAGAGAAAGAGAAGGGAGGAGAGAGAGTGTACATGGACAAATGAGGGAATTTCACTTTTTTTCGCTCCTTATATACTTTTTCACCTAAAATTTCAACATGGGCTATCTTAGCTAATTTGGGCGTCCTAAATCCAAATATATTAGTTTTATTTTGATCAAAGATCATCTTGACCAGTTTCCGATACTGCGAATTCTTGGTCAAAAATTACCCGTGTACTCAATTATCAAATTTGAGCGGGCTGATAGGCTATCCTAACTAATTTGGAAGTGTTGAACCCACATTTATCAGTTTTATGTCAAGATAATATCATTTTGACTTACTTCTTGATATTGTGAGTGGCACACACGTGTATACACATAATATCACTATCAATCATTTTTCATCCTTTAACATTGTTAGAACATTTTATTTAGTTATACATAATATTAAATTACTTAATTTCACATTTTAACACTTAAATTCATTGTGTATTTATTCTCTGAAAAATATAAATTTTCCCGGTTATCACAATAGTTCACTTCTTATTATGTAAATTTATCATGTACTCAATATTTTAATTAAGTATCATTTAATTTATAAGTTATTTATTATTTTAAAATTTCTTAATGTTTTATTTAAAATTTTAGGAGTTTCAAAATGAATTTTTATATTTTATGCTAATTTTTATAAATATCAATATTAATGTTAATATTTTCATAAATATCAATATTTAAATACAATATTTTCATAAATATCAATATTTTCACCCTTCAATGCAAATATATCTAAAAAGTGGGGATAATTGATTGCTACGGTGAAATATGAAAAGAACCCTTGAAATGTAAACAGTATCCTTTGATAGCAGTCTTCTTTAACAATTTCCCATATTAAAAATGAATCTTATTTAATTTCCTAGTACATGCATCCGAGACAAATGACTTTGACCCAACTGACCCACATTACATAGATCCCAAGCAGTTGTGCTGTTGGCTCTTTTAAGTCATTGTCCAAAAACCATCCATAAAAAGGAAAAAAAAATTGTAAAAGAAAATTTATCCCTCATTCTCGCCTTCTTTGGCCAACTGAGAAGAGATCTGCAACTCGAGCTTTCAAGCTATGGCGAGGCAGGTGATTTCAGTTTGCCTAAATCGATCAAATTCAACAAATAGCTCAGATTTGATCAGCATGGTTCGTAGGTTTAACACGTATTTGGACATTGAATTTGTCGGGAGTTAGATTGAAGCAACTACCAGAAGACATTGATAAGATACTACATCTTAGATATCTCAATTTGTGATCTAATTCTATGATGAAATTCCCACTCAGGCTATGCAATTTATTTAATTTGCAGACTTTAAAAGTGAGCAAGTGTCGGAACCTTACACACCTATCAGATGGAACGGGAAAACTGATTAACGTACGACACATACGTGCTGATGGGTGTGACCGTCTAGAACTCTTGCCGAAAGGGATTGCAAAATTAACTTGCCTTGGGACATTGGATATGTTTAATAGTACCTAATTGTGCCGAGTACAATGTGGCGTTAAACTTCGAAAATTGAAACATGTTGCAACTTTTTTCAAGGCTATTATTTTCACATAACTGGATGTGGCCACCTAGTAAATAGGAGTCAGGCGGAGTGAGCACAACTCGAGGACAAAGGTTACCTTGCTGATCTGAAGCTAAGTTTTAATTACACAGATTAAAGAAGTGATGATGGCATACTCTAAGCATTGCAACCACATTCAAACTGGAAATCTTTTAAGATCCGATGGTACACTGCAACTACCTTCTCTCCTAACTAGATGATGATGTTGATTTATCTTAAAAGCCTTAAGCTAAGCCACGTAAACTTATATTGCGATCGGGGTCAATCCTTGCCATCCTTGCTACCTTTGGGAAGATTACTGTCTCTTATAAAACTCCGTATAGAATACTTGTACAGAGTGGAAAAGATGGGGTTGGAGTTTTTGGGAGTAGAAAATAACGAAATGTTTAATGGACCGGTGAAGAGGGAACGGATTTTGTTCCCAAAGTTGAAAGAGCTTTGCTTTGTTAGTGTCTACCACTGGAAAGAGTGGGAAGGAATTAACGCAAGCTTTGGCTCGGGACAAGAAGAAGATCATGACAGTGAAAGAAGATTAACAATAAAGCCATGCCTTCAATCCTTGGAGATTTCCTTCTGCAACAAACTAAAAGCTCTGCCAGACTATCTCCAATCCACTCCACTGCAGAATCTAACTATCCGTTGTTGCAATAATCTCGATGGACGTCGCGAGAAAGGAGTTGGAGAGGACTGGTTCAAAATTGAACACATCCCAAATGTCCGAATTTGGTAACTCAATGATATGATGATGGAAACTCGGCATCTTCATGAAAGAACATCAAACTATGTAAGTCCGTTCCATGAAAGGATCACAGTGACAATTACTGCTATAAGTTCTGGTAACTGTATTCCTTCTCATATCTCTGCGGAGTAGCATTTTAGACTACACAATTTGCTTTTACATATATGTCTAACTATCAAGGCTAAATGTCAGTTTTTGTCTACGTCATACTGTGATAATAAGAAAATTCATATTTCTCAGAGAATAAATACACAATAAATTTAAATGTTAAAATGTGAAATTAAGTGATTTAATATTGTTTAGAACTAAATAAAATGTTCTAACAATGTTAAAGGATGAAAAATGATTGATAGTGATGTTATGTGTGTACACGTGTGTGCCACTCACAGTATCAAGAAGTAGGTCAAGATGATATTATCTTGATATAAAATTGATAAATTTGGGTTCAGCACTCCCAAATTAGTCAGGATAGCCTATCAGCACGCTTAAATTTAATAATTGAGTACAAGGGTAATTTTTGATCGATAATTCGTAGTATCAGAAACTGGTTGAAATGACCTCAGATGAAAATAAAACTGATATATTTGGATTCAGGACGCCCAAATTAGTTAGGAAAGCCCATGTTGAAATTTTGGGCGAAAAAGTATATAAAGAGTGAAAAAAGTGAAATTTCGTCATTTGTCCACATACATTCTCTCTCTCCTCTCTTCTCTTTCTCTCTCTACCCCCATTTATGAATAGTAACTGACCACCGGAAACGGTGTCCGTTTTCGACACCGCCAGCACCGTTGGAAAGCTCTCGCCGAGCTGAGTTCAACAGTGAGTCGACGCGACGGAACAGCCGCCGCACGCGCCGCCCGAACCCGCCAGCTACCGGAGATTTTGTGACGCCGTATCTCCGCCGTCCGATGTTCGATCAAGCTGATTCTGATCCCAAAAGACTCGTGGTGAAGAATAGAACAAAACCCAGGTGGTGTTTCAGCCCAACGACCGCCAAATCGCGCCGCCCAACTCCGCCCGTCGCCGTCGCCGTAGAACCTGTCGTTTCCGGCGGAGTTGAGTTGCAAGGTTGGTATCAAAATGCTCAGAATTTCACGTAGATCAAAAGCCCCAAATCAATTTTGGGCAACGATCACCGGAAAACGGAGATTTAAGCTCGCCACCGCCATCGGTTTTTCTAGGGGTGATTTTCGGCGATAGAGGCGTTGAATGGTGAAATTGAGACCACTAATGAGTTCCTCATGTCGAGATCTTCAAGATGGACTACCCACATTCCACCGTCGCCGTCGTCGCCACCGGTCAACGGTCGGTCAACGCCGGTCAACGGCGATCGGTGATCGAAAATTGAAGTTTGGCCCGTTGGCCTATTTTCGACGTTCCGGATGCATCCGCGGAGTCAGATTTACAAGACGGGACCTCAGATATGAAGAACGAAGAATTAGGGTTTATGCCGTCGAGACCAGACTGCAATTTGGTATAAATCCCGACCTCTTTACGTTCAGCAATTTAATTGTTTGGGACTATTATATGATTTTATAATTATTTGTATGAAAATTATGAAAAAGAATGTATCTAAAAAGAAGAAAATGGCTATAATAGAGGAAAAAAATATGTGATAATATAACGATTTTACGTAAACAGTATGAGTTTTATGTAAAATCTAGGCCTCTGGTATAGTACGTGATAGAATTAGATCAGGATAGATGGTTTTCAGGCATTTCCTAAACGCTGGAACCTCAAAAATTAAGCAGAAATGCTGCCGAAATTTCTAAAAACAGCACCAAGGGTAATATAGGAAACGAGGGGTAAAAATATGATCGGGAAGGTAACCCGAGCCCCCTCGAGGAATTAGGGCATGGAAAAAGGAATGGGCAAGTTACGATTAGCAAACCAATTCTTAGGTCGAAATAGTACTTCCCGAGGGCCGGGAATGTGAAAAATTGGTAAAATGATAAGAATTGATCCGAAAAAGGTCTGATAAGATTTAAAAAGTAAATAAGATGATTTTGGGTTTAGAAAATCCAGCCTAAGTATGAAAATGAAAATGTTATGATTAAACGACCCATCAGGAGCAAAATGATCATTTTGCCCAAAGATTCTCAAATTATGGAAAAAGAGCCCCAATGACCCCGGAATAGGGTAATGAAGTTTGTAAAAGCCAAAATTGAGGTTTAAGTTATGAAAAATCACGTCAAGGGCAAAATTGTAATTTTGTCAAAAGTTAGGGGTAAAATCGTAATTTTTCAAAAAGTTAAAGAAAAATTCGAAAAGGGCCATTAAGATTTAAAAAGCTATCCTAATGCTATAATTAAGGGTTATAAGATCAGAATCAAGCTTTTTAATAAAATAAAAGCTATAAATGAAAATGTGATTAACAGACAAAATTTGTCTGTAGGAACCCACCCGATCCAGATGCAACAAAGAACATCGATGGATTCTAAGAAGAGGATAAGCACGCTATGAGTAAGTTCAGACATTTACCCGTCTGCAACTATGAACAAGCTTATAGTATTTATATGTTTTGTATACAAATGTCATGATGTGATTTATGATGGTGCTATAGTAATACTATGATGATGTTAAAAAATAGGTTTTAATAAATAATTTATAAAAATATATATATATATTGAATTATGAAGGAAATGTATTATAAAAGCTTTATGAGAATAAAGATGTGATAAAGAGAGATAGAAGAATGGAAAGAATAAGAATGAGAATGTTATGATATAATGCATAAGAAAGAGATGAGATATGAAAGGAAAGAATAGATGTTTATGAAAAGTTTTATGGAAGTTAAGTTATGATTGATAGAGTAACGATGATCAGTAATGAAAGGAATTAAGAAAGGGTACATTTTATGGGAACGAAATGATATGTGTTTTATGAAAAATAATATGAAAGTAAAGAGTTAGACAAGAAAGAAAAGCAATGACAGGTTATGATGAAAGGTATGATGAAAGGATTAGAACATAACGATAAGATGTGATTGATAGAATAAAACAATAGGCTATGATCGATAAGAGTATGATGATAAGATACGATAGATAGAATGATGCAAATGATAACAGAGAATAATTGTCTGCACATAACTAAACGTATTTTTATTTGTTATGATGTGATGATATATAAGTAATATGTGCTATATATGCTAAAGTGTGACTGACAAAATTCACACAAGTAAAGTAAAGAATTAAGAAAAGAAAAACAACAAAATGAAACAACGATATATATATCTTACGAAATGAGAATGAAATGACAATGAGAAAGAATTACGAAAGAAAGATAGAACAACGAAAGAACAAATGTTCCATGAAATATTTTATGAAAAATGAGGAAGGAAAAATAATGAATGTCATGAAAAAGATGTACAACGAAAAATCAATATAAGAAAAATAAAAACATACAAGATAATAAGACTGAAAACTTAAGTTATTGGCGTACTGGTCTCCCTACAAGGTCGAGACTTCAGGTCTATATCCTTCGCGTAGATGTGGTGCTACCCTGAAGGTGTGGTAGATTATAGGATGGACCAACCCCGAAGGTGAGGTATTTAATGTGACTGTGAGGTAGGTTGGTGGGTCGCTCCCCCTCCTCCCACTGTCCGCGCGCAAATAGGTACGTTCAACAACAGGCCCACCAAAGGAAAGTGAAAAGAAAAGAAAAGAAAGGAGAGTGCATGAAAAGAAAAGAAAGGAAAAGAGAATGCGTGAAAAGAAAAGAAAGGAAAGGAGAGTGAACAGAAAAGAAAAGAAAGGAGAGTGAAAAGAAAAGAAAGAAAAAGAGAGCGGAAAGAAAAGAAAAGAAATAATACGAAAAGAAAAGAAAAGTAAAGAACAATAAGAAAAGAAACGAACGATATGAAAGAACGACATAATAAAATCGATGAAAAATAGATAAATAATAAAATGAAACTTAAAAGAATATAATAGAATTATATATGTGATATGATCTATTTGATGTTATGTGTATGATGTGAATGATATGTTTTTTTACGTGATGTTATGCTAGTATATATGTTACTAGCTTTTAAGATATGAAAAGATAAGAGATGAGGACAAAACGATAGAAAAGTTATAAAGGTTTAGAATCGAAAGTTAAGAAATGATAGGAATGAAAAGAAAAGAAATGAAGAGATTAGATTAGAATGATAAGAGATGATCGATAGAATGATAAGAACGATGAACGAAGAAATAAATGAGCATGAAGAGGCTAACATATTATGTTATGTTTCGAGAATATGTATAGACGATGTGTATGATGTGTATATACGTGATGTCATATATTCTAGTAATAATATATATTACTAGTATTTATAAGTTAATGAATGTATGTTTGAACTTATTGAGCATCTAGCTCATTAGTTATTCATATGTTGCAGGTAAGTAACCTGTTAGTTTAAAGTAATATGATGGACAACGGACGGATCTGCACATGCCAAGGGACTGGGCGAGGGTATGGTACTACCATGAGTTTTTCGCTGAGCATTCAAAAAAGAAGATGAAAGAAAGAAATTTATGAATTATATGTTATAAGAGTATGATAGAAATATAGATATAATATGTAAGTTAAAAAGAAAAAAAGAAAATTTTTGCTATAGAAATTGCTTCCGCTTTAAAATGAGAACGTTAAGAATGGAAAGTTAAGTATGTTAAGTAAGAGAACGACGACCCACGAGGTTGCTAACCATCACGGTCGGCGTCAAAGCTTGGCTGGTTGGTATGATAACGTACGTGGGGGACGTCACACATACCTCTGAGGTTCTTTTGCTCTCTCTCTTTTAGCAGAGTTACTCTTTTCAGTTTTGTTAGATATTCCAAGGCTATCAAATGGAAAATTTCTTAGAAACTCTTAATATTTAATTGCAAAGGAGTAGATAACAGAATCATCAGTACATACTAGTAGGATGAACTTGAAACAAAAAGGAAAAGGTTTTTAAAAAAAAAAAAGGACAAAGAGTACTAATTTTTCTTTTCTTTTGTTTTTTTTTTTCCAAATTGGAAATCAATTGGATCTTTATTAGTTATAAAGCTGGAGATAGGCATAATCTTCACTTTTTGTTTTCCCGACATCAAGATGTAGTTCTTGTAATTTTTTTTTTCCCTCTCTATTTCCGGCTTAGATGGACTGTTGTTATTTTATTTTGCCTAATCACATGCATTTTGATGCCAGTGAATCTGTTTATACTTGACACGAGTATAAATTTGCATCATTTGACGTCCTTTACTTGCTAGTCTAATATTGTATCATTTAGTAGATGTTCCTTTTCTATTCACTCTCATGTGACATTAGAACCACATTATGTGTATTTTTCAGAGATAATGCACTCTCATATACAAGAGTACTCAGCTTGGGGTTGGTTTTTTGGAGTTGACAAAAAAAGTGGTATGTTTTCATGAAGTTGACAGAACTGTACTGCCTATTCTCATATGTATAATGTATATATATGCACATTTTGAGATAATGTGTCTTCAACGTGAAAGACACTTATGGTGTCTAAATTTAATTGTTCTCAAAATTTTCTGTGGATTTGTCCTGCAAGATCAAGATTCTTTTCTTCATAAAATTTTGGAGTGTATTCAGCATGCACTAAAGTGCTACTTTGTACTAGCATCTTCACAACGAAGTGGAGAATCAGTTCCAACTGATTTCTCGCTACTTAGCAACAATTTCCATTTTTTTTTCTTTTTTGGGAAAAAGTATTCTTCTTTTGTGCTTTGTTTCTAGTTGCTACAAGCAAAACGTTATTTTGGAGTGTATCATCTGGAGTTAGTTCATCACGCGACTCCATTTTATTGTTTTGATTTATGACATTCTCCAAAGACACTCCGAGTAACGGTGGGAGAGGACTGACACAAGATTTCTTGCATCCCAAACATCCAAAGTCAGCAATTGGAGGACGAGGAAACTAATTGAGACAGTTCCACAAGTAGTTGTTAATCTCTGTCGATACCAATATTCTACTAACTTCTGGTAAATATAACGTTTTTCTAAATAGCCTGATTGATTGCAAAGTAATGAAAAAAACACGTAATCTTCAGAAAAAAAAAAGGAACGAAAAAAAAATATACATGTATATAATAAAACTATGTAATCAAGGTAAGAAAATAGCAGTCTGCAATAGAAAAGATAGTGGGGGTACTGATTCAAGGGAATGAATATGTTCAAGTGATATTTGGAAAACAACTTTCTTGTGTTGCAAAACATCGAAAGATCTAATAAAAACATTTAGCAAAAATAATTACAAAGGAGGTCCAAAAGGAAATTGCATCACAACATTGCTTGCCTTTTTGCGCAATAATCTGTACTAATTTTAATAGAACTACAATACCATTCAAGATTTTACGCCCCCCCTCCCTTTTTTTCATTGGATGATTAAAAAAAGAACCATTAAAAAATGTAAATTGTTACGTGATATTTAAAAAATTTTAACTGATAAGATCGCTTATCAACCATATTCTAGAAGTGTAAATATGAATCATCCGATCTGGCCTAACCAATGTGAGCCTTGAGAGAAAACAAGTCTAGAATAAAGGTTGACCAGCCGGGCCCTATACTCCAGTGGGTAAAGATCAGCCCTATATTTTGTATGTTGATCTAGTTATATACAAATTAACTAATCTTGTAAAATAACTAAAGGGCGTTTGGAAAAAATTTCTATTTTAATTTTACTCAAATACAATATAATTTTATATCAAATATAAATTTTGTAACAGTGCTACGAAAATAATTACTATTCAAAACATTTTTAAAACAATCACATCAACTTTTCAATTCTACTATTTATCTCTACTTTTATCGATCACATCAACTTTTCAATTTTAAAATATTTTTCATCCAAATACACATTATATTCAAATACAAAACAAATACTTTTCAACCAAATACAACATTCAAAAAACAAATTTCATTCAAATACAATCAAAATGCAATGCGTTTCCTGAACGCCTCTGTAACAATCGGGAAAATTCACATTTTTCAGAAAATAAATACACAATGAATTTAAGCATTAAAATGTGAAATTAAGTGATTTAATATTGTTTAGAACTAAAATAAAATGTTCTAACAATGTTAAAGGATGAAAAATGAGTAATAGTGATATTGTGTGTGTGCACATGTGTGCCACTCACAATATCAGGAAGTAGGTCAAGATGATATTATCTTGACATAAAACTGATAAATTTGGGTTCAGCACACCCAAATTAGTCAGGATAGCCTATCAGCACACTCAAATTTGATAATTGAGCACAAGGGTAATTTTTGATCGAAAATTCACAGTGTCGGAAACTGGTCGAAACGACATCAGATGAAAATAAAACTGATATATTTGGATTCAGGACGCCCAAATTAGTCAGCATAGCCTATGTTGAAATTTTGGGTGAAAAAGTATATAAAGAACGGGAAAAAGGTGGAATTTACTCATTTGTCCACAAATTCTCTCTCTCCTCATTTCTCTTTCTCTCTCTAGCCGAATGTGTACAGTAATCGACCATCGGAAACGGTGTCTGTTTTCGACACCGCCAGTGTCATCGGAAAGCTCTCGCCAAGCTGAGTCCGATGGTGGGTCGACGCGACGGAGCAGCCGCCGGAGCAAGCCGCACGCGCCACCTGAAGGTCGCCGGAGCCGAAATCTTCCCGGCGAGATTTCTCCGCCGTCCGGCCACCATTTGCCACGAAACCGGTCCCAAAAGATTCGTGGTGAAGAGTACTACAAAACCCATGTGATGGATTGCCTCAACACCGGCGGAATCGCGCCGCCCGAAGTTGCGACGTCGCCGCCGTGGAGTCGCCGTCGAAACCGCCGTTTCCGGCGATGTTGAGCTGCACCACCGGTGCAGAAATGGTCGCCGTGAAGAGGGGAGCAAAAGCCCTCAATCAATTTCGGGGAAAAAGTTCGGCATGGCGGAGTTCCACCGCCGCCGCCGTGGCCGTGACTTTCGGGGTGATTTTCCGGCGATTGGGCCCTCCAAATGTGAAATTGAGGCTACCAATGGATTCCTCTCGTCGAGATCTTCAAAATGGACTACCCACTTGCCGCCGTCGCCGCCGGTCAACGCCGGTCAACGACCGATCAACGGCTGGTCAACGCCGGTCAACGGCGACCGTTGACCGAAAATGGAAGTTTGGCCCGTTAGCCTATTTTCGACGTTCCGGACGCATCCGCAGAGTCGGAATTGCAAGACGAGACCTCAAAGATGAAGAACGAGGAATTAGGGTTTATGCCGTCGAGACCGGACTACAATTCGGTATAAATCCCGACCCATTTACGTTCCGCAATTAAATTATTTGGGATTGCTATACGATTTTATGATTATTGGTATGAAAAATGTGGAAAAAGAATGTATGTAAAAAGAAGAAAATGGCTGTAATGAAGAAAAAGAAAAATATGTGATAATGTAACGATTTTACGTAAACAGTATGAGTTTTACGTAAAATCTAGGCCTCGGGTATAGTACGTGATAAAATTAGATTAGGATAGATGGTTTTCAGGCGTTTCCTAAACGCTGGAACCTCAAAAATTAAGGGGAAACTCTGCCGAAATTTCTAAAAACGACACCAGGGGTAATATAGGAAACGAGGGGTAAAAATATGATCGGGAAGGGAACCCGAGCCCCCTTAAGGAATTAGGGCATGGAAAAAGGAATGGACAAGTTACAATTAGTAAACCGACCCTTCGAAACCCTAGAACGCAAGAAAAACATGAAACCGATTCTTAGGTCGGAATAGTACTTCTCGAGGGTCGGGAATGTGAAAATTGGTAAAATGATAAGAATTGACCCGGAAAAGGTCCGATAAGATTTAGAAAGTTAATTAAATGATTTTGAGTTTAGAAAATCCAGTCTAAGCATGAAAATGAAAATGTTAAGGTTAAACGACCCATTAGGGGCAAAATGGTCATTTTGCCAAAAGATTATCAAATTATGGGAAAAGAGCCCCAATAACCCCGGAATAGGTTAATGGAGTTTATAAAACCAAAATTGAGGTTTAAGTTATGAAAAATCACGTCAAGGGTAAAATTGTAATTTTGTCGAAAGTTAGGGGTAAAATCGTAATTTTTCAATAAGTTGGTGAAAAATTCAAAAAGGGCCATTAAGGTTTAGAAAGCTGTCCTAAGGCTATAATTAAGAATTATAAGATCAGAATTAAGCTTTTTAATAAAGTAAAGGCTATAAATGAAAATATGATTAACGGACAAAATTTGTCTGTAGGAACCTGATCCAGATACGACAAAGGACGTCTATGGATTCCAAGAAAAGGATAAGCACGCTATGAGTAAGTTCAGACATTTACCGTCTGCAACTATGAACAAGCTTATCGTGTTTATATGTTTTGTATGCAATTGTCATGATGTGATTTATGATGATGCTATAGTAATGCTATAGCAATGTTATGATGAATATTAAAAGATATGTTTTAATAAATAATTATAAAAAATATATATATAAATATATGTATATATTGAATGATGAAGGAAAGGCATTATAAAAGCTTTATGAGAGTAACGATATGATAAAGAAGGATAGAAGAATGGAAAGAGTAAGAACAAGAATGTTATGATAGGATGCATAAGAAAGAGATAAAATATAAAAGGAAAGAATAGATGTTTTATGAAAAGTTTTATGAAAGTTAGGTTATGATTGATAGAGCAACGACGATCGGTGATGAAAGGAATTAAGAAAGAGATATTTTATGAGGATGAAAGGATAGATGTTTTATGAAAAGTTTTATGAAAGTTAGGTTATGATTGATAGAGCAACGATGATTGGTGATGAAAGGAATTAAGAGAATGCATGTTTTATGATAACGAAATGATAGGTGTTTTATGAAAAATGATATGAAAGCAAAGAGTTAGACAAGAAAGAGAAGCAATGATAGGTTATGATGAAAGGTATGATAAAAAGGATTAGAACATAACGGTAAGATGTGATTGATGGAATAGAACGATAGGCTATGATCGATAGGAGTATGATGCTAAGATACGATAGATAGGATGATGCAAATGATAAATAGAGAAGAGAATAATTGTCTGCACCTAACTAAACATAATTTTGTTTGTTGTGATGTGATGTGATGTCATATAAGTAATATGTGCCATATATGCTATGTTAAAGTATGACTGACATAATTCACACGAATAAAGTAACGAATTAAGAAAAGAAAAACAACGAAAGAACAAATGTTTCATGAAATGTTTTATGAAAAAATGAGAAAGGAACGATTATGAATGTCATGAAAAAGATGTACAACGAAAAATCAATATAAGAAAAGCTAAAAGAATGCAAGATAAGAAAACTGAAAACTTAATGTTGGCGTACAGGTCTCCCTATATGGTTGAGACTTCCGGTCTATATCCTCCGCGCAGATGTGGTGCTACCCCGAAGTGTGGTAGATTATAGGATGGACCACCCCGACAGGCGAGGTTTTATGTGACTGTGAGGTAGGTTGGTGGGTAGCTCCCCCTCCTCCCACTGTCAGCGCGCACTAGGTACGTTCAACGACGGGGCCCACCAGTGAAAGATAAGAAAAGAAAGTGATAAAGAAAAGAAAAGAAATGATATGATATGAAAAGAAAAGAAAAGAAAGGTAAAGAACGACATAAAAAGAAACAAACGATATGAAAGAACGACATAATAAAATCGATGAAAAACAAATAAATAATAAAACGAAGTTAAAAGAACATAATGGAGTTAATATATGTGATGTGATGTATTTGATGTTATGTGTATGATGTGAATGACACGTCTTTACGTGATGTTATGCTAGTGTGTATGTTACCAGCTTTTAAGATATGAAATGTTAAGAGATGATGACAAAGCGATAGAGAAGTTCTAAAGGTTTAGAACAGAAAGTTAAGGAATGATAGGAATGAAAAGTAAAGAAATGAAGAGATTAGATTTGAATGATAAAAGATGATCGATAGAATGATAAGAACGATGAATAAAGAGATAAATGAGCATGATGAAGCTCACATTTTATGTTATGTTTTGAGGATATGTATAAACGATGTATATGATATGTAAATACGTGATGTCATATATTCTAGTAATAACATATATTACTAGCATTTATAAGTTAATGAATGTATGTTTGAACTTACTGAGCATTTAGCTCATTAGTTGTTTATATGTTGCAGGTAAGCAACTTGTTAGTTTAAAGTAATATGATGGACAACGGAAGGATCTGCACGTGCCAAGGGACTGGGCGAGGGTATGGTACTACCATGAGTCTTTCGCTGAGCGTTCAAAGAGGAAGATGGAAGAAAGAAATTTATGAATATATGTTATAAGAGTATGATAGAGATATAGGCAATAAAAAAAAATGGCTATAGAAACTGCTTCCACTATAAGATGAGAACGTTAAGAATGGAAAGTTAAGTATGTTAAGTAAGAGGATGACGACCCACGAGGTTGCTAGCCATCGCGGTCGGCGTCAGAGTTCGACTGGTTGGTATGATAACGTACGTGGGGGTCGCCACAGCCTCCTAAAACAAATGTTAAAAGATATTATATATGAGTCAGCTCAATCCAACTCCATAAGTCATAGACTTAGATCCAACCAGCCTATCTTGTAAGGTCAAACCACGATCCGATTTGTTTGACCCATCCCATATTTACAATTTTTCTTATTAATTAATATTTATAAAATTATGTATGCTACAAATATATCCAAAAAGAAGGGCTAGTTGATAGCTAAGGTGAAATATGAAAAGAATCCTTGAAAAATAAACAGTATGACAAGTCTTCGTTGGATAGTAGTCTTCTTAAACGATTTCCCATTTTAATATTGAATCTTCATCATTACCTAAAAAAATGAATCTTATTTAATTTCCTAGTACATGCGTCCGAGACTAACGACTTTGACCCAACTGACCCACATTATGTGGTTTCCTAGCAATTGTGCTATTGACTTTTTAAGTCATCGTCCAAAAACCATTCATAAAAAGGAAAAAAAAAACTGTAAAAGAAAATGTATCCTTCATTTTCGCCTTCTTTGGCCAACTGAGAAGAGATCTGCAACTCGATCTTTCGAGCTATGGCGGGGCAGGTGATTTCGGTTTGCCTAAACCAGCTTAAAGTTATAAGTGGATTGGTAGCTAACGGAGCCTTAGACCAGGCGGGAGCATCGGCATTTCAAATGACAGCAGAACAATTTGACTCAATCAAGGATATCGAAAATGGAATCGAGAAGCTCAGAAGCAATCTCACCGCCATTCAAGCCGTGCTCTCCGACGCCGAGAGAGAACAGATCGACAGTACCTCCGCCCGAAACTGGTTGGACAACCTCAAGAAAGTTTCTCAGGACATTTCCAGTGCGTTGAACGAGTGGATTGCAGCCATTAGCAGATCAAGTGTGAATCAAAATGAAGAAGAAAGAGGTGAAGATAGTTATGCCTCTCCTTTGAAGAAGGTACGCTATATGTTCTCTAGCCTATATTCTCGGTTTTGTAGTACTTCGGTCCACCAAATTGTTCTGCGTCTTAACGTTGCTTCGAAGATAAAAGAATTGAATGAAAGATTAGATACGATTGCCGATCAGAGAAGTAAATATAGTTTTGACACGGCGAGGGTTGTTAAAAAAGGCAATCAATGTAGGCGTAAGTCTACTTCTTTTGTCGATCTGAGCAAAGTGTATGGTCGAGATAGAGAAAAGGAAGTTTTGATTAGAAAGTTGTCGAGCGAGGATGGTAGTAATAGTGAAGATCGGAATGCGTTTGAGATCATTTCGATCGTGGGGACAGAGGGAATTGGCAAAACCACTCTCGCGCAACTTGTTTACAACGATAGCGAAGTTAAGAGTCATTTTGTTAAAAGAATTTGGATATGTGCCTCCAATCCTTTTGACGAGGCGAAAATTGTGAAAGCAATCATCGAAGCTGTTGACGGTAGAGCTGCCGACTTAGTTGAAATGGACTCTTTACTTCAACGGATCCACACATCTATCGAAGAAAAGAGGTTTTTTCTTGTCCTAGACGATATGTGTACCGAGGGAGCGACGAAATGGGAAGCGATCAAGGAAGTACTAAAGAATGGTGCTGCAGGAAGTAGGATTTTAGTAACAACCCGAAAGGAGGAAGTTGCGGTTATGATGAGATCAACAGAAGGTAACAAGATTGCCTTAGAGGTTTTGCCTGAGCAAATTGCTGGCTGAGTTCCAAGGTTTGAATATCCTTTATTGTTCCTTCTTTCAGCAATTATTTTGCTCTTTTTACATTTAACCAAGATGATTTGATTATTATTTTACCCTGAAACAGAACTGTCTAGCCTAGGTGAGAGGAAAGAGCAATACCAGCAGCCCGTAACTTAGGCCCTCGTCTCCAACCAATTGCCAACCCATGCATGCAGATTTATTGAACCAAAATTCTCTCCAGCATGAAATGTCTTCAGGGCATATATAATAATGGCTTCGCAGCAAATTGTGCACGTTCTTCCCTTAGAATTTTATTCTGAAATTTGTGAGAGTATTTTGCTTGTATTTGATTTTATTTTCTTCTTACATTTTTCATCTCATGAGTTCTTTTTAGAATTTTGTGAGATGAACTGCAAGTTAGGCTAGACGCTTGGTAAAGTTAGTGAGGAATTCATATGTTAAGTTATCCAATTTAGATTTGGTTTTCATGTTTGTTTTACAAATTTTATATGTGTTAGTAAATTAAATTTGATCTCATTTTCTATTCAAAATATTTTGTGTTAATTTTTCATTTAAATTCAGTTATGCTTTGTTTATATCATATTGTCATATATCTGTTTTGACAAGATTTGCTTTATGAGTTGTTTTTTACTGCAAAACTGCTAAAATGTATTTTATCGATTTTAGATCATTTATAACGATAAATCTGTTTAGTTCAAATGTAAGAAATTTAATCCACTTGAACACATTTGTTTTTTTTTATTAAGTTTAAATTCTAAATTTTTGATTGTTTGTTTGAGATCTAAAATTTGTAACTGAATTATAAATTGAAGATTAGATTTGAATTAGAGAATGAAACATATAAAGGATTCACGGCGTCTCATCTCATTTATTATTGAGCTTTTCTACATTTAATTCTCTCATTTATATTTTAGATATTTTCTCTTTCCAAACAAAAATCCACCAAAATATTTTCTCTTTTTGTCATTTTATTTCCCTATCTTTTTAAAAGTTCATTTCACTAATATTATTTATTTGTTTTATTATCTTCTTATGGACACAACCGCCTGATTTAACTAATATTATTTATTTGTTTTATTATCTTCTTATGGATACAATCGCCCGATTTATGTTATAATTGACTGTTTTATGAGTGCGTCTTATAATTGACTACTTTACGAGTATATCATTGGCTGTTAATGAAATTTTGATGCCGTTACACGGAGGTGCCAAAAGCAAATCTTACTTTTTAATTTATTTTTATTTTTATTATTTTTATTAAAAAATCCTCTCTTTCAGGGAAAGAAAAAACGGTACATATATATATATTCAAACCTTTTTTTTCCTTTACAGTTTGTTATTCATTTTTTTTAACGTTTAGTAAAAAATTTATATCTCAAACTTTTTTTCTTTTTTTCTTTTTACATTTCTTAATTTTTTTTCTTCATTTTCAAAAAAAAAAAAAAAGATAGAGAGAGAGAGAGAAATTTCTTTTTTTTTTTTCCTTTTTACCATAGGTTAGTTTATAGGCTTTTACCATAGGTTAGTTTTTGACAATAAATTAGAATAAAATTTAAATAGTTCTAAAAATTAGTTTTGGGAATATTGTAATTTCATGAAGACAAAAAATCTAAAGAGGTTCTGTCTAGGAAATTAGTTTTGAAGGAGACCTCGTCTCACTAAATTTTTTTGAGAGCATTCTTAGAGGATATTATTTGCGATAATTATAGGTTTGTTGTTTACCAAGCTAATAACATGAAGTAAAACAAAAAAATAAATAAATAAATAAAAGCAAATAAACAAAAAACAAAACAAAACAACAACTTATGGGATAAGTGTTGATTCAATTGGAAGATGTTTCATCAACAAGTATTCTTAAATTTTGTCCAACATGATTTTAAGCCACTTTATAGTACTTGCTGAAGATTCAAAGATTTGTTAAGCAAGTTTCCCTTTCATGGTTTCTCTAAAAAATGTTGACTTAAAATCTTCCTTGATGGCTTATACAATACAACTAGAGAATGTATTGAAAAGGGAGATGGTACCACCTCTTTATACCAACAATCTTTGGAAGAAGCCTATTACATGCTGGAAGACATGGCAAAGTTTGATTATTGGAGAAGGAATTATTCAACAAACAATCAAATTTGGGAGAACAATTTCAATAATGAAGAATCATGCGTTGATCCCTAGCCTTAAGTCACGGAATCATCCATCGAATTTCAAAACTACGATGTTCAATTTATAGAAGAAATGGTTCAATCTAACAAGAAGTTGGATGACAAGATAGAAGAAATGAGAACCACAGGGCATATTGTAGTAATAGGGGATCTGTGGCGACCCCCCACTTTCGTTACCATACCAACCAGCCAAACTCTGACGCCGACCGTGATGGTTGGCAACCTCGTGGGTCATCATCCTCTTACTTAACATACTTAACTTTTCATTCTTAACGTTCTCATCTTATAGCGGAAGCAATTTCTATAGCAAATTTTTTTTTTTTACTTACATACTATACCTATCTCTATCATACTCTTATAACACATATATCATAACTTTCTTTCTTTCATCTTCCTTTTTGAACGCTCAGCGAAAGACTCATGGTAGTACCATACCCTCGCCCAGTCCCTTGGCACGTGCAGATCCATCCGTTGTCCATCATATTACTTTAAATAAACACGTTGCTTACCTGCAACATATAAACAACTAATGAGCTAGATGCTCAGTAAGTTCAAACATACATTCATTAACTTATAAATACTAGTAATATATATTATTACTAGAATATATGTCATCATGTATATACACATCATATACATCATTTATACATATCCTCAAAACATAACATAGAATATGAGCTTCATCATGCTCATTTATCTCTTCGTTCATCGTTCTTATCATTCTATCGATCATCTCTTATCATTCTAATCTAATCTCTTCATTTCTTTGCTTTTCATTCCTATCATTTCTTAACTTTCTGTTCTAAACCTTTATAACTTTTCTATCGCTTTATCATCATCTCTTAACATTTCATATCTTAAAAGCTAGTAACATACACACTAGCATAAAATCACGTAAAAACGTGTCATTCACATCACATCACATATATAATTCTATTATGTTTCATATCGTTTGTTTCTTTTTATATCGTTCTTTACTTTTCTTTTCTTTTCGTATCATTTCTTTTCTTTTCTTTTCTCTCTGCTTTCCTTTCTTTTCTTTTCACGCTCTTTTCTTTTCTTTTCTTTTCTTTTCACGCTCTTTTCTTTTCTTTTCACTTTCTTTTCATTTCTTTTCTTTCACTTTTCTTTTCTTTTCTTATCTTTCACTGGTGGGCCCCGTTGTTGAACGTACCTAGTGCGCGCTGACAGTGGGAGGAGGGGGAGCTACCCACCAACCTACCTCACAGTCACATAAAACCTCACCTTCGAGGTTGGTCCATCCTATAATCTACCACACCTTCGGGGTAGCACCACATCTGCGCGGAGGATATAGACCGGAAGTCTCAACCATATAGGGAGACCGGTACGCCAACCATTAACTTTTCAGTTTTATTATCTTGCATTCTTTTAGCTTTTCTTATATTGATTTTTCGTTGTACATCTTTTTCATGACATTCATAATCTTTTCTTTCTCATTTTTCATAAAACATTTTATGGAACATATGTTCTTTCGTTGTTTTTCTTTTTTTAATTCTTTACTTTACTTGTGTGAATTATGTTAATCACACTTTAGCATAGCATATATAGCACATATTACTTATATAACATCACATCACATCATAACAAACAAAAGTATGTTTAATTATGTGCAGACAATTTTTTTTTTCTCTTCTCTATTTATCATTTGCATCATTTTTCTATTGTATCTTATCATCATATTTCTATCAATCATAGCCTATTGTTCTATTCAATCAATCACATCTTATCGTTATGTTATAATCCTTTCATCATACTTTTTATCATAACCTATCATTGTTTTTCTTTCTTGTCTAACTCTTTGCTTTCATATCATTTTTCATAAAACATTCATCATACCTTTTATCATAACCTATCATTGTTTTTCTTTCTTGTCTAACTCTTTGCTTTCATATCATTTTTCATAAAACATCTATCCTTTCATCCTCATAAAACATCCCTTTCTTAATTCCTTTCATCACCAATCATCGTTGCTCTATCAATCATAACTTAACTTCTATAAAACTTTTCATAAAACATCTATTCTTTCCTTTCATATCTCATCTCTTTCTTATGCATCCTATCATAACATTCTCGTTCTTACTCTTTCCATTCTTCTATCCCTCTTTATCACATCGTTACTCTCATAAAGCTTTTATAATACCTTTCCTTCATAATTCAATATATACATATATATACATATATATATATATTTTATAAATTATTTATTAATACATAACTTTTAACATCATCATAGTATTGCTATAGTATTACTATAGCATCATCATAATTCACATCATGACATTTGCATACAAAACATATAAACACGATAAACTTGTTCATAGTTGCAGACGGGTAAATGTCTGAATTTACTCATAGCGTGCTTATCATCTTCTTAAAATCCATTGACGTCCTTTGTCGCGTCGGGATTGGGTTCCTACAAATAAATTTTGTCCGTTAATCACATTTTCATTTATAGCTTTTATTTTATTAAAAAGCTTGATTCTAATCTTATAATCCTTGATTATAACCTTAGGACAGCTTTTTAAACCTTAATGGCCATTTTCGAATTTTTCCCCAACTTTTTGAAAAATTACAATTTTACCCCTAACTTTTGATAAAATTACAATTTTGCCCTTGATATGATTTTTCATAACTTAAACCTCAATTTTGGCTTTTACAAACTTCATTAACCTATTCCATGTCATTGGGGCTCTTTTCCCATAATTTGAGAATTTTTGGGCAAAATGACCATTTTGCCCCTGATATGTCGTTTAATCATAACATTTTCATTTTCGTGCTTAGGCTGGATTTTCTAAATCCAAAATCATTTAATTAACTTTCTAAATCTTATCGGACCTTTTTCGGATCAATTCTTATCATTTTACCAATTTTCACATTCCTGGCCCTCGGGAAGTACTATTCCGACCTAAGAATCGGTTTCATGTTTTTCTTGCGTTCTAGGGTTTCGAAGGGTCGGTTTACTAATTGTAACTTGTCCATTCCTTTTTCCATGCCCTAATTCCTTGAGGGGACTCGGGTTCCTTTCCCGATCATATTTTTACCCCTCGTTTCCCATATTACCCCTGGTGCCATTTTTAGAAATTTCGACAGAGTTTCCCCTTAATTTTTGAGGTTCCAGCGTTTAGGAAATGCCTGAAAACCATCTATCCTGATCTAATTCTATCACGTACTATACCAGAGGCCTAGATTTTACGTAAAACTCATACTGTTTACGTAAAATCATTACATTATCACATATTTTTCTTTTTCTCCATTACAGCCATTTTCTTCTTTTCACATACATTCTTTTCCATAATTTTCATATCAATAATTATAAAATCATATAACAGTCCCAAACAATTAAATTGCGGAACATAAAAAGGTCGGGATTTATACCGAATTGCAGTCCGGTCTCGACGGCATAAACCCTAATTCCTCGTTCTTCATATTTGAGGTCCCGTCTTGCAAATCCGACTCCGCGGATGCGTTCGGAATATCGAAAATAGGCTAATGGGCCAAACTTTCATTTTCGGTCAACGGTCGGCATTGACCGGCAGCGACGGTGGCAAGTGGGTAGTCCATTTTGAAGATCTCGACGAGAGGAATCCATTGGTAGCCTCAATTTCACATTTGGAGGCCCCAATCGCCGGAAAATCCCCCCGAAAGTCACGGCCACGGCGGCGACGGTGGAGCTCCGCCGTGCCGGACTTTTTCCCAGAAATTGATTGAGGGCTTTTGCTCCCCTCTTCACGGCGACCATTTCTGCACCGGTGGTGTAGCTCAACATCGCCGGAAACGACGGTTTCGACAGCGACTCCACGGCGGCGACATCACGACTTCGGGCGGCGCGACTTCGGGTGGCGCGATTCCGGCGGCCGTTGGGCTGAAACTCCACCTGGGTTTTGTTCTACTCTTCACCACTAGTCTTTTGGGACCGATTTCAGCTTGATCGGACGTCGGCCGATGGAGATACGGCGTCGCGAATTTTCCGGTGGCCAGCGGCTTCGGGCGGCGCATGCGCTCTCCTCCGGCGTCGGTTCCGTCGACTCGGCACACCGTTGAACTCAGCTCGGCGAGAGCTTTCCAACGGTGCCGGCGGTGTCGAAAACAGACACCATTTCCGGTGGTCAGTTACTATTCATCAATGGGGGTAGAGAGAGAAAGAGAAGGGATGAGAGAGAGTACACATGGGCAAATGAGGAAATTCCACTTTTTCCCTCTCTTTATATACTTTTTCGCCCAAAATTTCAACATGGGCTATCCTGATTAATTTGGGCGCCCTGAATCCAAATATATCAGTTTTATTTTCATCTGAGGTCATTTTGAACAATTTCCGATACTGTGAATTTTCGGTCAAAAATTACCCTTGTACTCAATTGTCAAATTTGAGCTTGCTGATAGGCTATCCTGACTAATTTCGGAGTGCTAAACCCAAATTTATCAGTTTTATGTCAAGATAATATCATCTTGACCTACTTCCTGATACTGTGAGTGGCACACACGTGCACACACATAATATCACTATTACTCATTTTTTATCCTTTAACATTGTTAGAACATTTTATTTTAGTTCTAAACAATATTAAATCACTTAATTTCACATTTTAACGCTTAAATTCATTGTGTAATTATTTTTCGAAAAATGTGAATTTTCCCAGTTGTTATGAATTGATTGCATCTACTCTTACAACAAATGCACTAATAGAAAACATGCAAGATTGCCAAATTGAGAAGCCAACACCAAAAGAGGTGCACTTAGAGTTGTTTCATGACATTGAATCTCTAAATGATGAAGGGATCGAGGACTTAATCACCAAAGAAAAGTCATTAAAAAAGTTCTAGGTGCCCAACTTGTTGTGCCAACACTAATAATTCAAGATCATTTTTATAAAGATCCTATGTAGCCAACTCCTCCGGTGCCATCATTAGCATCAATAATTAGAGTCTACCAAGCACAACATATAAAACCAAATCATGTTGGAGCTACATGCTGATTTCCACATCTTATCAAGCTTAAGGGCATCAATAACCAAAACTCATATGTGATGCTGTACAACACTTACTATGGGCGAAAGCCACTCTTTAACGAGCACTTCTCCAAAAGTCAAGCTGTTGACTATAAACTAAGTGCTTCTTAGATGGCAAACCCAGCTTTCTAAGCTTTTTACTTGTCTGGTTTAATTGTCAATAATGTCACGTTTTTGTGTTTTCATTTTGTTTTATTCTATAGAAAGGAGCAAACCACTAATCCAAACCACTGCTAGTGAAGGGAGTTTTCTTAACTTTTCCTTGATTTATTGATAACACAAGACATTGAGGACACTGTCTGATTTTGGTTGGGGGTAGTATGTTTATTCATGCACAAGGAATTTTATGTTTGTATAAATAATTTTAAGTCAAAATATTTTGTAGCTGTCTAAGCGTGAATCTTAGGATGTTTGTTTAAGTCAATTTTGATCATTTATTACTAAGGAATAACTTCAGAGTACTTGCGTATGTTATCAAACCTTGTGGTAAGATGGTTGTAAAAGCATTTTGGTTGAGAAAAATTTTCAAGTTCAATTATTTCATTTTTGTGAGTTGTGAGTGAAGAGAAAACAATTTTTGAACGTTCATTGATATTAAAAGTCGTTTAAAATCACTATTTGGAATACCATTATACGATTTGTACATATGATTGGTACATTTGTTGAACGGATGAATCTTTGTTAGGTAGGAACTTTTCTGTTGTAATTTTTTTAGTTTCTTTTTATAAATAATTATTTGTGATCTTAGGTACATACAAACAAAAACAAAACAAAAAAGAAACAAAAATAAATGCAAAAATAAAAAATAAGTGATAATATTCATTATTTTTGTTATCTTTGTTGTGTGTTTTTTTTTTTCCTCTGTTTGTTAGTTTCTTCCAGACTTTGATGAAATAGGTTTGTTATTTTTTGATCAATGTCTATATATCTGATTGTTCTAAATTGCCTATCTCACAATTGAGTGATTATTGATCCATTTCTAACTCCATGAGAGAGAGACTTTACACCAAAAATTTTTCCAACACCCGTGAGGACAATGGAGTGGATGCATCCGATTGGAAAATTTTCAAAACTAAGTGCGTTTTGAGTTATGGTAAAGACGGTTTCATTTTGAAGCACACACACACCTCTAATTTATGACTAAAATAATCTATAATAGCGTCATTTGATTTCTCACTAACATTTTATTTAAAGTGTTTTGATTGCTTTGTAAGGTTTTGACTCGGTCTTATTCATCTTAATATGATTTTTCTTGTGTTTAAATTGTTAGAGACTAACAATGAACTGATTGAGAGTTATGACAAATGTACAGAAATAAACTTATGTTTATATCATTTTTTTAAATAAAATAAATTTTAATTAAATATTTCCATCATTTTGATTCAAAATATTTTATTTTGGAAATATTTAGTTTTAATTTATTTTATTTAATTGTAGTTTTATTTGCCTTTATTTTTGTTTATTTTTGCCCTTCTTTTCTTTTTCTCTTTCTTTTTCTGCAGGTGCCTCCAGGCCCTCTGTCGTGCAAGATCTGTGGGCATTGACTTGGGCCCGTGAATTCAGCCCGCATTTTTTTTTTTACTCCCAGATGGTCCGCTTCTTTCTCTCCTCCTCCAGGTGGGCCGCGTGATCTTGGTCCCTTGTCTACAGCCGATTGCCATCTCTTGGATGTTAATTTCTTGGGTAAAATTCGTTCCAGCACCAAATGTCTTCAGGGCATATGTAATGAGGGCCTCTCAGCAAATTGTGCCCGCTCTTCCTTTAGAATTTTAGGCCGAAATTTGGGAGAGTATCTTCCTTGTGTTTTATTTTATTTTCTTCTTGCATTTTTTATCTCATGTCTTTTTAGAATTTTGGAGATGAGTTGTTGTAACAACCAGGAAAATTCACATTTTTCGAAAAATAATTACACAATGAATTTAAGCGTTAAAATGTGAAATTAAGTGATTTAATATTGTTTGGAACTAAATAAAATATTCGAACAATATTAAATGATGAAAAATGAGTAATAGTGATTTTATGTGTGTACACGTGTGTGCCATTCACAATATCAAGAAGTAGGTCAAGATGATATTATCTTGACATAAAACTGATAAATTTGGGTTCAGCACTCCGAAATTAGTAAGGACAGCTTATCAGTACGCTCAAATTTAATAATTCAGCACAAGGGTAATTTTTGACCGAAAATTCACAGTATTAGAAATTGGTCGAAATGACCTCAGATGAAAATAAAACTGATATATTTAAATTCAGGACGCCCAAATTAGTCAGGATAGCCCCTGTTGAAATTTTAGGCGAAAAAGTATATAAATAACGAAAAAAGTGAAATGTCCTCAATTGTCCACATGCTCTCTCTCTCTCTCATCACTTCTCTCTTTCTACCCCCATTGATGAATAGTAACCGACCACCGGAAACGGTGTCCGTTTTCGACACTGCCGGCACCGTTGGAAAGCTCTCGCCGAGCTGAGTTCAACGGTGTGCCGAGTCAACGGAACCGACGCCGGAGGAGAGCACACGCGCCGCCCGAAGCCGCCGACCACCGGAAAATTCGTGACGCCGTATCTCCGTCGTCCGACGTCCGATCAAGCTGAAACCGGTCCCAAAAGACACGTGTTGAAGAGTAGAACAAAACCCAAGTAGAGTTTCAGCCCAACGGCCGCCGGATCACGCCGCCCAACTCCGCCCGTCACCGTCGCCGCCGTGGAATCTGCCGTTTCCGGTGGAGTTGAGTTGCAAGGTTGGTATCAAAATGCTCAGAACAACACGTAGATCAAAAGCCCCAAATCAATTTTGGGCAACAATCGCCGGAAAATGGAGATTCAAGCTCGCCGCCGCCGTCGGTTTTTCGAGGGGCGATTTCTGATGATAGAGGTGTCGAATGGTGAAATTGAAGCCACCAATGGATTCCTCTCGTCGAGATCTTCAAGATGGGCTACTCATTTGCCACCGTCGCCGCCGTCAACCGCCGGTCAACGGCGAGTCAACGCCGGTCAACGGCGACCGTTGACCATTTTTGGAAGTTTGGTCCGTTAGCCTATTTTCGACGTTCCGGACACATCCACGAAGTCGGAATTGCAAGACGGGACCTCAAATATGAAGAACGGAGAATTAGGGTTTATGCCGTCGAGATCGAACTGCAATTCGGTATAAATCCCGACCTCTTTACGTTCTGCAATTTAATTGTTTGGGACTATTATATGATTTTATAATTATTGGTATGAAAATTATGGAAAAAGAATGTATGAAAAAAATAAGAAAATTGCTGTAATAGAGAAAAAGAAAAATATATGATAATGTAACGATTTTACGTAAACAGTATGAGTTTTACGTAAAATCTAGGCCTCTGGTATAGTATGTGATAGAATTAGATCAGGATAGATGGTTTTCAGGCGTTTCCTAAACGCTGGAACCTAAAAAAATTAAGGGGAAATTCTGCCGAAATTTCTAAAAACAGTTCCAGGGATAATATGGGAAACGAGGGGTAAATATGATCGGGAAGGGAACCCGAGTCCCCTCGAAGAATTAGGGCATGGAAAAAGGAATGGGCAAGTTACGATTAGTAAACCGACCCTTCGAAACCCTAGAACGCAAGAAAAAAACATGAAACCGACTCTTAGGTCAGAATAGTACTTCCCGAGGGTCGGGAATGTGAAAAATTGGTAAAATGATAAGAATTGATCCGAAAAAGGTCCGATAAGATTTAAAAAGTAAATTAAATGATTTTGAGTTTAGAAAATCCAGCCTAAGTATGAAAATGAAAATATTATGGTTAAACGACCCATCAAGGGCAAAATGGTCATTTTGCCCAAAGATTCTCAAATTATGGGAAAAGAGCCCCAATGACCCCGGAATAGGTGAATGAAGCTTGCAAAAGCCAAAATTGAGGTTTAAGTTATGAAAAATCACGTTAATGGCAAAATTGTAATTTTATCAAAAGTTAGGGGTAAAATCGTAATTTTTCAAAAAGTTGGAGAAAAATTCAAAAATGGCCATTAAGGTTTAAAAAGCTGTCCTAAGGCTATAATTAAGGGTTATAAGATCAGAATCAAGCTTTTTAATAAAATAAAAGCCATAAATGAAAATGTGATTAACGGATAAAGTTTGTCTGTAGGAGCCCGATCCAAACGCGACAAAAGACGTCGATGGATTCTAAGAAGAGGATAAGCACGCTATGGGTAAGTTCAGACATTTACCCGTCTGTAACTATGAACAAGCTTATCGTTTTTATACGTTTTGTATGCAAATGTTATGATGTGAATTATGATGATGCTATAGTAAATGCTATAGTAATGCTATGATGATGTTAAAAGATATGTTTTAATATATAATTAAAATATATATATATATAAATATATGTATATATTGAATTTTAAGGAAAGGTATTATAAAAGCTTTATGAAAGTAACGATGTGATAAAGAGGGATAGAGGAATGGAAAGAGTAAGAATAAGAGCGTTATAATAGAATGCATAAGAAAGAGATGAGGTATGAAAGGAAAGAATGGATGTTTTATGAAAATTTTTATGGAAGTTAAGTTATGATTGATAGAGCAACGATGATCGGTGATGAAAGGAATTAAGAAAGGGATGTTTTATGAGGACGAAAGGATAGATGTTTTATGAAAAATGATATGAAAGCAAAGAGTTAGATAAGAAAGAAAAACAATGATAGGTTATGATAAAAGGTATGATGAAAGGATTAGAACATAACGATAAGATGAGATTGATTGAATAGAACGATAAGTTATGATCGATAGGAGGATGACGATAAGATACGGTAGATAGGAGGATGCAAATGATAAGATGAACAGAAAATAATTGTCTACACGTAACAAAACATGTTTTTGTTTGTTATGATGTGATATGATATGATGTGATGTGATGTGATAATATATAAGTAATATGTGCTACATATGTTAAAGTGTGATTAACATAATTCACACAAGTAAAGTAAAGAATTAAGAAAAGAAAAACAACGAAAGAATAAATGTTTCATGAAATGTTTTATGAAAAATGAGAAATGAAAGATGATGAATGTTATGAAAAGATATACAACAAAAAATCAATATAAGAAAAATAAAAGTCTACAAGATAATAAGACTGAAAACTTAAGTTGTTGGCGTACCGGTCTCCCTACAAGGTCGAGACTTCCGGTCTATATCCTCTGCGTAGATGTAGCGCTACCCCGAAGGTGTGGTAGATTATAGGTTAGACCAGCCCCGAAGGTGAGGTTTTATGTGACTGTGAGGTAGGTTGGTGGGTAGCTCCCCCTCCTCCCACTGTCCGCGCACAAATAGGTACGTCCAACAACGGGCCCAACCAAAGGAAAGTGGAAAGAAAACAAACGAAAGGAGAGTGAAAAGAAAAGAAAGGAAAAGAAAACGAAAGAAAAGAAAGGAAAGGAAAATGAAAAGAAAAGAAAAGAAAGGAAAAGAGAGCACGTGAAAAAAAAAAAAAGAAAGGAAAGGAGAGTGAACAGAAAAGAAAAGAAAAGAGAGTGAAAAGAAAAGAAAGGAAAAGAGAGTGGAAAGAAAAGAAAAAAGTAAAGAACGATAAGAAGAGAAACAATCGACATGAAAGAATGACGTAATGAAATCGATGAAAAATAAATAAATAATAAAAAGAAGTTTAAAAGAACATAATAGAATTATATATGTGATGTGATGTGTTTGATGTTATATGTATGGAATGACACGTTTTTACGTGATGTTGTGCTAGTGTATATGTTACTAGCTTTAAGATATGAAATGTTAAGAGATGAAGATAAAGCGATAGAAAAGTTATAAAGGTTTAGAACAGAAAGTTAAGAAATGATAGGAATGAAAAGCAAAGAAATGAAAAGATTGGATTAGAATGATAAGAGATGATTGATAGAATGATAAGAACGATGAATGAAGAGATAAATGAACATGAAGAGGCTAACATAATATGTTATGTTTTAAAGATATGTATAGACGATGTATATGATGTGTATATATGTGATGTCATATATTCTAGTAATAACATATATTACTAGTATTTATAAGTTAATGAATGAATGTTTGAACTTACTGAGCATCTAGCTCATTAGTTGTTTATATGTTGCAAGTAAGCAACCTGTTAGCTTAAAGTAATATGATGGACAACGGACGGATCTGCACGTGCCAAGGGATTGGGCGAGGGTATGGTACTACCATGAGTCTTTCGCTGAGCGTTCAAAAAGGAAGATGAAAGAAAGAAATTTATGAATTATATGTTATAAGAGTATGATAGAGTTATAGGCATAGTATGTAAGTAAAAAAAAAAAAAAATTTGCTATAGAAATTGCTTCCGCTTTAAAATGAGAACGTTAAGAATAGAAGGTTAAGTATGTTAAGTAAGAGGATGACGACCCACGAGGTTGCCAGCCATCACGGTCGGCGTCAGAGCTTGGCTGGTTGGTATGGTAACGTACGTGGAGGGGCGTCACAGTTGTAATTTAGGCTAGACATTTGACGAGACTGGGGAAGAATTCATATGGTGATTGATCAAATTTGGATTTAGTTATCATATTGTTTTACAAATTTTTTATGTTTTAGTATATTAAATTTCTTCATCTCATTTTCTATCGAAAATATTTTATACCAATTTTTTATATAAATTCAATAATGCTTTGTTTATGTTATATTGTCACATATCTGTTTTGATTATATTTGTTTTATGAGTTGTCATTTGCTATAAAATTGTTAAAAAGTATTTTATTGATTTTGGATAACTTATAATAATAAATCTGTTTAGTTCAAACGTAAGAAATTTAATCCACTCAAACACATTTATTATTTTTGTTGAGTTTAAATTCTAAATTTTCTGATTGTTTGTTTGGAATGTGAAACTTGTAACTGAATCATAAATTGAAGATTGGATTTAAATTAAAAAATGAAACTATTAAATGATTCACGACGCTTCACCTCATTTATTATTGAGTTTTTCTACACTTAATTCTTTATTTCATATTTTAGTTATTTAGTCTTTCTAAACAAAAATCTACAAAAATATTTTCTCTTTTTGTCATTTATTTCCCTGTTTTTTTAAACATTGGCTTCACTAATATTATTTGTTTGTTTTGTTACCTCCCTATGAATACGATTGCTCAATGTATGCTGCAATTAATGTGTGTATCTTTAAGTGTTAATCAATATATATAAGTGATTAGAGGATAAATAATAATTTGTGACAACTTATATAGACAAATCGTTACGTATTAAAAATGTTAAAAAATGATTCTTGCAAACAAAAGGTTAATTTAATCACAATGGCACTCACTTGTTGGCAGAACTTAACATAATCCACCTCTTCAACTTTTCTTTTCTTTTATTTTTAAACAAGTACTAATACTTGAATTTTATTTTGGAAAGAAATTGTATCTTAATTATAGATATTTTGAAAGCAAACTGTATTTTAATTAAAAGATATATAACATAAATTATACTTTAATCAAAAATAGCTATTTTGGATGTATTATTCACTCTAAATAATATTTAATTATGATTTTAGCCTTAATTAAAGCTCACATGATTTGAATTTGTTTGATGCAAAACATGGCACAACATCAAGGAAACCAGTTCAAGTACCAATTGGACCGGTTATAATGGCACAGGCTAAGAAGTTCAAAGAAGCATTTAATAGACTGATTCAAGAAGTTTGGACTCAATCAAATTCGTGGAGGCCCATTGAATATGATTCATATGATCAACAAGGATGCATTAACTTGATTCAAACCCATGAGGAATTCAGCTAATTGTTTCAAGCCCAATCAAGCCCAAGACGTTTTTTTTTTTTTAACCAAGGAAGTTTGAATTTGTGGTAGAACAACTACCTTCCTACTTTTAAGTATTGTTTAGGATTTAGGCGAATTTTTTTTGGTTAGGATTGCAACAAACTTTCGAATTTGGTTAGGATTAGATTTTCAAATTTCAGTTAGGATTTAGGATTATCTTTTATAACAAATTTTCAAACAATTTTCGGATTTTTTAGACTTATCTTTTGCAACCAATTTTCGGATTTTTAAGAATATTCTTTGTAACAATTGCCTTTAAATAGGCGTCTTCATGGCAATAAAAAAACACATAACATCAGTTTTATTCACAAATTTGAGAGTTCTATTTCTCTTTGGTTCTTTGAGAGCTATTCGAACTTATCGGAGCTTTCTGTGGCGTTCACCATCAGCTTATCAAATGGATTTCCATCACCATTTGTGGCGTCTTCGTTATACTAAGGTTCTTGTTTCACAATAAGCAACGGGTTGAGGTCGTCCTATACCGAGGTTCTTGTTTTTATTGAAGCAACGGATTGAGATTCCATCCAAAGCTTGAGAGTCTTAAAACTTTCTTAGGGTTCTATTCTTTTTTTTAATAAAATACTAATAGAGATGTCATTTTCTTAACAATAACATTCGAGAAAATATAACGTATAAAATTGAAAATTAGAAATCAACTGGAGACTGAGAGAATATAAGTTAAGTATCATTTGTAAAAATAATCTTATAATTGATTTCTTTTAAAACAAAGCTTTAATTTAGTTTAACTTAAAAATTTTGACTGATTTTTTGAAAAAAAAAAATAAAACAAGAAAAACAAACAAACAAACTAAACTAAGCTAAATCTGGGTTTTGGAAGAACCATTACATTTCAATACAATCAAGTTTTTATCAAAATGTAAAAAATATTACATTCAAATACTAAAATATTAAAATTTTAAATCTAATAAATCACTTATTACTATTCTATTTTTTTTATTACTTTTATCAACCACACTTTCTCTCTTTATTTTTTTTATCTACTTTTATTAATCATATCATATACTTAATATCTAAATACAATTCAATTACAAAATATCTAAATACATATTATATTTAAATATTATATAAATTTAAAATATCTAATGCCTCATTTATTTACTGCATTTCATTCGTATTACATTTAAATACAATGTAATTTTCATCTAAATGTAAAAATATTACATTTAAAAACTAATTACATCACATTTTAAATTCAATATAATCACTATTTATTATTTTATTTTTTTTATTTTTTTATTAATAACATTACATACTCTCTTTTTCTCTCTTTTTTTCTCTTTATTTTTACCCATCCTATCACATATTCATTATTTAAATATAATTCAAAAACTTTTTATCTAAACATGTATTGCATTATATTTATGGGATATTTGGTAAGTGTATTACATTTGCATTGCGTTTAAATATAATATATTGGATATAATTTATATTTATAGGAGTATGTAATGTTATTCATTATTTAGATATAATTCAAAAACTTTTTATCTAAACATACATTGCATTGTATTTATGGGATATTTGGTAAGTATATTGTGTTTAAATACAATATATTGAATACAATTTATATTTGATGAAAAGTATTTGTATTACATTTGAATACAATATATGTTTGGATGAAAAATATTTAAATTGTATTTAAATAATTAATATGTGATGTGATGAGTAAAAATTAAAAAAAAAAGTATGTGATGTGATTAATAAAAATAATAAAATAATAATTATATTAAATTTAAAATATGATATAATTATTATTTGAATGTAATATTTATATATTTAAATAAAAAATAAAATTATATTTAAATATAATATAATAATATATATAAATAAAATATTAATACATTATAGATTAATGTAATATTAATAGAATATTTTATCCGAACGCTTCATAAACGCGAAACATACGGTTGTTGAGCAATGAAAGCTAGCAGTTAATCATTGTTACTTGCAATGAAATTCCAATGGGACCTACCTTTCCACTGGAGACTTTCGATGTCCGCTAATTAATGCGGACCTCGTAAAGATAAGGATGCATTAATGGCATCAATGTCGGCGGTGGAAGACAACTCGAAAGTGCTATGCAAAGAGATGCTCCGATCTCATGACACTCACAAATTCTATTCTTAAGGTTCATATTCTAGTATTAATGACTCATGATCAAAGCGCATATTTTTTAAATATTACAGTTACTGTTATTAACTTCATAATATCCTTTTACTGCTCGTAAGTCTTTTCGATCTAGATACAAAATCATATACTGAATTCATATTTCAGTAGCAATCAGATACCAATAGGGGTTCAGTAGGATAGTTCCTTAGAAGCATAATTATATATAATTGTGTTAATCTCAAGGAAATTGTATATAGATTATTGTGCTAATTTCACAAAAATTTCTTGGATAAAATATTTATATGTACATATAACCCGTTAATAAACAGTGGAAATCAATTACCAGCCATCTGTATATAAACCTAAAACATTGATAAAAAAATATTAATAACAAATGAGCAAAATAAACGAGGGAAAAAAAAAAAAAAAACAAAGTCAAAATCGAATTGAACTTGCACTAGTGTATATCCGTCTATCTATTTAAAATTCTAATTTAAAATTTTCATTCTAAATCGATATATCAAATGCATATATATCAAAAAATTTTCACTTATCACTTTAATCTTTTCTTTTCTCTTTGACTAAACATATTTTAGGAGAGTTGAAATGATCTGTAAAAAGATTTTGATATACATATATATTTGTTAGGAGAGAAAAAATTAAAAAAAAAAAAGGAAACGAAATAATTAAAATCTTTTTTAGCTTCTAGATAAAAGAAAAAATTAATAATCCTTCTAAACATTTTAGCTTCTAGATAAAATAATTCAAATAAAATCTTTTTTTTTTCTTTTTCTTACGGTCAAACAAGATAAATGATTTTTATTTTATTTTCCTTAATTTTTATATTAAAAATCACAAAAGAAACGAAAGTAAAAAGCTCCTTCCTTTTTTATTTCTTTCATTTAAACTATCTACCACTACTTCATATTTTCTCTTGGTACACTAAGGAGTATTTGGAGAAAATATTCAATTTTAATTTTATTTAAATATAATATAATTTTACACTAAATATAAATTTTACAACAGTGTTACGAAAATAATTACTATTTAAAATATTTTTAAAATAATCACATCAACTTTTCAATTCTACTATTTATCTTGATTTTTATCAATCACATTAACTTTTCAATTCTAAAATACTTTTCATCCAAACACACATTTCATTTAAATACAAAACAAATACTTTTCAATTAAATATAACATTTAAAAAATAAATTTCATTCAAATATAATCAAAATACAATACGTTTACCAAACGCTCCTAAAATTCTCCAGCATAATTGATTTGTCGCTGGGAAAAGTAAATCAATCCAAATATGATATATTTTTTCCCCTGAGAATTCACATGGTCTGTTGCAAGTAGAAATCATCTGCCAGCTTCCTTCCCCGATTAAACGTGCAGTCTATTGCATTAATGCATATTTAATGCTAATGATTCAATGGATTATACGAATTGCTATATGTCTATATATGAATATTATTAAAATTTAATTAATAAGATTATAGCAAGGAAAAAAATTATATAAATATTTAACATGATTCTATGATGAATCTTTAACAATTTAAAAGGAAAACAATCGAGAAGATTTACTAATAAGTTAAGAACATTATAAACAGATTCCTTATAAATATAACTATAGAATCTAATTAGTTAACAAATATTTAAAATCAATTTTTTTAAAAAAAGATAAAAAATTATTATTATTATTTAGTAAGATATCACATCAATTACAGCTCCTTGTTATTATTATTATTATTATGATAATTAAAAATATATTAACAAACACTTGCAACGAAATTCCAATGGACTCACCTTTAAATAAAGACTTTGATGTCCGCTAATTGATGTTGTAATACAAGAATGCATCGTCATAGGCAGTGGAAGATAATTAAAAAGTATATTATTATAAGGATGTATTATTTAATGATGCATTATTGATGATGTGCATGTTAAAGATAAAGATGCATCATTATAAGCAATGGAAGACAATTAAAAAGTATATTATTATAAAGATGTATTATTATAATGATGCATTATTGATGTTGTTTGGTTGTGTAATACTAACAAATAATAGAAATCAACTACCTGCCATTCTGTATACAAATTTAAAACATACATGTAAAATATTATGAAAAAGGAGGGAAGGAAAAAATAAATAAAAAAGTCGAAATCCAACTTGAACTAGCGTTTGTCTGTTTATTTGTTTATGCACACGTAGAAAAATTATCGACAAATATAGGAGATCTATTTTTCTAATACTAAATTTCCTTTAAAATAAAAAAATAAAACTTTTTTTTTTTGACGAAAAGTTCACCGGGAAATTTCTTGGCAAATGCAGAGTTTGACTTGTTTAACTTACACGGTAAGTCTTGCTTTAAAAATGCACGTACCAACAGAACTCTTTTATTTTATTTTTATTTTTATTTAAAAAAATAATTAAAATTTTAATTAATTTTTAAAAATCAATCGGTTTTAATTTAAAATTTTCATTATAGATTAACACATCAAATGTATTTTTTTACTAATCTCTTAATTTTATCATTTGTATTCTATCAAACTTATTTAAAGAGAGTTGAAATGATTTGTGAAAAGATTTTGATATATATAATTATATATTAAGAGAGAAAAAAAATACTTACAGAATGAATTGTTTAGCTTCTAGATGAATTAATTCAAGTAAACTCTTTTCTTTTCTTGTTCTCGCAACCAAATATGGATGATTTTTAAATGAAATGCACTTTATTGAAAGCAAAGTCTGACAAAGTTTGAAGAAAAAGGTTTCCTCTGAGACAGCCCGAGGAGAGAGAAATTTTAGGAGATTTTTTTAGGTGATATTTGATAAACGTATTGTATTTTAATTATATTTGAATGAAATTTATTTTTTGAATATTTTATTTAATTAAAAAATATTTATTTTATATTTAAATAAAATATATATTTAGATAAAAAGTATTTTAGAGTTAAAAAATTGATGTGATTGATAAAAATAAAGATAAATAGTAAAGTTAAAAAAATTGATGTGATTGTTTTAAAATTATTTTAAATAATAATTATTTTCATAACACTGTCACAAAATTTATATTTAATATAAAATTATATTATATTTAAATAAAATTAAAATATAATTTGATTGTCAAATGTCCTCTTAATATGGCACTTCACCCAACAAAGAGGATATCATCCTCTATCATCCTCCACTATAAGATGCATTATGTTTATTCAAATATTACGGCCGGCCTCAATTAATGGCTTTATCCAAACTAATGTTGTGTTTGGGTATTTTTTTTTCATTGTATTTGAATGTAATATAATTTTCTCTCAAATATAACAACATTTCATTTAAATACCAATCACATCATATTTTAAATCCAACACAATCATTATTTATTATTTTATTTTTTTATTACTTCTTTTAATTATATCATATATTCTCTCTCTCCTCTTTTTTTTCTCTCTACTTTTACCTATCACATCATATATTCATTATTAAAATACAATTTAAATACTTTTCACCTAAACACACATTATATTCAAATATAATGCTTATATTTTTTTTTTAAATATAAATTATATTCAATATATTATATTTAAATATAATATAAATATAATACGTTCACCAAACAAACGCTTAATTCATGTGATAAGCCACTGAAAAACCTTTTTCAAAGCTTCAAGACATCTGTATGTCAATTAATTTATCATAAAAAAATAAATCATCATTATACAGGATCTCATACATATAATATACGTGTTTTTTTAATTATAAAATCTAGCCCAAATCATACTATAGTAATGTACATAATAACAAACAATTTTACATCAGTCAGATGGCTAAAAAAGATAATTTTATTGTATCAGTGCATTTTTGCAGGTGTTGCAGTAGAAATATCCAAGCAAATATACAGTAACGTTCTTTTCCTTGGGACTGTGGTCTGTAGCCCTTGTCTTGTCCAGAGGAACTTTTTCTCCGCACGCATAACAACTTCGTTGTAAGTGTCTTTACCATTGGGAGCAACATTGTAATTTAAAGAAAACACACACACACATATATATGTATATATGTATATAATAAAAGTTAAAACTTTTTTTTTTCTAAATTAAAAGTTAAAATTTGATCCTCTAGAAAAAGATACAACTTGATTGTAGATAAACAGTGATAATTAACTAATCGTGGAGGAAAGTGACTCTGTAATTATTATAAGCATATTAGAGATATAATTTTAATTTTAACTTTTAGATATAAACTCACGTATTAATATCATCATTTTCTTCTCATGTGCTTTTTTAGAAACTTCTTGAAAATTATATTCATGCATTATGTAAACTCATTAATGACCAGTGTATTATGTGTTTATTCATTTTATAGATAGTGAATATCAACTATCGGTTATTTATATATATACTAGTTACAAATTATGTGTCCCTATTATTGAGAAAAAAAAGCATTTTTTAAAATTTTTTTACAGTAGTTTCATATTAAGCTACTTGATTGAATCATTTTCTCCACTATTTTGCGCTAAGAATATATATACATATGTATGCTAACACAACCTATTGTTTTGAACAACAGTACTTGTGACATTTATATCTCTATATATAAAAATATGAAAATGTACTCACTGTATTCTTTTAAAAAATTAATTAAATTGTTAACTCATTTTTAGTGGTTATCATATATTGTAATATATCATAAAAAAGTGATGTAACATGACATTTATTTATTTAATAACTATTTTATAACACATAATCTGTTTCGGTTTCAAATTTCAGTATAAGCACAAATAATAATAAATTTTATGAACTAAAATAATAAATAAAAAAACTCAAGAAAAACTTTAACTTCTTTAAAAAAGTTTTCACAACTGTTTCATTTACTTAATTAATATACTTGGTTTTTTTTAATGATATGTTTATCTGGGAGTTTCATATTTAGAAAATAAAAAATTTTTTATTTTAAGAAAATAGATCTTTTTAAATTTTTGTACTTAAATATCTAAAAAATTTTTATTTTTAAAAAATAAAAAAATTTCTTTCTATAAAAAATTAAAATAATTTTTTATTTTTTAAATCTAAATTTTTTTTTAAATAAATCTCCCGTCTAAGCGAATCATAAATTTTTGGATTACATGCTTTAGTTTTTTTTTTTAATTAAAAAAAGGTTATAAATATGATAGATAAGTTAAATGGGGGTAAAGAAACCAACGAAGAGAGGGAAAAGCAATGAAGTGGTAGGAATAAAGGTGAAAGACCACATGCAATGAAGTGGAAAGGAAAAGACAGACAGGAATAAAGTTGAAAGACCACATGCAATGAAGTGGGAAGGAAAAGGCAGGAATAAAGGTGAAAGACCACATGCAATGAAGTGGAAAGGAAAAGACAGGCAGAAATAAAGTTGAAAGACCACATGCAATGAAGTGACAGGCAGGAACAAAGGTGAAAGACCACATGCAATGAAGTGGAAAGGAAAAGACAGGCAGGAATAAAGTTGAAAGACCACATGCAATGAAGTGGAAAGGAAAAGACAGGCAGGAATAAAGTTGAAAGACCACATGCAATGAAGTGAAAAGGAAAAGGCAGGAATAAAGGTAAAAGACCACATGCAATGAAGTGAAAAGGAAAAGACAAGCAGGAATAAAGTTGAAAGCAGGAATAAAGTTGAAAGACCACATGCAATGAAGTGAAAAGGAAAAGACAGGCAGGAATAAAGTTGAAAGACCACATACAATGAAGTGACAGGCAGGAATAAAGGTGAAAGACCACATGCAGGAATAAAGATGAAAGACCACATGCAATGAAGTGGAAAGGAAAAGGCAGGAATAAAGGTGAAAGACCACATGCAATGAAGTGGAAAGGAAAAGACAGGCAGGAATAAAGTTGAAAGACCACATGCAATGAAGTGACAGGCAGGAATAAAGGTGAAAGACCACATGCAATGAAGTGAAAAGGAAAAGACAGGCAGGAATAAAGTTGAAAGACCACATGCAATGAAGTGACAGGCAGGAATAAAGGTGAAAGACCACATGCAATGAAGTGGAAAGGAAAAGGCAGGAATAAAGGTGAAAGACCACATACAATGAAATGGAAAGGAAAAGACAGGCAGGAATAAAGATGAAAGACCACATACAAAAATGTGATGGCTATCAATTTTACAGCGTGTTTAGTATATATATATCATTTTATATTATATTTAAATATAATATAATTTTTTTAAATATAAAAATATTTTATTTAAATATTAATTACATCACATTTTAAATATAATATAATCATTATTTATTATTTTACTTTTTTTATTATTAATTATTTTTATTAATTACATCATATATTCTCTCTCTTTTTTTTTTCTTTCTACTTTTATCCATCACATTACATATTTATTATTAAAATACAATTAAAATACTTTTCACTCAAATACACATTGCATTCAAATGCAAGGCTAATACTTTTTCTTTAAATGCAAATTACATTCAATGTATTGCATTCAAATTGTGGCGGCTCGCCCTACAGTAGAGGCGCTACATGGCTATTACGACCAACTCTGTAATTAACCGCAATAGTATGCAGGCTTCTAGGGTCGCCAGCAATCATATTGAACTGAAAACTTGCTTGCTAATTTGCAAAATAAATTTTTTTTTCTTTAAATTCATAAACTGTTCGAGAATGTGATAAGGAAATCATGTTAACAAAATAACATGCACCTGAATCATGATTCCCCTATCACATAATCTTAACTTGAAAACTTATTCTTGTAACTACATGGTTTAAATTTCAAAATCTGTACAGCAGAAGACTTAAGGGTGACCAAATCCTTCGCCCAATCCTCCCTGGCATGCATCTTCCCTGTTCGTCGTCCACCGTATACTACTGGTGAACAGGTCTCTTACCTGCAATATATGAACAAACTGATGAGCTATGGGCTCAGTAAGTTCAAACATAAAAACATAAAACATGACATGCTGTACTGCTATGCTCATGCATGAAACTGGACTCTGTAAACATGCTCGTGGCTGAATGATTAGTCTTAGGATATTATTTGTTATTAAGTTCTGGTTTTGGGCCCCTGATTGGTCGTATCGATATGTTAGCGCAACTGGGAGCGGTACTTTAGTGCTGACCTCCTCAGTTTTAACTGATGCTAAACATGAAAACCTCCCCGTGGGTTGAGAGGCCGATACGTCAATAACTAGTTTAATTACCATCTTACTCGTGGTCCAACTGGGTAGCATACTGATTGCCCCCACAGTCGGAACCTGTTACATGATTTACTGGGATGTGAGTTATATTAACAAACTAAGGTGCCTTGTGCATCTACCTGTTTTCGTGTTCTGGTACCTGTCTAACATGTGTACTAAAACATGCAACTCTACATGCATGACATAAACTAACATAGATATCGTGATGCAGACAATCAATGTCTAACATACACGTCATATAACCTACATAACATCATAATATAACAAGCTTGTCCATGTTGCAGTCAGGACAATGTTTGAACTTACAGAAAATCCGCTAGCGTGAGCCTCTGCTGCTCTGAGACTGCTGATTCGGAGTCTCTGGCTTGAACTCCTATAAAAGGAATACTCACTGATTATTTCCATTGTTCATTTTATACTGGAAATATGGAAAAACATGTAATTTCTATTTCCAGACTCTTTTTTTTTTTTTTTTACTCTTTGGCTTCGGACACATCCTCCTACACAGTCGTGTCTCTGGCCGTGTACCTCTCTGAACTTACATGCCTGGCCGTGTACTTCGTGGAACATGACCGTATATACTTACACGGATGGATACACGGCCGTGTTACTAGCTGTGTACTCCTCTGGACTCTTACACGGTTACTTGCGCGGCCGTGTTTCTGGCCGTGTTTTTCTGCTATCTAACATGGTCTGCTACACGCTTTCCCTTGACCGTGTGCTCCTTGACATGGCCCAATACACAGCCGTATTCTTGGCCGTGTACCTCTTGGGTCTAATTTTTCTTACAACACGGTCGTGCATATGGGCATGTTCGGGGCCGTGTACTGAACACGCCCTTGTACAGGCCCGTGTTCATACCAGAATCAAGATTCTGGGTCCGAATTGCTCTGCTCTGATTTTCTAAGGCTTTTATGGCCTTTGTTCTACTTCTTACACTCAAAATCGATCTCCATAAGATCGTTTCAAGGTATCTACTACATTTCTACTATCACAAATCTATGATTTCATAAGCAAAAATTTCACATTTTGTTCATTTACACCTCTTGACTCAACTTTTGAAAAATCTGAGTTTTCTTAAAGAAAATCACTAAACTCGGTTTTCTAAACCATCGACTCATGGATTCGTGTTTGAAAACATCTAGACTCGAATCATGTTTCGATTTTAACCGAAAACCTCAACATGATTCACTCACATTCTCCTTTTTTTCACTTAAAACCCTAGATTTTTCATCCGAAAAAGCAAGAGAAAAATGAGGGTTTACCTTGCTTGAATCTTGTGATTTTCTTGCTGCTGATCCTTGACTGAATCTCGATCGATCTGCTGCTTGAACTAGAAAATCCAAACTTATTTGGATTTCCTTTTTCTTCTCTCCTCCTTTCTCGGTTTCTCTTTCTCTCTTTCTCTTTCTTTCTTTCTTTCTCTTTCTTTCTTTCTTTCTACCGGCTGCTTCTCTTTGTAGCTAAGGGGATTAATTTGCCCCCTTTAACTCACGTGCCTCTCCCTCTCTCACTTGCTTTCTTTTATTTTTTTGAAATGTGCAAGGGCTTGTTTGGCAATTCTTTTGGCCATTGATCAATGTGGCTCACTTGTGTGCCATTGATCTCTTAATATGTATTTTTCCACATACTTTTCTATTAATTTTAAAACATCTTAAATTGAATTAATGCTTAGCTTTTAAACTATATTCATTAATTCATTATCAAATTTTGATTAAAAACTCAATTAATCAAAATTTTCCTCTACTCTTTATTCTGTAATATGTCTCATTATAAATGTACATTTATTTACATATTTTGTACAAATATTTCCGAGAACGTAGATTTCTCGGTTATTACACAAATTATATTACATTATTAAAATACAATTCAAATACTTTTCACTCAAATACATATTACATTCAAATGCAATGCTAATACTTTTTCTTTAAATATAAATTATATTCAATATATTGCATTCAAATACAATATAAATATAATGCATTTACTAAACAGAGCATTAATATACGTGCATGGTAGGTTTGTGAAAAACGTAAAAGGGATTAATTCAAAAAAAAAAACCTAACTGGTTTGGGGTACACAAAAAGTATGAGGTGCGGGAGGAAAATAAAGCCTTTTGGTTAAAAGTAAACCATTGGATTAAAATTAAATTAAAAAAAGAGTAAACTTTAATGATGCAACCAAAGGTCGAAGTGCAAAAGCCATTAATTATACTTTTGCATATAAGTTATAGATGGATAAATAAATGCAAAGTAACTATTTTATAACACATAATCTGTTTCTGTTTTAAATTTCAGTATAACACTAACAATAATACATTTTATGAACTAAAATAATAAATAAAAAACTCAAGGAAAACTTTAACTTCTTTAAAAAAAAACTGCTTCATTTATTTAATTAATATATTTGGTTTTTTTTTTAATGTACTTGGATTACATGCTTTAGTTTTTTTTATAAAAAAAATGACATAAAATGGGGTGTAAAGAAAGCAACGGGCGGGGGAAAAAGCAATGAAGCAGAAAGGAAAAGGCAGGTAGGCAGAATAAAGGTGAAAGACTACATAGAAAAATGTAATGGTAATCAATTTTAATATATGTGTATAGTAGGTTTGTAAAAAACGTAAAAGGAGTTATTAAAAAAAAAAAACCCTAATTGGTTTGAGGTGCAAAAGAAGGATGAAGGGTGGGAGGAAAATAAAGCCTTGTGGTTAAAAGGGTACCGTTAGATTAAAATTAAATAAAAAAAGAGTAAACTTTAATTATCGGATGATTCAATCAAAGATTGAAGTGCAAAAGCCATTAATTATACTTTTGTATGTAAGCTATAGATGGATAAATATGTGCAAAATAAAAAACATGAGAAGGGGAAAAAAAAAAATCCAAATCCAGGTGATAACCGGAGAATTTCATCATTCTCGGAAAATCGGTACAGGAAATGTACATAATGTATTTCATATTTAAAATGTATATTGTAGTGATTTTATGTATGTGTGGGTAACACAGTATCAAGAAATTGGTCAAGATAGTCTTTTCTTGATATAAAACGGATATATTTAGAATTAGTATGTTCAATTTAGTCAATTGAGCACAAAATGTAAATTTTGACCGAGAAACAGGCAGTATCAGAAAAATGGTCTAGATGACCTTGAATGAAGTTAAAACTAATAAATTTGAATTCGGCGACCGGACCCCAAAAATTTAAAAGTGGCCCGTTGGCCTATTTTCGACGTTCCGAACACATCCGCGGCGTCGGAATTTCAAGATGGAATTTTAAATGTGAAGAACGACGAGTCAAAGTTTGTGCACGCGAGATCGAACGGTGCATTCGATCGCCGATGGGACGATTTCGGTAGTGACTTCTGTCCCTTCATTCCTTAATTTTTATTTTGGAATGATTATATGTTAATTATGCAATTTGGCATGTGAAATTGTAAGAAAAATGGATGAAAATGATGAAAAAGAAAGTATGTAGAAATGTGAATATTTTTACGTAAAAGTTGAGTTTTACGTAAAAATATAGGCCTCTGGTATAGTATGTGGTAAAATAGAAATAGGTTAGATAGTTTTGAGGCGTTTCCTAAACGCCCGGAACCTAAAAATTAAACGGAAATGCTGTCGAAATTTCTAAAACGGCACAAAAAAGGGTATTTTAGGAAATGAGGGGCAAAATGTGGTCGAGATGGAAACCCGAGCCCCTTCAAACCATTTTAAGGATTAATGAATGAGTTAGGCTCAAAAAAGGATGACAGATGTTCTAAGGAGAAGTAAACCGAAAATTTCAGCAAGTAATGCTGTAAAAGTTTGGTAAAGCCTAAGAAAAATTATTTTATGATTGTTGGGCTTAGAAAATCTAGTCTAAGCATTTAAAATGAAAATGATACGACCTAAAGACCCGTCAAGGGCAAAACGGATATTTTGACCGAAAATTCCAGGAATGATAGAAAAATGCCCTAATGGATTTAAAACGACTTAAGTAAGATTCTAAGGGCCAGAACTAAGTTGTGAATCAAGGAAAAGTAAGGTTACGATGATGAAAAAAAAAAATCACGTTAGCGGTAAAATGGTAATTTTGTCAAAGTTTATCAAAAATGTTATAAATGGGATATTAGGCCCCTAAGTTTATATTAGGGAATGAAACGTAGAATTTTTATGTTTTATTAAGTTTTTTATATGAAATAAGTGTGGAAAGAATAACCATGATTCTTTCGGTTATAGGAACCCGATTCAGACGCAACGAAGGAATGTTTATGGATCCAGAAAGCAAGAAAGGAGATACTAACAAAGTAACAGTAAGTTCAAGCATTTATTTGTCTGCAACATAAACTGACATGTTAGGTCTATATTTATGTGTTATGTGTTCTATATGCAGCATGTAAGTTTAAATATTTCTATGTCTGCAATATAAATGGACTGGTTATGTTTATGTGTTCTATGTGCAGTTTAGTGTCAAGATACTATGATATGAATGTTATGAAAGCCATGTTATGAACTATGTATTATGTTTAAGTCAAATGTAAATTGACTTGATATGTTTATGATTATGATGTTATGTTTTGTTGTATGACGTGTATGTTAGACATTGATTGTCTGTATCACGATACTTATGTTAAGTTCATATCATGCATGTAGAGATTCATGTTCCATGTAGATGATTCAGATACACATGATAGACAAGTTTCAAGCGCGAAAGCAAGTAGGTGCACAAGGCACTTTAGTGAGATTAATAAAAAAAAAAAACTCACACCCTAAATAAAACATGTAACAGGTTCCGACTGTGAGGGCAATCAGTATGCTACCCAGTTGGAATACCAGCAAGATGGTAATTAAACCAGTTATTGGCGTACTGGCCTCTCGACCCACGGGGAGGTTTCATGTTCAGTTTCAGTTAGGACTGTGGAGGTCAGCACTAAAGTACCGCTCCCAGTCATGCGCGTATTACGATACGACCAATCAGAGGCCCAAAACCAGAACGTAATGAAAGATAAAGACCCAAAAATTTAAAATGCAGCCCATAACAAGCATAGGATATACTAACACTACGTGTACCGTCACGGTCGAAGATACCGTTACGGTTAATGGTATTGTTCATAGTCAACAGTATTATTCATGTTTATGGCCTCCAATCCGACGGTGGTACGTCCCGGGTGTGGAAGTTTAAAATATGATATGTTCACGACGTGAATACTGTTCATGATTAGAATTACTATATGAAAAGTAATGCAAAAGTAATGCATGTTTATTATGTTAATGATCCATGATATGTTGAATACTAAGGATGTTTAAGCATACATAAGTATAAGTTACGATGCTAAAGTACATTTACGATGTTTTACGTGTTTTAGTATGACATGTATGTTCATGATGTTAAATATGAAAGTACTTTCACGAGATTCAAGTATGTTAGGCACGATCACGATGTTACAGTTAGTTTACGAGATTCTAGTATGTTAGGCGCGATCACGATGTACAGTCAGTTCAAGAGATTCCAGTATGTTCAGCACGATCACGATGTTACAGTTAGTTCACGAGATTCCAGTATGTTAAACACGATCACGATGTTACAGTCAGTTCACAAGATTCAAGTATGTTCAGTACGATCACGATATTACAGTTAGTTCATGAGATTTAAGTATGTTAAGCACGATCACAATGTTACAGTCAGTTCACAAGATTCAAGTATGTTCAGTACGATCACGATGTTACAGTTAGTTCATGAGATTCAAGTATGTTCAGCACGATCGCGATGTTACAGTTAGTTCACGAGATTCCAGTATGTTAGGAACGATCACGATGTACAGTCAGTTCACGAGATTCCAGTATGTTAAGCACGATCACGATGTTACAGTCAGTTCACGAGATTCAAGTATGTTAAGCACGATCACGAAATTACAGTTGGTTCACGAGGTTCAAATATGAAAGTATGTTCATGATGTTAAGCAATGTACGATATACGTTATGAAATGTTCAGAAGTTACAGTAGGTATCAGATTCATCCTATGCTATATAGTGTGGATTATTATACGTCATGAATGTATGTTTGAACTTACTGAGCCTGTCGCTCACAAGTTTGTTTATGTTACAGGTAAGCATCCTGCACGAAGATAAGACAAGTGTTGGATGACGGATGAGATCTGCATGTGCCAAGGGACTGGATGAGGGTTATGGTACTGCTATGAGTATTTTGCTGAGCTGTTTAAAAGAGTATTAAAATGATGTATATCAAGTTATGATAAAGAATAAAAAAAAATGTTTAATATAGTAAATGTTTTTACGAAAATAGAATTTCCACGTCAAGTAAAAAAAAAAAAAAAATTTAGCTGGTATCAGAATAAGTTAAAAGCAAGTTAAAAGTAAGTTGCTGACGACCCAAGTGGTTACAGTCTATTGCAGTTGGTAACAGTAGCTGACTGTAATAATGCTGTTTAACCCTACGTAGGCGGGACGTCACAATCCAAATCCAACTTGGGCTAATGTATGTCTGTTTATTTATACAATATTTTGAGTTGCATGCCTTGGGCATATTTTCCGTTTGTTTAATATATATATATATATGTGCGCGCGCGCGCGTATGTGTGGGTGTTTACCTTGCATGTGTTTCTTTTACAAATAAAAAAAAATGTTATGAAATTATAAGTATTCATTATCATTTAATGTTTAAATACTAAGATTATTTTTTAATTGTCTTTCGTTATGAAAGTGTATAACTATATAGATGCTAATTTAACTTATGATTTGAGTTAAACTTGAATCCAAGACTAATTATTAATGAAATCAAACGTGCACTTTGGATGAAACACTTAAATAGTAAACAAAATATTAGAAAAAGACTTTGCATGTATTTCAGAAAAATTATTTTAGCAGGAACAATTAGGGAAAAAAATTAATTAAAGCCAATAGCAAAAAAATATTTTTAAGAGAACCGCATGAAAAAAAATTTCCATAGGTGCATATTTAACTTTTGTGTTATTTGGTTGTGTGATACTAATAAATACTGAAAATTAACTACCTGCCATTTTGTATACAAATCTAAAATTACATGCAAACTATTATGAAAAAGAAAGGGGGAAAAAAAAAGTCTAAATCCAACTTGAACTAGCGTTTGTCTATTTTTGTTTATGTACACGTAAAAAATTATGAATATATATTGGAGATCTATTTTCTACTACTAAATTTCCTTTAAAATAAAAAAAATAAAACAAAATTGCCTTCTTATTTTTAGTGAAAAAAATCTACCGGGAAATTTCTTGGCTAATGCAAATATAGTTTGACTTGTTGACCTTACACAGCGCGTCTTACTTTAATAAGATAATATAAATAAATAAATAAATATATATATGTATGTATATGTTTGGATTTCATTTACCGCCACACAAATTCCATCTCTCTTGTTTTCCATTTCTCATCAATCAAGCACTAGTCCATTTGCTCTCGATCTCACCAACCAAGTAGCCATGGCATTACAGCTGATTTCTAGATGCGTTAAACAGGTCAAAGACGGGGCTATCGCCGGATTCCTGGGACAGTTGGGATCGGCCGCTTATGAATTAACAGCCGAACAAGTTTCTGCGATCAAGGATGTTGGTAAAGAAGTTGAAAAGCTCAGCAGCGAACTTACTGCAATTCAAGCTGTGCTCAAGGATGCTGAAAAACGGCAGTTCACAGAAGATGCTGTGAGAGATTGGCTAGACAAGCTCAAAGATGTATCCCATGACATAGATGATGTGCTGGATGAGTGGAGTACAGCCATCAAGAAAGCAAAAATGGAGAAAGAGGAAAAAGAAGGCGATCATAATGCTCCCCCTGCAAAGAAGGTATTGTAACGATTCCGACCTATATGCGACAGATAATTAACTCATAGACAGTTAATTAAACTTGATCACCAAAATTTTATAGAAGTTTTTTAACTTAAATAAATTATAACTTACATGATGATTACAATCCTTCTAATTTTAGTATATTCAAAACAAAAATATATTTTTCGAAAGACTAACCATATGAAAACGTTTTTTTTTTTTTTTTGTAATTTTTTAAGAGGAGATCTAAACTTAATTAATTAATAAGAAAAAAACTGGATACGAAATTTAAAACATCAACATGTCAAACCTACTTAATTAAAATTAGCATAGATATATCTTGAGTTTGGTTTCTTGTGAACCAATCTACTTGATTAAAAAAAAAAAAATCATATTATCATGTAAATAGTAATAAGCAAAAGAACAAAACAATCTATCTTAGGATATTAAACACGCATAACTTTACTTAGTTAAAATTGAACTAAATATTTATTTCATAAGGTCTAATTTAATAATAATTAATTTAAAAGAATGCAAATCCTTTAAAACTAATTAAAATTGTAAAAGAATTTCTTAATTGTAGAATTTATATTTCAGTGATAGTATCCATAACTCAGGCCTCTCTTGTGTCGACTTAGTCCACCAGTCCATCAAATTACCGTGTTGCCTACATCGTGAACAAACATTAATAATCTTTAATTCAACAAGTAAAATCATAAGGCTCACGTGAACAAGATACATATGGTAACGCATGACATTTTATGAATTATATAATTATTCGTGTTTATTGTTTTTTAACTTTTTTACGGGAGAAGGAGGGAAATAGACCAAAATTAAAATTGAATAAAAATAAATATCAGAAAAGTTTTGGATCTTTAATAAATAGTATATTTTTGGTAAATAATGATTTACCATAACTAAAATTCTAAAAATACTCCTTATGTGTAAATCTTGGTAAATTTATTTGGAAATCATTTTTTACTTGATAAATCATTTATTTACGTGTGTAAATCATTTAGATGGCTTTAAAATTTTACTGGTAAATCATTTATTTATGTGTGTAAATCATTGATTTACCAATTCTCCGCCCAAAATTTTCTCAAGAAACAAACAGTAAACAGTAAAAACAGATGTTTATGACATGATTATGACATGATCTTTGGTTTCTCTTTCTAGATAGTAGATTTCCAAGGCTTATTTGATCTTATTGTGCTCTAGGAGATGTTGTAGGAGATCTATTTGTGCTTGGATCTTTGATTGTGAACGATGACATAGAGAGAGAAAGGGAAAGAAAGAGAAATAAAATCTAGAAAGAAATATAGGTATAATTGTAAAATTACATGACTCTTAAATCAAAATTGCTATTTATTTTCTAAGTTAAATAAATATGCTATTTACTTTTATTGACTAAAAAAATTGACCTATTTATTACAATTTCTCCTTTTTTATTTGGGGCTCCATGTGTGTGTGCACGTACCCATAATGCACAACCAATGGAAAGTTGGGGGGAGCAACTCTAATCCATCATACCCAACTTAAACAAATGGTCATAAATATCCTCACATGAGTTGAGGTTAGTGTGACACTTAACTTTCTTTTACTATCATTAGCCTTTTACTTTCATAGGGTAGGCATTCAATTATGGTCATGACTCCATAAACATACATTCAAATCTCATGATGCATCTAATAATGCACGACATTTTATGCATAACAAAAATTATGTTCATTTTCATTTTATCCTGGGCCATAATGTAAGTATCCATTGTGCAACCAATGAGAAGTTACGAGAGCAAACCCCAACTAATTCCAAGGTCTTATTTAATTCATTCATAAATTCACCTCATTTTAGTATAGGTTGGTATGACATTTATAAAAACTTGTCTTTTCACTTTCATTAGTCTCAAGTGAGCATGCAATTGTGATCATGATTAATTAGCAGATATAAAATATCAGATAATAATAGAGGCATTATGATCATCACTATTTAAACATGGATGAGACTTCAAAACATATGCTCACTAAAGCATATCAAGCAGACATACCATTTCACATAATATATAATTATTTTTGTGTTCAATCACAAGCATAGTATTCACAATATATGCACACCAAGCTAAATTTCATGATATAGGTGAGATTTTTACGTATCTAGATTCCGCATTTAACGTTTTTCCTCTACAAATCCTCAACCTCGTTAATGTTGGTATTGTGTCGTAGACTCCTAATTAAAATTTACACCCCACAATTAGAATGGATTCTTATCACATTTGTTGTTAAACCATTTTTTGAAAACTCTATAATAATTTGTCATGATATACTTTACCTTTATTTTTCAATTCCTTTTGATTTGCCCTTTAAGAACGATAAAAAATTTCTAAATTTTATTAGCTTCTTTTTTAATAATTATAAATTCGCAGTGGTTGATCCCATCTTCATGTTTTATTTCTGACTTATTAATAAACTAACTTAGCAAGGATAAATCTTTAGTCATTTTAATAATTGATTAAAAATTAGTAACTAATTATTCGTAGACCCATATACGAATTGAACTTCCTTTTATATGCTCTCAATACCCTTTTGCTACTTTTTATTATTTTTTATTATTTTTTATGTGTTATCAAACTTGTTAGGCACATTCAAGATTTTATTCATAAACTTAATTCCTTTCGTTTCATCTTTGTTTTTTTAGACCTGTTCATAATCTTTAAATTTAATTTTTCATTTAAAATAGTTTAAAGATTAGCGTTAGATCCTAACATATTTAAACTTGATAATCGTGAGACTATAAAAGTCAATACTCAACTTCAGAGTCCAGATGAAATTGGGAAAACAATGATTTTTACCCAAATTAATAGTACCATAACATATGACAACTTGAAAACGGAGCATACCCATGAACAAGGACAATGAATACTAGGAAAAAATATCCATTGCATTAATTCCCATAATATATACAACACGACATATTAAAATAAGAAATTGGTGGGTACAATGGACAACAATATTCATAAATTGTTTCATAGACCATTTCTTTTTTTTTTTTAATAGAAAATTTCGTTAAACTTAATAAAGATACAAAAATACCAAATATAATAAATGACCGCTATTACATGAGACAAAACCCCTCAATACAATCAGATCCAACAGTAAAGTCTAATGACGCTCAAAAGGAAAGAAATATGCTTGAGGCTCAAATACGGGTATATACCTTGGCATACTAAAATTAAGCACATGTAAGCTCTTTTTGACAAAACACCAACAATTGATAGAACTTCCTGATTAATCAAGGGCCAAAACTCGATGGCATTGTAGCCACTACTAACTCCGCATAGAAGCAATTCTTGTGGGACCAAAACATTGCTAAGACTCAGATTTAACAGAAAAACAACCAAAGCCGAAGGGGAGAAACCACTTTCGTTATTTGAAATAAAAAACAAAAATAAAACACGTAGATTAAAAAAGTGAAAATATCACCATTATTACATACAAATCTAAACACAACAAAACAAAAAAATTGATCACACAGAAAGAGTCCTTACCGATAAAACGATCCACATCATTCGGAGAAACTGGGTTGTCGAAATCAAGCCGTTACAAGACCTCATCAATGCATGATGGTAACGCACCATTGCCAGCTATCTCATTCCTATGTTACTCCTTCCCACAACACCCATCTTGCTTTCATGGGCTTATCTTTACTAAAACCCTCACCATATGATTTCCACCTCCGTTCCTAGGGTCAGGACACCAGAGGCAAGCTGAAGGCCATCATTGGAGTTCGACTCCAAGAAGGGAAAACGATTGAGAAACCATAGCCCACACATGTTAGAGAAAGAAAAAGAAGAAAGAGAGAGAGAATTCTTGCCTTTCATAGACCATTTCTAATTAAAAATCAAGGTATGTATGCTAAAATATAAAATTATGCAAGCCTATCAGGTTAACTCGTAAAATCATTTATAAATTTAATCACTAAGTTGAATTTAATAAAAAAACCGATAGCATAATAGTTTATTTTTCTTAATATCTAAAAAGTCAAACCTACAATAAAAAAGTTTCTTAAAGGTTTCAACAGGTCATAATTACAAGACGTGTCACCTAAAACATTTGTACCATATCCAAACAACACATATTTTATTTTTTCTTTTAATCTAACACCATTTTATTAATCTAATATCAAACACAATGGAATTTAAGTATCACATTCAATCAAAACACAATATAGGCATGTAATCAATCTAATAAATTACTTAAGAGGTTAAAGTAGTCAAGATTACTACCAAAATCGTCAATGACGTTGGGTTGGGAAGGATGATTTTGATTGGCATTCAAAAAGCCATTTGATCCGAGTTTGCAAATTTTGAATTAATGTTCATGGCATTTGAAACTTCGTCTTGCAAATAAGATGTAGTGAATGTGTCTAGAATGTAAAAAAAAAAAAAAAGGGTCCAAGTAAGTGATTGTTTGAAACTTCTCGACCGGATCAAACATTTGACCAGATTGACTTTTGTTGACCAATATTGACTAGCATTGACTAGAGGTAGAAAAAAGGGCATCACTTTGAAGATCTTGGCAAGATAAACCCATTTATGATGGGTTTCTCTAAACAACATCGGATTTGTCAGGAAACACCTAAAAACTGAATTCTAACATCGTGGGAGCTTAAGAATTTTTCGGTGACTATTGAAGTGGATATTGGCTAGGGTCTTGCTCTTCTCAGCATGAAGAACACAATGGTGCAAGTTGCCAGTGATTTGGAGGTCAGATTTAACTGGAATCTCATCAGAAGCTTATGGTGGTGAAACTTTGAATGATTATTTTCAAAGATCAACAACGAGTAATGTGGCGAAACCTTGGCTATAGGAGGTTTGGGTGGCAGGCTCCCTCGATAGCCGATGAGAGAGAGAGAGATAGAGAGAGAGAGAGAGAGAGAGAGAGAGAGGGATAGAGAGATAATATGGTTTGTTGACCACTTGTGTTCCATTGACCAGTATTGATTGGAGGTAGAAAAAGGGGCATTGCTTTGAAGATCTTGACGAGACAAACCTATTTTCAGTGGGTTTATCTAAACAACGTTGGATTTGTTAGGAAATGCCCAAAAACCAAATTCTAACATCATGGGAGCTTGAGAATTTTTCTGCAACTATCAAAGTGGATATTGACTAGGGTTTTGTTCCTCTCAGCATAGGGAACATGATGGTGCAAGTTACCGATGATTTGGAGGCCAGATTTAACTGGAATCTTACTTGGAAGCTTATGGTAGTGAAACTTTGAATGATTATTTTTGGAGATCAACAGCGAGTGAGGTGGCAGAACTTTGGTTATGGGAGGTTTGGGTAATGGGCTCCCTCGACGGCCGGAGGGAGGGAAGGAGTGAGGGAGGGAGGGAGAGGGAGAGAGAGAGAGAGAAAGAGAGAATGTGTTCTATTGACTACTTGTGTTCCATTGACTAGCATTGATTAGAGGTAGAAAAAGGGGCACCGCTTAGAAGATCTTGACCAGACAAACCCATTTCTGGTGGGTTTATCTAAACAATGTCTGATTTGTTAGGAAATACCTAAAACCTAAATTCTAACGTTGCGGGAGCTTGAAAGTTTTCTAGCAACTATTAGAGTGGATATTGGCTAGGGTTTTGTTCCTCTTGGCATGGGGATCACAATGGTGCAAGTTGCCAGTGATTTGGAGATCAGATTTAACTGGAATCTTGCTTGGAAGCTTATGGTGGTGAAACTCTGAATTATAATTTCTGGAGATCAACAACGAGTGAGGTGAAGAAACTTTGGCTATAGGAGGTTTGGGTGGTGGGCCCCCTTAACAGCCGGCAATAGAGAAATAGAGAAAGATAATGTGGTCTATTGACCACATATGTTTCGTTGACCAGCATTAATCGACATTGACTGGAGGCAGAAAAAGGGGCACTGCTTTGAAGATATCGACGAGACAAACCCATTTCCAGTGGGTTTATCTAAACAACGTCGGATTTGTTAGGAAACGCCCAAAAATCGAATTCTAACGTCACGGGAGCTTGAGAATTTTCCTGCGACTATTAGAGTGGATATTGGCTAGGGTTTTGTTCCTCTCGGCATGGGGAATACGATGGTACAAGTTGTTGGTGATTTGGAGACAGGATTTAACTGGAATCTTGCTTGGAAGCTTATGGTAGTAAAACTTTGAATGATAATTTTTGGAGATCAATAGAAAGTGAGGTGGCGAAACTTTGGTTATGGGAGGTTTAGGCGGTAGGCTCCCTCGACATCCGGCGACAAAGAAAGAGAGAGAGAGAGAGAGAGATAATGTGGTCTGTTGACCACTTGTGTGCACGCATTTTCAACTAAGAAAATGCTATCCTGCCAGAACAAATTCATCCGCACTTCTGATTTGAAGGAATCAACACTAATGTACATTGTACATACTAATTCTTATTGAAAACAACTCCTCTTATACATATATAAACATATATATATTTTCATATATTTCTCTATTTTTAATTTAGCATAGGAGTTGTGAAAATTTATAGTGTCATAAAGGTTTCTACGAGTAATTTTAATTGTTCAGAGAGTTAATTTAGTCAATATTTTAGACTTAGTAAATTTTATTTCTGGAGTATAATTCAATTTGCTTGTTTAGTTAATTAGTTTAACAATCTCATATTCAATCTATGCTTGGTTGTCATATATTTCTTAATAGTTTCTACGGTTTAAAATTAAACTTTTACAATAATAAATTGTCTTAGTAATACTTGTAATTTTTTTTTCATTTAAATTGTCCTTCTTAACATTAAATCATGGACTTGACATGTTTATCGAAATTTTGAAATCATTGTGACGCCCCGCCCTTCCTTCCAACGCGGCCTTACGCGGTCGGGCTCCATAGCTGACTGCGATAGACCGTCGCCTCATGGGTCGTCGGCATCTTACTTTAACTTACTTTCTTTAACATACTTGTTTTAACTTTTCATTTTAACATGAAAATGGAGAATACTTTTTTTTTTCTTAAAACTTTAAAACTTTAAGACTGTATCGTAAAACATTTACTAATTAAACATTTTACTTAATTTTTAAACTTTATTACTTCATAAACATTTCATTTCAATACTCTCTTTAAATAGCTCAGCGCAAGACTCATATCAGTACCATAACCTTCGCCCAGTCCCTTGGCACATGCAGATCGCATCCGTTATCCATCACTTGTTTTATTTTTATGCAGGATGCTTACCTGCAACATAAACAAACTTGTGAGCAACATGCTCAGTAAGTTCAAACATACATTCATGACATATAAAAACTCGTACCTTTTTGGACAGAGCATATCTGATACCAACTGTGGCATCAGAACATTAACATATCATATATCATACATTACTTTTAACTTCATACTTAACATATTCTAACATTAAGAACAACCTTAATGTTCTTTAACATAACATAATTTAAACATAGCATACATAATGTATGCTTAACATCTTAAGTATAACATACTTAACATCATACAAAACATGTATACACACATCAATTTAAACATAGCATACATAATGTACTCTTAAACATCTCGAACATACATAAAATTGTGTGACTGATTTATACATATCAACCAATGCATAACATAACATATGCATATATGTTAGTCGCATTATACTTATTTACTTTCGTTCTTTGTTTTCATTGTTCTTTGGTTTTTTCTTTCTTTCATGTCATTCTATTCTTTTCTTTTCTCACTTAACTTTCATTTTTATTGTTCGTTCTTTCTTTTATATCATGTCGTTCTTCTTGTTCTATAGATCATATCCTATTCCGTCATTCTATTTCCCTCATTTTTTTTTCTTTCCTTACTTGTTTCTTTTCTTCATTTGTCGTTCTATTTGGTGGATCATATCCTAATCAGTCGTTCTATCTCCTTCCTTTCTTTTCTTTCTTTATTTGTCTCTTTTCTTTTCTTTTCTTTTACTGGTGGATCATATCCTAATCTGTCGTTCTATCTCCTTCCTTTATTTTCTTTCTTTATTGTCTCTTTTCTTTTCTTTTCTCTTTACTTTCACTGGTGGATCATATCCTAATCTGTCGTTCTATCTCCTTCCTTTCTTTTCATTCTTTATTTGTCTTTTTTCTTTTCTTTTCTTTTTACTTTTATTGGTGGGCCCTGTGTTGGACGTACCGTCTTATGCGTGGACCAGTGGGAAGGAGGGGGAGCGACTTGCCAACCTACCACATGGTAAATTTTTAACTTTAGCCATTAACCTCACACTTTTGAGAGGTAGCGTTCCACTGTAAGCCATTAACCTCATGTGCTTGGGAGGTAGCTTTTAATAGTAGTGGAATTTATAACTTTAAACCTCACTTATGGGAGGCCGGTACGCCAAACACTTAAATTTTCAGTCTTATTATCTTGCTTATCTTTCTCTTCCTTTACTTTATCTTTTCGTTCTCATTTATTCTTTCTTTCTTTCTTTCATTTCTTTTCTTTCTTTCTTTCATTTCTTTCATTTGTATTTCATAATTCATTTCTTTCTTTCGTTCATTTCTTTTCTTTCATTTCCATTTCATAAATCATTTCTTTCTTAACATAGTTTTTATAGTGTGCGTTAGGTTAGTCACGCTTTAGTGCATACAGCACTCACATACATAACTTTTATATAACACACAAACATAGACCTAACATAACATATCAGTTCATGTTGCAGACAAATAAATACTTGAACTTACAGTTACTTGCTAGCATCTCCCTTTTAGCTTTTTTAATCCGCTGACGCCCTTTCATCTCATCTGGAGCGGATCCGTATAATCGAAATAACCACGGTTATTTTCCATACTTATTTCATACATAAAACTTAATAAAACATAAAAATTCTACGTTTCATTTCTCGATCATAAACTTAAGGGTCTAATATCTCATTTATAACTTTTCTGCTAACTCTTAGCAAAATTACCGTTTTGCCCCTAATAGGATTTTTCATCAATCCTTACTTTTTCTTGATTTACAACTTAATTCTGACCCTTAGAATCTTAATTAAGCCATCTTAAATTCATTAGGGCCTTTTTCTATCATTCCTGGAATTTTGGTCAAAATGACCGTTTTGTCCCTAACGGGTATTTAGGCCGTATCATTTTCATTTTAATGCCTAGACTGGATTTTCTAAGTTCAAAAATCATAAAATCATTTTTCTTAGGCTTTACCGAGCTTTTACAGTATTAATTGCTGAAATTCTTGGTTTACTAATCCTTAGAATATTTGTCATCATTTTCTGAGCCTAACTCATTCATTAATCCTTAAAATCATTCAAGGGGGCTTGGGTTTCCATCTCGACCACATTTTTACCCTTCCGTTCCTAAAATACCCTTTGTGCCCCTTTAGAAATTTCGGCAGTATTTCCGCTTAATTTTTAGGTTCCCGGCGTTTAGGAAACACCTCGAAACCATCTAACCTGTTTCTATATTATCACGTACTATACCAGAGGTCTATATTTTTACGTAAAACTCAACTTTTACGTAAAAATCTTTACATTTCTACACATTTTCTTATTTGACTATTTTTCATATACATAGTCCATTTTTCTTAAAAATTTCACATGCCAAAATACATAATTAACACATAATCATATCCAAAATATAAATTAAGGGATAAAGGGACAAAAATCACTACCGAAATCGTCCCATCGACGAGTGAACGCACCTTCGGTCTCGCGTGCACAAACTTTGATTCAATGTTCTTTACATTTGAAATTTCGTCTTGCAATTCCGACGCCGCGGATATGTCCGAAATGTTGAAAATAGGCCAACGGGCTATTCTTCAATTTTTGGTCACCGGGTCGCCGTTGACCAGCGTTGACCGGCGTTGACTCACCGTTGACCGGCGTTGACTGGCGGCGGTTTGGGTCAAGCTTGGTACCAAAACGTAGATCTTGACGAGAGGAACCCATTGGTGGTGTCAATTTCACCAATTGAAACTCTTATCACCGGAAATCGAACCCTCAAAAATCCAACGGTGGTGGCGAGGTTAGTTCTCCGTCGTGCCGGGGTTGTTGCCCAAAATTGGGTTGGGGCTTTTGATCTACGCATCACTCTGAGTCTTTTGATACCCACCACGTCACTCAACTCCACCGGAATCATCGGATTCTATGGCGGTGACGGTGACAGCGATGGGCGGACTTGGACGGCGCGATCCGGCGGCCGTTGAACTGAAATGAGGCTTGGGTTTTGTTCTACTCTTTACCACGGATTCATTAGGACCAAAATCGTGGCATTTGGACGTCGGACGGCGGAGATACGGCGGCGAGAAGTTTTCGGCCACCGGCAGCTTCAAGCAGCCCGTGCGGCTTCCTCCGACGGCTGCTTCGTTGCGTCAACCCACCGTTGGACTCAGCTCGACGAGAGCTTTTCAATAGTACCGACGGTGCCGAAAATGGACGCCGTTTCCGATTAGTCAGTACTATTCACTTTTGGGGTGATGTGGGGGAGAAAACTTAGATAATGAGAAAATTGGGGCCCTATTTGCAAAATATCAAATTTTCGTCCTTTATATACTTTTTTGTCCAAAATTTCAACATTAGCTATCCTGACTAATTTGGGCGTGCTAAACCCAAATATATCAGTTTTATTTTCATCCGACGTCATCTTGATCAGCTTCTAGTACTGTAAATTCCCGATCAAAATGTAACAACCGGGAAAATTCACATTTTTCGGAAAATAATTACGCAATGAATTTAAGCGTTAAAATGTGAAATTAAGTGATTTAATATTGTTTAGAACTAAAATAAAATGTTCTAACAATGTTAAAGGATGAAAAATGAGTAATAGTGATATTATGTGTGTGCACGCGTGTGCCACTCACAGTATCAGGAAGTAGGTCAAGATGATATTATCTTGACATAAAACTGATAAATTTGAGTTCAGCACCCCGAAATTAGTAAGGATAGCCTATCAGCACGCTCAAATTTGATAATTGAGCACAAGGGTAATTTTTGACCGAAAATTCGCAGTATCGGAAATTGGTTGAAATGACCTCAGATGAAAATAAAACTGATATATTTGAATTCAGGACGCCCAAATTAATCAGGATAGCCCATATTGAAATTTTGGGCGAAAAAGTATATAAAGAGCGGGAAAAAGTGGAATTTTCTCATTTATTTACACAAACACTCTCTCTCTCCAATTCTCTTTCTCTCTCTACCCCCTTTGATGAATAGAACCGACCACCGGAAACGGTGTCCGTTTTCGACACTGCCGGCACCGTTGGAAAGCTCTCGCCGAGCTGAGTTCAACGGTGTGCCGAGTCGACGGAACTGACGCCGGAGGAGAGCGCACGCGCCGCCCGAAGCCGCCGGCCACCGGAAATTTCGATCGCCGATATCTTCGCCGTCCGACGTCCGATCAAGGTGATTCCGGTCCCAAAAGACTCGTGGTGAAGAGTAGAATAAAACTCAGGTGTAGTTTCAGCCCAACGGCCGCCGGATCGCGCCGCCCAACTCCGCCCGTCGTCGTCGCCGTCGCCGCTGTGGAAACTCGCCGTTTCCGGCGATGTTGAGCTGCACCACCTGTACAGAAATGGTCGCCGTGAAGAGGGGAGCAAAAGCCCTCAATCAATTTCGGGGAAAAAGTCCGGCACGGCGGAGTTCCACCGCCGCCGCCGTGGCCGTGACTTTCGGGGTGATTTTCCGGTGATTGGGGCCTCCAAATGTGAAATTGAGGCTACCAATGGATTCCTCTCGTCGAGATATTCAAAATGAACTACCCACTTGCCACCGTCGCCGCCATCACCGCCGGTCAACGCCGGTCAACGGTGACCGTTGACCGAAAATGGAAGTTTGGCCCGTTGGCCTATTTTCGATGTTCCGGACGCATCCGCGGAGTCGGAATTGCAAGACGAGACCTCAGAGATGATGAACGAGGAATTAGGGTTTATGCCGTCGAGACCGGACTGCAATTCGGTATAAATCCCGACCTTTTGACGTTCCGCAATTAAATTATTTGGGATTGTTATATGATTTTATGATTATTGGTAGGAAAAAAAAATTGTGGAAAAGAATGTATGTAAAAAGAAAAAAATGACTGTAATGGAGAAAAAGAAAAATATGTGATAATGTAACGATTTTACGTAAACAGTATGAGTTTTACGTAAAATCTAGGCCTCTGGTATAGTACGTGATAGAATTAGATTAGGATAGATGGTTTTCAGGCGTTTCCTAAACGCTGGAACCTCAAAAATTAAGGGGAAACTCTGCCGAAATTTCTAAAAATGGCACCAGGGGTAATATGGGAAACGAGGGGTAAAAATAGGATCGGGAAGGTAACCTGAGCCCCCTCTAGGAATTAGGGCAAGGAAAAAGGAATGGGAAAGGTACGATTAGTAAACCGACCCTTCGAAACCCTAGAACGCAAGAAAAACACGAAACCGATTCTTAGGTCGGAATAGTACTTCCCGAGGACCGGGAATGTGAAAATTGGTCAAATGATAAGAATTGATCTGGGAAAGGGTCCGATAAGATTTAGAAAGTTAATTAAATGATTTTGGGTTTAGAAAATCCAGCCTAAGCATGAAAATGAAAATGTTAAGGTTAAACGACCCATCAGGGGCAAAATGGTCATTTTGTCCAAAGATTCTTAAATTATGGGAAAAGAGCCACAATGACCCTGAAATAGGTGAATAAAGTTTGTAAAAGCCAAAATTGAGGTTTAAGTTATGAAAAATCACGTCAAGGGCAAAATTGTAATTTTGTCAAAAACTAGGGGTAAAATCGTAAATTTTCAAAAAGTTGGGAAAAAATTCGAAAATGGCTATTAAGGTTTAAAAAGCTGTCATAAGGCTATAATTAAGGGTTATAGGATCAGAATTAAGCTTTTTAATAAAATAAAAGTTATAAATGAAAATGTGATTAACGGACATAATTTGTCTATAGGAACCCAATCCAGACGCGACAAAGGACGTCGATGGATTCCAAGAAGGGGATAAGCACGCTATGAGTAAGTTCAGACATTTACCCGTCTGCAACTATGAACAAGCTTATCGTGTTTATATGTTTGTATGCAAATGTCATGATGTGATTTATAATGATGCTATAGTAAATACTATAGCAATGCTATGATGATGTAAAAAAAAATTTATATATATATGTTTTAATAAATAATTATAAATATATATATATATAAATATATGTATATAGTGAATTATGAAAGGAAGGTATTATAAAAGCTTTATGAGAGTAACGATGTGATATAGAGGGATAGAGGAATGGAAAGAGTAAGAATAAGAATGTTATGATAGAATGCATAAGAAAGAGATGAGATATGAAAGGAAAGAATAGATGTTTATGAAAAGTTTTATAGAAATTAAGTTATGATTGATAGAGCAATTATGATCGGTGAGGAAAAGAATTTAGAAATGGATGTTTTATGAGGACGAAAGAATAGATGTTTTATGAAAGTTAGGTTATGATTGATAGAGCAATGATGATTGGTGATGAAAGGAATTAAGAAAATGGTATGTTTTATGATAACGAAAGGATAGGTGTTTTATGAAAAATGATATAAGAGCAAAGAGTCAGACAAGAAAGAAAAACAATGATAGGTTATGATGAAAGGTATGATGAAAGGATTAGAACATAACGATAAGATGTGATTGAAAGAATAGAACGATAGGTTATGATTGATAGAAATGTGATGATAAGATACGCTAGATATAATGATGCAAATGATAAATAGAGAAGAAAAAAAAATTGTCTGCACATAATTAAACATACTTTTGTTTGTTATGATGTGATGTGATATATATAAGTAATATGTGTTATATATGTTAAAGTGTGATTAACATAATTCACACAAGTAAAGTAAAGAATTAAGAAAAGAAAAATAACGAAAGAACAAATGTTCCATGAAACGTTTTATGAAAAAATGAGAAGTGAAAGATTATGAATGTCATGAAAGAAAAAGATGTACAACGAAAAAAAATCAATATAAGAAAAGCTAAAAGAATGCAAGATAAGAAAACTGAAAAGTTAATGTTGGCGTACCGGTCTCCCTATATGGTTGAGACTTCCGGTCTATATCCTCCGCGCAGATGTGGTGCTACCCCGAAGTGTGGTAGATTATAGGATGGACCAACCCCGACAGGCGAGGTTTTATGTGACTGTGAGGTAGGTTGGTGGGTAGCTCCCCCTCCTCCCACTGTCAGCGCGCACTAGGTACGTTCAACGACGGGGCCCACCAGTGAAAGATAAGAAAAGAAAAGAAAAGAAAGTGAAAAAGAAAAGAAAAGAAATGATATGATATGAAAAGAAAAGAAAAGAAAAGTAAAGAACGACATAAAAAGAAACAAACGATATGAAAGAACGACATAATAAAATCGATGAAAAACAAATAAATAATAAAACGAAGTTAAAAGAACATAATGGAGTTAATATATGTGATGTGATGTATTTGATGTTATGTGTATGATGTGAATGACACGTTTTCATGTGATGTTATGCTAGTGTGTATGTTACTAGCTTTTAAGATATGAAATGTTAAGAGATGATGACAAAGCGATAGAAAAGTTATGAAGGTTTAGAACAGAAAGTTAAGAAATGATAGGAATGAAAAGCAAAGAAATGAAAAGATTGGATTAGAATGATAAGAGATGATCGATAGAAGGATAAGAACGATGAACGAAGAGATAAATGAGCATGAAGAATCTCACATTTTATGTTATGTTTTGAGGATATGTATAAATGATGTATATGATGTGTATATATGTGATCTCATATATTCTAGTAATAATATATATTACTAGTATTTATAAGTTAATGAATGTATGTTTGAACTTACTGAGCATCTAGCTCATTAGTTGTTTATATGTTGCAGGTAAGCAACTTATTAGTTTAAAGTAATATGATGGACAACGGAAGGATCTGCACGTGCCAAGGGACTGGGCGAGGGTATGGTACTACCATGAGTCTTTCGCTGAGCGTTCAAAAAGGAAGATGAAAGAAAGAAATTTATGAAATATGTATTATAAGAGTATGATAGGGTTATAGGCATAGTATGTAAGTAAAAAAAAAAAAAATTTGCTATAGAAATTGCTTCCGCTATAAGATGAGAACGTTAAGAATGAAAAGTTAAGTATGTTAAGTAAGAGGATGACGACCCACGAGGTTGCCAACCATCGCGGTCGGCGTCAGAGTTTGGCTGGTTGGTATGGTAACGTACGTGGGGGTCGCCACACAAAATTTACCTTTATGCTCAATTAACTAATTTGAACATTCTGATAAGCTATACTGGCTAATTTGGGCGTGCTGAACCCAAATATATCAATTTTATATCAATAAAAGGTCATCTTGACCAATTTCTTGATACTGTGTGTTTCCTGATAAAAATTATATATATATTTATATTATTTTTTTTTTTCCACACGGCCGTGTCTATGACCGTGTACTTCTCTGTCTAAATAATTTCTCCTTTACACGATCGTGTAATATGGCTGTGTAACTACACATTTCATGTACACAGTCTGGTACACGGCCGTGTCTCTGGCCGTGTACCTTTCTATAATTTGATTTTCTCACTACATGGCCGTGTAACTTGAGCGTGTTTGGGTTTCATTCTCATTACACGGCCGTGTTCCTCTAGTACATGCCCATGTACTGTTAAAAATTACATTTAACCTTAAAAAAAAAATTGCACTCATACATACATAAAATCACTACATTTCACATTTTAAACATGAAATTCATCACGTACATTCTATGTATCGATTTTCTGAGAATGATGAAATTTTCCGGTTATCACAACCATATCCTCTTTTTTTTTTAAACATTAATGGTGGAAATTTCAAAAATTTCGGATCAATATTTTAACAAATTTTTCGTAACATATCATAAATTCAAATTTTTCATTCATTGCATTATACTCCAAAAATAATGACATTTTAAAAAATTGCGTTCTTATCTTAGAAAATTCACGACTTTTTTCTTACTTAAATTTAGAGTTAACATTGTGAATTATTCGGACATTACAGGCACGTTCAAGCGGTTCTTCAGCATCCTCTTCAGTTTTTAACTTCCTTCTCCATGAATTAGATTTGCCTCGTAAGGTTGGTAGCGAGATCAAAGCACTTAATGAAAGATTGTACAATATAGCAGTTGAGAAAGATAGATATATGTTTACTGTGACAAGAGACACTGAACAACCTAAACGATCTAGTACTACTAGTTTCGTTGACCTATCTACTATTCACGGTCGAGACAGAGAAATGGAAGTTTTAACAAGTAAGCTGTGTGAGAACAGCCAAGATGGTAGGGGTTTTGATGTCATCCCTATTATAGGGATGGGGGGAATTGGAAAAACCACCCTCGCTCAACTTGCTTATCAGCATGACCGGGTTAAGGCTCACTTTGAGAAAAGGATATGGGTATGTGTCTCAGATCCTTTTGACGAGATTAGGATTGCAAGATCGCTCATTGAAAAATTGGATGGTAAAGGTGCTGAATTAGGTGGACTAGATTCTTTACTACAACGTATCTGTGAATTGATAGAGGGGAAAAGGTTTCTTTTGGTGTTAGATGATGTATGGACTGATGATGCTAATAAGTGGGAACCATTAAAGGAAGCACTTAAGAGTGGGGGTCTAGAAAGTAGAATTTTAGTGACAACAAGAAAAGAAGAAGTTGCTGTTATGATGAGAGCAGAAAGGAACATGATTCGTATTGAGGTTTTGTCTCAGGAATTTTGTCGATTAATATTTGAGCAAATAGCATTCTTTGATCGGGATAGGTGTAGGCAACTACAGGAAATTGGCGAGAAAATTGTGATCAAGTGCAAGGGTCTGCCTCTTGTTGCAAAGACTTTGGGAAGTCTCATGCGCTCTAAAACACATATCCGGCAGTGGAGGCATGTTTTAAATAGCGAATTATGGGAATTAGAGAAAGATACTGATAAAAATAATGTTTTTGCTCCATTCTTGCTGAGCTATAATGATTTGTCGTCTGTCGAGAAACGTTGCTTATTATATTGTGTGAACTTTCCAAAAGATTACGAGATGTACAAAGACAATTTGATCGAGTTATGGATGTCTCAAGGCTATTTTTACGGGAGCAAAAATCTTGAGAGAGAAGGTCAAGATTGCTTTGAAAATTTAGCAATGCGATCTTTCTTTCAAGATTTTGAAAAAGATGAAATTGGAAACATTAAAAGATGCAAGATGCATGACATAATGCATGACTTTGTCCAATTTCTTACACAAAAGGAATTTTGTGTCATCGATATTAAGGAGAAAACAGAGTATGCAGGAAAAAATCCCCGTCATGCAACACTATCACACTACTCACTAAAGCAGGACAACGTTCCTAGTTCACTGTACGAGAACAAAGGTTTGCGTACACTCTTTGTTGCATCCTCAAGTTATTCCTTTTGGCCAGCTGAGAGCTCAAGTTTGAAAAGGCTGTTCTTAAGTGTGACATCTCTCAGGACGTTGAATTTGTCGTCGGGTGGATTTGAGCAATTACCAGAAGGGATTGAAAAGTTGATCCATCTTAGATATCTGGACCTGTCTTGCACACGCCTAAAGGAATTACCAAACTCCTTGTGTGATTTATTTAATCTGCAGGTTTTAAGATTGATTGGCTGTTATTTTCTTAGACAGCTGCCAAAAGAAATAGGGAAACTGGTAAACTTACGCCATCTATACGTTGCTGGGTGTCAAGGGCTAAACCATTTACCAAAAGGAGTTAGAAAATTGAGTTGCCTCCGGACATTAGATCTGTTTGTTGTGCCTGATTATAATAGCCTTGAGGCATTAGAGCTTCAAGATTTAAATATGTTGAAAGAACTTGGAGGCAGCTCTTTGTCTATACACCGGTGTGGAAAGCTACGAAATGGGAGTCAGGTGAAGAGGGCACAACTCAAGGACAAAGAATACCTTGTTGGATTGCGAATACATTTCAGCAGTAGTGGTGAGAATGGAGGAGCTCATGATGAGATACTTGAGGCGTTGGAGCCACATCCAAACTTGGAAGATTTAAGAATTGCTAATTACGAAGGCAACACTATTTCTCCGAGGTGGATGACAGCTTTAATTAATCTCAAAAGCCTCAGTCTGTGGTTTTCGAGGGAGTGTCATGTTTTACCTCCTTTGGGAAAATTGCCCTCTCTTGAATTTCTCAATATATGGTGCTTCGACGGAGTGGAAAGGGTGGGGGTCGAGTTTTTGGGAATAGAAAATGATGATAATGCAGGGGCACCCACGAGCCACCAAATTATATTATTCCCTAAATTGAAACAACTTCGGTTTGTGAACTTGCAAATGTGGGAAAAGTGGGAACTGCGGACTAATTCGGGAGAAGAAGATAAATGCTTATCAATAATGCCATCCCTTCAATCCTTGGAAATTGATGATTGCCCAAAACTAAAAGCACTACCAGACTTCCTCCGAAAGACACCTCTGCAGCAAGTATGCATCAAAAATTGCCCAATCCTAAAAGAACGTTGCCGAGAAGGAGTGGGAGAGGAGTGGCCCAAGATTTCTCACATCCCAAACATACAATTTCTAAATTAACCCTGGAAGATCTTGTCACGACTCCTCTGGTAACTTCTCCTACTTTATCACCTTTATTATAAGATACATATTCATCAATTTTTATGTCTCCACTTATTATACCGGTGAACATCAATTTTTTGCTAGTTTTGCGCTTGTGAGTTGGTCTATGTTTATTAATTTTTATAAAATTAGGGCTTACTATATATCTTTTGAATTAGGCACTTTCATGTTGACATAATATAATTTCAATTATTATTGATATTTTCTTTGGAACTTCCTGCAATATTAAGACGTTTTTATTTTACTCTACAAGTTCAAACATCTCATAAAAAAGTAGGAAAAAAGAAAAAGCTTTTATTGCTGGTTCAGTTTCTTTTTCTTTTCAGTCATTGCTATTTTTTTCAAATTTAGTCAATCAATAATTGACAATTGGTCTTAATTAAGAAAATCGATGATTTAAATTATGATCAATCAATTATTGAAATATTATTAGTGCAGTTAAAAGGAGCTATCTTTTAATCCCATAATTGATATATTAGGGAAGTTCTTTTAGTTTTGTACGTTCAATAGAGCTAAGGCATCTAAAGTGGAATTTTGGTTCAAGAGTCAGATTAAACCAATATAATTTTTTCTTTCTTTTTTCAGTGTCTGACATTTTGTTCCATTTATTTCCGTAGTTGAAGAGAACTCTGCAATCCAATGAGTTATTGAACAGGCAAGGCGTCTACTCAACAGCAAATACTACCTCACTCCTTAGTCTGAATATTGTTGTCACTTGTAAGTAAGATGTGATATTCCTTCATCTTATGTCCTTACGTTTATTGTCATTTCTCAATACATATTTGTTTGAATGATTGAAGTTTACAATTAACACACACCCTGTCATCTATCTGTTGTCCTCCGAATAGCTGCAAGAAATAAACAAATAATGTTTCGACCTTTGTGTTTAAGTATCCTGTTCATTAGTTAAAGTATGAATCTGTCCAATTTTTGAAATGTTACTGCATTTACATGATCTAGTAACCCTTTCGTCTTTGGTCCTCTTTAACCTTATATTATATGGGGAATGTTGGACTTCTATTCTCTTCTAATCACTCTTCTATGACATTTGGATTAGATCCATGAATACTCGGTATTGATCTTGCAAGCCGCTACTTTACAAGTTCCCAACATGGCCTTTCCTCATTTGCAATCAAACAGGGTATCCACAAAGGGAAAGCAGATATGCTTTATGAAGTTGTCAGGCAAGCTAGGAGGAGGCCAACGATATCTACCGTAAAATGGCAGGTAAGAATTCTGCCAAATCATTGATCCTTGTGACCAACCATCAATTAATTTAGATCAAATAGCTTTTAATCATAAATATTTCTTGAACTACATAGATTATATTGAATTTTTGCATCACTGATCTACGAGGCAACCACGTCTATTGGCTAGAGCCGAGCCCATCCGGAAAGGTGTCAGAGTTGATATAAAATTGATGTTGGAAGGGTAATCATCGAAGATTGGCTGATTTTGACAAAATGTTGCTGACAAGGAGTGGCCCAAGATTTCTCAAATCCAAAAATCCAATTACTAGATTGGTACAAGAGAATTTTTATAGATTTTGTCACGACTCTTCTGGTAACTTCTCCTCCTTCTGTCACCTTTATTGTAAGATCGATATTTATTGATGGAAAGGGTAGCTTCAGTTTTTAGGAATAGAAATTGGTCATAATAAAACAGTCCAAAGACTCTTACTCCTGATCCCTTTATTGCAATTTCCTGCAAGTTCTGGTTTTAAACACTCCATTGCAAAAACAGGTTTAACTTCTAATAACTTATTTTATCTGCTTTCTTTTGATTCAAGATTAACCAATAAAAATGATTTCTTTTTTGCTTCTGTATCTTAATCATTGGTTAATGTGGAAGAATCTGTTCAATCTTGAACAGTTACCATATTAACATGACCTAGCATCTCGTTTCTCGTTGGTCCTCTATAACCTTCTGTTGGTGAATTTTAGACTTCTTATCATTCTTCTATGACATTGTGACTCTTTTTCTGGACTAGTTCTCAGATATCTAGGAGTACCCTCCTAATCTTGACGTCAGCTATTTTTCTGGTGCCGAATTTGCCTTTTCTCATTCACAATCAAACAGGGATCCACTAAGGGAAAGGATTTTTCCAGGAGAGGCCAACATTTTATCTGGTATACGATCAAGAGTAAGGATTTGGCTAAACCATTGATTCCCACCAACCATTACTTTCGATTTTCTAGATTTTAATCATATTTTTTTATTAATCTACATAGATTTTAGTGAACCCTGGCATCATCGATCTATGGGACAGCCATGTCTATTGGCTTTACCCCATCCGTACAAAAATCAGAGCTGAATTGAAATTGGTGCTTGAAAGGTAAGCTTATCAATTCTATTTTTTTAGAGACTGTAATAAGACCAAATTCATTCGGAGCATGTGTGTGACATGATTACATAATAATTTTGCCAGCTAATTAGTTTTAATATTTGTTTAGTGTTCTCTAAAACAAACCGGAATGTCAACACTCCGTTTGTTTGACACCTCCAAATTTGGAAAATAAAAAATTTTTCATTAAAAAAAAATGAACCTTTCTAAATTTCCGTATTTGAACATTCAAAGTTTTTTATTTTTGAAAAATGAAAAAAGAGCTCTCTAGAATCAAAAGTTTTCACCCATCCAAACGACCTTTCACTTTTAAAAAAAATTCTAAGCAACTTTTTATATTTCATATCCAAAAATTTTCCATTTTTAAAAAACGGACCTCTCATCAAACGGATTCTACACCATAAGATGCATATGGGATATAAGTAAACATGAGTGGGACCCAATTTTGGCACATGTAACCATCTTCTCTTTATATTTTGTCTATTTATCTTCTTTCGCACACTTCTTCGTAATTTCGTTTACTTTTTTCATGTAGTTTTCTGGAGTTGCCAAATATATTGTTCATATTCATCCCCAGTGTGGAACAAGTGGGATCAGTTTCTCCAATGGTAGTTTGTAGTTTTGAAATTTCATTTGTGTTTTTTTTTTTTTTTTTTTTTTTTGGCATTCTAAGGACTACTAATGTACTTCAAGTGTTTTTCCTGTGAGAATGTGGATGAACTACGAGTGGCTTGATCCCTTAACTGGGTACGTAGGCAGCATAGCTTCGGCTGGTCCAGCCACAAATCAATAACACAACTTTTTTTTTTTTCCTCTTTATTGATTCTGGTGTTGATATGTTGATGGCTTTGTAATATCTTAAAAATAAAAATTTTATTAAGCAGAATAACATCAGTCTCATGTTGTGCTTTGAATTACGACATTCAACAGTAACCTTTAGTAAGGCAATAAAACAAACTAGACAGCCAAATTTAATAATAGAAAAGAAATATCATGTGCCTTTAGACAAGTTGTGTAACTGCTGTTCAACACCTGTTTCATTGGACGATCCATCAAAGCTCTTGACATCAAGTTAAGATAATTTTTTTGTTAACAAATGAATAAGTTTGCAGCGTCATGGAAAGATCTATTGGTATCTCATTTACTCCATTTCAGGTAATGTCTCCTTCTACTGCATATCAATTCTTGTACATTGTTGAGAAATTATTGTTGTTTACATAAATATGATTCCACATACCTTGATTTTCTTCTCATTGCAAATTTGTCGGACTGTTCTCTGAAATAGGCACCTCTACTGCTTCACTCTGCCTTACTTGACGCTAGGTTGCTCTCGTACCAGTTGTTGAATCTCAGAACAGCAGAGCTGTGATCAGGCTGCCATTTTGAGTAAAATCATTCTTCTTGGAGCAAGTTGACAACAAATTTATGTTAGTATGGGTAACTAGAAGGATGTGGGAGGTTAGTGTATCTAAAATACCAAGTTTACCATGCTTATGTGTTCCTCAACTCTCTGAAAGAAGAAAGAAAAATTGATATTACATCTGGGATGATGAAAGAACTTATCTAACTCCTTGCCATTATCAAAAGCTTTTCTTAAGGTTTCCATCTTCAAATTTCAAGTTTCATTTGTCATTTTCTAGTAGATTCTAACAATCCGATAGAAAAACTCGAAGAATGGAAAAACATGTTTTGGGCAATGATCAGCTTTTTCACATAATGTAGGTTAATGAACAATCTATCATGCAAGCTTGATGACAATGAGAAAAAAGCACAAATTATGCCTCAACTCCATGATTTTGGCCGAGATATTCCAGAAGTCAAGGGAGCAAAATTGTCACCAATACTACTTTGAGATGAAGCCTCTCTCCCATGGATGAGAAGAAACTCCACTGCCTCTAACTCCAACTCGTTCCTACTGATTTAAGTACAGCCATGGGTCTTCAATGCTGTGTTCAGACCCTGCCATCCATTGCATGGTCTGTGTGTAGCTTGCAGCCTCGTTATGCAATGGATTAGGCCTCCTTTGACTGCCATCTTCCCCGCTCAATATTTGCCCGTCGGTTTGACTTTGATGCTTCTAAACTCCTGTTTTGAGTCTTGTTGCCGTTGGATCTCTTACATGACCATGATGGTGATGATGATGAAAGGCTACAGAAGACGACTCAGTTTGCCTCTTCGACCATATTTCCTTTAGTTACGGTCCTTTCTTAATATAATATTTCTTAATTAATCCCTTATTAGCCAATAAAATTTCTTCTTTTGTGCTTCAATATACTAATCATTAGCTAATATGGATGAATCTGTTCAATCTTTAAACAGTTACCACATTAACATGATAAAGCATCTCGTTTCTTGTTGGTCCTCAATAACCTTTTGTTACATGGTGGATGTTGGACTTCTAATCACTCTTCTATTACATTGCAAATTTAATACGTATTCTCAGATATCTACTAAATTTTTGTGCAATTTTTGAGGGCTGTTATTTTTCTGGTGCAGTTGCTGTCTTTTCCTCATTTGCATTCTAAGTGGGGATCCGCAATGGGAAAGAAGATATGCTCTATGAAGTCATAAGAAAAGCTAGGACAGGCAAACATTTTGTCTGCCATACAAGAAGAGTAAGGATTTGGCTAAATCATTGATTCTAACCAACCGTTATTTTCGATTTTCTACGTTATAATCTTATATATTTCTTGATCTACATAGATTTTGTTGAATTCTGGCATCATTGATCCGTTGGTCGACCAGGTTTACTGGCTTTACTCCATTGAGAAATTATCTAAAATTGGTGTTTGAAAGGTAAGCTTATCAATGTTGTTTTTGCAGAATCAATCAAGACCAAATTGCATGAGCGTAAGATAAAGACACAATAATTTTGCCAGCTAATTAGTTTTACTATTTGTTTAGCATTCTCCAAAACAATCTGGAATGTTGAATGAACGTTCTTCTACACGGCAAGATGTGTATTGGATATAAGTAGACATGAGAGGGACCCAATTTTGGCACAAGTAAGTATCTCCGTTATATAATTTGTCTATTTATCTTCTTTCTCACACTTCTTTGTAACTTCCTGTACTTCGTTCATGTAGTTTTCTAGAGTTGCCGAGTATATTGTTCATATTCATCCCAAGTTTGGAACAAGTGGGATCAGTATCTCCAGTGGTAGTTTGTAATTTTGAACCTTTTTTTCGGGTTTTTTTTTTTCCCACATTCTAAGGACTACTAATGTACTCAAGTGTTTTTTCTGTGAGAATGTAGATGAACTACGACTGGCTTGATCCCTTAACCGGGTACGTAGGCAGCCTAGCTTCGGCGGGTCCAGCCACTAATTATACAACTTTTTTTTTTTTTTTTCCTTTATTGAGTTTGGTTTTGATATGTTGATGGCTTTGTATAACCTTAAAAATGGAAATTGAATTGAGCAGGATAACATCATTTCATTTCTTGTGCTGCTGAAACAGGACATTCAATGGCAACCTGTAGGTGGGGCAAAAAAACAACCCAAACGACCAAATTTAAAAATTAAAAAGAAATATCATCCTTTCCTTTGATCATAGTTCCTCTAAAAATAATGATGATGATGGTTATATGTGCATTTAGTCAAGCTATGCAGCTGTTCTTTAACACCTGTTTCATTGGACGATCTACAAAAGCTCTTAACATCAAGTGTGAACTTATGATTCAGTCAATATCTATTATTTTACATTTCTGATAGTAAATGTGATAACCGGAAAAATTCATATTTCTCGGAAAATAAATACACAATGAATTCAAACGTTAAAATGTGAAATCAAGTGATTTAATATTGTTTAAAACTAAATAAAATGTTCTAACAATGTTAAAGGATGAAATATGATTGATAGTGATATTATGTGTGTACACGTGTGTGCCACTCACAGTATCAAGAAGTAGGTCAAGATGATATTATTTTGACATAAAACTGATAAATTTGGGTTCAGCACTCCCAAATTAGTTAGGATAGCCTATCAGCACGCTCAAATTTGGTAATTGAGCACAAGGGTAATTTTTGACCGAGAATTCATAGTATCGAAAACTGGTCAAGATGACTTCAGATGAAAATAAAACTGATATATTTGGATTCAGGACGCCCAAATTAGTCAGGATAGCCCATTTTGAAATTTTGAGCGAAAAAGTATATAAAGAGCGAAAAAAGTGAAATTTCCTCATTTGTCCACACACACACTCTCTCTCCTCTCTTCTCTTTCTCTCTCTACCCGCACATGTACAGTAACCAACTTTCACGTACAGCCTCCGTTCACGACACCGCCGGCACCGTTGGAAAGCTGTCGCTGAGCTGAGCTCAACGGTGGGTCGACGCGACGGAATGGCCGCCGCACACCGTCGCACGTGCCGTCGGCCATCGGAAACTTCGCGACGCTGTATCTCCGCCGTCCGACGTCCGATCAAGCTGATTCCGGTCCCAAAAGACTCGTAGTGAAGAGTAAAACAAAACCCAGGTGGTGTTTCAGCCCAACGGCCGCCGGATCGCGTCGCCCAACTCCGCCTGTCGTCGTCGTCGTCACCGCCGTGGAATCCGACGATTCCGATGGAGTTGAGTTGCAAGGTTGGTATCAAAATGCTCAGAACAACACGTAAATCAAAAGCCCCAAATCAATTTTGGGCAACAATCGCCAGAAAATGGAGATCCAACACTGTCGTCACAGTCGGTTTTTCGAGGGTCGATTTCCGGCCATAGGAGTTTCAATTGGTGAAATTGACACCACCAATGAGTTCCTCACGTTGAGATCTTCAAGATGGGCTACTCATTTTCCACCGTCGCCGCCGTCAATCGCCGGTCAACGGCGAGTCAACGCTGGTCAACGGCGAGTCAACGCCGGTCAACGGCGACCGGTGACCGAAAATTAAAGTTTGGCCCGTTGGCCTATTTTTGACGTTCCGGACGCATCCGCGGAGTCGGATTTGCAAGACGAGACCTCAGATATGAAGAACGAAGAATTAGGGTTTATGCCGTCGAGACCGGACTGCAATTCGGTATAAATCCCGACCTCTTTATGTTCCGCAATTTAATTGTTTGGGACTATTATATGATTTTATGATTATTGGTATCAAAATTATGGAAAAGAATGTATGTAAAAAGAAGAAAATTATTGTAATGAAGGAAAAGAAAAATATGTGATAATGTAACGATTTTATGTAAACAGTATGAGTTTTACATAAAATCTAGGCCTCTGGTATAGTACGTGATAGAATTAGATCAGGATAGATGATTTTCAGGCGTTTTCCTAAACGCTGGAACCTCAAAAATTAAGGGGAAACTCTGCCGAAATTTCTAAAAACGGCACTAGGGGTAATATGGAAAATGAGGGGTAAAATATGATCGAGAAGGGAACCCGAGCCCCTTCGAAGAATTAGGACATGGAAAAAAGAAGGAGCAAGTTATAATTAGTAAACCGACCCTTTGAAACCCTAGAACGTAAGGAAAACATGAAACCGACTCTTAGGTCAGACTAGTACTTCCCGAGGGCTGGGAATGTGAAAAATTAGTAAAATGATAAGAATTGATCCGGAAAAGGTCCGATAAGATTTAAAAAGTTAATTAGATGATTTTGGGTTTAGAAAATCCAGCCTAAGTATAAAAATGAAAATGTTATGGTTAAACGACCCATCAGGGGCAAAATGGTCATTTTGCCTAAAAATTCTCAAATTATGGGAAAAGAGCCCCAGTGACCCCGGAATAGGGTAATGAAGGGTGTAAAAGCCAAAATTAAGGTTTAAGTTATGAAAAATCATGTCAAGGGTAAAATTGTAATTTTATCAAAAGTTAAGGATAAAATCGTAATTTTTCAAAAAGTTGGGGAAAAATTCGAAAATTGCTATTAAGGTTTAAAAAGCTGTCCTAAGACTATAATTAAGGGTTATAAGATCAGAATTAAGCTTTTTAATAAAATAAAGGCTATAAATGAAAATGTGATTGACGGACAAAGTTTGTCCGTAGGAACCCGACGTAGAAGCGACAAAGGACGTCTATGGATTCCAAGAAAAGGATAAGCACGCTATGAGTAAGTTCAGACATTTACCCGTCTGCAACTATGAACAAGCTTATAGTATTTATATGATTTGTATGTAAATGTCATGATGTGATTTATGATGATGCTATAGTAATGCTATAGCAATGTTATGATGATGTTAAAAGATAGGTTTTAATAAATAATTTATAAAAAATATATATATGAATATATATTGAATTAGGAAGGAAATGTATTATAACAGCTTTATGAGAGTAAAGATATGAGAAAAAGATGAGATATGAAAGGAAAGAATAGATGTTTATGAAAAGTTTTATGGAAGTTAAGTTATGATTGATAGAGCAACGATGATCGGTGATGAAAGGAATTAAGAAAGGGTATATTTTATGAGAACGAAAGGATAGATGTTTTATGAAAAATGATATGAAAGTAAAGAGTTAGACAAGAAAGAGAAGCAATGATAGGATGTGATAAAAGGTATGATGAAAGGATTAGAACATAGCGATAAGATGTGATTGATAGAATAGAACGATGGGCTATGATCAATAGGAATATGATGATAAAATACGATAGATAGAAGTGTGTAAATGATAAGATAAACAGAGAATAATTGTCTGCACATAACTAAACGTGTTTTTGTTTGTTATGATGTGATGTGATGTGATGATATATAAGTAATATGTGTTATATATGCTAAAGTGTGATTAGCATAATTCACATGAGTAAGGTAAAGAATTAAGAAAAGAAAAACAACGAAAGAACAAATGTTCCTGAAATGTTTTATGAAAAATGAGAAAGGAAAGATAATGAATGTCATGAAAAAGATGTACAATGAAAATTGATCAATATAAGAAAAATAAAAGCCTACAAGATAATAAGACTGAAAATTTAAGTTGTTGGCGTACCGGTCTCCCTACAAGGTCGAGACTTCAGGTCTATATCCTCCGCGTAGATGTGGTGCTAGCCCGAAGGTGTGGTAGATTATAGGTTGGACCAACCCCGAAGGTGCGGTTTTATGTGACTGTGAGGTAGGTTGGTGGGTCGCTCCCCTCCTCCTACTGTCCGCACGCAAATAGGTACGTCCAACAACGGGCCCACCAAAGGAAAGTGAAAAGAAAAGAAACGAAAGGAGAGTGAAAAGAAAAGAGCGTGAAAAGAAAGGAAAGGAAAGGAAAGTGAAAAGAAAAGAAACGAAAGGAGAGTGAAAAGAAAAGAAAAGAAAAGAGCGTGAAAAGAAAGGAAAGGAAAGTAAAGTGAAAAGAAAAGAAAAGAAAAGAGCGTGAAAAGAAAGGAAAGGAAAGGAGCGTGAAAAAAAAAGGAGAAAGGAAAAGAGCGTGAAAAGAAAAGAAAGGAAAGAAGAGTGAAAAGAAAAGAAAAGAAAAGAGCGTGAAAAGAAAAGAAATGATATGAAAAGAAAAGAAACGAATGATATGAAAGAATGACATAATGAAATCGATGAAAAATAAATAAATAATGAAACGAAATTAAAAGAACATAATAGAATTAATATATGTGATGTGATGTATTTGATGTTATGTGTATGATGTGAATGACATGTTTTTACGTGATGTTATACTAGTGTATATGTTACTAGCTTTTAAGATATGAAAGGATAAGAGATGAGGACGAAACGATAGAAAAGTTATAAAGGTTTAGAACAGAAAATTAAGAAATGATAGGAATGAAAAGCAAAGAAATGAAGAGATTAGATTAGAATGATAAGAGATGATCGATAGAATGATAAGAACGATAAACGAAGAGATAAATAAGCATGAAGAGGCTAACATAATATGTTATGTTTCAAGGATATGTATAGACGATGTGTAAGATGTGTATATACGTGATGTCATATATTCTAGTAATAACATATATTACTAGTATTTATAAGTTAATGAATGTATGTTTGAACTTACTGAGCATCTAGCTCATTAGTTGTTTATATGTTACAGGTAAGTAACCTGTTAGTTTAAAGTAATATGATGGACAACGGACGGATCTGCACGTGCCAAGGGACTGGGCGAGGGTATGATACTACCATGAGTCTTTCACTGAGCATTCAAAAAGAAAGATGAAAGAAAGAAATTTATGAATTATATGTTATAAGAGTATAATAGAGTTATAGATATAATATGTAAGATAAAAAAAAAATTTACTATAGAAATTGCTTCCGCTTTAAAATGAGAACGTTAAGAAGGGAAAGTTAAGTATGTTAAGTAAGAAGATGACGACCCACGAGGTTGTCAGCCATCGCCGTCGGCGTCAGAGCTCGACTGATTGGTATGGTAACGTACGTAGGGGGGGTGGTGTTAGAGTAAATTACCCCGTCGAGAGCTGGTCTTTTCTCATTATATGCTTGAGAGTTTCATGAATTTTGGTACAGTAGATTTCATCAATTCATGTTCTACAATATTGGAACTGCAATATATCCATTCTTGTACGCACTTCCAATATCACCGAGAATGCTCTTTCTGGGGCTGCCATTCGTAAAACTAATGTTTGTAATCATGAAGTTGGCTGAGGTAATTGTTGATTCTCTTTCTATGCGTTTTCCAATATCAGTCTGAGGCTGTCGCTATTTTATCATTTTTGATTTTTTCTTTATGAAATTCTCAGTTGCTTAGTCATTATGGCCAGTGCTACACCATCTTCAAGTAGTAACAAATTACTTCAAAACTGGTGAAGCTTTTATTGCTGACTTTTCAGTTTCTTTCGTAGGTAATCATTTTGCATGTCTGTATTTAGGTCTCCAGTTGATTTTGGTTTATAATTATACAAATTGTGACTTTAACCATGCTTTATTCTGCACTCATCAATAACTGCTATTTATTTTTGCAACTAAAATGATAGTTGTATGTTTCATTGCCAAAATAAAATTATTATTTTCCAATTCTAAAACTAAATTCAGTATTCTAATCAGTTTGTCAATCAAGATTCTTTTGTACCACACTAATTAGCTGGTCAAACCAATATAAATGAGGAACTGAGATAGGTAGTCAGGTAAGATGTTGTTACTGGAATTCTTATTATATTTAAAGTCAAAGTTTTTAATTTACGTCATAGGCAAAGAAATTTTTTGTGCTTCCACCTCATGATTAGTTAAAAATCTTTCGCGCCGCACTAGGAATATAGAAGAAAAGAATGCGCATACGTATTTAAAAGAGTCTTCTCAGTTCTAAAGGAAATGCAAAGTTGAGGCTAATTCCCAAAAATATAAAAATGATCAATATGGTTACCAAGTCTATTGTCTTATTGTTGAGAAATTGTAGTTTACATGCCTTGATTTTCTTCTCATTGCAAAATTTGGTTTGGCTGTTCACTGAAACAGGCATTACGCTGCCTCACTCTGCCTCTCTTGAGGCATTTTGTTGAAAATGCCAATGTTCACCTGATGCTTGGTTGCTCTCATACTAGTTGCCGAATCTCGAAACAACTGATCTGTGATCAGGCTGTCACATTTGGACTAAAATCATTCTTCTTGGAACAAAGTGTGGGAGGTTAGATATCAAGTTTACTATACTTGTGTGTACCTCAACTCTCTGAAAAAAGAAAGAAAGATTGCGAGTGAAATGGATACAGCGTAAAAATTATAAAAAAAAAAAAGTAACTGTGCAACTAAAAATGAAATTACATCTGAAATGTCGGGAAAGAAATTATCCAACTATTTGATCGTTTACCAGAACAATGAAAATAAACAAACAAAAAAAATAAGTAACACTCCTTGCCGTTATCACAAGGCTTTTTCTTTTTTTTATTTTCCATCTTGAAATTCCAAGTTTCATTATCATTTTCCAGTAACTTCTAACAATCCTATGGAGCATCTTGAAGAATGGGAAAAACATGTTCTAGGCAAAATATAGTCTTCCTTTTTGCTTAATGTAGGCTAATGACCAATCTATCCTGCAAACTTGATGTCAATGAGCAAAAAACACAAAATATGCCTTAGTTTCATGATTTTAGTCGAGATCTTCCTGGAGTCAAAGGTGCAAAACTGTGGCCAGTACTACTTCGAGATGAAGCCTTTCTCTCCCATAGATGAGAAGAAACTCCACAGCCTCTGAATGTAACTCTTTCCTACTGATTAAGTACAGCCGTGAGTGTTCAATGCTGTGTTCAGACCCTGCCATCCGTCACTTGATCGTTCTGTAGCTTGCAGCCTCATTATGCAGTGGATTAGGCCTCCTTTTGACGACCATCTTCCCTGCTCAATACTTGCTCGTGGTTTGACCTTGATGCTTCTGAATTGCTACAAGTTTCGGGTCCAGCCTTGCTGTCATTGGATCTTACACGACCATGATGATGATGATGATGATGAAAAGCTTCAAAAGACGGGTCAGTTTGCCTCTTCGACCTTATTACATATGGTCCTTTTTTGCATCTTGTTCTCGAGCTCTTTTGTAATGAAGGAAGCTGTCATCCTCGTGTCTTATAGGGGAAGGAAGTCCAATGTGGCATCCCTCGTACGTTACCATACCAACCAGCCGAGCTCTGACGCCGACCGTGATGGCTGGCAACCTCATGGGTCGTCGTCCTCTTACTTAACATACTTAACTTTCCATTTTTAACGTTCTCATTTTAAAGCGGAAGCAATTTTTATAGCAAATTTTTTTTTCTTTTAACTTACATATTATATCTATATCTCTATCATACTCTTATAACATATAATTCATAAATTTCTTTCTTTCATCTTCCTTTTTGAACGCTCAGCGAAAGACTCATAGTAGTACCATACTCTCGCCCAGTCCCTTGGCACGTGCAGATCCGTCCGTTGTCCATCATATTACTTTAAACTAACAGGTTACTTACCTGCAACATATGAACAACTGATGAGTTAGATGCTCAGTAAGTTCAAACATACATTCATTAACTTATAAATACTAGTAATATATGTTATTACTAGAATATATGACATCACGTATATACACATCATACACATCGTCTATACATATTTTCGAAACATGACATATTATGTTAGCCTCTTCATGCTCATTTATCTCTTCGTTCATCGTTCTTATCATTCTATCGATCATCTTTTATCATTCTAATCTAATCTTTTCATTTCTTTGCTTTTCATTCCTATCATTTCTTAACTTTCTGTTCTAAATCTTTATAACTTTTCTATCGTTGTGTCCTCATCTCTTATCTTTTCGTATCTTATAAGCTAGTAATATATACACTAGCATAACATCACGTAAAAACGTGTCATTCACATCATACACATAACATCAAATACATCACATCATATATATTAATTCTATTATGTTCTTTTAACTTAATTTTATTATTTATTTATTTTTCATCGATTTCATTATGTCATTCTTTCATATCATTTGTTTCTTTTCTTATCGTTCTTTACTTTTCTTTTCTTTCCGTATCATTTCATTTCTTTTCTTTTCACGCACTCTCTTTTCCTTTCTTTTCTTTTCACACTCTTTTCCTTTCTTTTCTTTTCACGCTCTTTTCCTTTCTTTTCTTTTCATGCTCTTTTCTTTCTTTTCTTTTCACGCTCTTTTCCTTTCTTTTCTTTTTATGCACTCTCCTTTCCTTTCTTTTCTTTTCACGCTCTTTTCCTTTCTTTTCTTTTCACGCTCTTTTCCTTTCTTTTCTTTTTATGCACTCTCCTTTCCTTTCTTTTCTTTTCACGCTCTTTTCCTTTCTTTTCTTTTCACGCTCTTTTCCTTTTTTTTTCTTTTCTTTTCTTTTCACTTTTCTTTGGTGGGCCCGTTGTTGAACGTACCTATTTGCGCGCGGACAGTGGGAGAAGGGGGAGCGACCCACCAACCTACCTCACAGTCACATTAAATACCACACCTTCGGGGTTGGTCCAACCTATAATCTACCACACCTTCGGAGTAGCACCACATCTGCGCGGAGGATATAGACCTGAAGTCTCGACCTTGTAGGGAGACCGGTACGCCAACAACTTAAGTTTTCAGTCTTATTATCTTGTATGTTTTTATTTTTCTTATATTGATTTTTTTCGTTATACATCTTTTTCATGACATTCATTATCTTTCCTTTCTCATTTTTCATAAAACATTTCATGGAACATTTGTTCTTTCGTTGTTCTATCTTTCTTTCGTAATTATTTCTCATTGTCATTTCATTCTTTCATTCTCATTTAGTAAGATATATATATCATTGTTTCGTTTTGTTGTTTTTCTTTTCTTAATTCTTTACTTTACTTGTGTAAATTATGTAAGTCACACTTTAGCATATATAGCACATATTACTTATATATCATCACATCACATCATAACAAACAAAAATACGTTTAGTTATGTGCAGAAAAAAATTCTCTGTTTATCATTTGCATCCTCCTATCTATTGTATCTTAGCATCATACTCCTATCGATTATAGTCTATTGTTCTATTCTATCAATCACCTCTTATCGTTATGTTCTAATCCTTTCATCATAACCCATCATTGCTTCTCTTTCTTGTCTAACTCTTTGCTTTCACATCATTATTCATAAAACACCTATCATTTCGTTCTCATAAAACGTACCCTTTCTTAATTCCTTTCATTACCGATCATCGTTGCTCTATCAATCATAACTTAACTTCCATAAAACTTTTCATAAAACACCTATTCTTTCCTTTCATATCTCATCTCTTTCTTATGCATTCTATCATAACATTCTCATTCTTACTCTTTCCATTCTTCTATCCCTCTTTATCACATTGTTACTCTCATAAAGCTTTTATAATACCTTTCCTTCGTAATTCAATATATACATATATATATATTTATAAATTATTTATTAAAACATATCTTTTAACATCATCATAGTATTACTATAGTGTTACTATAGCATCATCATAAATCACATCATGACATTTACATATAAAACATATAAATACTATAAGTTTGCTCATAGTTACAGACGGGTAAATGTCTGAACTTACTCATAGCATGCTTATCTTCTTCTTGGAATCCATCGACGTTCTTTGTCGCGTCTGGATCGAGTTCCTACAGACAAACTTTGTCCGTTAATCACATTTTCATTTATAGCTTTTATTTTATTAAAAAGCTTGATTCTAATCTTATAACCCTTAACTATAGCCTTAGGACAGCTTTTTAAACGTTAATGGCCCTTTTTGAATTTTTCTCCAACTTTTTGAAAAATTACGATTTTACCCCTAACTTTGGATAAAATTACAATTTTGTCCTTAGCGTGATTTTTCATAACTTAAACCTCAATTTTGGCTTTTACAAACTTCATTACCCTACTCTGAGGTCATTGGGGCTCTTTTCCCATAATTTGAGAATCTTTGGACAAAATGACCATTTTGCCCCTAATGGGTCGTTTAATCATAACATTTTCATTTTCATACTTAGTGTCACGTCCCAAAACCCGGGACAGCGACAGGTGTCACTTCCCAAAAAGCCGGGATAGTGACGGATATAAAATTTTAAAAGAATAAATGGCGGGAAAGCTCGGATTCCTAAGTCTGTCAGTTTTTATATCTTACCCTTTACCAAGTCTTTAAATTTGTTTATAAATTATGCTTGTATATTTTAAATTAATTAATATTTGTCTTTCTGTTTTTATCGCAACATCAGGTGGTGAGGTACCCATGTCCCACAGATGCATACTTGGATAAAATAAAATAACTGAAATTGTAAAAAAATAAAGTTTAGAATTTACAGTCCCGGAATGCTCTTATACATACTTTGTCCTAATGTACAGGTCACTACTTCAAGTTTTAGATCTTGTCATCCACGAACAGTTCCACGTCACCTGTATTCTCTAATCAGCTTTCTCTCCTGGGGGTTTACCAGTTTTAAAACAGTGAGCGAAAGGCCCAGTAGGATATTCTTAAAAAAATTTCAATTCAACATTTGAATTTAACCATCATACTAAGTATGTCAATGCAGTACCGAATCATAAACGTGGAATCGTGATTATGCAAGCTGTGTCCCTATATACATCTAGTTCGTGTACGGTCCGTATGAGCCTCCCTCACCATGCCGAAGCATAATGAGTGATCCTCGATCGAGATGTGCACTCTTCGCACGTGTGTGCTGGCTCCCGGTATACTTTAACACCAAATCCAACTTTCAACATTTCACGTGAATATATGATTCACCTACTAAAAATATACCGTATTGTTTTTTAAAAAAATCCGTAACTGGATATTTTTCCTTTAATTTCCGAAATCGTGATATTTTCTAAATCACATAAATTTCAAAGCTTTATAACACATTTTCTTCAAATGATATTTGGCCAAATCATTAAAACAAAATTGGCTGCCAAGAAAGGGTAAGGTATCCTACCTCGTCAGCAACTTGACCTACGATCAATTTTTCGCACGAATTCCAAGATAATCTTTCTTTCTGAATTCGATCAACGAGTACCTAAAACAAGAAACACAGATAATTTAATTATCTGTCCAAGAACTTCGTAATCGAATTACGGTAAACTCAACTAATTAGTATGCCATTGAATTTTTCTAGAATTCAAAATGATACTTTATTTTAACACTGTAATTTTAAAATAACAATTTTAACACAAATATCCAAAAATATAGATATATATTTTTAAAAATTTCGGCATGACCTGCTTTAAAAATAGGCTTCCCCAAAAGCTCCAAAATGCTTAACCTGCAGAAAAACTTTCCAATTCCCAGACAATTCAAAATACCAATTTCAAATCAATTTAAATTTAAAATCTAAAAATATTTATTATTTTATTTATTATTATTACTTATATATACATAAACACACGCACACACACACACACAGTTACATATATTAACATATATATATATACATATACAGTTTTTTTTTTCTTTTGCCGAAGTGAATCGGCCGGCCGGAAGGAAACTCACGGCGGCGGCAGCTGGTGGCGTCGGGCACGGGATTCGGCGGCGCGGCGAGGGACAGCCGGCGAGGCGTGGACGGCGACGAGGCGCGGACGGCGGCGAGGCACGGCTTGGTCGGGTTCGGCGGGACGAGAAAGAATTAGCTCCGGCTCGGTCTACTTCGGTGACGGCGACTCACGGCGTCGACTGGTGATCGGCGTCGGGTGGCGGCGAGGAAAGCGGGACGGCGGGTTCGGTCGGTGCTCGGATTCGGCGTGGTTGGCCGACGTTCGGCGAGGCAGGGACGACGGCGAGGCGTTGGTGGCTCGGGCTCGCGAGGAAACGGCGGCTGCTCGGCGACTTGGCGGACGGAGTGGGCGCGGCTTCCGGTGGAGTTCGGCCGGAAGAGAAGAGAAAAAGAAGGAAAGAAAAGAAAAGAAAAAGAAAGAAATGGGGAGGGGGAAAGATTCGGCGAAGAAGAAGAAGAAAAAAAAAAGAAAGAGAAAAGAAAAATGAATTAAAGGGGAGTGATGGAGAGATTCGGCGTGAAGAAGAGAAAGAAAAGAAAAGAGAAGAGAAAAAAAAGAAATAAAAAACGTGAGGGAGAGGAGCGGATAACAGAAGAAAAGGGAAAGAAAAAGAAAGAAAAAAAAAAACAAAAGGGTGAGAGGGGATTAATTCGGTGGAGGAAGTGAGAGTGAATCGGCGAGGGGGAGAGTGAGGCGGTGGATCAGTGAAGAAGAAAGAAAAAGAATGAGAGGTGGTGGAATAATTCCGGAAGAATCCGGAAAGAAAAAGAAAGAGAAAAAAAAAATAAATAAATAAATGAATAGATAAAAAAAAAAATTTAATATTTGTTAAATTTTGATTGATTAAAAATTTTTAAAACTTTAAAATTTGTAAAAATGTTTAAATATCCTCAAATTAGTATTTAATACCCAGAAAATTTAAAATTGAGTTCCCATGATAATAAGAAAAAATTTTATTGACACACTAACAAATTGAGTTTATACATTCACGCGCGAAATTTAAATTCAAAAAAATTTCACGGCGTGACAATTCTCCCCTCCTACAAAAGAATTTCGTCTTCGAAATTCGAATTATCTAGATTTTCAAACAAATGGGGGTATTTCTCTAACATTTCGCTTTCCACTTCCCAAGTAGCGTCTTCACTTCCGTGATGTTGCCACAAAACCTTAACTAACGCTATCTCTTGACGTCGTATTCTCTTGACCTTTCGATCGAGAATTCGTACTGGTGCTTCTTCGTAGGAAACATTTTCTCGAATGGGTATGTCCTCGGGCGAAACTATCGCAGTAGGACCCGGTTCGCATTTCCGAAGCATCGAGACATGAAATACATCATGCACGTGGGACAACTCTGATGGCAACGCTAAACGATAAGCAACTTTTCCAACTCGTTGAATAATAAGGAACGGTCCAACGTATCGTGGAGCTAATTTTCCTTTCTTGCCGAAACGAGAAACTCCTTTTCGAGGGGAAACCTTTAGAAGCACGAAATCTCCTACCTCAAATTCCAATGGTCTTCGTCGTCTGTCAGCGTAGCTCTTTTGTCGGCTCTGAGCTGTTTTTAAGTGTTCTCGAATAATTCGGATTTTCTCGGTAGTCTCCTCGACAATAGTTGCTCCAGTATGAACTCGATCTTCAGGTTCGATCCAACATATGGGGGATCTACATGGTCTTCCGTAAAGAGCTTCGAATGGTGCCATTTTGATGCTAGATTGATAACTGTTGTTGTAGGCGAACTCTGCTAACGATAAATTATCAATCCATTTGTTCCCATAATCTAAAACGCAGGCACGTAACATATCTTCAAGAATTTGAATAACTCTTTCGGATTGTCCGTCGGTCTGCGGATGGAAGGCGGTGCTGAATTTCAAATCTGTCCCAAAAGCTGCCTGGAAACTCTTCCAATATCGGGCGGTAAATCGAGGATCTCGATCAGAAATAATACTTAATGATATTCCATGGTATTTCACTATCTCGTCCAAATATGCTTTGGCTAAGTTCTGCCTACCATATGTGGACTTGATAGGAATGAAGTGCGCTGATTTCGTCAATCGATCTACCACTACCCAAATTGCATCGAAACCATTCCGTGTTTTTGGTAGCCCCATAAGGAAATCCATGGTAATTTCTTCCCACTTCCACTCTGGAACAGGTAACGGTTGGAGCATCCCTCCAGGTTTCTTACGTTCCGCTTTGACCTTAAGACAATTCTGACAAGTCTTCACATAATTTGTCACATCATTCTTCATGTTTCGCCACCAGTATTACCTCTTTAGATCCTTATGCATCTTGATGACTCCTGGATGTATTGCAAATCGAGATTTGTGAGCTTCATCCATGATTGCCTTCTTCAATTATGGTATTTGTGGAACAGCTAGGCGATGTTTGAAATACAAAGCTCCATCACCACGGATGTTCCAATGTTCCAGTTGTTCTCCATTCTGAAGCTTGGACCAGACGTTTTGCAAATGGCTATCTTTATGTTGATTTTCCTTAACTTGCTGAATCAAGTAGGGTGGAGTTACCAAATTGTACAGAGTGATTGAATTTTGATCCTCAGAGATCTGAAGATCATAATCTTCAACCACTGCTGTTCTTTTCCAATCAAGCACGGCTAACGAAGCAAGAACACCGGCACCTTTCCGACTAAGAGCATCCGCTACGACGTTAGCTTTACCTGGATGATATTCCAGAGTAAAGTCATAATCTTCCATATACTCTACCTAACGTCTTTGTCTCAAATTCAGATCTTTCTGAGTAAAGAGATACTGCAAACTCTTATGGTCAGAGAAAATCCGAAATGAGACACCATAGAGATAGCATCTCCAAATTTTTAAAGCAAAAATAATGGCTGCTAACTCTAAATCATGTGTTGGGTAGTTTTTCTCATGCGTCTTCAATTGTCAAGATCCGTATGCTACAACATGTCCTCTCTGCATTAGAACACACCCGAGTCCTTCTTTCGATGCATCAGTATAAACTTCATACGGTTCTTCTGGCTTGGGAATTATAAGAATTGGAGTACTGGTCAAGCGAGTTTTCAATTCTTGGAAAGCGTTCTCACATTTGCTATCCCAGTCAAATCGAACATCTTTTCTTGTCAGTCGTGTCATTGGGGCTGCAATTCGCGAGAAATCCTGAACAAATTTACGATAATACCCCGCTAATCCCAGAAAACTTCTGATTTCGGTTACATTTCTAGGTCGTTCCCACTTTAATATTGCCTCGACTTTTGTAGGGTCCACGGCTATGCCTTGGCTAGAGATAACATGTCGGAGAAATTTGACTTCAGATAACCAGAAGTCGCATTTCTCCCTTTTGGCGTACAGCTGATGCTCCCGCAGAGTTTGTAGGACCAGTCTTAAGTGTTGTTCGTGTTATTCTCGAGTCTTAGAATAGATCAGAATATCATCAATGAAGACAATGACAAACTGATCTAGAAAGGGTCGGAAAACACGATTCATCAAGTCCACAAAAGCTGCTGGAGCATTCGTTAAATCAAAAGGCATAACCAAGAATTCGTAAGATCCATACCGAGTCCTAAATGCAGTTTTCGGGATATCTTCCTCTCGGATTTTTAATTGATGATATCCAGATCTCAGATCAATCTTTGAGAAGAACTGAGCACCTTCAAGTTGATCAAATAACTCGTCGATCCTTGGCAAGGGATATTTATTCTTGATGGTCACCCTGTTCAGTTGCCTATAGTCAACACACAGTCGTAAGCTTCCATCTTGTTTCTTTGCAAATAGGACTGGTGCTCCCCATGGTGATTTGCTGAGTCGGATGAATCCCTTGAGTTCTAGCTCAGTTAATTGTTTCCGCAATTCAGCTTTCTCCGCAGGTGCCATTTTGTAAGGTGTAATTGATATCGGAGCTGTACCAGGAATAAGGTCGATGCAGAATTCTACCTCTCGGTCAGGTGGCAAACCAGGTAAATCTTCAGAAAATACATCCGGAAATTCATCTACCACCGGAGTGTAGTGATCACCTCTTTCCACGTTGTTGTCACCTTCCAATGCGAAAATAATGGCGGTGCAAGATAACTTTCGTCGACCACCAATGGCTGATCTCAACAGCTCGCTAGTCATCACTCGATCTGGATTCTCGAGTTTGATCACAATTGGACCAGACGTTTTGCAAATGGCTATCTTTATGTTGATTTTCCTTAACTTGCTGAATCAAGTAGGGTGGAGTTACCAAATTGTACAGAGTGATTGAATTTTGATCCTCAGAGATCTGAAGATCGTAATCCTCAACCACTGCTGTTCTTTTCCAATCAAGCACTGCTAACGAAGTAAGAACACTGGCACCTTTCCGACTAAGAGCATCCGCTACGACATTAGCTTTACCTGGATGATATTCCAGAGTAAAGTCATAATCTTCCATATACTCTACCCAACGTCTTTGTCTCAAATTCAGATCTTTCTAAGTAAAGAGATACTGCAAACTCTTATGATCAGAGAAAATTCGAAATGAGACACCATAGAGATAACATATCCAAATTTTCAAAGCAAAAATAATGGCTGCTAACTCTAAATCATGTGTTGGGTAGTTTTTCTCATGCGTCTTCAATTCTCGAAATGCGTATGCTACGACATGTCCTCTCTGCATTAGAACACACCCGAGTCCTTCTTTCGATGCATCAGTATAAACTTCATAAGGTTCTTCAGGCTTGGGAATTATAAGAACTGGAGCGCTGGTCAAGCGAGTTTTCAATTCTTGAAAAGCGTTCTCACATTTACTGTCCCAGTCAAATCGAACATCTTTTCTTGTCAGTCGTGTCATTGGGGCTGCAATTCGCGAGAAATCTTGAACGAATTTACGATAATACCCTACTAATCCCAGAAAACTTCTGATTTCAGTTATATTTCTAGGTCGTTCCCACTTTATTATTGCTTTGACTTTTGTAGGGTCCACGGCTATGCCTTGGCTAGAGATAACATGCCCGAGAAATTTGACTTCAGATAACCAGAAGTCGCATTTCTCCCTCTTAGCGTACAACTGATGCTCCCGCAGAGTTTGTAGGACCAGCCTTAAGTGTTGTTCGTGTTCTTCCCGAGTCTTAGAATAGATCAGAATATCATCAATGAAGACGATGACAAACTGATCTAGAAAGGGTCGGAAAACATGATTCATCAAGTCCATAAAAACTGCTGGAGCATTCGTCAAACCAAAAGGCATAACCAAGAATTCGTAAGATCCATACCGAGTCCGAAATGCAGTTTTTGGGATATCTTCCTCTCGGATTTTCAATTGATGATATCCAGATCTCCGATCAATCTTTGAGAAGAACTGAGCACCTTCAAGTTGATCAAATAGCTCATCGATCCTTGGCAAGGGATATTTATTCTTGATGGTCACCCTGTTCAGTTGCCTATAGTCAACACACAGTCGTAGGCTTCCATCTTATTTCTTTGCAAATAGGACTGGTGCTCTCCATGGTGATTTACTGAGTCGGATGAATCCCTTGAGTTCTAGCTCAGTTAATTGTTTCCGCAATTCAGCTTTCTCCGCAGGTGCCATTTTGTAAGGCGGAATTGGTATCAGAGCTGTACCAGGAATAAGGTCAATGCAGAATTCTACCTCTCGGTCAGGTGGCAAACCAGGTAAATCTTCAGGAAATACATCCGGAAATTCATCTACCACCGGATTGTAGTGATCACCTCTTTCCACATTGTTGTCACCTTCCAATGCGAAAATAATGACGGCGCAAGATAACTTTCATCGACCACCGATGGCTGATCTCAACAGCTCGCTGGTCATCACTCGATCTGGATCTTCTAGTTCAATCACCGTTGGGTTTGGCTCTATGAATAATATCACCTTTTGGTGATGACAATCTAACGTCGCCCTATTCTGAGTTAACCAATCCATACCAAGAATCACATCATAGCGTCTCATTGGTAGGATAATGAATTGGACATTAAGTTGTTCGCCTTCTCGCGTAACAACATTAGTCCAACATATTATTGAAGCTTCGGTTTTTCCCAGTGGCGTACTTAGGTGCAAAGGTGACTCTAAAGGTTTGATTTCTAATTCTAATACTTTTGCAAACGTGGATGCAATAAAAGAATGACTGGCACCAATATCAAACAATACATGTTCCCGACTAGAAGAGATCAGAATCATACCCTCCATGACCGTGGGACTGTTCTGAGTTGTCGGTTCTTCCCCTTCCACAGCATACATTTTTCCTTTCCCCTTGTCATTCATACTGTTCCTCGAGGCAGTGGGTCCCGCTGGCCTGAATTGTGGCAGTTGTGAAGAAGCTTGCCTGCTAGTGGACATCTGAGGTCTCCACTGTGATTGGAATGACTAAGGTCCAAAATTTGGCTGATAAGGGGCTTGTGGCGGCCTATATTGTGGCTGGCCAAATCCTGGCTTTCCTTGATTACCCTGTCCCTGGGTAAATTGTCCAGATCCAGATTGACGAGATCCGGCTGATGATTGGCTGGACTGCTGGAATTGTTGAGACGGCTGCTGTTGCCTGTAAGGACAGTTCCTCTTTAAATGTCCTGTCTGGCCACAGTTATAACGGCTCCTCTCATATGGGTGTACTCTTCCGGTAGAGGTGTTACTAGTACTGTCAGTTCTTCTACCTTCAACGTTGACCCCACTAACATGAGTACGATTCCCACGTTGACTTCTGGTCGGTCCACCGGACGTTCTTGGAGCTTCAGATTTCTCCTTCTGAAAATTTTGATTATCCTGCTCAATACGTAGGGCAGCTGACACGAGCGTCGGGTAGTCCCGGATCTGCATACCCACCACCAATCTTCTTATCGATGGTTTAAGTCCCTGCTCAAACTTGATGCATTTGGTGCGCTCAGTCGCCACCATCGTAGAGGCAAACCTGGATAATTCTCCAAACTTTGACACGTACTCGAATACGGTCATATTTCCCTGTTGCAGGCTCATAAATTCTATAATCTTTTGATCCCTAAAACTCTCAGGGAAAAATTGATCATAAAATAGCTGCTCAAACATCTCCCATGTCATTTCTTGGAGATTGTGCGTTCTCCTGATTTGTCTCCACCATATGCCAGCTTTACCATCCAAATAGGTGGAAAGAATTTCAATCCGGTATTCAGGTGGGGTCTAGACAGTGTCCATCTTCATTATCACACTTTGGAACCAATCATCTGCTTCTTGAGGATAGCCTTCGCCAGTAAAGGCTGGAACTCGAAATCGTTGAAAATCGCGTAGACTCCGGTTCATGTCACGAACGACCGGTTCATCTCTCGCACGAGCGGCCATGTTTTGTAATACTTGATACATGGCTTCCGTGACGTTAGCCTGGGCCGGCTCTGGCGTCGGTGCTGAGGTCGGGGTCGGAGTAGTTCTCGGGACGGTTCCCCTTCTACGTCTGGGCGGCATTCTAAAAAAAAATTCCGGGTTGTAAATTAACATTTTATTTTACTCCAAGTATGCACATAATTCTTATGGGAACCCCAAACCATGCTCTGATACCAAAAATCCTGTCACGTCCCAAAACCCGGGACAGCGACAGGTGTCACTTCCCAAAAAGCCGGGATAGTGACGGATATAAAATTTTAAAAGAATAAATGGCGGGAAAGCTCGGATTCCTAAGTCTGTCAGTTTTTATATCTTACCCTTTACCAAGTCTTTAAATTTGTTTATAAATTATGCTTGTATATTTTAAATTAATTAATATTTGTCTTTCTGTTTTTATCGCAACATCAGGTGGTGAGGTACCCATGTCCCACAGATGCATACTTGGATAAAATAAAATAACTGAAATTGTAAAAAAATAAAGTTTAGAATTTACAGTCCCGGAATGCTCTTATACATACTTTGTCCTAATGTACAGGTCACTACTTCAAGTTTTAGATCTTGTCATCCACGAACAGTTCCACGTCACCTGTATTCTCTAATCAGCTTTCTCTCCTGGGGGTTTACCAGTTTTAAAACAGTGAGCGAAAGGCCCAGTAGGATATTCTTAAAAAAATTTCAATTCAACATTTGAATTTAACCATCATACTAAGTATGTCAATGCAGTACCGAATCATAAACGTGGAATCGTGATTATGCAAGCTGTGTCCCTATATACATCTAGTTCGTGTACGGTCCGTATGAGCCTCCCTCACCATGCCGAAGCATAATGAGTGATCCTCGATCGAGATGTGCACTCTTCGCACGTGTGTGCTGGCTCCCGGTATACTTTAACACCAAATCCAACTTTCAACATTTCACGTGAATATATGATTCACCTACTAAAAATATACCGTATTGTTTTTTAAAAAAATCCGTAACTGGATATTTTTCCTTTAATTTCCGAAATCGTGATATTTTCTAAATCACATAAATTTCAAAGCTTTATAACACATTTTCTTCAAATGATATTTGGCCAAATCATTAAAACAAAATTGGCTGCCAAGAAAGGGTAAGGTATCCTACCTCGTCAGCAACTTGACCTACGATCAATTTTTCGCACGAATTCCAAGATAATCTTTCTTTCTGAATTCGATCAACGAGTACCTAAAACAAGAAACACAGATAATTTAATTATCTGTCCAAGAACTTCGTAATCGAATTACGGTAAACTCAACTAATTAGTATGCCATTGAATTTTTCTAGAATTCAAAATGATACTTTATTTTAACACTGTAATTTTAAAATAACAATTTTAACACAAATATCCAAAAATATAGATATATATTTTTAAAAATTTCGGCATGACCTGCTTTAAAAATAGGCTTCCCCAAAAGCTCCAAAATGCTTAACCTGCAGAAAAACTTTCCAATTCCCAGACAATTCAAAATACCAATTTCAAATCAATTTAAATTTAAAATCTAAAAATATTTATTATTTTATTTATTATTATTACTTATATATACATAAACACACGCACACACACACACACAGTTACATATATTAACATATATATATATACATATACAGTTTTTTTTTTCTTTTGCCGAAGTGAATCGGCCGGCCGGAAGGAAACTCACGGCGGCGGCAGCTGGTGGCGTCGGGCACGGGATTCGGCGGCGCGGCGAGGGACAGCCGGCGAGGCGTGGACGGCGACGAGGCGCGGACGGCGGCGAGGCACGGCTTGGTCGGGTTCGGCGGGACGAGAAAGAATTAGCTCCGGCTCGGTCTACTTCGGTGACGGCGACTCACGGCGTCGACTGGTGATCGGCGTCGGGTGGCGGCGAGGAAAGCGGGACGGCGGGTTCGGTCGGTGCTCGGATTCGGCGTGGTTGGCCGACGTTCGGCGAGGCAGGGACGACGGCGAGGCGTTGGTGGCTCGGGCTCGCGAGGAAACGGCGGCTGCTCGGCGACTTGGCGGACGGAGTGGGCGCGGCTTCCGGTGGAGTTCGGCCGGAAGAGAAGAGAAAAAGAAGGAAAGAAAAGAAAAGAAAAAGAAAGAAATGGGGAGGGGGAAAGATTCGGCGAAGAAGAAGAAGAAAAAAAAAAGAAAGAGAAAAGAAAAATGAATTAAAGGGGAGTGATGGAGAGATTCGGCGTGAAGAAGAGAAAGAAAAGAAAAGAGAAGAGAAAAAAAAGAAATAAAAAACGTGAGGGAGAGGAGCGGATAACAGAAGAAAAGGGAAAGAAAAAGAAAGAAAAAAAAAAAACAAAAGGCTGAGAGCGGATTAATTCGGTGGAGGAAGTGAGAGTGAATCGGCGAGGGGGAGAGTGAGGCGGTGGATCAGTGAAGAAGAAAGAAAAAGAATGAGAGGTGGTGGAATAATTCCGGAAGAATCCGGAAAGAAAAAGAAAGAGAAAAAAAAAATAAATAAATGAATAGATAAAAAAAAAAATTTAATATTTGTTAAATTTTGATTGATTAAAAATTTTTAAAACTTTAAAATTTGTAAAAATGTTTAAATATCCTCAAATTAGTATTTAATACCCCGAAAATTTAAAATTGAGTTCCCATGATAATAAGAAAAAATTTTATTGGCACACTAACAAATTGAGTTTATACATTCACGCGCGAAATTTAAATTTAAAAAAATTTCACGGCGTGACACTTAGGCTGAATTTTTTAAACCCAAAATCATCTAATTAACTTTTTAAATCTTATTGGACCTTTTCCGGATCAATTCTTATCATTTTATCAATTTTCACATCCTCGGCCCTCGGGAAGTACTATTCCGACCTAAGAGTCAGTTTACTAATTATAACTTGCTCCTTCCTTTTTCCATGCCCTAATTTAATTCCTTGAGGGGGCTCGGGTTACCTTCCCGATCATATTTTACCCCTCGTTTCCCATATTATCCCTAGTGCCGTTTTTAGAAATTTCGGCAGATTTTTCCCTTAATTTTTGAGGTTCCAGCGTTTAGAAAATGCCTGAAAACCATCTATCCTGATTTAATTCTATCATGTACTATACCAAAGGCCTAGATTTTATGTAAAACTCATACTGTTTAAGTAAAATCGTTACATTATCACATATTTTTCTTTTTCTCCATTATAGCCATTTTCTTCTTTTTACATACATTCTTTTCCATAATTTTCATACCAATAATCACAAAATCATACAATAGTCCCAAACAATTAAATTACAGAACGTAAAGAGGTTGGGATTTATACCGAATTGCAGTCCGGTCTCGACGGCGTAAACCCTAATTCTTCATTCTTCATATTTGAGATCACGTCTTGCAAATCCGACTCCGCGGATGCGTCCGGAACGTCGAAAATAGACCAACGGGCCAAACTTTAATTTTTGATCACCGGTCGCTGTTGACCGGCGTTGACCGGTAGTTGACGGCGGCAACGGTGGCAAATGAGTAGCCCATCTTGAAGAGCTCGATGACAGGAATCTATTGGTAGCCTCAATTTCATGTTTGGAGGCCCCAATCGCTGGAAAATCCCCTCGAAAGCCACGGCCACGGCGGCGACAGTGGAACTCCGCCGTGCCGGACTTTTTCCCGAAATTGGTTTAGAGCTTTTGCTCCCCTCAACCTTGCGGTCATTTCTGCACCAACGGCGTACTTCAACTCGGCTGGAATCGACGGTTTCGAATGCAGCTCCACGGCGGCGTTTCACCGAATTTATAGAAGCTTGGGCAGCGCGATTTCACCGGTGTTGAGGCGATCGGTGGCATGGGTTTTGCTCCTCTCTTCACCACGAAACTTTTGGGACCGGTTTCGTGGCAAATGGTGGCCGGACGGCGAAGAAATCGACGTTTGAATTTTTCAGCTCCGGCGAGCTTCGGGCGGCGCGTACGGGCTCCTCCGGCGTCGGTTCTATCAACTCGACCCACCGTCGGACTCAGCTCGGCGAGAGCTTTCCGATGACACCGGCGGTGTCGAAAACGGACACCGTTTCCGATAGTGGGTTACTGTACACATGCGGGTAGAGAGAGAAAGAGAAGGGAGGAGAGAGAGTGTGTATGTGGACAAATGAGGAAATTTCACTTTTTTCGCTCTTTATATACTTTTTTGCCCAAAATTTCAACATGGGCTTTCCTAACTAATTTGGGCGTCCTGAATCCAAATATATCAGTTTTATTTTCATCTGAGGTCATTTCAACCAGGATCTGACACTGCGAATTCTTGGTCAAAAATTACCCTTGTGCTCAATTATCAAATTTGAGCGTGTTGATAGACTATCCTAACTAATTTGGGAATGCTGAACCCAAATTTATCAGTTTTATGTAAAGATAATATCATCTTGACCTACTTCTTGATACTGTGAATGGCACACACGTGTACACACATAATATCACTATCAATCATTTTTCATCCTTTAACATTGTTAGAACATTTTATTTAGTTCTAAACAATATTAAATCACTTAATTTCATATTTTAACACTTAAAATTTATTGTGTATTAAATATGGATTTTCCCGGTTATCACATCCAACCTTAATCATATTATAGTTTCCATAAAATGTTGTACTTTAGTGACCATGCCGCTCAAATGAACCATTAACTTCTTCTTCATGAATTGAATTCTCATCAACTGTCTTTTAACTACTTTCATTGGGAGAAAATTGTTGATTTCTGTGTAGTTTCACAATTGCAATAAATCATGGAAAGAAAATATATCTGCAGAAAGTAAACTAGCCAATAGAGAACAAAGTTGAGATTTTCTAACTGGAGCTTTAACTTCGAAATTCTTGCAAGGTGTAAACGTATAGTTTTGACTATTTCTTAAAAATCACAACAAAAAAAAAAAAAAAAGAAAATAAATTTAAAGACTTGCTATTTTGGTAAATTACTTATTTATCATTAAAATATTTGAAAAAACAAAGAAAAACCATAACTTTCTGTCTCTTTCCTCCTCTATCTCTCCCCACTTGCAACAACCTAACTCTCTCTCCTTTCTAATAATCTCTCCTTTCTAATAAGATCTCACCGGGAGAGGAAGTAAATCACTAAATTCGAGGACATGAGGAGAAGCTGTGCTGCCACCACAGTGTTGTCAGATCTCCCAGTCGTCGTCGGATCTATATGAGATCGCAATGATTTGTAGAAGATCGAGATCTATGCCGACATTTCATTGCAATCTAGTTTCTCTACCTCCATCATCGTCACAATTTGATCTCAATGCTGCCATTGTGACGTCCACATGCGCTGTACCATGGGTAATGGGAGAGAGATCTATACAAGTCTGGGATAGAGATAGAAAGACCAACCGGTGACTGCCAGCGCTGGAGTTTAGAGAGAAAGAAGAGAGAGAAGGAGGCAGAGAGAAAGGGAAAGGGTGGATTTGGGACAAATGAAATTTGATTGACTAAATTATAATGGTCAGGCCGTTTATCTAAATAAAAGTTCGATAAAAGAAAGTTTGCCTATCTATTAGATTAGGGGGTTAAGATGACTGGATCACCTAGCCTAATTTCTTTTTTCCCTTTCGTAGGAATTCAAAACTTATTTATAGTAGTGGGGTCAAAATTTTTTAGAAGGGAGTGAATTAAATCAAAAATTTGAACCAAAACTACAACATTAAACTCTTTTATTATCATTTATCTATTTGTCACGTGCTAGCAGGACATTTGTTTCCAAATTTATGGAGAGTTCTATCATCCCTCGAGTAAGATGGCCCTCTTACTTGTAACCTTTTTTTTTAAAATGATTTGTAACAATCATTGAACTTATTTGTAACTTTAGTTAGTGTAAAATAATATCATATTACACATAATTTAGTGTAAAGTTTTAAATAAATCAACTAGTTGTTACAAGTTGTATAGAAGAAAATTACAAGCTAGGGAACGTCCTAAGGGACGGTTGAAAACCCCTAAAATTGTACATGCTACGAATAAGTATTGAAAAATGGACAATGTCATTGATATTTCGATTGAAATTCCCATATTTTGGAAGTACCGATATGAAAACAATGATGTAGTATCTTTTCTATAGAGTATCCATGAAATTTCTTCCATAAATATCATTTTTTACATAAATATTTGATTTTTATGAAAAATGTAGTATTAAATGTCAAAGTATTGTGGAAATTTTGGAAATTTCCACGAAAATATAGATAAAATATTCATAAAATATCGATTTTGATATTTTTTTAATATAGTGACATTCATATAATTTTTTTGAACAGACTCACAATTTCCCAATATATGAAGTGATAGTTCATAGAATATGTTCAAGGCCTATCTAAAATTAGATATATATATATACACACTCAAATGCTGTCAATATTGTTAAAAACTAATTTAATATAGCAAATACTTTTAAACATTCTAGAAGCTCTTTTTGACATTAATATTGATATATATTTTTTTGTTATATATGAAACTATAGATAAAATATATCTAAATTGATTAACTGTTAATTATCTAACTTAAATGGTGAACACATGCTTATCATTTGTGTACTACGATCATCTCTAGGGACGGATTTATTGTGGCCCAAGTGGGGGCTTGAGCCCTACTGAATTTTTTTTCTTTTTAATTTCGTTTCATTAATTTTATACTTTTCCTAATTTGCCCTCATTGAGAATTTGTTAGTTGGGGAATCTACTTTAACATGCTGGGAATCAGCTGTATTATTAGTTGGGGAATCTACTTTTTTAATAATGGGAAACGATCAGTATCTGACCGCGCAATGGTAATCCATAGTTGTACCCCATGACAATGAACATGTTATTTGAAATTAATGATTTTCATTAGTGAAACTAATTAATTATGGCTGCCAAATTTGATTTTTGTTATCCGGGCTTTCTTCAAATTTAAAAACCAAAGAAAAGTATGGCTATTTGAAAAGTTTGACGAAGTCTTTATCTTAACATCATGTTTGAACAATCATTCTCACCAAACAGGGAGATAAGATTTCTCTTTTTCAGTAGTCGTAGCACTTGTTTGGCTCTCTAGGTTGGATCCAAATATTCCAACTTAAATTTTGTTTTTTTCTTAAAAAAAAAATTTAACTAATTTTTAAAAATTTAATCAACTCCAAATTAAAAATTCTAATATAAACCGGTGCATTAAACACAAACTTAGTGTTTTCTTTGTTAATAAAAATAATTGTTTATTTAGATTTTTCGTTCAACTCAGATAATAATCTAATTGGACAAGTTTAGGTGGGTAAAGATTGACAATTACAACGGGTCCAATATCATATCAATCAAAAGAGTCTATTAATTCCGTTATTAAGTAAGAAATGAGAAATTCATATAAAGTTATGATTCCTAGAGCACTTATACGGCGCTTTGAAAGAGTTGAAGATTTTTTTTTTATTTTTTTATTTTATGGAGCGTGACTTTATTATCCCCTTTATCTGCGTAGTTATGTGCAATGTCAATTAGAAAAAGTAAAAGGAAAAAAAAAAAAAAAGAAATCATCCATATTCTTTAGAAGAAAGAATGGTTTGATGTGTTTATTATGATGGATCATCTCAAGTTTTATGATTGTACATGATATTGTTTTAAATTTAATTTTCGTCAACATTAAAAAAAAATGTTTGACGACGCACGAGGAATTGCGAATGACAAAAATACATATATATATATATATGTATATTTTATTCATATAGTTGTTGCAATTTGTCCTTCATTGTTTTCAAATTTTCCATTTGTCCTAACTTGGGTTAACTATCCCAGATATATATATATATTAATATATATTTACATTTATATATGTTAAATAACAAGAACAATGCGTTCTAAGTCTAAATTGAACTAACATGTGTATGTCTGTTTATTTGTACATATTAAAAAAATTTACTTTCATAAACATTGGTTTAATTTGGATATTTTTGTCAGTCAAATCATTTCTTTTTATATATATTTTCGGATATTTTAATTTGGATATTTTTGAGTGTGTTTATTATGATGGATCATCTCAAGTTTTATGATTGTACATAATATTATTTTGAATTTAATTTTCTTCAACTTAAAAAAACAAAAACGTTTGACGAAGCACGAGGAATTGAGAATGACAAAAAATTATTTTATCCATGTAGTTGTTGTAATTTGTCCTTCATTGGTTTCAAATTTTTAATTTGTCCTAACTTGGGTTAACTATCCCAGATATAAATAAATATATATATGTTAAATAGCAACAACAATACTTTCTAAGTCCAAATTAAACTAATATGTGTATGTCTGTTTATTTGTGCACATTAACAAAATTTACTTTCATAAACAGTGGTTTAATTTGGATATTTTTGTCAGTAAAATCATTTCTTTATATATATATATAGCTTGAAATAAGATATTGGAATTTTATACCTTATAATAAAATCAAGAATGAATTTATTATCACTAAATTATACTTAGTACAATTACATTAATTAAAAAATTATTGAAGGTAAAATTTCATTAACTAAAAAGTCTTATAGACACTAAAATAATATAGATGACCTTATGATAAATAGGGAAAACAATGCAAGACGACCTATTTTCAAGAAAATTTCTCGACACATTAATTTAAATATGCATAAAACCACCAATATATTTGCATAAATTTATAATTAGTGGTACTTCTAACTTTTTAAGACTTAAATTTGGTAGAACAAAAACAAACTCAAATAGTAGGAGAACCACCTCTATTATTATAAAGAAAATATTAAAACTATAATGCGGAAAAATTGATACCTTTATTAAACTAAAACATAAATAACTAAAGCCCAAAGCAAACCACCACAAGTTTCTAACGAAAACACAACCAACAAGAGGACCATTAAAGTAAGAAGAACACTTTAGAGGGCAAGCAGTCAAGCTGATAAGATGCCTTCAAATAGTAGAACGTGAAAAACATCCACCACCACATGCAGCGCTGACACTACCACCTCCACAAAAAGCCCATTACCATTCAAGATAAAACCTCGAAAGAGGACAATCACCAAACAAGAAGTGCACTAGAAAAGCCTCAAGTTGTTTGGATTCTATTATCTCAATGAAATCAAATCCACCTTAACAAAGCCATCTTGCCAAACATAATCACTCCATCAAAAAGCTCACTATGATATAAACCATATAACCAATTTTCAAGATTGGAGGTCCAATGATGTGCCCGAGGTGATCCAAAACTCCAACCAACTTATTTCTCTTTTTCTCTCTCTCTTATTTCTTTAGTAGGGCCAACTGCTCTATATTTTTTCATCAATCACATTATTTTATTAGTCACTAAAATAATTGTTTATCATACATATATATTATAATGATTATTTGAGAAAATGCCCAAAACACTTCATGTGGTTAGTCAAAATATCACTTTGTTAATGTATACTACTAATATCGTTAAGTAATCGGTAATAATAATTAATGTTAAGTATAATATTGATTGGTATGAGTTGTTGAAAAGAATATCCTTGTGACGAATTATTAAAATGATTTGTTGCCCATAAACTCCTCCTCGGTTAAAGTAATTCACATTTTGCACTACATGATTATTTTTATCATTATTACAATAATATGTAATAATGTTATGCGTAATATTGATTGTTATATATCGTTGAAAAAGACTTTCCTTTCGACAAATCCGGTAAATTGACTGTTGCCCATATACTCTCCTCGGTTAAAGGAATTCACAAACAACTTGATTTCAATCTCATTTTCCGTTACACAAGATCTATCTTTTCTGTTTTCCATTTAATCAAACACGCACTGATTAGTTTGTTCTCCGTCTCCCAGCTAGATATGGCACGACAACTGATTTCTGGATGCGTAGAGCAGCTAAAAGACATAGCTGGACCGATGATTTCTGGAGTCCTGGGACAGTTGGGATCGACCGCTTATGAGATGACAGTAGAAGAAGTGAAAGCGGTTAAGGACATTGAGAAAGAAGTTAAGAAGCTGACCAGCGAACTCACTGCAATTCAAGCTGTGCTCGAGGACGCTGACAAACGACAGTACAAAGAAGCCGCCGTGAGAGATTGGCTAGACAAGCTCAAAGATGTGTCCCACTACATCGATGATGTGCTGGATGAGTGGATAACAGCCATCAAGAAAGTCAATTTGGGAAAAGAAGAGCAAAAAGAAGGTGAAGATCCTTCTCCTTCGAAGAAGGTACGCTTGAATACCGAGCTATCTTTATCTGCATCTTCAATCTATAAACTAGCTCTCCGTCGTGATATTGCTTCAAGGATAAAAGAACTTAACGAAATGCTAGATATTATTGCTGTTGAGAAAAGTAGATACAGTTTTAACACAACAAGCATCATTAAAGAACCAGAACGACCCAAGACTACTTCTTTTGTTAACATATCCAATATTTATGGTAGAGATTCAGAAAAGGAGGTTTTGATAGGAAAGTTGTGCAAGAGAAAAGACACGAGCGGGGGAGTTGAGATCATACCTATTGTGGGGATGGGAGGAATAGGAAAAACAACACTTGCTCAACTTGCCTATCATGATAACAGGGTCAAGATGCATTTTGAGAAAGTTTTATGGATATGTGTCTCAGAACCTTTTGATGAGAAAAGGGTTGTAAAAGCAATTATTGAAGCCCTAGACCATACTGCCCCTAATTTAGAAGAAATGGATTCCTTACTAGGCTGTGTTCGTGAATCTATTATGGGGAAAAGGTTTCTTCTTGTCTTAGATGATGTGTGGACTGACGATGCTGCAAAGTGGGAGCCATTAAGGGAAGCACTTAAGAGTGGGGATACAGAAAGCAGAATTTTAGTCACAGCAAGAAAAAAAGAAGTTGCTTTGATGATGAGAGCAGAAAACAACATGATTTCTATTGAGCTTTTGTCTGATGAGATATGTTGGTGCATATTTAGTCAATTAGCATTCTCTGGTAGGGATAGGTCCAGGCAACTTGTGCAAAATTGGCAAGCAAATTGCAATGAAGTGCAAGGGTTTGCCTCTTGTTGCAAAGATTTTGGGAAGTCTCATGCATAGTAAGACGCGTATCCAACAATGGAATGACATTTTACGTAGCGAATTGTGGGAATTAGAGAAAGATCTTGATAAAAATGTCGTTTTTGCTCCATTCTTGTTGAGCTTTGATGACTTGCCATCTGTTGAAAAACATTGTTTATTGTATTGCTCTACATTCCCAAAAGATCATGTGATGCTTAAAGACAATTTGATTCAATTATGGATGTCTCAAGGCTACTTGAGTGGGAGCAAAAATCTCGAGAGAGAAGGTCTAGATTGCTTTGAAAATTTAGCAATGCGGTCTTTCTTTCAAGATTTTAAAAAAGACAGACTTGGAAATATCGTAAGTTGTAAGATGCATGATATAATGCATGACTTCGTTCGACTTCTTACAAAAAATGAATGTTGTGTCATGGATGTTAAGGAGAAAATGGAATATACAAGAAAAAAGATCCGCCATGCAACATTATTGCCAGGGTCAGGAGTGAGGGTGGACAATCCTGGTTCACTAATTTATGAGAGCAAGGGTTTGCGTGCACTCTTTGTAGCATCTTCACGAGATGATTGGTCAGCTAGTTGTCTATGGTTGGAAAGATTGTTCTTAAATTTGACATGCCTCAGGATATTGAATTTGTCATACGGTACATTTGAGGAATTACCAGAAGGGATTGGAGAGTTGATCCACCTTAGATATCTGGACCTTTCTAGGACTAGGCTAAAGGAATTGCCGGACTCGTTATGTGATTTATTCAATCTGCAAATACTAAGAGTGATAGACTGTTTTAGCCTTGAACAACTGCCACAAAAATAGGGAAATTGATAAACGTCCGCCATCTACACATTGATGGGTGTCATCGTCTAGAGAGCTTGCCCAAAGGGATTGCAAAATTAAGTGGCCTTCGAACGCTTGATATGTTTGTAGTGCCTGACTATAACTGTCTCATTACTAATGGCGATGCATTGGAGATTGAGGATTTGCATATGTTGAAAGAACTTCAAGACGCTTTGTACATACGTTTTTGTGGAAACCTACGAAATGGGAGTAAAGCAGAGAGGGCACAACTCAAGGACAAAGAATACCTTGTTAGTTTGGAGCTACATTTTAATAATTGTGGGAATGGGGGAGCTCAAGATGAAATACTCGAGGCATTGGAACCACATCCAAACTTGGAATCTTTGGATGTTGGTTTTTACACTGGGAGTACCATTTCCCCTAACTGGATGATAGCTTTAGTTAATCTCAAAAGGCTTAAGCTGGTAGAGTGCCCCAGTTGTGAATTTTTACCGCCATTGGGAAAATTGCCTGCCCTTGAATCTCTCGAGATATACGACTTCTCAAGTGTGGAAAGGGTGGGGATTGAGTTTTTGGGAATAGAAAATGATGATGCTGTTGCACCCAGGAGCCGCCAAATTTCATCATTCCCTAAACTGAAAAGGCTTCGCTTTGGCAGCCTTCAGAATTGGAAAAAGTGGGAATTAGGGAATAATTCAGGAGGAGGAGAAGAAGATAATTGCTTAACAATAATGCCATCCCTTGAATCCTTGAAAATCTGGAGTTGCCGGAGCTTAGAAGCACTACCAGACTTCATCCGAAAGACACCTCTGCAGCATTTACGCATCAAATATTGTCCAATCCTCAAAGAATGTTGCCGAGAAGGGGTGGGAGAGGACTGGCCCAAGATATTTCACATCCCAAACATCAATTACAAGATTCATGGAGTTAGGATCTCTACTGATCTCGTCACCGCTCTTCTGACTGGTAACTTCTCCTCCTTTAATTATGCTGAGCATTGGTTTTTCCTTGTTCTTGATCTGGGTGTTCTAAGAGTATGGTTGGCTGATGTGCATTAATTTTTATAATGTTAGAACTTCGCTGTTTATTTTGGTTTTAAAACTTTTGGCTTTGCGATAATGTGTTGTTAATGCCTTAGTTACTCGTTAGGAGCGGAACAGCAATTTGATTATTGTTAATAATGTCTTTGGAATTTATGTATGATAATTAAATGTTGGCTTTCTTCTGTAAGTGCAATACCATCCTCGCAACATGTACGTAACATGTATTCGGGAAATAAGAACACAATTTTCCATAGTTTTTACTTTTCAGCTGCAGACTGCCAATATGAATGTGAATTTATAACCCAAGATCGGTGAGCATTTTAATAGATAAGAATTTTTATCCTTAAGAAGCATATGAACTAAGGTTTAAAGTTTATGTTCTGTGATTCTCTATGTGAATGTTTTCTATCATCTATGTACTAAATTTATAAGAAAGCTAAAATGATATTCATACAGGAATATTTTGACATAATGCAAAATAGGATAATTGATTCCCTAACAATAATTCATTGAGAATATGAGTGTGAAAAGAGTTTTTATTCTTTTGTCATCCTCCAAGCAGCAGCAAGAAATAAACCAATGAAATTTTTTATTATGTGCTTCAGTAAAACTAAGCTTACATTTGGCTTAGAAGTTTGGAATCAAATTTTGAAGTTGGAGTTAGTTGACTTTTTAAAAATTAATTATAATTTTTATTGATTTATCAAAAACTAAAACAAAAATCTGATCAAAGTTTTTAGTTTGGATCTGATGTCCAAACTTGCCATAAGTGTTGGCAAGGTAATTAGCTTCTAAATATTTTTAATTATAACATCAATTAAGCTCGAATTCATCCAGTGTATGTAAAACATAACAACACAATATTTTTATTTGCTATTTAGGTTTGACATTTGTTTGGCTTTCCCGCAAAACAAATTTGTAACTTCTTTATTTGCTACATCATCGGATACATATGGGATATAACTAGACGTGCGTGGGACCCAATTTCGGAACATGTAAGTATCTCCTTTTATATTAGTGTATGTGACGACCCCCACGTACGTTACCATACCAACCAGCCGAGCTCTGACGCCGACCGCGATGGCTGGCAACCCCGTGGGTCGTCATCCTCTTACTCAACATACTTAACCTTCCATTCTTAATATTCTCATCTTAAAGCGGAAGCAATTTCTATAGCAAATTTTTTTTTTTTTTTTTTACTTACATACTACCTATCTCTATCATACTCTTATAACACATATTTCATAACTTTTTTTTTTCATCTTCCTTTTTGAACGCTCAGCGAAAGACTCATGGTAGTACCATACCCTCGCCCAGTCCCTTGGCACGTGCAGATCCGTCCATTGTCCATCATATTACTTTAAATTAACAAGTTGCTTACCTGCAACATATAAACAACTAATGAGCTAGATGCTCAGTAAGTTCAAACATACATTTATTAACTTATAAATACTAGTAATATATATTATTACTAGAATATATAACATCACGTATATACACATCATATACATCGTTTATGCATATCCTCAAAACATAACATAGAATATGAGCTTTATCATGCTCGTTTATCTCTTCGTTCATCGTTCTTATCATTCTAATCTAATCTCTTCATTTCTTTTCTTCTCATTCCTATCATTCCTTAACTTTCTATTCTAAACCTTTATAGCTTCTCTATCGCTTTGTCATCATCTCTTAACATTTCATATCTTAAAAGCTAGTAACATACACACTAGCATAACATCACGTAAAAACGTGTCATTCACATCACATCACATATATAATTCTATTATATTTCATATCGTTTGTTTCTTTTTATATTGTTCTTTACTTTTCTTTTCTTTTCGTATCATTTCTTTTCTTTTCTTTTCTCTCTGCTTTCCTTTCTTTTCTTTTCACGCTCTTTTCTTTTCTTTTCTTTTCTTTTCACACTCTTTTCCTTTTCTTTTCTTTTCTTTTCTCGCTCTTTTCCTTTTCTTTTCTTTTCTTTTCACTCTTCTTTCGTTTGTTTTCTTTCCACTTTCCTTTGGTTGGGCCCGTTGTTGGACGTACCTAGTTGCGCGCGGACAGTGGGAGGAGGGGGAGCTACCCACCAACCTACCTCACAGTCACATAAAACCTCACCTTCGGGGCTGGTCCAACCTATAATCTACCACCTTAGGGGTAGCGCCACATCTACGCGGAGGATATAGACCGGAAGTCTCGACCTTGTAGGGAGACCGGTACGCCAACAACTTAAATTTTCAGTCTTATTATCTTGTAGGCTTTTATTTTTCTTATATTGATTTTTCATTGTACGTCTTTTTTCATGACATTCATAATCTTTCATTTCTCATTTTTCATAAAACGTTTCATGGAACATATGTTCTTTCGTTATTTTTCTTTTCTTAATTCTTTACTTTATTTGTGTGAATTATGTTAATCACACTTTAACATATATAACACATATTACTTATATATATCACATCACATCACATCATATCACATCACATCATAACAAATAAAACATGTTTTGTTACGTGTAGATAATTATTCTCTGTTCATCTTATCATTTGCATCCTCCTATCTACCGTATCTTATCATCATCCTTCTATTGATCATAGCCTATCGTTCTATTCAATCAATCACATCTTATCGTTATGTTCTAATCCTTTCATCATACCTTTTATCATAACCTATCATTGTTTTTCTTTCTTGTCTAACTCTTTGCTTTCATATCATTTTTCATAAAACATTCATCATACCGTTTATCATAACCTATCATTGTTTTTCTTTCTTGTCTAACTCTTTGCTTTCATATCATTTTTCATAAAACATTCATCATACCTTTTATCATAACCTATCATTGTTTTTCTTTCTTGTCTAACTCTTTGCTTTCATATCATTTTTCATAAAACATTCATCATACCTTTTATTATAACCTATCATTGTTTTTCTTTCTTTTCTAACTCTTTGCTTTCATATCATTTTTCATAAAACATCTATCCTTTCGTCCTCATAAAACATCCCTTTCTTAATTCCTTTCATCACCAATCATCGTTGCTCTATCAATCATAACTTAACTTCTATAAAACTTTTCATAAAACACCTATTCTTTCCTTTCATATCTCATCTCTTTCTTATGCATCCTATCATAACATTCTCGTTCTTACTCTTTCCATTCTTCTCTCCCTCTTTATCACATCGTTACTCTCATAAAACTTTTATAATACCTTTCCTTCATAATTCAATATATACATATATATATATTTATAAATTATTTATTAAAACACATCTTTTAACATCATCATAACATTGCTATTGCATTACTATAGCATCATCATAAATCACATCTTGACATTTACATACAAGACATATAAACACGATGAACTTGTTCATAGTTGCAGACGCGTCAATGTCTGAACTTACTCATAGCGTGCTTATCCTCTTCTTAAAATTCATTGACGTCCTTTGTCGCATCGGGATTGGATTCCTACAAATAAATTTTGTCCGTTAATCACATTTTCATCTATAGCTTTTATTTTATTAAAAAACTTGATTCTGATCTTATAACCCTTAATTATAGCCTTATGACAGCTTTTTAAACCTTAATAGCCATTTTCGAATTTTTTCCCAACTTTTTGAAAATTTACGATTTTACCCTTCGCTTTTGACAAAATTACAATTTTGCCCTTGACGTGATTTTTCATAACTTAAACCTCAATTTTGACTTTTACAAACTTCATTAACCTATTCCGGGGTCATTGGGGCTCTTTTCCCATAATTTGAGAATCTTTGGACAAAATGACCATTTTGCCCTTGATGGGTCGTTTAGCCATAACATTTTCATTTTCATGCTTAGACTGGATTTTCTAAACCCAAAATCATTTAATTAACTTTCTAAATCTTATCGGACCTTTTCCGGATCAATTCTTATCATTTTACCAATTTTTCACATTCCCGGCCCTCGGGAAGTACTATTCTGACCTAAGAGTCGGTTTCATGTTTTTCTTGCGTTCTAGGGTTTCGAAGGGTCGGTTTACTAATCGTACCTTACCCATTCCTTTTTCCTTGCCCTAACTCCTCGACGGGGCTCGGGTTCCCTTCCCGATCATATTTTTACCCCTCGTTTCCCATATTACCCCTGGTGCCATTTTTAGAAATTTCGGCAGAGTTTCCCCTTAATATTTGAGGTTCCAGCGTTTAGGAAACGCCTGAAAACCATCTATCCTAATCTAATTCTATCACGTACTATACCAGAGGCCTAGATTTTACGTAAAACTCATACTGTTTACGTAAAATCGTTACATTATCACATATTTTTCTTTTTCTCCATTACAGTCATTTTCTTCTTTTTACATACATTCTTTTCCACAATTTTTTTCCTACCAATAATCATAAAATCATATAACAATCCCAAATAATTTAATTGCGGAACGTAAAGGGGTCGGGATTTATACCGAATTTCAGTCCGGTCTCGACGACATAAACCCTAATTCCTCGTTCCTCATCTTTGAGGTCTCGTCTTGCAATTCTGACTCCGCGGATGCATCCGGAACGTCGAAAATAGGCCAACGGGCCAAACTTCCATTTTTGATCAACGGTCGCCGTTGACCGGCGTTGACCGCCGGCGGCGGCGGCGACGTTGGCAAGTGGGTAGTCCATTTTGAAGATCTCGACGAGAGGAATCCATTGGTGGCGTCAATTTCATCATTTGAAGCTCCTATGGCCGGAAATCGACCCCCGAAAACTCGGTCACGGCGGCGACGGTGGAGCTCCGCCGTGCCGGATTTTTTCCCTGAAATTGATTGAGGGCTTTTGCTCCCCTCTTCACGGCGACCATTTCTGCACCGGTGGTGCAGCTTAACATCGCCAGAAACGGTGGTTTCGACGGCGACTCCACGGCGGTGACGTCGCGACTTCGGGCGGCGCGATTCCGCCGGTGTTGAGGCGATCCACCACCTGGGTTTTGTAGTACTCTTCACCACGAACATTTTGGGACCGGTTTCGTGGCAAATGGTGGCCGGACGGCGGAGAAATCTCACCGGGAAGATTTCGGCTCCGGCGACCTTCAGGCGGCGCGTGTGGCTTGCTCCGGCGGCTGCTCCGTCGCGTCGACCCACCATCGGACTCAGCTTGGCGAGAGCTTTCCGATGACACCGGCGGTGTCGAAAACGGACACCGTTTCCGATGGTCGGTTACTGTACACATTCGACTAGAGAGAGAAAGAGAAATGAGGAGAGAGAATACACATGGGCAAATGAGGAAATTCTACTTTTTCCCTCTCTTTATATATTTTTTCACCCAAAATTTCAACACGGGCTATCCTGACTAATTTCGGTGTCCTGAATCCAAATATATCAGTTTTATTTTCATCTGAGGTCATTTTGACCAATTTCCGATACTGTGAATTTTTGATCAAAAATTACCCTTGTGCTCAATTATCAAATTTGAGCGTGCTGATAGGTTATCCTGACTAATTTGGGTGTGCTGAACCCAGATTTATCAGTTTTATGTCAAGATAATATCATCTTGACCTATTTCTTGATACTGTGAGTGGCACACACGTGCACACACATAATATCACTATTACTCATTTTTCATCCTTTAACATTGTTAGAACATTTTATTTTAGTTCTAAACAATATTAAATCACTAAATTTCACATTTTAACGCTTAAATCCATTGTGTAATTATTTTCCGAAAAAAGTGAATTTTCCCGATTGTTACAGTGTATTAATCATTTAATCTTCTTTCACACACTTTTATGTAAACTACTTTCCTATGGAATTACAGGAGCTCATTGTTCATGACTCATGCACAGTGTGCAGCAAGTGGGCAAAATTTGCACGGCGACTTGTCATATGGTAGTTTGTAATTTTTAATTTATGTAGTTGGTACTTTTCATATTCCAAAGACTACTATACTTCATTATTTTTTTTTTTTTTTGTGGAGACTGTAGATGAACTACGAGTGGTTTGATCCCTTAACTAAGAAAATACTTTCAACTTATCCATATGTCTTCAGAGAGTTTTACGTTTTTTCTATTTTTATTTTGATCTAATAGTATTCATTTTATTTTAGTTTATCGTTTTATGCTGTTCAAAGTATCAACAAATAATAATAAAAAAGAAAAAATAAAATAAAAGAGAGAGAGAGAGAGAGAGAAAGAGAACCTTAAGGTTGATGATAAGGGGAAAAACCTTGTGTTCATAATTTTCCTTGATTTTTTAACTTATGTTGTGCAAATTTGTATGTAACATATGGAAATCTTTATTCTCCGAGAGAGCACCCGACTAAAGTTTAAAGTTTTTGTTTGTTGATCCCCCAGTGCCGAGTGATTGATATGCAAGTAATTTGACTGCTTTCGCGGGGGGGGGGGGGGGGGGTTGGGGTTGTGGTTGTGGTGGTGAGGGTTGTGGTTTTATCAACCTTGAGGAACAACTGAGTTATATGTTTTAAGATGTTAGAGCTAATAATACTAAACTAGGATTCTTGTTCAAGATTTAGGTTAAAACAATATGAGTGTTTTTTTTTTTTTTCTTTTTTCAGTGTCTGACATTATCTTCCCCCTTTTTTTTCTTTGTATTTTCAAGTTGAGAGAACTCTGCGATTTAGTAAGTTATTCAACAGGCAGTATGTCTACTCAACATCAAATACTCTTATAAGTAAGATATGATATTTTCCTCATCAAATTTCTTTTATTTATTGTCCTTACTCAATATTGTATTTTGTATTAATAGTTATTCTTACAACATTCACACATGTCTCTATCTTTCAGTACTCAGATGATTAATTCTCTAACCACAATTTGTTGAGAATGCAAATGGTGTAAGAGTTGTGCTTTCATGGTCATCTAAATAGCCGCAAGAGATTAACCAATAATCACATTATAATCATTGGTTAATGTAGATGAATCTATTCAAGACTTCAATCTTTGTACAGTACCACATTAACATGGTCGAGCATCCCGTTTCCAGTTGGTCCCCTATAACCTTGTGTTATATGGTAAATGTTCGACTTCTTATCACTCTTTTATGGCATTATGACTTTAATATGTACTCTCAGATATCTAGGAACACTCTACTAATCTTGAGGTCTGCAATTTTCCGGGGCTGAAATTGTCTTTCCCTCATTCGCAAACAAACAGGAGATCCACAAAGTAAAAGGATTTTGCTAGGAGAGGCTAACATTTTACGGCCATACAAGGAAGTGTAAGGATTTTGCCAAACCATTTATTCTCACCAACCATTACTTCCTATTTTCTAGATTTTAGTCATATATATTTCTTGATCTCCATAGACTATATTGAATTCTGGCGTCATTGATCTGTGGGACGACTAGGTCTATTGTCTTGACTCCATACGTGAAGGCATCGGAACTGATCTAAAATTGGGATTCAAAAGGTAAGCTTATCAATGCTTTTTTTATTTTTTATTTTTTATTTTTATATATATAGAATCTATTAAGACCAAATTCATTCTGAGCATGTGCGTAACAAATAACATAATAATGTTGCCAGCTAATTACTTTTGATATTTGTTCAGTGTTCTCCCAAACAACCTGGAATGTCGAATCTATGTTCTTCTACGGCACAAGATATATATGAAATATAAGTAAACATGAGTGGGACCCAATTTCGGCACATTTAAGTATCTCCTTTATAGAATTTGTCTATTTATTTTCTTTCGCGCGTGTCTTTGTAACTTCATTTACTTCTTTCACGTAGTTCTTTTGGAGTTGCCGAGTACATTGTTCATATTCACCCCAAGTGTGGAAAAAGTGGGGGCAGTTTCTCCGGTGGTAGTTTTTTTTTTTTTTTTTTATGGTGTTTTTCCACATTCCAAGGACTACTAATGTACTTCAAATGTTTTTTTTGTGAGAATGTAGATGAACTACGAGTGGCTTGATCCCTTAACCGGGTACGTAGGCAGCTTAGCTTCGGCTGGTCCAGCCACAAATAAATAATACAACTTTTTTTTTTTCCCTTTATTGAGTTTGGTGTGAATATGTTGATGCCTTTTTATTATCTCAAAAACTAAAATCATATTGAACAGAATAGTATCATTCTATTTCTTGTGCTGCTGAACCAAGGCATTCAATGGCAACCTGTAGGTAAGGCAAAAAAACAACCTCGACAGCCAAATTTAAAAATAGAAATGAACATCACCCTTCAATCATACTGTATTTCCTTTGTAAAATAATGATGATGATGATGGTTGTATGTGCATTCAGACAAGTTATGTAACTGCTGTCTAACACCTGTTTCATTGGATGATCTAATAAAGCTCCAAACACCAAGTCGAGTTGATTTTTTGTAAACTTAAGTTTGCAGCTTTGTGGAAAGATCTATTGATATCTCGTTTTCACTATTTTGGGTAATGTCTCCTTCTACTGCATATCCATTGTTGTACAATGTTGAGAAATTGTTGTAGTTTATGTAAAAATGATTTCACATACCTTGTTTTTCTTCACATGACTCTCTCTGAAACAGGCAACCATGCTACTCTGCCTCTCTTGAAGCATTTGGTAGAAATTTCCAGTGTTGGCTTCACTGGATGCTAGGTTGTTCTCATACCAGTCGCTGAATTTCAGAACAGCAGAGTTGTGAATAAGCTGCCGCATTAGGAGTCAAGTCATTCTTCTTTGAACAAGGTGACGACATATTTATGTCGAGTTGATGACAAATTTATGTTGAGTTTTGGCAGAAAGATGTGGGAAGTTAGTGTTTCTAAACTATCAAGTTTACCATACTTGTGTGTTCCTCAACTCTTTGAAAGAAGAAAGAAAGATAGCGAGTGAAATAGTTACAGCGTGTGTGTGTATATGCATATATAAAAAGTAACTGTGCAACTAAAAACCTGATATTACATCTGAAATGTCATGAAAGAGATTATCCAACTATTTGATTTTTCACAAGAGACATGAAAATAAACAAGCACATAAACAACACTCCTTGCCATTATCAAAGTTATTTAATTAATTATTTATTTATTTATTGGAAATTTAAGTTCCAACTTGATATTCCAACTTTCGTTTATCAGTTACTAGTAACTTCTAATAATCTTACGGAGAAACTCCAAGAATGGGAAAAACATGCTCTAGCCAAAATATAATCTGCATTTTCGCACAATTTAGGTTGATGAATAATCTATCCTGCAAGCTTGATGACAATGAGAAAAAACACAAACTATGCCTCAGCTTCATGATTTCGGTCGAGATCTTACTGCTTTGAGTTGAGGCCTTTCTATCCTATGAATGAGAAGAAATTCCACTGCCCCCAACTCCATCTCATTCCTGCTCATCGGACTTCAGCCGTGAGTCTTCAATGCTGCATCCAGACCCCGCCATTCGTCGCTTGGTCTTTTTGTAGCTTGCAGCCTCATTATGCAGTGGATTAGGCTTCCTTGGACGGCCATCTTTCCTACGCAATATTTGCACGTGGTTTCACCTTGATGCTTCTGAATTCCTTCGAGTTTCCAGTCCAGTCTTGTTGCCATTGAATCTTACATGACCATGACGGTGATAATGGTTAAAGGCTACAGAAGAAGGCTCAGTTTGGCTCTACGACCTTGCTGTATCTGGCCTCTTTTTGTGTCTTTTCTTGAGCTCGTTCGTAACGAAGCAAGCTGCCATCCCAGTCTCTTATTGGAGCAAAAGTCCAAACACACCTAGAAATCTTCAAGTCTGCTCTTTTTTAGCTCTTAATCAAATTACAGTTTGCATAAAATGTTGTACTTCTTAGATGCTGGAAATCTACAGTAAAATAAACTATATGAAGTTAGCAGACTGACTAAATTTAAAGCATTTAAACCCTACGATGCTATAATTAAAAATAAGTGAATCAGTAAACAAAAATGTATAAATAACAAACATTGGAAATTAAAAAGGTTTACAGAAATATGTTATGTCCTCTAAGAGTTCTTCACTATATTTCACCAAGAATACAATGACTAGAGTTTATTAATTTTGACAGAATTACTGTATGCTCAGATGCCCTCATTCAAGAGTTCCTTGTTCCATATATAGAAAGAGAGTAGTAACTATTGATCCCAAAATCTTGGGATATTGTGGGCCACCAGCCCACTACTTTGGTTGCCAAGATTGTGGGTCCATGTAGTTACGATAGCAGTTAGAGTCCGAATTCATAGGGACGTGTACCCTTGGAATTGCCAAGTCAACCCACTAGATATCGAACATCGACATGTGGTATGAAAATTGTATATAGCTAGAGCTGTTCTTGGTACCCAAACAATTGTCAAATGATGCTCAAAAGCAATATCTATGTATGGAGACGGTAAATACTCGAGAACTGTAACAACCGGGAAAATTCACATTTTTCGGAAAATAATTACACAATGAATTTAAGCGTTAAAATGTGAAATTCAGTGATTTAATATTGTTTAGAACTAAAATAAAATGTTCTAACAATGTTAAAGGATGAAAAATGAGTAATATTGATATTATGTGTGTGCACGTGTGTGCCACTCACAGTATCAGGAAGTAGGTCAAGATGATATTATCTTGACATAAAACTGATAAATCTGGGTTCAGCACACCGAAATTAGTCAGGATAGCCTATCAGCACGCTCAAATTTGATAATTGAGCACAAGGGTAATTTTTGACCAAAAATTCACAGTATCGGAAATTGGTCGAAATGACCTCAGATGAAAATAAAACTGATATATTTAGATTCAGGACGCCCAAATTAATCAGTATAGCCCATATTGAAATTTTGGGCGAAAAAGTATATAAAGAGCGGGAAAAAGTGAAATTACCTCATTTGCCCGTGTGTACTCTCTCTCATCACTTCTCTTTCTCTCTCTACCCCCATTGATGAATAGTAACCGACCACCGGAAACGGTGTCCGTTTTCGACACCGCCGGCACCGTTGGAAAGCTCTCGACGAGCTGAGTTCAACGGTGTGCCGAGTCGACGGAACCGACGCTGGAGGAGAGCGCACGCGCCGCCCGAAGCCGCCGGCCACAGGAAATTTCGATCGCCGATATCTTCGCCGTCCGACGTCCGATCAAGCTGAAACCGGTCCCAAAAGACTCGTGGTGAAGAGTAGAACAAAACCCAGGTGGAGTTTCAGCCCAACGGCAGCCGGATCGCGCCGTCCAACTCCGCCCGTCGCCGTCGCCGTCGCCGCCGTGAAACCCGTCGTTTCCGGCGATGTTGAGCTGCACCACCGGTGCAGAAACGGTCGCCGTGAAGAGGGGAGCAAAAGCCCCCAATCAATTTCGGGGAAAAAGTCCGGCACGGCGGAGTTCCACCGTCGCCGCCGTGGCCGTGACTTTCGGGGAGATTTTCCGGCGATAGAGGTGTCGAATGGTGAAATTGAAGCCACCAATGGATTCCTCTCGTCGAGATCTTCAAGATGGACTACCCACTTGCCACCGTCGCCGCCGGTCAACGCCGGTCAACGGCGGGTCAACGGCGACCGTTGATCGAAAATGGAAGTTTGGCCCGTTAGCCTATTTTCGACGTTCCGGACGCATCCGCGGAGTCGGAATTGCAAGACGGGACCTCAAATATGAAGAACGGAGAATTAGGATTTATGCCGTCGAGACCGGACTGCAATTCGGTATAAATCCCGATCCCTTTACGTTCCGCAATTAAATTATTTGGGATGGTTATATGATTTTATGATTTTTAGTATGAAAATTATGGAAAAAGAATGAATATAAAAAGAAGAAAATTGCTGTAATGGAGAAAAAGAAAAATATGTGATGATGTAACGATTTTACGTAAACGGTACAAGTTTTACGTAAAATCTAGGCCTCTGGTATAGTACGTGATAGAATTAGATTATGATAGATGGTTTTCAGGCGTTTCCTAAACGCTGGAACCTTAAAAATTAAGGGGAAACTCTGCCGAAATTTTTAAAAATGGCACCAAGGGTAATATGGGAAACGAGGGGTAAAAATATGATCGAAAAGGGAACCCGAGCCCCCTCGAGGAATTAGGGTAAGGAAAAAGGAATGGACAAGTTACAATTAGTAAACCGACCCTTCGAAACCCTAGAACGTAAAGAAAACATGAAACCGATCCCTAGGTCGGAATAGTACTTCCCGAGGGCCGGGAATGTGAAAATTGGTAAAATGATAAGAATTGATCCGGAAAAGGTCCGATAAGATTTAGAAAGTTAATTAAATGATTTTGAGTTTAGAAAATCCAGCCTAAACATGAAAATGAAAATGTTAAGGTTAAACGACCCATCAGGGGCAAAATGGTCATTTTGCCCAAAGATACTCAAATTATGGTAAAAGAGCCACAATGACCCTGAAATAGGTGAATGAAGTTTTTAAAAGTCAAAATTGAGGTTTAAGTTATGAAAAATCACGTTAAGGGTAAAATTGTAATTTTGTCAAAAGTTACGGGTAAAATCGTAATTTTTCAAAAGTTGGAGAAAAATTCAAAAATGGCTATTAAGGTTTAGAAAGCTATCCTAAGGCTATAATTAAGGGTTATAAGATCAGAATTAAGCTTTTTAATAAAATAAAAGCTATGAATGAAAATGTGATTAACGGACAAAACTTGTCTGTAGGAACCCAATCCAGAAGCGACGAAGAACATCGATGGATCCTAAGGAAAGGATAAGCACGCTATGAGTAAGTTCAGACATTTACCCGTCTGCAACTATGAACAAGCTTATAGTATTATATGTTTTGTATGTATATGTTATGATGTGATTTATGATGATGCTATAGTAAATGTTATAGCAATGCTATGATGATGTTAAAAGATATGTTTTAATAATTAATTTATAAAAATATATATATATATAAATATATGTATATATTGAATTTACGAAGGAAAGGTATCATAAAAGCTTTATGAGAGTAACGATGTGATAAAGAGGGATAAAGGAATGGAAAGAGTAAGAATGAGAATATTATGATAGAATGCATAGGAAAGAGATGAGATATGAAAGGAAAGAATAGGTGTTTATGAAAAGTTTTATGGAAATTAAGTTATGATTGATAAAGCAATTATGATCGGTGAGGAAAAGAATTTAGAAATGGATGTTTTATGAGGACGAAAGAATAGATGTTTTATAAAAAAATGATATGAAAGCAAGGAGTTAGACAAGAAGGAAAAACAATGATAGGTTATGATAAAAGGTATGATGAATGTTTTATGAAAAATGATATGAAAGCAAAGAGTTAGACAAGAAAGAAAAACAATGATAGGTTATGATGAAAGGTATGATGAAAGGATTAGAACATAACGATAAGATGTGATTGATGGAATAGAACGATAGGCTATGATCGATAGGCTATGATTGATGGAATGATGCAAATGATAAGACGAACAAAGAATAATTGTCTACACGCAACAAAACATGTTTTTTGTTTGTTATGATGTGATGTGATGTGATGTGATGTGATGTTATATAAGTAATATGTGCTATATGTGTTATGTTTTTGAAAGAAAAAGATGTTCAACGAAAAATCAATATAAGAAAAATAAAAGCCTACAAGATAATAAGACTGAAAACTTAAGTTGTTGGCGTACCGGTCTCCCTACAAGGTCGAGACTTCCGGTCTATATCCTCCGCGTAGATGTGGCGCTACCCCGAAGGTGTGGTAGATTATAGGATGGACCAACCCCGAAGGTGTGGTTTTTATGTGACTGTGAGATAGGTTGGTGGGTCGCTCCCCCTCCTCCCACTGTCCGCGCGCAACTAGGTACGTCCAACAACGGGCCCACCCAAAGGAAAGTGGAAAGAAAACAAACGAAAGAAGAGTGAAAAGAAAAGAAAAGAAAAGAAAAGAAAGGAAAAGAGAAGAAAAGAAAAGAAAGGAAAAGAGCGTGAAAAGAAAAGAAAAGAAAAGAGCGTGAAAAGAAAAAAAAAAAAAAAAAAGAGAGTGCGTGAGAAAAAAAGGAAAAAGAGAGTGGAAAGAAAAAAAAATGATACGAAAAGAAAAGAAAAGAAACGAACGATATGAAAGAACAACACAATGAAATCAATGAAAAATAATAAAACGAAGTTAAAAGAACATGATAGAATTATATATGTGATGTGATGTGTTTGATGTTATATGTATGGAATGACACGTTTTTACGTGATGTTGTGCTAGTGTATATGTTACTAGCTTTAAGATATGAAATGTTAGGAGATGATGAAGCGATAGAAAAGTTATAAAGGTTTAGAACAGAAAGTTAAGAAATGATAGGAATGAAAAGCAAAGAAATGAAAAGATTGGATTAGAATGATAAGAGATGATCGATAGAATGATAAGAACGATGAACGAAGAGATAAACGAGCATGATGAAGCTCATATTTTATGTTATGTTTTGAGGATATGTATAAATGATGTATATGATGTGTATATATGTGATGTCATATATTCTAGTAATAATATATATTACTAGTATTTATAAGTTAATGAATGTATGTTTGAACTTACTGAGCATCTAGCTCATTAGTTGTATATATGTTGCAGGTAAGCAACGTGTTTATTTAAAGTAATATGATGGACAACGGATGGATCTGCACGTGCCAAGGGACTGGGCGAGGGTATGGTACTACTATGAGTCTTTCGCTGAGCGTTCAAAAAGGATGATAAAAGAAAGAAAGTAAGTTATGAAATATGTGTTATAAGAGTATGATAAAGATAGGTATAGTATGTAAGTAAAAAAAAAAAAAAAAAAATTTGCTATAGAAATTGCTTCCGCTATAAGATGAGAACGTTAAGAATGGAAAGTTAAGTTAAGTAAGAGGATGACGACCCACGAGGTTGCCAGCCATCGCGGTCGGCGTCAGAGCTCGACTGGTTGGTATGGTAACGTACGTGGGGGGGTCGCCACAAGAACTCGATCCCCAAAAATATAAACTAACAAACGTCGCTGGTAGGTATCTGGTGTTCAATATGCAATCCTTGCAAAAATAATCCAACGAGTCAACTTTACCTTAGATCATCAGGTGATCAATGGCGAATCAAGCCACATTTGCAACCCACGATACAAACGAAGTTCAACCCCAACATACTTCAATGACTATATCACTCCTTTGAAAATGATTATGAAATTCTTCTTCATTAATTGAATTCTCATGAACTGTCTTTTAACTTCTTCAAAAGAACATAGCTGATTTCTTGTCAATATCTCTGTTCAGCGCCTTTTGACAAGTAATTTCTTGTCAATCAAAGGTAACAGGAAAAACATGTTTCAAGCTGGTCCAAACTTGAGCTACTTTTCTTCAACTAGCAAAGATGCAAATGTTTCTGTGTATTTTCATATAAGGAATCCAGGGAAAACATATATGTAGAAAATAAACTAGTCAAGAGAGAACAAATTTGTTAAATATCATTATGAAATCAGATCCGGAGATTTTCTTACTAGAGCTTCAACTTCCAAATTCTTATAAGATTTAAGCCGTTTTGTTTTTACTATTCTTAAAAGACAATATATATATATATACATACATACACACACACGGGGACCTCTTATAGGTAGAAAATTAAGAACGTTTTGTTCTGACTATTATTCTTAAAAGCCACAAATAAGAAAGAAAAAAAATTTTACAGACTCCCTATTTTGCATTTTTTTATACCATCGGTAAAAATTAATATATTAAATTTTCAATAATTTCATTTATGATTAGAGTAATTATATATCTGCAAATTAATCCTCGGACTAGGAAAAAAAAGACAAAACAAATAAACAAATATACATGAACTATATAGACTCTATGTTACATAAACAATATGGATAATGATATTGGGTCCAAAGGAAAAATATATATTAAAAAATATGAGAGGATAAGCCTCGCTCCTCTAATATTATGAATTTTTAAATAATAGATTAAGTTTGAAATTAAATTAAATTTTTAAGTTTAAACTAATTAATTTAATTATAATTTTTATTGATTTAAAAAGAAAATAAATTGAATTTAAAAATCTAAGTTGATAGGCATAAAAATAAACGAGGGCTTAAACATTATTCAATTCAACTTTTTTATTTTGAAAAATAAAATAAAATAAAAAAATCTTTTTCTCAATCATGTATTGCATGTTCAACACCAAGATCAGTGCCTTTTTTGTGTTTCCAGAAGTAAATAGATATAGGAAAAAATATATATATACACACACACACACACACACAGACGCTCAGTTATCCCGCCGCATCGTTTCGCCGGATACAAACGGCAAATCCATATAACCGTTAGATGCAAAAATGAATGGAGGAGATGATCGGGAGAGTGAGAAAGAGAGACAAAAGACGAGTGGGATACAAACCCTAGAGAGAGAGTTGCCAGAGAGAGCTAAGCTTCGGCGACAACTGTCTTGAGTTCGGACGAACGGCAAATCCATGTGAGTGTTAAATGCAAAAATGAACGGAATAGATGAGAGGGAAAGTGAGAAAGAGAGACAAAAGACAAGTGGGATACAGCCACGAGAGAGAGAGAGTTGCTAGAGAGAGAGTAGTCGGAGAGAGCTAAGTTCCGATGACGATCTCCATGAGTTCCGACTACGATCACTGCAAGTGCCGCCTACGACTTCTCTCTCTCTCTCTCTCTGCTGCATCTTCTCCAGGAGTTCCGGCAACGATGTCCACGAGTTCCGACGACCATCGCCTGCATATGGTCTCTTTTTTCACTCACGTTTTCGCCATAGTTTTTGGAGAGTTTCGCCATGAGCTCCGGCAATGAGATTTCCAGAATCAGACTCTGATTCCCCCGACTTCTCCCTCCTTACCTCTTCTTCTTCTGCTACTACTGTAACTGACATGGCTTCCTCTCTCTCTCCCCCCTCCTTCCCCCCATATATATATATCTCTCTCTCTCTCTCTCGGTTTGTATCCCATTCTCTAGTCGGTTGTACCGCCGTACATTTATATACCGTATAATTAACTATTTATTTTTTGGGGGAGGAACTTCATTTATATTTCGAATTTAAAACTTATTTGCAGTGGTGGGTTCATATATTTTTTTCAGTACGACATGAATTAAACCAAAAATTTAAATCAAAATTGTAACACTAAACTCTTTTACTATTATTTATCTGTTTGTATCCTTAGTTTTTGTTTTCTAAATATTCGTTTGGATCACACGTTTTAACTAAAAGATTTTAGTTGAGTTTATACTAAATTAAAACATGAAATGAATCTCGTGTTTGATATTCAGGGTTCGTTTGGGGAGCTGTCTCCAGCCCCCAATTTTTTACTTTTTTCTAAAATTTTCTTACTTTTTATTATTTACATCTCCAAAACGCTACAGTAAACTCCAAATTTTAAAAATTCATAACTTTTTGTATACAAGTCCAAATGAGATGATTTTTTTTAAATTACATAGAATTTCGAGAGGAACAAAACAAGATCTATATTGATATTTTTTTTCTAAAAAAATTTTTAAAATTTTTAAGTTTTTACCCTAAACAGTTTTTTCTCCCAAACATATTCTCCAAAACCAACTTTTTTCCAAACCCCAAAACCACATCTCCAAAACCTCCCCCAAACTCCCCCTCAAATTTGAACTAGAGAATTTCATATTAAACTAAAAATGTTAGAATGATAAAAGTTAAATTTAGACTTATATTAGAAATTTTACTTCACTTTATTTTTTCATGTAGTCTATATAATTTTTTTGATATGAGAAAAGAATTATAAATAACGGTTTCAAGTCCAAAACACTATATAAATCATGAATTAAAAAACTTGAAACGGTATAACAAACTAAACAGAAAATTGAGTTCAAACTCAATTTTTTGAGTTTGAACTATGATCCATATGAACCCTAAATGAACTAAACTCATAATTCAATTTAATCTAATTTTAAGTTTAGAGTTCAAAAAATTGTAAAGTAAATTGGTTTTAGTTTGTTTAATATATTAAAATTTTAACGTAAGTACTTAAAAATAAAAAAAATGAGTAAAAATTTTTAATTTTTTATATATATAAATGTAATAATTAAAAAATTTCAGGGGAGGTCAGTGAGAGATGAAATTGATCATTTGATCTTAAGGTGAGGAATCAAAAAGAATCATTAAACTTTGGGAGTAAAATGAAAATTTTTAAATTCATCAGGCATATGCTCCTCCGAGGCCAGCTTCCCCCCCCCCCCCACCACCGCTTACTTGTAACTGTCCCAAATAGTTTTGGGAAAGTGTGCAGAACTACAATGAGAAAATTATAACCATATTATAATAATCCTGAATTATTTTCTGAATTTTGAATTTAACCATATTTAATCCTTTTTATAAAAATTATAGTAAAAAAAAAAGACGACAAAAATATGAAAATTATTCTTATCAAACTCAGGAGCGTTTAGTAAATGTATTACATTTTGATTGTATTTGAATGAAATTTATTTTTTGAATGTTGTATTTGGTTGAAAAGTATTTGTTTTGTATTTGAATGAAATGTGTGTTTGGATGAAAAGTATTTTAGAATTGAAAAGTTGATGTGATTGGTAAAAGTAGAGATAAATAGTGGGATTGAAAAGTTGATGTGATTGTTTTAAAAATGTTTTGAATAGTAATTGTTTTCGTAGCACTGTTGTAAAATTTGTGTTTGGTGTAAAATTGTATTGTATTTGAATAAAATTAAAATTGAATATTTTCTCCAAATGCCCCTCATTCTATTACAATTTTTACTTAAAAATATATATATATATAATTGCACTTATCTTACTTTTTTTTTTCATGCCATTTTTAAGTGAAATTCTGATAGAAAAGATTAATTGGGGATTAAATTCAAATTTTAGGGGACGTTTGGTAAACGCATTGCATTTTGATTGTATTTGAATGAAATTTGTTTTTTGAATGTTGTATTTGGTTGAAAAGTATTTGTTTTATATTTGAATGAAATGTGTGTTTGGATAAAAAGTATTTTAGAATTGAAAAGTTGATATGATTGGTAAAAATAGAGATAAATAGTGGAATTGAAAAGTTGATGTGATTATTTTAAAAATGTTTTGAATAGTAATTGTTTTCGTAGCACTGTTGTAAAATTTGTGTTTGGTATAAAATTGTATTGTATTTGAGTAAAATTAAAATTGAATATTTTCTCCAAATGCCCCCTTAGGGTAAAACAAGAATAATTAGCATGAGATAAAGTACGGATTAAAGACTGATTTTGAAAAACTTTACATGTAGGGACTAAAACAGAACTGGAGCTATAATTTGAGGACCAAAAACATAATTAACCATTCTTTCTACAATGCAAAAATAAGGACCGCAGTCCAACATTTTCCGGTGAGGAAACTATGACCTTTTACGCCGCCGTCCTACTTCCTCCAAACTTCATCTTCAGCAGAGGCAGAGAGAAATACAGGCGCGGAACCCAAAGAATTCCAGTTACCGTTCCCGAAATCGCAGACCATGAGAACCAAAATCCCGACCACAAGAACTCCGGGTATTCCTTCTATCTTTTCTCTTTTTCGGATTTTCACTACTCCCCAATTCCGTTCTTATGCTTTTTCCACTAGTACAGATTGTATTACCCATTTTGAGAAAATGGTCCATGCACGGTGTAAATCTGGAAATCTAGCTGTAGCAGAAGCTTTGGGTTTCTTCAATTTCATGATTGGAATGCGACCCATGCCCTCTATTTGGGCTTTCAATCACTTGCTCGGAACACTTTCCAAGATGAACCACTATTCCATTGTCGTCTCTATGTACAGAGAGATGATGGGTTGTGCTTATTTTCGACCGAATGTCGGTACTCTGAGCATTGTGATCAGATGCTTCTTTTGTTTGGAAGGTATAAAATTGGGTTTCTCGGTTTTCGCCACTATGGTTAAAACCGGCGTTCAGCCGAATGCTTATACGTTAAGTACTCTGCTTCATGGGCTTTGCAAGGAAGGCTCTATGGCGGCCGCGATGCAGTTGTTTCGGGAAATTGTAGGGAAGAAACACTTGTGCAATGAAATCACTTACGCGACTGTCATTAACGGGTTTTGCAAGGCCGGAGAAACTCGGAAGGCGCTTGAGTTGCTTAAGCAAATGTACAATAATAAGAGGGTTAAACCCGATGTACACTGTTTTAGTCCAATCATTGATAGCTTTTGTAAAGAAAGGAGAGTAGATGAGGCAGTGAATGTGTTTGAAGAAATGATCAACTGTGGTGTTCAGCCAAATGTTGTCTCTTATAGTTGTTTAGTTCACGGATTGTGTATTCTGGATCGTTGGGAAGAAGCGAATAAATTGTTGATTAACATGCTGGATTTTGGAATCTCACCTGATGTGTGTACATATAATGTTCTAATTGATTCTCTATGCAAGAAGGACGAACCTCGGGCAGCACTTACACTATTTGGATCAATGATCAGAAAAGGCATAGAGCCGACTATGGTCACATTCAATTCTTTGATTTCTTCCTTGTGCAAATATGGTCAATGGAAAGAAGCGGCACAGTTCATTGAAAATATGGCCCTTCACGGAGTCTCTCCCGATGTAGTTACATTCAACACTTTGTTGGATGCTCGGTGCAAGGAAGGGAGCACTGCAGAGGCAGTCTTTCTCGTTGAAGCAATGCTTGATAAAGGTGTCTTGCCTGATCCCATCACTTACGAGTCTTTAACGTGTAGGTTATGTAAATTGCGTAAATTTGAAGAAGCTGAGAGATTGTTTGATGGCATGGCGTGTCAGAACATTTTTCCTCGTGTTAGAACGTTGAACATAATATTAAATGCTTTGTCCACTGAAGATATGATGGAGAAAGCACGGGCATTATTTGACACAATGATGGATCGTGGAAAAGAGGTGGACACAATAACATACAACACCTTGATTAAGGGATATTGCCATCAAGGCGAAATGGATAAAGCAAAAGACGTGTTTGATAGGATGGCAACAGAGGGTGCCCTTCCGGATACCATTTCCTATAACACCTTGGTTAGTGGTTACACAAATCTTAACAGAATAGATGTTGCTCTCAAACTTCTCAAGGACATGATCCGAAAAGGATTGGTTCCTAATCATGTAACACAAAAAATTTTGAAAAGCATCCATGCTTATCGGCTTGAAGCATCCATACAATAACTCTCGGTGATATGTGATCAAGAACTGTCTCATCACACTGTAAGTTATACTGTAATTAGACCATGTTAGGTTTTTCCATAATGCTTGTATAAACACATTCTTTTTGAAAATTAGTGTAGATTTTGATTCCATCACATAATTCAGGAATTATTTTAGTTGAACAGTAAGTGCTTTATATATTATTGTCTTGTTTGGCTTTTCCGGGGCTTGGGCTGTTTTGCACAATGGTAATTGTTTTCTTTGAAAATTTCTTTTATATATTGATTGGTAACTGAAGATTTGTAGCCTTTCGTCTTGCAACTTGTTGTTTTCCCCCATAACTTTCGGTGTGATGTACACACCATTGGAGGATATTCGGCTTATTTTGTGTCTGTTAAGTATTGACTATCTATTAGTTCTTAAAGAAAGTAATACTATTACTGGGGTTAACGGAGTTGATGTCCCTCCAATTTGTACCCTTTCCCAGTCTGAAGTTCTCAAGTAAGATGGGAGGTTTTCCTTCATTTTCCCAGTCTCCAAACTTGGGCACATATGACTAGTGCTGCAACGACAAAGGAATAGATTAAAGGTTTTAACATAGAAAAGGCCATGTAAAGAAGCATAAAACAGACAGTTTATTAAAAATAATTCCCCAAATTTTGAATAAAATCGGAGAAAAAGGAAAATTCATCACCACTTTCAATTCACCACTTTATTTGCCATCTTTTTTTTTTTTTTTCACATAATATTAATCTGGCCAGTGTACTTATCGAGTTATGGGCTTTGTGTAGTGCGATTGACACTGACCAGTTATGCTTTGTACTTCCAATCATTTGGAGTTGGAATGTATGACAAAGCTGTGAGATATGATCTAGCAACGGATATGCAGCCGGTCACCAAACCTAAATTAACTGGACCATTGGGTGCTCGTCTTTTTGATAAAGCGGTCTTGTGCAAAGCAACGTCTACATATGTTATCTGTTACACTACTGACACTTAAGAAATGGGAGCTTATTTTTACTTTTTATTGGTTTTATTATGTTTCTGTTTCTGTTTTTTTGTTTTTTTTTATTTTGCTTTGTTTTTGTTTTGTTGTTTTCAAATTTGAGTTATTTCTGTTATGTTGGTGCAGAGCAGACCCTGTTTATTTGGAGTTTCCTGAATTCAAAGGGATCTCTCACCGGGATTATTGGTTGGATAGTTCTCTTGAGATCCTGTATGCTCACAGGTTTATTAGGAAAAACAACCTTAAAGACACTCAACAATCGGAAGTACTTGCAAGAGTTGTTCTAGGAATCTTCTAGTACCGTGCACTCAGAGAAGCTTTCCGCTTTAATGCATCCCATTACAAAACCTTGCATCCTTTTAACCTTGCCGAGAGTCTTCTAAGGAGATTTTTTTTCTTTTTTTTTTTTTTTAATGTTTCTGTGAGTGTATCCATATGCAAAACTGTAGTCTAAACTGTCCCAGTTTCACTCCTGGCATTTTGCCAACTTGGGTTCCTATTAGAAAATGAGGCAAGCTTATATGAAGAAGCAATTATAGTCAGAGATGTCTTTGTGGGGCTGTGGGCGAGACCAATCCTTTGGAACTGGTGGTAAAACAATCAATATCAGATACTGGTACTGCTGAAGTTGCTCAGGCAACTGTGGACCAAGTGAAGGTGGACGGAATCGATAGAAGCAGATAGAAGCAGGTTTCGCTCAGGGTTTTTTTAGCTCATTGCTGAACTTTGAAGGTCATGTTGGAATGTATGGTGTTAGCTTAACCGTGGGCAATTTGGATGGACAGAAACGCAAGAATATTCGAGGACAAAGAATTGGAGAGGGATGATATTAATGAAAGGGAGAAAATTTCGACCGGGCTTCAACTGATTAAGCCTTCAAAAATTTTGCTTTCTCACTAATTGTACAGAATTGGAACGATGTGATGGGCCCTTAGGGGAGTTTTTAGGCTTGTTATTGGCTCTGTTTTGCCTGTTTTCGGTCTTTCATGATTGTATTTCTTCCTTTCTCTTTTTTTTCCCTTTTATTTTGTCCCATGGATGCCTTTGTAGTTGATTTATCAATTCAATAGAAGGATTATTCTTTCTATATGTAAAATATATACATATATATATATATATTCGTTACTTAAACATGTTTTTACAATTTCATAAGATATTGTTTCAATAAATGTAAATCTTCATAATGTTAAAACTTTTTTTTTTCCTTCTGAAAATAAGCTTAAGCAACTTCTATCAAATTTATACTTTTTCAATTAACTTATAAAAAAACACATAAGAAATCCAGCAAACTAAATGCACACATGCTTGTCACGTGCCTTTCCTTTTGCTAATATCTATTGCATATATAAAAGGGTGAATAAGTTTTTTTTTTGAATGTTTGGTACGTTTTTTTGGGATGATTTAAAAAACAGTTTATTTATTTATTTTGTGTTTTTGGGCATTTAAAACTCTGTGGGAGAGGGGCAGAAAGAGAGAGATGGGGAAGGTTAGAGAGAAAGAGGGGATTGTGCATGGAATAGAGTGCAAGGAGGATAAAACATTTTCTTGGGAGAGAGAGAAAGAAAGAGAAAAGAGGGATGTACATGGAAAATAGAAAAAAAGAAGAGTAAGGGCTCGATTGAAATCGGTTTTTGAGGCATCTAAAACCTTTTTTTTTTCAAAATTTCACCATTTTTTATTATTTACATTTTTAAAATGTTATAGTAAACTCCAATTTTTAAAAATTCATAATTTTGTGTATACAAGTCTAAATGAGATAATTTTTTTTTAAATTACATAGAATTTTGAGAGAAATGAAATAATATCTATATTGATATTTTTTTTCTAAAAAAATTTTTAAAATTTTTTATTTTTTTACCCTGAACAATTTTTTCTCTCAAATACATTTTTCAGAACAACTTTTTCCAAACCCAAAAATAATATCTCCAAGCACCTCCCAAACACCCCCTAAGGTTTACGCACTTTAATTTAAAAAATATATAATTTTTTTCTCTCTCTTTTTTATATATGACTACTATACTTCATCTGAAATTTCTGTATATATTTTAATTATATCTTAATGTATTTTTTTAATTTAAACACAATCTTTTTAGTCAAGAAAAAAAATACACACACACACAATTTATCTGTTTTACATTTTTTTTAAATATTAGTCTTGTTTAGTAGTACAAAATTCAATTTATATTATTTTTTAAAAATTTTTTTGTTTTATATTGTGTAAATTCTTAGGATTTCTTTTACACTTTTTTTTTTTGAATGATAACTTACATTAAAAAAAATACTTTTCATAAAATGTTAAAATATTATCTTTAAAACAAATATAAAATATTAATAGGTAAATTTATGTAAACAAATTAAAATTTTTATCCACATATGATCTTCCCGGCTCGCAAAACGCTTAAGTTCAACTAGTATAAAAAAATGTTGTCTTTAACTGCTTTCTTTGGGGGAGGAATAGTTAATTTCTTTCCCATATATGTCATCAGGTATTCTTTTTTCCTAATGAACCAGTAGAAATATCTCTATTCAAGTCAGAGTAACAAAGTTCATTGGTACAAAGAAAGCATGTTTCAAGCTGGTAAACACATGTGCTTGCTTTCCTTTTAACAAAGAGGCAAATACTTTTCACATATTCCCCTTTTCCTTTGGACCTTAGTGTGTCTCTGTCCTCTGATAGGATTTTGAACTAGGAGACCAAACAGTAGACTCCAAAGAAAATTCACCTGCCTTGTTCTGTCCCTAGTCTTAACTATTAACAATTTGCATATTTGTCTTCTTTGAATCAATATCATAGGGTTCAATGTGCCAAATGCTCATAATTCTTCATGTGTCTCGTGATTTCTTCCATCAGCTCGTTCACCTCTTTACTTCTTGGATGTGATTTATCGCCTTTCCGAAATTCATAAACCACACCATCCACTTCAATCAAACTACATCCCGGAGTTTTCTTCATCTTCTTTTCTTTCATTTCTTTTCTCATCTTCACTGCATCTCTCCATTTATTTGCAGAGGAATATATGTTTGACATGAGTACATATGCACCATCTCTCTCTGGCTCAACCTTTAGTAGTTTCTCCATAACATCTTCGCCAAGCTCAACTTGGCCGTGGATTCTGCAGGCCCCCATAAGGGCCCCCCAGACATAAGCATCGGGTTCCATTGGCATGCTACTGATAAGTTCCTCAGCCTCCTCAATTAATCCAGCACGGCCTAAAAGGTCGACCATGCAGCCATAGTGCTCCGTTTGAGGTCTAAGGTTATACACACTTGACATGTCCTTAAAGTACTTCTTTCCTTCCGCTACAAGGCCTGCATGGCTACATGCTGTTAAAACACCTATAAATGTCACCTCGTCCGGTTTCACACCCATTTGAGGCATCTTAGAGAAGATATCCAATGCCCTTTCCGCTTCTCCATGCATCGCTAAGCCGGCTATGATTGCAGTATACGAGTACACGTCTCTACGCTTCATGCCTTCAAACACCCTGAAGGCTTGGTCTATGCTTCCGCACTTTGCATACATGTCCACCAATGCATTCCCTATAAACCCATCTGCCCCAATCTTATTTCTATCTACATAAGCATGAACCCACTTCCCTAACTCGAGCAAACCCAGATTTGCACAAGAATTCAGGACGCACACCAAAGTAAAATCATCCGGCTCAACACCTAATCTCTGCATTTTCCGAAATGCATCCAATGCATCCTTGAATTCATCTTGATGAGCCAATCCCGATATCAATGAATTCCAAGAAACCACGTTCCTCACCGGCATATCATTGAATATCTTCCGCGCCGAATCAGCATCACCACACTTTAGATACATATCAACCAACGCATTGCCCACAAAAACATCAGAGATCACTCCATTATCACGCACATAGTCATGTATTCTTCGACCCAACCTCAAGTCTCCAAGCTTAGAACAAGCAGATAGAACGATGACCACCGTCATCTCGTCAGCCTTCAATTTTTTATCGCACATCTCAAAGAACGTCTCAACACCTTCCTTGGCAAAACCCATCTTCACATAACACTGAATGAGCGTAGTCCAAGTCACCAAGTCCCGTTGAGGACTTTCGTCGAACAACAACCGAACATAATTCACAAGCTCGCAAACGGCATAAAGCCTCATGATAGTATTCTTCACGTACACATTCGACACAAACAACCCGGTCTTGACACAATAACCATGAATCTGCACACCTTCTCCGAGCGCCCGAGACCGCGCACAGGCCTTGAGAACGAACGGAACCGTGTAGTTATCCGGGACAAAGCCACTGACAAGCATCTCTTGAAACAAAGCCACGGCTCGGAGAGAGTTTCCATCGGAAGAGAGGCTCCGAAGAATGTCATTACAGAGACCAACCCCAATTTCCGGATTCTCCAAATGTTTTAAAATGTGACAAAAGTAAGAGAGATTTTCGGAGGAGGAAGAAATGAGTTTGGGAGTGAAGAGGGAGTGGTGGTGTGGGAAAGTTTTGGTTTTGAGGACAAAGCCATGGATTTGTGTGAGGTTTTGGGATTTGTTAGATTGGATGAAACCCAATTCTTGGGGATTGAAGAGAGTTGTAGTTGAGTGATATTTCGTATTATATATCAACAACAATGATAGAGTGTTGCGTTGCTTTGTTTTCAATCTGAGACACCCAAGTGAATAAGGGAAGGACAATGCAAACTGCATAAGGAAAAAAGAGAGGATCAAGAAGAGAAAACTAAATTATTTTGGCAGAATAAGGGAAAAACCAACGAACTAATCAAATGAAGTTGTATTTTATGACAATCCGAATGAGGGCCAAGTGAAACCAGAAAATCCCACTAGTCAAACCCACTTATAATTCTTAATTAAGAAAAAACCGACCTTGCAAAGCGGGTATGGGGCAAACGAGCTACTTAGCTCAAGGGTATGCAAGGTAAAAATCTCATTAACTCTCCAAGCTCCTCCCAAGGCCAACACTACTAACCGTATTTGGCTGTACGTTAAAACTATCCTCGAACCAAAGTCAAAATTGTGTTTGAACTCTGTAAGGGTATTTTGGTCAGAGGGGTTATATCAAGTTTAAAAAAAAAAGTTTTCAGCAAAATAATAATAATAATAATAATAACAACAACAACAACAACAACAAAATAAATACAAATAAAGTCATATTAATTAATTACTAAATCTGTCAATTTACTCAATCCAGTCCAAATCGCTAGACTGAATTAGGTTGAAAGACAAATAAATTTATTATGAATTGGATTTTTCCCATTCGAAAGTTACAAATTGAAGTATAGATTGAAGATTTCTAAATCTATATAATCTGTAAATCTGAATAATATATGTATGTATACATATTTATAAAAATATATATTTTTTATCTAATGAATTATACATATATATTAAAGTATGATTTTACTAACTTGATTATGTGAACATTGAATTTTTTTAAAGTAGTATTAATAATTGATGAGTTTGAATATTTTATTTTGACTTTAGTTAATGGTTGTTTGTTATAATGTATTATTAAGCTATAATATGTATTATTATGTTATAATTTAACTTAGGAAGTGTCTAGTAAATGCATTACATTTTAATTGCGTTTGAATATATATATTTTTTAGTGTTGTATTTAGTTGAAAAGTATTTGTTTTGTATTTGAATAAAATGTGTGTTTGGATGAAAAGTATTTTAAAGTTGAAAAGTTAATATGATTGATAAAAATAGAGATAAATAGTTAAGGTTGAAAAGTTTATGTGATTGTTTTAGAAAACTTTTGAATAGTAATTGTTTTCGTAACACTGTTGAAAATAATTGTATTTGAATGTAAAACTTTACGTTTGGTGTAAAATTGATTTTCGTAGCATCAAAAAACGTTCTCCAAACACACCCTTATGATCAAAGACTTGAAGTAAATTGAACTATTTTATATTTAAGTATTTAATTTTTAGTTTTTACAGTAAACGTATTAAATCAATCAATCCAATCTGTGTATATTTAATATTTACAGATTGGAAGTCTTATGAATTAGTTATGTAATAGGATTTTTCTTATCTGAATGTCATATATTGGTGGACGGATGGAGACTTAATCCGTATAAACTAATCTATGTACACTCTTATGTAACATTATTAGACATAAGTTAAATCCATTTGTCACGCTTGTTTTTGTGGCAAAATAGGTTTGCGTTTGGAATGGTCTAGATTTATATATATATATATTTTTTGGTAGTCTTACAATAGGATTTTTATTTGATGTTATTGATAGAAACTGCTTTTGATGTGACGTTTGTTAGAATTAACTTTGTTTAATTAGATTGAATTAGAATAATAGGTATGCTAAAAATAAATTAGAGTAATTAATCTGCATATAATTTAAAATTTGAAAATGGTTTTCAGAAATTGCATTCTTACCCCTCAATTTTACATAATTATGTTTTGAACCTAAACTTTTAGTGATTTGTACAATAGCCCATATTGCTTTTTATAGATTTCTATCTGAATGCTTTCAAAAAATTGTAATGTTTGATAAAAGCCAAACTTTTGTTTTTCTTTCTATCTAAACACCACTTATATTAGAGCATCCATACCTACTCACCCACCATTAGACTTTCTCTCTCTCTCATTCCTTCCCTCAGCTCACCTTTCTAAAAACCTAGAAGAAAGAAGCAGGAGCTTCAGTTCCCTCTTCCTTTCTCTCTCCCCCTTTTTTCTCTCACTCGGTCTTTTCCTTTCCACGTGCTAGAATAGAAGTTTCAAAAACTCATAGTGATGGAGGCATAATCAGGTTAGAAAACTCTAAAATCTTTAAGAATTCAGATGTTTAAACTTGAGTTAATCCCTTGCATGCTAATTTTAATTAAGTAAATTTGAGATCTAATTGTGTGATTCACCCTCTGAAAATTGTTTGACTACTGTTTTGATGTTTAGGATTTGGTTTGATTTAAATTTGATCGAATTTTGATCTAGGAAGAAAAATAGAATTCCCAATTTTTATGACAGTCCAGTTAACCGAACAGCCTGCTCGGTCAAACGAACAAGTACAAAGACTATACTGCACAATTTATCTTTGTCTAGTTAATCAGGTCTGCTTGATCAGTCAACTTACAGGGGAAGGGCATTTGCATGTTTTCAATTTTGACCACTTGGACCCCTATTTTGGTATTTAAACACTTTTTGACATTGATTTATAATGGGTTATGAATTTACATATGGTTTTGGAACGAGACCAACACTATGAGAACAATCATGAAAATGAATTATTTTAATACAATAATGGAAAGGCACACTAATAATACCTAATATTTAGTTTGATTAAGATCTGTATGTGATATATTATGAAATTATCTATATTATTGGATTTTAAGGAACTTTAGACCTAAGTGAGGGGCATTTGTTTGTGTGACAAAATGTTATCAGTAGATTATTTGTTGTGAGGCAGGAAACATTGATATCCTTTTCTTGACAGTCACGTTTTAAATTGTGATTTAGCCATGGAGTTTTGTTATATATGTTGTTTCATAAATTAATGGTTTTAAAGAAATTTTTGTGAAAGTGTAATATATGGTATCTTGTGAAATGTATATGTATATTTTATTTTTGGAAGATGGTTTAGACTTGGGCTTGTAAGACTAAAGAAAGTTTTAAGCAACTACAAACCTATCAACTAGAGACCCGGTGGGTGATTTTTATACTATGGATGTGTTAGATGACAAATATGGAGTAGAATGCGTATTCTAGAAGACAGGTCGTGAAACTCACACATACTTACTAGTCACTTTAATGGGTTACGATAGTAATAGGTACTAGTTACTTTGATTTGTTACGGTAGTAACAGTGTATTTATTTTCTTGTCTAAAACTATTTTTCTTTAAACTTTAACCCCTTTTTATTTGTAATTATTCATGTTTATTTAAATGATGAAATGGTATTTTGCATCCTAGTGAGGTTTTGGCTCATGTTGTATGTGATTTTAAAATAAAAATTTATAAATAATTAGTTTTATTTTTTAAATTAATACTATTTATTTTCTATATCAAGTATAACGTGTTCTTTTATATTTTGATGTATGATTATAGTTTTAAGGTAAATTATTCCATTAGTCTATAATTTTTTTTATAAAGTTGATTTCATCCTCAACCTTTTTTTGTCGTTAAAAGGTCTTTAAACTCCTTAAAAGTCTACAATATGTTTTTTTTTTTTTCACAAAAAAAAAGTTAAAATTTCAATAGGTGTAAGCACAAGTTTTTAATATTTGGGGATTAAAATTACAAATGTACTAAATTTAATATGTAAAAATAAAATTTTTTGTCAACTCTTGCATGCCTAATAAGTGATAGAATGGGTGTTTTTGCTAACGGATTAAAATTTAAAATGCATTTTTGCTAACATTTTAAAATTTAAGGGAACAAACACTAGTTTTTAAAATTTAAGTGGTAAAGTTAAACAAGCACTAAAGTTCACAAGACAAAAATAAAATTTATCTGATAAAGTTCATAAGATTTAGATAAATTTTATTTTTGTTCCTTAAGCTTTGGTGCTCTTGTTTTTTTGCCTTTGAATTTTAAAAACTAGTAGAAATGTTCCTAAACTATAAAATGTTACCATTTTTACTCCATCCTTCTATTAAATGGATAGAATTACTTGCATGCTAACAACTAAAGTGTAAATTAATAAGATAAACTTTATTTCTACCTTGAACTTTAATATTTTTATAAATTTGCTTCTTGAATTTTAAAAATTATTTATACACATCAAACTTTAAAACTGTTTGCAATAATGCCCCTTGAACTTCAAACTGTTTGTAAAAAGATTCATCATTTGATAGTTTGATCATATAAGACTTGAAAAAACTTTATTTTTACACATAAAAATGTTAGTATAATATATTCAAAGTCTATTTAATTTTATGCCAAACAAAAAAACAATTTACCCAATTAAAAAAATATAAATATCTAAACAAACTAACAACACGTGAAAGGATTAAAGACATGAAACAAACATCAAGTCAATATACCGAAAAAATAACTAATATATCTTTTAAGATTTGTTTTTAAAATATAGTCGTTACAAGTAAAAAAAAAAAAAATTAAAGGAAGCTGTTCATTGAGGTCTTTGAATTTTGTTAGATTTTTCAGTCTATTTTTATTAATTATAAAGATTTTAATTTAAGTTAACTTTTTATTAGACTAGTGATATATCGGTTTTAAGTGAACAAAATATAAGTGTTTTTGTTGCTAACAATAAAAGAGAGCAAGAAGTATAAGTATTTGTTTTTCATTGTTTATTGATAAAATTATAAATATACCAAAATTTGAAGGGTAAAAATAAAGTTTTTCAAAGTTTAAAAATAACTAAAATATGAAACAAATAATATTTTTAAATTATTATTTTTATAATAATTTAAAGCTCGAGTCCATTTTTAAAATTTGAGAGGTAAAATTATAAAAATATTAAAATTTATATAATAAAAATAAGTTTGTCTTTAATAAAATAATATTTTAATTGTTATCATATTAGTAATTCCATCAATTTACGAGATAAGATGATAATTTTTTAAATTCAGGGTAAAGTTAGAAAATTACGTATATTTAAAGGGTAAAAGTAAAATTTATTTGAAAAAAAGGAAAAACCAAGAGGGTGTTTGGTTTTATTTCCAAAACTGATTTCACGATACCCTAGGAAATCGATTTCAAAATCGGTATGAAATTGTGTTTGGTTTGTATTATTTTTGAAAACAGATTTCAAAACGAATCCAAAATCGCCTTTGCTCCCAATGTAAAATTGAAAACGATTAAAAGTCGTTTTCTCTGATTTCATTTTTCCCATTTCTCCCATTTCTCTGATTTAATTATTATGGTTAATTAAGATTTAATTGATATAGTAATTACTTAAATATTATGGTTATTAATTTTTAATTTATTTTTCAATTAAAAAATTTTATTAATTTTTAATTTTTGGTATTCATAATAAATTTTTTTTAAATCAAACATAAATATGTTTTTATAGAATACTTATAAAATGACTGGTTTTCAAAAATATAACCAAACACAGTTTCACTTTTTTGTTTCTCAAAACATACACTCAGAAAATAAAATCAAACACAATTTCAGAAACGTTCGCAGAATTGTTTTCAAAACGATCTCAAATTCAGAGAATTTGAAAATATAACAGATTTCAAAAACAATACCAAACGCTACCCAACCTTTCCCCTCTTTTTATTTTCCTTCGTTTTTGCAACTCTCTTACGGTCCTCATTTTTCTTCAATTACCCGCTTTTTAACAGGCGTCTCTCTCTCTCTCTCTCTCTCTAAAACCCTCCTTCTGGTACACACGCACGCATAGAACCGGCAGTCGAGCGTTTTCCAGTGAGCCCGCCCCCTTAACCTCCATTGATTTCCTTATCTCTGACGCCCCTGGTTTCTGTACTTCCCCAATCTTAATCTTCCGCAGAGACTACACACGCAGAACCCAACAACTCCAGCTTTCGGCTCCGAAATCTCGGGCCATGAAAACCCATCTGCCGATCACAAGAACTCCCGGTATTCCCTCTCTCTTCTCTCTATTTCAGATCTTCTCTCCCCAATTCCGTGCTTACTCTTTCACTACTACTACCGATTTCAATACCCATTTCGAGAAATTGGTCGAAAAACGATGTAAATCCAGAAATCTAACTTTAACCGAAGCCCTGGGCTTCTTCAATTCCATGATTCAAATGCGACCGTTGCCGTCCATTTGGGCTTTCAATCACTTGCTTGGCTCACTCTCCAAGATGAACCATCATTCCACTGTCGTCTCTATGTATAGACAGATGATGGGTTGTGACGATTTTCGACCCGATGTCTCTACGATGAGTATTGTTATCAGATGCTTCTGTTGTTTGCAAGAGGTGAAATTCGGTTTCGCGGTTTTGGCGACCATGGTTAAAAGCGGCCTTTCGCCGGATGCCAATGTTCTAAGTACCCTGCTCCACGGACTTTGTGCTAAAGGCTCGATGGTCACGGCGATGGAGTTGTTTGAGGGAATAGTGGAGCGGGATTATCCGGTGGATATAATCACTTACGCGACCGTCATTAATGGGTTTTGCAAGGTTGGAGAAACTCGGAAGGCGCTTGAGGTGCTTAAGCAAATGAACAATGACGAGAGGGTTGAACCCGATGTAGGTTGTTTCAATCCGATTATTGATAGCTTTTGTAAAGAAAGGAGGATAGATGAGGCGGTGAGCGTGTTTCATGATATGATCAACCATGGTGTTCTGCCGGATGTTATTTCTTATAATTGTTTAGTCCACGGATTGTGCAATTTGGATCGTTGGGAAGAAGCAAAGACATTCCTGATCGATATGATGGATTTCGGAATTTCACCTGATTCATGTACATATAATGTTCTAATTGACTCTCTATGCAAGAAAGACAAGCCTAAGGTTGGGATTTCACTATTTGGATCAATGATTAGAAAAGGGATACAGCCGACTGTCGTCACGTTCAATGCTTTAATTTTTGCTTTGTGCAAATCTGGTCAATGGAAAGAAGCAACACAATTAATAGAGAACATGGGCCTTTACGGAATCTCTCCTAATGTTGTTACATTCAATACTTTGTTGGATGCTCGGTGCAAGGAAGGGAGCAACGCAGAGGCTAATATTCTTGTTGAAGCAATTCTTGATAAAGGCATATCTCCTGATACCATCACCTACGACTCCTTACTCTGTGGACTATGCCATTCGCGTAAATTGGAAGAAGCTAAGAGATTGTTTGATGGAATGGTGAGTCAGAACATTTTTCCTCGTGTTAGAACTTTGAACATTATTTTAAATGCTTTGTCCAATGAAGGGATGATGGAGAAAGCACGAGCATTATTTGAATTGATGATTGATCATGGAAGAGAGGTTAATACAATAACTTACAACACCTTGGTTAAGGGATACTGCCGTCAAGGTGAAATGGATAAAGCAAAAGACGTGTTTGATCAGATGACGATAGAGGGTGCTCTTCCTGATACCATTTCCTTTAACACCTTGGTTAGTGGTTACTTAAAGATTAACCAAATAGATGTTGCTCTCAAACTCCTCAAGGACATGATCCTGATAGGATTGGCGCCTGATCGTGTAACACTAAACATTTTGAGAAGCATCCATGCTTATAGGCTTGAAGCATGCATACAGTAACTAATTTATAAGTTCATGCTAGGTTTTTCGTGTAATGCTTATACAACAATAATTTTTTTCGGAAATTAGTTATACCTTGATTTGATTCCCTAGGGCATTATATTATTATTATTATTTTTAGGTTCCATAATACTTAGTTGAGTTAACAGTAGCAGGTTTTTATAGTATAGTTTTACGTGTCTTTTCCTGGGTTTGAGCTGTGTTTCTCTTTGGTAATTGTTTTCTTAGCAAATTCGTTTTGTATGTCGATTAATAATAGAATTTTTTTAGCCTTTCCTCTTGCGGCATTTTTTTCCCCATAATTTTCAGTGTGATATACGTGCCACTGGTGGATTTTAGGCTTACTTTTTGTTGTTACAATTAGTTCTTAAGGAAAATGAAAGTATTACTTGGGTTAAAGGAGTTGAGATGCCTCTCAAGATTCTCAAGGACATGAGCCATAAAGGAATGATGCCTAATCATTAACAAAACATGGCAAAACGCATTCATTCTTCTAGGCTTGAAGCATCTGCAACAATTCTCAATGAGGTTAGATCACGAACCGACTCCAATAATCTGGCAGTCACTTTTTATCTGCTTCGTTTCATTTCAACTTCTCTAATGTTAAAATGTAAAATAATTCTATTTCGTTTGTTACCTCCACGTCACTAAGTCATCCCACTTGAACACCAAAAAATAGTGCTAATTTCCTTTGGTATGTTAAACATTAGTTTATTAGGTTTGAGCATATGCCATTGACAAACACAAAAGGAATGGCCCCTTGTAGTGAAAATCTTAAAGCTCCTGCTGCAGTTGAATGTTATGTGAATTGATTGATTTGCCTGAATCCGTTCATTCTAAAATAACTATGATTTGGGAATACACCTGGCATCCCTTCCTTTTTGGTCTTTGACAATCTTATGTTGGTAAAAAGTGAGTTTAAGCTGTTTATTTGTCTTGGAACCATAACGAGTTTTTGCCACCCGCTGCATTCTTTGGGAAAACTAAGAAGACTATTGGGGGACTGATTTACTTGGTTATGTATTTTAAATCTTCTTTGCTGGGAAATCTTTGATTGTCAAGATACTTTTTTCAGTGTTTATTTGTACACTATGTTATCTGACTCATCTTTGTTCATTGTTTTAGGGATTGCGATATCCAATTGTGCTCATTTTTCTAATCTGAATACTTAACTATGATGCTATGTACTAACTCCTAGCTGATGATTTTCCAGAAGTCGCAAGTTTAGATTCAAATCGGCAAATCGGCTTATAGCATGCTCAAGAACGTTAATAGAGCTAACACTATATTGTATGTAAAAGGGAAAGCTCAGAATTGGCTTTGCGGCCTGCAGTTTCACAATGCAGTGGAGAATCAGATGCTTTCTAGTGGCCACCATCCTCCTGGATCAAACTTTAGCTGGTGGCTTGATTTGAGAGCCTCTGGAATCCTTTGAGTTGCAAGTCTAGCCCTATACAGTTGAGCCTTACTGGGATGTTGATTGTGCAAGGTTACAGAAGAAGCGTCGGATATTCTCAGATCAGTAGTCTCTCTGCTTGTATGGAGCTCATGTTTCAGCCTTGTTGTATCTTAAAATTTTTTTGCTCATTTTGAATGAACGAACGATACTATGAATTGCGTTGAGTTGTGGGTGGTTTAGGGTTTATCTCACAGGTCATTCGAATTCGGCTTTCCAATGTCATACCCTTTCTCCAGTCAAACCAGGCTGTTTATGCGTTGCTCTCTTCGTTTCCCAAGCCTCCAAACTATATCTGGTGATTGTATTTCAAATCAAGAAAATATTGAATATAAACACCAATATTGACTAGAATGACCTTATAGCATAAGGAAACTTAATCCTACTTACAGATAGATTGTACCAAGAAATTCTAATGAAGCTCATTAAGGGGTAAAATGTGCATCGAATTTCAACAATTGGAAATGGAACAGGTACACCAGTTATCGAGTACCTACATTGCTTTTTTAACAGCACTGTTATAATTTATTGAAAACTCCTATCGATTGATTGAAACCAAGAGGCTTATAACAAAAGGGTCACTAACTATTAACATCGCATATAAATAATCTAGTAAATTGGACATATATCCAAAATGATAGCATGTGAAAACTACCATCGTTATTACAAAATAGAAACAAAAATACAACGAAAAAACTCTAACACCGATGTGGCAGAAACATCAACACATTTGTTTCAAACAAACAACTATCAATGTCACAAATAGGAGGAAAGGGCTACATGGATGGTACTTCTAATGGCAAGTCAAGCAACATTAACAAAAAGATGAAAACGCTTTCCCTCCAATCACGAAGCTAATCTCGCAGCCAAAGCCATTACCATAGATTCCATAAACATCCTCTCTAGGACCGGTAGTCTAGTGGCCAAACAAAAAATGGTTTCGAACTCCGGCCATAAAAGAGAAATTACAAACAGTGCAAACCTAGCGATAGGGAGAGGTGACGTAATTGATTTTTCATATTCCCCTATTATTCGTTTGGCGATTGGCGTGACATAGTTCCCAATTTTTTATGTAAAGTTTTTTTTTTTATAAGGATTGTTTACCTTTTATATTTTATATTACTTATTTAATATTCTATACACTTATTCATTCAACACGTATTTTGACCTAAAAATTCTCAAAATACCCTTAAAAAGAAAATATAAAATCAGGTGTTTTTTTTTTATTTATAAAATATAGAATCTATTATTATGAATATGAAATGTTTGATATAATAACATTTTTTTAAAATATAAAATCTATTATTATAAATATAAAAATGATATTTTAACAAATTTTTAAAAACTTTGGTCATTTGTTAAAAAACTCAATAAAAAAAAGGTTATTTAGTTATAAATCCCTTCCTTTTAATGATAAATCACTGATTGACTAGAAAATTGATGATTTTATTTATCGTCAATCGTTGATTGATTACACAAGTTAGTGATTTATATTATGATTAATCAATAATTGACAATGGTTAATCAGCTATTTGCCATAGTCAATCAGTGACTTGTCTTGATCAATCAGTGATTTACCAAATTAACAAGATCATAAAAACTCATCTATAAAATTACCTTTTAACTAATTTTTAAAAACTTAAATAATTTGTTAAAAAACTTCTTAAAAGATGGCTATTTAATTGTAAATCCTTTAATAATAAAGGTAATGTATATTAAAAAAGAAAAACATAAAATAATTTAATGACACGTGATTACATATATAGTCTAACAATAATATTATATCGATTTTATCAAAATATAAAAAGTTCGAAACTCTCACTCTCAATTTCAAAAAAAAAAAATTTATGACATAGATTAAATATTAAAATATTAAATTTTTATTAAATAAATGTACCAGTTTGCACTGTAACGTATCGTGCGTTTCAGATAAACTTACACTCCAAAACCCTTCTTAGAATACTAAATAAAATTAAAAAAAAAAAAAAAGGAAAAGAAAAACATAATTAAAAAAAATCCTATCTCATTAAACCCAAAACCACTGCTAAACCCCACAATCGTTATATTCTGCATAATATAGCCAGAAGAAGTGGAAGGAAAAAAAAAAAAAAAATCCAAATCGAAATCAAAATCAAAATCCATTTTTCGCAAACTGCAAACTTTATTGAGCTCTTGGTTCGTACCATCCACATGTATGGATTAAAGAAAGCTACCAAAGGGATCCAAAGGCTAGGCTCACCAAAAAGTGCTCCTGGTAATCCTTTTTTCTCTTCTATCTTCAGAATTTTAGCTTCCCAATTCCGTTCTTATGCTTCTTTCACTATTTCTGGTGAAAATTATGTTGCCCATTTGGAGAAACTAGTCCAAACTCGATGTAAATCCAGAAACCTGACCGTAAATGAAGCTTTGGGTTATTTTGATTCCATGATAAACATCCGACCCATGCCCTCTATTTGGGCGTTTAATCAGTTGCTTGGTGCGCTCTCCAACATGAACCACTATTCCACTGTGGTTTCTATGTACAGAGTGATGATGGGATGTGATGATTTACGCCCTGAGGCTGGTACTCTGACCATTATTGTCAAATGCTTCGGTTGTTTGGGGAAAGTGAAATTGGGTTTCTCTGTTTTCGCAACTATGGTTAAAACCGGCCTTAACCCGAATGCCTATACGCTTAGTACTCTACTCCACGGGCTTTGCAAGGAAGGCTTGATGGTTGCAGCGTTGGAGTTGTTCGATAAAATAATAGAGGAATGTCTATATAGTGAAGTCACTTATGTAACTATGATTAATGGGTTTTGTAATGCCGGAGAAACTTGGAAGGCACTAGAGCTGCTTAAGTCAATGTGCTGGGGTAAGAGGGTTAAACCCACTGTAGAGTGTTTTAGTCCAATCATGAAAAGCCTTTATAAGAAAGGTTGTGTGGATGAGGCCTTGAGCTTGTTTCGAGATATGATCAACCTTGGTGTTTTGCCGAATGTTGTCACTTTTACCTATTTGATTCACGGGTTAAGCAGATTGGGTCGGTCGGAAGATGCCAAAAGGTTGCTGCTTGAAATGTTTGATTGTGGAGTTCAGCCTAATGTACGCGTCTTTACATCTGTAATTCATTCTCTTTGCAAGGAAGAGAAATTTCAAGAAGCAGTTTCACTATTTGACATGATGGTTAGAAAAGATATACAGCCTGACGTTTTGACATTTAATTCTCTGATTTCTACTTTGTGCAAGTCTGGCCGATGGAAAGAAGCAACAACGTTTCTAGAAAACATGATCAAGTACGGAATCTCTCCAAATATTGCTACATTCAATAGTATCTTGGATGCTCAGTGCAAGGAAGGGAGAACTGTGCAGGCGCTTTATCTTGCAGAAGCAATGATTGAGAAAGGTTTATTTCCCGGTGTCATCACCAATAACTCTTTGTGTAATGGATTGTGCCATTCAAGTAACTCAGAGGAAGCTATGGGATTGTTTGATTATATGCTGACCAAGAATTTTTTCCCCAATATTGTAACTCTGAACATAGTTTTGAATGCTCTGTGCAATGAAGGATTGATGGAGAAAGCTCAACTGTTGTTTAAGTTAATGATTGAACATAGTAAAGAGATTAACACAATTACTTACAACACCTTGATTAAGGGATACTGTCATCTGGGTGAAGTCGATAAAGCAAAAGACGTGTTTGATCAGATGGTAGTGACCGGTGTCCTTCCTAATACCATCTCCTATAACACGTTGGCTTATGGTTATACAAAGGTCAAAAGAATAGATCTTGCTCTCATGCTTCTCAAGGACATGATCCATAAAGGATTACAGCCTAATGATGTAACACGTGATGTTTTGAAAAACATTAACTCATATAGGTTTGATGCCTCCTTGCAATGATTCTCAATGAGGAGAGATCAAGAGCTGTTGTAACGCTTATAAGTTTTTATTTATTTATTTTTTTACAGTTTATTAAGGAAGTCTTGGGCCTAGTGACTTCATCACATAACTTAGCAGTAGTTTTTGTATATGCTTCTACATGTGCTTTTTCCTCGAATAAGAGTATATTTCTATCCCATGTTCTTTTACAGATTTTCCTGTTGTTTTTCTGTTTTGCTCTATTACAGTTGTTTTGGTGGATAATTTCTTTTGCTCCTTTAATTTTTGCAATGATCTGTGTTTGAGGAAAGCAAAACTATATCTCAGGAACAACATGTAATAGGAAAAGCTATTCAGCATAGTTCTATACGTTGGCTACACATCATATGCACACTTCTTGAATTTCCTTCTTTATTCAAAATGGGCAGAGTGACAACCAAGCTCAAAGTTCAGCACTTCAAGCAAACACCAAGAATTCCACCTGTTTTGTATTGTTTTGTTGTTTTTTTGTTTTAATCTTCCTTTTGCATTTGAATGTACCATGAATTTATTGATATGGGTTTGGATGCATCTGTTTATTGTTGAAATAATTCTAATTAAGGAAATATCCGGCATCCCTTCCCTTTGGTTCTCCTCAATATTACGTTATTTGGTAAATATTGGATTCAAGGCCACTTTGGTCACTTCATATGGAGTTGGAACAATTTCATGCTTTTTCAGAGATGCATTCTAAAAGTTGAAAAACTGATTACAGTGTTGAGGACTGCTGCTTTTCGGGTCAAAAAACAGGGGTCCATTTTCATGGAATTTAGTGTGTTGTAATTTCGAGTTTCCGTTTTTAAATGTACGCATATGTCTTTACGTAGGCATCTATTGTGTGTCAGTTAAAGTATCCTAATTCGCCGTTCCTGCGAAGCTTTAGTTAAATGAATGCCTTTCTTTTTTTTTTTAGGTAGCTATACTTATCCATGTACAAACACATACACACACTATGTTTTCAAACTGATCTTTGTTTATAATTATAGATGTTGGCAAAATCTAAACATGCTTATTCGTCTGTTCCGAGTACTTTACTCTCATTCTATTTACCAACTGTTGGCTAATGATTCATTGGCAGTGCCAAGTTCAGCGCCATTATTATAGATGCCAAAACCCGTCTCATTGCCTTTTCAGGAACGTCACCAGACCTACGACTAACTTGAAGGTAAAAAAGAGTAATTAAGAAGCGGCTATCTTAGACTTTGTTCTATCAATTCCAGTGTTCAACTTGTCACCGAGATGTCAAGCAAAGATGCACCTGTATTAGCCACGGTTATATATTTAATCTAATTTGGAATGGGTGCTTTGTTTTATAGAATTTGAAAGGAGTACGTTGTTTTACACAATCTGTAGTTGTTTTTTTGTTGCATCATGTTCTGTAAAACCAGTTTTCACTAAAGAAGTATGTAAGCAGTACGAGGGAGTGGAATTTAAAGTGATTGCAGATTATCTGAAATAGTGTGATGGATAGGTGTAGAAAGAATAAAAATAAATAAATAAATCAATAAATAACAGTGAATCTGATTGACCATTTACAAAGGACAAAGAAGCAAATAACTTAAGCAAATATAAATAATAAGAGAGGATGTGTACGAACTTAAAAATAATATCGATAATAGGTATTTTTTTTTAAAACAGTTTAAATGTAATTAAACGGTTAAAATTTACTTATTTATAATAGTTATAATACACTTGAATACATAGTATTATGGAATAAGAAATTTAAAAATATCTGAAAAATTAATTTAAAAAAACTCAAACCACCACCCCACACCCCACCCCCTGCGAACCATCCGGCGACCCACTCCACCCCCCTGACCCTCCGGCAATCCTGTGAATCTGAATACCCCCTCAGACCTATCTGGCAACCCCCCTGACCCCGCGGTGCCCACCCCTTCCCTCCTGTACCCACACCTGTGGCGATCCTATGGGATTGTAATTAATGTAAATATTCTCACTTTTAGGTAGTTTCATTTTATTAGAATTCTTGCAATAATTACCTTTTGAGTAGTTGGTAGATGATATTATATATTGTACACATTTTCTAATTAATGAAATTGTTCAAGCCATTCATACAAATTTTCCTATTCTCCTAATATCTTTATTGTATCAGAGCATCTCTAAAGCTCTCACAAGCAAACTTCTCATTTAATGGCTGACGCCTGCAAAACCATAGAAGCTTCAGACAAAATATCCACAACTCCAACTTCTTCCAACATGTCTTCTCCTTCTCAATCACGTCACTTCATTCTCAACCCCTTGATAATTCCTCTCCTCTCATATCCATCAATGTTGCTACCCAAATGTCTCTCAAACTTAATTCCTCAAACTATTCTTCATGGCATTTTCAATTTAATGCCATCCTTATAGGTTATGATCTAATGGGTTTTGTTGATGGAACACACCCTTGTCCACTATGTTCTATTACTACCAACAATGGAGAATTTCCTAATCCCGACTACTCTTTATGGATTGACAAGATCAGTTAATTCTCAGTGCCCTTGCCGCTTCTCTTATTCCCACTCTTATTCCCTTTATTGCCTCTGCCAAAACTTCTCGTGAAGCTTGGACAAAATTGGCAAACACTTACACCAAACCTTCTCGTGGCCGACTTACACAACTCAAAGCGCAACTCCGACTCGTCAACAAAGGCATTCAATCAATCACCGAGTGTATGCAATATGCCAAAACTATTTTTGACGAACTAACTATACTTAATGCTCCTCCTGATCATGAAGATTTTGTCCTAAAGATTCTTGATGGCCTTAATCATGACTACAAGGATCTTTGCTCTGCTCTCCATGTTCGTGAAAGTTCGGTCACTTTTAATGAGTTGCATGAACAACTCATCAACATTGAAGCACATCTCAAGTATGAAGCGCAGAAGAAAAATCAACCAATCAACCCTAAAACTAACACCAATCCTTCTTATAAACCACCAATCAACCCTAAAACTAACACGTCATACCGCCCTCCCTACACCCCACAACCTACCCAAAATCGTCCACCCTTGAATCCCAATTACTCCAATCCACGACCTTCTTCATCACGTCCTTCTCTGCCACGCTCTTATCTTGGAAAGTCTCGATTGTGCGACCAACAAGATCACCCTGCTAAGAGATGCACCACATTCAAATATGTGCCTTGGTCCAATAATAATTCCATAAATTTGTCCATCCAAAAACCCGACCCCTCCTCGGGCCAACTTTGCTGCCGCCATTAGTCCACCAACACTTGATTAGCTTCTCGACTATGGTGCCTCTCATTATGTCACTACCGATCTTTATATTATCTCTCTTCATGACACATATGCTGGCAATGATGACATCTTGATTGGTGATGGTATAGGTCTTCCTATAACACATAAAGGATCCACCACACTATTCTCTCCCTCTCAATCTTTGGTTCTTTCTGATGTTCTTTGTGTTCCACATATGAAAAAGAATTTGATTTCTGTTTCTAATTTTTGTCTTCACAATGATGTTTCTATTGAGTTCTTACCTACTTGTTTTCATGTGAAGAATCATCGTATTAGAGCAATAGTTTTGCAGGGAAAGACTAAAGATGGCGTTTACGAGTAGCCCCAGTCGAATTCTATTACAACACCATTGCTTGCTTTCTCCACCATTAAAGATACTGTCTCTTAATGGCATGCCTGTCTCGGTCACCCATCATCCAAACTCCTAAGTTATTTTGCTTCTTCAAAATGTCTAGAATTATTTCATTATTTTAGTTCAAAATTTCTTGTAATTCATGTCATTGCAATAAAATGCACAAGCTACTCTTTCCTGACTCAACACTTCTACTTCTTTAGAGTTAGTTTTTTTAGTTGTTTGGAGTTCTCCAATTTCCTTTCATGATGGTTTGAAGTATTAAGTTATTTTTGTTGATCATTTTACCAATTATATATGGCTCTACACTTAAAAGAAAAAAGAAGATGTTTCTAAAGTTTTCATTCGATTTAAATCTATTGTTAAAAAATTCTTCGAAAAATCAATTATTACATTAAACACAAATAATGGTGGTGAATACATTGGTTTAAACAATTTCCTTTCCCCGAATGGAATTTCTCATTTGAAAATGCCGTCTCACACTCAGGAACATAATGGTTTTTCAGAGCGATGTCATTGACACATTGTTGAAACGAGTCCTACTCTTCTCCATCATGCTTCCATTCCCTTCACTTTTTGACCAAATGTATTTGAAACAGCCATTTATCTAATTAATCCATGCCAAAAGTCAACTTATCCATGACCTCTTTTTGGGAAAAACTTTTTGGTCAACCTCCAATTCTCTCCAAACTTCGTGTTTTCAGATGTTTATGCTACTTATGGCTTTGACCATACAATTCCAACAAACTTGAAGCAAAGTGCACATCATGTGTATTTCTAGGATATTCTCTAACCCAAAGTGCCAACAAGCATTTGTTGAGAAATATTGGAAACTTGAAACATATAATAAAATATGCTTTTTTTAAAGCGTTATTTGCACCCTCTCTATAGAAATTGCTTTGGGTTTTAATAGCAAATTACTCTCAGAATATGATAAGCCTCATGTAAATTTTCGATAAGCAAAACTAGAAATTCATAGAAAGTAAATAACAGTTTGAATATTGGGAGAAAATAGAGAAAAACTGAAAACAAATATTATCTTCAATGTTTTCTAATTTTTCTCTTAATATAGACTTAATGACATTTATTTATAAACATATGTAACTACTATTACAAACAGTCATTTTAATTATTGTTATTTTTTATGTGTTTATTTTATAAATAAATAATAAATAAATATTAATTACAATATTTAATCTCTACATGACATGTGTCACGTTCACACGTGAAGTACCAATTGCATCAAAAGTACCTTTATAGCCTCATAGTTCATGCTATACACATGTGCAAATTGTATAGACATATTAATTCATTTAATTATTGTATCATTAACTTATTAGAAAGGCATTCCCTTGTAAATAATTACAACTCTTTATTTTCTTTTTCACGTGAGACTATGATATTCTCTTTTACATTTACATTTATATAGTCAAACAATACATACAATCTCAAAAAATTTGTCTCTAGGCACGTCACCTCTGTTGAAGATGTCCTTCCTTTTTCGTCATCATTTGCCCATTCTTCCTCGTCCCGAATCTTCCACAATTAATTAGGGGTTTCCATTGAATTCTTCCACAATAAACTCGTCTCGCAGTATTCCCTCACTTTCTCCAAATAAAAAACATGCACAAAATCACGTGGCAGATCACCAACCAAATGAATCCTAGGCCAACTTGTCAAATTCACGTGAAATCACCCAGTCAAGTGCAAAAAACACAGTAGAATCACGCAACGCACGCTGCTGGTGTGCTTCCTGCCCGCGAGGAAAGAAAGAAGAGCGACAAGGTTTAGTTCAGATTTGACTGTTTGCAGATGAGTGCTCCACATGCAGACAAATTTGGTAGTTGTCATACCAAGATCCTAGTGCCAAATTCACTTCCCAATAACAACCTCCAGCTTTCCCAAATTAATTCTATCCCAAATTCAATTCATTCTTCAGCAATTAACGTTGAAAATAATCAAAGTCAAGATGGGACTTCTCAGTCAACGCCAACTCATGTCGAATCTCTGCAAGGTACGCTTTCCGCGTTTAATTCTTCCCCCACCCCTTGTATTCCTTCCCAAAATATTTTACTTCACTTACCTTATTCGAGTCCTCATTCACCCACTAGCGGCACCAAATCAATATCAACTTCTTCCTCCACTCAAACCAACTCCATGCAATCCCATGCACCCACCAACTTCCCACTACCGACCACGTCCCATGCACCCACCCGTCACCATATGACAACAAGGTCCCGGAATAATATTTTAAAACCCAACCCCAAATGCTCCCTCATAGCAACCTTTTCACTCAACAATACCATTGAGCCCAACTCTATTGCTCAAGCAGTAAAATCAAAGGAATGGCCAATGCAATGACTAAAGAGTTCAATGCACTTCTTCGCAATGATACTTGAAAATTAGTTCCTCCAAACCCATCACAGAATCTTGTTGGTTGTAAATAGATTTTTCACATCAAACGGCATCCTGATGGCTCTATTGATCGCTACAAAGCCCGCCTTGTTGCAATAGGATTTCATCAAAGCCAGGCATTGACTATCATGAGATTTTCAGTCCAGTAATTAAACCAACTACGTTACGTCTCGTTCTTAGTCTCGGCGTTACAAATGGATGGTCTCTTCGTCAACTTGAAGTCAATAATGCCTTTCGACATGGGCTCCTTAATGAGGACGTCTTTATGAGCTAACCACCGGGGTTTGGTGATCAAAATCAAGCTACTCATGTTTGTCATCTTAAGAAGGCTCTTTAAGGTCTAAAGCAAGCCCCACGAGCATGGTATCATGAATTGAAGCAATTTTTATTATAAGCTGGATTTGTAATTCTCGATCTGATAGTCATTATTTATCCACAAAGAGAAGCATTTCCCAATTTTTGTGTTGGTATATGTAGATGATCTTATAATCAAATGCAATGATTCAAATATGGTCCAACAAGTGATCACTCAATTGGCAACAAAATTTTCCATCAAATATCTTGGTGTATTGTCCTACTTTCGTGGTGTAGAAGTCATTCCTACTGTCATGGGGGTCCTTATGTCCCAACACAAATATATTATGGATTTACTTGACAAAGCAAAGATGTGTAACGTCAATGATGTCTCCACATCAATGTCCCCAAGAAATGTGCCTGTGTTGCTTGTGGCACCTCACTCGCTAATGCAACAAATCATAGATCTATAGTTGGTGCCTTGCACTTAATCTGACACAGCCAGATATTTTTTTTGCTATTAATAAGTTATCTCATTTTATGCATCGTCCAACAACTAGTCAGTGGGCTGCAGTTAAACGTTTATTGCGATATCTACGTGGAACTATCGATCACGGCCTCCATCTTCATAAAAAATCACTATTGTCTCTTCATGCTTTCTCTGATACAGATTGGGCTAGCAATTCTGTTGATTGCACATCTACCAGTGCTTATGTTGTTTCCTTGGATCCAACGCTATTTCATGGAGTTCTAAAAAGTAGCGGTCTGTGGCAAGATCCTCCACGGAGGCCGAATACTGAGCCGTGGCCTCTACCGCCGCTGAAATTAATTGGATTCAGTATCTTTTACATGAGCTTGGTGTCAAGGCAATTACCACATTGACCATCTATTGTGACAACATTGGCACCACCTTTGTGCCAATCCTGTTTTTCTCTCTCGCATGAAGCATATCGCGACTGACTTTCACTATGTTTGTTATAAAGTTCAAAGCAGTCAACTACATGTCTCTTGTAAGGACCAACTTGCTGATGCTTTGACCAAGCCGCTATCTCGCCAACGATTGCAAGATCTTCGTATCAAGATATTGGTGGCTTATCGAGAAACTCAATCTTGCGGGGCATAATAAGGAAAGTCAACCACAATCAAATATGTAAATTATGAGATTGTAATTAATGTAAATATTCTCACGTTTAGGTAGTTTCCTTTAATTAGAATTCTTATAATTATATCCTTTTGAGTAGTTGGTGGACGATATTATATATTGTGCACATTTTCTAATTAATGAAATTGTTCAAGCCATTCATACAAATTTTCCTATTGTCCTAATGTCTTTAATATATATATATATATATATATATCCATGTTGATGACATCGTTTGAGTACTGATTTTCAATATCCGAGTTTTTATTTCTGCACTATGTGTAAACAAAATAAATGCAGTAATGACGTAGTTTGGCATTTTTTTTATAGCATTACTTCAACCAAGGCATGAGTCTATGACATTCCCATAGAGTTCCCGCTTTCCTTCCTAGTAGAAAATCTTATAATTCATCACAACGAAATTTGTAACTAAATGTAAATAATTTTTGGGCCTAAAAAGACTTGTAATCTTATTTCTTTATTAATTTTTGTTTATAATTCAGCCGGCTCCCAATATACAATAGTATGATCTTTTTATAGATTTGATCAATCTCACTTCTAAGATAAGAAAATTTGAGTATTTGAATCTCTTTATTTTGGCCGTGCATTAATATAGAACTACTAAGATTTTAAATCATAAACTTATTTATGAATCGTATTCTAATTGTACAAAAAAAAAAGCAATTCAACAAAATTTGTGAGAAATATAGATAATTAAAAAAGAGACGACGTGGAGAGAACTTTCAAGAAGTTTTATCTTACAATAAACTGAACTGAATGCTAAGATAACCGCATTCAAAATAAAAAGATAAAATTTTAAAAAGACAATTGCTGAATTAGGATTTGACCATTTCAAATCATGAACATGAAATTGGATAGGAGTACAACATTAATACACCTATAAAAGAGACCCTAATTATGTTATCCATTAATCTTTTCATATCGTTCCTCTTTTCTTTCTCCACAAACAACACCAAAAATCAGCCTTCTTGAATTTCTTCTTCGATTACTGCACTTCAATCAATGGAGCCCAACAAAGACGCAAGTACTGCTACTGTTGGCCCTGTGCATGGGAGTGAAGTGCCCTACAGCGAAAACGGATTGTTCGATCCGATTAAGTTTCTGATAAGGTATCTGTTTCTACCGTCCGATGAAGAGCTTATAGCTGACTACTTGATGAAGAAAGTGTTGGACAAGCCTCTACCTGCCAACATAGTCAAAGAACTTATCTGCATAACTACTCACCTCAGGAACTTGAAGGTACACGTCATTCTCTTTTTTCTTTAGTTTGCCGTTTGTGATTGATAAGCACTTTTGTTCTCTTATTATCAATATGCGTATGTTATATATATATATATATATATATATGAGTAAGGCTCGTGGATTATGTAAACTTTTTTTCTTAAAATCATAATGAAATTTTCACATTAAAAGTAGGGAAAGCTTCATTAAAACAATAAGGTAATAGTAATAATTTTAATTAAATTATGTTAAATACCCACTTTTTAATTTTAGTTTATTTTAATTGTTTTTTATTAGGGAAGCTTAATTTAAATTGTTATTGGAAAAGTTTTTTTAATTTTGATTAAAATACATAAAATAGTAATATATGATATTTTAAAAAATATAAAACTTTAGACTCATTTGGGAATAATTATCTTCATGTGATAATTTGCAATATATTAAGTTGATTTTGATAAAGTAATTAAGGGGGCGTCTGATAAACGTATTATATTTTGATTGTATTTGAATGAAATTTGTTTTTTGAATGTTGTATTTGATTGAAAAGTATTTGTTTTGTATTTGAATGAAATATGTGTTTGGATGAAAAATATTTTAGAGTTGAAAAGTTGATGTGATTGGTAAAAGTAGAGATAAATAATAAAGTTAAAAAGTTGATATGATTATTTTAAAAATGTTTTGAATAGTAATTGTTTTCGTAGTACTGTTGTAAAATTTGTGTTTGGTGTAAAATTGTATTATATTTGAGTAAAATTAAAATAAAATTTTTTCTCCAAACAACACCTTATAGTCTGGAGTTGTGTTAAAAAAATTATATTAGTAGAGATGTATATATATGAAAAGATGATACTTTTAGAAGAAGAGTGTGTGTGTGTGTGTATTTTATATGAAAAGAGATGTATATAAGATAAGATGATATATTGGGAAGAAATTTGTGTATGTTTTGTAGATGTTGTATATGGTGTGAGAGGTAGGAAAATTAAGAAACCACGGGGACTAAAATTAGTCACTGGAACAAACTGAAAAGTAATAAATTTAAACTGTTAGACAAAAGTGTTTAAAGTACAAAACTTCAAAAGTTATTCTCTTTTCTATACTGTATTATAGACTAGGTTTGTTTTTTCTAACTTCATTTTCGTTAAATGCTAATTTTTTTCGCTTTCTCAATAAAAGTGCCATTGACAAAATTGTATAAGTTTTTTTTTTCTAGGGCAAATCAACATAAGTTAAATAATATATATGTAAAACTTTTTCTTAAAAAAATATACATGCAGTGCGATAAAAAAAAGACAATATTCTAAATATCTAAATCTATTCTTGATTATTGGTGTACTAGTCTGAAAATTGATAAAAAAAAAAAAATGTTTACGGTAATATCATAATCAATTTTTTGTTCAAATAATCAACTGTTAGTTTTTTTTCCCTTATTTTGGAGTTCAAAAATTTGTGATTAGAATCCAAATGAAGGGGAAAAAAAAAGTCTCACCATCCAAATTTAGAAGATTAAATTAATTTTTTGATAATAAGTGTGGGTTACAAAATTAATCTCTTCGAAATATTACAAAAGTGTATTTAGTTTAGCATTTACACCCTGAATTAAGCTAAAACTGTAGACTAAAAATTAGTTAAATACACTTTCCAACGCAAAGGTATCTATAATAGGTTAAAAGTATCCGCAAACTAAATAAGTAAAAATATTTATGATAAATCCCTCTTGTATTTATCTTATAGGTAATATTGATACAGTAGATGTACGCAGAGAAGAAATTAGCTTGAATATATATAAAAAAAAAAAAACAATAAGTTTCAACCATAAGATTAATCCAATAAGTTCAAGTACATAGCGCAAACCCCATTACCACTTATATATAGTTGTCATCTAATTTGGTGAAAGAATTTGTTCCTAACAACATAGTTCTCTTGTTAAAAAACAGAGCAATATGGACCACGAAGAGAAAAAGAGATGTGTTTCTTTCCCAAAACGAAGCTCAAGTATACTAACGGAAGACTTCCTAGTCGTCAAGCTCCTGGTGGATTTTGGAGGGCTAGTACTTTCTAGAAACCCATAAGAGGTGACAATGGACGAATGATTGGACACAAGATGATGTTAGTGTACCATAAGACTGAGAAAAAACAAAAGACCGATTGGCTCATGTATGAGCATACTATTCCATCTAACTCTAAGAACGTGTTTACTTGCAAACATGTATATTAATACTGCTTTGACATGCAGTGTGCAAAACCAACAGTTTTAATAGTATTGATCTTTTTTTAAATTTTGCGGGAGGAGTACGTTTTACGCAAGGTTTATAACAAAGATAGTAAAAAAGTGCTCCAAATTAGCGCACAGCTGGAAGAGACTCATCAACACGTAGAGCTGCGAGGGCAACCAATTCATACTGATAATCTTCATCAGAAAACCTGGAGCCATAAATACCACAGATTGATCTTGATTGTTTTCAATAGAAAAACATTATCTATCAAAACATGCAGCAGCAAGATCATCAAAACTTGGAGCAACTAGTACCACACGCCAATCTTGGTTATTTTCAACAGCAAGCTCCTATTTGTCAAATCACTCAGTAGCATGATTATCAAAACCAGGACTCGTAACTTGACAATGAATTGTTCACAATCGAGGAGTATGCTCAAATGAGAATTGATGTGACAATTACGAAGTGAGTACCTGAGGATCAAAATCAAAATCAAAATCAGCTGCAGCTATCGAGTCAGGTCACTTATACAAATGTTCATGCTGAAGAAGACATAGAGGAAGAAGATTTTGAACAACGACAATGGTTTCGTAACTTTCTTTGATAACAATATGCAGAAGTTGATGACTAATGTATGGGAAGCTTTGGCTCAAGATCATGTACTCTTTTTTCTTGTTTGGACTTTTTCCCTATAGCTTTGGGCTTTTCTCCTTGCAAGGTTTTAAGGAGACATCCTTTTTATAAAGGATTAGATCTTGTAGTTAATCCATCCCATGATTTAGTTAGGATGTTCTTTTATTCTTCATTATTTTGCTTTAAGAGAAAGATTTTGTTCTTTGTAATATTCTATTAATGACACTGTAATTTGTTGATTCATTTATTTATTTTGATCCTTTCTACACCTATCCATTCCACTATTTCAAAGCGTCTGCAATCACTTTAGATTCCACTCCTTCACACGTCTTTAGTGAAAATTGGTTTTATAGAAACATGAAGCAACAGAAAAACAACTAAAGATTGGATAAAACAATACACTCCTTTCAAACTCTATAAAACGAAGCACCCATTTCCGATTATATTAAAATAAAAAATGTTGCTAATATAGGTGCATAGAGCCGAACATGCCACTGCCAGGGAATCATCAGCCAACCCTATAAATAGAAAAATAGAAGAATAAGCTGATTTTGATAAATATAGACAAAGATCGGTTTGAAAACACAGTGTATGTCTATGTTTGTAGATAAATATGTATAGCTACCTTAAAAATAAAAAAAATAAAAAAAGACACTCGTTTAACTAAAGCTTCTCGAAAATAGAGAATTAGGATCCTTAACCGAGACATAATAGAGGCCTATGTAAAGACATATGGATACATATATAAATGGAGACTAGGAATTACGGAACACTCTATTCGATGACAACATGCATTTGTTTTGTGACCAAAAAAGAACAAGTCCCCAACAGCGTAATCAGTTTTTCACTTTTCAAAGAGTGCATGAAATTATTTCAACACCATATAAAGTAACCAAAGTGGTCTTGAATCCAATATTTACCACATAACATATGATTGTAGAGGACCCAAAGAAAAGGGACAGTGGATATTTCCTGATTTATAACTATTTCAACAATAAACAGATATATCCAAATCAATCAATTCATAGTACATTCAAATGGAAAAGGAAAATTCAATAAAAATTAGGATTAATTTTCTATTTTCTTCCTATATCATATATTCCTTTCCATTTTACACCCTTTACATCTAGACTTTCAAAATCGCTCATTATGTTCATAAAACCATTCAAAAAAACTCTTCTGTCAACTTCCTTCCATTATGACTTTAATTTTTACGCTGATCTGACACATCATTAGAGGTTGGCAAAAGATATTTTAAAGCTAATTCCTAATGAACCAAAATGTATTAATTAGAAATAAATTATATTAAACATATATTCAAAATTAAAAAGAAAAGTTCATCATTATCACTCTTTCTCTCATAATCTCCCTCTCCCTCTCCCTCTCTCTCTTCTAAGCTCACCGGTTTGTTCTCTTCTAGTTCTAGTCGTTTTAAGGTTTTTATCCTCTACATCCGAGTCCTTCCAATTCGAGTTGCAATCAGGCCACAACAAATGCATTGCCAAAGGCATCAAGAGCAATTCTAAGACAGTCAGAAAATACAGTGGCGTCAAACCCACAAGATCACCATTCAGGTATAAACAAACCCGAAAAAAAAGAGAAAAACTTCACCAAGATTTGATTTTGATTGTGAAAGATGAAAATTTGGGTCTTAATTTGATCTGGGTTTTTTTTTTTTTTTTTTTTTTGTTTAGAGGTGGGGTGTGGGTGGTGGTAGGTGACTTCGTATTACGGGAATAGTTATCCCTACTATGAGAACATGGAGTCGGGGTAGTTCGCATTCATCATGGCAAAGGCTGGAGTTTTTTCGCAGCTGATCACAACCCGCAGATCAAGTTGACCAATGAATTTGATTAGAACACTGGTGTTACTGCCAAGGACTAGTCCAATATTCCTAAATGATATAGTTGTTAGGGTAGCTTTGCAAGCGAGTATAAGATAAGATGGATTGGCCGCCTGGGAAGGTCGTTGAGGGAGGGGGGGCTCGATCTTGTCAAACTCAAAAAGACAAATTGCACTCTCGATCGAGGAGGAAGAATCGTCATCAGCGACTGGGGATTTAAAGAAAAAGACAGGGACGGAGTTGAAGACTGCGACATTGAGGCCACGGTTGGTAGTAGCGGAGGAGGAAGAGGAGGAGGTTTACAATGAAGAGAGAAAGAAGGGAGAGGAGAGAGAAAAAAAACTATTTTTTTAATCAACAATTAATTTTTAATTTATTTTTATTTAAAAATAAAAAATTGTTTTTATAACCTAAATTTATATTTTAAAATATGTTTTTAATCATTAACAACATGTTATATCAGTATTTTTGTTAAATAGAAAAATAGAAGTTGATGGAAGTTTTAGAAGTTTGGGATGTAAAATAAAAATATATATATATAATCCAAAAAGAAAATATAAAATTAATAAAAAATAATAAAATAAAATAAAATAAAAATTCTAGAAGATGAATTCTTAGTGATAGCTCGAAGTGCTGAACTATAAAGCTCAGTTGTCACTCTGATCATTTGACTAAAGAATGAAATTTTAAAAGTGTGCTACATAGGGAAATATGTAGAATAGCACCTCAGCAAAAAGAATTACTATCAAAAAAAAAAAAATCCCTTAGTTTCCTCCAATTTACTAGAATGGCATAATCGATTACACAAAAATCGATAAAACGAGACCATATATGTACATCCATAACGTGCCAACAGAGCTCAATTGCTTGAGCAATTTAGCACATTAATCATCTTCTTCAATCCATTTTTTTTTTTGGTCGAAAATCGTCAATCAAGCTCCAAAACTCATAATTGTTCTATTTCTTTAAACTAATTTTTTTTAAAATCAAATAACCCACATACATTGAGAACAAAAAAAAAAAAAAAAAACTTATGATTATAGATCAATTACCTTCAAATGATTCCCTAATCTAGAAACCATTTTTTTCAATGTTGAAATTGCAAAAAATAAATAAATAAATAAAAAGAAAAAAGAAAATAATTTTAATTAAAAGGAAAATTAATAATTCCAAAACTTTTTTTAATAAACCTCTTGAATTTATAATTTTTAGCAATTCAACCCTTTTTACTTAAATCCGTGGAAATTTGAGCAATTTTTTACCCATAACTTGCACATTATAGTCTAAAAGGAGTGTTGTTGTTCATTTTTGCTTATTTTTGAAACAATTTCCTTTGAAGTCTTTAATCTAATTCAATAATATTCAAATTTAAACCTAAACTTTAAAGGAAATTTGGATTCAAATTAAGCAAAAAAGATCACTAATATCCCTATTAGCCTATAATATATGTAAGTTTGGTGCAAAAAAGCTATCATAATTTTAATTAATTAAAGCCAAAAAAAAATACTTAACTGTCAAAATTTATGTTCAAAGGGTTAATCAGAAAAAAGGTTTAGGAACTAAATTGTCAAATTTAAAAAGTTTAAAAACCTTTCATACGAGGCTATCTTTTATCAATACCCCTGAAATTTTTGAATTTGGAAATTTAGTTTCTAAATTTGTTTTCCTAACGTTCAACCCTTGAACTTATGATTTTTGACAACTTAACCCTTTTTTTTTTTCCAAATCCATTAAAACTTGCACAGTCTTTTTGCATATGATTTGCATATTATAGCTCAAGAAAGACATTAGTGATCATTTTTACTTAATTTGAATAAAAATTCTTTTTAAAATTAAGGTTCATGTTAGAATTAAAATTGAACTATAAGTTCATTTTTTTAATGGAATTTTTATTAAAATTAAGTAAAAATTATCATCAATGCCTTTTTTTGAGCTCTAATATGTAAGTTGTGTGCCAAAAAAATAGTCCAAATTTTAACGAATTTGAGTAAAATGACCAAATTGACAAAAATTACAAGATCAGGGGATTGATTATTGAGAAAATACAAGAGTTTAGTAAGTAAATTATTAAATGGATTATTTGTATAAGTAGCCCATGAACTTAGATATCTACTTAAATTAGTCCTTATTTGTTCGATACTGATCATTGTGTCTCTGATTATATAAAAAATACTTAAAATACCCCTTTCATGTATATCTATTTATTGATTTTATTAGAAATTTTAGTCTCATGAAAAGTTAATAAAGGAATTATTTTTATAAATAGCTCATGGATTATAGACTTTTATTCAAATTGACCTCTATTTCTTCAAAATCGTTCAAAATGCACCTCTATATATAGAAAATTATTCAAAATACCCCTTCTATTTCTAATTTAACGAAAGGGACATTTAGTTTTTCAATTAATATTATTTTTAAAAATTAACAATAATATATTTCAAAAATATTAAAATATTTCATACATTAATTATTATATTTTCGATTCCTTGATTATTAAACTGTATAGTCTTTCATATTAATTTGTTGTATTATAATTATAATTTCAATTGCAATACACTCTTTAATATCGATTATTTGTTAACCAAAATAATAAAGTACATTATAAATTTTTTATTTATTGTTAATGAATTTTTTAAAATATTCTTAGTAAAATTATATTTGTCATTACCATTTCTTTTCTTTTTTTTTTATTTGTCCTATTAAAAACACTACATTAATTAAATAATTCTTTTTTCGTTTTTATTATGCTTTAATTTAATATGAAACTTCAAAATTCACAAGTTTACTATTTATAATCTTTTTGAGATTTTATAAAATATTTTAATTAATTAATTAAATTATAATTTTTAATAACTTTAATATTCAATATTTTAGATATTAATTATTAAACAATCTATTTTTAAATTTTCTAATAATCATTTAACAAAATTTGTGAGAAATATTGAAAATTAAAAAAGACACGACGTGGAGAGAACTTTCAAGAAGTTTTATCCTACAATAAATTGAACTGAATGCCAAGTTAAACACATTCAAAATAAAAAGATAAAATTTTAATAGGACAATTGCTAAATTAGGAGTTGACCATTTCAAATTATAATATGAAATCAAATAGGAATACAACATTAATACTTGTATAAAACGAACCCTAACTATGTTATCCATTAATCTTTTCATATCGTTCCACCGTTTTTTCTCCACAAACAACATCAAAAATCAGCCTTCTTGAATTTCTTCTTCGTTTACTTCAATCAATGGAGCCCAACAAAGAAACAACTGTTGTGCCTGTGCATGGGAGTGAAGTACCCTACGGCGAAAACGGATGGCCCGATCGGATGAAGTTTCCGATAGGGTATCGGTTTCTACCGTCTGATGAAGAGCTTATAACGGACTACCTGATGAAGAAAGTGTTGGACCAGCCTCTACCTGCCAACATAGTCAAAGAACTTGATCTGTATAACTACTCACCTCAGGAACTTGAAGGTATACATCATTCTCTTTTTTCGTTGGTTTGCCGTTTGTGTTTGATAAGCACTTTTGTTCTCTTATTATCAATTTGCAAATGTTATATATATATATATATATTTATATATATATATATGAGTAGGGCTCGTGTCTTAAAAATCATAATAAAATTTTCACATTAAAAGTAGGGAAAGCACCATTAAATCAATAAATTAACAGTAATAATTTTTATTAAATTATGTCAAACACCCCTTTTTAATTTTAGGTTTTTTTTAGGGATGCTTAATTTGAATTGTTATCGGAAAAGTATATTCAATTTTGGTCAAAACACATAAAATATTAATTTAAGATATTTTAAAAAATATAAATCTTTAGACTTATTTGAGAATAATTATTTTCATGTGATAATTTGAAATATATATTAATTTAATTTTGATAAGGTAATTAACATTTTGGAGTTATGTTAAAAGATATATTAGTGGAGATGTTTATATATAAAAAGAGGATACTCGTAAAAGAAGTATATGTGTATGCATATGTATATGTATATATATATATATTATATACGAATAGAGATGTATATAACATAAGATGATATATGTGGAAGAAATTCGTGTACGTTTTGTAGATGTTGTATAAGGTGTGAGAGGTAAGAAATTTAAGAAACCACGTGGACTAAAATTAATCACTGGAACAAATTGAAAAGAAATAAATTTAAACCACTAAATTAAAGTGTTTAAAGCCCAAAATTTCAAAAGTTGTTCTCCTTTCTCTACTGTATTATAGACAAGGTTTTAAGTTTTCCGACTTTATTTTCGTTAAATTCTATTTTTTCTCTTTTTTGGTAAACTTTTTTTTTCCCTCTTTTTAGGCCAAATCAATATAAGTTAAATAGTTTATATGTAAAACTTTTTTCTTAAAAAAATGTACATTCAGTGCGATGTAACAATAAATAAATTTTAAATATTTAAATCTATTCTTGATTATAGGTGTATTAGTCTGAAAATTGATTAAAATAAGTTTGTTTATGGTAATATCATAATTAATTGTTTGTTCAAATAATCAACTGTTATTTCCCCCCTCATTTTGGAGTTTAAAAATTTGTGATGAGAATCCAAATGAAGGGGGAAAAAAAGGTCTCGCCATCCAAATTTAGAAGACTAAATTAATATTTTTGATAATATGTGTGGTTTACAAAATTAATCTTTTCAAAATATCAAAAATTGTATTTAGTTTGGTATTTGCGGATTGAACTAAGCTAAAACTGTAAATTAAAAATTAGTTAGATTCACTTTCTAACATAAAGGTATCTATAATAGGTTAAAGGTATCTAAACTAAATAAGTAAAGTTATTTGATATAAATCCCTCTTGTATTTATCTTATAGATAATATATATATGTATAGTAGATGTACAAGGTAGAGAAGAAATTAGCTAAAACCGAATTGGTGTGAGGTGTGAGAAGCTGAAATAAGCCAAGTGAAAAAACAGTAAATTTCAATGTTAGACTTAAAAGCTCCAAGTACATGGTGCAAACCCCATTACCACTTATAGATATATATGATATAGTTGTCATCTAATTCCGTGAAAGAATTTGTTACTAACAACATGGTTCTCTTGTTAAAAACAGTGCAATATGGGGTACGAAGAGAAAAAGAGATGTATTTTTTTACCAGAACAAAGCTCAAGTATACTAACGGAAGTCGTCCTAGTCGTCAAGCTCCTAGTGGATTTTGGAGGGCTAATACTTCCCGAAATCCCATAAGAGGTCACAACGGACAAATGATTGGGCACAAGTTGATGTTAGTGTACCATAAGACCGACAAAAAACAAAAGACTGACTGGCTCATGTATGAGTATACTATTACATCTAACTCTAAGAAGGTATTTACTTGCATACATGTACGTTAATACAGCTTTGACATACAATGTGCAAAACCAACAGATTTAATAGTAATGATCTTTTTTTTTTTTTTAATTTCACAGGAGGAGTACGTTTTATGCAAGATATATAACAAAGGTAGTAAACAAGTGCTCCAAATTAGCGCACAACTGGAGGAGACTCGTCAAAACCTAGAGCTGCGAGTGCAACCAATTCACGCTGCTAATCTTCATCAGAAAAACCTGGAGCCACAAATACCACAGATTGATCCTAATTGTCTTCAATATCAAAATATTATATATCAAAACGTGCAGCTGCAAAATCATCAAAACATGGAGCAACTAGTACCACGAGTCAATTTTTATTGTCTGCAACAGCAAGATCATGCTTGTCAAATCACTCAAAACCAAGATTATCAAAACCAGGACTTGCAACTTGATAATGAATTGTTCACAATCAAGGAGTATGCTGAAATGGGAATTGATTTGACAATAACGGAGTGTATACCTGAGGATCAAAATCAAAATCAGCTGTAGCTACCGAGTTAGTCCACTTATACAACTATTCGTGTTGAAGAAGACATAGAGCAAAAAGATTTTGAATAACGACAGTGGTTTCGTAACTTTCTTTGATAGTAATATGTGGAAGTTGATGACTATTGTATGGGAAGTTTCGGCTCAAGATCATGCACTCTTTTTCCTTGCTTGGACTTTTTCCCTATAGCTTCAGGGTTTTTTCCTTGTAAGGTTTTAACGAGGCATCCTTTTCATAAAGGATTAGATCTTGTGGTTAATCCATCCCATGATTTAGTTATGATGTATTTTCATTCTTCATTCTTTTGCTTTGAGAGAAAGATTTTGTTCTTCCTAATATTCTATTAATGACACTATAATTTGTTTATTTATTCATTTATTTTGATCCTTTTCACACCTATCCATTCCACTATTTCAAAGAGTCCACAATCACTTTAAATTCCACTCCCTTGTAGGTCTTTAGTGAAATTTGATTTTGCAAAACATGAAGCAACAAAAAAATAGCTACAGATTATGTAAAACAACATACTTCTTTCAAATTTTATAAAACCAAGCACCTATTTCAAATTATATTAAAATAAAACAGGTCGCTAATAAAGGTGCATAGCGCCAAACGTGCCACTACCAGGGAATCATCAGCCAACTCTATAACTAGAAAAATAGAAGAATAAGCTGATTTAGATAAATATAGACAAAGATCGATTTGAAAACAAAGTGTGTGTCTATGTTTGTAGATAAATATGTATAGCTACCTTAAAAAATAATAATAAAAGAAAGACACTCGTTTAACTAAAGCTTATCAAAAATAGAGAATTAGGATCCTTAGCCGAGACATAATAGAGGCCTACTAAAGACATATACGTACATATATAAATAGAGACTCGAAATTACAACACACCCTATTCCATGACAACATGCATTTGATTTTTGAACAAAAAAGAACCAGTCCCTAACAGTGTAATCAGTTTTTCACTTTTTCAAAGAGTGCATGAAATTATTTCAATACCATATAAAGTAACCAAAGTGATCTTGAATCCAATATTTACCACATAACATATGATTGTAGAGGACCCAAAGGAGAGGATAGTGGATATTTCCTGATTTATAACTATTTTAAGTAAACAGATTTATCCAAATCAATCAATTCATAGTACATTCAAATAGAAAAGGAAAATTCAATAAAAATTAGGATTAATTTTCCATTTTCTTCTTATACTATATACTCCTTTTCACTTTTACTTTTAAAATGGTTCATTATGCTCATAAAATCATTCAAAAAAACTCCTTCTGTCAATTTCTGTCACGACTTTAATTCTTATGCTGACTTGACATGTTAGAGGCTAGTAAAAGACATTTTAAAGCTAATTCCTAATGAACCAAAATGTATTAATTAGAAATAAATTATATTAAACATATGTTCAAAATTAAAAATAAAAGTTCATCATTATCACTCTTTCTCTCATAATCTCCATCTTCCTCTCTCTTCCCTTTCTCTCCTCTAAGCTCACCCATTTGTTCTCTTCTTGTTCTTGTCGTTGTAAGGTTTTTATCCTCTACATCTGAGTCCTTCCAATTCGAGTTGCAATCGGGCCACAACAAATGCATCGCCAAAGACATCAACAGCAATTTTAAGACGGTCAGAAAGTACAGTAGTGTCAAACCCACAAGATCACCATTCGGGTATGAACAAATCCAAAAAAAATGAGAAAATTTTCATTTAGGCTTGATTTTGATTGTGAAAGATGAAAAATTGGGTCTTGATTTGATCTAGATTTTGTTTTGTTTTGTTCTTTTCTTTTTGGAGGAGGGGGGGTAGGGGTGGTGGCAGGTGACTTCATATTATGGGAATAGCTATCATTACTACGAGAACATGGAGTTGGGGCAGTTCCCGTTCATCATGGCAGAGGCCGGAGTTTTTTTGCAACTGATCACAACCCGCAGATCAAGTTGACCAATGAATTTGATTAGAACACTGGTGTTACTACCAAGGACTGGTCCAATATTCCTAAATGATAGAGTTGTTATGGTAGCTCTGCAAGCGGGTATAAGATAAGAGGGATTGGCTGCCTTGAAAGGTCGTTGAAGGAGGGAGGGCTCGATCTCGTCAAACTCTGAAAAACAAATCGCGCTCTCGATCGGGGAGGAAGAATCGTCATCAGCTACTGGGGATTTAAAGAAAAAGACAGGGAGGGAGGTGAAGACGGCGACATTGAGGCCACGGTTGGTAGTAGCAGAGGAGGAGGTTTACAGTAGAGAGAGAAAGAGAGGAGAGAAGAGAGAAGAGAGAAAAAAACAATTATTTTTTCAATCAACAATTAATTTTTAATTTTTTTATTTAAAAGTAAAAAATTGTTTTTATAACCTGAATTTATATTTTAAAATGTGCTTTTAATCATTAACGGTATGTCATATCAATATTTTCATTAAACAGAAAAACAGAAGTTGACGGAATTAACTATGATTTTAGAAGTTTGGGGTGTAAAATAAAAAAAGATATATAATCGAAAAAGAAAAAATAAAATTAATAAACAATAATAAAGTAAATAAAAATAAAAATTCTAGAAGAGGAATTCTTAGTGGCTGCTCGAAGTGCTGAACTTTAAGCTCAGTTGTCACTCTGGTCATTTGACTAAAGAATGAAATTTTAAGAGTGTGCTACATAGGGAAATATGCAGAATAGCACCTCAGCAAAGAGAATTACAAAAAAAAATCCCTTATTTTCCTCCAATTTACTAGAATGGCATAATCGATTACACAAAAATCCATAAAACTAGACCATATATGTACAGCCATAACGTGCCAACAGAGCTCAATTGCTTAAGCAATTTAGCACATTAATCATCTTCTTTAATCCATGATTTTTTTTTTTTGATTGAAAATCGTCAATCAAGCTCAAAAACCCATAATTGTTCTATTTCTTTAAACTAATATTTTTTTTAAAATCAAATAACCCACATACTGCATTGAGAACAAAAAAAAAACTTATGATTATAGATCAATTACTTTCAAATGATTTCCTAATCTAGAAATCATTGTTCTTCAATGTTGAAATTGCAAAAAAATAAATAAATAAATAAATAAATAATAAAATGAAAAAAGAAAATAATTTTAATTAAAAGGAAATTAATAGTTCCAAAACTTTTTTTAATAAACCCCTTGAATTTATAATTTTTAGCAATTCAACCCTTTTTACTTAAATTTGTTAAAATTTGAGCAATTCTTTACACATAACTTGCACATTATAGTCCAAAAAGAGTGTTGTTGTTCATTTTTGCTTATTTTTGAAACAAATTCCTTTGAAGTCTTTAACCTAATTCAATAATATTCAAATTAAACCTAAACTTTAAAGGAAATTTGGATTCAAATTAAGCAAAAAAGATCACTAATATCCCTATTAGCCTATAATATATGTAAGTTTTGTGCAAAAAAGCTATCATAATTTTAATTAATTAAAGCCAAAAAAAAAATACTTAACTGTCAAAATTTATGTTCAAAGGGTTTATCAGAAAAAAGGCTTAGGAACTAAATTGTCAAATTTAAAAAGTTCAAAACCTTTCATACGAGGCTATCTTTTATCAATGCCCCTGAAATTTTTGAATTTGGAAATTTAGGTAGCGTTTGGTATTGTTTTTGAAATCTGTTGAGATTTCAAAAATGGTGAATTTGAGATCGTTTTGAAAACTGATCTGAGATCGTTTCTGAAACTGTGTTTGGTTATATTTTTTGAGTGTATGTTTTTAAAAAACAATTCTGAAACTGTGTTTGGTTATATTTTTGAAAACCAGTCATTGCATAGTAAGTCAATGAAAATATATTTATATTTAATTTATAAAAATTATTATAAATACAAAAAATTAAAAAATAATAAAAAATTTTAATTAAAAATTAATATCAATAATATTAAATAATTTATAATATCAATTAAAACATAATTAATCATTATATTTAGTTACAAGTATATTACAAATTAATTTTTAGCTGTAGAAGTAAAATTTATCTAAAAAATTGCCAATTCTATATACCATAACAATTATGATACATATTGTTCCCACATTGCTTGTGCTATTTGATCTCTGAATTGGCTCATACGTTCTCGGTCTCTATTAGTGGAACCAACATCAGAAGACGGTGCAGATTCACTGTTATTTGTACGTTGTCGATTTCCTCTTCGTCTCTCAATATCTTCTACAGGCTCGTCAACGCTATAGTCTCTAAATAAATTATCATTTGCATCATACATCTTAATACAATTATGAATAACGCAACATGCAATTACTATCTGGGCTTGCTTATGTAAAGAAAAGTTGGACATATTCTTCAAAATACCAAATCGTGCTTTGAGAACACCAAAACACCTCTCGATGCAATTGCGTAATGACGAATGCCTGTAATTAAATAGTTCAATTGGTCCAGTTGGTTGTCCATTGTTTCTAAATTCGGATAAATGGTACCTTTCACCCCGGTACGGTGCAAGAAATCCCGGCATGTTACTGTATCCAGAATCAACAACATAATATTTAGGCCATGGTGGCCTAAAAAATTGGTTAGCTGGATCTTGTAATGCATGCAGTAATACTCTAGAGTCTGCAGCTGAACCTTCCCATCCACTATAAACATAGGTAATTATCATATCAAAACTGCATGCTACCATTATATTCTGAGTACAAGTGTGTCGTCTTCCCCGATAAACTCTCTGTGCGGTCGCAGGGACAATAGCCATCACATGTGTGCCGTCAATAGCTCCGATACAGTCCTGACACAAACAATGAACCCCAAAAGATTTTAAACCATATTATAAAAGTACTAACCACCTATTTCAAACTTAAAAAATAATACAAATTTTACCTTAAACCACGGCCAATACTTATCACTATTTTGAATCTCCAAAGACACAGTGTTTGGGTTTGGTTGGCGGATAAAATCTGGGGCCAACGCACAAATTGCTGTAAGAACATTATCAAAATGTCGACTAACTGTTTCTCCAGAATGACAAAATCTGTCTTGTATGACTCTGTTACGGTCAGAATGACCAATGATCTTCAAGAACATCATCAACCGTTCTTCCACTGATAGTCGACTTCTAGGTAATAATTGACGTTCTTCAAGTAGCCGAGCTAATGCCAAAAAAGGTTCTTTATACATACGAAACAATTCATAGAATACGCCAGCATGGCCTTCCAGCATATTTAAAACATATTGTCGTCCTGTTAGTTCATTATTATGCCGAGGTTGCCTAGTAATAGTTGGTACAAGATCTAGTAATAATTGTAAGATCTCGTCCTCGTCGTCAGATGACTCAAGTGAGTCGAAAAAAACCAACTCCTCATCAGTATCTGAACCACTTGATCCCATAATAACCTACATAAAAAAATCAACTGAATTTATACCTATTTGCCACCAATAATAATAACACAATAGAATAAATCTCTTATAATAAATATAACTCAACAAGCTAGTCATTAAATAATAATTCAATAAAATGAAATTGTGAAAGTCAACATCATAAACTAATCAAACTCAACAAAGTAGACACTACATAAAAGTTCAACATACTTTAATCCCGAAAGTGAACAACATATAAAGAAGTCTAACTTAATAAATCAGTCACGAAATAATAGTTCAACAAACTGAAAGAGTTTTGACCAACTGGAATGAGTCTAATAAGCTAAAAACATTCATTAACAAATAACTACTTCGCTAAGCTGAGGATGAAACCACGACGACGCTCGGGTTTAAGCTTCACAAATGTCCCCCTGAAGTCCTTGTCTTTTGTCAACGTCTTAATTGCCGTCCCATATGTTATGTCATCCAAGTCTTCTATTGCATCCAACAACTCAATACAAATGTCAATACTATGAGGATCTTCAGTTGAGGTCTCAGCTGGACTTGTGTCCCCAAGACGTGCTCGCTTTGCAGCTAGATATTGCTGCAAGTCATTAGTGCGTTGCACTGACGCCTCACTTCGCAAACTCACAGACTTTGCCAACAGCTCCACTGCTGACTCCAATGCAGTTTTTTTCTTGTTCTTGGAACGGCTACTGCTGCCCTCAGCATTTCCCAAATGGTTGTTGTCTCTCTGGAGTTCGTGCGACTCATCCGTACCCTCGTGTACTGCTTCGACATTCACTGAAGGTGGTGGTGCTGTACATGGCACATTAGCTGCTGTTTGCGGACCTATGGCATTACGGCCTGTTGCAATAGTCCCAGCAAAGATCTCCTTTAAGAGGGAAAAGTGTAGTAAACCCTTCTTCTGGTATTTTTTAGCCTTTGGGTTTTGCTGCATAATGAACAAATATTTAGATAAGCCAATAAATTAGCTTCTGCAAAAAAATTCTGAATTCCATTTAGAAAAAGGTACATTACTTGTAAATAGGAATCCCAAACTTCATCTGAGGCTGTGACTGTATTTGCATTAGGATCCCATCCAAATCCAGTAGTTTCAATCAAGCTTTCGAACTCTCTTGTGCTACGTCTAAGCCTATTCCACTTAGTTTTAAGTTGTGTCACTGTAAGTCGCTTATTAAACTTACTATGTATGTCATTGGAAATTTTCATCCACGTTTTTTTGTCTAAAGTAGAGGTTTGAAGTCCTTTTTTTGCCTCCTCATATAGCGACTCGATAAAGAAAGATTCCAAATTTTCTCCCCATGTGGCATGATCCTCAGTAGTAGAATCGTCATTGACGTCCATTATCTTAATATTACTGTTGCACACATTTTAAGATGACAGATTTACATATTACGGATCAATCATCACTAGTAATGTAACAAAAATTAATAATAGCAATCTTCATGTAACATTCAGAAACAATTTACGCTATGTATTAAATAATTACGACATATTAATCATGTTTGACCGTCATATATGTAGTTAAATTCATATCGGCTTTATTCCTAACGCCAACCATATTATAAAAACAAAAAAGGTTAAACAACTAAATCACTTATGTCTTTAGCATAAACCATGTGAATCCGCCAAGCTAGAAAAACGTCTCTCTCTCTCTCTCTCTCTTCATATCATTCTCTTTCCAAACGTGACAATGTCCCTCCACCACAGACTATAAAATTTACTCCAACGACATCATTGTACCACTGCTAAATCTCTTCTCTTTTTCTTTTCATTTTTTTTTTCCGAACATGGGTTTGAGGCTCGGAGCTCTGTTCCCTCTGTTTCTCCAAGCTTTGTTCTTTTTTGTACAAGAAACAAGAGCAGAGCATGTGCTCTACAACGTGAGCGGGTTGAGAGGGAAGAGGCAAGTGAGTGGGTGTAATTTGTTCCAAGGAAAATGGGTTTTCCACCCTTCTTATCCTTTCAATGATTCCTCAAGCTGTCCATTTATAGATCCCGAGTTTGATTGCCAAAAACATGACAGACCCAATACTCAATACCTCAAGTACGATTGGAAACCCGAATCTTGTGACCTCCCCAGGTACCATATATATATATATACACACAAGCCCAAATAGTTAATGGATAATTTGACATTCATTCATTCAATGTCTCATTTGTTGCATAATCAGAAATAAAATCCTAATAGACAAATGGATGAAAAATATACAAAATAAAGCAAAGGACCTGTTTGGACCGAGACAAGCAAATTAAACCGAGACAAGCCTATCATCAAACAGGCAGCAAGAGCCACAAATTCTCTCAACCATATATTTCACAATCTATGCATATTGAACCGAGACAAGCAAATTAAACACAAACCAAATTGAAATCACAAACCACAGCTCTGTTATTATGCCACAAAAACACAAATCACAGCTTCCAAATTGAAAGCACAGGTCGGTAATTAAACAAAAAAAACACAAACCACAGCTCGGTTTTCATCCACGTTTTAACACAAATCACAGCTTCTAAATTGAAATCACAGGTCGGTTATTATGCCAAGGACACTACCAAATTGAAATCAACAAACACAAATGGCAACGGTGCAAGAAATTCACAAACCAAGCCGTGCACAGGGACCGAGCAATGTCAACCAAATCAAAAACGGCAATGGCTACCACAGATGTTTGAAAACGTCAATGTTAACCAAAATTGACACAGAGCAGTCCCAATTCTAATTAGCTCATCGACTCAACAATTGAAACAAAGCCGATTACCTCATCGACTTGAAATTGCAAAAAAATTCCCAAATTCTAGGGCAAACGATTATCAACCCCCCAAATCTTTAACCCGGCCGCCAGTCCAAATAACAAAAACCAAACATGGGAGAGAGTCCGAGATGAGAACCTTACCTCCGGTGAAGCAGATGCTCGGTCGTAGGAAGTTTTGAACCCGATTGTGAGAGCCGGCAGAATACCAAATCAGATGGCGATGAACGACACCAACCAGGGTCGAATGAGCCGACAGACCTTGGGCGACGCCGATGAACTACCCCAGGGGAGGAGAGACAAACCAGACGCCAATGAAGTAGCTTCGGCCGTGGGCGATGAACGACAGACAAAGAGAGTGGTGAGGCGAGACGAGGGTCGGCGAGGTGAGCTCACGGCTGAGGCAAAATGAGGTCGAAAACAAGAACGAGCTTCGGGGTGAGCTCACGACGGCGATGAACTTGCTTCGGCTGCCGGCGATGAATGACAGAGCTGGAGGCGAGAGGAGGCGAGAGGAGATGAGCTCACGGGGAATGCTTCGAAAACGACCGAAAACGAATGAAAACGATTAAAATTCGTTTTCATTCGTTTATGTAAAAACCGAGAATAATAAAAACAGATTTCGAAATCTGTTTTCAGAATCATGCTTAACCAAACGTGAATTTTAAGCGGTTTTGAAAACGATTCCCTAGGGAATCGTGAAACACGTTCCGAAAACGTTACCAAACACGCTCTTAGTCTCTAAATTTGTTTTCCTAACGTTCAACCCTTGAACTTATGATTTTTGACAACTTAATCCTTTTTTTTTTTTTCCAAATCCATTAAAACTTGCACAGTTTTTTTGCATATGATTTGCATATTATAACTCAAGAAAGACATTAGTGATCATTTTTGCTTAATTTGAATAAAACCTCTTTTTAAAATTTAGGTTCATGTTAGAATTAAAATTGAACTATAAGTTCTTTTTTTTTTATGGAACTTTTATTAAAATTAAGTAAAAATAATCATCAATGCCTTTTTTTGAGCTCTAATATGTAAGTTGTGTGCCAAAAAAAAAAGTCCAAATTTTAACGAATTTGAGCAAAAGGACCAAATTGACAAAAATTACAAGATCAGGGGATTGATTATTGGGAAAATACAAGAGTTTAGTAAGTAAATTATTAAATGGATTATTTGTATAAGTAGCCCACGAACTTAGATATCTATTTAAATTAGTCCTTATTTGTTCGATACTGATCATTGTATCTCTGAATATATAAAAAATTACTTAAAATACTCCTTTTATGTACATCTATTTATTGATTTTATTAGAAATTTTAGTCTCATGAAAAGTTAATAGGGGAATTATTTTTATAAATAACTCAAGGATTATAGACTTTTATTCAAGTTGACCTCTATTTCTTCAAAATCGTTCAAAATGCACCTCTATATATAGAAAATTATTCAAAATACCCCTGCTATTTCTAATTTCACGAAAGGGACATTTAGTGTTTCAATTAATATTATTTTTCAAAAATTAACAATAATATATTTCAAAAATATTAAAATATTTCATACATTAATTATTATATTTTCGATTCCTTGATTATTAAATTATATAGTCTTTCATATTAATTTGTTGTATTATAATTATAATTTCAATTGCAATACACTCTTTAATATCGATTATTTTTTAACTACAACAATAAAGTACATTATAAATTTTTTATTTATTGTTAATGAATTTTTTAAAATATTCTTAGTAAAATTATATTTGTCATTACCATTTCTTTTCTTTTTTTTTATCTGTCTTATTAAAAACACTACATTAATTAAATAATTTTTTTTCGTTTTTATTATGCTTTAATTTAACATGAAACTTCAAAATTCACAAGTTTACGATTTATAATCTTTTTGATATTTTATAAAATATTTTAATTAGTTAATTAAATTATAATTTTTAATAACTTTAATATTCAATATTTTAGATATTAATTATTAAACAAGCTATTTTTAAATTTTCTAATAATCATTTAACAAAATTTGTGAGAAATATTGAAAATTAAAAAAGACACGACGTGGAGAGAACTTTCAAGAAGTTTTATCCTACAATAAATTGAACTGAATGCCAAGTTAAACACATTCAAAATAAAAAGATAAAATTTTAATAGGACAATTGCTAAATTAGGAGTTGACCATTTCAAATTATAATATGAAATCAAATAGGAATACAACATTAATACTTGTATAAAACGAACCCTAACTATGTTATCCATTAATCTTTTCATATCGTTCCTCTTTTTTTTCTCCACAAACAACATCAAAAATCAGCCTTCTTGAATTTCTTCTTCGTTTACTTCAGTCAATGGAGCCCAACAAAGAAACGACTGTTGTGCCTGTGCATGGGAGTGAAGTTCCCTACGGGGAAAACGGATGGCCCGATCGGATGAAGTTTCCGATAGGGTATCGGTTTCTACCGTCTGATGAAGAGCTTATAACGGACTACCTGATGAAGAAAGTGTTGGACCAGCCTCTACCTGCCAACATAGTCAAAGAACTTGATCTGTATAACTACTCACCTCAGGAACTTGAAGGTATACATCATTCTCTTTTTTCTTTGGTTTGCCGTTTGTGATTGATAAGCACTTTTGTTCTCTTATTATCAATTTGCAAATGTTATATATATATATATATATTTATTTATATATATATATATATGAGTATGGCTCGGGTCTTAAAAATCATAATAAAATTTTCACATTAAAAGTAGGGAAAGCTTCATTAAAACAATAAATTAATTGTAATAATTTTTATTAAATTATGTCAAACACCCACTTTTTAATTTTATTTTTTTTAGGGAAGCTTAATTTGAATTGTTATCGAAAAAGTTTCTTTAATTTTGATCAAAACACATAAAATATTAACTTAAGATATTTTAAAAAAATATAAATCTTTAGACTTATTTGAGAATAATTATTTTCATGTGATAATTTGAAATATATATTAATTTAATTTTGATAAGGTAATTAACATTTCGGAGTTGTGTTAAAAGATATATTAGTGGAGATGTTTATATATAAAAAGATGATACTCTTAAAAGAAGTATATGTGTATGCATATGTATATGTATATGTGTATATATATATATTATATATGAATAGAAATCTATATAAGATAAGATGATATATGTGGAAGAAATTTGTGTATGTTTTGTCGATGTTGCATAAGGTGTGAGAGGTAAGAAATTTAAGAAACCACGTGGACTAAAATTAATCACTGGAACAAATTGAAAAGCAATAAATTTAAACCATTAACTTAAAGTGTTTAATGCGCAAAATTTCCAAAGTTATTCTCCTTTCTATACTGTATTATAGACAAGGTTTTAAGTTTTCCAACTTTATTTTCGTTAAATGCTATTTTTTCTCTCTTTTGGGAAACTTTTTTTTCCCCTCTTTTTAGGCCAAATCAATATAAGTTAAATAGTATATATGTAAAACTTTTTTCTTAAAAAAAATGAACATCCAGTGCGATGTAACAATAAATAAATTTTAAATATTTAAATCTATTCTTAATTATAGGTGTATTAGTCTGCAAATTGATTAAAATAAGTTTGTTTAGGGTAATATCATAATTAATTGTTTGTTCAAATAATCAACTGTTATTTCCCCCCTCATTTTGGAGTTTAAAAATTTGTGATGAGAATCCATATGAAGGGGGGGAAAAAAGGTCTCGCCATCCAAATTTAGAAGACTAAATTAATATTTTTGATAATATGTGTGGATTACAAAACTAATCTTTTCAAAATATTACAAATTGTATTTAGTTTGGTATTTGCGGATTGAACTAAGCTAAAACTGTAAATTAAAAATTAGTTAGATTCACTTTCTAACATAAAGGTATCTATAATAGGTTAAAGGTATCTAAACTAAATAAGTAAAGTTATTTGACATAAGTCCCTCTTGTATTTATCTTATAGATAATATATATATATATAGTAGATGTACAATGTAGAGAAGAAATTAGCTAAAACCGAATTGGTGTGAGGTGTGAGAAGTTGAAATAAGCCAAGTGAAAAAACGTAAATTTCAATGTTAGACTTAAAAGTTCCAAGCACAAAGTGCAAACCCCATTACCACTTATAGATATATATGATATAGTTGTCATCTAATTCCGTGAAAGAATTTGTTACTAACAACATGGTTCTCTTGTTAAAAACAGTGCAATATGGGGCACGAAGAGAAAAAGAGATGTATTTTTTTACCAGAACAAAGCTCAAGTATACTAACGGAAGTCGTCCTAGTCGTCAAGCTCCTAGTGGATTTTGGAGGGCTAGTACTTCCCGAAATCCCATAAGAGGTCACAACGGACAAATGATTGGGCACAAGTTGATGTTAGTGTACCATAAGACTGACAAAAAACAAAAGACAAACTGGCTCATGTATGAGTATACTATTCCATCTAACTCTAAGAAGGTATTTACTTGCATACATGTACATTAATACAGCTTTGACATACAATGTGCAAAACCAACAGATTTAATAGTAATCATCCTTTTTTTTTTTTTAATTTCACAGGAGGAGTACGTTTTATGCAAGATATATAACAAAGGCAGTAAACAAGTGCTCCAAATTAGCACACAACTAGAGGAGACTCGTCAAAACCTAGAGCTGCAAGTGCAACCAATTCACGCTGCTAATCTTCATCAGAAAAACCTGGAGCCACAAATACCACAGATTGATCCTAATTGTCTTCAATATCAAAATGTTATATATCAAAACATGCAGCTACAAAATCATCAAAACATGGAGCAACTAGTACTTACGAGTCAATTTTTATTGTCTGCAACAGCAAGATCATGCTTGTCAAATCACTCAAAACCAAGATTATCAAAACCAGGACTTGCAACTTGATAATGAATTGTTCACAATCAAGGAGTATGCTGAAATGGGAATTGATTTGACAATAACGGAGAGTGTACCTGAGGATCAAAATCAAAATCAGCTGTAGCTACCGAGTCAGTCCACTTATACAACTATTCGTGTTGAAGAAGACATAGAGCAAGAAGATTTTAAATAACGACAGTGGTTTCGTAACTTTCTTTGATAGTAATATGCTGAAGTTGATGACTAATGTATGGGAAGTTTCAGCTCAAGATAATGCACTCTTTTTCCTTGCTTGGACTTTTTCCCTATAGCTTCAGGGTTTTTTCCTTGTAAGGTTTTAACGAGGCATTCTTTTCATAAAGGATTAGATCTTGTGGTTAATCCATCCCATGATTTAGTTATGATGTATTTTCATTCTTCATTCTTTTGCTTTGAGAGAAAGATTTTGTTCTTCCTAATATTATATTAACGACACTGTAATTTGTTTATTTATTCATTTATTTTGATCCTTTCCACACCTATCCATTCCACTATTTCAAAGAGTCCGTAATCACTTTAAGTTCCACTCCCTTGTACGTCTTTAGTGAAATTTGGTTTTACAGAAACATGAAGCAACAAAAAAACAGCTATAGATTGTGTAAAACAACATACTTCTTTCAAATTTTATAAAACCAAGCACCTATTTCAAATTATATTAAAATAAAACAGGTTGCTAATACAGGTGCATAGCGTCGAACATGCCACTACCAGGGAATCATCAACCAACTCTATAACTAGAAAAATAGAAGAATAAGCTGATTTAGATAAATATAGACAAAGATCGATTTGAAAACACAGTGTGTGTATATGTTTGTAGATAAATATGTATAGCTACCTTAAAAAAATAATAATAAAAGAAAGACACTCGTTTAACTAAAGCTTCTCAAAAATAGAGAATTAGGATCCTTAGCCGAGACATAATAGAGGCCTACATAGAGACATATACATACATATATAAATGGAGACTCGGAATTACAACATACCTTATTCCATAACAACATGCATTTGTTTTGTGACCAAAAAAGAACCAGTCGCCAACAGTGTAATCAGTTTTTCACTTTTTCAAAGAGTGCATGAAATTATTTCAACACCGTTTAAAGTAACGAAAATGATCTTGAATCCAATATTTACCACATAACATATGATTGTAGAGGACCCAAAGGAGAAGAGAGTGGATATTTCCTGATTTATAACTATTTTAAGTAAAATGATATATCCACATCAATCAATTCATAGTACATTCAAATAGAAAAGGAAAATTCAATAAAAATTAGGATTAATTTTCCATTTTCTTCTTATACTATATACTCCTTTTCACTTTTACTTTTAAAATTGTTCATTATGCTCATAAAATCATTCAAAAAAACTCCTTCTGTCAATTTCTGTCACGACTTTAATTTTTATGCTGACTTGACACGTTAGAGACTGGTAAAAGATATTTTAAACCTAATTCCTAATGAACCAAAATGTATTAATTAGAAATAAATTATATTAAACATATGTTCAAAATTAAAAATAAAAGTTCATCATTATCACTCTTTCTCTCATAATCTTCATCTCCCTCTCTCTCTCTCTCTCTCTCTCTCCCAAGCTCACCCGTTTGTTCTCTTCTTGTTCTTGTTGTTGTAAGGTTTTTATCCTTTATATCTGAGTCCTTCCAATTCGAGTTGCAATCGGGCCATAACAAATGCATCGCCAAGGACATCAAGAGCAATTTTAAGATGGTCAGAAAGTACAGTAGTGTCAAACCTACAAGATCACCATTCAGGTATGAACAAACCCAAAAAAAATGAGAAAAATTTCACCAAGGCTTGATTTTGATTGTGAAAGATGAAAATTTGGGTCTTGATTTGATCTAGATTTTGTTTTGTTTTGTTTTTTTTTTTTTTTTGAGGGAGGTGGGGGTGGTGGCAAGTGACTTCATATTACGGGAATAGCTATCATTACTACGAGAACATGGAGTTGAGGCAGTTCCCGTTCATCATGGCAGAGGCCGAAGTTTTTTCGCAGCTGATCACAACCCGCAAATCAAGTTGACCAATGAATTTGATTAGAACACTGGTGTTACTGCCAAGGACTGGTCCAATATTCCTAAATGATAGAGTTGTTAGGGTAGCTCTGCAAGCGGGTATAAGATAAGAGGGATTGGCTACCTAGGAGGGTCGTTGAGGGAGGGAGGGCTCGATCTCGTCAAACTCTGAAAGACAAATCGCGCTCTTGATCGGGGAGGAAGAATCGTCATCAGCGACTGGGGATTTAAAGAATAAGACAGGAAGGGAGTTGAAGACGACGACATTAAGGCCACGGTTGGTAGTAGCGGAGGAGGAGGTTTACAGTAGAGAGAGAAAGAGGGGAAAGGAGAGAGAAAAAAACAATTATTTTTTTAATCAACAATTACTTTTTAATTTATTTTTATTTAAAAGTAAAAAAATTGCTTTTATAACCTGAATTTATATTTTAAAATGTGCTTTTAATCATTAACGGTATGTCATATCAGTATTTTCATCAAACAGAAAAACAGAAGTTGACGGAATTGACTATGATTTTAGAAGTTTGGGGTGTCAAATAAAAAAAGATATATAATCAAAAAAGAAAAAATAAAATTAATAAAAAATAATAAAGTAAAATAAAAATAAAAATTCTAGAAGAGGAATTCTTAGTGGCTGCTCGAAGTGTTGAACTTTAAGCTCAGTTGTCACTCTGGTCATTTGACTAAAGAATGAAATTTTAAAAGTGTGCTACATAGGGAAATATGTAGAATAGCACCTCAGCAAAGAGAATTACAAAAAAATCCCTTATTTTCCTCCAATTTACTAGAACGGCATAATCGAGTTCACAAAAATCCATAAAACTAGACCATATATGTACAGCCATAACGTGCCAACAGAGCTTAATTGCTTAAGCAATTTAGCACATTAATCATCTTTTTCAATCCATAATTTTTTTTGTTGGTTGAAAATCGTCAATCAAGCTCCAAAACTCATAATTGTTCTATTTCTTTCAACTAATATTTTTTAAAATCAAATAACCCACATACTACATTTAGAACAAAAAATAAAACTTATGATTATAGATCAATTACCTTCAAATGATTTCCTAATCTAGAAACCATTGTTCTTCGATGTTGAAATTGCAAAAAATAAATAAATAAATAATAAAATAAAAAAAGAAAATAATTTTAATTAAAAGGAAAATTAATAGTTCCAAAACTTTTTTTAATAAACCCCTTGAATTTATAATTTTTAGCAATTCAACCCTTTTTACTTAAATCCGTTAAAATTTGAGTAATTTTTTACACATAACTTACACATTATAATCCAAAAAGAGTGTTGTTGTTCATTTTTGCTTATTTTTGAAACAATTTCCTTTGAAGTCTTTAACCTAATTCAATAATAATCAAATTTAAACCTAAACTTTAAAGGAAATTTGGGTTGAAATTAAGCAAAAAAGATCACTAATATCCCTATTAGCCTATAATATATGTAAGTTTTGTGCAAAAAAGCTATCATAATTTTAATTAATTAAAGCCAAAAAAAATACTTAATTGTCAAAATTTATGTTCAAAGGGTTTATCAGAAAAAAGGTTTAGAAACTAAATTGTCAAATTTAAAAAGTTCAAAAAACTTTCATACGAGGTTATCTTCTATCAATGCCCCTGAACTTTTTGAATTTGGAAATATAGTCTCTAAATTTATTTTCCTATTGTTCAACCCTTGAACTTATGATTTTTGACAACTTAATCCTTTTTTTTTTCCAAATCCATTAAAACTTGCACAGTTTTTTGCACATGATTCGCATATTATAGCTCAAAAAAGACATTAGTGATCATTTTTGCTTAATTTGAATAAAAATTCTTTTTGAAATTTAGGTTCATGTAAGAATTAAAATTGAACTATATGTTCATTTTTTTTAATGGAATTTGTATTAAAATTAGGTAAAAATAATCATCAATGCTTTTTTTTTTTGGGCTCTAATATGTAAGTTGTGTACCAAAAAAAAAGTCCAAATTTTAACGAATTTGAGTAAAATGGCCAAAATGACAAAAATTACAAGATCAGGGGATTGATTATTAGGAAAATACAAGAGTTTAGTAAGTAAATTATTAAATGGATTATTTGTATAAGTAGCACATGAACTTAGATATCTATTTAAATTAGTCCTTATTTGTTCGATACTGATCATTGTGTCTCTGAATATATAAAAAATCACTTAAAATACCCCTTTCATATATATATCTATTTATTGATTTTATTAGAAATTTTAATCTCATGAAAAGTTAATAGGGGAATTATTTTTATAAATAACTCATGGATTATAGACTTTTATTCAAGTTGACCTCTATTTCTTCAAAATCATTCAAAATGCACCACGATATATAGAAAATTATTCAAAATACCCCTGCTATTTCTAATTTAACGAAAGGGACATTTAAAGGGTGTTTGGTTTTGTTTCTAAAACTGATTTCACGATTCCCTAGGAAATCGATTTCAAAATCGGTGTGAAATTGTGTTTGATTTGTATTGTTTTTGAAAACAGATTTCAAAACGAATCCAAAATCGCCTTTGCTCCCAATGTAAAATTGAAAACGATTAAAAGTCATTTTCTCTGATTTCATTTTTCCCATTTCTCTCATTTCTCTGATTTAATTATTATGGTTAATTAAGATTTAATTGATATAGTAATTACTTAAATATTATAGTTATTAATTTTTAATTCATTTTTCAATTAAAAAATTTTATTAATTTTTAATTTTTGGTATTCATAATAAATTTTTTTTAAATCAAACATAAATATGTTTTTATAGAATACTTATAAAATGACTGGTTTTCAAAAATATAACCAAACACAATTTCACTTTTTTGTTTCTCAAAACATATACTCAGAAAATAAAACCAAACACAATTTCAGAAACGTTCTCAGAATTGTTTTCAAAACGATATCAAATTCAGAGAATTTGAAAACATAACAGATTTCAAAAACAATACCAAATGCTACCTTAGTGCTTCAATTAATATTATTTTTCAAAAATTAACAATAATATATTTCAAAAATATTAAAATATTTCATACATTAATTATTATATTTTCGATTCCTTGATTATTAAATTATATAGTCTTTCATATTAATTTGTTGTATTATAATTATAATTTCAATTGCAATACACTCTTTAATATCGATTATTTTTTAACTAAAACAATAAAGTACATTATAAATTTTTTATTTATTGTTAATGAATTTTTTAAAATATTCTTAGTAAAATTATATTTGTCATTACCATTTCTTTTCTTTTCTTTTTTTTATCTGTCTCATTAAAAACACTACATTAATTAAATAAATTTTTTTTCGTTTTTATTATGCTTTAATTTAACATGAAACTTCAAAATTCACAAGTTTACTATTTATAATCTTTTTGAGATTTTATAAAATATTTTAATTAGTTAATTAAATTATAATTTTTAATAACTTTAATATTCAATATTTTAGATATTAATTATCAAACAAGCTATTTTTAAATTTTCTAATAATCATTTAACAAAATTTGTGAGAAATATTGAAAATTAAAAAAGACACGACGTGGAGAGAACTTTCAAGAAGTTTTATCCTACAATAAATTGAACTGAATGCCAAGTTAAACACATTCAAAATAAAAAGATAAAATTTTGATAGGACAATTGCTAAATTAGGAGTTGACCATTTCAAATTATAATATGAAATCAAATAGGAATACGACATTAATACTTGTATAAAACGAACCCTAACTATGTTATCCATTAATCTTTTCATATCGTTCCTTTTTTTTTTCTCCACAAACAACATCAAAAATCAGCCTTCTTGAATTTCTTCTTCGTTTACTTCAATCAATGGAGCCCAACAAAGAAACAACTGTTGTGCCTGTGCATGGAAGTGAAGTTCCCTACGGTGAAAACGGATGGCCCGATCGGATGAAGTTTCCGATAGGGTATCGGTTTCTACCATCTGATGAAGAGCTTATAACTGACTACGTGATGAAGAAAGTGTTGGACCAGCCTCTACCTGCCAACATAGTCAAAGAACTTGATCTGTATAACTACTCACCTCAGGAGCTTGAAGGTATACATCATTCTCTTTTTTCTTTGGTTTGCTGTTTGTGATTGATAAGCACTTTTGTTCTCTTATTATCAATTTGCAAATGTTATATATATATATATATATATATTTATATATATATATATGAGTAGGGCTCGTGTCTTAAATATCATAATAAAATTTTGACATTAAAAGTGGGGAAAGCTTCATTAAATCAATAAATTAATAGTAATAATTTTTATTAAATTATGTCAAACACCCACTTTTTAATTTTAGTTTTTTTTAGGGAAGCTTAATTTGAATTGTTATCGGAAAAGTTTCTTTAATTTTGATCAAAACACATAAAATATTAATTTAAGATATTTTAAAAAATATAAATCTTTAGACTTATTTGAGAATAATTATTTTCATGTGATAATTTGAAATATATATTAATTTAATTTTGATAAGGTAATTAACATTTCGGAGTTGTGTTAAAAGATATATTAGTGGAGATGTTTATATATAAAAAGATGATACTCTTAAAAGAAGTATATGTGTATGCATATGTATATGTATATGTGTATATATATATATATTATATATGAATAGAGATGTATATAAGATAAAATGATATATGTGGAAGAAATTTGTGTATGTTTTGTCGATGTTGTATAAGGTGTGAGAGGTAAGAAATTTAAGAAACCACGTGGACTAAAATTAATCACTGGAACAAATTGAAAAGCAATAAATTTAAACCATTAAATTACAGTGTTTAAAGTGCAAAATTTCAAAAGTTACTCCCCATTCTATACTGTATTAAAATATAAAATTTTAGACTCATTTGAGAACAATTATTTTCAGGTGATAATTTAAAATATATATTACGTTGATTTTGACAAAATAATATTTTTGAAGTTGTAATAATAAATATATTAATCCTAATGTGTGTGTATACATGATAAGATGATACTTTTAGAAGAAGTATATGTATTTATTTATACCTATTATATGAGTAGAGACATATATAAGATAAGATGATACATTTAGAAGAAGTCTATGCATATATTGTAGATGTTGTACCAGGTGAGAGATGCAAGAAAATTAAGAAACCATGTGGACTAAAATTAATTACTGGAACAAATTGAAAAGAAATAAATTTAAACCACAAAATTAAAGTGTTTAAAGCGCAAAATTTCAAAAGTTATTCTCCTTTCTATACTGTATTATAGACAAGGTTTTAAGTTTTCCAACTTTATTTTCGTTAAATGCTATTTTTTCTCTTTTTTGGTAAACTTTTTTTTTTCCCCTCTTTTTAGGCCAAATCAATATAAGTTAAATAGTATATATGTAAAACTTTTTTCTTAAAAAAATGTACATTCAGTGCGATGTAACAATAAATAAATTTTAAATATTTAAATCTATTCTTGATTATAGGTGTATTAGTCTGAAAATTGATTAAAATAAGTTTGTTTATGATAATATCATAATTAATTGTTTGTTCAAATAATCAACTGTTATTTCCCCCCTCATTTTGGAGTTTAAAAATTTGTGATGAGAATCCAAATGAAGGGGAAAAAAAAGGTCTCGCCATCCAAATTTAGAAGACTAAATTAATATTTTTGATAATATGTGTGGTTTACAAAATTAATCTTTTCAAAATATCACAAATTGTATTTAGTTTGGTATTTGCGGATTGAACTAAGCTAAAACTGTAAATTAAAAATTAGTTAGATTCACTTTCTAACATAAAGGTATCTATAATAGGTTAAAGGTATCTAAACTAAATAAGTAAAGTTATTTGATATAAATCCCTCTTGTATTTATCTTATAGATAATATATATATATATATAGTAGATGTACAAGGTAGAGAAGAAATTAGCTAAAACTGAATTGGTGTGAGGTGTGAGAAGCTGAAATAAGCCAAGTGAAAAAACAGTAAATTTCAATGTTAGACTTAAAAGTTCCAAGTACATGGTGCAAACCCCATTACCACTTATAGATATATATGATATAGTTGTCATCTAATTCCGGTGAAAGAATTTGTTACTAACAACATGGTTCTCTTGTTAAAAACAGTGCAATATGGGGTACGAAGAGAAAAAGAGATGTATTTCTTTACCAGAACAAAGCTCAAGTATACTAACGGAAGTCGTCCTAGTCGTCAAGCTCTTAGTGGATTTTGGAGGGCTAGTACTTCCCGAAATCCCATAAGAGGTCACAACGGACAAATGATTGGGCACAAGTTGATGTTAGTGTACCATAAGACCGACAAAAAACAAAAGACCAACTGGGTCATGTATAAGTATACTATTCCATCTAACTCTAAGAAGGTATTTACTTGCATACATGTACATTAATACAGCTTTGACATACAATGTGCAAAACCAACAGATTTAATAGTAATGATCTTTTTTTTTTTTTAATTTCATAGGAGGAGTACGTTTTATGCAAGATATATAACAAAGGCAGTAAACAAGTGCTCCAAATTAGCCAACAACTGGAGGAGACTCGTCAAAACCTAGAGCTGCGAGTGCAACCAATTCACGCTGCTAATCTTCATCAGAAAAACTTGGAGCCATAAATACCACAGATTGATCCTAATTGTCTTCAACATCAAAATATTATATATCAAAACGTGTAGCTACAAAATCATCAAAACATGGAGCAACTAGTACCACGAGTCAATTTTTATTGTCTGCAACAGCAAGATCATGCTTGTCAAATCACTCAAAACCAAGATTATCAAAACCAGGACTTGCAACTTGATAATGAATTGTTCATAATCAAGGAGTATGCTGAAATGGGAATTGATGTGACAATAATGGAGTGCGTACCTGAGGATCAAAATCAAAAACAGCTATAACTACCGAGTCAGTCCACTTATACAACTATTCGTGTTGAAGAAGACATAGAGCAAGAAGATTTTGAATAACAACAGTGGTTTCGTAACTTTCTTTGATAGTAATATGCGAAAGTTAATGACTATTGTATGGGAAGTTTCAGCTCAAGATAATGCACTCTTTTTTCTTGCTTGGACTTTTTCCCTATAGCTTCAGGGTTTTTTCCTTGTAAAGTTTTAACGAGACATCCTTTTCATAAAGGATTAAATCTTGTGGTTAATCCATCCCATGATTTAGTTATGATGTATTTTCATTCTTCATTCTTTTGCTTTGAGAGAAAGATTTTGTTCTTCCTAATATTCTATTAATGACACCGTAATTTGTTTATTTATTCATTTATTTTGATCCTTTCCACACCTATCCATTCCACTATTTCAAAGAGTCCGCAATCCCTTTAAATTGCACTCCCTTATACATCTTTAGTGAAATTTGGTTTTACAAAAACATGAAGCAACAAAAAAGATAGCTACAGATTGTGTAAAACAACATACTCCTTTTAAATTTTATAAAACCAAACACCTATTTCAAATTATATTAAAATAAAACAGGTTGCTAATACAGGTGCATAGCACCGAACTTGCCACTGTCACGAATCATCAGCCATTTGTCATGCTCATAAAACCAAATCCAATGACCCTTCTGATAACTTCCATTATTGCTTTAACATTTATGGTAACTTGGCACATCATTAAAGATTAACAAAAAATATTTTAAAGCTAATTCCTCATTAACCAAAATATATTGATTAAAAATAAATTATATTACACATATATTAAAAATTTTAAAAAATAAAAATTCATCATTATCAATCTTTTCCAAGCTCACTGGCTCTTCTAGTCCTAGTCGTGGTGGGGTTTTATCCTTTACATCTGAGTTCCTCCAATTTGAGTTGCAATCGGGCCACAGCAAATGCGTTGCCCAGGACATCAAGAGTAATTCCATGACGGTCAGAAAGTACAACATCGTCAACCACAACAAAGGCCATCCCTTGCTCCCAACCCACAAGATCACCATTCGGGTATGAACAAACCGGAGAGAGGGGGAGAGAGAGAGAGAGTGATTTCACCAAGATTTGATTTTGATTGATAAAGATGAAAAATTGGATCTTGATTTGATTTGGGTTGTCTTTTGTTTTTGTTATGTTTTTTTTTTTTTTTTTTGGTGGAGGGGTGGTAGGTTACTTCGCATCACGGGAACAGCTATAATTTCTATGAGAACGTGGAGTCGGAGCAGTTTGTGTTCTTTGTGGTGGGAGCCAGAGATTTTTCGTAGCTGATCACAATCCACATATCAGGTTGACCAATGAATTTGATTGGAAGACTGGTGTTGCTGCCAAGGACTGGTCCAATATTCCTAAATGAAATGGTAAAGCTGTTGGGGTTGCAAGTAGGTTTGAGAGAAGAGGGGGTGGTGGCCGGGGAAGGTCGTCGGGGGAAGGGAGCTTAATCTCGTCGAACTCTAAGAACAAACTGTGCACTCGAACCTAGAGGAAGAATTCATTGGTGGCTAGGGATTTGAAAACAAAGATGGGGAGAAAGTTGAGGACGGTGGCTGCGGGGAAGAGGAGGTTTACAGTAGAGAGAGAAAGAGAGAGAAGGGAGAGGGGGGAGAGAGAGAGAGAGGAGAGAAAAAAATAATTATTTTTATTTTAGTAAACAATTATTTTTTAAATTGTTCTTTAATTAAAAATAAAAATTAGTTTTTAAAACCAGCATTTATATTTTAAACATGGCTTTAATCTTTAATGATATTTCACGTTAGTGTATCAGTTAAATAGATAAATGGAAATCGGTAGAATGACTATTTTGAATGTTTTCGTATAGTTCAAGGAAGATAACGAATGGTTTTAAAAATTCATGATGTAAAATAAAAAATGTTACATAATACAGGGAGAAAATATAAAATTAATAAAAAATAAAAATTCAAGAAGAGTAATTCTCGATGGTTGCCTGAAGTGTTGAACTTTAAACTCAGTAGTAACTCTTGTCATTTAAATAAAGAAGAAATTTTAAAAGTGTACTACATAGGGAAAAATGTGGAATAGCACCTCAGCAAAAACAATTACCATCCATAATCAAAAAAAATCCCTTAGTTTCCTCCCATTTACTAGAACGGCACAATCGATCACAAAATGAGTTTTTGGTGATGATAGCATGAGACAAACCTTTCTCAATCACTGCTTCTGCAAGATAAAGCACCTCCACGGTTCTCCCTTCCTTGCACAGAGCATCCAAAATACGATTCAATGTATCAATTTTATGCGTGTTCGGTACTTGATCATGTTTTCAAGAAAATTTTTTTGCTTCTCTCCTAACCATCATGTCAACTACTGAAACTTCTTCCTGAAATTTCTCCTCCTTGCGAAGAGAATGAATTACAGATGATAGACACGTACACTATGCATAACTCCACAATCGGACATTTTGAGCAAAAGTGACAACGTTTGACACAACACCAAGGTTGATCATATGTCGAAACAAGCTCAAGGCCTCATCTATACGTCATTTGTTATTAAAGGCTTTTCAAGATCAGATAGATTAAAACACTCAACGGTGGGGTTAACTCTCTTTATCTCGGCGCATACGCTTAAGCCGGTCGACCGCCTTCCCTTGAAGTTATGAAGAGAAAAGAGAAAGAAGGATTAACGGCAGCACTCGAAGAGAAGCCACCATTGTCTATGTTTGCGAAGGCCAATCGCCCACGTCAAAAGGATTTCATCTGCTATTTCATCAATGCAGAGGCTCATTTTTTCATTTTTTCTTTTGAAAGTTCTTTTTTTTTATTTCCCTCTATGTTTCCCGAATATGGAGAAATTTTAATAAAATATCTATAGGTTAAATATTTTCTTAGCTATTAAATGTTAGCCATTAGTAATATTTGTTTGATGATTTACAAAAAAAAAAAGTCCAGGAAAATAGACCATATATGTGTAGGTATAACATGCCAATATGGCTGAATTGCTTAAGCAGTTTAGCACATTATTCATCTTTTTCAATCCTCTCTTTTTTTTTTTTTTTGGTCGAAAATCATAAATCAAGCCAAAACTTAAAATTGGTCTATTTCTTTAAACTAAAATTTTTTAAATCTAATAACCCACATTTTACGCCTTCGAATAAATCCCTAATCTTGAAAACATTGTTCTTCAAAGCTGAAATTGCAAAAACAAAAAAAAAAGTTTAAATAAAAGGAAAATCAATAGTCCCAAAACTTTTTTTAATCAAACCCTTGAATTTATAATTTTTGATAATTTAGTAATTTTTGTTCAAATCTATTAAAATTTGAGCAATTTTTTATACATAACATACATATTATGGCGTAACAAGAGTGTTGTTATTCGTTTTTGCTTATTTTTAATACAATTTCCTTTAAAATCTTTAACCTACTTCAATAATACTGAAACTTAAACCTAAACTTTTCAAAAAAGTTCATATTGAAATTAATTAAAAATAATCACCAATGTCCCTATAGGCCTATAATATGTAAGATTTGTGTCCAAAAAAAATCTTAATTTTAAATTTAAGCAAATAAAATTAAATTATCAAAAATTATAAATAGATTTGTCAGAAAAAAAATTTAAGGACTAAATTGTCAAATTTCAAAATTTCAAAAGTATTTTGTACAAGGCTATTTTGTATCAATACTCCTTGAACTTTTCAGATTTAAAAATTTAATTTCTAAATTATTTTTCTCACAACCAGATTTTAAACTTGTAATTTTTGCTAACTCCGTCGTTTTTTAAATCCTTTAAATTTTGCATAATTTTTTGTACATAACTTTTATATTATAGCTCCAGAAAGGCATTAGTAGTCATTTTTATTTAATTTTAATATAAATTCTTTTTAAAACAAATTTTTTGGGAGGGTCATGGTCGGATCTTTCCAATTTTCCGATCCATTTTTGCAACGGCCAACGACATTGCTCGGGTCTCTCTCGGGAGCTCTGCTCTGTCTGCAACAGAGCTTTCGGAAGAGTGAGGAAAATCTACTTTATTCGAGCTCGCATAAAAACCCAGCCATCACCAGCTGATTTCGGCAATCTCTACGCTTTCCTGCGGTTGGCTCTCCTTCCTTTCAACTTCAAAGGAGAGTTTCAGTGAGAGAAAGCTCAACCCAAATGTTCACCACAAGAAGTATTTATGGTAATTTCTCTCACTTTATCCTCTTTCGTTCATATGCCTCTACTGCTAGTCCCTTTTCCAATACCCGTTTGAAGAAATTGATCCAAACGCGGTGCGAATCACGAACTCTTTACTTAGATGAAGCTTTGGGTTACTTAAACTTCATGGTTGAAATGCCCCACAAGCCCTCCATTCGGGCTCTCAATCACTTGTTTGGGGCGCTCTCCCAGATGAACCACCATTCCACTGTTGTCTCTATGTACAGAATGATGATGGGTCGGGACGATTTTCGACCGAACATCGGTACTCTTAGCGTTGTTGTTAAGTGTTTTTGTTGTTTGAAGAGAGTAGATTTAGGTTTTTCTGTTGTAGCAACTGTGTTTAAATGTGGGATTCGTATGGATGCTCATTTGCTTAGTACTTTGCTCCACGGGCTTTGTAAGGAAGGCTTGATGGTTGCGGCGACGGAGTTGTTCGAGAAAATGATTGGGAGGGAACACTTGAGTGATGGAATAACTTATGCGACTATGATTAATGGGTTTTGTAAGGTTGGGGAAACTCGGAAGGCAGTTGAGCTACTTCAGCGGATGCGTGACAATGGGAGGATTAAACCCATTGTTGATTGTTTTAGTCCACTTATTGATAGCCTTTGTAGAAACGGACCGATAGAGGAGGCCTTAAGCTTGTATCGAGATATGATTAATTGCGGTGTTTTGCCACACGTCGTTTGCTATACTTCTTTGGTTCATGGATTGTGCAAATTTGGTCGTTGGGAAGAAGCCAAGAGATTCCTAAATGAAATGCTTGATCGTGGTATCTCACCGAATGTATTTACGTATAACGCTTTGATTGACTCTCTTTGCAAGGAAACAAAAACTGGAGAAGCGATTTCGTTGTTTGGATATATGACCAAAAAAGGCATAGAGCCCAATGTTGTCACGTTCACTTCTCTGATTTCTTCGTTGTGCAAGTGTGGTCAATGGGAAGAAGCAAGTCAATTTTTAGAAAACATGATCAAATGTGGAATCTCACCTGATATTGTTACTTTAGGCGCTCTGTTGGATGCTCGGTGCAAGGAAGGGAGCACCGCAGAGGTGCTCAATCTCATGGAAGCAATGACAGAGAGAGGTCTATTTCCCGATGCCATTGCCTATAACTCTTTGCTTAGTGTATTGTGCTATTCACATAAATTAGATGAAGCTAATAGATTGTTTGATGACACGGCAAGCCAGAAGAATATTTCTAATGACATAACTTTGAACATAGTTTTGAATGCTCTGTCCAGTCAAGGGATGATGGAGAAAGCTCAAAAATTATTTGAGAAGATGATTGAACATGGAAAAGCAAATAGCACAATAACATACAACACCTTGATTAAGGGATACTGTCATCTCAGTGAAATGGACAAAGCTAAAGAGGTGTTTGATCGGATGGCGGTAGAGGGTGCTCTTCCTAACACCGTTTCCTATAACACCTTGGTTAACGGTTACACAAAGGTTAAAAGAATAGACGTTGCTCTCAAGCTTCTAAAAGACATGATTGGGAAAGGATTGATGCCTAATCATGTAACGCGAAATATTGTGAAAAGCATTCATGCTCTTAAGCTTGAAGCATCTCTAGATTAACTCTCAACGAGGTAAGGTCAAGAACTGATAATAACGATATGCTATTGTATACAATATTTAGGGAACTAGGACATGTTCGATTTTGTATTTTTTTTATTTTTTTTTCAGGATTTGAATATGTTCGGTGATAAAGTGTAATTATGGTTTTGAAGAATCTTGTAGGGCAAATTTATGTTTTGAAGTAAGAACAAAGGAAGAAACTGAACAAAAAAATTCCCAGCTACTTTCTTGTGAGAATTCATTCTCTTAATAAATATCACTATTTTCAAGTGAATTTTTAATAGAGTAAAAGGTCAAGTCTCCATCGTTTTTTGAATTTCTAGCAACTGAACAAAAAGGAGGATAAGATTCCTATGATTTTACAAACTAAATCCTGGATCTCGCAGCGAAAATAGATGATTTATGATAAACTAACCAAGTAGCTTTACTTATACTGCTTCTTTCATGCTTGAAATTTTGCTTTCTGGCTTAGGATGGAGAAACCTAATTAATTGCCATTACTACACTTTTTTAAGAAAAGAATCTGTTTTACAGTCTGCAGACAGCAAAATAGAACTCCTTACAGCACATTCTCTCCTAAAGTCTTTGATATTTTCTTTAGCTATATGTTGGGGCATTTAGCTATTGATATTATAGTCCAGGCAATAAGTCGCCCGATCGCTTCTTTTGATTTGATTATTATTTGGAATCCTAGTCTAAAGAAGAAGCTCCTGAATCAGCGCGGGCCTAATCAGCAGCACGAGAACTGTACTAATTTGTTGCCGGTGACTTTCTTAGGGCTTACAGAAACTATTCTCACTTTCCAAAAAGAAAAACATGGAAACTTCATAAGCTATGTAGCTAAATTTGTCATCTATCCTCACAATCTGCATATCTCACACCCCTCGTGCATCCACCAAATGAAAAAGTTGCATATCATCTATCCCTCTTGATGCTAATTGTCACCTTTTCCCATGGCCGACTCCCGTATGATTAGGGGACATGTGCAATAATTTTAAATAGGCCTTGTAATCATTGTTTAGCTAAGCAACTCAGACACGCCACACTTGACCGACGTTGGCCGATTGAGTAAGAAGTACAGAGGAAGGTAATAGGTAAATCCTCTTTTTCTCTGTACTTCTTACTCCAGTTACCGGAACAAAGGGAAAGGAGGCCCTCGTTACCAATAACATAGGAAAGGGGGTGTTACAATTGTATGTAACAATTATAAAGATTACACTTTCATTATAGAATGAGTGTGAATAGTTGAATAATGAGTCCATATTGGCATATGAAAGAATTGTAGTTTTAGAACTTCAAGTGCTAGAATACCTGAGGGACCTGAATGCTATATGGATGACCACTTAATGAGCTCATATCGTGCCTTGTAAACATTGTTTATTATACATATATATATATATATGTATGTTTTCCAAACGAAATAAGCATTATTAATCATGTTTCTCAATGTGGCCTTGGCATTTATCATCAACCAAATTCACATCTTGAAGATATCTTGTGACTAAAAATGTAAATAAACTTCTTGTGAAGAGTGAAATAATGAATAACATCATAAAGAATAACGTCAATATCTTTTCTATCATTCTATTTTCCATCACCTTCATACTTCCTTTTTATCCTATTTTCTCTCTTTTCAACCAAACATAAGATTAAACTAGGATTAAAAAAAAAAAAAGAGTATTTGGCACATCTATCATCTGAATTTTACCACTGGCAAGTTCCTCTTTTTTTTTTTTCGATAAATTACCTCTTTAGTTTAACAAAATGTAAAAGGGCATCTTAAATTGATGAGGTCATAATTTAGACTAAAAAAAAAACCCTCAACTTATTACATGAATTCATTTGAAGGATGACAATGGAGTTTCACATGACAATAAAAAAAAAAAAAAAAAGGAAAATTTTGGCAAATAGACCATTTTAAAACACTTATTTAAATAAATTATCAAATTTTTTTATTTAGGAAACTGACAATTACTCTTTGATTGACCAACAAAAATATACATTGATATTGATCAATATTAATTATAACCGGTTAATATTTGACTAACTGGCTATTTTTTAAAAACATGTTCATCTTATTAATTTTATAAATTTTGGTCATTTATATAAAAAAGCATTATTAAAAAATCCTTTTTTAGTAAGAAAAAAATCCATTTACTAGTATGAAAATCATGTCAAGTTTAACTTTGGAAACATTCTTCAACGTTAATTGAAATTCACAAATATAAATTTTCCATATTTAAAAAATTCAGGGGACAATCATCAATTTAGTCAAAGTTCAGGGGCATAAGCTCAAAAACCCCATCAGTAAAAACCAAAGACAACGTTTAGGCAAAGGCAATGCCGAAATTCTCCGAAGCTTTGGCAGGTCTGTCTTAAGCACACAGGCAAAAGTAAGGGGAAAAAATGGCGAACTTTACTTGAGCTCGCCGCCAAATCCAAACCAAAGTTCGTCGCCGATTTTACTCCGCCAAATCTTCAACAGAGAGTTTCATCTTCAGGAAAAAACCCAGCTGTTTCGCTTCATAAATCCAATAAATGAAAACCCAAATGCTTGCCAGAAGAACTCCTGGTAAAACTCCTTCTCTCTCCTCTCTCTTTGGCCTGTTTCGTTCCTATTCTTCCTTTAATCGTAGAGATTCTGTTACCCATTTGGAGAAACTGATCCAAACACGATGTAAATCAGGAACCCTTAAGCTAGATGAAGCTCTGGGTTACTTCAACTCCATGGTTGAAATGCAACCAAAGCCCTCTATCCGGGCTCTCAATCACTTGCTTGGAGCACTTTCCAAGATGAATCACCATTCCACTGTGGCCTCCATATACAAAGTCATGATGGGTTGCGGTTATTTTCAACCCGATGTTAGTACCATGAACATTGTTATCAATTGTTTGTGCCGTTTGGGGAATGTGGATTTGGGTTTTTCTGTTTTAGGAATTATTCTCAAAAGTGGACTTAGGTGGAATTCGCGCACGCTGAGTACTTTGCTTCACGGGCTTTGCAAGGAAGGCTTGATGGCTGCGGCGACGAGGTTGTTTGATGAAATTGTAGGGGAGGAACATGAATGTAATGAGATCACTTACGCTACCATGATTAACGGGTTTTGTAAGGCTGGAGAAACTCATAAGGCGCTTGAGTTGGTTAAGCGAATGTATGATAATGAACAGGTTAAACCTTTTGTAGGTTGTTTCAATCCAATTATCGATAGCTTTTGTAAGAGAGGACGGTTGGATGAAGCATTGAGCTTGTTTCGAGATATGATAGATCGTGGTGTTTTGCCGGATGTTTTTAGTTATACGTCTATGATTCATGGATTGAGCAAATTGGGTCGGTGCGAAGAGGCAAAGAGATTCCTGGTTGATATGCTCGATCGCGGGATTTCACCTGATGTACATGCTTACACTACTTTAATTGATTCTCTTTGCAAGGAAGAGAAAACCAAGGAAGCGATTGCGGTACTTGAATTAATGACTAGTAAAGGCATAGAGCCCAACGTTGTCACATTCACTTCTTTTATTTCTACTTTGTGCAAGTGCGGTCAATGGAATGAAGCGGTGGAATTCTTGGAGAGCATGTCCGAGCATAGAATCTCTCCTAATATTGTTACATTCAACACTATGTTGGATGCTCGATGCAAGGTAGGACGGACCAAAGAGGCACTTGATCTTGCGGAAGCAATGACTGATAAAGACGTGTTGCCTGTTGTTATCACCTACAACTCTTTACTGAGTGGATTGTGTCATTCAGGTAAATTGGAAGAAGCCAAGAGACTGTTTGATGAAATGGCGAGTCAGAAAATTTTTCCCAATACTAGCACTGTGAACACGGTTCTGAATGCTCTATCCAATGAAGGAATGATGGATAAAGCTGAAAAACTATTTGAGTCGATGGTTGAACATGGAAGAGCGCTTAATACAATAACGTGCAACACCTTAATTAAGGGATACTGTTTGCAAGGTGAAATGGGCAAAGCAAAAGACGTGTTCGATCAAATGGCCGTAATGGGTGCTCTTCCCAATACCATTTCCTATAACATCGTGGTTCAAGGTTACTTAAAGGTTAAGAGAGTAGATGTTGCTCTCAAGCTTCTCAAGGAAATGATCCTAAAAGGATTGCTGCCCAATCATGTAACACAAAAAATTTTGAAAATCATTTATGCTTATAGGCGTGAAGAATCATCATCCATACAATAACATTCGATGAGGTGAAGTTAAGAACCTTACACAATGTTATAAGTTATTTTGTTTGCTAATTAGGATTTGTTAGACTTTGTTTTCATGGGCATGAGCTTGTCAAGCAATGATCTGCCTTTGTGGACCAAACCTTACGATGTATAGAACAGGTAGAGATTCATATTTTGCAGTCTTACATTGATTCTTCTGTGTTTGCCTTTTCTGCTATGGTGATTGGCAGTTTGATAATGAATTTTTTTGCACCTTAATTTATTGACAGATAGTTTTAGCTGGCTCGTCTGTCGCCGCAAATCCTTTTTCCTTTTTCTTTTAGTGAGGAACCCACTGCTGATGGAGGCTATTGTGCTTGGTATTTCTTTTTTACAAAATGATCACTTGTCAAAGAAAACAACACCCTTTCTTAGAAAACAAACAACATATAAGTTGTAGAGCTCTTCATTACACCTCTATATTTACTCGATCGGTGTGCTTTCATAAACCTTATTCAGAGTCACAAGTGACAACCAAAGTTATAGGTAGATCTTTTTATCATTTCATTTTTGCGTGCTCCCAAGGTAACTTTCTTAACTCGATCTCTTCATTCTTTCTTCACTTACTTTGATAATCTGTGCCGTGTGCGTATTCTTTAGAATCTTTTGTGTTTGCTTGTCTTGTACCATCTCTGAACTTTCCATCTCCGTGTTGTGTTGGAGCTTTCTTGATTGGATCATGGGACCGCAACACTGTGGTGTGTCCTCTGGATTGTCTGCCTTTCAGAATACATTGTGATCTTGATCCTGCTTCGGAGCAGCATGTTGTTACTCTCCGGTCTCATTGGAGTTAACGTTTCCAGTCCATTGTTCCAGTAGTCGCTTTTCTCCTCCTTGCCATCTCAACCTCTGCAATCCTGAAAGGTTAAATTATTGTTTCCTATTGTACCTTGGTCCAAGGCTAGACAAAATTATGAAAAAACAAAAAAATACACGTATAGTTGTCTCTCGAGGAAATGATTCAGACAGGGTTGGTGCCTGATCAATTAATACATGTTGGAAAAGATTTGTGCTAACAAGCTTGAAGCATCTGTACAAGAACTTCCATTGAGTAGAAACATGAACTGATTTTGCAGCAGTTTAGACAAATTTTTTTTTTTTTTTCCATAACTAATAACATGAACTCAGTAATCTAATAATGGCGATTCTCCGCGACGCCCACCATATCTCATGTGAAACAGGGTCTGAACGGAGCATCTGACCTCTCTATATGTAATCGAATAATGATATTTGACATACTGCAATGGGAGCACAAGACCAGAACCTTCCTTAACGCGTAGATTTAGCCTAAAGTAAAGGATGTTGCACCAACAAACCTAGGACCAAAATTAGTATAGAAAGAACGAGGTTTGAAAAAATGTTGGAGAGAGAACCTAATAGCATATTTGGATACTCTAAAAATACATCATGACTTAAAAAGGGATAAATTAAACATTTAAATAATCAAGACTTTGACGCTTCAGCAAAATGTTAGAAAATAAAGCAACAAAGGCTTGACTGGTAAGAAAGGTAGCAAGCTAAAAATAGATCTTTTCCCTCTCAACCACATTTTGATCAGGACACGCATTGAAATAGGAAGATGTGGCAGATTTTTGCTTATAAAAGACTAATTATTGCAGTGCTTTCCTTCGACTCTTAGAATAAAGCATTTAAAACAAGGACAGGAAAAGAAAATTGCCAACGAAAAAAAAAAAAAAACCCCACTGAAATTACATTTTGTTTTTCACCAAAATTAATTATTTTAATTATATATTGAATTTTATCAATATTTTCTTAGACCACGGATACAGGAGTTGAATCCCCGTTTAGATATTGATAATGTTTTTGCCAAAAGCAGAACTAAGTTAAAATGTCAAATCTTCATCCTGGACCTGGATTGCGCTAATCTTCTTTACCCTTTTTTTCTTTAATATACACTACAAATTCAAGAAAAATAATAAATAACATTAAAAAATCATCAACTTAATGAGCATAATTAATCAAAAAAAATTCAAATAACAAATACGCATCCATGGAACTGCAGCACCTTTTAACAAATACCCTCAACCATGCAGCGCCGCTATGTGACAAACCAATCTAGTTCCATTTTCCAGTAAAAATCTTTGATCATATGTGGTCGCGTTGTTGAAGACGATAAACCAGCTCCTTGGTGTTCTTTTTCCATCAAAATCTGCGAAAGCTTGCTCTACAGCCTGATACTTTTCAATCAGGCCTCATGTAAAATTCGATTGAGGAAGGTACTTTACTATGCTTTAGTTCACTTTAAGCGTTTAATTTTATTTGCAGCATTGATGACGCTTTGGCTCATTTCTGGGTGTTTCAACTTCAACAATTTCTCAAGTTGGCTAGAAGCTTCCGGGAAGCAATCCTCCTTCGTGGAGGGCTCTGAACACAGACCGAAAATAACTTCATTGACATCTTCTTCAACTTGAAGGCAGAAGAGATGGTCAAAGACCTGAAATAAGAACATCACAAACCCGCATTATAGTTTGATTCCGAGCAATTCGTAAGACATAATCTAAACAACAGTTCATAACAAGACCCACAGAACTCTGTAATTGACAGGGAATTTCCATTTACACATTTAACTAGTTATTGGACAAAATGAAAAAATCCTGTAGAATATAGATAAAAGGCTCGATGAGTAATGCAAACAAGAATTCCTTGTACTCACCTCTTTCATCCTTGAAACAACTTTGTCCCTAATGTCTTGGGACCGTGCGACCAAATTAACAACAAATAGACCTTTGTCAGAAAGGCTCTTCTTTACAGTCTGAAGAAACGAACCTTCCACAAAATCTGCAGCAGGGCACGTCATCCCAGAGCTGTGAACAAAGTACTATCCATTAGAATAGGTTCCCACACAACTGTCTAAAAGAACTTAAAGTAGTGTATCTAAGTATGTATGCATAAAATATCTCTTGTTTTTTAGGGTGTTTGACCACTGCTCCTCTCTTTCTCGCCACTTGTGTCATTCTTTGCGAAATTTTCTAGTTTCTCAATTTAAATAAACAAAAATAGATTCACCTCGAGTCTGCAGAGTCCACATCTATTATAATGATGTCGACCTTTGTATTCACCCTGCCTTCCTCATCAGATATGCAACTTCCATTTGTAGAAGTCTGCTCCGTAAGAGAATTTCCACCTACATGAACGACAGTAACTTCATCCCCCGATACAGAACTTGTAATCTCTTTTATAAACTTGATACCATCTGCAATGTGTACCTGATACACCAAGCAAGATCTAGAAGTCATAACTAAGGCACATACAATTGAAAAAGTAGAGAAAACTGCCAACTAGTAGCAATTACACTTTTGCAAAATGTTTACTTCTAAATTCTTTCTCCATATTCATTCATAACACGGTAAGTGCTAGATGCTATATCTAAAGGTATCTTATTCATAAAAGCCTACAAACACACCAGTTTTTTTCATTCATCAGTACAGGACTGATCAGTCTCCAGGCCATTCTTAAATTTAAAGTTTGAAGCACACAAGAAAATGACAATATCACAATAATAAATCTCAATATGGACAAATTTCACAGTATATAAAGCTGAATGCTTTCCTCTTGAAACTTTGGAACTCATTCCAGTTTTTAAAACAATCAAAAAATGACCAGCTAAAAATAACTGGTGGACATCACAACATGAAACCATCTACTCTGAATCAAATTATAAAGGACCTAGCTTGTAAATGTGAGAAATGAAATGGGGGTCATGAACAAAAGGGATTTGTCACGCATTCCCTAGGCCACATTATTTACCCTAACAACAACATATGTGTACAAGGTTGGAGCAAATCTTTGAGCAGTTAGTAGTAAGGCTTGACTAATAAGAAAAAAACAAGCCCAAAACAGAGACCCCTATCACTGAAGTGTTTTTAACAGATTAATTAGCAAGAATAACTAAAAGTGCTCTACTGACTTCCAAAAAAGTATCGGTTGTTACTCAAATCACAAACCGTAGAAAGAAAGCATCAGTAGATAGTACCTACCCGCAAATGCTCATCTTCAGTGAAACCAAAGTACCCCCTTGCTAGATTGAGGATCACTGGATCCAACTCCACTGCCTACGTATCATTAATTACAACCTCATTTAATAGTAAGTAGAAATAATTTGCAAGAAGAAAATTTACAGGTATAAATGCCTCTTCTGTGCTTGTGTCTCCATGATGTAAGCCCAGGATTACCTCAATGTGCAAAAATGGTACACATCCATGAAGGAACATTGTGAGTAAACCTGCTCCAAGACCAATTATAACTGCTTTGACCTGAGAAAAGGTATTGGAATTTTAGCAGTAATACAAAGAGAACACAAGTTGCTAAAAAATAGAAAGGGCAAAGGTTTAAACGGTATCTAGGTTAGTGACTGACTATGCAGACAAGGTAAAGTACACTGCTCTATTTTAAACTCAAAACTTGCACAATTAAGTTTGAATAGGCTGATTTTATAAAGATCCAAACACACACGTATAGCCAACAAAGACAATCAACAAGTATAGCAAAATATAGGAACAACAGTAACAATTAGTGTGGTCAACAAAATCAGTTGAGTTATAAGACTTTCCACCACACAAAACAAGAGAAAAAACAGTTTCAAAAGTTCGAACAATTAGGACTGCCAAAAACCTCAATATGCAAACCACAATTATTAAAAATAAAATAAAAATAAAAAGAGCGAAACTGTTCTTTTTCTAAATTACTATGAATAAGACCTGACCCCAACTCAAATCCCAACAAATTTCTTTCAACAAAGACCTCAATATGCAAACCATTATTATAAAAAATAAGAGCAAAACTGTTCTTTTTCTAAATTACCATGAATAAGACCTGACCCCAACTGAAATCCCAACAAATTTCTTTCAACAAAATTAAAAGCAAAGCTCAGAAGTAGCAGTGCTTACTGATTTGTTACTTGATGCCATACTTTCCATGTATGAAGAAATCAAAACAAACCCAGAAAGAATCCCAGTATGATAAGAACTAGCCAAATAGCCATGGTATACCTTCAGCTGATTACATGATTCTGTTAATGAAGCAAAAAAAAAATATTTTAATACTAGTAGCTGAATTTTTGCTATAAGGGGATAGAAGAAAAGCCATAAAAGGAATTGACAATAGACCTGATACAAACAATAACCAAACTGCTTTTCCACAAGAAAAGCAGAGTGCAATTAACCATTACCCAATTGATATGAGTATTAAACCAACTCGTAACAAATGCAGTAGGACAATCTTTAGCATGGATAGAAAATCATGACCGTGGATTAGAGCCATAACCAGGATTTTAAAAGAATAGTGGTTCTCTCACAACTTTCATTCATTCATCCTCTTTCTATTTCTTAGTTTTAGATGTTTTACTTTATATTTTCATTTTTTCAGTCATTTTTACATGCTATTGTCCACATGGCCTTATTTCTTTTGGGAACCCCCCAAGCATGTTATTATAGACAAAAAAGACAAGAGAGAGCGTGAGAGAGAGAGAGAGAGAGAGAGAATAATTCGTTAATTTGCATACCGAATCATATATCTGACTCACTTCTCTACCACAGAGACCATTCCACGTGGGGGGGGAGAGGGCAGATAAAACAAGCACTATAAGAATATTAAACAACCAAAGAAAAAGTCCAAACAGTTTCAAAACAAAGATGTTTTCAACGAAAACTAAATTAATTTACAAAGTATAATTACAATCGACGTGAAGTCAACTACCATAAGCGAAACTAGATTAACACTAATTTAAAAATAAAAATAAAAATAAAACTTTAATCAGTACCCTCATTTCTTTTCTGAGCTCCCCTCTTCTTAGATTTGGAAGATGAATTGGATTTCTTCCTCTCATTGCCACCACTAGTCTTCTGAGGAGATACTTCCCTTATTAGTACAGCTTCGGACTGCACTAAACTCTCACTCCTTTGAAAAACAAGACGACGAAATATCAAGTCCTTAGATGGTAGAATGCGACTGATATCACCGTGAACATTTTCATAAACCACATCCTCAACAACTATTGGCCCAGTTAGTGGAGATGTGACCTAAATGTAGGTAGCATGGAAGTCAACCGATTGAAATTATGAAAATTACAGACACATTATACTATTTATTTATCATAGAGAGAGAGAGAGAGAGGGTCCAAATTGGGGAGGGACCACTAAATCATTGGCACCAATTTTACAAAAATATGCCACTAAATAAGATTTAAGGCAAGTGCATGGGATTTCTAAACATCTGAAGAAACAAAGGCTCCCCTTTCCCCCTAAAGACCTTATCAATTGATAATTCCAGGATATATATTATTATACATACCAGCAATCACAGATTAATTGCTTGTTTTATTTAAATAAAGAAGATGTGATCCCTGTGAATTCCGCAAAAAGTATCAAACATGACTGCTGCACAAATCTATAGCAAATTTGCTCTGGAAGCAGCATTAACTCATTGCTGCCACTAACATGATCTAAACTGGAAGCTGTACACTGTTTTGAGAGAGAGAGTGGGGGAAATGCATACCTGATGAACAATATTGCGTTGCTTAATCCCATCACCGGCAGTCATGAACCTGCAACATGATAAACACATAAAAGCAAATCATGAACTAACAGAACATACCTTGCAACCTAAACAGATGACGACTTGAAAAATTGTCTCCATATGCCTTACGGACCAATGATTTTCCTTTTCTTTTCAATGGAAGTAATGAAACAGTGCAAAAATCATATTAAGACACCCACAATAAGATTAGATAAGCTGCATTTACCAAAACTGTGAATCACATATAGTTCTTATATACTTGACAAACACTCTATATATCGATGCATAGAAAACCAATCTATATCTTAGGAGGACCGTCAGCTATGAAACAAAGATAAAAGAACCTCAGTAGAGCATAGAAAACCATAAAAAGAAAATACCGCAATAAATGATCTTCACAAAATTTTGACCTTGTGTAAAGAGTCAATGCTACCCAAATGATTCCCTAGATATAGAGAACAGTTGTGGAGTGAAGTCTACAGAAAGGTACTAAAAGCAGCAGAACTAAGTAAAGTAACAACATTTCACTGCAACTGCATTACACAATATGCTTCAACAGCCTATCTATGGACTATTTTAGTTAGTTACACTTGGGACCAATGTGAAGTCACCAATTACGAGTAAAAGTGACTTTAATCTATTTATTACCAACAAAAATAATAATAATAACAAACAAACAAACAAACAAACAAACAAGCAAACAAACAAAACAAAAGAACAAACAAACAAAAAAGATGTAAGCATGATCAAGACGGCACTGTTCCCTTTTTTTTTTTTTTCTTCTAAAGTCAGATTGTACATCATACTTACGGAATTTGAGCACTATTGTCATCTGTCCCAGGCACCAGTTGTCTAACCAGGGGAGACAAATCCTTCTGAAGTAGAGGCCACACACAATATTTTAGTAAGTCGAATAATGTGTAGATTATTCTGATAATTCGCATTTGTCAATACATAATTTAATTGGGAAGAGGGGGGGGGGGGGGGGGGGGGGGGGGTGTGGGGGGTTGGGGGTGTGAGGGGGGGTTGGGGTTGGGGTGTGGTGGTGGTTGTGTTGTGGTGTTGGGGGTGAATGTTACCTGAATATCCTCCATGCTAGTATTTGCATGGCTGCTGTCCAATAAAACCTTAATTCAGCACATAAGCTTTATTTAGTTATAGCATAAAACAGTCTGTGCAAGATACCACAAGACAACATCACTGTTATAAAGAAAATCCACCATTATGAGACGAGCAGCCTTTGAGCTTTCAACAACCATCCATTGACCTTCTTCTGAGGTGAACAGCCATTCACGACCGCGAGTCTGGAATCTAAAATTAAGTTACATAATTGAAAAAAGAAGAACTGCACAATGGATGATGGGATTACTTTAGAGAAGAATATAGTATCTACCAGTAAAAAGTGCAAAATGGACTTTGGGATTGCAAGGGATTGATGTAGGACACAAGCAGCAGTCATCTAGATTTTTACGGAGTTTCTAGTTTCATGTATCATGTTTAACAAGGAAATCAGATTCCCAAAATTCTAAGAACTCAACCAGATCAAGTTTACATGAATATGCCTAATATTTTCTACTAAATCAAGTGAAATAATAGATAAAATAGAATCAACTTGTTGGAGTGACACTAAGGCCAAAGTGACGTTAAACTTAATTTAAGTTTTAGAAAAACAAGAGTTAAAAAAAAAGTACTGTTATGCGGTAATTAACATGTAGGTTCAACTGAGACACACCTTTGGTACAATAAAAACCCCACAATGATATAGAAACGGGCCAGACTGGGACTGAGAATCAAGAACAACAGCTCTATAACTGAAATGGGAACTCCCTTGGCCTCCCAAAATAAGCTGCAGCCGACGGCCTTGGCTAAGCTTTGCCAAGTCCTGCCTAGCTTCAAGTTGCAAGTCTTCAAGTGAGCATAATATCTCAGAACCAGCGGAGTGTTCTCTACGAATTTGATTCTCATTTTCAAGAGCTTCAAAGAGCCCACGGGCCTAACAAAAACAGCAGCTTCTGTCAAGCTTGTAGAATCTTGGATTCCAAGATACAGAAGAACAAGTTTGCTTTTTATTCTAAAAAGTTTGTTCATGTATCATAAGTTCTTGCTAATATTATACTCTTGTCTCTGAAAAAACCATGTAAAGGTGGATACTTTACCTGATCTCCGCTACAAATAACAGAAGAGTTATTGAAGAACGATGTTATCTCGTGCAATACAATTGACTTCTCTTTCTCAGCAACCACCATAAATGTTTGAAGGCTAGGCTTGCTAGATGGTTTTTGATGTATGGCATGAACGCTCATTTTCCACCCAAATCGGAATTTAGAGAAAAGCAGACCTAAACAAAGAGGACCAAAACATGCTTAGCATATGCAAGGGCATGAAACAAAAAAGCAAAATACGCTTACCAACAGAAAGAAAAAAAAATTTCCACAAATGATTCCCTCATTCATGACCAATACCATATCTGCATGCGCCATAGGCATGACAACGAGACTGGAACCAAAATGAAAGGGGAATTAATAGGATGCTGGGATAACGATAGTTTGGCACAAGACTTTAGGCTCATACAAAAATTTTGTACCTAAAACATGAGATTCTGCCAAGGTAAGGCAAATAAACTTCCCCCCAGGCTTCAAAACCCTTTTAACCTGTGAATACAAGTAAATGAAATTACATGAAAACAGAACATAATACCAACAAAACTAAATTATTGAGCAGATAAACCATTTTAACGGCGAAATATACTCAAATAAAATGGCAAAACAACACCTCTGATAAATATTGATTTCCTAAGTCAGGACCATGGCCCGGCTCCATCAAAGCATCCAGTCCTCCTTTATCAACCACCGTGTCAAAACTATCAGCCTCAAACTGCCAAATTGCAACAGTCATGGAAGAACAACGTGAAAACAAAAATCAAACTTTCACAACGACAATAATTCAGTGCAGGGCCTCAGCTTAAATAAACTTCAGTTGTAGCACACAACAACAAATTGGAAAGACTATTCTGCTTTAATTAAAGACACCAATTCAAAGGAAAACAAACCACTGACTTTCACGGTAGAGAATACAAATGCAAGATAACTTTCAGTCATGCCCAAAACGGGCACCACCGCAAACCAGGTGGTTGATGCATATTAATGGATAAAGAAGACCAACAGCAATACATACTCAAAACACTGATCATTCACTTCAGATAAGACCAAATTCTAGTTGAAAAACAGAAGAAGAGAACAATTCGAAAGCATATAAGACCAATCATTTTCGCACCAAGCAAGATTCAGACCCCATAATTGAACTTAAGCCCTCGGTTGGCAATCCAACTGAAGTTGGAGTTTTAGAAATTTTTTATCTAATTTGCCAAAACACTCAAATCTCCCTCTTTCAATTTCAAAAAACTCAAATTTCAGAAGTCCATATAAGTTTCTTACTTCGAGTTGGAGATGATTCCTATGTCAGAATGCTCATAACGATGAGAGTAACAAAAAAAAAAATCCATATCGTAATTTTTTTCCAAACACATTTCAAGCTTTTACACTACTTAACAATTGCAATTCATTTTCAACCAAACACACATTTCCAAGCATTCACTCACTACCAATCAAAAAAACTCCAAACCTCTACTTGTAGATGAAGTGCCAAACGCCCCTAAATGTAGTTCATCAATCACATTTCCTCAAATTAATCAAAAACTTGCCAAACAAATTGATAGCCAAAAAAACAAATTTTTACTCCAGAAGGAGCCAAACCTGCATTTTGGTCATGTCCATGACACGCCACCGCATACCAGGGCGTTGGCGGACATTGCGGCGCAGCATGTCGGAGATGACAACCTTGGAGAAGTCGATGTTGGTGACGCCTCTGAATCCGGCGTCGTAGAGATGCTCGGAGAGCCTGGAGTTTCCGCAGCCGGGCACGAGAATCTGCACACTCGAAGAAGCTTCTTCCGGTTCGGAGATCGAGATTTGAGAAAGGAGAGGGTCTCGGAGCTCGGCCCACTCGGCGTACCACTCGAATGGCTCGTCGGAGCTTCGGATTGAGAAGAACTCGTCCCAGTTCTCCTTGCTGGTGAAGTCACCCAGAGTGCCCAGAAGCTTCCCTAACTGGTCTGGCTCTGTCTTCTTCGCCATTGTTGCTTTCTTTCTTTCTTTCCAAGTTCTTGAGTTTTTCTTATGGTGTCCTTAGTTCTGGGCTTTGTGTACTTGAAACAGGTCGTTAGGGTTTTGGCTCTAGGTGAAATTTGTGAAAAGATTTTACTTTTCTTCTTCTTTTTTTTTTTTTTTTCCTTTTAGTTATTCTTGCAAATGCTTCGAACTTTTTAAAGTTAAGAATTTAGTCTAAAAAGTTATATTTTTAACGATTAATTTCCTAAACTTATAATTTTTACCAACTTAGGGTGAGTTTGGTTGGAAGGAATGGAATGGAATAGAATGGAATGGAATCCAAATTCCGATGTTTGGTTGACTGGAATACAATGAATGACCATTCCTTTGGAATGACTTTTCCATCAATTTGGTGGAATCGTCATTCCATCCATAGATGGGAGGAATAACCATTCCAACCCATATTATTTTGTCTAATTAAAAGTTAATATAATATATTCTATTGTATTTATAAAATCAAAACCAAACAATTGAATCGTCTTTCCTTTCCATTCCCATTCCCATTCCATGTCATTACCTTTAACCAAACTCACCCTTAGTTCTTTTTAAAGTTTGAAAGATTCTTTATATATTACTTATATGTTATAATCTAAAAAAACCGTTATTGTTCATTTTTACTAATTATCAATACAATTTTCTTTTAAAACATTATTCTAACTTAGTTATATAAAAATTTTAATCTAAACTTTAAAAGAAATTTATATCAAAATTAATGGGGTGTTTGTTTATAGTTTTACTTTCGCATTATGTTTAAATACAATGTAATTTTTATCCAAATACAAAAGTTTTACGTTCAAATACAATGTTTTTCAATAATGTCTCAAATATATTTACTCTTCTAAGATATTTTGAAAATATATTTTTTTCCCATTCACATCATATTCTCTCTCCATCTCACTTTTTCTATCTAGTTTACCAATCACATCAACTTTTCAACTCTAAAATATAATTCAAATATTTTTCATCCAAACGCACATTACATTCAGATGCAAAACAAATACTTTTCATCCAAATACAAAATGCATTCAATACATTGTGTTTGAATACAATGCGAACACAATGTATTTACCAAACACCTCATAAGTAAATATTATTAACAATGTCCCTCTTAAACTATAATATGTAAGTTTTATACCAAAAAAAAGTCCTAATTTTAATTAATTTCAACAAACATGACTATTGAAGTGTTTGGTAAACATATTACGTTTACATTGTATTTGAAAGTAATGTATTGAATGCATTTAGTATTTTGATAAAAAGTATTTGCTTTACACTTAAATGCAATGTATGTTTGGATGAAAAGATTTGAATTGTATTTTACCCCCCGTTTGATGACAGCATTACATTTAAATGTAATGCAATTTTCACTCAAATATAAAAAGAATTTTATTCAAATATTAATCACATCACATTTTAAATTCAATATAATCACTATTTATTATTTTGCTTTTTCTATTACCTTTACTGATCACATCACATATTTTCTTTCTTTCTCTCTTTTTTCTCTCTACTTTTACCCATCACATCACATATTCATTATTAAAATATAATTCAAATATTTTTCATTTAAACACATATTGCATTCAAATCCAATGCAAGTACTTTTCTTTCAAATGTAAATTACATTCAATATATTACATTCAAACACAATGTGTCTACCAAACAGAGCTTTAGAGTTGAAAAATTGATGTGATTGATAAAAGTAAGTAAAAAAAGTGAGATAGAGAGAGAACATGATGTGAATAGAAAAGAAAATTATTTTCAAAATAATTTGAAATAATAAATATATTTGAGACATTATTGAAAAATATTGTATTTGAACACAAAACTTTTATATTTAAATAAAAATTACATTACATTTAAACGTAAAATTGTAAACAAACGCCCTAATAATATTGTCAAAAATTATAAATTGAGGGGATTAATCATCAACAAAAAAGTTTAAGAACTAAATTTCTAAATTTGAAATGTTCAAGAGACATCCATACAAATTAACCTTTTTAATTTCAATTTTAGCCCCTAAGAATTACTCTCTCTCTCTCTCTCTCTTTTTTTTTTTTCCTTACTAAGAATTACTCATTGTCTCACTTTGTCATTTAAACTCAAAATGTTATGAGTTGTTTGGAGAAAACATTATATTAGCATTGTATTTGAATATAATGCAGTAAATGCAATGCTCATTTGGATGTTTGGCATTTTACATTGCATTGGCATTTTACATTGCATTTGATGCAATGTATGTTTGGATTGTTGATAAATGAGAGATTAATATGTGATGTAATTGGTAAAAATAGATTAAAAAAATAGAGATCGAAAGAGAGTATGTGATGTGATTGATAAAAGTATAAAAATAAAATAAAATGATAAATAATGATTGTATTGGTTTAAAATTTAAGAGCTTGTATGAGGTCGGATTAGAATCCCTCCCTCTCACCCCCCACCCCCCCCCCCCCCCCCCCCCCATGGATTGCTACAATACTTTTTTTTTTTTTTTTTACATTTTTCTTCAACTTTTAGTCTCAATTTTTACTATTTCAATTATCTCCAATCTTAAATAAAGGTTCAAATCCTTCTCTCATACAAGCCTTAAATATTTTGACATTCGTATATAATACTTCATCATTTGGATGAAAATTAATTGTTTTTCTAAACAATTGCATTTCCAAACAAATCATTCTCCTATATAAGCCGTAAATATTTTGACATTTGAATATAATGCTTCATCATATGGATGAAAATGCAATTATTTTTCCAAACAAATCATTAGATTATTAATATAGGAGCTTACCAAACATTTCGAATTTTTTTTTTAAAGGTCAAACCTTTAATAATTGTTCTCTCTATCTAAAATCCTTAAAAAGAAGATACAACGAAATATGTGAGGCTCACATGATAGCTAAGTAGAGGGTAATATGCTAAAGTGAAAGTGAGGAGCTACTAATCAAGTGACTTAAACCATTCCATATTATCCAATGATGGTTATAAATATTCACAATATTTTCAAAATTTTTAACAAAATTTTCGTATTTAAGTGTACCAAAATATTTTTTAAGTGTAAATATCTCTTCTGTCAAATATAGAGGAAATATCGATAAAATATAATGTAATTTTTATAAAATATCAAGAAATATCAAATAAATATTAGAAATTTTAATGGAAATTTTAGATTGAAAATTTATAAAATTTCGGATTTCTGTCATTTACTATCTTTTTTAGTATGCTGTAGTTATCTCTTATTTAAAAATAATAATAAATGGTGAGAATTAGAAACTATTATGCTATATTTATCTTCAAAAACAAAAGAGATAAAAAGATAAATAGAATAAAGGGCAACACATTAAAACTGAGAGACCATATTCTCATAAACTTTTACAAAATTTGTCGATTTCCTTTTTACAAAAATACAATAAGAAGAAATCAATAAACCTACACATAATATATTCTCAATTATATTCAACTTTACTAAATAAAAAACATTTGATGATACCAATATTGCTTAAATCACTATGGCATCCTAATTATATTTGAACCTCATATGACTTGTTTTTAGTATCAAGATATGTAAGATATAAAATATTTATTATGTAAAAATTATGTTTTTATAGATCTGTTTGTGCTATCTTAAAATGTTAAAAATATATTTTAAAGAAAATTTTTGTAATTTTTATCTTTTTTTTTATATTTCTACCAATATCAATAATATATCTTAAATTTACATAAAATTAGATTATCAATATTTTTACAGATACCAATATTTTCATTTTTGTATTGAACTTATCTAAAATTATAGTTTTCATAATTTGATCAGGAAGATAACATGGGTTTGATTGAATTCACCAATCTAATCAACCACCCATCAGTCAGTTTACTAGAATTAATGGTAAAAACGTTTGCTAAGTTTTGGTGCTCATAATATGACATATTAAGTTGTAGATGACAAAGGAGATAACCCATATTTTTTGAGACTAAAATTGAATTTAATCAATGGGGATTTTTTACTTAGTTTGTTTTTACCCCAAATTTTTGAGCCCTTATTTCACACTATTTAAGGGGAAATTTTTCTTACCGTTGATCACCACCCCTACGTGATCACCTCATAATTCCAATTCAGTATTCAACAATATTTAGGAGGATGATTTGAGGATGTTTTAATTCCTTCAACTAACCAAGGATTCAATTAAGTGGATTCGAAAAGAGACTCTCTTCATCAAACCATAACGGATTGTCCCTCTCTGTCCACCTCTCTCCCTCCTTCCAATCACATACACACAGCTTTTCCTTGTTTTCAAAAGAACTATTATCCACATTCACACGCTAGAAAAGTTGGGTACATCTCATGTGGTGTTCGATTAAATTCAGTTCAAAAATCTTTATGGTCAATACTAATGTTTAGTGGTTGGTTTTAGGAGCTCAAAAATGAGTTTGACCAAGCTAAATGGCTCTAGAGTGTAATCCACACGCCAAGACAACCTCGCAATTGAAAACTCGTCTCCTGTCTATCTAATCGGCTCGTCCATCTTTCATGGTTCAAGTCAATTGACTCTACTCTATCTACAATGCATCGAGGTTGGTAATAGGTTGTCTATGGCAAGCTTTCCGCTTGTATATTTCTAAAAACCTTCTAGATAAGCAAAAAAGTACCTAAAACAATGCCAATATCCAAAAATCCTAGCAGAGCTCATCTAGTTCAAGTTTTGAAGCTTTTTGGACATTTTAAAGTGATGTAGAATTATGTCTTCTACCAGAGCTCATCCTACTAGTTGTGGAATTGGGATTTGTGGTCTTGAGCTACTTGGGTTACAAATGGTAAGAGAATAGGTTTCTAGGCTAAGAAGTATTGAGCTTTAGTTACTAGGTTATTTCCCCATCACCCATATCTAGAAGGAGGGAAATATCCTTTTTTTTTTTTTTGGTGAATAAAAACTAATAGCTGAAATTCTCAAAACAACCTTGTCTGTCCTCCTCTCCTCCCAGATCTCATTCCATGAGTGAACCTCCCCATCACAAGTGAAACTCACATGATTACACACATGAGTCTTCCGTTGTGAACAACAGGAGCAAACCCCAATCACGAGTGAAGTCATCGAGTCCTCCGTCGCAATACGAGATATCTGCTTTGCTTCTTGTCATGAGTGAAGATCACACCATTACGAGTGTCACGCTCTAGATGAGCTGGTGAGCTCGCCAATGTCCTACTCGACTTCTTATTCCAGATCTTCTCCTACAATATAGATGTTCGCCCATTATGAAATAGCCATGACAAATCTGTTAGAAGTGACTGAATTATGATCTTCTCTGACAATGATAACGTCTAAGAATGTATAGATGGGATTTCAATTTAAGGATTTTTTTTCTTAATTCGTGGTAAATAATTCATTTGCTACATAACATTGTCATTATTAGGTAACTAAAAAAAGAATTAGTAACTACTAAGTAATTAATAAGTAAATAAATAATGTATTTTCCAACAAATTGTTGAATTTCTAGCAAAATAATGTATTTAGTTGATGATTTTGCATTGGTTATCGCCTACTAAACACCCCTTAATGTGTTCAATTTATGAACTGAAAAAACAAGTAATTTTCTATGCAGCTGATCAAGATATATATGGCTTTTTTCTACATCTGTTATGCAATGCACTAAAGGCTACAACCACTGTAAAGTTAACTTTATAATTGCAACATGTTAGGTTTGTGATTAAGAATTCATGATTTTATATTAACTACTACATAGTTCTGGTAACAAAATTCCACCTTTAACAAAAACCATATAAAAGGGAAAGAAAAATAAACTAGAAGGGAAATACTACTTTTCTAAGAAAAAGTGGAACCCGTGTATGTCCAGGGAAAAACGGTTTCTAAGTGCAATTTTGGTATAGGCCCATCAGTTATGCGGCATTGGATTCTTAACCATTTTGGAGCATGTTTTATAAATCAGTAAGCAAATGAAATAATTAGCATCGATATAACAGCAAGAGAATGATTTATTAAGACTCAATTATCGAGTATCTTAAGATCGAATTCCATTGTTTTGTAGTGAGCCTGCAATTGTTTCTCTTCTAAAGCCTATTCTTTGGGCTGAGTTAAAATATTATGAAAACGCAGATTCATTGATAGTTTTACTTGTGATATCAGTAGATTTCTCTTGAGGTACTAATTTAAAAAATATCACACACTATTAATCCTCTTATTTTTCTCAGCAAAAGCAAAATAAATAATTCATCTAAAATTTAAAAAAAAAAAAACATTTGAGAAGGACAGCCATGTGAAAGGAAAGCCAAATGTAGAGGACTCCTTTGAATAATTCAGTCTCATGAGGGTAAGTTTTTATCTTTGCATAAAAAAAGTAGTGTGTCACCAAATGAGTACTAATGTTTAAGGCCAAAAAAATTGGCACAAACGACAATTACCTCTACGTGCAAATTCCCTATTGTTCGTTTTGGATGCTGAGAGTGAGCACTAGGGATTTGCATTCTTCAGTTTGCAGTCTTTTTCATTCTTTTCTTTTTCCTTCTTTTTTTGGGTTTTTTTTTTTTTTTTTTTGCTCATATTATACGTTATGATACTGAAGTCAGTACAATGAAAATAATTGATGATATTATTCTAACCGATTCTGGCGTTGGAAAGGTACTTGTGTGAGAAAAGGTTAAAAAACAATTTAAGGCAAAGATGGAATGGCACACAAGAGATAAAGTTTGTCTGATGGTGATTACCTCTAGTGGGATGATGCTCTCCTGCCACATACTTTCGCATCAAACTTATACACGTCGATACATACATACATATATACACACATATACACAAATATATTAACCTACAATGACGAAGTCAATAATTTTTGTCTGTGACAATTAAAACAAAAAAATTAAAAAGATTAGTACATCAAAAAAAATTTATATATTTAATGGGGACTTCATGTAAACTAATACTAAAATATACACAAATGTATAGGTTTCTTTTTTAGAAAAATATATATTAGTTGAATGGGGGTTGAACCTCCACTGCCCCTTCCATGGCTCCGAAGTAGGAGCTGAAAAGTAAGATATATTTTTTAACAAAAAACGATATAGCTATAAACTTTAATTATTAAATAAGGGTATAGATAGAATTTTGCTCATAAACAAGGATATAATTGAATTTTTTATAAATATAAAAAAATTTAAAATTAAAAAAAATTGAGTGGCTTCACCATTATATATATATATAGAGAGAGAGAGAGAGAGATGGGGGGTATGATGATAAAAAAAATACAAAATACAAAATTGGTGTGTACATATACATATGCATAGAGAGAGAGAGAGATATGATGAAAATAAAAAAGAATACTAAATATCATCAATAATATTAAACATAAACTTCAATATTAGATGATTGGTGATGTATAATCCTTGAACATAAACTTCAATATTAGATAATTGGTGTGTATATATACATATATATAGAGAGAGATATGATGAAAAAAAATAAGAATACTAAATCTCATCAATATGAAACAGATAATTGGTGATTTATGATCAATGCAGTGTAGAGACTTGGTCAGTACTATGATTGAGAAACCCTAAACTTTCTTTCTTTTTTTTTTTTTTTGAAATAAAGAAACGCTATACATGTTCTTATATTATTCATGATAATTTCTGCCAGTCTAATTTCACATTATAATTCAGATCGTGCATTAGGACAACATGCATTTTACTTAATAATTACATTAATTCATTAACAATTATCATCAACTCCCAGCTTGCACTATAGTAAAATATATACATATATTATTCAAGTTAATAGATTTAGCTTCCGTTTGAATTTTCTTTTCCAATCCACTTTTCAAACTAAAAAAAAAAAATCTTTTTAGAGAAAACACAGTAAACCAAAAAAATTAAACAGTGAATTTTAAATGATATCTAAACGGGACTTAGATCACACTTTTTTTTCTTTCTGGGGTTTTCTCTAAATCTTCTCTCATTTTTTTTCCTTGCTAAATCTTGACTCATGTAGCAAGAAAAATGCTCTTGAGTACCATGGTATGCCTGATAGCATCAGGAACTTCTTCTAAAGTCATGTTTGTGTGTGGGTTTGTCTTCTCCTTTTTTTGGTTGGTCAGAGTCCTCAAGAGTACTTTTTTTTTTTTTTAAAGGTTTTGACATCTCTAAAATTAATTTTTTTCCAACATTCTATCACTTTTCATTATTCACATCTCCAAAACATTATAGTAATATCCAAACTTTAAAAGTTTATAACTTTGTGTATACAAATCCAAATAAGATGATTTTTTTTAAATTGCATAGAATTTCAAGAGGATTAAAAACAATATTCATATTATTTTTTTTCTAAAAAAATTTAAAATTTTATATTTTTTCACTCAAAACAGTTTTTTTCCTTAAACATGTATTTTTAAAATAACTTTTTTCTAACAAAAAAAAAATCTCTAAAACCTCCCTCAAACTCCCCCTAAACCTTGTGTTTTTGGGTACGAAGTACTGTCCAATAGTACTTTAATTAGAATCGAGGATAACCATGAGACAATGGAACTCACGAGTGCATGCATGCATACTCACATTCATTCAGTCGTCAGAGCCAGATAGAGGGGACCATATCTATTGGCAATCTTCATAAACGACAAAAGTTTGTTAATCTGTTTTTAGTTACAAACTTCAAACTCCAAAATCCAACATTATACTCGGGCACGATCAGAAATTTTCAAATACTAGTATAAGAAGGCACTCCTCAAGTGTAAAATCCCAAAACAAAATGTATATTGGGTAAATTACATTAGAATAAATAAAATATACTTGAAAAGTACACAAAATTATTTTTTATACATTTATTGAAAAATAATATAGCATCAGGATTTGATTACAATTCCACAACAATTTTTGTGGAATATAATTTCATATGTAAATATGAGTGATATTTTTGTAAAATTAGATGGTTAATTAATATTAAATTAAAACATAGATCATACTACTAAATAAAATAGATGTAATAATTAAATTATAAAACGTAACATGAAATTAGTGAAATGTGAAATTGTGCCTCTAACATCGTAAAAAGACCATAATTTTAAATATTAATTTATTACAAATTTCGAGCTTTATAATTAAAGACACATAAATCGAATTGATCACTATAATGGAAATATGAATCACATATTAATTTTGGTTTAAATTTGAAGACATATAAAATTTGTGGTATTCAAACTGATTTATCTCTTACATATAACCTTTTGTCTATTATTAATTTATCAAAAAGAAAAAAAAAATATACCTTGAGAACAGAGAATTTGAATTTTGTATCTTTCGGTAATCGCTAGATTATACCTCTTTTTTATTTTTTGTTAATATAACCTATTTTCTCTCTATAAGTTAATATTGAATATCACCAAGTTGAATGGTAAGAAAATAAAGTATCATTAGAGACAACCTTGGTTTTTTTTTTTTTTCCGCACTTCATGCATAAAATCTTTTCAATTCCAATAAATTATTCAATTAAATAAAGTCAGTTTCATCAATGAAATTACAAATTTGTTTCTCGTTAAGCATGTGACCGTAGGTATTATCCTACGTCATAGTGCCGACATGCAAATTGACCTTTGAGGTTGGCATGGTGAAAAGGGAATGGTAAGCCCCTCGCATTAGTAATTTCACTCGTATTAGGGTGCATTAAGGATTTCACTTGCATTTTCAGTTGTGCTACTTTTAGGTTTATTTTAAGAGTGTTGATTTTGGTTATTAGAGAGAAATGCAGAGTCTAAGAGGCGTGAGATGTGTGATTGTATTGTAATCTTTTTCCTTGTTATAGTGAAGGTATGTAACTCTCGTATTTAGATAAATCATTATATAATTAAATCTTGTATTTGCTTTTTTTTTTTTCCTTCCATTTATTGTTCTTAATTAATTATAAAGAATTAGAACATCTAAATCTTAATCCCTTTAGAACGGATATAGGTAACAAAATTAATAGAACTTAGGGGCCGTCTGGAAAAAAAAAAATTGAAAGTCTCCAAAACAACCTTTTTAATATTTTTTTCCCACCTCACCATTATTTTTTATTTTCCACATATTTAAAACACTACAATAAATTTCAAACTTTAAAAGTCCATAGTCCTGCGTATACAAGTCCAAGTGAGATAGGATTGTTTTTATAAATTGTATAAAATTTCAAGAGGAACGAAATAATGTCCATATTGATTATTTTTAAATTTTTTTTTAAATTTTGTATTTTTTCACTTCAAATATTTTTTTTCCCAAACATATTTTCCAAAACAACTTGTTTCTAATAAAAAAATTTCCAAAATAGCATTCAAATAAACCCTTATGCTTCGTTTGGTACACATATTCAAATTGTATTGCATTTAAATGCAACGTAATTTTCTCCCAAATACAAAAACATTTCATTTAAATATCAATCACATCACATTTTAAATCCAATACAATCACTATTCATTATTTCATTTTTTTTCTATTACTTTTATTAATTACATCATATATTTTTTTTTCTTTACTTTTACCTATCACATCACATATTTATTATTAAAATATAATTCAAATATTTTTCACCCAAACACACATTGCATTCAAATACAATACTAATATTTTTCTTCCAAATACAAATTATATTCAATAAATTACATTCAAACGTAATGCAAATGTAATGCGTTCATCAAACGGACGATTAGTTTATTTGGTCATCGGGATACTAAGATACATAGGATTCCAAATTCAAACCTCAACATGGTAAACGTTCCGCAAAAGTGATGATTTGAGTTACAGAGGTTCAAGATCTATCTGGCAGAGTTTTGACCTTCTGATCTAATAAACTTAGGGATGTTTCGATAAAACAAGAAAATCCTCCTTAACGCATAAATGAAATTATTAACAAAATAAAAATTAAAAAAAAAGTAAGTGAGCAAGGAAATAATAAAATGAAACCTTTAGCCCACGTTTGGCTAACACATTTTTTTGCATTACATTTAAATGCAATGCAATTTTTCCTTAAATACAAAAATATTTCATTTAAATAACAATCTTATCACATTTTAAATCCAACACAATCATTATTTATTATTTTATTATTTTATTACTTTTTTAATTACATCATATATTCTCTCTCTCCCCTTTTTTTCTCTCTACTTTTACCCATCACATCACATGTTTATTATTAAAATATAATTCAAATATTTTTCACCCAAACACACATTGCATTTAAATGCAATGTTAATGTTTTTCCTCCAAATACAATTTGCATTCAAGTAAGCGTTCGTTTGGTAAACGCATAACTCTAAACTTTAAAATTAAATTTAGCAGTTAAATTTGCATTACATTTAAATACAATACATTGAATGCAATTTGTACAATATATGTAGTAGCTTACTTGATTTTGATTTATTAGAGTTATTAACTTGTAAATTTAATTAGTATTTTAAAACCAAATTTAATGATAAATATGTAAATATAAATATAAATATAGTAATTAAAAGAATTTCAAGAGGGTAAATAAGAAATGAAGTTGTTAATATTCTTTTATAGAGGAGAAAAATAATAAGAAAATTGCGAGAATTTGTAAAACTAAAGAGGTAAAAAATAAAAAGAAATCTGCAAATATGTGCATATGCCCACCCTAACCTATCTAAGCCCCTGCATTAGTAGCCTTAAGTTTTTCGTAAATTAGTAAGATTTAGAATGAGTTAGATTTAGTAGTCTTAATTTTAATTCACACAAACAAGGACGCATATAATTTCACGAGACAGATGGATCACAATGACCATTAGAAAGAGAAATCATAATGGATTATAAGTGGATTTTACTAAGTTACAATTTTCAAGTAATTATTAATTATAAGAAAAATTATAGCACTTATAAACCAATATGAACAATATTAGAAAATCAGGAGGTAACAATCTAATTTTTTTAATAATAATAAAAATATTAGAAAATCATTAACTTTGCCACATTACATCATTATCAATAAATAAGGCACGTTGAACTATCAATTTCCTAGTTCTTCAAGCTCTTTGAGTCAAATGTTGTTGATGATATTAGATAGATCATCTCTGAAGCTGGTAGTGGTAAAAATCTGTTATGCCTCCCGCCAAGGTAACGGTGTAGTAGCCCATTTTGTGGCCGGATTAGTTATATCTAGTGTTGAATTTTCGGTTTGAATTGATTTTTTATCAAAGTTTATTAATAGATTTATAAAGGTTGATCTGGTCTAATTTCTGTTTTTAATAAAAACCAACTCAGTTATCATAAAAATAAATAAATAAATAAATAAAGCATGTTTGTAACTCTCTAATCAAGTCTGAGTCAAATATATAAAAATAATAATAAAATAAGTCATTACTTAAATCAAGTCGTATTATTCTTATTTGTTAACACTGGCTTTGAATTTCAAATGAAATCAATCAAACATCCTACAAATTTTGTTGCATAAAAATAAAAAAGAGGCCTTAACATTTTGAATTTGCAACTCAAATGTTTGGTCGTAAACCAAAAAGAAAGAAAAAAGGTCCTCTGAATGTGACTAAATCTAGTATTGGCACGATTCTATTGGACACTGTTACGCGATACTACATTGCGTATTTATGATCCGAATCGATTAACGTCGGACTTACTCGGTCTTAATTAAGACGAATATTCACAAATAAATTAGTTTACAACCAAAATCTAGGTAGTTTAGACAGAGAGAGAAGGATAGAGAGAGAGAGAGAGTCAGTAGAAGCAGCCAAAGGGCACCAAATCTCGCGGAACATCAAAAGCAAAGGCGGCGAGAGCGCATTGGGAACCGGACATCCTTGGAAAAAGTGACACGCAGAGAAGTGGAGATGACACCATCTTCACCCCTCAAACCCTCAGGTCCTCCCCTCACCCTCGACATCCTCTTCACACGTGTCCTCCTCCGGTCCCACGCTCTGCCACGTGGCTTCCCACACACATATCACGCACATACACACACCCCCCCACCCCGTCTCTCTCTCTCTCTCTCTCCCACTCCTCCAGAGACAGAAAAACACAAAATCCTCTGATAATTTCAGAAGCAAAATTCCCGATTATTCCATGGTGTTCGTTGCGTTTCTATTTGCATATTCCTTTTTTCTCTCATCTTTTTCTTTTCCTAGAAAATAAAAATTAAAAAAACCACTGAAAAAAGTTGGAAGGAAAAAAAAAAAATAGACATATATATATATAGATAGAGAGACACACACACGCATATATAGTCTCTTACAGTCTGTCAGCTGAACGCAGAGACAGAGAAGGATTGATATATGCATGTTAGTTAAAAAATATTTTGTTTTCCGAGAAAATCTAATCTGATATGTATATTTTTGGTTAAAAAAAAGACATTCTTTGTATTATTAGTTTGCATGTCATGGTTCTGAAAAGCGGTGGTACTACAGCGGTTTTTTGATTTTACAGGCAAAAAGAAAACTAAAACCAACCCCGGGTGTTGTTTTATCTTCTTGAGAAAGTAGGTGAGAAAGCGCGAGAAAGTAATCAATGGCGGGGAACGAGTGGATAAACGGGTACTTGGAGGCGATATTGGACAGCGGAGCGTCGGCTATTGAAGAGCAGCAGAAGCCAACGGCGGCGGCCTCGCCGGCGGTGAGTCTGACAGAGAGAGGGCATTTCAATCCGACAAAGTACTTTGTCGAAGAGGTCGTGACGGGTGTCGATGAGTCGGACCTCCATCGGACATGGATTAAGGTTGTCGCCACGCGCAACACGCGCGAGCGGAGCTCCAGGCTCGAGAACATGTGCTGGCGTATTTGGCACCTCACCAGGAAGAAGAAACAGGTTCCTAATTCCATTATAGATTTTTGTGTCTAATTTCCATTTTGTTTTTGTTTGTTTGTTTGTTTATTTGTTTTCTTGTGTGTTTGGTTTTGTAAATTAACGTTTGAGAATTGTACTCTCCACCTTAAAAACGTTCAGTAAACCATTGTATTTTAGGAGACGTTTAGTAAACGCATTGCATTTTGATTATATTTGAATGAAATTTGTTTTTTGAATGTTGTATTTGGTTAAAAAGTATTTGTTTTGTATTTGAATGAAATGTGTGTTTGGATGAAAAGTATTTTAGAGTTGAAAAGTTAATGTGATTGGTAAAAGTAAAGATAAATAGTAAAGTTGAAAAGTTGATGTGATTGTTTTAAAAATATTTTGAATAGTAATTGTTTTCATGGTACTGTTGTAAAATTTGTATTTAGTGTAAAATTATATCATATTTGAGTAAAATTAAAATATAATTTTTTTTGTCAAACGACCCCTTATTCTAAGTTGGGATTTAAGTATGTAATTATACAGCTAAGTTATGTTTGTGATAATATGCTAAAAAAAAAGAATAAAAAACCATTGGATTAGTATTTTGTTTGGTATTAGAAGTCGTGATTATTTATTGGTGAGGGCAAGAGTATTGGTAAAAACGTAGAATTTATAGCAATTTACCAGAGTTACGTTTACACATTAATATTTGGTTTATAGGTTGAGATGAAATAAATTAATATTTTATTATTAAAGTTAGTTGATTTAGTTATAATTTTTATTTATTTTTTTGAAAAAGATAAAATTGAAGTCAATATTTTGAATCTAAACTCATGAATCAAATATACCCTAAATATGGTGAAATGTTAAATTCCCAATTGAGATGATGATGTGATTCTCTAGACTCAAGTGTTTGTTTGTGTGTCTGGTTTTCTAAATTGGTGTGTTTTGGTATTAGACACTTAATTTTTATTTTTTATTTTTAAAGAACCAACGGGAGCAATAATATTAAAAAAAGGGCAAACATAGGAAAATTATAGAGTTACGTTCATTTTCAGCCGTTGGAGATCCTGAAATATGTATGTGGAAATTCGCGTGTTGTCACTGAGTTAGAGCTATAATTATGCTCCATACATCCAAACACTAATGTCAAATTCCCAGTTGAGATATGAATCTCAAGTATGTATATGGTTTTTTTTTTTTAGTGTGTTTGGGATTAAACGCTTGATTATTTATTTATTATTTAAAAAAAAAAAAAACCAACGAGAGCAATAATAATATTAAAAAAGGGCAAACATAGGAAATTGTTAGAAATTATATTCATTTTAGGTCGTTGTTGGTCCCGAAACATGTATCCGGAAATCCGCAAGTTGTCACTGCATTAGAGCTATAATTATGCATTTTACTTCCAAATAGTGTATGTAATGTCAGATGGGATGTTGTTTGTTTTGATGAGTTTCTTGTGATTATGTCTGTAGTTAGAATGGGCTGTAATAGGCATTGTCTTGGATTAGGATTCTGGATTGTGATGTTCATTGAATGAGAATTTAACTCCAAAGTCAAAAGTTTGAGCAAGAAAATCATCATTGGAAAGGAAATTATATAGCAGCACAGGCTTGGTCTAGTGGTAATTCCGTACTTTCCTGAAAGTGGTGGCCTTAGGGTTAGAATTGCCCAACCCAAGTTCAAAGAAAGAAATGAAATTACACATGTATATCAGACTAATACTTGTGAATTTCTTATATTCCACCTTGACTAACATGTCATGTTTTCGTGGTTGTTGTATAGTTGGAATGGGAGGAGCTTCAGCGGCTGGCAAATCGTAGATGGGAGCGGGAACAAGGACGCAAAGATGCGACGGAAGACATGTCAGAAGACTTGTCTGAAGGGGAGAAGGGAGACGGTATTGGAGAGTTGGTACATTGTGAGACCCCAAGGAAACGGTTCCAACGCAACATCTCCAACTTGGAAATATGGTCAGATGATAAAAAGGAGAAGAAACTTTATATTGTCCTTATTAGGTATGTTTGTTTATTTAGTATTATTCTTGTTAAAGTCTCTTGTGTATAATCCAGGTTGAATTTCTTAACTGTACCTGCAAGTCAACTGTTACACTTCAACTTAAGCCAATAAGGCAATTATGTCTTAATTCAAAACTGCAATATTTTTTTTCTCTTGAACAGTTTGCATGGTTTGGTACGAGGAGAAAACATGGAGCTCGGTCGAGATTCTGATACTGGTGGGCAGGTACCTTACGGCCAAAGCAAGTTTCTGTAAATAATTGGTGTTAATACTGCAAAGATATAGCTTTCTATGTTTCACCTTTGTATTTACACCCTTGTGAAAATTTGAATAGGTCAAATACGTGGTGGAGCTTTCCCGAGCTCTAGCTAGGATGCCTGGGGTTTACAGGGTGGATCTCTTCACTCGCCAAATTTCTTCTCCAGAAGTGGATTGGAGCTACGGTGAGCCGACGGAGATGCTAACTGCAGGCCTTGATGACAACGATGGCATTGATGCAGGAGAGAGCAGTGGGGCATATATTATAAGGATACCCTTTGGTCCTCGCGATAAGTATCTCAGCAAAGAATTACTCTGGCCTTATATTCAAGAGTTTGTAGATGGAGCACTAGCTCATATTCTTAATATGTCGAAAGTGTTGGCTGAACAAATAGGCAGTGGCCATCCCATATGGCCGTATGTGATTCATGGCCATTATGCAGACGCAGGGGACAGTGTCGCTCTTCTTTCGGGTGCTTTGAATGTTCCAATGGTTCTAACTGGACACTCACTTGGTAGAAATAAGCTTGAACAGCTTCTCAAGCAAGGACGCCAATCAAAGGAGGACATCAACTCGACATATAGGATCATGAGAAGGATCGAAGGGGAAGAACTTTCGCTTGACGCTGCAGAACTCGTTATTACCAGTACTAAACAGGAGATTGAAGAGCAATGGGGACTTTATGATGGGTTTGATGTCAAGCTTGAGAAAGTGTTGCGCGCACGTTCCAGACGAGGGGTCAATTGCCATGGCCGATTCATGCCAAGGATGGTGGTAAGAATATACTTCTATTTTCTCAGTGATACCGTATAATTGATGATATTTTGCATATAGTAAGTGCTAATGATATAGTTTTTATGCAGGTTATTCCTCCCGGCATGGACTTCAGCAATGTTGTGGCCCAAGAAGATGCTCCTGAAATGGATGGGGAACTTACACAACTTATTGGCGGAACAGATGGATCTTCTCCAAAAGCAATTCCGCCAATTTGGTCAGAAGTGAGTGTCTAGTCAGTGTAACATTATGTTGGTACTTCTTATTATTTGATTCCAAACTGTGGCCTTACAATAAATTCTTCCGGTAGGTGATGCGGTTTCTCACAAACCCGCATAAGCCAATGATATTGGCACTATCAAGACCTGATCCGAAGAAGAACATAACCACTCTTTTAAAGGCCTTTGGAGAATGTCGTCCACTAAGAGAACTAGCTAATCTTGTAAGTAGATTTTGCAACTACCGAATTTGGTTATAGAAGATAAAATCCAATGTTTCGATAACCAAAAATTCAATGCTGTTACACAGACGCTAATAATGGGGAATAGGGGCGATATAGAAGAGATGTCTGGTGGAAATGCTAGCGTGCTTACCACTGTGTTGAAACTGATTGATAAATATGACCTATATGGGCAAGTGGCGTATCCAAAGCACCACAAGCAATCTGATGTACCCGACATCTATCGGCTTGCAGCAAAGACCAAGGTTAGCACAACTTGATAATTTCTCGTTATAAATTTTTTTTAGTCCTTGTATTTTGGCACTGAATAAGTGGCTGGAATCTTGCAGGGAGTATTCATAAATCCAGCATTAGTGGAACCTTTCGGGCTTACATTGATTGAGGTGTGTTTTCATTCAATACCCCTTTTTTTATTTCGGGACGATTATTTTCTCCAGAAAGTTAAAAGCTTTATACGATTTATGCTTAACATAACTCAGGCAGCAGCACATGGGCTTCCAATGGTAGCTACAAAAAATGGTGGTCCAGTTGACATTCATCGGGTAAATACGATCTCTCATATTTTCAATCTAAATATTTATTTCGGACCGTGGTTGAATGTGTGAAATTTTAACCTCTATAAGTAATTTTTTTTGTTTGATTTTAGGCCTTGAACAATGGTTTGCTCGTGGACCCCCATGATCAACAAGAGATCGCCGCTGCTCTGCTCAAGTTGTTATCAGAAAAGAACTTATGGCATGACTGCAGAAAGAATGGTTGGAAGAACATACACCTCTTCTCATGGCCGGAGCACTGCCGCACTTACTTAACTAGGGTGGCGGCCTGTCGCATGAGGCACCCTCAATGGCAAACTGACACTCCTGGAGACGAAATAGTTGCGGAAGAGTCGCTCAATGATTCGCTAAAAGACGTTCAAGATATGTCACTTAGGCTCTCAGTTGATGGCGAAAAGTCCTCATTGAATGAATCTTTTGATGTCTCTTCGGTTGGCGCTGACCCCGAGCTGCAAGATCAGGTGAAACGCGTTTTAAGCAAGATAAAGAGACCAGAATTTGCTAAAACTGACAATGATGGCGGAAATAAGCAGCTTGAGTGTGTGCCGAGCAAGTATCCCTTGTTAAGGCGGAGGCGTAAGTTGATAGTAATAGCACTTGACTGTTACGACAGCAAAGGAGCTCCTGACAAGAAGATGATTCACATAGTGCATGAGATAATTAAGGCTATTCGATTAGACCCTCAGATTGCAAGAGTCTCGGGTTTTGCTTTATCTACAGCTATGCCGGTATCGGAAACAATCGAGTTCTTGAAGGCCGGGAAGCTCAAGGTAAATGAGTTTGATGTATTGATTTGCAGTAGCGGAAGTGAAGTATACTACCCTGGTAGTTATACAGAGCAAGATGGGAAGCTTTTCCCTGATCCAGATTATGCATCTCATATCGACTACCGTTGGGGATGCGAGGGATTAAAGAAAACCATTTGGAAGCTATTGAATAGCCCCGATGGTAAGGGGTTTTTGGATCCGTCTTCTAGTCCCATCGAGGAAGATTTAGAATCCAGCAATGCACATTGCATCTCATACCTATTAAAGGATCCGAATAAGGTAGGTAAAGTTTGTTAGTTGAATGACTAGCATTATAGAAAGAGCTTGGTTTTGTCTTAGTATATTTAAAGTCCTTGTCTTTTGCAGGCAAGGAACGTGGATGACTTGAGGCAGAAACTAAGGATGCGCGGGCTACGTTGCCATCCTATGTACTGCAGAAACTCGACAAGAATGCAAGCTATTCCTCTACTTGCATCTCGAGCGCAGGCACTGAGGTACTGTTGTTAATCTAAGATATTTATTTATTTTTAATATACTAAGAGCTTATATCTATGAGAGTTGACGTATATAAAATAAGTACAGGGTTCACAACATACATATAAAAATGAATTATGGGGCGTGTTAACAATATCTTTCACATTTTAATACTTTAATGAGAAGAATTCTTGTTATTAATCGAGTTCAGATAGTTGGATTACATGTCAAGCGACACACGTTGAATTGTGGTATAAACTATAGGTAGATGGGAAGGTAGGTTGGGAATTGTATACCATTTTAGTTTATGCATATTGCTTAACCCTTGCTTAAAGTTATGAGGTTAGAAGACAATCAAAAGAAGATTTAGAAGATCAATTTAAGAAAATGGTTTCTGACGTTGTCCATACAAGGATTCTCCTCCTTGGTGTCGAAAGAAAAGAATATTTTGCTTGAAAGCGCCCCTCATAAACTTTCCAAATGGCTCATCTTAACTTTTTTTGAATTTTTACTGTTTTAGTGGGAAGTGGGCAAATCTTTATTTTAGCATATCCCTATGTACACCTAATTGCTTTTGCTAGTGCATTGCATACATGTAAATAGCATATTAGCATCTTTAAGCGCCACCTAAGTACATCACATCACTAAATATTTGGTAACTTGTTTGAATTTTAACTCAAACTACTACTCAAAGACTTAACCAAAAGCTACCTATGTTTCTATATGATCCTTTCCACACAGATCCTCGTCGAGGCTTGGTGGCGGACAAATTTTTTTTATTTTTAAATTTGTGTTGAATATTCGCCATGGCCCAGATTTAAACTGAGGACGAGGTGGCAAATGCCGCGGCTTTTTTGTGTGTTTTCTTTGTAGGAACGCTTACGAACACTGGCTATTAGTTAACTACTTATTGATTTCTTATAATTTATAATCCAATCTTCTTTTTGTTAAAATGAATAAAAAGACACTCATTGTTGATTCAGATACTATTAAATGGCATTTGGACTTCAGCTCAACTAGTAAGGCTAGTTAAAAAAAAAAATGTAGTCAATTTTTGTTATACTTGGCAGCATTTTTTATGAAATGTTTTCCTTTCTAATTTTTTAGGTATTTGTTCGTGCGTTGGAGATTAAACGTAGCGAACATGTTTGTCTTCCTTGGCGAGAGTGGAGACACCGATTATGAAGAAATGATATCAGGGACTCATAAAACCATAATCATGAAAGGAGTGGCGATTAATGGTTCGGAAGATTTGCTGAGAACATCAGGAAGTTGTCTAAAAGATGACATTGTCCCTCCGGAGAGCCATCTTATCACCTTTGTTGATGGTGATGCATCAGCCAATGAGATTGCCAATGCTTTGAGGCAAGTCTCCAAGTCTGCTTCTGCTATGTGAGATGTCACACCCCCCTTCTCTCTCTCTCTCTCTATATATATATATACATGTATACGTATATATAGAGGTCTATTTTCTGTCCGCTACAATATCTTACATTATATGTATTTTTGAGTCTTCTAGTGGAAGGATTTATGTTTGTTATGCATTTTTGTCCTTTGAATTTTCTGTACTAACTTCAAGTTTATTTTAACTATAATATTTCTGAATAACTAACATTAGGGAAAAGAAAATGTTGTGATAGTAATAGGGTAAAAACTAAGAAGTTATTGTAGTTAAAGTAAATGGATATATAAAAAGAATAGTTTAAGAGAGTTTGAATTTGTTTTGGAAAAAAAAAAAACGTAAAATATGTGTTATACACGGTGATCTTCTTTCTATTTTAAGAGAGGAGAAGAAAAAAAGACATTTTTATCATTCTTTATTTTAAAAAAAGAGAAAAAGAAAAGATATTCTTATCGCTACATTTAATCTTTTGGTAAGTTAACCCTTTTCTCTTCTGATTTCTGAGCATTAAATTTTCATTTTCCAGGTAATTTCTGCTTCTTTTTCCGGGTAATTTGCAGAAATGCAGCTAAACATTTAAATTGGTCGACACCAATTTGACAATTTTCGACAAATGAAATGTATGGCAATTTTATAAACCAAGAAACTTTTTGTTTTATTTTTTCATATATCAAACCAAGGAACTTTTGTCACGCAGGCAGAAGGTCGAATTTCCTTAACGACCACTCAATATTCATAGTTCTTTTCAAATATTGAGTTTGTTATAAACTTTTGACTGATCTTATGTAACGAACGGCGTAAAATTGGCATGGGTGCCGTGCGATTCAAGCATTAGATTTGATTTGACGTCGTTTGGGTCGTCAGTCTAGAGATGGGCCCATCTCCCACGTTCAAGGGTCAAGGCCCATTGGCGACGGCTTTAGTATTTAGTTGTTTCATATTATGACCGTTGCCAGATTCAGAGAGTGCGTGAACAAGCACATCTAAAAAAACTGGAATTTCTTTTTTTTTTTCTTCTTTAAATGAGAAAGAGCTAAATAACAAGTTAAAAGAAAAAGAAAGAACCAAATAACTTTGACTTGTACTTAAAAATGTAAAAGAAGATCCTAAAGAAGAGTAAAAAGTATATTTAAGGTAATTAAGAAGACAGTTGGATTCAAACTATATATGTATCATTAATATTAAATTATATTTGTAATCACAAAAAATAATATTATTTAAGATATATGATATGTTAAATAAATAATTTATTTACAAAGAGTAAAATATGATTTACTTAATAAAAAAATAATTTATTTTGTAAATTATTTTTATAAATCAATTATTTATCATTAAATATATTATTTACTTAAATATTGAGTTAATTTTCAAACTCATCGTGTGAGTCACGTGCTTAATTCTATTATCATTTTTAAACTTTCTATCAGATAGGACTAATAGTAAAATAATAGTAAGATGCTTGAGTAATATGAGTGTTAATATTGTGAGATTTTAAGTTACAGGGACAGACAAAGTACAACAATATATATATATATATCTTGGGGGTTCAAATTAAAGTTAACCTTTAAGATATATTTAAAGTCTGTTATTCACCTCAAATTTTTTTTGCGATAAGCTATTTGCGTCAATTTTCGTTTTTAATTTAGAATATAATGAAAGCAAGAGGCCACGTAACAAGCGTTTAGGCAAGTAGCTCGTTTAGTGCTTAACATCTTAATTTTAGTAAATTAATGCTTCAATTTTTTTTAAAATAGTTTTGGTCCCTAACAATAAATTGATACAAGATTTCTGAAATTAATATATATAATCATGTATCACTTTGTGATAATATAAAATTTTATAGAAATAATTATAAAAAGGCTTCGTACTCTTAGTATAACTAAACTGTAATATTATAAGTTTATTATTTTAGTTAACTAAACTGTATTGCTTAATTGTGGTTGTAGTTATAACGGTAATTCCACGTTTGACTCCATTAAAAGATATAGAATTCAAGTTGCTACCCTTAATTAAAAAAAAAAAACTGTATTGTTTAATTTTGTAGCAAAGTAGATTTTAAATTAGAGTTTAACATATATTAGGAAGGATAATCTTCATACTTTCAAAAATTTAATCTCTCCAAGGTTTGTGATGAATTTTATAAACACAGAGATGTTTTAGACATTTAAATATCAACAAGGACAAAAATGGTATTTTGATCGGATGTTTTGGATTTTTTTTCATATAAATACCTTATTTGTCTATCGCATTGTATTTGAAGACAATACAATTTCAATCTAAACACAAAATTATTATATTTAAATACCAATTACATTACATTTTACATTCAATACAATCACTATTTATCATTTCACTTTTTCTACTATTTTTACGAATCACATCACATATTATTTTTTTCACTCCCTTTTTTTTGTCTATTTTTATTAATTATATCATATACAATACAATTCAAATACTTTTCATCTAAAGAAAAATTACATTTAAACGTAATACAAATACTTTTCATCTAAATGTATATTACATTTAATACATTATATTTAAATGCAACATAAATATAATACTTTATCTAAATGCCCAAATAATTGTTTATATTCCTTAAAAAAAAAAAAAGATTGGATTGGTCTGAAATAAAGATTTTGAAGGTAAAATAAACTTCCAATTCAACTGATTTTTAAATTTTTAAGAAATGTAAATCAATCCAATCCAATTAAGACCCTGATTATTTGTAAAACATAAAATTGAAACTCTTATTTGCTAATTGACCTAACTAGTCAATCCTGTCATTTTCTTACTTGGTGCGCAAGTACCCTTGACTCATGAAGACTCCTTTCCGTTCTCATCGTTAGTGAGACGTTCTAAAGGAGCAATAAGTTAGGGTTTTAAAATTATTAATTAATAAATTACTTAAATTTTGTATTATTGTAATTAAATTTAGTAAAAAAAAGATGTAGAGCTTGTTTATTTTGAGGGTTTGAGCTCAAAAATTTAGATTAAGTTTGGAATGAGCTGAATTATGAAATAAACTTTTATGTTTAATTTTCAACTTTGAGTTAGAAAATTTCATATTAAGCTAAAAGTGTTTGAATGATAAAAGTTAAGTTTAAATTTGTATTAGAAATTGTATTTTCTTTTACTTTTTGTAGAGTTGATATATATATTTTGTATGAGAGAAGATTTGTGAATGATATTTTTAAGCCTTAAATAATGTGTAAATTATGAATTAAAAAACTTAAAATAGAATTATAAAATAAATGACGAATTGAGTTCAAACTCAATTTTTTAGGTTTTAATCTTAAATCCAAATGAGGCTGTAGAGTGACGTAAAAACAAAACATTAAAATTTTGCCATCTTTTGAAACAACAACGCCATACGAAGTTTTCACTATTCTATTTTAAAACTCTTAAATCTATGCCACATTTTCTCAATCTTTCCTTAAAAAAAAAAAACTTAAATTTAAAAAGTTTATAACTTTCTTATTTAAAACATGCAATTAAAGATATGATTGAAATAAATGATAAAAAAAGAGCTCCATTATAAATATCTCTACTTTTATGTAAACCAATTATATACTACTATTGAAAAAGCAAAATGAGATTTTTTTTTTGAATCTTACAAAAAAAATATAACAAACAAATAATACTCATGTTGCATATTTTTTTGACACATTTTAAACTTCTACATTATTTTCAATATCACAACTCATTTTTAATTCACACTTCCCACAAATACACATTTTCAAACCATTCTCTGAAACTTCGGCTCCAAATATCACCCCAAGGGACTATTATATTTATATAGGGTGCATTTGACACTTGCATTATATGTGTATTGCGTTTGAATATAATGTAATTTTCATCTAAATATAAAAGTATTGCATTCAAATATCAATCACTTCATAATTTAAATATACTATAATTATCATTTATTATTCTATTTCTTCTATTATTTTTATCAATCACTTCACATATACTCTTTTTCTCTTTATTTTTATCAATCACATTACATACAATATAATTTAAATATTTTTTATTAAATAAATATTATATTTAAATATAATATAAATACTTTTTATTTAAATATATATTTTATTAAATGTATTAGCTTAAAATGTAATTATTCAAACGTTATTTATAAAAATAAAAAAAAAAAAGGGTCAGAAAGAAAAGTAAACCAAAGTGTTGATCAATTTCCCACTCTCAATACAAACGCGTCGCACAAACTCGCACACTTTGTCCAAACCTCGTAAATAATCCGAAACTTCACAGGCAAACATTTTTCCTTTTTGTTAAACCCGAAGCCCATTTGCCATTCTTCAACGTCTGCCCTACTCCGCCATTTTTCTTCTTCTTCTCCCTTCCCTTGCCGCCGATCTCCACCCCCCCCCTCTCTCCTCTTTCTCTCTCTAGCTGAAGACCGAAACCGCCATGTCCGTCGTCTCGAACTCCGATCGAAAGCTCCCGAAGCTCCCCATCCCGGGGCGGCGAAACATCCTCATCACCAGCGCCTTGCCCTACGTCAACAACGTCCCTCACCTCGGCAACATCATCGGAAGTAATTACTATGCACTCCAACTGCTTGTGTTTTTGTCTGAAAGAGCCATTTTCTAGGAAATTAAAAAAAATATCGAAGCTTTGGCTTTGTTTTTTTAGACTTTTTAATGTTTTTTCGTTTTGGTTTTTTTTTTTGGTAGGTGTGTTGAGCGCGGATGTCTTTGCGAGATACTGTCGCTTGCGGGGTTACAATGCCATTTACATCTGTGGAACCGATGAGTACGGCACTGCCACTGAGACCAAGGCCATGGAGGAGAATTGCAGCCCCAAAGAGATTTGCGATAAGTAATGCTTCTCGTTTTTGAATTCTGATGCTTTTATAACATTCATGGCATTAATTACGAGGATTGGTTTTATGATTTATGGAGAGTTATGTTACACACACACACACATATATGCCATGGCCGAGTGGTGCTTCTGCCTCTAGTGAACTTTTTTTATTTTTTCAATTTTTCTTTAAAGCTTTACATTTTTCTTATTTTGTCTCACTAAAAGTTTAATTCACTAGATAAGCCTATGTAAGAACCTTAATGCTTGCCGTCACTGAAACAATAGGTTGGCGCTGCCATTATATATATAATTTTTGGTAGGGTCCTTTATAGGAACCATGCAGTTTCGTAGAGAGGTTTACCGTAAGGCGTTTTTTTAAAGAGAGTTATGTTGTTATTTTAGAGGGTTTTTTTTTCCTTAATTTGTGTTGGTGGGGTTTTTTTTTTTTTTTTTTAATAGGTACCATGCTATTCATAGAGAGGTTTATAAGTGGTTTAACATAAGCTTTGATGAGTTTGGGCGGACATCGTCCCCACAGCAGACTGAGGTTTGCCAAGCAATCTTCAAGAAACTACTGGAGAACAATTGGCTCGCGGAGAACACAATGCAGCAGGTACAGGGTCATTTCGGGATTAAGCTTGACTTGAGCTTGTTTAGATTTCATTGAAGAGCTGGTGGATTTTGTGATTTGATTGTGTCTGAATGGGTACACTTGGCCAGAAATGTCTAGTGCTTTGTATAGCTGTGATTATGACTTAAGTTCTTTGTATGTTTCAGCTTTATTGTGACACATGCAAAAGGTTCTTGGCTGATCGCCTTGTGGAGGGTGCCTGCCCGACTCCTGGGTGTGATTATGATTCTGCTAGAGGAGATCAATGTGAAAAGTGTGGGAAGCTTTTGAATCCAACAGAATTGAAAGATCCTAGGTGCAAGGTATATAATCTATGTTCTGTATAGATTTTAGCCTCTGACTTTGAGTTATTTAACTTTTATATTTCAATCCATTGTTTGGGATTTTATAGAATTTATATGGAAGTTTTGTGTGAGCGAGCTAATTGAATTGGTGTCAACAATGTACCTATGCGCAAGAACATGGTCTAACAATGAGACTGTTATCAACTTACTATTTAGTCAATTGGGTCTTTCCCTGATCAAAGCCTGTTACACGGTGTCTGTAGTTTTTATGGTTCCTTGGAGAAATATCATAAGAAAAGGACAAACTGATCATTAGAAGATTGTTTAAGTAGCATATTTTTGTTGCCTATAAAATATAGACATGTTCTGTTTTCTGATTTCACTATTTACAAGCAGGTTTGTGCGACAGCTCCACATATTCGTGATACAAACCACTTGTTTCTTGAACTGCCTTTGCTGAAAGACAAATTGGAAGACTATATCAATAAAACGTCAGTGGCTGGTGCCTGGAGTCAGAATGCGATTCAAGCAACAAATGCTTGGCTTAAAGAAGGGCTTAAACAACGATGCATTACTAGGGATTTGAAGTGGGGAGTTCCTGTTCCGCACGATAAGTTTAGAGACAAGGTTTGCAGTCACTCATAGGATCTGTGATTGCGCTACTTTGTGTTTTCATTTCTTTTCAGCTGGTTCCTAACAATTATATAAATTTTTTCCCACCATGAGATGAACAGGTTTTCTATGTCTGGTTTGATGCGCCTATTGGATATGTTTCAATTACTTCATGCTATACATCTGATTGGGAGAAGTGGTGGAAGAATCCTGAAGAGGTTGAATTGTATCAGTTCATGGGCAAGGATAATGTGCCATTTCATACAGTAAGTGTTAATTCTGCAAAATCTGTGTTTAGGAAGAGAACAAGTTACTTCCATGGGGTTACGCATATTTCATATTTTGATGAACTACATGTTTATCATCCAGCCAGCTGAGAGATTTTTCTTTCAAATCTTAGTCCTAAATCCTAATTTTATTTTTATTGCATGTATGTATGGATCTGTATACTTTATTCTTTTTTCCTCTCAAATTTTATCCACATGTTTCAGTACAGGATGTGTTGCTTTTTTGAAACTTCATATGTACAGAAAGTTTACCTTAACACAATAAGCTACTGTAGTGTATAAATTTTAGGTTTGAAGATGAGGGCAAATTGTAGTTCCGTACTTATATGTTTTGTACTGATTGGAATGGTCTAGATGACATGAGGCTAGATTATAACTTATTCTTATTGGTGTTCAAGTAGCCTTGTGAGAATTCTGGCTCAAAACTAAATATATTTATGTCAGTCGTCTCTATATCTCTATTTCCTCTTGACCGAATGTGTTTCCTTTTGGATCCCTCCCGTTCTTCTTTTGTCTAATCTCTACAATATCCCCTATCAATGGTGCAGTGCAACCACGTGCTTTATTTCCCTGGTTATCAATACAAGAGCAGCTTGGAATTTTCAGCCAAAGATACAATATTTGTAGTTTTGCATGTTTGTGAAGATTAATTCTTTTACATGTTAAGTGTATTCCAATTTCAGGTGATGTTTCCATCTACCCTTCTTGGAACTGGTGAAAATTGGACATTGATGAAGACAATTAGTGTTACTGAATACTTGAATTATGAAGCAGGTCAGTCCATCCAATACTAAGGCCAGCATGTAAATAGTTAATTTTGATGTTGAGCTTCTCTTGCAAGATGTTCACATTACAACATCTCGACGTTCATGCATCTGATTTAATTACTTAACAGGAAAGTTTTCTAAGAGTAAAGGCATAGGCGTGTTTGGTAATGATGCAAAAGACACAAACATTCCTGTGGAAGTTTGGAGATATTACTTGCTTACTAATAGGCCTGAGGTAATAACAAATAAGTGATATTGGTTTGTTTGTAATTGTTTTATAACTATTTCTTCCTTCATGTGTTGCTGATGTTTCAAATTGTCTTTGTTAAACTAGGTTTCAGACACATTATTTACATGGGCAGATCTACAAGCTAAACTGAACGGTGAATTGCTCAATAATTTGGGGAACTTCATAAATCGAGTGTTGAGTTTTATTGCTAAACCTTCAGGTTAGTTGGAATTTGGTGTCTTGATGATCAGTTTTGAGGAATCATTTCTATAAGAACTATGATTGCGTATCAATTATGGGTGCAGAGTTGGGCAGATTATAACTGAGTTTTGAAGTAAATATCGTCAGTTTATCTTCTTTACTTATACTGGTTTATTTCTCGGACATAAACTTTGTTTGTTTTTATCAACATGTAGCCATTAGTACTGATATGTTGACATACTTTTTCTTATGTCCTTCTTTTCTAAGTACTCTTCAATTTATATAGAGAAGTAATTTTATACTATAGAAAAAAATGCTGGCGTAAATCATCTTTATTGTATAAAACTTAAATCTCTTGGGTTATTTGAACATCCTATCAATTTTTTCTTGCTTCTTTCGTGTACACTCTTCGGCCTTTTTCTCGTAGGCCAAAGAGACAATGCAGTTGTGACTTTTTACGGCAATATTAACTAATTGGTTCATATGCAGGTCAAGGATATGATTCCGCGGTACCCGATACTCCGCATGATGTATCTGACCCCTTGACTGAGAAACTAGCAGAGAAGGTTGAAAAGTATGTGGAACAATATGTTGAAGCCATGGAGAAGGTAATTGACACTCTGGACAGAGTGCTGCATTTAACTTGAAGCTTATCATTTACCCCACATATCTTTTATGCTGACACAAATTTTTATTTTTATTATTTTTTGCAATTTGCATAGGTTAAACTAAAGCAAGGGTTGAAAACTGCAATGAGTATTTCTAGCGAGGGAAATGCATATCTGCAAGTAAGCTTTGATAATTTCTAATTGTGTTGATGCAGTTTCTATTGTTATTTCAACATTCAATAGCTGTTTAATCTATTCCAGTTAGGATATGCCATGATGCCAATTTTCAGTTGCTGCTTTAAGATGCACCTAAAAAATAAAATGTTTCTGCAGGAGAGCCAATTCTGGAAGCTATTCAAGGAGGATAAACCACGCTGTGCCATTGTTATGAAAACTTCAGTGGGGCTAGTGCATATTCTTGCATGTCTATTAGAACCTTTTATGCCATCCTTTTCTCTTGAGGTAATAATTTTCAGCCACAGATTTCTGTGATGAGCTCCTTATTGTTGAATATGATAGGTCAATTTAATATGGCTGCTTGCTAATGATTCCTTCTTTTTGATTTAAGGTATTGAAGCAGCTTGATTTGCCTCCTGAACAACTTTCACTTACTGACAAAAAGGGAGATATTGATAGGGCTAAGCGACCTTGGTTGATTGTACCTTCTGGTCACAGAATTGGGAAACCAGAACCATTGTTTAAGGAATTGGTATGTCAAGCAATTTTTTATATTTTTAACTCTCCATTAACGTGCGTCAGGATATATTCAAGTCGTACATATTTGCCAACTGCTTGTTTATGAAAACCTTTGGGAATTCTATTAGTTGAGAAACTTGGTAATTTCCTGATAAGCACTTTAGGATGGCTGTTTGAAAATTAAGCTAAATTTTCTGGGTTCTAAATAGGGTTCATTAAGGTGGTTTGTTTTTTTTTTTTTTTTTTTTTTGTTTTCCACCACACCACACCACACCCCCTCCCCACACACCACACACCACCACCACCCCCCCCCCCAAACCAAAGGTCTGCTGCTACTGTATTATTGGCTCAATCTATCTGAAATAAATTCTCATTTTGTTCATCTTATTGTTAACAGAAAGATGAAGAAGTAGAGTCTTTCAGGAAGAGGTTTGCTGGAAGTCAAGCAGACAGAATTAAGAGGGCAGAAGCTGAAGCAGAGAAGGTAGCTGAGCAATTGAAGAAGGCAAAAGTTTCAGGTTACAATTAGTTTTCAATTTTTCGCCCTCTTTGTATAGCAGGTTAAGCATTTATTAATTCTTCTACTTATGTTGGTAGCATTGGAAAGCCATGTGTAAGATAAGTATGGTTTTTTGTAACAGACAACAGTGGAAAGAAACAAAAGTCAACAAAATTGGAGAAGTCAGGAAAACCTGCAATTGAACCAGAAATTTTAATCTCAAGACTGGATATCCGTGTTGGCCTGATTACTAAAGCGCAAAAGCATCCAGATGCTGATTCTTTGTACGTAGAAGAGATTGATGTGGGTGAAGGACAGCCAAGAACCGTTGTTAGTGGCCTTGTCAAGTACATGCCTCTTGAAGAGATGCAGGTATTGTTCTTTGCTTTTCAGACATTTCAGTGATGATATTTTGTTATTTTTACTTTTAAATCTTTTTGGAAGCATCTATTATCTGTCGTTAAGTAGTCTAAATTTTCATTTGGCAGAACCTTAAGGTCTGCGTTCTTTGCAACCTGAAGCCTGCGACCATGCGGGGCATTAAGTCACAAGCAATGGTTCTTGCTGCTTCCAACAGCGACGGCACCAAGGTAAAGCATCCCCATTATTCTTGAGACTGATCTTTGCGACTTGTATCAGGAAACAAAAGGACTTGTGTGGATGCGGTTTTCCATTTTATCGGTTTCTTCTTTTGTTGGTATATGCAAATATTTCCTGTAGAAGTGTTTTAGTACATAAAAGTATAGAATTGTGTGCGAAGTTGTCCAAATCGAATATTTGTTTGTGTAAAGTTTTGTTGAAATTAATTTTCTTCGCTGGTGGTTTACCTTTCAGGTTGAATTGGTTAAGCCACCCGAATCTGCTAATGTTGGAGAGAGAGTTTCGTTTCCGGGCTTTGAAGGACAACCTGATGATGTTTTGAACCCTAAGAAGAAAGTCTTTGAAACTTTGCAAGTTGACTTGCATACCAACACAAATCTGGTTGCTTGCTACAAGGATATTCCTTTCACGACATCGGCTGGTGTGTGCACCGTGTCTACCATTTCCGAGGGATCGATTAGGTAGACTGTAACTAGCAATTGGTGCCAACAGATCACGTTAAGTGACAACAACGCTTACTACATGTCTTCATCAGAGTCATGGTAAGAACGCCTTAAATGGGAAAAAAAAAAGTTTGTCTAGTCTTTCAAAGAAGGAAGAAGAAAACCCAAGATTTTGACTGCTACTTCTAATTGTTTGCTATTGTATCTTGTGAAGGTGCTATTCTTTGTGTTGCTTATTAAAAAACAGAGAAATAAACAATCATTATATGTTCCAAAAGCTTTTTTTTTTTTTTTTGGTTTCATGTTTTATGTTTTGTTTTTTTTTTTTTTTTGGGTCTTTGTTACAAAGTTCCCACTCTAAAGGCCCATTTGGGTGTTGATTTGGAGATATATATTTATTTTTGTTGAAAAAAAGTTGTTTTAAAAAATATATTTAGAAAAAAAACTGTTTATTGTGAAAAAATATAAAAATTTTATAAATATATTTTTAGAAAAAAATATTAATATGAATATTAATTCATTTTTTATGAAATTATATGTAATTTATAAAAAAAAATTATCTCATTTAGATTTGTATATATAAAGTTATAGATTTTTAAAATTTATAATTTATCGTAGTATTTTAAAAATGTGAATGATGAAAAGTGATGGTGGGATGAAAAAAATTGTTTTAGAGATTTTTTTTTTTTTGGTCTTTCAAACATCCTATAAATTTGATAGAGGTGAGTTTCCATATAGAATATGTGACTAATTGACTTTTTTTTTAAAGTTTTTTAAATAAACAATCAAAGTTGGTGTAAAATTAGAAAAATGATAATTTTTAAAAAATTGGTAATTGATTGACGTAATTAAATCATGATAATTAATATTTATTTTTATTAATTAATTATAATTAATTATTAATTAAATATGATTAATCACTAATTAAAAGTCATTTTGTTTAATAAAAGATTTTAGTCATTTAATTAAATAAGTATTTAAAAACTGTGTAGCTTTTTTTTTTTTTTTTTTTTCCTTTTGTTTTATGCTTTGTGACGGAGTGGGAGTCATACATAACTTAGGTCATACATACAAATTCTTTTTCTAATATAATAATATTAGCGAAAAAGCAGAAAAATCATGTATAACTTGGGTCGTTGATCTTGTTTGTTTGATAAAAATGATTTCCCGAACGCTGTCAAGTAAATTAGAAAGACAAAAAAAAAAAAAAAAAAGTTAATTAGAAGGACAAAAGGAAAATTATGAAAACATCCCTTCTCCATGAAATTTCGCTTTTCACCCCATCTCCTGTTATTTGCAAAATGCCAAGTTCTAATATCTATATCCGATTTTGCACCAGGCTGTTTCTCTCATTCCAGATTGTCCCAAGTTGTATAAAAGTATTTAGGTATTCAAAGCTCTCCTCATTGTTGATGTCTTCGAGTTTTATAGAATCTTGTAAAGACGAATGTAATTCTTTTCTTTGTTGAATACAAAATCCGAAAATATCCTTGCAGCGGATTAGGATGTGCTGCACTTTTTGCGACGATAATAAGGACGACATACCAGTTTAGTTTCCTAAACGTCTTACGAATTCATTTGACCAGAGCTTCTAGCGAGTTTAGAAGAAATCATGGGATGGAGACTGAACATCAATGCCATCTAAAGTGATTCTCTTTCTCTTCAAAAAATTGGAATACCAATGCGCAGAGAGCTTAGGTTGTCGTTTCATCTCTGGATCTTCCAAATCTATGAAGAACAAGCCATAGCTGGATTCATAGCCGTCCAACAACTCGAAAGAATCCAAGAAGGACCATGTGAAATACCCTTTTCATGTTCGAACCGTTCCTTCCAAAGTGTCAAAGATGGCATGCCAAACACAAGAAAGAGAATAAATGTGAACTCAACTCATATATCTAAAAAGAATACTAACTCTGATGTTAACACATGAAAACTTAAAACATATTCCCATATTAGAAACTTAACTCTTGTTATTATTAATGAAAAGAACACGAAAATCCTTAAATATTATGCACCTGGGATAGAAGACGAGATGATAATAAGTTCGTTACTAGTCGTGTTATGGTAGCTAGAGCTAAAACATGTATATTGTAGCTAAAACACGTACCTTGTAGCTTAAACACGTACCTTACAGCATCGAAAACACTCCCAATATGTCCCTGCAAGTATTCAACCCTTAGCTGGTCTTCCAGCGTTGAATTATGCCAAGTTCTTTGCTTTTCTGTTTTGTCTTTGTCACCGTGACGCCCCATTTCTTTTCTCCATTCCCTTTTTTCTTCAGTAATTTTTCGTTTGCTTTTCATTGTTTTGTCCTTTTCCTTTTCTTCATCCCCTTTTTACTTCTATAATTTGTCTTTTGCTTTTTTTATTGTTTTGTCTTTTTTTGGATTTTGATTTTTTGCTTCCATTGTTTTTTACTTCAGTTTTTTTGCTCACCTTTTCTTTAAAATCTTATATAATTTATTTTATATAATTGTATTCCCATTTTTTTTTTCTATCAACTTGTTCATGTCAGGTGATATATATCTTTAAGCTGTAGTTAAAAAACATGGATAGCCATTTTCATTTTTGAGTGTTTAGAGGTCTGATGACAGCCATACGACAGGCATATCAACGTCATGTGTCCTCAAGCGTCACATGACTTTTTTTTTTTTTTTTAAATATTGTCTTCACACGTGTTTTTTTCTTAATATATATGTGTGTGTATATATATATATATATATATATATGGGATGCATACAAATTAATTATTGTTATATATTTTGGTTCTTTATTTGGTATGCTCCCCACAACTGACGTGCGAATGCATTTTTTTAACCTTTTTTTTTTTTTTTGGTTTTCACCCCCTAAAAGCTTTTTTTTTTTTCCAACTTTTTTTTTCCTTGTCAACACATACCTCCCTGTTTTTTTTTTTTTTTTGTAAGATCATTTGTATTTTATTAGTATTTTTTAAAATAATTTATTTTATTTTAAAATATGTTTAATTAATATTTATATAAAAAGAAATATAAATTTAGAGACCTTCAAAAAAACCTCCATATGAATGCAAAGTAATCATATTTATATTTTCTTTTACATGAGTTTTCATTCTCTGAAATTCACATTCAATCCAATGTGTTGGATACTATTTAATATCAAATATGAGATTTTATATATGTATATTTATACACAAATATATAAAAAAGGTAGTTTTAAAAAGCAATTAAAGTAGATAGTATGTTTACTCTAATTATTTTTCATTTATTTAATAAAAATGTTATTTCTCTAATAATTTGAAAAACTTATTATTTATTTTAATTATTTTTATAAAAAACGCTATTTTCTATCATTTCCCTTTTAAAAAAAATTGAACTACTCGAATTTCAAGGTATTGTTGTTTTTATTGATGGCATGTTAGGTGATTGTGAAAAAGTTATTATTTTAAATCCAAATCCACATTTTTTCACTTTTTTAAAAATCTATACTATGCACATTATTCTCTCCCTGAGCACCCATTTGGATCTATGACTCATTTGCATCACAAATTGAAATTAAATATTTATTTAAATAAACTGTTTAAATTCAAATATAAAATTTTAATTAATTACCTATTCAAATTATATATAAGTTTAGATTGTTATTGTTAAATTAATATTTAAATAGTGTAAAAGTAAAAAAAGAAAATAAATATAATGCAAAATTCTCCTTTTGAATTTGAGGTAATTAAAAGAATTCAAATTTTATACTTTTAAATAAAATCAGATGAAATATTATTATTTTATTTAGATTTTTGAAAAGTTAGAATTTTGTAAAGTTGTCTAAATTAAATTTTTGTTATGTAATGTTTTGTTGAATTAATTATCTTCACTAATGATTTAATTTTAGATTGAATTGATTAACCTTAACAATCTCATTTCCTCACGTGACTCTTTATCAACAACTCACGATATTCAATTATCTCAGATGAGATCTCTAACGGTTGCGATTTCTATTAGTGCTTCAGGAAGCCCGTTTTGCTAGATTTGTCTTCGATCTCCGATCTACATCAACAAAGTCAGATATTCAATCTTCTTCGTGGTGCCTTTTTCGTCGAAAGTGGCATCATTTTTTGACATCGTTCCCATCTTCATCTGAAACTCATAATAGCCAAGAACATTGTGATCATGTGTTGTTTTAACTCGAAGAAGGCAAAACCACAAATAAAAAAAACCCCTTTTAATTAATCCGACTATCCCCCTAATTTAATAACATAATCGGTATATATTTTCTGCCAGGTGGTCAAAGGGCCACCCAGCTTAATTTTTAGGTTTTTTTTTTCCTTTTAATATGATAAAATTTAAATTCTTCATTTTAGATGAAGTGAGATATGATATTATTATTAAGTCAAATATACAATCATAATATGTCAGTCTTTTTTTTAAGCATACAAAATCATCAAGGAATTACAAGAACTATTTCATACTGGTTTGATTTCCTAAACGTCCTACGAATTCATTAGACCAGAGCATATAGCAAGTTTAGGAGAAATCATGGGATGGAGACTGAACATCAATGCCACCCAAAGTGACTCTTTCTCTCTTCAAGAAATTGGAATACCAATGTGCGGAGAGCTTAGGTTGTCTTTTCATCTCTGTATCTTCCAAATCTATAAAGTACAAGCCGAAGCTGGTTTCGTAGCCATCCAACAACTCGAATGAATCCAAGAAGGACCATGTGAAGTACCCTTTCACATTCGACCCGTTTCTACCGAAGTTTAAAGGATGGTAAGCCAAACAAAAGAAGGGAAAATTTATGTCAACTCAACTCATACATCTAAGGAGAATACTAACTCTTATGATAACACAGGAAAACTTGAACAAATGCCATACTAAAAACTTCATTTATTAGAAATTTTAGTTTAGTTTACGGATTTAGTAAACGGGTTTACACCACAGTTGATTGCTTTTGTTAACTTCCAGGTTTTTATCTAATGGACACATGACTACCTCCATTAAATTTTAAGGGACGTTTGATAAACATATTACATTTACATTACGTTTGAATGTAATACATTAAATACAATTCACATTTAGATAAAAAGTATTTGCATTGCATTTGTATACAATATATGTTTGGATAAAAAATATTTAAATTGTATTTAAATAATGAATATGTGATGTGATAGATAAAAGTTGAGAGAAAAAAGAGAGAGAGAAAGATAGTATATGATATGATTAGTAAAAGCAATTGAAAAAGCAAAATAATTAATAGTAATTGTATTGAATTTAAAATATGATGTATTAGTATTTGAATGCAATATTTTTGTGTTTAAACAAAAATTGCATTGTATTTGAACGCAATACGAATACAATGTGATAAACAAACGAGATGTTAATGTCTTATCATTCTTTATTTCTACCTAAGAACTAGAAACAGTAAAAATTTTGAACTTAAAAGACACCAACCAAAATTTAATCAAATTGCATTGTATTTGAGCGCAATATGAATGCAATGCAATAAAGAAATAAGGTATTAATGTCTTATCATTCATTATTTCTACCTAAGAACTAGAAAGAGTAAAAATTTTGAACTTAAAAGACACCAACCAAAAATTAATCAAAAGAAAATGAAAATTCTTTATGTTATGCACCTGGGAAAGAAAATGAAAGGCTATAGTAAGTTAGTCCCTACTCGCGTATGTTACTTGAGAGCTAAAACATATACCTTAAGGCATCGAAAACACTCCCAATATGTGCCTGCAAGTATTCAACCCTCGGCCAGTCTTCCAACGTTGAATTACGCCGAGTTCTTTGACCTGTTGAACACACTGACAATGAGTAGAGCATAAATAGAAGTTTAAAAATGTCTGCCTTGTTGAATTGGCAGAGCCTAGTTATTGTCTAATAATGAGTTAGCATGTAAATCAACCTTCATAGTAGCCTTTCGTGGTACTTTAGGTTCGCATTTATATCTTTATTTCCCTAAATAAATATAGAGAGTTTGAAAAACTAGTTTTATTTATTACCTTCGGAAGTAAAAAAGTTAGTGTCTGTTTGGTTTGTCAATTAGAGTTAAAAATTTTATGTTGGAATTGATTAACTTTTCAAAAAATAACTACAATTTTTGTTCTTGTTTCAGAAAAAGACAAACTAGAATGGAGAAGTACAATTTGTAGAGAGAAAAAAAAAATACAGGTGGTTGTATAATTACTTTTATTAATTTCTAAATGCAATTATAATGAGACATTGATACCACTTTGGAGACAAAAACAAAACCATCCGGTTATAATACTCGAAGCACTCACTCACACACCTCACTATTAATGACTCACACACTTCCACTCCACTAACTGACAAACTCATGGACACACTCTTCAACACTTTTGACTGTTAGACACTTGAGCACTTAGCTCCCTGTGACACCTTTGGAATTCCTTGAGCACACTCACACCAAGACCACTAAGCCTCCTGATATAGTGCTCTTAAGTTGGTAATACAACCGGCTATGCTGTTTGCTAGAACATTCTAGCATGTAGCCGTATTTATTTGTCTATTTTTGCCGACTTAGCAAAGTTTCTTGAAGTTTCCTGTTAGTAGCAAAAGTAGGCAACAACTTGCAGAGACCAAAGAACTCTAGTTGATTCTAGAGTCTCCTAAATTATTCTCAAGAATCAATAGTGACTCTCAACATGGTTTGGAATAGAAATCCAAACAAACGCTTAGAGCACCTAATTCTTAACAAGATCCATTTAGCTTGCGAGCTGTGTTCTAACTTTAGAACTAATGGACTATCACACAAAGGAACCACAAAATTGGACATCAAAATTTCTGAATAGTTGAATATTCAGTAGGGGTAAAATTCACAAATGAAATTTCTGGCAAATAATTTGAAAATATTATCGTGAGAATAGAGAGAGATATTACACCATTTTCATGGATATAAATGAGAGGATTCTTATAACGCTGCTTTATATACTCCAGAACTCCTCCCAGGCGCCAGGGTGTGATCGGATACTGCATCAAGCTAGATAATCAACCACACACTACAGAATTCTCATACATAAACCAACAGAAAGAGTTTACCTCAAATTTTGATGTGTCATTTGGGATATCTGCCAAAAAAAAAAAAAAAAAAGCTCCAATTAGTCAATTCAATTGAAAACTTGTTGAAATTATATGATATCAGAACCTCAACAATTGACAGATTCAGACTGATAAAGAGTGTTGACTGATCAAATTTCTAAGCGCAACTACTGAATGCAGAAAAAACAGACAATATTAAGAAGTGCAACAAGTTTACTGCTAAATGTTATACATTATTTGATGTGATGAAGAAAGATTTAGCCTTTATGGTGCTTTGTGATCATCTCAAGGTGATAAGGCAATTTTAAGGTTTTCAAAAGGTTTTGGTGATGTAATTGGATTTGGGCAAAGAATTCACTTTTTCAAGTTAGGAATCTTAACATGTTTTGATGCATGTATAGGCATTCAAGCAAAAGAGGCATACAAAGTAGCTGTAATCCCATGTCTGCAATAAAGTCCCTGTTTTCCAACAGAAGGGTGTTGGAGTTATCCTTGACAAACATTTCCAAGTAATAATTCAGTCCTAAAAAGTCGAACGAACTCCTAACACTTTCGGATTCTTGGACAGTGAAGGCTGGAATCCTGGAGCCTGCATTCTTCTTCATCACATCAGGGTAATCTCCAAATACCAAGGGATTCAAAAACCTATAACACAAGGTTGACTCTATTAAGCACTCGAAGCAACACAAAGAACAAGCTTTGTAAAAACTCATCTGTACTTCTTTTCAAATCAAATTTACTACTTCGGATTCAAACTCTATCTACAGACTCACGCACCCAACCACTTGAGCTAGCCACAAACAGCAAAACACATTTGTAACTTACCAACCAAGGAAAAATTCATTTCCTCTTTCAGTAGCAATTTTGTCTTCACTACTGTCTGTTAGAGGGACAAGCCCATAAGTATACATATTGATTCCTATAAATCCATGCTGCTTGTCCTGCATTGCCCAAATATGTCATAAAATTCTAAATTATCGCAATCAAATTCAAACTTCACACGTTAACAGAAATTGAGCAAGTAAATCTAATAATTTTTTGTCAAGCTTGCTCAAACACTTTATATGAAAAAGCTTAAGCTTACCTTGTAGTTTTTCTTGTACAATCTAGCAGCTGATGCGTGTGCCAACAGAATATGATGAGCTGCAATGTATGGCTCAGTTGAGGAGTTGCCTTTGAAGCATACACCAAATGGACGTGAACATCGGGTAGGAGGTAGATCTCCTAAGTCATAACCCGCTATTACAAATACATTTGGCTCATTTATAGTAGTCCAATATTTAACTCTGTCACCAAACTCTCTGAAGCACACATCCGCATATTCCCTGAAATCTTTCCTGCATCCGCATAAACGTTATCCAATCATGTCAATTGCCTGGTTTTGCACTGCCAGCATGAAAGTTACTAGCAAGATACAAAGAAGCATACACAATCTCTCGACTAATCCATCCCCCATACTCATCTTCAAGTATCTGTGGGAGATCACTATGGTGTAATGTTACATGTGGTTCGATTCCTGGTTGGCGAGAAACAAGTTAGCCTTACCACTATGTTTTCCTTATCCTAAGGAGAATTTAAAAAAAAAAAAAAATTCAAACATATATCTATGTATCATTTATTGGTAGAGACCATGGCTGACTAGTTCATTGATAAAGATATTGTAATATTGTAAACCCTTCGGGTTTATAGGCCCTCTTCCATCTGGAAATAAAAAAAAAATGGGAAAGAAATGATCAAAGCGTTAGGAGGTGATGCAGAGAAACCGATTCAATTTTCACTTTCCTAATTCAAGTAGTTTGTGTGATCATACTTGGGATAAGTCTTGACCATGATATGGAGAATCTATAAGCCTCTAAACCTGTCTTGACCATGAGTTGGACATCTTCCTGCAAGCAAGTTTCTACAAACCGTTAATAATGCATTCACTTCAATCCTACAACAACATGAAATATATATCGAACCAAATTAGCCTAGATTTTAGATAGCTTTTAGATTGTCAGCACACCGGGGTAACAAGAAGTTATATGTCTTATTTACGATAATAATAAGGATTAAATAATTAAATTGATATATAAATGATGACGATGATGATTGAAAACGAGCCAAGCATTCTGCAGAGGTAAACCTTGTATCTGTGATATCCATCACATGCTACGTCTCCCGTGGCTCCATTCATATACCCTGAAAATTTAAGTCCAAGAGTACACTCAACCAAGAATTTATTCAGAAATATGTACAAAAGCAAAAGAATTTTGTAACCACCAATGAGGTGGGGTGCGGTTATGATGAATTTCTTTCTTTTTTTCACTTGGGATGAGTTCAAGTTACAACACTCTATATCTCCACTTCAAAGTGCCTGCCTCATCGATTGCATGTACGAAATTGGGCTTGTAGTTGAAGTAATCAAAATTTCCAAGTTTAGTATTACTCGTTTTCAAATGGGAGTCAGCCCATGCTTATACCTTCTACTATTTGTTTAAGGGGGAATAGATGCGTTACAATTTATAGATGGAATTGAAATTTCATAGAGTTTGCTTAACAAATTTATATAGGTATCTATACTCATGACCTTGTTTTTAAGTTGGGCATGATGTGACCACTTGGTCAAGTTAAGTTCTTGATGAGGGGGAACTTGTCTCCCAACTATACCTATAGAATTAAATTTCTTCACTTATCTCACTACCAAATATATCCTTATTCTAATTTAGTTTTTTTTTTTTTTTTTCATATAAGGGTATTTTTATAATTATAAAAATTCTAAATTTCCAATCTTTTTCAATTTCTTAGCAAAGTAAAACAATAGAAGAGGAATTTAATTCCTTGTGTAACTTGATTCTTGATATACAATTAGTAAACACTTTAATGCAACTCTGAAATATAATTCCCGTAATTTAGTCTCTTTTTTTGTTGAATTAATTTCCTATTCCTTGAAATAATATGAAACAAAAGAATCAAGAGAAGGAGAACTAGTTAAAATCTAGTCAACTAACCATCGTGAGCAAAAGTGTCCCATATGCTTGGAGTCCTTCCATCTTGGTCCGCAGCGCCCTCCACCTGCTCAAACACATACAAAACAGAAATAAGACACGAAATCACCACAAACCCGCATCCTCAAAATCCCCCAAAATTTCAGGGTCTTTTTTTTTTTTTTTTTTTTTTTTTCTTTTTGAAGATTAGAAATAGGTAAAAAATGAAACTCAAGGTTGGGACCTGATAAGCTGAGGAGGCAGCACCAAACACAAAACCAGGTGGGAAATCATCTCTGCTTATTACTTTTCCATTATTGTTCCCACCACAGTCAACCAATTTTCCCATCACTACTACGCTCATAATGACTAAATATCCCCACATCTTCACTCTTTTAACCCCCACTTTCTCAAAAACTGTTCTAGTATTGCATGTTAATGAAGAAACCTGCTCTCTCTCTCTCTCTCTCTCTCTCTCTCTCTGTACATGTAAGACTACAAAAGTCTTTCTGTAAACTCTAATTATTGCTTGCGGACAACTTTTCACATCATTAAGTAGAGTCTGTTTCAAATGCCCAAAACTAGAGGACACTAACATCTCCGCCGGTCACAGGTCAGAAAATAAAGCAAAATTTTTATCACATGTATTTATATTCAGAATTTTCTTTGCCACCCCTTTCAACTATTTCTATTTTCATAATACCTCATAATTAAATTTTTGATTGTTAAATTTTTTTTTTTAAATGAATGCCCATCCAATTCTCTCTCTCTCTCTCTCTCTCTCTCTCTGACGTAGCTCTCTCAATTATTATTTTATTTTACAGCATCTTCCAAAATTTTTTTAGTTTATTTTATGCATCGTTTTCTACTCACTATGTGACAATTTAGATATTTAACCAACTGAATATTCGTTTGCATGGCTTTTAATCAGCAACATTACAAGAGGCTTCCACTTTTTCTTTTTTTCTTTTTTGGGTATTTTCCCCACAACTGACACATGACAAGCCCATCTTAGATGACGTTCAATGTCAGGTGGTACATGTCAGAAGGATGGAGAACACGGTGGCTCGTATTTTGTCTCAATTTGGATTCAATTCCAATTACGGTCATGTTTGCATAAATAAGACTCCTGCTACAGTATAATTCATATTATCGCTTGTTAATGGATATTATTATATTAAGCTCAAACTTGATTCATTTAATAATAATATCAAAATTTTAAATTCAAAACTAACTTATTTATTAATCGTGTTAATTGTATCGATTCGAATTAATCTATTTAAATTAAATATAAATAAAACAATAACTTATTTAATATGATTGTGATATTTTATATATTTATTAGGTAATATATCTTTTTTTATGAAACAATTAAAATTTATATTATTTATACTTTATCAGTTATATAAACTCTTATTTTATATCATATACAATTAAATAAAAAAATAATATATGATATTGTGGTAAGGGGGAGGAGAGGATGATGGGATGAGATGAGGGGGTATGAAAGGTGATTGGCTGTGTTGTCACGAAGATCAACGGGGTGAAGGGAGGGAAGGGCGATGGGGTGAGGTGAATGGAGGGGAGGGGGAGGAGAGAGCGACAGGGTGAGAGGACGGGAGGGGGGGTTGACAACGACGAGATTAGGGACGACCGGTCGTATTGTCACAAAGGTTAATGAAGTGAGGGAAGGAGAGGGCGATGCAGTGAGGTGAGCAGAGCTGTAACAGTAATGAAAAACTAAAAAAAAAAAAAAGTAAAATCTAGATTTTATTTTCTATGTTAAAAAATTTTTAAAAATATATATAAAAGTAAAAGATATATTTTATATTTGAATTTTGAATTTTGTATTTTGAAAACTTAAAATTAAAAATAGTAAAACATTATAATATATATAACAATATAAATATATTAAAAGCTATAAATAGATAATTTATGAGTCATGTTCATATTAACTTATATATAATCTATTTATTAAACGAGTTATTTCGTGTCAATTGTGGGTTGATAGGTTCGTGTGGGTTCAACCCTTTTTGACATAAACTCATTTAAGAAAAATCCAAACCCTCTAATTTTGTGTAGGTTTCGTGTTATGTTATCGTGTTATAATCTAAATTATCAGCCCTAGTATTCTCAAAGAGCTCTATATTTAGACTTTTTTTTTTGTTTTCTTGCTTTCGATTTTTTTTTTTGTTTTCACCCTTTTTTACTTGATTTTTTGTTTTGCTTTTCTGTTTTAGATTTGTCAAGACGTCACTTTTCTTCCCTATTTTTCTTCAATAATTTTTTTATTTATATTGCTTCGTCATTTTATTTATTTATTTTTAATTTAAGTTTTGTATATTTGTATATTATTCAGGATATATCTATTACATATTGAATATTTACCCTTTTATAACTCCATATTATTTTTTATGATCAATTTTATAAATATTTCCTAAACTCTATATCTTTACTCACCAAACTTTTAAAATTATTCATTATACTCCATAATTTTCATAAAATCATTCAAATTCTTCCTTTCTATTTCCTTCTGCTTATATTAATTTAATGATTATACTGATATAACATATGATTAAATATTAATAAATTATTTTAAAAAATCCCAATTATTAAAAAAATATTAAGTATAAATTAATAATCCTTAATATTAATCTTATAAATTTAAAGTAAACTCACCCTAAAAAATTGAAAAAAAAAAAACTCTCTCTCTCTCTTATTTTTCTGTTTCTCCATGTCTCTCTTTTCTCTCTCTCTGTCTCTCATTTTTCTCTTTCTCCTTATCTTTCTTCTCTCTCTTCTCTGCAAGTTCATCAACAAAATCCACTAGATTTATGAGGGGAAAAGGATTAAAGGAGTATTTCGAACTATTTTACACAGATCATGAGATACAGTGAACTTGAAAGTTCAAGTGTAAAGCCAAATAGCATACATAATTTAAGGGGCATTTATGAAATTAATATTTAATTTTAATATACAAATCTATAATCTTTCTAAATCAATACATAATTTTGACCTAAAGCTACTCTAAATACCCTTAAAATGAAAATAAAAATTTGGATTATTTACCTTTTTATATCATATATTTTACTTTTATTTAGATAATTATACTTTGTATTCAAAGTTATGTATTTCATATCATTATATTACACATTATATATTAGTCCATATTTTTTTCTCAATCAAATTCAACATCTAATTTTAACTTAAAATACACAAAATACCCTTACAAGAAAAAACTAAAACACAACAAAATCATTAATTTTCTCAATAAAAAATTTAGATTTCTCAATCTACCACAAAACCACCCAACCCTTTCACAACCCGCCACCGTGCACTCTTTTTACTCCTGCTCCTTTATTTAACTTTTAATTGAAATTGCGTTTCTTCAAAAATTTTTTTTTTATTTTAAGCGTATTTTAAGTATTTTTAATGTTAAAATTAAGTATACATCAAAGAAATATATAGATTTATATACTAACTACAAACTAATAATATAAAATATAGAACTTTAGAAGATATAATATATTGTTTGAATAAAAATGAAATGTAGGATAGGAAAATATCAATCATATTTAATTTTACTTTTTCCTTTTTAGAGTAATTTAACCATTTTAAGTTCAAAATTAAGTTTTAGCTAAAAAATGATATAAATTTATCCATTAAATGAAATCTAATGATATAAAATGTAAAAGATCAGGACGCATAATATACTTTCTAAATAACAACAAAATACATAATACAAAAATATAAATAATTCATTTTTCTTTGGTTGTTTTCTACTCGGATTTTTTCAAGGGTGACTTGCAACAGAGCCTTCTCATATTTACGTCGACCGTTACGTAAGAGTTGACATATTTCCAATTTTATTATATTTTATCAAAAAATTAAAAGAAAACAACAGTAAATGGACAAAAGTACCTGATCTTTTTTATTGTTTCTTTTTTTAATTGAAATAATTTTTCAACATCGCTAATCGCCAGCCGACTGTTGATCGGCGTCGACTGTTGGTCGCTGCTCCGCAGGTTGGATTTTTTTTTTTTTTTTCCAATCAAAAGATGACAGATCCACAACGAATTCATACAAAATATGCAAAATCCATATCATCCAAAAGTTCTATTTTTTCCACAAATACACTTAAACATTTTCCTGCTACAGTACTAAAAGTTTTCTCGATACACAAACAAAATCAAGAAAATAGGCAAATAAACCGCAGAAAAAACAAACCAAACCACCAAATGATCAAATTGAAAACCTACTCAACAACCAAATCAAACAACTATGGCTTTCTGAATACCGCAGATTGACATTGCGCGAGGTGCAGTTCAAGACAGCGGCCTTCGACGACGGAATCTGGCCACTTAAACTTTGGCGACAGTGTCTCAGTCAAGAACGACGCCGATCTCTTCCAGAAACGACGCTGTCGAAGCTCTGGACGCCATATCTTGAAGATCGAAGTCTTCCAACGCCATCGCGTTGCCGTCGGAGTCTCGGCGATCACAGATCGCGAAGCTCTCCACGATTGCCGGAATCGCGAAGCTCTCCCCTCGCTCGCGATGGGGGCTTCATTGCGTCGCAGTGGCTATTTCCGGAGCTGCTTCCCGCCGGTGTGAAAGAGAGAGAAAGAGAGAATCGCGGCTTCCCGGTGACCGTCTGAGCTGGCTCCCACCGAGTTTTGTTCTCCGCCGGTCTCCGCGATCGCGATCGCGATCGGATCTGTTGGTTCTCCGTTGCGAAGCCGTGGAGAATCGCAAGATCCACGGCCTATAATCGCGAGATCTCCGTCATGAAGCAGGGGAGAATCGCGAGATTGGAATTTTCGCGGTCGCCATCATCGAAGCTAGTGTGACGATCACGCGTGGGAAAACCTTCTCGTCGCCGGAGAAGAAAGTGGTGGAGCCTTTAGATCGCGACGGCTTGCTCGGATTCTCGCAACCCGTGGCTCGATCGGAGGAGGCGGCGGCGGCTCAGCGAAGAACAGATCGGAGAGAGAGAGCGCATGGACGATAAAGTAGGCGAGAGAGATAGATTGCGGTGGGGCATTGTTATTGGGTTTGGGGGGGGGGGTGGGGGGGGGGTTGGTGGAGAAACCGAGAAGTGGTGGGGGGTCGGCGACAGAAAGGAGGAGGAGGGAGAGAGAGTCAAATCTGAAATTAAAAAAAAAAAAAAAACAAAGTCAGGAGAGAGAAAGAAGCAAAGGTAGAGGGTAAAATGGAAAATTTACAATGTTTTATTGATAGAAAATTTTAAAAATCTTAAGTCCGTCGGTGGGAGTTTATCGAGACTTTTTTTTTTAAGAAAATAAAGTGAAAAATATATTTAGGACAAAACCTGTTTTTTAAAATAAAAAAATATAAAATTTTAAAAATTTATTTAAAAAAATTATTAATATAGATTTTATTTTATTTTTTTTAATTTTATATAATTTAAAAAATATCTTATTTGAACTTGTATTTATAAATTATAAATTTTTAAAATTTAAAATTTTTTATAAAATTTTAAAAATATAAATAATAAAAATAATCATAAAATGAAGAAAAAACAATTAAAAATATCTGAAACTGAGTTTGAGACTCTCTCTCCCTCCAAACACTACTTTAATAAAGGCAAAATTATAAATAGTAATATTAATACTGTATAAATATAATCAGGTTTCAAAAAAAGACACTCCACCTAATGTTCGTCGTCATTTTTCCAGCTCAAAAGCAGCAAGGCAACATAGTGGTCCTAAAGTCAGGGTGAACAATAAACTCAATAAACCCATTAACTTAACCCCATTAACTTAACGAATTCATCTAATCTAACTTATTATAATTTAAACCCAATTAATTTGATCAAAAGATCAACCAAAATTTATCTAATCTGACTATTAATTAGATGGGTTTGGTTTGAATTTTTACAAACCTAACTTAACCTGAACCTACCTAATCTATTAATATATAAAAATAAATATTTGTCATACCTCATAATATATAGTATTAGTCTTGTATTTTACATTAATTACTTGATAATCTGTTATATTTCATATTATACGAGTTTTTATCATTATTTGTGTGGTAGTTTACAACTTTTATATTCAAACTTGTTTTTCATATATTTTATTTTTATATCGATTTTATAACTTATGAGATAATTTTAGAGTTTTATAATACTAATAATATATTGAAAATTAGTTTTTTTTCATATATTTCTTATTTTAGATTGAATGATTAGCTATATTTATTTTTTTATTTTTTAATTATGTTCAATTCAACCAATCCACTCAACCTATCCAAAATTTAATTGGGTGGGTTGATTTTAAATTTTAAGTTAATTGGGTGAGTTGAATTTGAATTAAAAATCCACCCAACCCACTCGATATTCACCTCTACCTAAAATCTTTTGACTATTAAAAAAAAAAAACTCATATTTAGAATGTTCCTACGATCCCAAAAAAACAAAGACTTTATGAAAAGCATATTACTACCATCCAAAATGTAGCAAAGCTACAAAAGGAACAAATATTTAAAAGCATCAAACTTTGATCAAAGACATTTTAATACTTATCATAATACTTTGATCAAACTTTGATCATAAGTATTAAAATATGTTTTTAGTTTTTAGTTTTGATGATTAAAGAATCAAGTTTTTAGTTTTTATCTAAAACAAAACAAAAACTCCAAATACTTATCATAATTTGGAACTCCCATATTGTAAGAAATATCCTAAGTGAAAAAGATATTTTTATTATATTTCATTTATTTTTGAACTAATTAATAATTTATTAGAAGGTATTCATTACATAGTTATATATCTTCATTTTATTTACATGTTAAATTAAATGTAAGCAAATATAATTCATTGACTATTTATTGTTAAACTGTTAAAATATTACATACAATGATCTTTTATATACGAGAAGATAACATTCTAAAATAAGCAGTTTAAATCTATAATCCATAATCCATGAGATTAGAGTAAGCATCTAACTCATATTAAGACTATTATGTCGGTTAAAACCAACTGGGAAGACAGTTTGTTTTGACTATTTGGAATATTTAACTCTCAAGTAGAGACATAGATATATTACTTAATGGTGAAATATTGGAATGAGATCAAAGTGTAATTAATTTATTTAGTCCGCTTGATTGGATTAATTCATTTTCGACATTCATTATGCAATAACTTTAATCCTAAGTAAGGAAATGGCTTCATGTGTATAACTTGTATACTTCGATATTCTAAAGGCTAAACGTCTTACAGGTAACAAGCTTATAAACCAGTTCATTGGGTACATGACTTGTATACGATGGACGGTTTGCTTACAAATATAGAATCATAACTCTAATGAGGAATCAAGGTTATCCTTTTAAAGATATTATAATCAATGTAAAAATAAACAAGGCGTTTAGTCATTTGTTTGACAAATGACTTCTTATTCATGTATATCACGCATTAACAAACATTGAGCAAGTAAATCTAAGCATTGCTTGTCAAGATTGGTTCAAACAGACACGGAGAAGCGTAAATTTACCTTGTATTTTTTTTGATACAATCCAGCAGCTAATGCATGTGCCAACAAGATATGATGAGCTGCAATGTATGGCCCGGTTGAGGAGTTGCCTTTGGAGCATACACCAAATGGTCGCAAACATCGTGTAGGAGGTAGATTTCCAAAGTTGTAACCCGCCAATACAAAAACATTTGCCTCATTTATAGTAGTCCAATGTTTAACTCTATCATCAAACTCTCTAATCCCTTGAAGTCTTTCCTGCGTCCGCATAAACGTTATCCAATCATGTCAATTGCCTGGTTTTGCACTGTCAGCGTGAAATTTACCAGCAAGATACAAAGAAACATACACAATCTCTCGACCAATCCATCCCATTTACTTATCTTCAAGTACCTGTGGGAGATCACAATAGTGTAATGTTACATGTGGTTCGATTGTTGATTGATGAGAAACAAGAAAGTCTTAGCATGAAGTTTTCCTTAATAAAATTTCGCTTTCTTAATACAAGTAGTGGTGTGATCATACTTGGGATGAGTCTCGACCATGAAATGGAGAATCTGTATGCCTCAAACCTGTCTCGACCATGAGTTGGGCATCTTCCTGCGAGTTTCTATGAACCATTAGTAAAGCATTCATTGCAATCCTTCAAAAACATTACATATATTTCGAACCAAATCAACCTAGATTTTAGTTAGATTTTAGATCGTGAGCACACCGGTGTATCAAGAAGTTGAATATCTTATTTACAATAATAATGAGGATCAAATAATTAAATTAATCTGTAACTACTTAACGAAAATGATGATGATGATGATGTTTTAAGAACGAGCCAAGCATTCTGCAGAGGTAAACCTTATATCTGTGATATCCATCACATGTTACGTCTCCCGTGGCTCCTTTCATGTACCTTGAAAATTTAAGTCCAAGAGTTACACTTAACAAAGTATATATTCCAGAATTCATCCAGAAACATGTATAAAAGCAAAAGAATTTTATAACCACCAATGCAGTGACGCAACGATTATTGAATTTCTCTCTTTTCCACTCAGGATGGATTAAGGTATGTACTCTATATCTTTAATTTAAAGTGCCTGCCAGGAAGTTGACATTTCATAGAGTTCGCTAAACAATTTATTTATAGAGGGATCTGAACTCAAGACCCTTATTTTAAGTCGGGTGTCAAAATCATCACTTGATCAAGTGGCTGACGTGGATTTAGATCTTTCTATCGAAGAATTTAAATAATGGGAAGTTTCATTGATATAGACAAATGACATATCACATATATAGATGTGAATTTATACAAAACAAAAGAATCAAGAAAAGGAGAACTAGTTAAAACTCAACAAACCATCACGAGCAAAAGTGTCCCATGTGCTTGGAGTCCTTCCATCTTGGTCTGCGGCGCCCTCTACGTGCTCAAACACATACCAATCAAACACAAAACACAAAATCACCACAAGCCCACATCCTCAAAATCCCCAAAATTTAAGGGTTATTTTTTTATTTTTTTTAAGGGTTGGAAATTGGTACAGGTGAAACTCGAATGTTGGAGGCCTGATAAGCTGAGGAGGCAGCACCAAACACAAACCCAGGTGGGAAATCATCTCTGCTTATAACTTTTCATTGCTGTTCCCACCACAATCAACCAATTTTCCTAATACTCCTAAGCTCGTAATGGTAAAAAAATCCCCACATCTTCACTCTTTTAACTCCACTCTCTCAAAAACTTTTCAATTATTGCATATCATTGAAGAAAGCTGCTCTCTCTCCAGGTGGAAGATATGTTATATTTCTTTATTGAAAGGAAACCACTGTTTAAGTGTTAGAGGTAAGCTCCTTTACCACTCGTGCTGCAACTTTTCACATTATTGAATAAAATCTGTTAAAAATGACCGTTTCAAAACCGGAGGATATTGATATCTCCGGACGGTCCTTTACAGGACAGAATTCTTATCAAATGTATTTATTTTCAGATTTTTCTTTGCCACCCTCTCAACTCTATTTCCATAATATTTCACAATTAAATTTTTTTTCTAAAAATTATATATATTTTTCACGTAACCTTCTCAATTATTATTTTATTTCATTGTACCTATCAATAAATTTTTTTAACATAATGTATCAATTTTGCCTAAAGATGTGATGAATTAAATATTAAACAAACTAAATTGTATGACATATGCTTTTAACTAGTATAATATTACAAGAGCCTTTAGATTTTATTTGGTGGTAAATTCTAATTTGAGTTGCAGTAATGTTTTTTTTTTTTTTCTGTAATTTTTATTTTTAATTTTTATTATTTTGATCTTTTTCAATCCGTCAAAATTAGATTTCAATTCATCTCAATATGAGTTCTTAATGTTAATAGCATATGGTATCAAGATATGCTTCATCAAGATTTGCTCAACTCAACAGTTTCCAGTGATTGATGAAAGTCGGCCTTATGATATTTGCCATGGCAGCCTCGCAAACTTGTCCATGGAAATTGTAGTCTCAAAAGAAGTCATTGACATGTAAAGACGATGCATATTACTATTTATCTATATAAATCTGTTATTTTTCATCCCCTTTTTACTTCAATAATTTTTCTTTTGCTTTTTTATTGTTTTGTCTTTTTATGAATTTTTTTTTTTTGCTTCCATTGTTTTTTACCTCAGGTTTTTTTTCTTCTGTTTTGTTCATGTTAGGTGATATATGTCTTTAAGCTATAATTAAAGACATGAATAGTCTTTCATTTTTGAGTTTTTAGAGGTCCTTTGACAACCACACGATAGCTATATAAACGTCATATAATGTGTCCTAAAGTGTTACATGATATTTTATTAATCTTGTCTTCACACGTGTTTGTTACCCATTATATATAAGTGCGTGTGTGTGTATATATATATAGGATGCATCAAAATTAATTACTGTTATATATTTTGGCTCTTTATATGGTATGCTCCTCACCGCTGACATGCGGATGCCTTTTTCCTTTTTTTTTTTTTTTACTTTTATTTGTTTTCACCCCCTAAAAGCTTTTTTTTTTTTGTCACTTTATTTTTGGTTTTTTTTTCCCTTGTCAACTCATACCTCCCTCTTTTTTTTTTTTTTTTGGTAAGATTATTTGTATTTTATAAGTATTTTTAAAAATAATTTATATTTTATTTTAAAATATATTTAATTAGTATACACGTAAAAAGAAATGACAATTTAGGGATATTGAAAAAAACCTATATATGAATGTAAATTCCCTGTATATACATTTTCTTAAATATAAGTTTTCATTTTTATAACTTAAATTCATAATATGTTGAATACTATTTAATACTGAATATGAGATTTTATATATGCATATATATACAAATATATATATAAGAGAAAGACGTAAATAACAGTTTCAAAAAACAATCGAAGTAGATAGTATGTTTACTCTAATTAGTTTCTATTTATTTGATAAATATATTATTTTTCTAATTATTTTTAAAAGTTTATTATTTATTTTAATTATTTTTTAATAAAAAATGCTATTTGCTATCATTTTCCTTTTAAAAAACTATTCGAATTTCAAAGTTTTGTTGTTTTTATTGATGGCATGTTAGGTGATTGTGGTACATCGTTTCAAATTAAAAAAGTTCTTGTTTTTGAATCCAAATCCACTTTGTTCACTTGTTTTTATTGTGGTACATTCGATCGACTCCTTTAGATGACAGATTGAATTTGAATATTTATTTAAATAAAATATTTATATTTAAATATAAAATTTTAATTAATTACCTATTTAGATTATATATATTTAGATTGTTATTATTAAAATTAACATTTAAATAGTGTAAAAATAAAAAATTATAATACTTTTTTTTAATTTGAAGTAATTAAAAGGATTCGAATTTTATATTTTTAGATAAGGTTAAATGTAATATTATTATGTTATTTAGATTTTTAAAAAGTTAAAATTTTGTAAAGTTGTCCAAATTAAATTTGTCATTTAATGTTTCGTTGAATTAATTTTCTTCACCTTGTTTTATTTTTAGGTTGAATTGGTTATCCTCATTTTCCTTGGTGACTTTTTATCAACAACTCACAATACTTAACTTAGAAACTCACGGTAACCAAGAGCAACCACATTCCACGTCTCACCGTCTCCACCACCAATTTGCCTTCCACCTTCGGAATCTTGTGATTTCAATGGAGATCAGGTTGCTTGGATCTCCTCCGCGACCACCCTCACATTGCAACGCAGATGAGATCTCTAACAATTGCAAATTCTGGTGGTGCCTAAGGAAGTTCGTTGGGAGATTCATATCCGATCTCGGATCTACATCAACAAAGTCAGATATCCGATCTTTCTCGTGGGAGCTTCTTTGCTGACAATGGCATCATTTTCCAACATTGTTCTTGTCTTCATCTGAAACTCACAATAACCAAGAACAACGTGATCATGCGTTGTTTTAATTCATAGGGGGGAAAACTATAATAAAAAAATCTTTTTTAATTAATTAATGGACATATATTTTATGCTGGGTGATCAACCGGCCACCCAACTTAATTTCTAGTTTTTTTTTAATATAAAAAAATTTAAATTCTTCATTTTAGATGGAATAAGATATAATATTATTATTAAATTATGTATACAATCATAATCTTTCGGTCTTTTTTTTTTAGCCTACAAAATCATCAAGGAATTACAACAACTACTACATACTGGTTTGATTTCCTAAACGTCCTACAAATTCATTAGACCAGAGCTTATAGCCAGTTTAGAAGAAATCATGGGATGGAGACGGAACATCGATGCCATCCAAAGTGATTCTCTCTCTCTTCAAGAAATTGGAATACCAATGCGCAGAGAGCTTAGGTTGTCTTTTCATCTCTAGATCTTCCAAATCAATAAAGTAAAGGCCGAAGCTGGATTCGTAGCCGTCCAACAACTCGAATGAATCCAAGAAGGACCATGTGAAGTACCCTTTCACATTCGACCCGTTTCTACCGAAGTTTAAAGGATGGCAAGCCAAACAAAAGAAGGAAAAATATATGTCAACTCAACTCATATATCTAAGGAGAATACTAACTCTTATGATAACACAGGAAAACTTGAACAAATGCCATACTAAAAAGTTGATTTATTAGAAATTTTAGTTTAGTTTACGGATTTAGCAAACAAGGTTACACCACAGTTGATTGCTTTTGTTAACTTTAAGGTTATTATCTGATAGACACATGATTACCTCCATTAAATATTAGGAACTGTTTGATAAATGCATTATATTCATCTTGCGTTTAAATGTAATATATTGAATGCAATTTGCATTTGAATTAAAAGTATTTACGTTGTATTTAAATACAATATATGTTTGGATGAAAAGTATTTAAATTGTATTTAAATAATGAATATGTGATGTGATGGATAAAGTTACGAGAAAAAAAAAGAGAGAGAAAGAGAATATATGATGTGATTAATAAAAGTAATATAAAAAATAAAATATTGAATAGGAATTATATTGGATTTAAAATATGATGTGATTGGTATTTAAATGTAATATTTTTGCGATTGAATAAAAATCGTATTATATTTGAATGCAATGTTAAAGCAATGCGAAAGTAATGTTGTAAACAAACGAGACATTGATGTCTAATCATTCATTATTTCTGCCTAAGAACTAGAAACAGCAAAAATTTTGAACTTAAAGACACTAACCAAAAATTAATCAAAAGAAAATGAAAATTCTTTATGTTATGCACCTGGGAAAGAAAATGAAAGGTGATAGTAAGTTAGTTACTACTCGTGCTATGTTACTTGAGACTAAAACACATACCTTAAGGCATCAAAAACACTCCCAATATGTGCCTGCAAGTATTCAACCCTCGGCCAGTCTTCCAACGATGAATTACGCCGAGTTCTTTGACCTGTTGAACACACTGACAATGAGAAGAGCATAAATAGAAGTTTAAACATGTCTGCCTTGTTGAATTGGCAGAGCCTAGTTATTGTCTAATAATGAGTTAGCATGTAAATCAACCTTCGTAGTAGCCTTTCGTGGTACTTTAGGTTCGCATTTATATCTTTATTTCCCTAAATAAATATAGAGAGTTTGAAAAACTAGTTTTATTTATTACCTTCGGAAGTAAAAAAGTTAGTGTCTGTTTGGTTTGTCAATTAGAGTTAAAAATTTTATGTTGGAATTGATTAACTTTTCAAAAAATAACTACAATTTTTGTTCTTGTTTCAGAAAAAGACAAACTAGAATGGAGAAGTACAACTTGTAGAGAGAAAAAAAAAATACAGGTGGTTGTATAATTACTTTTATTAATTTCTAAATGCAATTATAATGAGACATTGATACCACTTTGGAGACAAAAACAAAACCATCCGGTTATAATACTCGAAGCACTCACTCACACACCTCACTATTAATGACTCACACACTTCCACTCCACTAACTGACAAACTCATGGACACACTCAACACTTTTGACTGTTAGACACTTGAGCACTTAGCTCCCTGTGACACCTTTGGAATTCCTTGAGCACACTCACACCAAGACCACTAAGCCTCCTGATATAGTGCTCTTAAGTTGGTAATACAACCGGCTATGCTGTTTGCTAGAACATTCTAGCATGTAGCCGTATTTATTTTTTTTTTTTTGCCGACTAAGCAAAGTTTCTTAAAGCTTTCTATTGGTAGCAAAAGTAGGCAACAACTTGTAGAGACCAAAGAACTCTAGTTGATTCTAGAGTCTGCTAGATTATTCTCAAGAATCAATGGTGACACTCAACATAGTTTGGAATGGAAATCCAAGCAAACCCTTAGAGCACCTAATTTTTAACAAGCTCCGTTTAACAAACACAAAATATTTGTGAGCTGTGTTCTAACTTTAGAACTAATGGACTATCACACAAAGGAACCACAAAATTGGACATCAAAATTTCTGAATGGTAGAAAAATCAACAGGGGTAAAATTCACAAATGAAATTTCTGGCAAAAAATTTAAAAATATTGTCATGTGAACAGAGAGAGATATTGCACCATTTTCATGGATATAAATGAGAGGATTGTTATAACGTTGCTTTATATACTCCAGAACTCCAACTAGGCGCCAGGGTGTAATCGGATACTGCATCAAGCGAGACAATCAACCACACACTACAGAATTCTCATACAAAAACTAACCGAAAGAGTTTACCTCAAATTTTGATGTGTCATTTGGGATATCTGCCAAAAAAATATATAAAAAAAAAAAAAGCTCCAATGAGTCAATTCAATCAAAAACTTGTTGAAATTATATGGTATGAGAACCTCAACTATTGACAGATTCAGACTGATAAAGAGTATTGACTAGTCAAATTTCTAAGTGCAACTACTGAATGCAGAAAAAACAGACAACCTTAAGAAGTGCAACAAGTTAACTGCTAAATTTTATACATTATTTGATGTGATGAAGAAAGATTTTGCCTTTATGGTGCTTTGGGATCATCTCAAGGCGATAAGACAATTTTAAGGTTTTCAAAAGGTTTTGGTGATGTAGTTGGATTTGGGCAAAGGATTCACTTTTTCAAGTTAGGAATCTTAACATGTTTTGATGCATGCATAGGCATTTAAGCAAAAGAGGCATACAAAGTAGTTGTACTCCCATGTCTGCGGTAACGTCCCTGTTTTCCAACAGAAGGGTTTTGGAGTTATCCTTTACGAATATTTCCAAGTAATAATTCAGTCCTAAAAAGTCAAACGAACTCCTAACGCTCTCGGATTCCTGGACAGTGAAGGCTGGAATCCTGGAGCCTGCATTCTTCTTCATCACATCAGGGTAATCTCCAAATACCAAGGGATTCAAAAACCTATAACACAAAGTTGACTCTATTAAGTACTCAAAGCAACACAAAGAAAAAGCTTTGTAAAAACTCGTATGTACTTCTTTTTTAATCAAATTTACTACTTTGGATTCAAACTCTATCTACACACTTATGTACCCAACCACTTGAGCTAGCCACAAACGGCAAAACACATTTGTAACTTACCAACCAAGGAAAAACTCATTTGCTCTTTCAGTAGCAATTTTGTTTTCACTACTGTCTGTTAGAGGGACAAGCCCATAACTAAATATATTGATTCCTATGAATCCATGCTGCTTGTCCTGCATTGCCCAAATATGTCATAAAATTCTAAATTATCGCAATCAAACTTCACACGTTAACAGAAATTGAGCAAGTAAATCTAAGAATTTTTTGTCAAGCTTGCTCAAACACCTAATATGAAAAAGCTTAAGCTTACCTTGTAGTTTTTCTCGTACAATCTAGCAACTGATGCGTGTGCCAACAGAATATGATGAGTTGCAATGTATGGCTCAGTTGAGGAGTTGCCTTTGGAGCATACACCAAATGGACGCGAACATCGTGTAGGAGGTAGATTTCCAAAGTCGTAACCCGTTATTACAAAAGCATTTGGCTCATTTATAGTAGTCCAATATTTAACTCTATCACCAAACTCTCTGAAGCACACATCTGCATATTCCCTGAAGTCTTTCCTGCATCCGCATAAACGTTATCCAATCATGTCAATTGCTCGGTTTTGCACTGCCAGCATGAAAGTTATCAGCAAGATACAAAGAAGCATACAATATCTCTCGACTAATCCATCCCCCATACTCATCTTCAAGTACCTGTGGGAGATCACTATGGTGTAATGTTACATGTGGTTCGATTCCTGGTTGGCGAGAAACAAGTTAGGCTTAGCACTATGTTTTCCTTATCCTAAGTGGAATTAAAAAAAAAATCACAAATATATCTATATATCATTTATTGGTAGAGACCATGGCTGACTAGTTCATTGATAAAGTTATTGTAATATTGTAAACCCTTCGGGTTTATAGGTCCTCTTCCATCTGGAAATAAAAAAAGAAAGAAATGATCAGAGCGTTAGAAGGTGATGCAGAGAAGCCGACTCAATTTTCACTTTCCTAATGCAAGTAGTTTGTGTGAACATACTTGGGATAAGTCTTGACCATGAAATGGAGAATCTATAAGCCTCTAAACCTGTCTTGACCATGAGTTGGACGTCTTCCTACAACCAAGTTTCTACAAACCGTTAGTAATGCATTCACTTCAATCCTACAACAACATGAAATATATATCGAACCAAATTAGCCTAGATTTTAGTTAGCTTTAGATCATGAGCAGGTAACAAGTAGTTATATATTTTATTTACAATAATAATAAGGATTAAATAATTCAATTGATAAATAAATGACGACGATGATGATTAAAAACAAGCCAAGCATTCTGCAGAAGTAAACCTTGTATCTGTGATATCCATCACATGCTACGTCTCCCGTGGCTCCATTCAAGTACCCTGAAAATTTAAGTCCAAGAGTACACTCAACAAAGAATTTATTCAGAAATATGTACAAAAGCAAAAGAATTTTGTAACCAACAATGCGGTGGAGCAACGGTTATGATGAACTTCTTTCCTTTCCACTTAGGATGAGTTCAAGGTTCAATACTCTGTATCTCCACTATAAAGTGCCCACCTCATCGATTGCATGCACGAAATTGGGCATGTAGTTGAAATAAAATCAAAATTTCCAAGTTCAGTACCACTCGTTTTAAAATGGGACCTTCTACTAATTGTTTAAGAGGGAATAGATGCATTACAATTTATAGACGGAATTGACATTTCATAGAGTTTGCTTAACAAATTATTTATAGAGGGATCCATACTCACGACCTTGGTTTTTAAGTCGGGTGTGACATTACCGCTTGGTCAAGTTATGTTTTTGATAAAGGGAAACTTGTCTCGCACCTACCTAAAGAATTAAATTTTCGTTCACTTATCTCACTACTAAATATATCCTTATTTTAATTTAGTTTTTTTTTTTTTTTCATATAAGGGTATTTTAATAATTATAAAAATTCTAAATTTCCAATCTTTTCAATTTCTTAGCGAAGTAAAACAATAGAAGAGGAATTTAATTCCTTGTGTAACTTGATTCTTGATATACAATTAGTAAACACTTTAATGCAATTCTGAAAAATAATTCCTGTAATTTAGTTTCTTTTTTTGTTGAATTAATTTCCTATTCCTTGAAATAATATGAAACAAAAGAATCAAGAGAAGGAGAACTAGTTAAAATCTAGTCAACTAACCATCGTGAGCAAAAGTGTCCCATATGCTTGGACTCCTTCCATCTTGGTCCGCAGCGCCCTCCACCTGCTCAAACACATACAAAACAGAAATAAGACACGAAATCACCACAAACCCACATCCTCAAAATCCCCAAAATTTCAGGGTCCTTTTTTTTTTTTTTTTTTTTTTTTTGAAGATTGGAAATGGGTAAAAATGAAACTCAAAATTGGAACCTGATAAGCAGAGGAGGCAGCACCAAACACAAACCCAGGTGGGAAATCATCCCTGCTTATTACTTTTCCATTGTTGTTTCCACCACAATCAACCAATTTTCCGATCACTACTAAGCTCACAATGACAACATATCCCCACATCTTCACTCTTTTAACCCCCACTTTCTCAAAAACTGTTCTAGTATTGCATGTTAATGAAGAAACCAGTTCTCTCCCTCTCTTTCTCTCTCTCTATACATGGAAGACTACAAAAGCCTTTCTGTAAACTTTAACTGTTGCTTGCCGACAACTTTTCACATAATTGAATAGAACCTGTTAAAAATGACCGGCTCAAAACCGGAGGAGGACATTGACATCTCCGTACAGTCAGAGGACAGAAAATAAAGCAAAATTTTTATCAAATGCATTTATGTTCAGATTTCTTTGCCACCGTCTCAGCCACTGTTTTTTCATAACACTTCATAATTAAATTTTTAACTGATTTTTTTTTTTAAATGCATGCCCATCCAATTCTCTCTCTCTCTTTAACGTTGCTCTCTCAATTATTATTTTATTTTAGAGCATCTTCCAAAAATTTTTATTTTATTTCACGTATCGATTTCTACTCACTGTAATAATTTAGATATTTATTGAATGTTTGATAAATATATAATCTCCATATTATATTTAAAGATAATATATAAAATATATTTTATATTTAAATAAAAAATATTTAAATTATATTTTAAAATTAAAAATTATTTGATTAATAAAAATATATATAAAAAGAAAGATAGAGAAAAAATATAATATATATGAAAAAAATTTATTTTTAAAATATTTTGAAATAATAAATATATTTGAAGTATTATTTAAAAATATTATATTTAAATATAAAATTTTTATATTTAAATAAAAATTATATTATTTTAAATATAATATAAATAAAAAATTATAAATAAATACCTCATTAACTAACTGAATATTCATATGCATGGCTTTTAATCAGTAATATTACAAGAGGCTTTAATTTTTTTCATTTTGGGTATTTTCCCCACAACTGACACATGACAAGCGCATCTTTAGATGATGTTCGAGATCTCCTTGACCTTCTGCGCATGCCTCCATGTCAGAAGAATGGAGAACACAGCAGCTCGAATTTTGTCTGGATTTGGATTCAATTCCAATTACGGTCATGTTTGGACAAATGAGACTCCTATTATAGTCTCAAAGAGCTGTATATTTAGACCTTTCTTTTTTTTTTTTGGCTTTTGATTTTTTTTTTTTGTTTTCACCTTTTATTTACTTGATTTTTTTGTTTTGTTTTTCTCTTTTATACTTTCTTGCTTCAACAATTTTTTTTTATTTATATTGTTTTGTCGTTTTATGCTTTTTTTAATTTAGGTTATGTATATATGTATATTATTCAGAATATATATATATATTGCATAGAATATATATATATATTGCATTTTAAACTTTTATTTTTTTTTTTATATCTTCATATTATTTTTATGATTAATTTTATGAATACCCCGATATTGTATGTCTTATTTCATTTTACCTCTAAACTTTCAAAATTATTTATTATACTCCATGATCTTCATAAAATCATTCAAATTTATCCCCTTCATCTCCTTCCGCTTATATTAATTTAGCAATTCTACTGATATAATATGTGATTTAATATTAATAAATGATTTTAAAAAATCCTAGTTATTAAAAAAATAAATATAAATTAATAATCCTTAATATAAAATTTTATAAATTTAGAGAAAACTCACCGTAAAAAAAAAAAACACCCTCTTTCTTTCTCATTTTTCTCTTTCTCTGTATCTCTCCTCTTTATCTTGCTTTTCTCTTTCTCTGTATCCCTCTGCAAGTTCGTCAACAAAATCCATTAGAATTATGAACGGAAATGGATTAAAGAGGTATTTCAAACTATTTTATACTGATCATGAAATATAATAAACAATTTTAAAAGTTCAGAAAACAAAGCAAAATAGCATACATAGCACAAGGAGCATTCTTGAAATTAATCCTTGTTTTTAATATACTAATCTATAGTTTTTCCAGGTCAATACATAATTTTAACATAAAATTACTCAAAATATTTTTAAAATGAAAACAAAAGTTTGGATCAATTACCTTTTTATGCCATTTATTTTACTTTTATTTAAATAATTATACCTTAAATTCAAAGTTACGTATTTCATATCATTTTATTACACATAATATATTAATTAATATTTTTTTCTCAATCAAATTCAACACCTAATTTTGACTTAAATACCCAAAATACCCTTTAAAAGAAAATTTAAAATATGACAAAACCATTAATTTTCTCAATAAAAAATTTTAGATTGGATTTTTTTTTAATCAAAAGCTGACAGATCCACAACGAATTCATACAAAATTCACAACAGATTCTAGCAAAATCCATAATAGACTTTTGCCGAATATGCAACATCCAAAAGTTTCTTTTTTTTTTTTACAAATACACTTTAACATTTTCTTCCTAGGGTACCAAAAGTTTTCTCGATAAACAAATAAAATCAAGAATATAGGCAAATAAACCAAAAAGAAGAAACCAAACCCCCAAATGATCAAATTGAAAACCTTCTCAACAACCAAATCAAACAGCCATGACTTTCTAAATATCACATATTGATATTACGTGGAGGGTAAAATGGAAAATTTACAATGTATTATAAACAGAAAATTTTAAAATCTTAGTGCCCGCTTATGAGAGTTTTGGATTTTTTTTTTTTTTTTTTAGAAAAGTAAGTTTTGAAAAATATGTTTGGGAAAAAATATGTTTAGAGTAAAAAGTGTAAAATTTTAAAAATTTATTTAAAAAAACAATCAATATGAATCATATTTTGTTTCCCTCGAAATTTTATATAATTTTAAAAAAAATCATCTCATTTGGACTTGTATATACAAAGTTATGGACTTTTAAAATTTAGAATTTACTTTACACTTTTTAAGATATAAATAATAAAAGTGATTGTGAGAAAATCTCTAAAATTGAGTCTACACACTCTCCCCCTAAACACTCATTTAACAATGGCAAAATTATAAATAGTAATATTAGTGTGAGCATAAATATAATGAGGTCCCCAAAAGGGACGCTCCACCTCATTTTCTGTCATTTTTCCCTCTCAAAAGCTGCAAGGCAACAGAGTGGTCCTATAAATAATCTTTTGGTTAGAAATTCTTAAAAGGACCGTGCAAATGGAACAAGATTCAACGTCATTCTTAGAGTTAAAAAAAAAATTTAGAATGGTCCCATGGTTAAAAAAAAAAAATAAAGACTTTATGATAAGCATATTACTACCATCCAAAACGTAGCAAAGAATTAAGTTCTTAGTTTTTATCTTAAACAAAAACAAAAACTAAAATCTCAAGTACTTATTATAATTTGGACCCCCCATATAGCTTCGTGCTAGACCCACTTGCCATTCTTTGCGCTAGGCATCATGAAATTTGATTCGAAAAGTGTTGGATTCCTGAGCACAAATTTCATCTAAAATCCTAGAAATTTTTTCTCTTTAGAAACTCAAGAGGTTATCTTGTTCTTCTCCTTTTTTTTTTAATTTTTGTTTTCTCAGCTTATTAGAAACTAAAGAGTTAAAAAAAAAAAAAAACATAAGGCAACATATTCGAAATTACTAAAAAACACTTATAAAATTTTTATTTTAGATTGAAAACTCAGGTTTCTCGTTAAAATTTCAAACAAATTTGAAATGAAGGGGCATTTTGAACGATATCCTATATATTGATAAGCATAATGACCGACTCTAAACAAATAAGATCAACTTGTATGAAGATTTATAATTTAGAGACTGTTTATAATTTGATGTAAGAATGAATTGCAATAAAACACTGTTGAAAATTTTTTTCATTCTAAATCTAGCATAATTTTTCAATACTTTCATTTCTAACATTATCATGTCAGATTTTTCAAGTCCCAGCACATACTTTACGACTAATACCCTTAGTAGAAAACCTTACACCAATTTTCCTTTTATTCGATTTCAATAATAGAACTTCTAACCTAAAAAAAGAGCATTTATAATAATTTTTATTTTAAATCTAGTATTACTTTTCAATACTTCTCTTTTCTACCATTATCACATCAGATTTGATGAATCCCTATAATTAAATTATCAAAAATATTTGAATTTTCCGGTTCAAACCCTTCGCTAGTAATTGTAACTACCCGTGTAGTAATTATATCCTTCTGACTTGTTTACCAATTGATAATTACCATTAACAGTTATGATTGTGAGTACATAATAATTTGTTTTAAAGTGTATTAGGGGTGAATAAAAACCCCGATAACACGACAAATTCAATGAATCCATTCAATCTAAATCATTAAAATCTAAACTTAATCAACTTGATTAAGAGATCAACTCAACCTATCTAACTCGATTATTAATTGGGTTAGGTTAGATTGAATTTTTTTAAACCTACTTTGACCAGATCCTATTCAATCTATTTATATATATAAATAAATATTTTTCATAAATCATAATATATAGTATTTATCTTATATTTTATATTAATTACTTGATAGCCTGTTATGTTTTATATTGTATGAATTTTTATTATTATTTGTTTGTTGGTTTATAAATTTTATGTTTGAACCTGTCATGTATATATTTTATTTTTATATCGATTTATAACTTATAAGATAATTTTAGAGTTTTATAATATTACTATTATGTTAAAAGTTAACTTTTTTTATATATATTTCTTATTTTAGATTGAATGATTAACTATATTTATACTTATATTTATATTTTTAAATTTATTTATTATGTTTAATTCAATTAACCCACCTAAATTTTAATTAGATAGATTGATTTTAAATTTTTAGTTAATTAAATAAATTAAATTTAAAATTACTCAATCTAAACTTGATTAAGTGGATTAAAAATTCTTAAACATCTACTCGTTTCATCTTATGTTCACCTCTAAAATGTATAGACTAATTATATTAAGTAGGTCGCATGTTCAGTACAAAAAATTAAAACGCATGGACGTGGCATGGAGGACTTGTCAAAACGATAGACCTCAAAGACATGTGGCGAATTTTGAGTGGAGTCTAAATATTTGCATGGAACGACAAGATAATTCTAAAAGAAAATTTGTCAAGTACGAAAATATATCATATATATGAAGGACAAGATTGTCAATTTAGGATATTAAAAATTAAGAAGGTTTCAGATTCCACCGTGACAATGAGAAGCCAGTAAGTGTAACAGAGTTACATGTCAGTGTCAATACTATCTTATATAAAACGTGAGCACAGACGCTATTTTGGTAAGTTAATTTGCTGGTATAGACAATTTATAAAGTTAATCATCGTATTTACCATGACAACGTGATCACAAGATTGTTTCTCTCACTTCTAACCACCATTAAGATTGTGATGCTAGTTATGCACGCTTAGAAGTAGAGTGGCTTCCGTTGGTTTCGAAAATAAAAAAAAAAACAGATATTTATAGAACAAAAATATTTATAAAACTTTAAGCCCATGTTGTATAGATAAATTAATTAAATATATAAATTATGTATAACATTAAAAATTTTACTGTTGTTTGATTGATTAGACATTTCAAGCTTCAAGACATCTTATGTTTTCCATACCTAATTTAAGTACTAGTTGAATGAGTGAGCACTTATATTAATTTGGAATGATCACACACTTACTTTTAGATTCTTTACTTTTAGTTCTCAACACACGAGAAAAACAGAGTTGTAGTAGAAGAACTTCTCTCTCTAGTTTTTTTTCTATTTGAAAAAGAGGAAGAACTTTTATCATCTATCTATAGTGCTAAGAAAAATATGTAATAAGATAATTGTATAATTTATTTTTTTTAATCAAATCAGCAAGGGATGCAAGGATCGACTCTCACTTCTTCATTCCTTATATTGTTTGGGGCCATTAAATTCCTATTCTTTATTTTGTAAGTAAGCAAATGATTAATTGAGAAAGAGAATGACTACTTATTTTTCCTCTTCTCTTTTATACAACTATAAGAGTTACATCCACTATGGAGCTAGGGTTTCAACGCAAGAGAAAATATACACAAAACACCTAAACTGCAAAAGGAGCAACTAGGGTTTCCTAGATGCAAAAGTGGCCTATTCCTTTTAAATCCAATATTTATTGTTGAAAAATATTTCAACTTAATCCATGGATTAGTCATAAAAGCATGCCACTATTACATTACTACCATGGATTTATAAGTATGATATATTTACGTAAATGTCATACTTTACTAAAATGCCATGGATTAAGTTTATGGATTCTCATGTCATGTCAGTTCATATGCATAATGACTATCATAATATAAATGCCTTGGCCTAGTCTTTAAATAAGACTTTAAGTAAGAGTATGATAGTAAACATACTCAAACATGATTAAGTAAAGGTTAAGACTAAGATAAGTAAGATGTCGTACTAACCTTCGACCTAAGGAAGGACTATGTAAGATATGATCTCGACTTTGTTAGGGCCTTGCAAACCCTAACATCCTGTAGATTGCGAGCACCTAGTACGAACACAGAAGGACCTATAAATAAGAAAGAAATTAATAAGTTAGGATGAAAAATAATTGGATTCATAAATGAGCATAATTAGATCATCTTGTGCATATAGCATTCATCCTAAATGTTTTCTTACGAAATTATATTTGTACTTACTAAGCGAAAACTCATTAGATATATTCATACAGTAGGTAAAAAGCCTATAGCATAGATAATGGAGTGCATTACAGATAAGGAACGATGACGAAGGTGGTGTTGGATACCACTATGCAATTATTTTCCGCAATTATGTTTTAGTGTGTACATATATACATGTATGTGTATGAATATATGTATCTGGAAATTGGTATAAGTATGTATTACATTATTAAGTATAAGACACAAGAGAATCAATCAAGTAATGTGCTTTGGAAATAATGACATTATGCATATTATGAAATTTATCAAATTATAAAGTATGAATGGTATATAATTTTATGAAATTATATAAGAACTAACATAAGTAAATTTATAATAACGAGTATGCGATATAAACAAACACAATGGGTATTATAATATTTTGGATATGGAGACATGTATTAAGTTATGATTCTAATTACAATATAAGTCATATAACGTATAAAGTTTCCTTAAATAAGTTCAGTTTTTGTTTTCTTAAAAAAAAAAAATTATTTTCAAATTTTCGGTACTAAGTCTAACCTTAAGTAAGTAATGTATCGGCCTAAGTCGTTGGGGCGTTACAAAAAGCACTAACTACCGTTTGTTAAATCTTTGCTCAAATTGTCTCCAATAATCCCAAACTTCTCAAGAAGCAACTGTAAAAAATAATAATAATAATAATAAATAAATAAATAAATAAACCCTTTATCAAGAAGCAAGAACAATAAACTTGATAATTCCAGAAAACTACAAGAAACGCATGAGTGAAGTTAAAGAGAAATATGTGAAAGAAGATTACTAGACAAATATGAAGGAATTACTTTCATGTGCCAAAATTGGGTCGCACTCATGCTTAATACCATTCCATATGCATCTTATGGTGTTGAAGAACCCATGTTTGACAACCCGAGATTGCTTTGAAGAACGCTAAAAAAAGGTTAAACCTAATTAGCTACAAAATTTGTGTCGTATATTATATGTATATTGTATGAATTCGAGCTTAATTGATCCCTGCAATTTAACAATATCCAGAAGCTTACCTTTCCAACACCAACTTTAGATCACCTTCGTCGCCTTTCTAGATGGGTCAAGCCAACAGACCTCGTCGCTTCATGGATCAATGACATCAACATTCAGTAGCATCTATGAAGATCCAGAAATATATCACATTCAAACCTATTTAATCAAAATTAATGGCTGGTGAGAATAAATGGTAAACCTTACTCATCATTGTATGGCAGAAAAAATATTGGCCACTCCTAGCTTGTCTGATCGCTTCACAGGGTATTTTAATGCAAGCGACATGGCTTTTCCACCAGAAAAGTTGCCGAAGATTAGTACTCAGCATTCCCGAATCTTTGAGAATACATATTACAACGTCAGAAGCGTGATTGGAGGAGATTAAGCATCCAACAAGGAAAGGGGTGCTAAATGATGTTAATGTGGTAAAAATGTAAAGAACAAACAAATTCATCCACATAAACAAACGAACAGAATATCAAAAACCAGAAAGGAAAAAATTCTATTCGTTTATATCTTGCAGCTTAGAGGGCTAAGAAAGCATACCAACTCCCACAACATTTGCATTCTAAACAAATTGTAGTTAGAGGATTAGTTATCATGTTTTGTATTATGTCGAAATTGCAGTACTTTCTTGAAAATTTCAGTGATATAAATAGATGATTAGAGGTGTAGTAATTTAAGATTTAACCATTCTAACAAAGATATTATTAAGAAAGGATGGTAAATATAGGACATAGGATGAGAGGAAACATCACATGTTACTCATAGGTGATTACAAGATCGGTTTGGAGTGACGTAGCACTTGTTACTGCAAAGACATATTTTTGCCTCCGAAACTGCAAATATCGGGGAAAAGGAGTATTCATGTCAGACTTATTTAAATCTACTGCATCTTCAGTTTTTTGTCGAAGATAGGAAAAGCCCTTAAAGAAAGAAAGAAAGCATTCAAGTTACGCACATGTCGATCTCTCAGCAACAGGAAATCAGTGAAGAAAAGCTTCGATCCTTACTCCATTGCCCTCTGCCAAATAAAGAATTCCCATGTTTTACAAATAAACATATCTTGAATAAAAAGAAAACAGATACATTATTATTCAAAGTTCAACCTGTTTTCCACCATGTTCCATGTGTAAAATTAAAGAAATTACCTGATATTTCAATTTTGGGAATTGAATTGAGGACCTCTAGGATGCCTGACCATGATCAGTATGTATTCCTAAAAGCTGAAGCTCCACCCTTTGCATTGCCAGGAAATCTGATCCAATTATGCGCTTCGCGTTTGAGCCAATAAGCCTACCATGATTCGTATGCACTGGCAAATTGAGTAGAGCATTGACGTAATTTTAATGTATATGCTTTGAAATTTTCGAACAGACCGTTTTAATCATAATAGTAAGTAAAAGAAAAGAGACGAGATCAGAAATAAGCAATAAAAATTTTCCAAAGTGAATATCAGATATTAATCAAATTGGTTCACCGTTCCTGACTAACATGCTAACAACACATTGTTATCTTAAAGCAAAAGTGCCTAATCCAAAATACAGAGTGTGAAGTCCGAATGTTTCAAAAGTGAAACATTCTAGCGACGGCAACTCTAATCACATGAGATGTTATTCCTTGGTTAGTAAGTCTTTAAAATTAAAAAAAAAAATTTATATTAATCAATAAAAAGATGACAACTCACCACAACGTGTGTTTGTATTCAGAAGTTAGGATTGAAATTGGTGTCCTAGCACTCTTCTGCAATTAATACAAATCAGCCAACTCAGAACACCCAAAGTGCAAATAAGAAGAAAGCATGTGAATCTAAATTTTATAATAACATAGATGTCTGATAGAAGGAGGAGAAGTTACCTGACAAGCCACAGAAGGAGGAGATATGCGGCAGAGATCGTAATTCAATGCAGCTGTAGACTTGTTTTGGGAGTTAACTGATGGCGCGTTTCTTCAAATTCTTCAGAACTTTCATCGCCGGAGCTCGATCAATCTGATACTACGTCACCGTCAGAGCCCTGCAAATATGATATATCGTCCTCACTGAATTTAATATCTAAGTTTGGGATGTGAGAGATCTTGAGCCAGTCATCTCCCTCTCCTTCTCGGCAACGTTCTTCCAGGACCCGGCAACGTCTGATGCATAAATGCTGAAGAGGTGTCTTTTGGAGGAAGTCGGGCAGTGCTTTTAGGCTGTGGCAATACTCAATCTTCAACGATTGAAGGGATGGCATTATTGTCAAGCAATCATATTCTTCTCCACCTGAATTAGTCCCTAATTCCCACTTTTCCCAACGGGGGAGAGACCAAAAGGTAAGTCGTTTTAATTTAGGGAATAATGAAATTTGGTGGCTCCTGGGTGCCCCTGCATTATCATCATTTTCTAGTCCCAAAAACTCAACCCCCAGCCTTTCCAAAGAGTTAAATTCTCTTATCGCGAGAAATTCAAGGGAGGGCAATTTTCCCAAAGGAGGTAAAACTTTACACAAACGGCAGCCCCGAAGAGAGAGGCTTTTGAGATAAACTAAAGCCATCATCCAGTTAGGAGAAATGGTTCTGCCATTGTAAAAATTAATAGCTAAAGATTCCAAGCTTGGATGTGGTTCCAACGCTTCAAGTGCCTCACTCTGAGCTTCTCCGGACTCAAAATCTAGCTCCAGATTAACAAGGTTTTTTTTGTCCTTGACATGTGAACTCTCTGCCTGACTCCGCTGTTGTAGGTTTTCACATTTGCGTATACACAAAGAGCCTCGAAGTTGTTCCAACGTACGTAAATCTTCAATCTTCAATGCCTCAATATTATTATTGTGGCAGTCATGATCAGGCACCACAAACATATCTAGTGTTTGAAGGCAACGTAATTTTGCAATCCCCATTGGCAAACATCTTAAACCATCACAACCAGAAATGAACAAATGGCGTAAGTTTACCAGTTTGCCTATATCTTGTGGCAGTTGTTGAAGTGAACAGAGTTCCAGTCTTAGAACTTGCAGATTAAATAAGTTACACAGTGCATTCGGCAATTCCTCTAAATATATACAACAGGTCAGGTCCAAATACCTAAGATGAACCAAATTTTCAATCCCTTCTGGTAATTTCTTGAATGTGCGATACGACAAATTTAGTGTCCTGAGACATGTCAGATTTGAGAACAATGTTTCCAAACTTGAGCTATTAATGGACCACCGATCCGACTCAGCAAAGAGCGAGCGCAGACCCCTGTTCTCATACAGTGAGCTAGTAGGTACGTTGGACCCTGGCAAGATTGTGGCATGACGAGGCTTTTTTCCTGCATATTCCATTTTCACGTTCTCATCCATGATGCAACATTCGTTTTTTGTAAGAAATTGAACAAAGTCATGCATTATGTCATGCATCTTGCAACTTATAATGCTTCCATTGACTCTGTCCGTCGCAAAGTCTTGAAAGAAAGATCGCATCACTAAATTTTGAAAGCAATCCTGTCCTTCTTTCTCGGGATCTTTGCTCTCATTTAAGTAGCCTTGAGACATCCAGAGTTGAATCAACATGTCTTTGTGCATCACACGATCTTTTGGGAAAATCGAGCAATACAATAAACAACGTTTCTCAACGTATGGCAAATCGTTATAACTCAAGAAAAATGGAGCAAAGAATTTTTCCTTGACAATATCATTTTCTAATTCCCACAATCTGCTATGCAAAACGTCATTCCATTGTCGGATGCCTTTTCTATAGCGCATGAGACTTCCCAAAGTCTTTGCAACAAGGGGCAAACCTTTGCACTTGGTCGTAATTTGCCTGCCAATTTCTTCTAGTTCTGTGCGCTCACCCGTATCCTTGAAAGCTAATTGTCTGAATATCGACCAACAAATCTCCTCGGACAAATGCTTAATCCGAACCATATGACTTTCTGCTCCCATCATCATGGCAACTTCCTCCTTTCTTGTTGTGACCAAAATTCTACTCCCGGGAGCACTATTCTTCATTGCTTTTTTTAATGGTTCCCATTTTGTTAGATCGTCAGTCCACACATCGTCTAGGACAAAAAGACACCTCTTTTCCTCAACAGATTTTTCAATAAGCTGTAACAAAGATTGCATTTCAGCAAAATCCGAGGCACGGCCATCGAGAGCTTCAACGATTGCTTTTGCAACTCTTATCTCATCAAAAGGATCTGAGACGCATATCCAAATTCTTTTCTCAAAATGAACCTTAACCTTGCCATCATTATATAGAAGTTGGGCGAGGGTTGTTTTCCCTATTCCCCCCATCCCCACAACAGGGATGATATCAAGCCCCCCCGTATTGCTGCTCTCACTCAACAACCTACTCATCAGATCTTCCATTTCTTCTTCTCGACCGCAAACTTTCGATACATCAACGAAAGAAGTAGTCTTCGGTCTTTCAGGTTCTTTAATATCTTCAATGTTTGTCGTGCTAAAATTGTATCTACTTTGCTCGACGGCAATAGCATCTAGTCTTTCATTAAGTTGTCTTATCTTGCTAGCAATGTCGCGACGCATAATCAAATCATGGACAAGTTCTGGCGGACCTGAAAACCAAGAAGATATGGACAAGCTCAGGCGTACCTTCTTCGCTGGAGGAGCATCGTCGCCTTGTTTTTCCTCCTTCGCATTTTTTGATTTGCTAACCGCCGTATTCCACTCATCCAACACATCATCTATGTCGAAAGATACATCTTTGAGCTTATCCAACCAGTCTCGGACACCGGCATCATCGATCTCTCGTTTCTCCGCATCGATAAGCACAGCTTGAATTCTTGTGAGTTCGCTGTTCAGCTTTTCAACTCCTTTCTCAACATCCTTGATCGCCTTCACTTCTTCTCTTGTCATTTCATAAGAGGCTGATTTCAACTCTCCCAGGACTCCGGAGATCATCGGTGCAGCCATGTCTTTGAGCAGTTGCAGGCATCCGGAGATCAGCTGCCTAGCCATAACTTCGAGACTAAAAGAGACTGAATCAATTAGTTCTTGATTGGCTTAAAGAAAAATGGAAACAGGAGATGGATTTTTGTGACAGAAAATGAGATTGAAACCAGACAGTGCTATGCTATAAATGAAATTCGAGAGAATTGTGTAGAGTCAATAAAAGTCAACTGACGAATTTACCTGGAAATTTCACGTGAATATTCAGAGATTGTCCTCCGGTACAGGAGACAAGACGGGAGCCGGCCCTGGATCTTACGCTGTGTTTTGGTGGAGTCAAAAGGTCAAATGAAGGAAATTATTGAAGAGATTCTACAGTGGAAGCCGACGGATTTAAAAGTTATTTTTAGTGGGGACACACGTTAGAATATATAATTTTTGAATTAAAAACGATGATTATATGAATAAAAAGTTTAATAATTTTTATTTAATTTTGATAAATATATTCTAATTATTAAATATAGTTCTTATATTTTGGAAGCATTTTATTGTTTTTGAACTTTGTCTTAAATATTAAAATTATGATAAAAAAAATGGTAGTCTTTAGCATAGAATCCGTTGTAAATTATTTGTTTTTTTTTTACACATTTATTTTTTTCATGCCATAATTTTTTGTCCTTTTAAGATTAAAACTCTTTATCTATTAATTAAAAAAAATTATATGTATCAATATTTTAAATATTGATAATTATAAAGTAAATATCTTCACGAGTACAGAAAATAAAAAAACAAAACAAAACAAAAAAATGTAGAAAACAAATAAGAAAAGAAAAAAGTAATTAAATGTATAACCTAATAATAATATTATATTTGATTCTATTAAAAGATGTAAAATTTGAATCCCTTACTTCAAATTTAAAATAAAAAAAAAAAAAGAGAGAGAGCAAAAGAAGAAAAATTATCAAATGTTGGTTATGGTACTAAAACTTATATTTAATCTAAGTTTAATTATGATAGTAAAACATAAAATAAAAAATTTAAATATTAAATTTGAGTATATCATAAAATTATGATAGTATATTAAATTTGATTATATTAAATATTAAGGATAAATACACAGATCACACATGCATCAGTGCAGATTCAGGATGAAGATTGCTTTCGTCGTCCACTCCTCACAACTTCTGGAGATGAGATTTCACCTCCGCCACCATCCTCATTCCTGTCTTCGAACATTATCCCTCATCCATGCTTTATTCGGGGTGGATAATCGTTCTTACAGGAAATATTGTCACCCTAAAAGGAAAATTCGTAGAATATAGTCAAACTAGCAGTATGCAGTTATCAACTCCTTTAAATAGAAAGCATCATCACACGCCTAAGATATCTCCATTTCCCAGCAATTATACTATTTTCTCCATTTTCTTTCTCCTCTCTCTCTCTCTTCCAAACAACTGTTACTTTTCAACTTAGCATAAACAGAAAAGTAACTCCAACAAAGTTAAAACTAAAGGAATCCAACGGGAAAAGCATACATTTAAAAAAATAAAATAAAAAAACCCCTCTAGAATAATTATTCAAAAGCATAAAAAACTTTTCATTATTAGAAAATGGATACAGAATTCTCATTAAAAAAATGAAAATTTTTTATTTATTAAAACAACTTTTCACTTTAAAAAAATCTAAAAAAATTTTTATTTTTAAAAAATAAAAATTTTTTATTTTTTAAAAATAGACATCTATTCAAACGGAAACTTAATTTAATTTGGTACAGACAAAAGTAATCCTATATTGTCTACACTTGAAAAAAGGAATTAGCTTTGCATGTTTGGCGTATCTTATTTTGGAAATGAAACGAAAACGGTTTTTTTTTTTTTTTAATATCTGAAGACTCATCTCAATTTAAAAATAAGATGAAAAAAAATCAATAATCTCGTTTTTCAAAATCAATCCTTTTATTCATTTCTCTTTCAAATCTATTTTATACAATAATATTTTCATATTCATATACTTCTCTCGTTTTGTTTTAAGTTAAAAATTTTATAACCTTTTCACTTCATCTTAGTCTAAAATAATTCTTTTTTCAATGTATTCATAACTAATAGACGAACAATCTATATTATATTCTATTAAAATATGATGTAATTTTATTAGATATGTTAAATATAATTAATTTTAAATGACTTTTTCTAAATTTATTCAAACACCATTTCAAGAAATTTAGAATTATAAAAAAAATTGCTTATCCAAATAATATGATATCATTTCTAAATGATATATACGTGTATATATATATATGCATATATATTTTGCTGAAAAGACATGTAGGTATATATGAATTGAGTTTAAAATAAAATAAAATTTTTAAATTTAAATTAATTTATTTAATTATAATTTTTATTAATTAAAAAAATAAAACTAAACTTAAAAAATTTAGATTTTAGCCAACTCATAAAAAAGATTCCAGTCATAGCCAATTTCAAGTGATAGATATTTTTTTTGGGCTGGGCTTCTCTCATCGTGCTCAATTGTCTGTATCTAGTACAGATGACAGGCTTTCAAAAATGACAGTCCATGAACTCATTTTATCCTTCAAAAAAAGAAAGAAAAAGAATTTTAATAAAAATTAAAGAAGCAGCCATTTAAGTTTTATAAGGGAGAAGAGTGCAAGCGGCGGATAAATTGGTTATTAAATATTTATATTAAAAAAAGAATTAGTTATTGAAAGTTTTTTTTTTAATAAAAAATTAGTTGTTATGCATGCAAAATTAGTGGTGGGGACCACAATTTCAAAAAATTGTCAAAAAAATTTTAAAAATAAAAATATAAACGTGAAAAGGAAATTTAGATGGTAGTTAACAAGAGTACAGATAGGTTTTAAAAGATTATAAATATAGGAACTGTAAAAATAAATATATAAATTTTATTTCAACTTTTTCCAATAAGGGCATGTGCCTTTGCTATGCCCTCTTTTATCTTGCCCACCCTACTAACCTTCATGAATAAGACTTTATCCCCGTTTCTATCTCCCATCCCTAAATATTGTCCAACATCCTCACCTTATTTAAAATAGATCCCCACGAGGATCCCATCTCCGTGGGAAATATTGTCATCTCTAGTTATTAAAAGATTAGAGAATAGTTGCATGCTTTGTGGTGATCAACTGGAGTTCGCCATATACACTGTTAACTCAATGTGCTCTTGTGAAATTCGTCTGGTTTGGGAGTAGATGGACTATCAGATCGGATCAGCGTAGGATTGATCTCACAGAGTGGATTTCGTCCCCTCATTGTAGCCTTCTAGTAGTGATGATATAAGAATAGGAGTTGTGACTTGGTTGTTGTTTTGTATTCGTATTGCGTTTAAACGCAATGTAATTTTCATCTAAACACAAAAGTTTTGCACTTAAATATAATATTTTTTAACAGTATCTCAAATATATTTACTATTTCAAAATATTTTAAAAATAAAATTTTTTTTCCCATTCACGTCATATCCATTCTCTATCTTATTTTTTCTATTTACTTTTATTAATCACATCAACTTTTTAATTTTAAAATACAATTTAAATACTTTTTCATTCAAATATTAAATTAAATCAATATATTTCGTTTAAATATAATGCAAACGTAATATGTTTAGTTTGGATAGTTAGAAATAAGTGTTTCCATCCATGACCAGGTTTTTTGCCTAGTAGTCAAGCTCAATCTTGAGTATCTATGAGCTTTTCGAGCTCTCTCCCTCTCGATCCCTAGTACTACCCCTTCTGTGAATGTGGAATCAGCTTTAGGCATTGCTTCCTCAATAAATGATAAGTTTATTCCCTAACCTTTTTAAAAAGGGTGTAAAATAGTCTATTTTCACTAATAAATATTAAAAGTTTGTTTCTTAACTATTTTCAAATGGTATATTATGTGTGATTCACGCAATAATTTTTTATTAAATTTTTAATGTCTGTTAACAAAAAAGATCATTTTGTACAATTTTAAAGAGTTTAAGAGAGATATTAGCTGCACAAAAAAAAAAAAAAGGATTTGATCGTAACCTCATAAAAATATTAGGTACTAAACATGCAATTTACCAATCATATATAATTCTATAAAATATCTCGATATCATTATCAAAACAATATTCTCACTTTTATTTTATACCTAAAATAAAATCGTTTTCAAAATAAGTTTTTTTTTTTTAATATCAAAATAGGTTTTCGAGACTTAAAAAGATGAAATGAAATGGAAAAACAAAAAAATAAAAAATCGTTTTCAGATTTAGTTTAAAAAAAGGGGGAAACTTCTTAATTTTCATTTACTAATGCTTGTATACCAATACATTTGGAACATATCCAAATACAACTTTTTCTTTTACCTAAATCACAGCTTTTTTGGTCCGTCTGAATTATAGATTACAATTAGATACTCTTTCAAATTAGATATTAGAATTAAATGCTCTTTTGCATTTAATGTAGAATTTGAATTATATATTTAAAGTAAATGTGTTTAAATAGTGTTTATTAAGATAACATTTTAATAGTAAGTAGCAAAATAAATATGGTACAAATTTTTAAAAATTAAAAATTTGAATTGAATTGTTATAAAATTAAACATTCCAATGAATATCACTTTAGTATTTAACCAAGCAAAAGCCTATTGAATTTTGTACAATAATAGATATTACAATAATTTATCCAAATGGAGTATTCATTATACAATCAAATGCAATTTCAAAACCACCCCAAAACATTGCTAAAAAATTCACATTTCCAAAAGGAGGGAGGAAAAAGAGAAAATTATCTAGAAAACCACTTTTTTTTTTTCATCCATTAACCAGCATGACATAAATTTTCTTCTCTCAACCAACATAACACAAACGTTATATATTTTTTTATTTGTATTATATTAGTTTAGTATTAAATTTTTTATTATATTGTCGTATTGGTTTTTAAATTTATGTTATTTAGGTGTTTTTAAAAAAAGAAAAATTACGTAACGATCACTTCATATCAAACGACGCCGTACTACCTGTGAATGCGATCTATTAATCTCCTCTATAAAAACTGAAGAGAGAGATAGAAGAGAGGGCGGTATCAAAGCCTAACAACTCGCAGTCAACGGAGAAAAGTCGCTGTCGTCTTTGCAGAGAATGATCCTCACAAGAAATACTGGTAAAATCCCATAACAATTTATTTATTATGACAATTATAAAAGAATAATTAAGATATACACAGGAAAATAAACAGAATTTTTTTTATGCATCTTACTATAAAATATATAAATATACATATATATAACATGACAAGAACAAACAAAAAAAAGTACTTGATCATACATGTTTAAAATAAATGATATAAGATTTCAAAGAAAAAGTAAATTAAGAAAGTTGTGATTGATTATCTAATATATTTTTGAAAAAGGGAAAAGTAAAAAGAGGACTTACAAGATCAGAAAATCCATAATATATATGATTAGGTTTTGCTTTTGGTTGATGAACTACTACTCGTATAATTAAATGTTACTTTCTTTTGATACAATCAAGATGAGGCAATTTACCCAAAAAAAAAAAAAAAAGATAATAAGTCATTTAAGTATACCAAAAGCTCCTATAAAATGATGAAGAGCAAACAAGTTTCTACTTCAACATTGTTGAATCAACCATTATCCTTTCATTTTATGAACAAGTAGTCGAATATTATCAGGTAAATATTTTACAACTTGCTTCCATGTTGTACTGTAAAACTGATTGAAATCACCTAAAACTGGAATGTATTGCCAGGGACATAGCAATGCTCCCAAAGGCAATTGTCTTTAACTTTAGTCAACAAAGCAAAAAGGTTGGATAGCATGCTATTAATATGAATCTTATTTCATTTTTTTGAAATTCTATATAATTTAAAAAAAATCATCACATTTTGTATACATAAAGTTATAGATTTTTAAAATTTGAATTTAGTATAAAATTTTGAAGATGAAAATAATAAAAAGTGATTATAAAGTAAAAAAAAAACTGAAAAAGTATCTAAAATTTTTCTCCAAAATACCGGCCTAACACCCCACTAACTCTCAAGTGGTATATAATAACAAGAAATGGTAACTTGAAAAAAAAAAAAATTACGGAGGCACATGCCAGAATATGGAACACGTCATAACCAGCAACATACAGAGTAAACAAGAATTCACCAAATTGATATCTTTACAACTTCAAGCAGTTGATATAAGGAGAGAGTGAAACATAAAAAAGCATTGTAAAACAAAGAGTGCTGAGAACGGAGATCAAGTATCATATAGAGCAATGCATTGATACTTGTTGTTGTTGTATGGCCAATAATGTAATGAGCAAGGATTTTTAAATGACAGTGACTTTTGCTAGAATCAAAATTATGTAAGAACAGCTAGAAGTGGTCACCAGATGGGGTATAGAACATAAGTCTTGTGTTTTTAAGCAAATCTTCTAAACTTGACTCCAAAACAATGAATTGAATGATAATGTGAGAATATGTAATAAATGTACATAGAGATAAAAGAGAAGACAAATATTTACATAATTCAAAAAAATTGTCTATGTTTACTGGAGAGGAAGAATAAATTTTTCACTAACAACTTCAAAAATTACACACTCATCAAAACTCTCTCAACCTAACTCTACTCAAAGTCCTTTATATTATTTGCCTGTTTCTCTACTCACTCTTTCTTATAAAGCAATGACTAACAGAGGTTTAAAGCCTAAACTCATCACCTAAAATTGTTAAATCATTGATTTTGTCATTTGGGTCAGTGAGGCAAACCATCAATTTGTTCGATAAAATGAAAAATTTAGCTATCCCACGGAATGTTATTCTAGTGGACGCTCTTTGCAAGTAAAAGTGATGAAGAAAACCCTTGTTGTGTTTGATCTGATGACTCAAAGAGATGCAGGGCCAGACATTGTCACTTGTAGAATATTGCCAAAAGATTGTGCCATTTTGGTCAATCGAAAGATGTTGTTTGATCAATAATAATGTGGTAAGGTGACTGGTATTGTCCCATCACACTGATCAGGGAAAAAGGCAAACAAATGGTTTCCTCCAACAACTTGATAAAGTTTATGTTTAAGTTGAGAAATAACTGTTGCTCTAGCTTCTGAAGGACATGATCTTAAAGGGTTGATGTTGGTACTATATCCTGACACACGAAACACTTATAGAATTCGCCATACGAGGGATTGTCATATATCCATTGATTTGATGATGATCACAAACTCGGTAAGTTATACAAATCCTTGCCATTCTTGGCTTTCTTAATGATTTCAAATTGTTTTCAGACGAAGTTCCATGAATTTTGTATCAAGGAAAATCACATGGTTAGGACTCATTGTGTTATTAGTTTCTTTGGATTTGTTTTGAATGGCTAAAAGTAGAAAGAGGCTAGAATTTTTATTTGGTTTCGCTTGGGATGATTTGCTCTATAGCATCTGTTCATTGGTGAATTGCTACTTTACCATAGTTTGTATGGGGTGGTAATCATGATCATCGTAGTCTAGAATATCAATAGTTAATTGCTAACTTGTTGAAATCATAATCTAGCAATCGTCCAAATCCATTCAACTTTTCTTTTGTCGTTTGAAGCATTTCTTAATCGATTTCTTATTCTTGTTTGCTCTTAGGTTATACTAATTGGGCCACTCAAATCTGCTCATGGAGAACGTTTATTTTCTGGGATTTGAATGACAGTTGGATGATTTTTTTTAATCCCAAATTAACAAGTCTGGAAACTTTGCTAGCCAATAGAGTTGCACAGTAACATACTTCTAGCTTCTTGCTAGGACATTCTGTGAATGATGAATCTGGCCCGTGTTTGTGCGATGTCAACCATTCCCTAGGAGGCAATTGAGTTGACCTCTACCCTTGTATGTATTTCTAGTTCCTAGGTTCAATATTTTGGAAAGCCAGAACAAACAAACAAACAAACAAAAAAGGAGATGCTAATCATCCCGAAAAGGAAGAAAAGGCCCCTATGTTTTGATCGTTGCTTCTGCAGGTTTGCTGTACTTGGTTGTTCCGGGAGGGTTTTAACCTAATTATAACGTGTCCAAATGTCATAAGCTAAACTTAAGAGCAACTTGTCAAGTGCACAAAAAGAAAAAACGAAAACAATTACAGAACAAAAAGCTCACAAAAAAGTTTTAACGTCAGGCAAACCACACATTTTATAGCATTTTTTAATTTAGACTTGCCAATAAAGGGATGGCAATATCTCACCTTGGCATGGTACTTTTAACTCCTTGTCATAAGACATGTTGGTTGTTGAACTTTAGACAGCAGAAATTTTGCGACAATGAATGAAAAGTTGATTGAGGTTTGCTAATGAGTTTTTGTTCTCAAGATGACCGCGATCTTTCCAAACCCTAAATCCATTGTCCAAAATTTCAAATAAAGCTACTTATAGACGTCAAATACCGTTTTTTGAACTTTAAACTAGTCGGAGAAACAGCTTCAATTGTCCTCTTACTTAAAATGGCGTGTTGCCTAACAAAACATGATTGTATGCTTACACACTAACTAGTGTTGAGCAAAAGGAGTGTCGGGCCGTCTTAGGACAATGCATAGGTCTTTTCTTAAAAACTCGAGGCATCAAATCTATGTCAATTAGTTTATTAAAATGTTAGAAATGACATAAAAATTACAAGGATAATGCAGGCTCAAAGAAATCAACTAATTTTTACTTCTTTTAGAAAATAGATGTTTGGCGAAAAATAAAGAAAAAAGGAAATACAACTGTGACAGTCACTAATATAAGCATATTGACCAAAGTTGGCACCTTTGGCCTTTGACCTCCCTGGAAACGGTGCTTCCTTTATTACATTTCCACTATCACGCTCCGATAGCAACAAGAAACAAAAGAAATAGTGAGGCTGATATGAAGAGGATAGCAGCAAAGCCAGTTGGATTTTATTGTGATACAACAAATATACATGTTCTCCGTTAAGCCCCGATTGTGGTTCGACCAATTGATCCACAAACAGGATAAATTTTAAGTGTGCTTCCCATAGTTTTTCACATGAATTACTTGCTTGGTGCTCTTGTTCTTGCATCGAAGCCATGTTCACTTTGGTGACACATCCGTTACCGCCTCACTAGTTTTGTCAGTAGCAACCTTTTCTACATCAGGGAGACTTCGTAAAACCTGTTTAACCACGAAACTACATCAGTGATGGTAATGGTAGTTGCAGCCTTTATATCATTGAAAGGAATAGAGAGTACTGAACTACCTCATATAGATACCACGAGGCGAATGCATCAGTGGCAGCATACTGTAACTGGTCCTTGGATAAGGCTTTGGCCTCCCAATTTCCCAGTCGAATTTTTTTGGGCTTAGGAAGCTGTATCATTTTGAAAGTTTCATTAAAACTTCCTATAGAAATGCTTACTAAAATATATCAAACAAAATAAGAAAATAAGTTATGGCTGTGGTTAAAAATTAAAGGAAGAAAGGAAAAAATGCAACCCAGAGTAACTCCTAAGGAGGAAGTCATAATGTAAATAGGGTTTAAAATTGCACAATCGAGTATTGAGGCGTTTTCCTTTTGTGAGTCGAGGCGTAAGCCTTAACGTGGTTTGAGGCGTAAGCCTCAACATAACACCATAAAATATCTCAAAAAACAAAGATAATCAATTAGTAGGTATACATCACTACTTGACATCATGAAGAGTTTAAAATAAACAAGTTTATAAGTCTAAAAGAAATAAGTCCAACAAGAAGTTTGAAAGAAACACGTCCTTAAATAAAATAATTATAACTCTTAATTCAAAAGTCACCCTATTCTAATATATATTGCTTGAGCATTAATGAAAAATGCCTTTGTTCAAGTTTTTTAAGCAACATAGATGGTCCTATGAACTTAAAAGGACAAAAAAGGGCCTGGACTCTTTGGTTTTTATTTTTATTGTTCTGAAAACTTAAGCTTGGGCATTGGGCCTTGGAAAATAGCCTCAGCTATTGCGCACATCTTTATGTGCCTCAAGTGGGAGAGTCGTAAGCAATTTTTTGCCCCATGAGGCGTAGGCCTCAAGGCTATTTTTGGTCGCCTTTCAGTGAGGCGAGCCTTAAAGCGGGCAATTGATTACGCAATTTTAAACATACTATAAAACTACAAGCAAGAAAGTAATGCCTCAGTAACAGTATACTATACATTCAGCTCTACCACCACTTCCATAGCAAAGGCGCTTGTATAGAGCCCATTGCCAGCTTAAAATGTATCATGAGAAACTAATTATACCAAATTGCAATGAGATGAAATCTATTGAAGGCAGAGAGCAGAAGCCTCTATAAAAGTTTGTTATGACAGGCACAGATTCAAGCTTAATGGACAGTGCTTGTGTTGACATTGTTTCACAGGCACCATTAACCAACCTTATCAGTTTAGTCACTTTAGTTCGAGTTTTCAGGTTGAAAATATTGTTGTAGACCACAAATTCTAAGGAAAATTATTGTCAGAAAATGAAAAAATTTGAAAACTAATAAACACCTGTTTAGAGATAAGGTTCTCAGTTAGAGAGGCAAGACTCCACTTTTGAGAATCACCACCAAGCTTTTGATTAGCTAGATAAGAAAGGTCCTCCACTGCTTTCACAGATACATTATAATCTTTGAAAACTTTAACAACATCATTGCCAATGCCGATTCCGACCTGGGGACGTACCAAATGCTATATTATGCTATTATAAATGGTGTATACTCCTAAACAAGAAAAATTCATATATCTATATAGCAGAGGCTGCAGCTCTTGTAGCCTAGATTACTTACCTTCAGAAGCATAGAGTTCTCAAGAAGTAACCGCAAGCTTTTAGGTATTCCAGAATGAATAATGTGCATTATATGACAATGACTAGTGTCTACACATATCTGCATAACCGAGGCCTTCCCAGGCTGAGCACCTGCAGTTTTTATATTTATTTCCAAGATAATCGTCTGGCAATTATGAAGTATAATTGATGCATATAATTTTCAAAAGACAATAACTGCTACGGAAAACCAACAAATTAATCAAACGCCCCACACACACATATAATTTGACAAACTAAGATCCAATCAAAAATTGGATTCTTGAGCCGTTGAGCAAGACATCAACCCAAAATATCTGGCAGTACATATCTCATTTAAATGCTTTATCATGTTGAATGTCTACAAATAGTGAATAAATTTAGGTTAAACAAATAAAAAGAACATGCCGGAACTTCCTAAAAGATGCTAATTTCTTTAAGCTTAATCTCATCCTTCTTCAGTGCCAGGAAAGTAAACAGAGAGACAGTCAGCTAATTTATACAAGACTCCTTGTGAAAGACAGTGCGGAATATATGATTGAGAAAGAAATGAGATTACCTACTGAATGACAGTTGTCAACATACAGACCTAAACTGTTGAATCATATAGGAAATTACATTAACATGCTTGTGGTTGAAGATCATTGAAGGTGTATCCAAATGAGAAAAGTGACTTCAGACATTTTACAAATATTACTAAATCCAACTAGCTCTTCTGTGGCAATATGCCTTTGATAGTATGCTACAAAAGCCTAATAAAAGCCGTACAACAAACCTTTTCTAAATGAGGCTCTCCACTCTATATCAAACCCAATTGCAGGCAGACTCACTTCACTTTTCTTTGCTTCAATACTCTTTAGAAGCTCCATTGCAGCTCTCTCCACCTCAACTTCTGTCCTGCTATATGTAATCCGGCCTTTAAACTTCATCTCAGGATATCTCATTTTTAAGTTTGCTGCTTAAAAGGGAAAAGAAAATGGTACATTGATAATATAAGAACTCTTTTTAGCTTATGATACAAACAAAAGATTCATGAAAATGGTACTGTGGGTGTGGGGGGGATTGTGGTGAGGAATTGAAATCAAGTTCATAATCAAGTTGCCATTATTAACATATTTTCCTTCAAGGTGGCGAACAGAACCACCACTCTCCCATTCATCCCTTGCATTCTCAAATTCTTGCCATCTCAGTATTCGGACAGTACATGTTCACTTCACATGGTGGTAAAGGGAAAGCCAGTAGTGTTTCCCTCATACCAATTCATGTGTATACTAAGTACTTACAAAATCAAGAATAGTAATCTAGAGAAGCCCACATGATGCAGGGAATGAGGAGAAGAAACATCGATCCTAACCCCCTCCTTCATATTGTACTTCAATTATTCAGAATAAACACAAAATACACTAACATGCTCTTATCAAGGCAATGATAATTTACTTATGGACAAGGATATATTTTATATTAAATTGACTTAGGAAGAGAACTGGATTTTCCAAATTCTACTTCCTAACGGATTAGTAAACACCAAAAAGTGAATCAGCGTTCCAAATTCTTATTCCTTCTCTTCCCCTCTCAGCCCATTACGTTTCATATTAAATTTTATTACAGTTTGATAAAAATGAACTTGAAGTATAAGAATAAGAAAGAGGCAAAGAATAGAATTGTATTACACCAGTCCTCTCTTCCATATCAACTTGAGAAAATGTACACATAACTAAAATTCGTAACAATCGCCAACATCAAGTTCAGTTTCAGATTTCCGTAGTTCGGATGTTTTCCTAACATATGAAGAGTAAGATAAAGATTTTCATCCCTTACAACAACTTAATCCCAAATTACAATATTTTCTGGGAAAACAAACAGAAATTTTTAGAACAACTTTAGTACAAACAAAAGATCTATGGAAATGAAGCTCAAATTATCAGTTATAGAATGATAAAGCGCACTTAAATTATAATTCCACGAAAAAAGAAACGAAAAAAAAAAACCGATAGCAATTTCATCTTCCGATTGCCGCAATTCAGAAAATACAGAGTAATAAACAGATGAAATTGGAGAAAGTCCACAATTTTCGATTTCTCGGAATCCAAACAGTAAAAGGACGGAAGGGTAAGAAAGAGAGAAACCTTGGCAGGAGGATAGAGAGAACGAGTCGGGATGCTGGAGAGCGAGGATGGAGTTGGGCAATCGGCGGCCATTGACGATTCCTTGATCGCGTCGTGGCCTTTTGGAGACAGATTGGAAAACAGCTTCAATGGCCTCGAGGTCTTCTTCGGTGAAGGGTTCGTCGTCGTTGTCGTCGTCGCCGGCCCATTCCGATGCCGACGACAAGACTTCGCCATTGCCGAGCTTCGCCATTGCTTGGAGGGAATTTTGAGTTTTCGAATTTCTTTTAGTTTTTTAAGGCATGAATTCATGTGCTGTTTCAGACCAACTGCAACTGTTTTCCCTTTCTTTCTTTCTTTTTTTTTTTTTTTTCCTATCTTAGTAAAATTAAGTTTAGGGATTTTTTAAAGATTATTTTCATCTGTACCCGTAAACTTGAGGATCATTCTTACTTATCTTCTATATTTATAACACTTAGCTAGTGTTTGGGACACAAATTTTTTTAGCATTGCATTTAAATGCAATGTAATTTTCCTCTAAATACAAAAACATTTCATTCAAATACTAATCACATCACATTTTAAATCAAACACAATCACTATTTATTATTTCACTTTTTCTATTACTTTTATTAATTACATCATATATTCTCTCTCCCTCTTTTTTTCTCTCTACTTTTATCCATCACATCACATATTTATTATTAAAATACAATTCAAATATTTTTCCCCCAAACACACATTGCATTTAAATGCAATGCTAATGCTTTTCCTCCAAATACAAATTGCATTCAATACATTGCATTCAAACATAATGCAAATGCAATGCGTTCACCAAACAAACCCTTAGGAGGTATTTCTAGGAGATACTTTGAGATATTATTTTTGAGTTGGAAAAATATTGTTTTAGAAAATGTGTTTGGGAGAAAAAACTGTTTGGAGTGAAAAAATAAAAAATTTAAAATTTTTTTTTTAAATATCAATATAGATATTGTTTCATTTCTCTCGAAATTCTATTTAATTTTAAAAAAATTATCTCATTTAGACTTGTATATATAAAGTTATAAACTTTTAAAATTTGAAGTTTACTGTAGCATTTTAGAAATATAAATAATGAAAAATGGTGAAATTTAAAAAAAAGTTAGTTTTAAATATCTCTAAAACATACTTCAAATATGGCCTTACACTTTATCTTTTAAACTTTGAAAAATAAATGCATAAAAAGTGAATTAATTAATTCTGCCATGTAGCCTTTTTTATTTGTTTTTAGCTAAAATCATAATGGAATAGGTTTATAATAATACAGTTTCACAATTTTTTTAAATATGTTATCAATCAATAATTTTTTTTGGATAATTCGTCGAAACCAAAATTTTTAAATTTTATTTTATTTTTTTTAAATAAATAAAAGTTATAACTAAGTCAACTAACTTAAACATAAAAATTTTATTTCATCCAGACTTATAAAATAGATGGTATACACAGCTATAATATGTCATTGTAAAAGAGAAGTCATCTTAAAAAAATTATTTTCATCACAAATACATCATCATTAATAACTAATTACAAATAAATTATTTGCAATAACACAGCATAATCTCAATTATATTAACGATGACAGCTATTGTTAAAAAGTGTTGTAATTATATCATCAAGAGTTTTGTTAAGTTGACATACCCTTGATTTTTAGGGATGTTTGGGAGAGATGCTTGGAGATATTATTTTTGAATTGGAAAAAAATTGTTTTGAAAAATGTGTTTGGGAGAAAAAACTATTTGAGGCTGTTTTTCAGCCCCTAAAATTTCACTTTTTTCCAAAACTTCCTTACTTTTTACTATTTATATCTCTAAAACATTACAGTAAATTCTAAACTTTAAAAATTCATAACTTTGTGTATACAAGTCTAAATAAGATAAATTTTTTTTAAATTACATAAAATTTCGATAGGAATGAAACAATATCTATATTGATATTTTTTTTCTAAAAAATTTTTTAAAATTTTTTATTTTTTCACCACAAATAATTTTTTCTTCCAAACACATTCTCTAAAATAACTTTTTCCCAACCCAAAAATAACATCTCCACCTCTCTCTCAGATTCGGTGTTCCAGCACGCTCCACTAACACATGGGGTTGAAGTGAGACAAGGCAATTCTGATGACATCCAAAACGACACCGTCCAAAGCGGGGACTTTTCACAGCTCCAGCTGCTCTTCTTCTGCAACAGCCGTCTGTCGTTTTTTCTTCTCAAAACGAAGATGAAGACAAAGATGAAAATCACCATTCCAAAAGCTACCGGTAATCCTCTTCTCTTCTTTCTATTCAAAACCCCTTTTTCTTCCAATTCCATAGACAATATCAAGAATTTCTATGCCGCTATTAGTTTTGAGAATTTCATAAAAACCCGATGTAAATCTGGAAACCTTACGTTAAAACAAGCTCTGGGTTTCTTCAATTCCATGGTCGAAATTCGATCCTCAACTTCCATTTCTGCTCTCAATCACTTGCTTGGAGCACTCTCCAAGATGAACCACTACTCCATTGTCGTCTCTATGTACAGACAGATGATGGGTTGTGATTATTTGCGACCCGACATATGTACGATGAATATTCTGATCACTTGTTTTTGTCGTTTGAAGAAGGTGGAATTTGGATTTTCTGTTTTGGCAACTATTGTTAAAACCGGTCTTTCGCTGGATGTTCGTACTGTGAGTGCTCTGCTTCATGGGCTTTGTGAGGAAGGCTCGATGGTTGTGGCAATGGAGTTTTTTGAGAAAATGGTGGAGGAGGAGCGCTTGTGTAATGGCGTCATTTACGCGACTATGATTAATGGGTTTTGTAAGGCCGGAGAAACTCTTAAGGCGATTGAGTTGCTTGATCGAATGCGGGGCGATGAGAGGATTAAGCCTTCTGTTGGTTGTTACAATCCGATTATTGATAGCTTGGTCAAAAGAAGGCGGATAGATGAGGCGCTGAATCTGTTTCGAGATATGATCGTCCGTGGTGTTACGCCGGATGTCATTAGTTATAATTCTTTGATTCATGGGTTAGGCAAACTTGGTTGTTGGGAAGAAGTGAAGGGATTGTTGATTGACATTCTTGATCGTGGAATTTCGCCTACCGTATGTACCTATAGTACCCTGATCGATTCTCTATGCAGGGGAGCGAAAACTCGGGAAGCACTTTCGGTGTTTGGTTTGATGATTAGAAAAGGGATGGATCCTACAGTCATCACATTCACTTCTCTGATTTATGCTTTGTGCAAGTCTGGTCGGTGGAAAGAAGCGGCACAAGGCTTGAAGAACATGACGAGTTGCGGAATCTCTCCTGATTTTGTTATGTCCAATGCTATGTTGGATTTACTTTATAGAGAAGGAAGGACTATAGAGGCATTTGATCTCTTTGAAGAACTGACTAGTACAGATCTAGAGCCCGAAGTTATCGCCTATATCTCTATAATCTATGGATTGTGCAAGTCGGGGCAATGGAAGGAAGCTGTGAAGTTGTTAGATGTAATGGAGGAGCAAGCTTTCCCGCCAAGTGTTGTAGCTTTTAACGTTCTCGTGGATGCACTTTGCAGGGAGAGAAGAAAAAAGGAAGCTCTCAAGTTTCTCAAGGACATGATCGAGAAAGGATTGGTCCCTGATCACACAACTCGAAGAATTTTGAAAAGCATTCTCGCTTTACATCGTAAAGTAGATGTAAGATAACTCTCCCTTGGGTGGGATTCTTTGTTGATCATGATGCTATGATTCTTATATACGCAAAAGTGGAACATGTTAGACCGTCTTTTTACAAGGATATGGCATTGACACCATACAGTTGAAGTATTACATTAACAATTTAGGCGTTTACAAGGAACAACATTTTAATGTAACGTTCTTTTGATTCTTGTTCGTCGGTTGTCACTGAATGATTGGTATGTATATAGTTTAAGTGCTTTCATATTTTCTAGGTACTTAAACTGACTATTGACGAATGAATGTGATCCTGGAAATTCAGAGTTAGAAAAGATGCGCTTTCGTTCTTTCTACGTACTTTTATTGAACTTTGATGAATGAATGCTATTTTGGAGAGTTTTAGAGTTTGAAAAGCTGTAGTTCATGAAATTAACTCAAGAAGTGTGTGGTGAACTTCTTCTTCTTCTTCTTCCTTTTGCAGGTCAAGATACCGATATAACTGTGCTGCAACCGAATAACTGATGCAATTTGACGACTAAAAGCCGTGTAGAAAGCATACGTAACCTCACATACTACATTAAACATCGACGATGTAAGTACGACTACGACATGATATTTCCTTCTGATCAATTGTCTTTTATCTCGGTATGTTGGAACAATAATAGTTCAAGTTCTCGGCACTCTCGTAGTAGCACTAGAGAATAATTTGAAAAGAAGAAATAGAGATGATATCAAGAGGTAATAAACTACTAAAAAAACAAAAAGTGTTGTAGCCAGTATCTCACACCTGTCCTGTCACTAAAATTTTCCACATTTTGGCAATTTAGTTGAGAATCTGATGTTAAAAGAGTTTGTGTTTTTGTTTGTCTTTCAAAGTTGGTACCACTTGAATGTTTTGTAGATGGATTGGATTGGGATGAATTTTTAACTCTTGAAATAATTACAAGTTGGATCTAGCACTCCTTCCTATTTAGTTTTCAATATCTAGGACTCCGTTTGGTAAACGCATTATGTTTGTATTGTATTTCAAACGCAATGCATTGAATGTAATTTGTAATTAAAGGAAAAATATTTTCATTGCATTTGAATGCAATGTATATTTGGATGAAAAGTATTTGATTTGTATTTAAATAATGAATATATGATATGATGGGTAAAAGTATAAGGAAAAAAAAAAGAAAGAGAAAGAGAGTATATGATGTAATTAATAAAAATAATATAAAAAATAAAATAATAAATAATGATTGAATTGGATTTAAAATATGATGTAATTGACGTTTGAATACAATACTTTTGTATTTGAATGAAAATTATATTACATTTGAATATAATGTGAATACAATGCTGAAAATAAACAGGGCCATATATATTGCTTAGGATAAAGGATGAGTAACTAATTGAAGTAATTAGCATGGTTTACAAATATTTGTAGTAAATGGAAATAAATTTACTAGGTGAAGGAATTGCTATTTATTAAGGTAAATATTTCTATTTACTGATATATTTAAATCAAAACTTGTATTGTTATTTACCTGATAAAAAGATTATTTATCTAGTAAATTCCTAATTTGTTTACATTAAAACATTTGTTTAAAAAAAAAAAACTGGGTGGATTATTGGGGAAGGTTATATATATTGAATAAACTCGAGTAATTTAGTAAAAATTTAGCAGTTTAGAGAAACAAATATTCGTAGTACCATTCTACTATGCTGCAAAAAAAATTTTTAAATTCTCTTGAAAAAAGTCTCTCAATAGAATTAGATAAGGATTGAGGGAAAAAAAAAAGGCCAAAAAAATTGGTACAATATTCATTGATATATGTATAAATTACTTAAAAATCCAAATCAAAGAAAAATAATAATAAGTACAAAGAGATTTGGTTCCAGATTCGTTGATATATGTATACATTGCTTTAAAAACAAAAATCAAAATCAAAGAAAAATAAAATAAAACAAAAACAAGTAGGATTAGTGACCACCTCAAAGCTTAAACAGGATTTAGTTTAAATCAAATAGCTTCTCTTCTATACACATATATATATATATATAGATATAAATGTATGTATGTATGTACATGTAAAATCAGCTTCATATCTCCAACAAGAAGAAGAAGAAGAAGAAGAAGAAGAAGGTACAGATCATGACACCAACCAGGAAGACCATCGCTCTCAAGATCGAGAGCTTTGACACCATAGACAATGTCAAGGCCAAGGAAGGAATCCGTCCTGATCAACAGAGTTTAATTTTTGGCGGGAAGTATTTGGAAGATGACTACAACATTGAAAAGGTGTGCTCAACACTTGACCTGGTTTTGAGGCTCAGGGGAGGGACCATGATCAAGATCAAGACTCACACTGGGAAAGAAATTGAGATGGCTATCGAGCCAACCGATACCATTGATAGGATCAAGGAAGGGATTCAAGAGAAAGAAGGGATCCCTCCTCTGCAACAAAGGCTCATCTTTGGCGGAAGGCATCTCACCGACGACAAAACAGCAAAAGATTACAACGTTGAGGGCGGTTCTGTCCTTCATCTGGTGCTTGCTCTTAGAGGCGGAAATCTTTGAATCAAACTCAACCTCCAAGCCAACTAAAATCAGGCTTAGTTATTTTTTATTTTCAAACATATAAATTGGATTAGTATTTCCAATTAGAACAAGATTTGACCATTAGATTTACCATTTGAAGCCTCTAGTTTTGTTTTATCGTGAAAATTTGATGAACAGTATGCTTCTTTACATGTTAAGGGCTCGTTTGGATGCGTTTTTGGAGTTTTTTTTTTTTTTTTTGGAAAACAAGTTATTTTGAAAAATATGTTTGGAGAGAAAAAATGTAAAATTTTAAAAAATTAAAAAAATATATCAATATGGATATTGTTTCGTTCCTCTTAAAATTTTATACATTTTTTAAAAAAATCATCTTATTTAGACTTGTATATGTAAAGTTATAGACTTTTAATGTTTGAAGTCTATTATAGTATTTTAAAAATATAAACTGTGAAAAGTGATGATTAAGTAAAAAAAAGTTATTTTGTAAATTTTTTTAGTTTTTTAATTCCAAACGGCCCAACCTCTTTTTTTTTTTTAATTTACGGTTTAGATTTACATTAATTACCTGATCTACAAATCCTTCTTTAATAGTAATGATTTCAAGAAAATTTAAGTTAATCAATCTTGAAGTTAAATCGATCTTTTAACTATTAAAAAAAAAGATAAGGGAGACTTGCTTGGACTGCGTGGTATATTTAATGGTGTATTTGTATTTAAGAATAATTTCATTAAAAGATAATTTAGTAGTAATCAAAATTTATAAAAATAATGTGGAGAGTGACAATAGATTTACATAGATTCACAAAAGTACGTGAAACAAACAAAGGTAATTTTATAAATAAATTTATTGTTTTGTTTCTTTTGAAATTTTATGCAATTTAAAAAAAAATCATCTCATTTGGACTTGTATACGCAAAGTTATAGATTTTTAAAATTTGGAGTTTACTGTAATATTTTATATATGTAAATAGTAAAAAATAATAATGTGTTAAAAAAATATATTTTGAAGACACCAAAATATGCCCCCAAACGGGCCCTTGGATGTTGTCAGAATGTTTAATTGGTAAATATGTAATTTATTCTAAATATTAGGAGAATCCCATAGTTTGTTGACAACACTAAAATTACCCCAATTTAGAAAACTAGATCCCCAATTTTATTAATCTTAATCCTAATTCTACGTCTACCTATCATTGTCGTTGCCGCCATCAGATGAGATGAATCATCGTAAAAAAAATATGGCTTTTGCTAGGGGAGGCGAAGAGGCCAAATCATGATGAAAGCTCGCTCTTGAAATCATGCTTATAGAAATCGTCTAAGGAGAAATTGCAATAGCAATAGTTGGTGAGCCATGATGATTCTTACTCAGAAAGACAATAACAACCAAAACCTTACGGAGAGGACGTTTTTGTGATGGCATGTGTGCATTTTTTGGTAATTTGGAGTGTGGTAAATCTAGATTTTAGAAAAATCATGTCATTTATCAACACCAATATTTGATTCCCTTCCTACACTAGGATATTTTTGTCTTTCTCCAAACTTGAAACCGGGCTATTTACATTGAATAATTAGAAGGTATGCCACATTTTTTCCTTCTTGATTGATATGTGCCACACTCGCTTGAGCTCTTTCATTTATCAATGTCATTCGTAGTCACTACCACATTTTTTAATTTAGCTTGAAATACGTTAAGTTAGAATTAAAGTTGGGCATTTGGTATATAAAATTTTAGTTTAAACTTATATTAGAAATTGTATTTTTGAATTTAGCTTGAAATAAGTTAAGTTAGAATTAAAGTTGGGCATTTGGTATATAAAAGTTTAGTTTAAATTTATATTAGAAATTGTGTTAAAATAATGAAAGTAGAAATTAATAATTATTAAAATTAAGTCTACCAAACTAAAATCAAGATTGAACCAAATGTTTATTTTAGCTTAAATTAAGCTACATTGATAACCAAACGGATGCTCAGGGCATGCACTTTTCGAAAAGAGCCTTTGCCTATAAGGTCTAACGAGGTTCATCACCACCTCACTGTGAGCATCGCATATTTCGCACAAGAGGCTGTGCGGAGGAGATCCTTAGTGGGATCTTCACATTGTATCACTAAAGGTGCTCCCCCTTACAATCGTCGGACTCCTCTACCAAGAAGCACGAGAGGGTATGCAACGTCAAGAAGCGAGCCAAGAAGTCGCTGCATGTTAAGTTGAGTTTTCGAAGAACAGAGATCTTGCCACCTTGCGATTCACAAGGACCAACGTGGAGCTTTCAGCCCCGTGCAATAGGGCTTATCACAATGTTACATTGTAGCCCTCTTTACAACTCCACCACTGGCAAAATCCAAGAACTTGATCTTGTTGTAATACTCTTGCCTTTTTCTGAATTGTGTGGATTTGTTGTGATATCATAGTGAATTTTTTTTTTTGGCTAAATCTTGTAGATTACTTGTGATTTTGTGGGTTGTTTAGATTACGTGTAGTTTATTTATTTATTTATTATGATTTTGGTGGAGCTTTGGTACTCTTTAAGCATATTGATGAGATAAAAAAATAGAATTAAGATCGGTCAATATGGTCACCTGCTAATACTATGGCATATACTAACTAATAATCGTTTATTATCACTTTGATTCGATGATTATCAGTTACTGACCAGATAATATCATGGTGAATATCGATAAATATCTTTAAAGATACAATTGATTCTAAATATATTTAGGTGATCTGAAATTTATAAATCTTAAAGAAAATATTGTGGAAACAAATATATACATGTTTATATTTTTTTATCCTCCTTTAATGCTTATTTTGATTTTTGATTCTCTATATTTATCTAATTGGAGGTAAAATAAATAAATAAATAAATAAAATTATTATAGTTGGGATAATAAATCAGAGATATATTTATTGAAGGGCAATCTTACAAATAATCCCCCAAACAATAATTTTTTAGTAAATTATTTAAATAAATAGTAGGTTTTTAATTATTTGAAGTACATGGTAAATTAATTAGCCAATAGAACATTTACTATACAAGTTTGATATTTACGTAGTATCTTAAGTATTAATTTATAATATTTTTAAAACCTATTAACTTCAATTATTTACTAAAACCTACTATTTATTTTTATTCTTGATGAAAATTACCTAACTAACCACCCTTTTTCTCTCTATGGAAAGTTTTGTCAACATTTTTTCCTTCTTTACTTTTTTTACTTTTTTTTTTTAATTTTTAAACTTTATAGCTTTTAAAGTAAAATATATTATGCTACTACATACATTTTACCATATTATATATAACTAATTTGTTTCAACATGGATGATTGGAATATCTCAGTTGCTGATCATTCACTGTAGTCATTGAAAATTTTAGTAGATGTTTTTTATTTTTTATTTTTGAATATTCTACTACATATATTTTTTCAACAAAGATAACCAGATATCACCTATCCTAATTACCCACACCGGTCATTGAAATAAATATTTTATTATAATAGTTTTTGAAAACAAAAACATTATGGTAGATAACCAAAAATATTTTACTAAAATACTCAGGTAATAGGTACTGAAGAAAGTATTATGATAAATTATGAAAGATTTTATACTATAAAACTCTGATAACTGATATTAACAATTGAAGCCGATGACTAACACCGTTGATGGTCACTATTGTTTTGATGACATTTGATAGAATATATAGTATCATAGTAGGATTTTTTTTTATTAACAAGAAAATTTGGATAAAACATATTAGATTAAACTTTAATCAGTACTCCTAAGTGGCAAAAAAGTTAAAAGTGTCCAAAAATAAAGACAAGAATGCTAAGGTCTTCAAAGTGGCATTTATGACCTTTCTTGTTTGGGGGTTAGTTTGAGAAAATGCCTCAAAAGACATACATCTTTGAAATATTACTTTATCTATAATAATTTTTGAGATTTTTGCCTTCTAATCATATGGAAAAAAAAAAAAGAAAAAAAGTGATTTCGTAGCAAAAACTTAAATCATAAGGGGGGAAAAAAAAATCTGAAACATATGCACCAAGGAGGCTCTTTCCACGATTTCCTCTTTCCGTCCTCTACTTTTGTGGCACTGCTGTAAAGAGCCCATTTACATTTGGCTCCAGTTGTGAGCTTAACAAGGCTGTTACGATCCAACATGAGTGGCGGCCCAAGTCGAGTCCCGTCCTTACCTGTTTCCACTCACTTAGTCTTCTTCTTCTTCTTCTTCTTTTTCTTCTCTCTAAGTCCGCTTCTTGTCTGTGTGCGAGTGTCGAGAGCGGCAATGGCTTCCATTTCTACGTGAACGAAACAATTCAAACTCTTTGAACAGTAAAACCAGAGCCAAAAACATAGAAAAAACTTCCCAATTGAATAACCTGAAAAAATGAGTACCGTCGATAAGATGCTGATCAAAGGCATCCGGAGCTTCGACCCGGAGAACAAACACGTCATCACCTTCTTCAAGCCCTTGACTCTCATCGTTGGCCCTAACGGCGCCGGAAAAACTGTATTCCCGCCTTCTCTCTCTCTCTCTCTCTATATATATATATGTATTGTGTGTGTGTGTGTGTATTCACTGAAGAGCTGTTTATACTTTTTTGGGTACTGCGTAGACGATTATCGAATGCTTGAAGCTTTCTTGCACCGGTGAACTGCCTCCGAACGCGAGGTCTGGCCACAGTTTCATCCATGACCCTAAGGTCTCTCTCTCTATATATATATATATTTATACTTGCTTCTCTGAAATATATGTATATATATATATTTGTTTCTCTGAAAATCATATTACGTCGGGTTAATTTCAATCAATTATTTGTGTCGTCTTTGTTTCTACAATTTTTCTCTGCATATTCGGAAATGGGATTTCTTGTCGTTTTTTTTTTTATTTTTTTTGGGTTTTTGTGCAAATTGTTTTGAGATTGTTTTCTTTGAACGTTTGTGTGGAATGGTTATAGGTTGCAGGGGAAACGGAGACAAAGGGGCAGATTAAGCTTCGATTTAAGACGGCAGCGGGTAAGGATGTGGTGTGCATTAGGTCCTTCCAGCTGACCCAGAAAGCTTCAAAAATGGAGTACAAGGCAATTGAGAGTGTTCTTCAAACCATAAATCCTAACACTGGAGAGGTACATCTTTTTGTTTGAATAACAAAATTGACTTGTAGTCTGCATCATGAGATGACACATTATCTGTTTTCGTTTGAATTGCGATGGAAAATGTTACTTTAGTATGGTACTATTAGCATTTGCTGTGTTTCTGTGTTAGAAAACTATTATATTTATAGTTGTTTTTTGTTCTTTGTTTTGGCTAGAGCTTGGATTAAGGTGGGAAAGGAGTCATAGTTTGCGTTATGAGATGACCCATAATCTGTTTTTCTTGCGGCGAGAATGGATTGTGTTGCTTTTGTTTAGTACTATTAGTATCATTCGGCAATGTATGAGCAAGCCTTTCTAGGGAGTTTTTGGTTGAGATGCTACACTTGCATTTTGTGTTTTCTATGCATTTTAGAGACCAAAAGGAAAAAGCCTTGATAGAGCTTTTGTTTTTCGTGTGATTGGAAATTAGGGTGCTCACATAGTGCCAATTGCTAAGGTAACATCAGCTTGAAATGAATTATAGATTCTATTAATGAACTGCACCCGATGATGTCTTTATTTTGGAAGTCATTTAGCATTGTCTTTTTTGTTTCGCGTTGGTGATTTTGATACCAATCTTGAAACAAAAACAAACCCTTGGTGTGGCACAACCAGAGCAAATGTGAAGTCTTCAAATTAATGAAATAAGTTGATCGTTGTATTTAGTACTGGAGAATACACATGGGGTAAAATTAAGTAAATGACTTAAATTATTAGTCAATTGCTGATGTGTAATTAGCATGCACCTGTTAGTTTTGGAGATTAGGCATCTGATTTTTGTAGATTTTCTCTTTGCCAAAGCAGTTTGGTATAGCCGTATCTTAGGCTTAAGTTGTGTTTTAAGTATTGTGAATGAATTTATTGCCCATAAAAGCTTGTTTCTTGATCTTGGTTGCAAATCTGCAGAAAGTGTGCCTTAGTTATAGATGTGCAGACATGGATCGGGAAATTCCTGCTCTGATGGGTGTCTCTAAGGCAATTTTGGAAAATGTTATATTTGTACACCAAGATGAAGCAAATTGGCCACTGCAAGATCCTTCCACTTTAAAGAAAAAGTTTGATGACATCTTCTCTGCTACCCGGTACTTATTTATTTATCAATTGTCCTACCTTGTACTAACATGCTTTTACCTTCATTGATCCTTGAAAACTGAAAGGAATTTTATTGCTTGTTCACATCTTTCCTCAATCTTGTCATCCAAGTTTCCATAATTGAACTTGTTACTATTCCGCATCTCAGCATCTTTGAGAGGATATAAAGATAATATTAGTTTTATTGGAATGAAGAATTTCTATTCAGTTATTTTTAAAAGCCTAGTTATCGTTAGAAACCCGTCAAGAATTCCTTACGCTATATATTTCTATTTTAAAACAATAAACCATTTCACAGTTTAATTCTTAAGTTTAACTACTAAAAATACTTGTGCATTTTATCATGCCGATTATTGAAATTTGTATACCTTATTTATTTATTTTACAAATCTCTTGCAGTGCCTTCAGCACATATGTGTTTTTTGTTTGGAGGGTTTGAGCCAGTTTTGGGTGTCCAAAATTAAAATTTTTTGAAGACGGGGGGGGGGGGGGGGGGGGGGGGGGGGGGGGGGGGGGCGGGGGGGTTTGTGTTGGGAAACTGTCGAGAAAAGTTTGAACATGGGTTCATACCCTCCAAAAAAACACTAATTGTATCTGAAACTGTCTTCATTTTTTCATTGTTCTTCTTGGCACTTCTACCGTCCGTTTTCTGTGTTTAGTGCATTGGATGTTGCTTACCATGATTTTGATGTTTGAAGCTTTTTAAAATATGAGACTTTGCACGATTAATCAGATATACGAAGGCATTGGAGGTCATCAAGAAACTTCACAAGGATCAAGCTCAAGAGATAAAGACCTACAAGCTGAAATTGGAGAATCTTCAAACACTGAAAGACGCTGCATTTAAGGTCTTTGTTTTCCCAGTTTATTACCTATATCCTAAGGAAAAGATTGAGTGTATTATGTTAGCTACAGGGTATTGTAAATTTATGTAGGTGGATTTTTGGAAGGACTCATAGTTTCATGTAGAAGCTCTTATAAAAGGAAAGAAAAGCAAAAAAAGCTTCATTTAGGAGGACTTGGAATTCAAACAAACTTGAAAAAAAAAAAAAAAATCTCAAAGTGATTTCCAAAGAACTCCATTTTCATCCTGCTATGAATTTAGGTAAATTATTACATTTTCTTTTAATAAATTTGCAATTTTCAACTTTCCTTTGGAAGTGCAAATTCTTATTATCTCGGTTTCTACTTGATGTAGATTCAGCGAGAAATTTGTCCGAAAAAAGGCAATAGGCTGTTTTGATTTGTTTACTTCCCTTCTTTTTGGTCTTTTGGGAAGCATATTAGTCATCCAGTCGTTTACATGTTTTCTTTACCAAATATTCTGCCATATCACATTCACATGCATGTAATCTTCTCTTGAAATGTGGATAGACCACATCAACTCAGAGATGTACCCTTTGCTATTTATTATTGTTACTTTCAAATTGGAAATTTGGATGCTTTCTTGACTCTTTCAACAAGAACATGTGATATGAGTTTCTTCATTTTCGTTCACTTTACAGCTTCGCGAAAGCATTTCTCATGATCAAGAAAGAACAGACGCTATGAAAAGTCAGATGCAAGAGTTCGAAAGAAGCGTACATGATTTAGATGCTAAAATTCATCACACTGAAGTGACACTGAAAGACCTGAGGAAGCTGCAAGAACAGATATCAATTAAAACAGTTGAAAGAAGCACTTTATTTAAGGAACAGCAGAAACAATACGCAGCCCTTGCAGAGGAGAACGAAGGTCAATAGATGCTTAACTGAAGTCAAACATCTTTTAACTTCTTGCGTTTAATTTTCTCTAGTCTGTCAATAAATTCCTATATTTCTGCCAGACTGCCATTATTTTTCATCTGCTTGTACTTAACCTTGCATATAATATATATATATATATATAGATGTTTGTTTTAGAGTTTCTAAGATTTTTCTCCTTTTGGTCGTTTTTTGTACAGATACTGATGAAGAACTGGTAGAATGGAAGACTAAGTTTGATGAAAGAATTGCACTTGTAGACTCTAAAATTAAAAAATTGGAAAGGGAAATGAATGACACAGAGACCAAAAGTTCTTTTCTGAAGCAGTCAATCAATGATTCTAACCAGGAGATTGGCAAGCTTAAACATGAAGCTGAGGTAAAACTCTTGATATACGGTTTGGCATTCTAGAAAATACTTAATTTTAAGGAAACGTGATTATATTTTATTCTTTTACCTTTTGACTTCAGGCTCATATATCCTTGAAGAATGAACGAGATTCTACTATTCAAAAACTTTTCACAAGGCACAATTTAGGTTCTCTTCCAAATTCTCCTTTCAGCAATGAAGTAGCTTTGAACCTGACAAACAAAGTAATATCTAGAGTGATGGATCTTGAAAAGGACATACAGGATAAGAAGGTGAATTGTCTTGATATTTATTTTTGAATAAATACTCATCTTTGACGTTATATATATTCATGCCTTTATATGTCTATGGACATATATGCTTTCCTTTTAAATTGGAGGCTTCTGTCAACAAAATGTTAAAACCTGTCCTAACTTCATTGTCCACAATTTCAAGGTGAGGCTATTTTTTTTTTAAATTTTGTATTAATTGCAAAAGAGGCGTCTTTACTTTTGTCAATGAGTAGCATTGATTGAGAATAAAGTTTATTTCAGAAATCGAATGAAATCAAACTTAAGACAGCGTGGGATCACTACATGGAGGCAAATGATCGTTGGAAAAATATGGGGGCTCAAAAGCAAGCTAAAGTAGAGATAAAGGTTTGCAATCTTTGAGATGTGCTATCTGTAATTTTTACTTGCCTAAGATTTCATTTTCTAAGAAATTTCATATTTGTCATTTATGCAGAGTGGCCTTCTGAAACGTATTGAAGCTAAGGAAACCGAACGCGAATCATTTGAACTTCAAATTTCAAATTTTAATCTCACTCAAATTGATGAGAGAGAAAAAAACTTGGTGAGAAGGACCCTTCCCAGTGATTGTAAACAGGATGGAATTTTGTGGTTTTGATGATAATCTCTATACATACACACACACAGTGTGTGTGTCTGTCTGTCTTGTAATTCTTTTCTTTATCTCACCATTGCAGCAAATTGAGCTGGAAAGGAAAACAAACCAGCTTGCTGAGAGAGATTTTAAATTCACCATACGCCAAAAGCGGAATGAATTGCGTAGTGTAGATCAAACGATTAAGGATCTTAATCGTGAGAAAGAGATTATGGCCGGTGATTCGGAGGATAGAACCAAGCTGTCTATCCGGATTGAAGAACTGAAGAATAAAAAACAGAAGCATAGAAAGATGTCAGTCAATTCTTATTGTCTTTGTGTTTAGTCAGTTTTATTCTTATGTTTTGCATCTGATGTTGTTTCTTATTTCTTCCTCTTCGTTTTTATTAGTGTAGATGAGAACAGTGCAAAAATACGAGGAGTGCTGAAAGGGAGGCTTCCTCCAGACAAGGACTTGAAAAAAGAAATTACTCAAGCATTGAGGTTATTCAAATCTCTTTAGACATTCTTATTTCTACAAGTCCCGCTAACAAAATTTGGCCAGTGTGTTCATTAAGAGAAGTCGTACTACATGATCGAGTATCCATTTCCATTGCTTTTACCATATTTATATTCCTGTGATATGCCAAAAAAGACATTAGAATTAACGATACAGTGCATAAAGTTGTTGCTATTTTCTCTTGGCTCTTTTAGCGTTTCTTTTTGATGCTCAGTTATTACCTCTTCATGATTATGTTGCATATATTGCTAATTACATATTGTTGCCATCTCATTATTTCATACTTCTGTGCGGAAGAAATGCAGTATTGGTTGTCTGCCTTCTCATATTTGAACGGGGAGTTTTGGGGTTCTGGGCTTTTTGTTTGACATTCTCATTCTTTGGAATGCTTTCTGTAGATCATTTTGAGGGGGAAATTGTATTTATTTTTTATTTTTTATTTTTATAACTCTTTCTGCATTCTGTGTTGTTTTCTTTTGCTCCTATTTGAACTTGGAGTTTTTCTTTTGCTCCTATTCGAACTTGGAGTTTTGGGGTGCTCTAAGCTTTTTGTTTGACATTCTCTATCTTTGGAATGATTTCAATAGTTCATTTGAAGGAAAAATTATTCTTGAAACTGATTCTGTGCATTCTATATTATTTGCTTTTGCTTCTCAAGTAATAAATCAAGTTAAAGATACTTTGATTCATTTTTTTGTTGACTTTTGTGGTTTTACAATCTGTGGTAGATTTGAAATTCTAGCAGTTTTCTAGCACTTCTGACCAACCACTCTAGGGGTTGATAATACCATGCTTGGTGCAGGGCTGTTACAATGGAGTTTGATGACTTGAACAACAAATCCCGTGAGGCAGACAAGGAGGTGAATCTGGTGCAGATGAAAATTCAAGAAGTTAATAATAACATCTCCAAACTTCAAAAAGATATGGACTGTAAGTTTATTTTAGATCTGAAGAACATGTTATGAAAAACTAGTTTCTCGATTACTGAAGAATTCATCGTCCTCCCTGATTCTGGTTCTGGCTCTTCTGTGACACTCAAATCTCTTAGCATGAACCGTATGGCAGCAGTATTGTTTGTCCACATATGTGAATATGTGGTAGAGTTAGCTTTTGTGTTCCTGAGGAAAATGATCATCTTACAAGGCGCCATACTTTTGGAGCAGTTATTCATGGATTGCATAACTGATGGTTCAGTTGGCTCCACTCCCTGTTCTAGAATCTATAGGAATCTGATTCTGATTTATTTCAACCATATGCACGTAGTTTGGATTCAACCTAAAATATTTTCCTCACTGATTATTCTTACTGAAATACCATTTAATAGATGATTCTGAAAATTCCAAGTAAAAGGAACTGAACTAATAAGAATGATGTACTTTTCTTAGACTTTAGTATGTTAACTACTGTAATTATGCTATGTGCTTTAAGATCATGAACTTTTTCTTTCTTCCCACATTGTCCTGCACACTGGCATTGGATGGGAACCGCATACTTAAAGATTCTTCCTAATATGGTACTGCAGCGAGGAAGAGGTATATTGTATCCAAAGCTGAGTCCTTGGAGCAGCAGTCTTTTACCATTGAATCCTATCTGAAAGTCTTGGAATCAGCCAAGGAGAAAAGAGATGTCCAGAAGAGGTTATTATTGCTGACTTTCATACTGTTAAGTTGTGAGCATCTTTATGAAGATGTACATGTTTCTCAACTGCTGATGTGAAGTTATGAAATTTTAACGTTTTAAATTTGCTTTGTCATTCTAGCAAATACAACATTGCTGATGGTATGCGGCAGATGTTTGATCCTTTTGAGAGAGTTGCCCGTGCTCATCATGTTTGCCCATGCTGTGAACGTCCTTTCTCCGCACAAGAAGAAGACGAGTTTGTTAAAAAGGTTTGCTGAACTTTGTTGCTCCAAATTTTTAGAGCTTTCCTCAAGCTTTAGTTTTCCCAGTGTTTAGGCATTTGAATCAGATATGTCTAAACCAGGTGGCATTTGTGTTAGCTGTATACTACATTCGTGCGTTGTATTTACTTCTGACTTGGCTTAAATTGTTGTGAGTTACAGCAAAGAGTGAAGGCGGCAAGTTCAGCTGAGCATATGAAAGTGCTGGCGGTAGAGTCCTCCAATGCTGACTCTTACTTTCAACAGTTGGATAAGCTTCGTATGGTTTATGAAGAATACATTAAAATTGGCAAGGAAACAATTCCAAATGCAGAGAAAGAATTACGTCAGCTTAATGAGGAGCTGGATCAGAAATCCCAATCCCTTGATGATGTAATTTCAACCCTTGTACATATGGTTTTGGTCATCTCAGTCTTACCACTGACATGTTACTGAATTCTGTTAAACACATTTGGACTTTCTATTTTATCTTTTGCCACTATCAACTTAAGAATATTTTGCAAATTTTGTGAATATTATAGGTCGTCCTTGGTTTAAGCAGAACCAGGGAAAGAAAATGTTTCTAATCTTTCTTTCTTCTTTCTGATATCTCATTCTGTTTCTATGTTTCCATTCCATTAATCTTGTTGAGTCAGATATTTTGTCCGTGGGTAAGGGACCTCAGGAACGTATTTTTAGGTTTCTTCACATATATTATAAGAAATAGTCTCTTGATATGGCTCTATCTGCCACTTAATGTTGTACTGTAATTTCTAGATCGACAAATTTATGGAATTTTTCTTGCTTTCTTATAACTTACTAAGTGAAGATTATGTCTGGTCTTTAAAATAGGTGGTCGCTGTTTTAGCTCAAGTACAGGCAGATAAATCCTCAGTTGAGGCCTTGGTTCAACCAATTGAAAATGCCGATAGGATATTGCAAGAGATTCAACGTTTACAGCAAGAAGTGGATGATTTGACGTATAAGCTTGATTCTCGAGGGCATGGAGTAAGGTCCATGGACAATATTAAAAGCGAGCTAAATGCTTTGCAGACTGCAAGGTATGAAGGGTTTGTTTTTCTTCACCCCAATTTTTTTTTTTTTAATTTAGTTTTTGAACGATATATTTGATCACGAGCAATGTCAAACACATACAAATTAGTGAATCATGTCTGTGGAACGTGTAGGCATGTTTTAAACACACACACACACACACACATATTATATGTTTATTGCAATATTTAATTCTGAGCTGTTTTGGACATGCATAAGTTGTGAAAATGTTCTCTCTTTTCATTTATGGGGATTTTGTTTTTCTTATGGCAACAGAGATAGTTTGAGTAATGAATTGGAGAAATTAGGTGAGGAACAAGAGGACATGGAGAGAGATGTATCAAACATTCGATCTCGGTGGCACGAAGCAAGGGAGGACAAAGTCAAAGCAGCTAGTGTATTACGAGATGTAAAAAAGGCAGAAGAAGAGTTGGAATGTTTGGCTGAGGAAAAAAGCCAACTTGATCTTGATGAAAAGGTATCTTTTTGAATTTGGTATTAATGTCTCGCTGATGCCCCTTATAACATCTTTTACACGGTATAAATGTACTTGCCTTGTTAGTTAGAGCTATTTTTTATTAAAATAGTCTACGAGTCATATTTTGCTAAAGCTTGTATAGGTTCTGTTGGTATCATAATCTTTGAATAGTTTGCTGTTCATCTGAAGCTCAGCTCTTGGGTAGGAACATTCATGTTTATGTGTTTACATATAAAATATACACGTCTGGCTTTTGAGTAATCGTTTTAATAACTTAGTGAAATGTCTCTTAAATAGTCATAGAACAGGAAAAGTAAAATTCATGAAACATCTCTCTATGTCCTGATTAAAAAGACCAAAATACGTCTTTTATGTTGTTCAAGTTTAAATAGAATCATTTGCTGCTCTACTCTTCTGGGAAAATCCAGGTTTTGTGTTGGCAAAACAACATTCATAGTTGATGTGCACTCAGCTACTTCAGGTTGAAGCCAAACTAATCTTTTTTAACCCCGGCGTCTTTGCTCTTACTTTTGACATTCTAATGATAAACTTTGTGGCGTTCGGTTGAAATCTTTGTATTATTTTATTAGTGTACAATCCCCTAATTTTTTTTTTTTTTGGTTATTTATTGGCAATTCCAGCATTTGGAAGAGGCTATTGGTCCTTTATCAAGGGAGAAAGATAAACTACTCAATGATTACAATGAACTGAAAGCTAAGCTTAATAATGAATATGAGGAACAGGTAGAACAAAAGAGAAGTTATCAGCAGGAAGTTGATTCACTACTCAAAATTACTTCTAAAATAAAAGAGTAAGTTTTGCCAACCTGGTACGTGGTTCTCCTGTTGCTATGGATCTTCATCATTAGTTTTGTTCTACCAGGTATTATGATTTAAAGAAAGGGGAGAGGTTGACTGAGCTGCAGGAAAAACACTCTCTGTGGGGATCTCAACTTCAAGGTTGTGATACTAGGAAGCAGGAGATTTTAGCCGAACTAGACAGAAGTAAAGACTTATTGCGGGATCAAGCTCAGTTACGACAAAACATTCAGGCCAATTTGGAGTACCGGGAGACAAAGGCTAGAGTAGATGAGCTCGCACAAGAGATTGAATTACTGGAAGAAAGAATACTGAAGATCGGTGGCATTTCCACTTTTGAGAGCGAACTTGTGAAGCTCTCACAGGAAAGAGAGAGGTTTCTTTCAGAGGTACTGATAAATTTCATGCATATTATTCCTTGTCTTGCTAGTAGAAAAGTATAGCCAATTAACTATGGCTGCTAAAAGTCAACTTATCAGCAAGGAGTCTCCAAATCAGTAAAAACAAACTAGGCATATCTTTAGGCATATATTTGTACGCTTAATATCCTTTAGACATGTGTTGCATTATTGTATGTGTTTCTCATCGCAATTTCTTAGATTTTTTCTTTTGTCCACGTGTATTCCATTCCCTGCTGTGCTTCCTCCTCTTTCTGCATTTCGGCCTTGCTCGGAGTAATCTCCATGGTTCCCTCAGTTTTAGCAATGTTTCTTTTTTCTTCTGCAGCAAAGCAATTATATTGGTTCCGTTATAATATGCATTAAATCACCCGAAACATCCAATTATTCTAATTCAATTGTGTGATTGAAGTATTGAGGCAGTTGATACGACACTGAACACATGGTACCTTTCTCATTTCCGCTTTTAGGGAGGTATAATATGCCTGGGTTTGGCATTTTGATTCTCTGATGGTTTTCCCCCAATTACTGCTGTTGACGAATAATTTTGTTTAACTTGCAACTGCAATATACTTCCACATCTTGAAGGGGGTTGTTTTTCCTCTCATTGAAATGATAATTTCAAAAAGGAAACAAACTAATGGATTTAACGGTTTGAATTGTTCGCTTCAACTTGAACTAATTGCTCTTTACCTGATGTTTGAAAAATCAAATTTATAATTTGCATTTGATTAAACTTGGTGGTTGTTGTAGTGCTGAAATTGTTGATTAAGTTTCTTCTTGACAAATAAGTCTTTTTGACTCGATTTTTACTTATTTTATATTTGTAACGAGTTTGAACAAGAAAATAATGATTTTTTTTTTTTTTTGTCTTCATGGAAGTTAAATAGGTGCCACGGAACGATGTCTGTTTACCAGAGCAACATTTCAAAGAATAAAGTTGATCTAAAACAGTCAATATACAAGGACATTGACAAGCGATACTTTGACCAGCTAATCCAGCTGAAGGTAGGATAAATGTATACTATTTTCACTCTTGTTACTTGTGCAGCATATTGTTAACAAAACATCTGTGACAGACAACTGAGATGGCAAACAAGGACCTGGACAGATACTACAATGCTCTTGACAAGTAAAATTCTTGAATATTTATTACTTTCCAAAAAAATCGTATGATGTTGATGACTTGGTTCGGAAACAAGTTGCGTATCTGATAGTTCAATATTTTCAGGGCACTCATGCGCTTCCACACAATGAAAATGGAGGAAATAAACAAAATTATTAGGGAGTTGTGGCAGCAAACGTACAGAGGGCAAGACATTGATTGTATCCGAATCCATTCTGATTCTGAAGGTGCGGGGACTCGTTCTTACAGCTACAAGGTGTGTTCTTTTTTTTTTTTCGCCTTTTTTCTCTTGTGTACTTGCTTCAGATCTCCCCCACCCAAGTCATTCTTTTACATTTTTGTTAAATTTGCATTTTGTACAGGTTGTCATGCAGACTGGTGATGCAGAACTTGAAATGAGAGGAAGATGTAGTGCTGGTCAGAAGGTGAGGCCTCTTTAGATGCATTGCTTAGTCTGCTATGGCTTCAAATAAATTATTGGATGCTAATGGCTCGATTTCAGGTCCTTGCTTCCCTTATCATAAGGTTGGCTTTGGCGGAAACATTTTGCCTCAACTGTGGAATACTAGCACTAGATGAACCAACCACAAACTTGGATAGCCCAAATGCCGAGAGTCTTGCCGCTGCACTCCTCAGGTATGACAAGCTTTATACTCGTGTGAGAATCTATTGTTGGATTATGACCTGTATTTTCAATATTTCCCCCTTTTTTCCATCAGAATCATGGAGGACAGGAAAGGCCAGGAAAATTTTCAGTTGATAGTAATTACTCATGACGAGCGTTTTGCTCAACTAATCGGTCAACGCCAACATGCAGAAAAATATTATCGAGTCACAAAGAATGATCAGTATGGCCATCTTTATCTCTCCTAGATTCTGATTTTTCTTCTTTCATTAAAATACTCTTTATAATTTTATTGCTTTATCGATATAAAGTTACATCTCTGGCTTTCATTTTCAGCCAACACAGCATAATCGAAGCCCAGGAGATATTTGATTGAAGCTTTTCGAACGAGTGTTTCTGCTCAATTGCCCTCTACCATGTACATGTAAGTGGTCCCAACACATTTTCAAAATGGAGGTTTTATGTATCTCACAAGCAGAAATACACAACGAATCTAGAAATCGACCCGTTAGTTTGTCATGGCATAAAAATGTGTCATTGTTTAAGAACCTATCTTGGCCGAATTTGAGAATATTTCCGGCTGGCCCATTATAGCTCGACCGAAAAATGATAGGTTGCTGTTCTTGCTGACCTTGTGTATATTATTTCTCATAATTTTATCTCCATATGGTTATTGATGCTTCTATTGCCTTTTTTTTTTCTATTTTTGGTTGCGACTCCGGTGCTTTTATCCAGTTTGTTTGCTGGAACCCTATATGCTTTTATCCTATTTGTATACAAGTTTTTAGTGTATTGACTTGCTGGAAAAACATGTATCCAATTACCTTAAACTGAGGGGTCGGAATCTGCCAGACAGTTCGGCCCAAATCCTGAAGAAAGCTTAAAAGCGCTATTTGATGAACTGGCAGGACGCGGAGATAATTGATCAATATAAATGTTGAGAGTGGATGGTTGACAGCCGATGTAGAAATGAAGGATTTTTTTTTGGTCTTCAAACTAATGTAGGGAAAATGGTGCAACAATGAGCTGGCTATTGTTGTTAACATCACTGGGAAAAAAATTTAAGTATTAGCAAAATAAGCAATGCTGGGCACGGCTGCGGCAGGATTGCAATTTCCAAGTAAGATATTATCTATGCTTATTTAAAGCAAAATGTAAAAACGTTATCGAATGGGTGCTAAGTGGTACTATCTGAAAACTAGTCATCTCTACAACACCTCACGCTAAAGTTTTGTTCTTTAGTAGATGTTTGGTGAAAGCTTTTTTTTAGCGTTGCATTTAAAAGCAATGTAATTTTCCCCCAAATATAAAAACATTTTATTCAAATATCAATCACATCACATTTTAAATCTAACACAATCACTATTTATTATTTCATTTTTTCTATTACTTTTATTAATTACATCATATATTCCCTCTCCCTCCTTTTTTTCTCTCTGCGTTTACCTATCATATCACATATTTATTATTAAAATACAATTCAAATACTTTTCCTCCAAACATGCATTGCATTCAAATGCAATGTTAATGTTTTTCCTCCAAATACAAATTACATTCAATGCATTGCATTAAAACGCAATGCAAATGTAATGTGTTCACAAACGAATCTTTAGTTTTTAATTTCTTGCTTTTAGGAGATTTTTTTTTTTTTTTTTTTTTGTCCCCCCTAAGACGTCATGCCAAGTTAACAACACGACGGACCAATCGAGTGGTCCCATCCTCGTATACAAGAAATCATATAAACTGTCCAACCCTTTTTTGAACCAAGATCCATTCTAGATTTTATTTTGAAAAAAATATATATATAATATAAAAAAATCTTGGATTGATGAGAGACAAATCCTCTAAATTAACATGACAAAAGGATATCTGTTACCTGTGAGTTTGTGGCAGTGTTCTAACGAAAACGAGCGTATTAAGAAAAATCTTCTAAATCTCCTTGTCAGAAGTATTCTTGTATTTCACATTCTCTCTGAACTTTTGAAAAGCTATTACTCTCTGAACCTTCGAAGAGCTATTAATCTCACACTTCCCTCATGACCTTAATGTTGACAATTTCACCTTAGCTAGTATGGATTTAAATCATTTGTCTATATAAATTAATAATATTATATCATAATATTTTAAAATTTTTAAAATATTTCATAAATAATTTTTTATATTTCAATATTTAACTTTTTTTTTTTTAATGATATATTATAATATAATTGATTATATTTGATTTAAGAGGTCAAAATTTGACAACGTTTCAATTCTACTAACACCTTTCGTCCAATTACATCTATATAATAATTATGTGGTACTCATTTAAAGAATTAAAGCTAAAAATTTTAGTTATTAGGGAGGGAGCAAATACAAAAGCTCGAGTTATTCATGGTACTCAGCTTTTCCATCCGTTGATGGAACAAGTAAAGTTGCTTAACATTCTGAAATTCAATGGAAAGGATCCTAAATTAATTTAGAACGTATTCAATAAAAATTTATCCTAAACATTACCGAAGAGTAACGGAGGGGGATAACATGACCTTTGACCAACATACTCTAGCCCAAGGCAAGGAAATTACTTGCCGAATAAAATATTTCTCATTTCTAGCTCCTACGAAACTTATAAAATAGAAATTCAATGTTTATTGGCAAAGATGTAACAAACCGGACATACCAAAAATTAAAACATCTGGTTATCAAGAGGATGCAATTACAAACTCCCGTAACTCAGAACATCAAAAACCCTTTAAAAACGAATTGAAAATCAACACCTAACCTATATCACATGGAAATCAGAATAAGCTTTTTCTTTTCTTTTTTTTTTTTTTAAACTACTTTTTTCCTTTTTCACCCCCAGAGATTTCAGTAGGGCAATCAAGTAAAGATGACTTGGAATAGAAAAATTTCAAGAACGACGACGAGTCTTTCCAGACCTAGCTTAATCCTTGTACTTCATTTCAGAAGTCAGGAATCCAGGCATGTCAAAGGATGCGGCGAACTTCTCAACATCAACCTTGAGTTGTTCAATGTCCTTGTTATTAACCAGGCCCTTGTTGAAGTCCTTCAAAAGCTTTCCATGCTCTTTCTGGATGTCCAAGGTGATGGTCACTGCCCGGTGAAGGAACTCTCCAATCTGCTCAAAGTCCTTCTCAAACAAACCTCTTGATGTCATGGCCGGAGTACCTGCCAAAAGAATACCCGGTCACTCAAAAGCCCGTTCCAAATTCAATTTAAAAAAAAAAATCTAATTATCACTAAAATTTCGAGTCCGCATCAATAATCAGTGTAATCAGTTAAAAAAGACAAATGACGATGCACGGCAGTGCCCAATCCGCTAACTGGTAACCCCTACTGGATGCTTTTAGAGTTCTTACCAATTCTAACACCACCAGGAGCCAAGGCACTGCTGTCACCGAACACAGCATTCTTGTTAACAGTAATGTTGCACAGGTCACATAGCTTCTCGACCTTGTTGCCTGCAAAGACCAAGATAGCAAAAAGTCAGGAAAATCGATCACAGCAGAGGGAAAAGAGCAACTTCCTCGTATGTAGAAATTCTTATTTACCGGTCAAACCAAGAGGCCTGAGATCCCACAAGACAAGGTGGTTCTCGGTTCCACCAGTGACGAGCTTGTATCCCTTGCTGATCAAATAGTTTCCAAGGGCGACTGCATTGGCCCTGACTTGCTTAGCATAGGCTTTGAATCCAGGAGTCATGGCCTGCTTCAGGGCAACAGCTAGGGCACCAATCTGGTGGTTGTGGGGACCACCCTGAAGGGAAGGGAAAACGGCAAAGTTGATCTTGTCTTCAAAGTCGTAAACTGCATCCTCGGGTTGGCCTTTCTTGGCTGGCTTAGGACCCTTCCTGTAGAAGATCATACCGGCCCTAGGACCCCTCAGACTCTTGTGGGTCGTAGTTGTGACAATGTCACAGTACTCAAAGGGGTTTGCAGCTTCCTGTACCCAAGAACAGAAAAAAAAACACACAAAACTAGAGTAAGAAGGTCGTGAGAAACCGAATCCCTAAAATTCAACAAGACTTTGAACACCCAATAGAGTGCCGTGTATTATATTTATAAGTATGTGACCATAACTTCAACACCTTAGCATCCATTGCATTTTAAATTGGAAAAAGGCTGTAGTAGATACTCAAAAATAATACCTATTATAAATGCTCATTTATAGACCATTAGATGAATTTTCAACGGTTGAGATATGTTCGTACATGACGATTATAATGCACTTTAGCTCATGAGATAATGGTTAAGAAATTTTTTAAAAAGTTTAAAAAACCAAAAAATTAAATCTCCCTTCAATCCCACTCCCTTATCGACGGAAATATGACCGACCCAAACCATCCACCCCTGACGTTTCACTTGCGATGTCGCCCCACCCGCCCTTCCATTGGCAACATCAGCCGCTCCCCATAACCTTCCACCGGTGGAACCACTATCTCCCACATCAAGAACCCCATGTCCCCTCTGCCATGGCGACCTTCTTCAATCTCTCCTCCTTTTCATCTCTTCTGTTCGATCTCTCCTCCATTTGATCCCGTCTGATTCAACGAGATTAGAAATGATGACCAGCCGATTATCCCCTTGGATGAGTTCGGATTCACGCCCAAAGGTGGCCTCAAGCTCAACGTCTCAATGATCTCTCTCATCGGAGATCATAAACAACGACCGGCCAATCATCCCCTTGGGAGGTGGAAGGGGGGCATCGCTAATGGTTGGCCGGGGGCTAGGGATCATCTACAGGGGGTGGTTGGGGGGTCGTTGATCAAAGATGGGGGGAGCAACGAAGAAGAGAGAGAAAGAGATGAGAGATTTGGTGTGTGGGGGATGGGTTCATCATTCATGGATGGGCGGGGGGAGAGGTCGTGGACAGTCTACCAACACGGAAGGTTGTCGATGGAGGGAGCTCACCATCAACATGGGGAGGTGGATCACCAAAGTTAGGGTTGGAATGTTGGATTTTTTTTTTATATTCTTTTTTTCTCTGGATTTTTATTTTCATTTTTTTTTCATTTCTTAGTCTATAATATTATGTGTTAGGGTGTATCTTAACAAACAAATCTCAGCTGTTGAATTATATCTAGATGGTTCAAAAAAGAGTACCTATGGTAGACACTATTTTTGAGTTCCTACCACAGACTTGTCCTTTAAATTAGGTCCTTCTATGGTAAGACCTCTTTTTTGTACTATCAGTTAGCACTATTTGATCCATGAGTGTCTTTCTTAAAAATTAAGGTAAATGACATAGAACTACTCTAGTCATAAGCAACACTGCATCAATTTCTACCGATAGTGCAAAATAAGAGGTCTTACCATTGAAATTCCCTTTAAATTAAATTCAATGCACATTTTACATGACATGTTTAAGATGATGGTTAAAATAAAATATCCCTAAAACTACACAATTTATAATATAGAAAGCAAGACAGATCTACCAACCCACCTACCGAATACTTAATTTCTCCGGAGGAAAAATCCATTTTAACGATGTCATCAAAACAACACATTTCCCATGTTAACCTAAACCATTTATTTCTTTCTTTTCTCATGTTAAAATGGGATTTTACCACCTCTACATGTATAACTCGCCAACAAACAAAAAGCCTCACAGTTAAAACTCACATCTTTACAACTGCATTCAACAAAACACAGAAGCAGAAGACAGTAGTAGAGAAGCAAATTATCAGATTTCAGCCCTCCCCAGATCCCCCAAAACCCAGATCTTTCAACTTCAACACCCAAGAACCCATTTAAAAAAAAACACACACACACACACATTGAGAAAATTCAAAAAATCATGATCTAGCCCATTAGCGGATCAACACAAGAACCACAAACATATAACTACATGCAGCATCGGAAACACAGATCCACCAAACCCACAACCTTAAACAAAAAAACAGATCCAAAATCAAAAACCAAAACATTATGAAAACAAAAACCCAGATCAGAAAATTCCCCTGAGCAACAAACACAATATATATATATAACAACATGCAACATTGGAAACAACAGATCCACCGACCAAACATCAAAACTCAAATAAAATAAAATAAAAAGAACCACCCAGATCAGAAAATTCACCTGAGCAGCAACAAGGCCACTAATATGAGCCATATCACACAACAAAAGCGCGCCACACTTATCCGCCACAGACCTGAACCGCTTGTAATCCCAGTCCCTGGGATACGCACTCCCACCACAAATAATCAACTTGGGCCTGAAATCCAAGGCCTTCTCCTCCAACCGGTCGTAATCGATATACCCAGTCTGGGAATTCACCTTGTACGGCAAACTCTCAAAGTAAATGGAGGTGGCGGAGATCTTCTTCCCTCCGGAGGTGTAGTAGCCGTGGGTGAGGTGGCCGCCGGAGGGGAGGTCGAGGCCCATGATGCGGTCGTGGGGCTGGAGGACCGCGGTGTAGGCGGCGAAGTTGGCTGGAGAGCCGGAGTAAGGCTGGACGTTTACACCCCAACGGGTGGGGTCGAGGCGGTAGGCCTGGAGGGCGCGTGACCGCGTGAGGTTCTCGATCTCGTCGATGAACTCGTTGCCACCGTAGTAGCGGTTGCCGGGCATTCCCTCGGAGTACTTGTTGGTGAGGGCGCTGCCAAGGGCCTCGATGACGGCGAAGGAGGTGAAGTTCTCGGAGGCGATCAGCTCGATGCCGCGGCACTGGCGCCGCTTCTCCTTCTCGATGAGGTCGTGGATCTCCGGGTCCACGGCGGAGAGGGGGGTGTTGCCCCACGTGGCGACGGGATCCATTCCTTTTTCCGGGGAGGGGGGGTGGGGGAGGAAGAGAGAGAAAGTTAGAAAGAGAGAGGAGGAAACCGCGGTTGGTTTGTGTCGGGAATGGCGGAGTGGCGTTGTGGTGGGAAATGGAGGTTTATAGGAGCGTCGCTTGGTGTGGAGTGACGGGTTTACCCTTTTGGTGAATATTTTGCTTTTTGATCATTTGGTCCCTTACCTTTTTACAAACTTACAATTTCGTCCCAAATTTCTTTGTCTGTTTTTTTTTTTTTTTGGGTTAACAGCTCCAGAAAATAATTAAAATAGTTCAAAATAACCCCTTTATTTTGGTAGAGGGGTATGCTGCGGTAGGAAATGGAGGGGTTTACAGGAGTGTTGTTTGGTGAGGAATGACAATTTTTACCCTTTTTCTGAAAATTTGAAAATATAAATTATTTATTTGGTCTCTTATCTTTTAACTAACTTACAATTTTATCTCAATTTTGTTTTTCTTTTCTTATTAAAAGCAATGTAAATTTTTTAAAAGGTGTAAAATGAACCTTTTTGTTAGCGGAGTGGTGTTATGGTGTAAAATTGTTTGGGTGAGAGGGTTGAAAAAAAAAGTTAAAAACTGAATGATCCAAATTACGTGTATAGCCTAAATTACGTGTATGGCACATATAAGTTTGTTTTCTTAATACTCTTAAATAGTAAATAATGTATGATTCACTGATATTTTCAATCTGTTAACAAAAAAGACTATATACACTCTTTTAAAGAGTTCAGAGATTTTTTAGTTAAAAAAAAAATTCAAATCCTAATTTCATAAAAAAGGTTAAAGACTAACGAATAGTGTATCCAAGCTTTTATATTAGTATGGATTTTTCCAAGATTTGTGTGTGTGTGTCTGTGTGAGTGAATGTGTAATTTTACTTCTTTATTTTATTTATTTGTTGGAGTGTGAATGTGACAATAACTTGTGTTGTTGTTGGTGGTGGTGGTTGTGTGGGAGAGTTTGGCCCTGCCACAACCACAACGATTGATCTTTACCCTCTTTAAAATATCTTTGTTGTTTTTAATTTGATGGGGCTTTTCTCTTTTTTAAATTAGAAAAGGAAAATTATACTTCTATCCTCTATATTTTACTTAAATTACAAAAACAGATATTTTAGTGAAATATTTTAGTGCAACGTTGGTTGAGAAATTTTTTTAAAAAAATTACAATGATACATTCTTTATTAGTTAAATAAAAAAGGTATTTTGCTATTAAAATTTTCTTTAGGCAGAAAAGTCAGTGCATAACAGACAACGTTAGTCGTGTAAAGGGACAAAAAAGTTATCCTCTTTTCCCAAATACAAATTCAACAAATTTTGCAATGAAATTTTTGTTGGATTCATAGTAAAAATTTCAAACAAATTCCAAACCCAATTCACACCATGGTTTCAAACCAATTTCATATTAAATTGCACCTCAAAATAACCATTAAGTTAGGAGATCCAATTTTTGAACAAATTCCATATCAGATGAAGAATACATATTTGGAAAATTGGGCAAAAATATACCACAAGAATTGTCTTATTTTAACGATGGGCATAGCGTTGGAGCTCGCGCATAGGCGCAAGGGACTTAAGGTGGAGTAGCCGCGGGCTTGCACAACAAAGGGAGGGAGGCAGTGCTGCATAAATTTCAGACAGACGTGCATACTCTTAAAAAAAAAAAAAAAAAGATAAATAACATCAGTATATAAAAACTAAATGATAAAATTTTGGTGGAACTGCATATATATTTTTTATTTTTTATTTTTAGTAAAAGTAAAGTAGAAACCCCAAAAAGTTTTTAGAGTAAAATTAAAAGGAAAAAAAAATCAGAAGGAATTACAACCCCTCATAGTCTTTACTCGCCCACACTTGGCTACACCCCTAGAGGGAGGAGCGTTTGGAGGCGAACTCAAGCAAGGGACATGAGTCTTATTTTTTGCTCCAAAATAATATGTTTTGTTTCACTTTATGTTTTTTCATATAACTATTTTTAAACGTATAATTAAATATTTTTATTTGAAATATTAACATCCAAATACCATTTCAGATTACAACCCAAATATTTTTGTTCAAAATTTTTCATTCAAATGTTATCATTTAAATACTTCTCTATATGGATCCTTTCACCTCTAATATTTAAAATAACGTCTTTTTGACTCTCAAAGTTTGGATCTATTTTGGTCACTCTAATTTGTCCTATTGCATTGACTTTGTAAGGATTTTAACCACTTGTCCCTCATAAATCATCTCAAAACATTTCACATTTGTTCCTCCAATGTCTTCATCTTCGAATTCAACAATTTACCATCATTTTCCATTTGGTGAAAGCTTCATTAACTATCCCGGTATAACCTTGCCATAATGCTCACAAATCGACTGCATAATCTACTTGAAAAGACAGCTTGTTCTTCCCTTTATCTGTCCGACACCATTTATTTAGACCAAGAAGCTTTAAACACAAAAGAAAGAAAGAAATAACAGTTAGAACCCTAGCACTACTCATAATAATAATGTCCTTTGACTCTCAAACTATGGCATTTACCATGTGATCTGCGTAAAATCGTCAGAAATACCCTTTTCTTTTTGTCCATTTTTTTTTTGTCTAAAAGTGACCACATATGAGGTAATACTTGATTTTATCCCCCCTTTGCAATAATACCCTCATCACTTGACCTCCCCTACAACAAAAGAACCAGATACAGCAGAAAGTCTTTATTAGGAAGATTTTTTTATTTTTTATTTTTTGTTCTTGGGCCGTTTCTGCGCACAAATTTAGGAAGTTTTCCCAATCAAGGTATGCATCTGCTTCCTTCTTAATAAAACCCCTTATATACTGTAGATTTTTAAAAAATTATTAGTGAAAAATTTTATCAAATTGCACTCAACTATGTCTCAGGAAATGACCAATTAGGGGTGATATTCAGTATAGAAGAAAAACTCAACCACCATCATTAGAGCCCAGCTCATCTCAAATTTTAGTACAAGATTTTGATAAAAAAAAATGATAAAGGGGATATTTCAATATTTTCACATAGATTTGGGGTTGGACTTTAAAGTTTGAAGTACATAATGAGACAAGGGCCATAATTTTAATGAGAGATTTTCGATGAAAGAGTATTCACCACTTTCTATAACATATGAGAATGACACTTTTTGAAGTTTTGAAACATATCGCAACACCTTCAAGACCAACACTTGTGTCTAAAGACAAAATGATTGAGATGCTAAAACTAAAGACCTTGTTAAGAGATGCGAGCCCTTGCTTTAAGGTTTGGGCAAGGAATGTGGGATTAAATCTGTGAAGTGTGGAGTTTGATGTATTGACAATTGTACAAGCTCAAAATACTAATAATTCTAGTTGTAATGAATTTGGAATTTTGTTATCAGAGGTGTCTAACTCTTTTTTTTTTTTTTTTCAAGAGTTAAAAGTAATGTATTTTGGGAGACTATTCCATTAACATGCTCTTTGGCTTCTTGTGCTATTTACATAGATGAGCGTGAAGGAATCTCTTCCAACCATAGCACAGTTATTTTTGTACTTAATATTTTATTAAGAATAGTGGCTTATGATTCTCAATATCTATATGCATTTGACATGAAATCAAAACAACAAAATGGGTTGAAATTTTTGTTACGATTTTTAATCCAATATTTTATTGACATTTATTATTTTAAAACATACGTATGATTTTATGTTGATTTTTTGGATTTATTTTTTTAATATACTCGGATTATTTTGTTGAGTTCCCAATTTATTTAATTCCATTGTTGTGATTGATTCTTTTGACATATTCGGTTTATTTTGTTGAGTTTCCCGATTTATTTAACACCGTTGTTGTGATTTAAGGAATCACACTTTAGAACATTCTTGACTTATTTGTTTAGCTCTCAACCTGTTGATTTTGTAGAGGTCTTGAGTAAGGTCTTAGAAGTGCTATAAAGCTGGATCAAAGCTCAGAGTGAGTTGAGGACTGAAAGCTAGGATTGAAAATTGGAGTGGGAAGAGGTTTGAACGGCATGAGTTTTGCATTGGTTGAGCTTTTCACCAACTTATAATTCTAATCTTCTGTAACCGTAACTTATTGTTAATAAAGGTCTCCTATATTAGTTAGTATGCCCAACGGTTGTAGTTTTTTTCCCTAGGAGTTTTTGCCATGTTTGCTATGTCAATCTTTTGGTTAATGGTTATTTACTTTTGCAGTTTTTATTCTGGTTCGTCAACAGTACAATTATGTGATTTCGTCTATACGTTGCATGAATTACCCGTTTGCTAGGTCAAACAAATTTTTTTACGATTCCTGTTTGCTAGGTCAAAAAATCTTTTTACAATTTATAGACAAGAAATGTAAATTACCAAAGAGACACACATCTATATCGTGTAAGGGTCTATTGGGTTTTCATCCTTTTAATATCGATTGCATTAGCTTTACCTATAATATGGGGTGCCAATTTTTGGTGTGTTTTCATAAAGAAATACATAGAGATGTGAGGTATGATTTTCTTGTAATCTATTCTATATTATAATAAAAACTTTACATGACTAAAATCAGACAAAGTTCTTATAATATAAAAGTGAATCACTATAAATCGTTCTAGTGTGTCTCGTTTATCTTTTCTTTCGTATTATTGATGTTGTTAATAATGATTTAAAGCACATAATTTTTAATCATAAATGTTTGCTTCCCACTACAAAATTCCCCTAGTTATCCAAGTTTTTGTAGACAAACTATAGCATAAGCACTATCACCTTATATTTTGAAGGTAAATGTTTTACTCTCGAACGTGAAAAATATCACTGGAAAACTTTAATCGATTAAAAAAAATCTTATTTACTAATTGATTTGAATTTTCTTTTCATGAATGTCACGTCACTTCTTTTTCATCTTACAAACTTGCAATTTAAGCAAGGAGAATATAATTTTAAAAATTAGACACAATTATTAATGCATTAGGAGTAAGAAAGCACACTATTGTTTAAAAAAAAAAAAAAAAGGAAAGGACACAATTTTTATTTTAGATAATAAATAAAGACACAATTATTTTTTTTAATAAGTGAAAAAAGGACACAAATTTTTTTAAGGAAAAAAGGACACCATTGTTTATTTTTCCAAGAGAAAAAAGGAGACAATTATTTTTTTTTTTACAAGATAAAAAAAAATAAGTAATGTCCTCTAGCCTTCATCTTAATGATTATTAGATAAATTCATTAACTATATTGATAAAATAATAAAAAAACTTGATTTTAAATTTTATAATTAACAAATTTTAGATTTTAAAAATAAATAATATATGATTTTTCTTATTGAAAATTAAACTCTTACACGTAATAAATATTACTGGATCTTAAATGTCGTTTGGTAAATGTATTGCATTTTAATTGTATTTGAATGAAATTTATTTTTTGAATATTGTATTTGAATAAAATATATGTTTGAATAAAAAGTATTTTAAAATTGAAAAGTTGATATGATTAATAAAAATAAAAATAAATAATAAAATTAAAAAATTAATATAATTATTTTAAAAATATTTTAAATAATAATTATTTTCGTAATACTATTATAAAATTTATATTAAATATAAAATTATATTATATTTAAATAAAATTAAAATAAAATATTTTTTCTAAAACATTCCCTTAAAATGTGATAAAAACAAAACTTATCATTGTCCCACCACTGTCCGGCAGTAAAAGGACACAATTGCGGTGGAGCATGGTTGAAAAACATCATGCATAAGAAAAATAAAGGTGTATATAAAATACACACGACGCATCACGAGCAATAAGCTATTCCCAAGGCCAAGTTGATCGCTTCAAGAAGGAGAAATGCAGGATAAACAACCGTACTGTGAATTTGGGTCGAGCTGTCCAATCAGATTATAGCTCTGCTATTTATCGCAGCAGAGAAAAAAACATGCCAATTTGTTTGCATAATGCAATTTCCCAAGGTCAAAACTGCCTCACTTTACCAATATAAATTAACCATGGAACATGTATTATGGTGACCGCGGTGTGGTTTAGAATTTAGGTGCTTATTTATAAATATAGATAGAAAAATTGTGGGGTTAGTTGTGTTAGAAAAATCCTATTTTGCTATTATTTTGTTAAGAGAATGTTTAGGAGAGATGTTTGGAGATATTATTTTTGAATTGGTAAAAAGTTGTTTTGAAAAATATGTTTGGGAAAAAAAATTGTTTGGGATAAAAAAATAAAAAAATTTAAAAACTTTTTTAGAAAAAAAATATTAATATAGATATTGTTTCATTCTTCTCAAAATTCTATTCAATTTTTAAAAAATTATCTCATTTGAACTTATATACACAAAGTTATAAATTTTTAAAAATTGAAATTTATTGTAATATTTTGAATATATAAATAATAAAAATGGTGAAATTTTAGAAAAAAATTGATTTTAAATGTCTCCAAAACGGATTCCAATCAAGCCCTAAGAAATCAATGGAATCGCATACTAGAGAGAATAATACTGCACATTAGGAATATACCTTTTTTTTTTAAGGGATATGTATTATACATGATATATTGCTTCTATTAAAAAGGAGTAACAAATATATTTTATATAATATATATATGTTGTAAAATTTTGCATATACATACATGTGCGGAACTAATTACGGTTTGGTGGGAGCTGCTCAACTTTTTTTGAATTTAAAAAACTACATTCATAAATATGAAATTTATTATATCAATATATAACTTTAAATTTATTATTATAGCTTCATAAGTTTTATTTTAGTTATCAGCTCTTACTAATAAAACGTTTTGACTCCATCACTGCATGTGTGTGAAATTTATACATATCATGAAACATACTACTAAATTCTTTATCTATTTTTTGAACTTTCTTCTACATTTCTGTAACCATATCAACGTGCCCATATCACTCAGCATTTTTTTCTGGACACTCTAGTTAGATAATTGTCCTTTTCATAATAAAAAAAAGTTACGTAAGTGCAATATGGTAATATATCTAACAAAATGGGCAAATATTAGTCCAGACAAAAGTCAAATGAAAGCCAATCTAACACAGATCACCAGCCTTAAAGGCTTAATCGAAGGGGAAGGAGACATGCAACCATCACATGTGCCACACACACACACACACACACACACACACATATATATATATATATGTGGGTGTTATATTATATTTCTTGACATATAATTCATTGAAACAAAAATATTATGTTTCTTGCTGAGGGTATTGAGTGAGGAAATGATGTTGTCACCATGTCACTTTGGGAGTTGGTGGGTGTTAGGAGAGTAATAGTTAGACTTTAAGGAAAAAAAAAAAGTTAATTTCAAACTTGGTCCCTGTAAAATAAGGATTGTCTCGGATTGTCTCCAATAATTCAAAATTGATCAAAATTATATGATAAAATCAAATTAATAAAAATAAAATGAAAAAGGGAACATGAAGGTTTAACATGAACATGTCTACATTTACGTACTAAAAATAATGAGAAGAAATTACTTTGTAAGTAGCAATATAAAAGGGCATCATATATATTAATAATGTTACAATTCCATAATTGAGTAAGTTATCTAAAATTATGAAATCTCATTCTTATTATGAAAGTAAATATGAATAAATACAAAACATTACTTTCTAAACTTATTATTAGTTGTAAATTCTGATATTTTATTCATTGAAACATCAATTTTTTTAACAATTTGAAATACATATATATGGGCCACATACTCGGTTGATAACAAGCAATTTTTTGAACAATTTAACCATATTGGTCACTCGATGAGCACGCATGACTAGACTACTTAAAAAAAATGGGGAATTTGATGTCGAAAGTACGGAAATTCCAACTTGTGATGGTTAAAGTCAGGATGAAGTTAGACAAACCATATTCTTCATGCCATATTTTAAATTAAGCATAGAAAATAAGTTGAAATAAAAAAAAAATAGAAAGTGAAACAAAAAGTAGTGCTTTTCGAGCTAACGACCATTGTGGGTTGGTGATATGCAATTATGTAATTCCAAATACACCAACCCCATGGACGTGGACCTTATTGGTGATCAACCCCTTTTGAGCTATCTTTATTTGGTTGGATTTCACTTTCAATAAGTTCAAGGCAGACTATAGATCTATTTTAATTTGTAAAGAATTCTTTTTTCCCCCCCTAACATAAAAGAAATCTGATTCCTCAAGAAATTGGGAAAATGTGGAGTTTGGAATTTTGTCCGCGCCTCACCAAACACTCACACCAACCCTCGCTTCATGAGTTTTACTCAAAGACAAAAACAAAGACAAAAGAAACAAAAAACAAAAACACATATTTTATGAGTTCTTTGGAAGTTATTAGTTCAATCTTTTGGGTATGGGTTGAAAGTAATAGTTTAGACCCTTAATTTCTATTATAGTTTTTTTTTTTTAATTTTGAACCAAAATAATATGTTTTATAGTTTGTTGATACATGTTACTAGTAATCCACCTGAATTATGCATTAGTGAAGTTATTAATAGTTAATAAGAGCATAATTTTTATGAGATGTTAGGTAAGAGTAGCCTTATTATATCTGATAAAATTAATTTGGTTTTGTTAGGGTGTTGTTTTGAGACTGTTGTATAAAGAATGAAAACATAAACCAGATAATTATGTATAATTATCATGTGAATCAGATGTTAAAAATAATTATGTGATATAATAAGTTTGGTTTTGTTATAGTGTTGTTTTTTGAGATCGTTGTATAAAGAATCAATAGATATATTTATGTATAATTATGTCTAATTATCATGCGAATCAGACGTTAAAATAAAGTAACATGTAGGTATATTATTTATTTGCCTTTTTAATATTAAAAATGCATGGAAAACATTTTGCCCATAATCTGATATGAATCTCAGATAAATCGTAGGTGCCCATATATTTTTGTCATTAAGAAAATTTAATTCCATTCCAAAATTCTTTTATTAATATGGATTGAAAGTTAAGTGATATTACGTTCGCACTAGTAAAAATTAAAACAGAAAGATAGACTTGTTCATTAATCTTTAGAAAATATAAATGGAGAGCGACTTGAGCAGACATTTGTTAATTTGTTACATATACATATACACACACACACACACATTTTACCTTCCTAATAATCGTGCGTGCAAGTTAGCATTGCGTACAGACGACGACTAGGTATAAAGTAATATGTTGTCGTTTCAACCAATAATAATAATAATAATAATAATGATAAGTCGTACCTATTGATTTTGAAAATGACATTTTAAAAATTTTAATAAAAATTGAAAAAGAAGGAAATAATAAAAAAAATTTATTATTTTTTTATATATATTAATTTAATATAAAAATATAAAGAATAGATATTTATTACAATTCAATTAGACTGATAATTGAAAACATCTTTATAATAAATTATATAAACTCCTTAATAACACCTCTTCAACGTTACGTTCTTCCACGTCTTACTTATATTGTATGATTGAACGAATGAGTTAACATTTATTAGATAATGAAAATATTCACACCCTCATAATTTCGATATCTTTTTTTTGATTTCAACATATAAGAAAACAAAAAAATGCAAAAGAAAATGATTTTCTCTCGCGATTTTCCAAAACACAAAAAATCACTTCTATCATGACGTAAAACCTAATTTATAAAGTAAGATAGAATACCTTAAATTTCATCTTGAATGCATAATATTTTCAATATTCAAACTTAACATCAATGCAAGATTGAAAACCCATTATATTATATTCTTAATATAATATAATAATTAATATATATACACGCAAACGGGGCAAAAGGCCGTTTCATGAATCAGGATATATATCGATATATAATAGTTATGTTTGATATATATATATAAGGTTTTTAATAACAGATATATATTATATATATAATTATATATTTAAAATATAAAATGTATAATATCAAAATAAAAATCTAGCATGTATCAGTGTGCACACTAGTGCCCTCACTCATTAATTGTAGCTATTTATTTTATGGGTCTTATTTATTCAATCATCTAATTTTAATATTAAAATAATTTTTATTGTTTAAATTACATAATTAATTTATGATTAATTATTTATATAACAAATAAATATTTGTAATAATAAAATAATAAATATAAACACTTTCTTTTATATTTTATGTCATATAATTTTGTGAGCATAAATATAATTTATTAAATACATTTGTTTAATTGCTAATGCAAGCGACGTGAAGAACTATAGACTTATAATTTCAAGTTCTAATAAAATTTGATACTCTTTGATTAATTTATCAACTTTATTAATTCCAATGTTACTCGGTTAAAAACTTGGAACTATACTCTTAAAATTAAAGATATAAAATTACTTAAAGAATAGAGTTATTCATTTGATATAGTTACTACATATAAATCGATCCTCTATAAATAATTCATAATAAGAATTAGATAAAACCTATTAACCTCTTTAATTACTTATTTATCTTTGAATACCATTGATTATCTAATGAATGATAAATTCATGAAGTTAATCACGAATTGAGTACTTATACTATTCAAGTCCTGAATCAACATATAAGAGAATTATTTATCTATTTCTTAAAGAATGAATAGATTCTATCTTGTAATACTAGTATTCCCAACTACTTACTTCATTATAACTTCAAAATACAAGGAATAAGAAAAGGTAGTTCAAATCCATACCGAGTAAATCAAAAGACATGATTTTATAAACAAGAGTCTGTAAAAAACCTAGAATTAAGATCATTCTATATATGATCATCAGTTGACATGATCAATATCTGCTATATTTAATGAAAATTATTAGCGATTCATATCCCGTTATGTCCTTATCCTATATAATCGCATTATGTAAAGTGTCCTCATCAAATGTCTTGTTATATTAACAACTTGGATAAGACCATTCTATTCTTAATGGTAATGATATGTACTAGTAATATTCAATTAAAAATTCTGCACTTTAATTGCTTAATCAATTAAGTAAATGATTATTTATCAAGGATCATTTTAGTTATCATCCTTAATTATTATCTTTTAGTTATAGGGATGGCAACTCATGTCAATAGGTTAGGTTCGTGTCAGGTTGAAGCTAATACGAATTTTTAAAACTAGAACCCAAACACGACTCATGACCTGTTAGGTGGAAATAAAAAACTCGACTCGAACCTAACTTGATGGGCTAGCAGGTCAACACGACATGACCTGCACAATCTGCCAATAAGTGTACTTTCGGGTTAGTTGTACAACATGACTTGTAGACCCGCCAACTTGCTGACCCATCGACAAAAAAGGTGCCAAAAAAAGGAGGAAGAAAAAAGAGAGATTTTAAGCAAATTAAGAAAAATATCATATAAGATCAATTCAAACTACAAAATCATACATAAATCCATAATTAGTTCATCATAAAAGGTCAATTTATAATAGAAACTATATAAATAAACCCATAATTAGTTTTAAAAAATAACTACCAAATCATTAATTATAGCTCATACAAGTTAAAAATATCTACTAAAATAAAACTACAATGCATAAGCCGTCAACGATTACACAAAGTCATTGATCATACTTCATACAAAACAAAAAATCTATTAAAAGAAGCCAAAAAGTCTACTTCAAACAAAATTTTTTTTTTCAAGTTATGCAGGTTAAACGTAAGTTGTGTGGGTTAAATTTAGGTCATACGGATTAATTCTAAGTTAGTAGGTTAAATTAACAAATTTTAGGTCAATTTTAGGTTAACCTGAATTAGATACAAATTTTGAATGTGTTATTGCAGGTTGATTTTGTGCATTGACCTGAATCTAACCCATTTTTTGATCATGTCAGATAGATTCGACCCAAAATCAACCTGCATCCTTTTTTTCCTAACCTTAACTCGCATTTTTTGTGTCGAATCCATGTTGTGTTATCGTGTAATGATCCAAATTGCTAGCCTTATTCTAGTATATAATATTTATATACAATATTTAAAATCATATAGATAATTACATAATTTTAATGACATTTATAAAGTAATCAAAAATTGGGCATAAATCCTAACAAAACCAACAGCCTTACAAAACCAATGGACAAAAGCATAAGAAAATCTTCAAAATATAAAACATGTTTAAACTTAATCAAGGAAAATATCGGGTTAAAAAAATAAATAATAAAATTTTTATGGCATGAACTATCCTTTGTCACAATTAGTGGGAAAATTTTGCAGTATGTGACATAAAAAACTGCTACTATTTATAAATCAAACAATTAAGAAGGTAATGCAATCATCAAAACTAGAATTCCAATCAACAATTGTCTACAATCCCAAACGATTCCAATCATCCAACTCTAGTGATTTATAAGTATCACAAATTTTCTTTCCGTCAATATTTGTTTATAAATCGTTAATTAGTGGGATTCATTTATGAGTCCACTAAGATCCCTCCTCCTGAAAGCCTGTGTGGTCGATTTGCCTCGTAAAATAACGTGCGTTCTTTTTTATGTGAATTAAAAAGAAAACTCCAATCAAGAATTGCAAAAATAAATTTTATTGTAAAAATCTAATGACAAAATAATAGTTTTTTTTTTAATCTTAGTTATAATTATTCATTGTAATTTAATAAGATTCACTTGCAAGTCTGCTAAGATTTCTCCTCTTGAAGATTCTTGTGGTCTATCCACTTTCTTAGACCTTGATTAATGTAAATAATTCTTTAATTTTTTTGATAAATTGTTAAATTGGTCTCTAAATTATAACATTGTGTAATTTTGATCTTTTTGTTTTGAATGGTCTTAAATTATTAAAAACGATATTACAATAATCTTTTCATCAATTTTAGACGGAATCCGTTAGTTTAACAAAAATGACTATTGTGATAATATTTTAATAATTTAGGGGCTTATAGCTACAAAAAAGACCAAAATCAAAGTTGTGTTAGCTTTTCTAGATAAGGAATTCACCTTTCTTTTGAGTGTGCGCCCCGCTTTTGCTAAATGTGGAATCTTTACCCCCACCATGCACATGTCTACCGCTTCGCTGCTTTGAGCTTGCCATGGACGAGTCCATCTCTGACGTGCCCACGTTCTGGTCCCCTTCACATTCCATTTATTTCTCCTCCGATCTCCCACCGACGCGCTCCTTTTTTCTCTTAATTATCCTCTCCCAAACTTGGATCTCATTTTCCCAGATCCAAGTTTGCAACGAATTAATCGGACGGTGATGCGGATCTTCTTTACCAAATTCAGTTTCATCAGAGCCGCGAAAAGAGAGAATGTGGGCCCAAGCTACGTAATGTAAATCTGCAAATTGGTCAAAGATACGCCCCCACGCTCTCTTAAAGCCGACAGTTGTTTGAGCCGACAAATACAAGCCAAGTACATTATAAAGTTGGAAGCATGATGGGATGTGCGAGCAACGCGCCACTTTCGAGCTTGGCTGGGTTTTTACACAGTTTTTCCTTTTTTGGGTGTTTTGACCCTTCTTTTTTTTTTTTTTTGGGCTACTAAAAGCCCACACGGTCTCACCGACGCCTCCCACCGCTAGGACATGACACATTTTTATTGGCTTTTTCTTTTTCTTTTTTAATTATAAATATAATTAACTCCGCGGTGAGAAACAAGAATCCATCCCTAATTGCCCAAAGCTCGATAACAGGAAAAAAAAAAAAAAAAAAAGCCTTGATATATTAATATTAAGCATATATAAGACAATTTTTGACCTAATAATTGCAAAAAAATTTTCGATCATTAGGATCAAAATATTATTGAAGATCTTGCAACCAAAAATTAACATAGAAGGTACAAAAACCTCTTCTGTTATTAGAATTAATAAATAGAAGTACAATAAGGCCCAAATAAAAGATAGTAAAAAAATTATCATTATTATGTACAAAATTATACACCAAAAATAAACACAAAAAATAAAACAAAAACAAAAACATATAGAAAGACTCTTTATCAATATAATAGCCTATGCTGTTAAGAGAAACAAAACTATTAAAGTTGATTTGTAGAAGGACCCCGTAACATATGACGATCATGTGCAGCGATCAACTATCACATGTTTGGTTTGGTACAGGCTCGTCTTTGTTAAGACCCTCACCATACTACCACACCTCTATCTCTAGGAAACTAGAGATAGATTGACGACTGTAGTTTAGCCTCTTAAGTAGAAATCAGTTTAGAAACCTTGATCATAAAAGTTAGAGAATGCATATTTTTAGATTTTTCTTTATAATTGGAATAGCATTTACTTTCTTATAAAAATCTGATGATTTTCAAAAACCTTGTACAACAAACCATACTAAATCAGAAATCATGGATATATGCATATATTAAATCAGTTCTCCCAATATATCTATTTAATTTTATTTCTCGAACTAAAAACACTTTAAAAATTATTGTTAACCAACCACTTTCTTATTTAAAAAGCATTTCATGTGTGGTAGGGCAAATAATCAAATATTATAATTGTGTGGGTTCGAACTCAACAACGCTCAAGGAATTGATATAACGAGGGCAATCATAGAAAAAAAAAAAACGGAGAATCCGTCAGTGGTAGAGTATTGTTTATGTGAGAAGTAAAATGATTGTTAACAAGTGAAAGAAAAAATATAAAGTGATATTGTATTTGTCTCTCATTCCCTTTGTGTTTTCCCTGTTGCTCCCTTTAGTTCGTTGGTTCTGTTTTATAATACGTTATCAGCACAAGCTTTAATCCCAAGCTAAAATTTTAGCCAAAGTATATTGTTGTCTAACAAGTACTTGCAGTCATAATCTTGCTTTAGTCAAATGACTTCATATGTATAACGTTCTTCTCTTTACTAGAGTTAGCGTATATGAATTTAATTATTTATGTTTTGATCAATATCATGTACAAATTCTATTCCTAACAAGTGGTTTTGTAAATTTTATAATTCCCACACATACGAATTTTGTTATTTTTGCTGGTTATGATTTATTGATTTTTGGTAAGGCATTTTATAACGGTCATGATTCGTTAATTAATTGGTTAGTTTTTTTATGAGGTAGAAAGAGAGTAAAAGAGCATTACTATTGATCAATTTTACTTATTATAAAGAAAATATTAGAGACTTAAAACATCTAATTAAATATGTTTTTTTTAGTGTTATTTGCTCATTTTGTGTAGAGATTATTTTAGATTTTAATAACAAATCATTATCAGAAATGAAAAGTCACATATAAATTTTTAAAAAACAAAATTAGAAATTCACAAAAAGAAAAATAAGAATACAATTTGAATATCTAGGAGAGAAAAAGAGGAAAAAATAAAAACAAAAAAATTATATTAAATTTTTACTTAATATATATTTAATGATACCCATTTATTGATATATATAATTGTTGTTATAAACAGTCATTTAATTGTTGCTATTCCTAAAGAGTCATATTTTTTCATAAATTCGAAATTCGAAATAAAATTCGAATAACTTTATTTTATTTTATTTTTTATTTTTATAAAAATATAATAAATAAATATTAATTTTAGCATTTAATCTCTACATATGGCACGTGTCACACACTTAATAAGCACCAAAAGAGCTTCTACAACCTTACTGCTCTTGTCACATGCGCAAGCATATATGGGTTGTATAAGTGTATCTCTTTACTTGTTGTATCATTAATTCATTAGAAAAATAATTTTTATAAAAAGTTATGACTTTTTTATCTTTTTTTTTTTTTTTACGTGGGATTTTGATATTCTTTTTTGCAATTACATTTAAACAATACCAACATTTATAACTTGACTTTAATCCCTTCGTCTACTGATTATTATTTTTATAGCATTCCTTGCTTTTAGTATTGCATCTGGCTTTACATTTAGCAGTAACGTCTTATATGCTTGGAATCTAAAGATTGCTTCATATATTTGTGTTTAAAATATTTGGGTTCGTTACTTTGATGAATATTAATAGTTGGGTTTGTTACCATGAAACCGTTTACTATGTCAATTTCAATTTTTATTGACTTTGTTATATATTTGTCACGTAATAGTTATTCACAAACGTTGAGACTCTCTATATTTATTTTTTATTTTTTTAATTTATAATAAAAAAATTTAAATTTTACATTTTATAATAAAATTAAATATTTAATTATCATTAAATTATACTTATAATTACGATTTATATCTAAATGCACCTACAATTGCATGATTTTAATACAATAAGCAAGTTTTGCTCTGTCATAGACATTTAGTAAATGCATTATATTTTGATTGTATTTGAATATTGTATTTTATTAAAAAGTATTTGTTTTATATTTGAATGAAATGTGTGTTTGGATGAAAAATATTTTAAAGTTAAAAAATTAATGTAATTAATAAAAATATAAATAAATAATAAAATTAAAAAATTGATGTGATTATTTTAAAAATAGTTTAAATAATAATTATTTTTATAATATTATTAAAAAAATTATATTTAAATATAAAATTTTACATATAATAATTAAATTAGATTACGTTTAAATATAATTACCGTATCAAACGCCTGGAAAATATTTCCGATGAAAACGTATTAGAAAATACATATTTTACCTTCCATGCCTCTAATATGCTGTCGTAAGAACAGCGTCAGAGTGAGATTTTGATTAAACATCGTGTCCTCCTGTTGATGAATAAAATAATAAATTATTGATGAAAAATTATCGCTTCCGTCCAAATGAATGAATATCATCCCCTAAAGTGAATGTCTCATCATTTGACGAGACAAAAGCATGGTTGGCTTGGCTCTGCAATCAAAGCAGCAGATGGGGTCACAGCAGTGGTCATTTTAATCACAACGCTTCAAAATTCAAGAAATTTGCATCTTACCACCTAACGTGGGAAAAATAAAGATGAGACACAAGAAAAAGGAAAAGATAAAGAGAAAAATCTTGCTAGCCACCATGGCCCTGTAAACTTGACTCACATGGTCATTGCAGACTGTGTTAATAATTCTGATGGAAATTCATAAGATTGGATTGGTGATAGAAATATCAATATAGTTTAGGAAGATGTTCTGACCCCAAGCTATTTAAAGTGTATTATTTTCAATGTGTTTTTTCTCTTTTTAGTTTGTTTTGCCATTGTATATTATATTAGAAAAAAAGGATTGTATTTAGTATTTTTTATTCATGAAAAATCATGGATTGCAATAAACTCAATTGGGGTTAAAGGTAATGGTGAAGCCCTTTGTCTCGCACCTAATGCAACAACACACACCATTCTTGGTGTTAGCATAATATTTGGTATTGCAAACCTTATTGAAGGTTTTGAAAAAAGAATATATTACTACCTAGTGCATAAAGTTTATGATTAACAACGCTATGTTTTTGTGCCAAGTAATTAGTATTATTTCAGAGCCTCGGACATACTAAATTGGGTGTTGCTGTATTTTTTTCTTCTTTTTCTTTTTTGGGTAGAAGTACATGGTACTAATTTGGTATTCCAACCAACAAGTGGCTCCCTCTTCATTCGTTGAAAACCAGCTTGATTTCGTTTGATAAACGCATTGCATTTACATTGTATTTGAATGCAATGTATTGAATGCAATTTGTATTTAGAGGAAAAGTATTAACATTGCATTTGAATGCAATGTGTGTTTGGGGGAAAAGTATTTGAATTGTATTTTAATAATAAATATGTGATGTGATGGGTAAAAGTAGAGAGAAAAAAAAGAGGGAAAGAGAATATGTGATGTAATTAATAAAAGTAATAGAAAAAGTGAAATAATAAATAATGATTGTGTTTGATTTAAAATGTAATGTGATTGGTATTTGAATGAAATATTTTTGTATTTGGGGGAAAATTGCATTGCATTTAAATGCAATGCCAAAAAAATTTGTGTCCAGACGCCTACTAAATCTCTTCTTTAGCATTTCATGTTCTTCTACCTACATTACTCCCACTGATAACACGCCAACTAAGTTCAATCCTTTAATTCGTTGCCCAACGCTAATCCAGGAAGTTAGTCAAGTAAACTAAGGAATAAAATATAAAAATAATATGATTACAGATGTAATTTAACAATAAATATACGTATTTGTTTTTATGATAAAGTATGAAGTTTATAATTCCCATTTTATGTTAAAAATAATAATTAAGAAAAACATCAATTGAGCAATAATGCTTCAACGTAGTCACGTTTACAAAGCTTTGACACCAAGAACAACCCCTCACGTTTGGAAGTTCAAAGCCTCAATCGGGCAATTTTCAAGTGGACTGTACATTGAAGAACATCAACCTAATTTTGCAAAACTTACACAGATGGGTCAATTGCAACCACCCATTCTACAGTTCTAGTCAATATGATTCTCACTTGTGACCCAATGATCAAGTGTAATTTTTGTTGGTTTGATTGATAGATTAGGGTTTCATAACACTATAAGCAACTTGTTTATTAATTAAACTAAGTAAGTTGAGAAGAAAGATTGAAATATTGTGCACAATATATGATTAAATTAAGAAAGTTGCGCTTATGGACTTGATTAATTTTTGACGTTGTCAAAAGATGAAGGGCTTATTTGAAGTAGTTTCAATGTTTGGGGCAATTTTGGACAATATGCTTAGATTAGTTTCCTCAGGTGTTTTTACCTTAATTAAAAAAGGAAAAAGACGTTCTTTTCCCTTGTAAAAGAGGATTAGAGGAGACTCTTACTACTTCTTCTTGTTGTTATTGGGTTTTTTTATATATAAAATTAATAAGCTAATACTTGTTTTCCAAGCCATAAAAAAAAAGGAAATTTCCCAAAAAAAAAAAAGGAAAAAAAAATCATTTACATGGCGTTTGTGACACAAATTTTTTTTGCATTGCATTCAATTTTCCCCCAAATACAAAAACATTTCATTCAAATATCAATCACATCACATTTTAAATCTAACACAATCACTATTTATTATTTCACTTTTTCTATTACTTTTATTAATTACATCACATATTCTCTCTCCCTCTTTTTTCTCTCTCTACTTTTACCCATCACATCACATATTTATTATTAAAATACAATTCAAATACTTTTCCCCCAAACACACATTGCATTCAAATGCAATACTAATGCTTTTCCTCCAAATACAAATTACATTCAATACATTACATTCAAACGGAATGTAAATACAATGCGTTAATCAAACGAACCCTTAATATTCTTCCGTCACAATGACACGGCAACTCTTACAGCCCATCAAAATTAGAGAAAACAAATTTTTTTCGTTGTTTTGACGTTTTTTTTTTTTTTGGTTGAATGTTCTTTTGACGATTTGGACAACAACACACTCACCAAGTAGTTGGACAAAAAAAAAAAAAAAAGAAAACAAATTCTAACAAAATCTCTAGCGAAGAAAGAAGCTCAGCCACAGGATGGGTCCGCAGCCTGCGCTCTAGTGTCGCACTCATTTTTTACCAAATCCACCCACCCCTCCCAAGACCCCCCAAAACCCTCTTCATCACTCACATTTATATACAATAAATGAATTTAAAAAAAAAATCCATAATAAGCAATTTCTAAATTTTTGATATAAAAAACCCAAAACCTACGCAAAAAAATCCCCAAAAAAAGTCATCATTCTCAATTAAAATATTAAATAACGTTACAATTCCACGTAATTCACGTTATATCTATTTTATTCAATATTACAATTTATTTTTTAATTTAATATTAATTATTTATCTAATTTTATAAAAATAACCTTTAGTGATTGTTTGTAAGCATTGATTTGCTTGGTTTGCTTATAATCATCGATTGATGACAAGATTACCGAAGTTGATGAAGCAAAATGCCAATTACTTATCATGGACAATAAACCATGAATGTTATGGTGTGTTTGGTACACACTTTTAAACTGTATTACATTTAAATGTAATCCAATTTTCTCTTAAATATAAAAACATTTTATTTAAATACCAATCGCATAACATTTTAAATCCAATATAATCACTATTTATTATTTTATTTTTTCTATTATTTTTATTAATTATACCATATATTCTCCTTCTCTCTTTTTTCCTTTTTATTTTTACCGATCACATCTCATATTTATTATTAAAATACAATTTAAATACTTTTCACCCAAACACATATTACATTTGAAATGTAATGTTAATACTTTTACTCCAAATGTAAATTACATTCAATACATTACATTCAAACGTAATATAAATGCAATGCGTTTACCAAACGACAATAATACTTATACTTGCAGAAAAGAATAAAATATCAGAAAAAACCGCTTGGTCTCCGGCAAACCTTGGACGATGATATCCTTATGCAATGCAGCCAACCAACGGTGCCACCTACCAAAATTGCCGCTGGCCGTCCGATCTCAAAGCCGAGGATGAAGACGAGAGAGATGCGCGGAGGAGGCGTTGGCTCTCGATGATATTATCTGAAAGGATCAAAGAGGACGGTGAAAGGGAAAGATACTTAAGAGAGAGAAAAATGAAAGAGAGGGATGGAAATGGTGGTGATGAAAAAAAAAAAGAAAAAAAGACAGATTTGATACTTCATACAAACGAATTCAAAATATATTTTCATAACTCATAGTAGCATTATCTGGAAAAAAAAAAAAAAAAAAGAAAACCAAAACTCACAAATCAACGTATATACAACAAATTTTAAAAAGGAATAAAATATAATATATATCTAAAATAAAATAAAAATAAAATATCTTTTTTTTAAATAAAAAAAGACGAAAATAGGTAATTTCGTATCCGATTTCGTTAAAAGATGAAGAGTTCAAATTTTTATGTTTAAAGAGTATTTAGATAATGCATTATATTCATAATATATTTAAACATAATACATTAAATATAATATTTGTTTAGATGAAAAGTATTTATATTATATTTAGTATGCGTTTGGTTAACGTATTTATTTGACATTGCATTTAAATGTAATGTAATTTTCTCCTAAATACAAAAATATTTCATTCAAATACCAATCACATCACATTTTATATCAAACACAATCACTATTTATTATTTCACTTTTTCTATTATTTTTATTAATTACATCATATATTCTCTCTCTCTTTTTTCCATCACATCACATATTCATTATTAAAATACAATTCAAATACTTTTTACCCAAACATATATTGCATTCAAATGCAATGCTAATGCTTTTCTTTCAAATACAAATTGCATTCAATACATTGCATTCAAACGCAATACAAGTGCAATGCGTTCACCAAACGAGACCTTAAATACAATATTTATTTAGATGAAAAATATTTAAATTATATTATATATGATATGATTAATAAAAATAAAAAAATAATTTAATTAATAAAAATAATAAAAAATAAAAATAAATAATAATTGTTATATTAAATTTAAATTATAATATCATTAATATTTAAATATAATATTTTTATATTTAAATAAAAATTTTATTATATTTAAATATTATATAGATATAACGAGATAAATAAACATATTTTAGGGGCATTTGGAAAACAAATTTCATTTTAATTTTACTCAAATACAATACAATTTTACATCAAACACAAATTTTACAACAGTGCTACGAAAATAATTACTATTCAAAATATTTTTAAAACAATTACATCAACTTTTCAACTTCACTATTTATCTCTACTTTTACCAATCACATCAACTTTTCAACACTAAAATACTTTTCATCCAAACACACATTTTATTCAAATACCAAACAAATATTTTTCAATCAAATACAACATTCAAAAAACAAATTTCATTTAAATACAATCAAAATGCAATACGTTTACCAAACGCTCCCTTAAAAAAAAACTTTCAAGCTTATTTAGAGAGAGAAATATCATGTTTTAAAAATATTATTTTTTAATATATTATTATTTTTTATTATTTATATTTTTAAAACATTATAATATATTTTAAATTTTTAAAAATTCGTAAAATACGAATATAAATACAAATGAAGTGATTTTTTTTATAAAAATTATATAAAATTAAAAAAAATATTTATATTAATATTTTTTTATCTCAAATAATTTTGTATCCTATACATATTTTTTAAAACTATTTTATTTCAAAAAAAAAAAAAAAAAAGTCTCTAATCAGCCCTCAAACTATGTCAGGACAAAACCACAACAACAAATCACCACCGCTATCTCAGCCCTCAAACCTATTTATGCACCCTCTTCCCCCTCCCATTTCTCTTGCGCTGCCCCTCTCTATTCGCCACTAAACCCGCAGTAGAGAGAGAGCTTCAGATCCACTCCCTTCTCCTTCCTCCTCCAAATTTCCCTTTCACGTTCCTCTGCCGCCGCCATGGCTCTCTCCGTCGAGAAGACCTCCTCCGGCCGCGAATACAAGGTCAAGGACATGTCCCAGGCCGACTTCGGCCGCCTCGAGATCGAGCTCGCAGAGGTCGAGATGCCCGGCCTCATCTCGTGCCGAACCGAGTTCGGCTCCTCCCAGCCCTTCAAGGGCGCCCGCATCACCGGCTCCCTCCACATGACCATCCAGACTGCCGTCCTCATCGAGACCCTTACCGCCTTGGGAGCTGAGGTCCGCTGGTGCTCCTGCAACATCTTCTCCACCCAGGACCACGCCGCCGCAGCCATCGCCCGTGACTCCGCCGCCGTCTTCGCGTGGAAGGGCGAGACTCTCCAGGAGTACTGGTGGTGCACCGAGAGGGCGCTCGATTGGGGTCCCACTGGTGGTCCCGACCTCATCGTCGACGACGGCGGTGACGCCACGCTTTTGATCCATGAAGGTGTCAAGGCCGAGGAGATCTACGAGAAGACCGGCCAGGTCCCCGATCCAAGCTCTACTGACAATGCCGAGTTCCAGATCGTGCTGACGATCATCAGGGACGGCCTTAAAACCGACCCCAAGAGGTACCACAAGATGAAGGAGAGACTCGTCGGAGTTTCCGAGGAGACCACCACCGGCGTCAAGAGGCTCTACCAGATGCAGGCCAATGGAACCTTGCTGTTCCCTGCCATCAATGTCAACGATTCCGTCACCAAGAGCAAGGTATCGAGCTAGATCTAGGGTTGTTCTGATTTGTTTTTCTTCGGATCTGATTGGATTTGAGTTCTTGAGTTTATGGATCTACTTTATACGTTTCTTGATTTTGCCTCAGATCCAGTTGGTTTTGAATGTTCTAGCTTAATTCTGATTAATGTTTTGATTTATGAATCTTGTCCCTTTCCATGAGTTTCGGAGATCCGAAATTTTGCACTCACTATTTTTTTTCTTTCTCAATATTTTTAGCTTTTTATTTGTTGGATATCTAAAAAAAGCTTTGATGATATTTGTTGTGGAAATGGACAGTTTGACAACTTGTACGGGTGCCGCCACTCGCTCCCTGATGGTCTGATGAGGGCTACGGATGTAATGATTGCCGGAAAGGTTGCCGTTGTCTGCGGATACGGAGATGTTGGCAAGGGCTGTGCTGCTGCCCTCAAGCAGGCAGGAGCTCGCGTGATTGTGACCGAGATCGACCCCATCTGTGCCCTCCAGGCTCTCATGGAAGGTATCCCTGTATTGACCCTCGAGGATGTTGTCTCCGAGGCTGATATCTTTGTCACTACCACCGGTAACAAGGATATCATCATGGTTGATCACATGAGGAAGATGAAGAACAATGCTATCGTGTGCAACATTGGTCACTTTGACAATGAGATCGACATGCACGGACTCGAGACCTACCCTGGTGTGAAGCGCATCACCATCAAGCCCCAAACCGATAGGTGGGTCTTCCCCGAGACCAAAGTTGGTATCATTGTTTTGGCCGAGGGTCGTCTCATGAACTTGGGCTGCGCTACTGGACATCCCAGCTTTGTGATGTCCTGCTCTTTCACCAACCAAGTGATTGCCCAGCTCGAGCTGTGGAATGAGAGGAGCACCGGAAAGTATGAGAAGAAGGTCTATGTCTTGCCCAAGCACCTTGATGAGAAGGTTGCCGCTCTTCACCTCGGCAAGCTCGGAGCTAAGCTCACCAAGTTGACCAAGGAACAGGCTGACTACATCAGCGTTCCAGTTGAGGGTCCATACAAGCCCCCTCTCTACAGGTACTAAGAAAATGGAACGCCAAGCAATTGAGAGAGAACAAGGAAAAAAAAATTGCAGCGGCCTGTTTGATTTACATTTTCTTATCTGATTATATTTGGTAGTAGGTTTTTGTTTTTCTAGGGGTTCTTGTGTTGGTGGTGGGTAGTTTTTTGGGATGAAAAAGTATCGATTTGGTCTCGGATGAAGACCATGGGATTCAGTTTTAATAAGGACGGATTGGGTTGTGTGGAATTTTAAGTTTTGTTGAATTTTCACATGTCATTAGCAAGAAAAGAAAACGGGAAAAAAAAGCCTGCATTTTGTTTCAACTTGCCCTTCAAATACTATTATTCTTTTTGGCCCCTTATTTGGGCACTACTATTATTACAATCTGTTTCTCTTGCCATACTTCGTTGATTTTGTTTTGTTTTTAGGGTTGTGATGAATTGGCTGAACCAAAACGTTTCATGATTGAATTGCACGTTTTCCCCCTTTACTCAAAACTGTCATATGTGATTTTGTCGTGTTTTTATTTTTATTTTTTTGGTAGACGGTAATGGAGGTCATTATTAAGGGGGCGTTTGGTAAACGCATTGCATTTTGATTGTATTTGAATGAAATTTGTTTTTTGAATGTTGTATTTGGTTGAAAAGTATTTGTTTTGTATTTGAATGAAATGTGTGTTTGGATGAAAAGTATTTTAGAGTTAAAAAGTTGATGTGATTGGTAAAAGTAGAGATAAATAGTAGAGTTGAAAAGTTGATGTGATTGTTTTAAAAATGTTTTGAATAGTAATTGTTTTCGTAGTACTGTTACAAAATTTGTGTTTGGTGTAAAATTGTATTGTATTTGAATAAAATTAAAATTGAATTTGTTTTCCAAATGCCCCCTAAGACATGGGATTTAGAATTTGATTAGGATTATTTTCCTAAATAGCGGCTAATAACTTTCATTTAAGTTGGTATATATTTATATGAAATCTGTCATGGTATTCCTAATACGTGCAAAATTGTTTTAAATATCTCTTCTGATTACATCTATTTATGATTTTAATGTAATACGTGGAAAATTGTTTTAAATTTCTCTTGTGATTACATCTATTTATGATTTTAATGAAAATTGATTTTAATGAAAATTGATGGTATAATATAATGGAAGAGTGTAATTATTCTTTTATTTTATAAGATATTTTTATAAATAATTTTTGAATTAAAAGTCTCCATTCAGGTTAGTCTTTTTATATGTTTGAAACTATTCTTTATCTGTTTGAAAGTGGTCGAAAGTGGTCGATGTGTTCTTTGTTATATAAAATATTGTTTAAAATGTCATTTTAATTTATATTAGTTTATAAATTTAATGGAAAAGTGGAATTTAAAATTAAAAATAATATTTTTAAGGGGTATCTTAGTGATTTTGAATATTTTTTCTTATGTTATTTTGACTCTTTTTAGTTTCTTAATAAGTTAAAAAAAAAAAGCAGAACTTTCTTTTTGAATTTCCACTTTTATTATTGAGTGGGTGTTTCGAATAAGTTATATTTAAATGTAATATCATTTTTATTTAAATAGAAAAGTATTTTATTTAAATATCAATCATATTATATTTTAAATCTAATATAATTATTATTTATTATTATTATTTTTTTATATTTTTATCCATTATATTACATATTTATTATTAAGCCTGTTTAGGAGTAAGGTTTTGACATATTTAAAATCATTTTTTTAATATTATATTATTTTTTATTATTTATATTTTTAAAATGTTATAGTAAATTCTAAACTTTAAAAATCTATAACTTTGTGTATACAGGTCTAAATGAGATGATTTAGACTCTAAAATCAAATTTTTTTCAATATTCTATCATTTTTTATTATTCACATATTTAAAACGTTATAATAAATTTTAAATTTTAGAAATTTATAATTTTGTGTATACAAAGTCCTGAGATGATTTTTTTAAAATTATATAAAATTTCGAGAGGAACAAAACAATATTTATATTGATAATTTTTTTCTATAAAAAATTTATTTATTTTTTCACTTCAAATAATTTTTCTTCCTAAACACATTTTTTCAAAAACAAATTTTTTTCAAACCAAAAAAAATATCTTCAAAACCTCCTTCAAATTCTCTTAAAATACAATTTAAATACTTTTCACTTAAATACAAATTACATTTAAATGTAATATTAATATTTTTCTTCTAAATACAAATTGTATTTAATGTATTATATTTAAACGTAATATAAATGTAATGTATTTACCAAACAGACTCTTATTGTTCTAAATTTCCTATCATAAAATGATTTTTCACTATCCTAATTTGAATGTGAGTTGATTCGGATTTTTTGAAAAAATTTAATAAAAACTTGGAATGAATGGATATTTTGAATAGTTTTTTATACATCATTGGGTTATAATGATTGAATTTGAACAAATAAGAGCTATTTTATATAGAGATTTATAGTTTAAAGGCTGCTTATGCAAATAACTTTGATGGTAAGAGAGTAATTATGTAAATTAACTAATATCATATCAATAATTTTAATTAAAATCATAATATATATAAATAGAAAGGGTATTTTTAATTATTTTCTATATACGAGGATATAATAATCGATTTCAAATAAATAAGAACAATTTGAATGGATATTTATAATTTAAAGGTAATTTATAAAAATAATCCTTTCATTTATGCTTTATTAAATTGTGATATTTGACATATTGATATCCTTGGAGCAAGTGAATTAGTAAAATGATTTAAATTCTTTGTTTTTTAAATTAAATAATTACATTTATTGGCAAAATGACCTTGAACAACCATGAACAACCATAGTTGTTTGTATGTTAAAATAAAAAAAAATTATTTTACTAATTTCAATTTTTGAAATTGTCATTTTAACAAATATGGAGGATTTTTTTTTTTTTTTTCTGGATGTTTCTATATAGAATACAAAGTTGCTGAAATAATCACGTAACTTTTTCTTCTAAATAAAATATCACATGCTAACAGAAAACGAGTGAATGTTAGCGGAGGCCATTATTAAGATATGGAGGTTCATAATTTGATTTATTCTTTATTAAATTATGGTATTTAATGTGATTGGTGTCGTCCGGTATTTTTCTTTCGAGGATGTCTTCATGTATAGTACAAAGTTGATGGGGTCCAATGTGAAAAAGATTGTTTGGAATTTTCTTTTAGTCGTATTTGCTGAAATAATCAGTAGACAAACGGGAAATGATAGCGAGAGACGTGGGGAGAAAAAGGAAAAGAAAGAAAAACAAAATACGCAAGCAATGTTTGGTGACCGTGGCTGGTGTGGTTGGTCGCGAATATCTTGATGATTACCATCGGTTTACCCTTTATGTTATGACCATGATGGCAGATTAATGCTACAATATTTTATTAAAAAAATTAATGCTACAATATTTTATTAAAAAAATTAATGCTACAATATTGATATCAAATATTAATTAGAAATACAAAACTTGATCCTTATTATATAAAATTGTCTTTAGAAAATAGAGATAGAAACTTTGAGTTTTTGCTCTACGATTTAAGTGGTGACATTCAGAGGGAGGCATGAGTATCATGGTGGTGTTTGGCCCTAGAGACGGCGATCTAGACTCCCGAAGGAGGTGCTGAAGGTGAATGGGTAGTGGAGCAGGACGAATGAAAGCAGAATGAACGGTTTGGGTTTGGATGGTCGGAAGGTTCAGAGGCCGGTGGATCGGGCGCCATGGTCGTTGATCTGTTCGTTGGGGAGTTCCTTGAAGTGGAGAAGATGGTCGGTTGGGATCTCTCTAGGAGGCTTTCCGTGAGGTTTTGCTCAGATCTAAGGTGTCAAGTGGTGGCGGAGATGCCATGGCTTGGGGGTGTTGCTCATTGGGATGTCGCGAAGCCTCCAGGGACGCACGTGGCTCAATTAGGGCCGACAGAGGTGGCAAATGGGTAGAAGCCATTTTCTAGTGGTTTCAAATCCAGATTACTTGGCTCTTTGGTGACTATCTTGTTGATGATGGTGTCTCCAGTGGTGTTTAGATTGCCTCTTGTGTGTTTTTGTTTTATTGTATTTTTTATGTAATAAGGGCAATGGTTTCCCCACCGATCTTCTTTGGTTGTATTGCTTATATTTATAATCGTCTTTGGTGTGTTTTGATAGTGTGTTAAATGTAGTTTTAATTTTATATGAAGATTTGTGATGATTTTTGTACTATGAAATTTCTATTTTCAATCGATCAGTTTCAATTGATTGTAAAGGGTTTAAAAAAGAATCACGACTTAAAAAAGTGCTATGTGAATGCTCATAATGGATATACCGAGATGGTATTTGTCCATTCTTTAAGTATCATCATATTGTGCTAGTGGATTTAGTTTCATTGAACGGTTTGGTTGTTTGTATTGTAAGGTCATTGCGTTTATTTAGAGTATTTGTTACATTTTTTTTTGAATGACTGAATGAAAATTTTCCCTTTAAAAAAAAAAATCAATTAGAAATGGTCTCTTGTCATTACACAGTTTACTTTTCTCATCATTGAAAAAAATATTTTACTTTTCTCACTCTCATACTCTTATTTAATAAATTTTATTATTACTCAATTATTTATAAATAAAATTATCTTTAAGGATGAAAATGTTTTGAAAAGTACTTTTCACTCACTTATAATGACTAAAATGATAATATTCTTTCCTTCTTTTAAATGCTATACATATGAACTAATTCGCAATGAGAAAAAGAAAATAAGACTTCTACAAATCAATTTGTTTTTTTTTTTGTTTATCTATTTATTTATTTATTTGCTATGTACGTTATTATTTGTGTTTTTAAGTGGAGGTTGAAAGATTATTTAATTTTTTAAATGTTAATAATTAAACCTAATACTAACGTTTTGAGAAATTCTACGATAGAAAACATATTTTTTTCTCCATTAACGGAGAAAACATTAATTACTGTCAGAATAAAATCAAATGGTAGAAAACAATGAAGAGATACCAAACTAAAAATAAGCCAACCCACATATGGTTAATGTCATATTAAACAATTTACATTAGCCTCTTCCTTTGTCTATTCAAACCCCCAGGAACTCTTGTAAGATTGCTACTCCAGCTTAGCTGTAAATGCATTGGATTGGTGATGTTCTAAAAAGATTCTGGGTTGATGATTGAAAGAGGTTGGATTAAAGGCTCATCTCTTCCTTATCATACTTAAAGGAAGTGAATCCCGCGTGTGGCGCTAAAATTGAGATAATAAAAGAGTCATCACCAGAGTCTTGTTTGCTATAAAAAAAATTACATTAAAAGAATAAGAAATAAATTTAAAAAATTAGAAAGCATTGCTTTGGATCTTCTCGGCCACGCTCTCATCCTCCCTCTAATGTCTCCAACCATGTTATCAATTTTCAGAAATTGGATTTGTAGCCTTTAAACAATTCACATTAACCTCTTCCATCGTCCACTCAGGTATGAATTCCAAGGAACTCCTGTAAGACTGCTACTCTAGCTTAACTATAGATGCATTGGATTGGTGATGTTCTGAGTAGAGTATGGATTGACGATTGAAAGAGAGTCAATAAGGGAGTCATCACTAGAGCCTTATTTGTTATAAAAAAATTACTTAAAAAAAAAAGAAATAAATTGAAAAAATTAAAGAGCATTGCTGTGGATCTTGTCGGCCACCCTCTCATCCCCCCTCTCATGTCTTCGACCATGCTATCAATTTTCAGAAATTGGATTTGCAGCATTGCCTGCTGTTGAAATCTCAAAAATCCAACAATTGGATTTGTACCATGCCTACTATGCTTTCTCCATGCTGGTTGCTGATTTTCACCATGGATTTGTACCCATACCGACCATGCTTTCAACAAAAATCCATGCATTGAAATCTCGTCGGCCTACCGTTGCCCAGGTCATAGAGATGGCTGAATCGCCGGTGTTGGTGAGGCTGCCGTGGTTCGCACTTTTGTTGGGCGGCTCGTAACAGTGATGTAAGAAGTGTGAGATCTACTGTGGGGCTGAAATTGGGGTGATGAGGTGATCACCACTAGAGCCTTATTTGCTATAAAAAAAAAAATTACATTAAAAAAAAAAGAACTAGATTAAAAAAATGGTGTGATATCCATCGATGGACAGCGATGAAGATGGTGTGGACAATGTCGAAGCAGCTTCGGACAGCGACGAAGATGGCGAAGAATCTGGGTACGGCGTCGAATCTGCGCGACAGCATAGAGACGCTAAAAGGAGACCCCCTTCGTCGGATCTACAAGACGGTGCAGGCTTGCCCTCGTCCGATTTGTACTACCATGATGCTGCTGCTTGAAAACCAGTCCACCGGAGTGACTGCCGCAACGGTCCTCATGGTCCGTCGTTGGTTGTCGCCCGTCCCTCTTTCATGGTTTGTTGTCATTGGCGGAGTCAAGGAAACGGTGCTTGGAAGTTGGACTGGAATGGAGATTGGTGGTGGTGGCAGGGCCGGAGCAAGAGAGGCCAAAAATGTTCACATTGAGTTCTATTTTCCCTAACAATTGTTTTCAAATCATATGCAGTGGCGTACACAACAAATTTTGTGTAATCATGAAATTTGAACCATTTTAATGAGATTTAGGCCTCGTTTGCTTGCTAATTGTTCGTATTTGCTTATTGTATTATATCTGTATTGAGTGCAAATGTAAGGTAATTTTTATTTAAATATAAAAATATTATATTTAAATTCTAATTATATTATATTTTAAATTCAATACAATCATTATTAATTATTATTATTTTATTATTTTTACAAATTACATCATATAATTTTTTTGTCTATTCTTTTATCTATCATATCATATATTTATTATTTATATATAATTCAAATACTTTTTATCTAAACATATATTATATTTAAATATAATATAAATACTTTTCATTTAAATACAAATTACATTCAATATTTTATTCAAATACAATATTAATACAATGCACTTACCAAATATCACCTTAACAATCAAAATTTGTATCCTATTGATAGGAAAAAGTGACGTTTCCATCGTTGTTTTTCCCATATGTTTTAGGGGGCGTTTGGTAAACGCATTGCATTTTGATTGTATTTGAATAAAATTTGTTTTTTGAATGTTGTATTTGGTTGAAAAGTATTTGTTTTGTATTTGAATGAAATGTGTGTTTGGATGAAAAGTATTTTAGAGTTGAAAAGTTGATGTGATTGGTAAAAGTAGAGATAAATAATGGAATTGAAAAGTTGATATGATTGTTTTAAAAATGTTTTAAATAATAATTGTTTTCGTAGCATTGTTACAAAATTTGTGTTTGGTGTAAAATTGTATTATATTTGAATGAAGTTAAAATGAAATACTTATCCAAATGCCCCCCTTAAAGTCTTTATGGGTTTTTTTATTTTTATTTTTATTTTATTTTCTCTCTATCAGCAGATAATGTTCACGGTTTTGATGGTGTTTTGGCGCTTTTTTTTTTTTTAAATTATTTAAGAAACGCCTAACTTTGGCCTCTAGGCAGCAGCCTTGTCTCACAAGGTGCAAACCCGTTACCCATAAATAAAAAATGTGGGATTTGTTATAAAAAAAAAAAATAAAACAAAAAGAGTAAGGTTTTTTACCTTATCAATAAAGTAAATTTTTTTTTTAACTTTTAGATCCTATTTTAATATCCTAGATATTATGTGCATCAAAATCTATAATATATCTAATCACATGTGATTAAAAGAAAACAACTAATAAAAAAAAGGAGAAAAAAAGGCCCATCTTCTTCCCTAACTCCAGCCTCCCAACTTCTCTCTCTCCTAGACCCCATTGACGCCCCTGTCCTTGCCACTTTAACATATTTTCCGCCATCACCGCCGCCATCTCAGATTGCTTTGGAATTAGGAATTTATTTTTTCTTTTATTTTCCTCTTACTCTGTGTTAGGTCTTGTTTAGGCTAGATGGGCCTTTGTGAATAAGGATGAGAACTTGATAACTTGTCTCCAAAACATTGACTTGTGCTTCCATATTAGGGGTGTTCGTCGGGTGGGTTGGGTGGATTTTTGGCATTTTTCAACCCACCCAATGAAGATTGGGTGGATTGAAAATTTTTTTCACCCACCCAATTAAAGTTTTGGTGGGTTTGGCGGGTTTTTCGAGTTCGTCGGGTTCGGTAATTTATAAAAACAAAATAATAAAACATGACTTAAAAATTTAATCACAAATTAAAATACAAGCTCAAATATTCAAATAAAGAAGTCATATAAAGACAATAAGAACTAATTAAAACATACTTTTAATGAATACTAAGAAATATCAACCACAAACAATCAAATCTATTTCACAAAAATAAACTCTAACTCCAATGTGTGTAGTAACAAGAACTAAAGTCAGGCAAATTGAAATAAACTTGAAATCTTGTTCCTAAATCCTAACAAAAGGGAGGATCAGGGAAGGCTAGTGGCAAGTGACGGCTAGGGTTAGGCAAGGGCAAGACACGAGACGAACACGGGCTTGGAGAGACAAAAATGAATACGTCGAGGGGTGACGGCCGATGATCAAAGAAAGGGACGATTGGAGGAAGCTGGTGGGATATCGGGTTTGGTAAGGGCAAGGCACAAACTTTGGGTTGGGGGGAAGCATAAATGGGAAATGACAGTCGGATCAACAAAATTGGCTTAGCTTAATCATTATATTTTTTCTAAATATAAAAAAAAAAAAAACACACATTCATTGGGTGGGTTGGGTTTTGATCAGGTTTTAGAATTCCAACCCGAACCCACCCAATTTGACATTGGGTTGGGTGGGTCAACCCGATTTTTTTTTGGGTCTGACGTGGACCCAACCCGTCGGGTTTTCCTTGGGTGGGTTGGGTGGGTTATTTGGGTTTTCGGATTTTTTGTTCACCCCTATTCCACATTGAGGTGGAATGTTAGGCTAATTCCATATTCCTTGACTTATTATTCGGTTTCAATGGAATTGTCAAAGTTTAGAGAATTAAAGCGCTCGGAGAGTCTAGTGGGTGGTTTGAAAGGACCACTATCAAAGATATGAATATTGTAGCTAGGGCCCATCTCAAAAGAAGGACCATAGAGTTGTTGATGCGGGGGCAGCGGTGGCGTTGCTTCACCTTCCTACTCTGGTTTGGCTTTCAAGAAATCGTAGCTTGTTTCTTTTGAGGATGGGTCATGACACCAGAGACAAGGGATTAGAGGCTTAGAGCGACGGGCCAAGTAGTCGACAACAATGGTCAGTGGAAGGACTGCTGGTGGTCACTGGATTTTTTGGCTTTAATTTTTTTTTTTGAAATATTTGGATTTGGATATGAGATGGTTGGGAACATGTGACTCAGATCAAATGACAATTATTGGATGTTATCCTAGGATAAGAAACCTTATATCATTGTAGAAGTTCCTAAATTACAATGGGGGCGTTTGTTTTTGTTCTTGAAAATGATTTTTCATTTTCAAAAATGCAGAAAATGAAAACGGTTTCAAAATAGCGTTTGTTTATTTAACGTTTTCAAAACCGTTTTGAAAACACCATTTTCAACTATGTTGTTATTTTGAGTTTTTTGAAAACGAAAAAAGTTGTTTTCATTTCCAAAAAATATTGTGTTTTTTGGGTTTTTTAAAAATGAAATGGGTTTTGAAAAAATATAACCAAACAAAATTTCATTTTTATGTTTTTCAAAATATACACTCAGAAAACATAACCAAACACAGTTTCAGAAATGATCTTAACACAGTTTTCAAAACATTTTCATTTTCAATTTTTTTAAAAACAGAAAACATTTCAAAAATAATACCAAACGCCACCAATAGTTTTTCCTTTTTGAAAATAAAATCACAATAATTAGAGGGACGTTTTTGAAAAAACAAAAAGAGTTGTAACAAGTAATAATAAAGTTGAAAAGGATAAAATAACCAAAATAGCCTTCTTCTTTTTCATGGACTAATATATAGCCAAATTACCCACATGCTTAAGAAATTTGTTAAAAAAAAAAAAAGACCATGTTGTACTGATAAAAATAATTTTAAATCTAATTAAAAAAATAAAGAAGTAGATTTCATCCTAAAATATAGTCAAAATAAAAATTTAAAAAATATCTGTATTTCCCTTAAAAATAAACATTTGTATTTGAATCTAAAGTCATTTAAAATCCTTTTTTATGAATATGTTTATTTTGTTGTTAATTTTTTTATTTGCTACCAATGTTATATTAATGCAGTCAATATGTTATGATAATATTTTGTAAATATATATATTTTGGTTAATGGTACAATTCATACGAAAGCGCTTTGAAAAACGATAAATTCTGGAATATATTTTTTGAAGTTCTTCTATAAAAATAATAAAACCATTGTCATAGAGACCACGACCATAGTTAATGATCAAGAGAGTTAAATATATTGATAAGGTCCTCATACTATAAATATATGAAGATAAATATTCATTAAAGTGATAGAGTCATTATATTATAATGATCATAATGTCAAACATAAGCAAATAGTAAAATCAAGGGGACAAAAAAATAACAGTTTACTAACAATTTATATATATTTTTAATTATGATTATACAAGATTTTTATTTACTCTAGATATTTATAACAGTTTACTAACTAGTGCTCTCATTTATTACGAAAGATTGGAATAAAAAAGGTTTTTGTAATTTGATCAAAACAAATAATTAAACAATATAGACAAGATTAAAAAAAAAACTATAGAGAAAGTTTATTTTAGAGAAATAAAATTAAAAAGAATATATATGTTAGGTCATATTTGATTAAACAATATTTAGAAGGTTGTGTGAAAAAATATATATAACTAGGAACATATTTAAAAAAAAAAAGTTTGACTTTAGCGTAAAATGTTTAAACAAACAGGATTAAACATGCATGATTTAAAAAACAAAGCCAAACAAGCAAGCAAATATATTTAGTTGAATTATTTTTAGCAAAAAAAAAAAAATCCAAAAAGCATTCGAAGAAAAATGAAAAATGTAATAGCGAAAGTGAAGGGCATGCACAGGTAAAATGTGGCAAATTTGAAACGAAAAAGCAGGAGAAATAAAAGTGAAAAACAATATAGAATAATGTAATAGTACTATTATTAATGATCAAAGTTTAATATCAATCAATAGGTTCATAAATAAAAATGTAAAAGACACTAAGGAGTTAAAAACTAATATTAATTAGTAAAGTATTAGAGGAGTGTGAGGTGTGAGTAGAAAACGAAGTCATGTGAATCAAAAAGTTCATTAGATTTGAATAAAAAGGGAGTAAATTTAAACCATTATATTGATTCTAGCCAACATTGAAGTGCAAAAACCGTCTTCCTTAATAGAAATGAATCATAAGGGAGATTCAAAAATTTGCGACTAAATATTTTATCTGAATTCCATTTAAATTAAAAAATTATTTAAAAGAGTTATACCAAAAAATTAATATTAAGTTGTCTATCTAAATTACAGTTAACAAGTTTTATAAGTTCAATGTTTATTAATTATCTCTTTTTTTTTTACTAGCTATCTAATTTATTATAACTATCCGACTTAAATCAAATTGTTACAATAATAATAACTACCAATGAAATAATATTAGAGTAACCATTAAAATCATACCCTATTATATATATTTATAAAATCTTTCCTAACCTTAACAAAACGTAAACATAAAATTTTAAAAATAATGATAAAAGTAAAAACTTTGGATTCTTTTCTTTTTTTTATTATTACTAAATGAATAGAATAAAGAGTTTGAATAAAACGTAAAACAATGATTTATATTTATGCTTTATTTTTATGAAGAAATGAGATAAAATGTGATAGAAAGAAAAGTAAAAAGGTGATTTTAGCATTTGTCTTGTTATTAAAGATCAAAAAGAGTAAAGGTGTAAAATAACTAGTGTATATATATATGTATATAAATTTTTTTTAAATTTACTAACCCTCAGACTTAAACAAAAAAAAAAATACTATATTAATACCTTAACTATCATGAGAAAACAACGTTGTTATTTAGGTTGTAATTGAACAAGCCTATTCATGTTACGATGGTTGAATAGGATGGTTTAACAATAATATATAAGAGGAAATTTAAGGAATATCCTTTTTAGTATACATATTTAAGATTTTGTTTATGATTTGAATTTTTGTCTTGAAGTCAATTTTTATTTGATATTGTAAGAGTATTTCTAATGCAATGTTAAATTATTATACGAATGATAAAATTTGATATTTGTTTGAAAAAAATGCTTTCTAATAAAATATTATATTTGATAATAAATTTGTCATATACTAAACGCTATCACAAGGGAAATTTGGCATATGTTAAGAGAGAGAATTTATAATAAATTTGCTAGAAAGTATAGTCAATATCAAATTTTACATTTGATTTTTATTAGTTGCCGTCTCATGTAAGTATTATAATATTTTTATTTTTTATTTATTTAAATACTAAAAATTTGCTTTTAAAACTTCTAAAACATAATAAGGATGACAATAAATAAAAATAGCATCATGTATTAGAGCATGAAGTTAAACAATGTTATGATTACATTATTTTATAATAGATATAATATTGTCATAGACAAATATATTGGAGATAATCAAAATAGATAAAATCTTAAAATTATTGTAAATGAGACAATGTTTTAAAGATTTGTTCTTTTTGACATTCCTAACAAAACCTCGTTATATAAAGTCATTTCATGATAACTTCTTATCCACTGATGGCATGATCAGTAGAGAAAATATTTTTAGGAAGAGTCCACGAAAAATGGCAGTAGTACTGTATAAATTTCTTGACATTCCATGCCTTTATTCAAGGCTTGTTGCCCTATTGTGGAGCAGATTTTTATTTTACAATTGTTATGAACCCAAAACTTCAAATTAGATATAATGTCTTAAAAGAATGGATTACTCCTTTTTATTTCTGTTTCCTTCGTATTCTCTATTTTAACATGATACGTTAATTAAAAATATTATTTTAATTATAATATCATATCATATTAATTAAAGTTATATATATTATAATATTAATCAAGAGAAAATTATCCAAATAATTGCCTTTTTTAAATCCATTGATAAATATAACACTATTTCCTTCTTTTTAACAAATATGATACAAATTTTATTTTTATTTTTGTGTTATATTGATTTAGTGTCATATTTTTGTTTAATATTAATGTAATGGTTTATAAATTTGTATCATTTAAGTATTTTTTTTATTATTAGGTTGATACAAAAAATATAAATAAAAAAAATTTGAATCAAACACCAAAAGAACGGGCTAAACAATACCTATATTTTATTGTAATTTTTTTGAATTGTGATTAAGGGTAATAAGGTTTATAATACACCCTCATCAGAGTAAATGTAGATCATTGGATCTTACTATACCAATGAAGCAAAAAATCTAATCCATTATAGAGTCCCCTTTTTAAAAAGAGGAGAAAGTTTTTACAAGGGTTTAAGAGAGTTCTAATTCTTAATCATGATTTCTAGTGAGGACACAAGTTTGAACTTCAACGTTTGCTACTCAAAATGAGGAGTAAAAAAAAAAAAAGCACCGAAGAAATGTCTTCAGGCCCCTGGTTTTGTTTTCGCCCTTCTGCATGAAATTGCTCATTTTATGCTATAAGATCATTAGTTTCCTGATTACTGAATGGAAAATGGAAAATGAGTCCAGGAGGGGCTAATGCTCTTTTCTTCTCTCGTCCCTTTTCTTTTTCAAGTCCGGTTAGAAGATTCAAACTCTACAAATCAATATGAAATCAGATGTGAAATTATCTTTTAAATTATGCCTATTACAATTCTCCCTCTCTCTCCCTCTCTCTTTTTAGCATAAAAAGCTTTTCTGTTTTTCATAGATAAATTACATTTTTTAACCTTCAAACTTACATTATCACAAAATACCCCGAGTTTTAATTTATAACATTCATTCCTTATAAACTTTGTTATAAACTTTGAGTAGTTTGCAAATTTTCTCTGTAATTAACTTTTTAACAGAAAAAGCCATATGCAATGCATATGTTAACAAGTAAAAAGGGCATTTTAATTTTCTATTAAAAAGTTAATTAAGCGAAAAAATTTATAAATGATTTAAAATTCAGATAAAACTGGTGTTATAAATTGAAATTCAAGGGATATTTTAAAACAAAACTTACAGTTAAAAGGAAGAAAATGTAATTTATCTCTTTTTATATTTGCATTAAGCCTCCGTTTGGATCGGGAGGTTTATTTTTGAAAAATAGAAAATTTTTACATATAAAAAAATAAAAAATTATTTACCTGAATGAAAACTTTTTTATCTAGAAAACTCTTTTTTCATTGTTCAAAAATAAAAAATTTTAGATATTTTGATATGAAAATTTAAAAAAATTATTTTTTCTTAAAATAATTTTTTTTTTATTTTTTAATTTTAAACATGTCACGGAGTCTAAACATTTAATACCCACGAACATCCTTTCACTTCCTTGATCGCTTCACCTCAAAATGGCAACAGCCAGAGACCCAGACTGACCCACTAGCGGGTGAGATATTTTACTGGAAGCCGCACAACTTTAAATGACTGGAATAATTTCTCTCTTGTATTGATCCAACCGAATGCTATTAATTCATTAATAGTTTAATGTACCGTACACATCTGATTCGAGGTGTAATTGCAAAAAGTTGAAGCCACGGTTATGGCACAACTAGATTAATTCAAAGAAAATAATAAAGGGGCAATAAATTCAAATATTTAATAATCGGGCTAAAAGTGCAACTTTTCCAAACTTCTTGCCCAGCAACCCATCAACATTTTATCTTTCACAGGAGGGTGGGCGTTTAATATGCATCACCAAGGCAGCCTATTGGCATAATGAATATTGGACTAACCAATAATTTGGTAGATGTGACAGGCGCAAAAGATAATTTGGTAAATGACGGATCTCAAGTTTAGAAGCGTTTGGTTAATATTTTAGAGTATCTAAAACTAATTTTTTTTCTAAAATTTCACAATTTTCTACTATTTATATTTTTAAAATGTTTCAATAAACTTTAAATTTTAAAAGTTTATAATTTTGTGTATACAAATTCAAAAGAGATAATTTTTTTTAAATTACATAAAATTTCGAGAGAAACGAAAAAATATCCATATTGATATATTTTTTCTAAAAATATTTTTAAAATTTTTTATTTTTTTACCCCAAACACTTTTTTCTCCTATACATATTTTTCAAAATAATTTTTTTCCAATCTACAAATAATATCTCCAAACACCTCTCCCAAACACCCCTAAGTCACTTGTAAAGCAGTGGAGACTATTTTCAAGCTACTGCCTTAGCAACGTCTTCGGAAGCAAGTAGCTATGACTTATTACGGACTTAGTGTGTGGATCCTTATGACATTTTTGGTCATTAAACAAAAGTGGGTGTGATATTTGCAACAAGTTGTGCACAAAAGAAATAAGACTCTTAAGGAAGCATTCATAGTTCTACTCCAGCAGCAGTTCAACAAGCGTACAGAAAGAAGAAAAAGAAAAGGGTCATGAACTGGTTCCAGCAAAACTCAACTGAGGACAGTGGGGAACTAGACACCCTAATGTGAATCCAGCTTGACACGAGAAAAAAAAAATACATATATATATATATTTGTGTTTTGTGGGGCAAGGAATAGGAAGGAAATAAAAGGTGACCAAAGTCAGAAAATTCTACCACTAATCCTTTCGAATCGTCCTGCTTTCCCTCCTACCAAACAAGCTCCCAAAAAGAAAAAGAAAAAAACAAGTAGTAATAATAATAATAATAACCAAAAAAGAAAGAAAGAAAGAAAAGGTCATTGGTGTGATTCATTCGAGCCAGATCTCGGAGCATAAGCCCACACTCCCTAAATCAGCAAGTGATACAGTTTTGAGCCTAATGATTTGTCTATTTGATAATTCCATAAAGTGGAATGATTACTGATATTATGGCCTTCAATGAATACAGCTGCAAGGCTTTCACATTTGAAATTCAAGTGGCTATTTGACCATAGTACACATCTGTGGGATAAAATTGCCATAAAACAGTTGCAAGTCGAAATTTATCTCAGAATTTTCATAGTCCAACTGAATCATTTGACCATTATAATTTATTTTGTAATACCGGTTTCTACTGGATAACACAAGAACAAAAGACAGCAAATTCATGTAATATACGTTGTTCATATGTAACCGGTAAACGGATTTTACCAAAATCGATCCTGCAGGAACACCAAGATTATAGGATATAATTATGATAAAACCGCCATAAGAAGAATCAAATATTGAAGAGGCTGCACTTCTACAAAATTTTAAAGAATATCATTGAAGGTTACAGGGATAGAGGATGGTGTGTCTAGAAAAACTGGGGAGGCCGGTGGCATGTGGATCGCTCATGAGGTATATTTCTCATATACCCCGTCTACCGTGGCAGGACTAACTGACCGATGATGATAACCTTTCAAGTATTTACTAAAAACATGACGCTTGATATATGCTAGATCTGCTGCAGATTGGAGACTGGATGGCGAGTCAAGTAAGCTAAATAGAATAGGGGAGCCCATGAAGATGATGGTGTAGGGAAGGAAGATTTATCCAAACGTCAAGTCAGTAACAAATTACCAAGTGAAGTTATGTACCATCTCTAAATTTGTACATGGTCTTATTATGGAGTTTTACACATCAAGGGTTGGTTCCCTCCAAGGGGGGACTTTGGTTGCGCAGAAGAAACTTGCAGGTGGATCTGGTGAAAAGGGAAAGTATGGTCGGATAGTGGGTTTGCTTCTGTCTTCTATTTTGGTTTCTCCATCTTCTGGCTGGAAGGAAAGGGCAAGGGGTTCGGTAAGTTCGGAGATTATTAACAGGCAAGGCTGTTCTTGAAGTGAGATTGAGCTGAGAATTAAGAGCATTGCACATAGCTTGCAACTTAAATTTCTCGGCGACCCTGCCTCCCTTCTAAGATACTGAATGTCACTTTCCTAACAGGAAAGATTCATGTTTTTATCCAATCTACATGCTTCCCCCAAATGGAACATCAGCACTGTCTAAGCAGGAAACTAGGCATAGACAAACTCAGAACAACAGATCTTCCTTTCTCAAGTCTTAATAAGCATTCCAAATGAAAAAGGAATCTGTACACATCAAATGATTTAGTTCAAAGCCATAACCAATTTGGAGTTGGACCTCAACAAACTTGTTTTTTAAGAGGTTGAACTTCCATTTTTAGTGAAAATAGCTATACAAACAAAGTGGAACAAGAGAAAAAAGTAGAAACCCAAATCCCCTTTTCCAAGAAACCAAAAAAAAAAAAAAAAAAAGAAAGATATCAACCCAACATTTCATGTTTCTTGAAAGAAAAACCTGAGATCTCTCCACAAAAAATGAAGAAGCTAAGCATACATTTATATATTTCATTACAGAAAATAGGTCTTAATTCTTAAGATACAGCACAATACACAACAAAAATTCCAGAAACACAATACAACAACCAACAAAAAAAAAAAAGGTTACCCTTTTCCCATTTCTCCATACTATCCTATGATAATTTAAAAAAAAAAAAAAAAAGCTCGTTAATTGATAGTACCTCTACATCCAGAGATAACCTCACAACCTCTACCGTACGGATTTACCGGGCCAACATGACAATTGTAGTACGGAGCACCGGGTCTTCCACAAGGAATCATGTCCCTCCTAAGGGTCTCATAGCTTATGTACCTCTTCCGCATTGTCAAAACTCTTCTATTGATCTCTGAATCCATTTCCATTTCCACATTCTCAGCCAAACAGTCTCCGATCTTGTTGGAAGAGCAGACCCTTTTCTCCATTCTCTCAATCTCACCCATTTTTAGTGAATTCAGGTCCAAAACCGAGACCCCATTACAGAATGAGAAATGGGTGTGGATTAGAAGTAGAGCTAGAGGGAGGAAAATGGTCATGGGAAAATATGATCTTCTTCTGGGTTCTGACATTATTTGTTGGTTTGGTTCTGTTTTTGTGGTGTGCTATCTTTGGTTTTGATGCTTTCTTGTGGGTGTGCGTAAAAGTGAAATTCTTGGGGGTTTGGAGAGTTCCATTAATGGGGCCCACCACCACACTCTCTCTCCAAGCATTATTGGTATTAATATTATTTTGGCTGTGGGGGGTGTGGCCTATCACTCTTGCAATAGTTGCAGGTCAGTAAGAATAATACTCAAAGAGTTGGGGGTTGCGTTGTGTTGGTTTTGCTTGTATGTTAAGTGATGAAAACAATACAACAATCCAAGCTCCCCAACATCCCATGAATCCCATCATTAAAGAGATGAAAATTACTTGAGCTAACCAAACTACTGCATTTAATTTTTCTTTAGTTTTATCTATTTGTTGACCAGATGTGAAATTTCATCATTACTATATATATTTGTGTGTATATATATGGAAAATGCCAGTTATACAGCAACGTGCAGTAGTTCATCCTTGGCAGTGGTATAAAAAATGGACAGCTGGATCTCTTTTACATTCTCTCTCCCTTCAGGACGTCTGACGGTACTGCCGGAAAATAGAGTTTGGCTATACACACACACACGACTACTCTTTTATACATCAATGTCGTACGTGTTGCGAGGCAACCCCCGAGACATTTCTAAAAGGAATGTTATTATTAGCCCATATTATAGTCATGGTTTTGCTATTTGTTTTCTCTCTTGGGGCCGAAGTTTGATGCCATATCTTGACTGGCCTTTACACTCCCGGTTCTAGAGAAGTAGGTTTGGGCTCCATAGGGATGGCATTGGTGGTGGTATTTGGCTTCGTATACATTGGAGGATTCGCCAGGCATTTGGCTGCCAATCATAGGCACGCCATAGCTCCGTTAACTTTGAATCTTTGTGGTTTCAACCCTCTTGTCGCTGCAATTTTGTCGGTGGAATGTGTGCAGGGAAGAAATTTCGCCATGGGATACAAGTGGTGTAGCGATGTACAAGTGGCAGAGTGGGTTCCCAAATTCGGGGTCTAGTGGCATCAACAACGAAGAGTGGATCTTACTCTGATGAGGTGGTGGTTCTTCTACCACAATTCCGATTGGGCATCTTTGGTCGTGTTGGTCATGTCGTTGCTAGCGGTTTTAACTATGTAGTCAAGGCCTTTTCTTCAATGGTTTGTATAAAATAAAAATGAAGTTGTTTCTCAAAGTAGATATTATGTGCTTTCGTTGTGTTATTTGGCTTTGTTTTGTTAAAAACAAAGGTGGCGTCTTCAGACTGTGGTTCTGATTATGTGTTCATTCTCCTAGAGTTGGTTCAGTCTTTATGCTAAGTCTTTTAATCTTCCTACATTAGAGTTATTCACCGATTGTAGTGATATTATTAAAAATGTTTTATGTGTGTACTCGACTTCCGTTGTATCTTTCTGTTTTCTCGTTGATGGAACTCAATACATGGTCTTCCTCCCCGAATTTTTTAAATTGATGCAATTTATCTCATTTTTTTTTAGGATTTTAATTTGAAAATTCTGCATTTTCGGACTTTTATTGTTGGAAATTTTTATTCGGATGTGGATTTTCCTTCTTCACAAAAGGCACACACAAGCATTCCCTCACTAAGATCTCGTTTGGTGAACGCATTGCATTTGTATTGCGTTTGAATGTAATGCATTGAATGTAATTTGTATTTGGAGGAAAAACATTAGCATTGTATTTGAATGCAACGTGTGTTTGGATGAAAAGTATTTGAATTGTATTTTAAAAATGAATATGTGATGTGATGGATAAAAGTAGAGAGAAAAAAAGGAGAGAGAGAAATATATGATGTAATTAAGAAAAGTAATAAAAAAAGTGAAATAATAAATAATGAATAATGATTGCGTTAGATTTAAAATGTGATGTGATTGGTATTTGAATGAAATATTTTTGTATTTAAAAGAAAATTACATTATATTTAAATAAAATGTAAAAAAATTACGTTGCCGGCTATTTTAACAGGATAGTTAAGTAAAATTAGACACATTACAAAAGGCAAATTGTCATTGATAGATAAGTTTAGAGGAAAAGACTGCTGAAAACCCCAAAAAAAACATTTTCTCAAGGTACATGTGAATCGTATGTTGAGCCAAAACGTATTTTTAAATAGAGACGCACACATTCTGTCACTATACGGACATGCACATAAATGTGCACAAACAGACACTCGTGATGTAATTAAGATTCATATTAAAAATGTGCCCAATTCGGGTCCACCCCCATAATCCATGAGCCAGAAAGCTATAAATATAATGCGTGTATTTTTCAAATATTGCACACTTATTTTCTGACACGTTTTTCGAAATTTCGGTATTATTCTTTGTGACTTTTATCTTTTAAAAATTTTGTTATTTTCTCAATATTACAATTATTCTTCGCAGAAGAAATTTAATTTTAAAATCGGATGGCTTTGACATGCTTTACCGGAGAAATCGGTTCCTGTTTGAGAAGAAAACTTGTGTGTGTTTTCAAAAATAACATTCAACAACGTAAAAACAAGATCTTACCTTTGTGCTCGTTGGATCCTTTGGGGGAATTATTCTTTTTCCATCACTATATATTTTACTATTATTGTTTAGGGTTGAAAAAATGCCTTCTTTTCTCAAAACTGAAAAAAGAATAAAACATTTCCAAAAAATGTATTATAACTTGTGAAAAATAGAATAATAATAATCTGATTACAGATACAATCTAACGATAATATTAAATTTAATTCTATTGGAAGATAGAGAGTTAGAATCTACCATCCTAAATAATAATAATAAAAAAAGTAGCAACTAAGTAGTATATGTCCAAAATTTATTAAATATTAACATTAGTACATACAAAAATGCCTTCTTTTCTCAAAACTGAAAAAAGAATAAAACATTTCCAAAAAATATATTATAACTTGTGAAAAATAGAATAATAATAATCTGATTACAGATATAATTTAATAATTATATTAAATTTGACTCTACTTGAAGATAAAAAGTTAGAATCCCTCATCCCAGATAATAATAATTTAAAAAAATAACTAAGTGGTATATGTCCAAAATTTATTAAATATTTACATTAGTACATACAACTTAAATTATTGTATATATAAATTAATAATAATTCCATCTCTGATTAGTAATAATTCCATCCCTGAGTCTATTATAAGATGGAGTGTTCAAATTTTATACCTCTAAATATTTCTTTTAGTTTAACTATAATTTAACTATTTCTTTTAGTTTTTCCACTATAAGATGGAAAACAATAGTTTAACTATTTCTTTTAGTAAAATAGATCGTTTGCTTTGTCGATTACCTATATTATTTGTATCAGTTAAATAAATTTTTGGTTCGCAGCTCAACCTGATGCCAATACAGTAACGTCTAATATGGGGTCTAGAATTTTTTTCTCACCATTATCCGAAGCCAAAAATGGAGGAAAAAAAAAAAGGTGACGGAAGGAGAGAGAAAGGTGCAAAATAGAATATGATTGATGGTGAAAAGACTGTGGAATGGAAAAAATTGCATTACAACCTCACAGATGATGCTCCCATAAAGGTCGGCAGTAGCAGCCTCATTCTCACCCACTTTACTTGGCTGGTCTCGCCAGTCATCATCAATCCAACCTCTCTATTCATTACGATTCGGATGATATTGCCAAGAGATAAGACCGATTTATAAGACTTTTATTCAATATTCTTATTGAAAACAGATAATGATATATTAACTTTTGTTGTTTTCTCAGGAAAAAAAAATCAAATAATAATTATTATTATAATAAAAAAGAAGCTCTCTCTCAAGAACCAACAGTACAATATATGTATTTCATGTTACGTTGTGGGGGTAAAAAAAAAAATTTTTTTTTTGATTGATTTTGACCAGAGCTTATGTTTAATAGCCTATACTACTGGTAAAAATAACATAAAATAAAATAAAAGTAAATTATCCCTAAAATATAACTCTTTCTCAGTCCTTAAAAATATGATTTGTTGGTAGTCTTGATGGACCGAAAGTACGTCCATAGAAAATGAAGACCAAAACTGAGTTTTTAATTTCTTGATTTTCTTAATTAGCTAGATCTGAAGTTTTGTTTTCGTTTATACATACATATATATATATGTATTTCATAGGTACCAGTATAATATAATTATAAACGGTCATATCTTAATAAGTTTTATAAAATCATGAAACTTTATAATATTTGGATAGAATATAAAAGTACTTGGAAAAAATAACACAGTTAAAAAAAAGAATATTTATATTCTGATAATTATAGTGTTCCAGACTTTATCTAGACTAATTAAGGGGAATTATGCAAAGTTTTCCCTCCACATTGATCACGTAAATCTCAAGCTTTTGACCCACGAGCGTGATCCCAAGAAATTGATAGTATTTAATGAAAATCGTACTTAGACATAACGCTTCATACTAAGTTCAAGTAATTCACCATTTTAAATGTTCTTTGTTGGGATAAACTATATGGTAAGGGAAATATATCTTTTTCTTTTGTGTAAAAGAGAAATTTATCTTGTCAATAATGAATTCATGTCAAAAGTGAGGTTTTCTCATGTCTACACAAAATTATTGAATGCACAAAGTAAAATGCAATATTCATTAAACACAATGAAACCAAATTAAGTGTGCAATTATGATTGCAATTATAGTCTAATGGTAATTTTATCCTGACTTCATACAAAAGATATAGCATTTAATTCCTTACTCCCAATTTCTATAATAAAATAAAAGAAGCTTGCAATTTAAAAAACCGTACTTTTTCAATCTAACTATCATGAAAACCAAATTTGGTAAGGTATTTATAATGATTATGAGTAAACAGTTAACGTAAAACATATGTCATAAAAAAAAACGTAGCATATAATAAGAGAAAATTAATATTATTTCATATATATATATAGCTGACCTAGACAAATCAGCCAAATTATTAATTTCTTATTATAAGGATGTGTTGTATATGTAAACATAATGATACGATGCGTCTGTCTGTTAAATAAGTTAAATAAATGTTGATTTTAGGTTTTGTTTGATAAACGCATTACGTTTGCATTGCGTTTGAATGTAATGCATTGAATGCAATTTACATTTAGAGGAAAAGTATTTATATTGCATTTGAATGCAATGTGTATTTAGGTGAAAAATATTTGAATTGTATTTTAATAATTAATATGTGATGTGACAAGTAAAAGTAGAAGAGAAAAAAGGGAGAGAGAAAATGAATATATGATATGATTAGTAAAAGTAATAAAAAAGTGAAATAATAAATATGTATTGAATTTAAAATATGATGTGATTGGTATTTAAATAAAATGCCTTTATATTTGGATGAAAATTACATTGTATTTGAATACAATGTAAATGTAATACTGTTATCAAACGGGGAGTTAATTTTAACTTTTAAGTATCAGTCTATATAGTATGTGAATTGTTATTATTATTATTATTATTTTGTTAGTATGTGTGTAAAAAATTGCCTTGTCACTTGAAATTAATACATGTTTGGTAAGATGGAAAAGGAGGAAGAAGAAAGTGGGAGGAGTAAAAATGGGATGGAAATTTGTGAAATGGACTATTTGGTAAAAAGGAAAAGAGAAAAGAAAATAAAATAAAATAGGATGAAAAAAAAGTAAGGCCCACTCATTTAATCATCCCAAAAGTAAAATGAAAATCAAAATCCACTTTATGATAATTAAAATTACCTTTTTATCACTATTTTAGAAGTTAAACAATATAAGTATATGGATAAAATATTAATAGCATAAATCTATCGTTTTCTTTTCTTCTTATCTACCAAACAACATAAAAGAACTAAAAATGATCAATATTGGCATACACATTACGCATTCGTTGCAAAAAGCATAATTAACATAACCAGAATATTTCTTTCTTAAACCTGCATTAAAGGAACTCATGAGAATGATCAGTATTGGCATGTGCATTAGGGCATTAATTGTGAAAAGCATGATCAACGTAACCACAATATTTCTTTCTTAAACCTGCGTTTTATACCTATATTATTGTTGTTGTTGTTGTTGACAATATTTCTTTCTTAAACTGCCTTAAAAGGAACTCAGGAGAATGACCAATATAGGCATGAGCATTAGGGCATTCGTTTTGAAGACCATAGTCAACAATAACCACAATATTTCTTTCTTAAACTTGCATTTTATACCTATACTGTTGTTGTTGTTGATGGTAGCACTCAGAGTCCTCTCTCACGTGATTTTTTATAATTAAAAATAATAAAAAGATGAGAATATAAAGAGACCTACAAAAGTTCACCTTAACATAAGTTACATCCTTTTTGTATCTAGATAGTGTTTTTCACTATTTCTAAAAGGAGTACACACGTTCGAGAGAGAGAGAGAGAGAGTAATGCTATGCCCTCTAGACCTTTGAGTCTAGTTTGGGCCGGTCTTGAGGCAGTTGGACAATTTCTCAACATCAAGCTATAATATCCAGAAAACTGGAATTGGCTCTGCGTTTAGTGCTTACTCTAGACTTCTCGCAGCAGTAGGGAACTCAGCCACTTCTCACAGTAGAGGACTCTAATATATCTGTTGGGTGTAAAAATTATTATTATTATTATTATTATTATTAACTGTTTAAAATTATTATTATTAACATCTTAAAAGAGTCTTGACTCTTGAGTCGTTGTAATAGCTAGATAATATAATTCAGCATTCACGTTCTTAGTGACCTTTCGATTATCGTTTGTATAAAATAATATGGTTAGCTTACTTATAAATTTTTTTTTAAGGCAAGTTGTTTTTAGCCAAGACCTTACCATTACTCGCGAGGTTTTTGTTTGTAGTGAAAAGTGTATTTAATTACCTTGCAAGTTAAATCAACACATGAAGCAACAACGTGAAGTATATAAGTTTCGAACTTCTCCGGTTTAACTTTCTTGTGTGCCTCTCAAATCATCGCAATGTGATCACTTCCTCTTTTATAATAGGTTGGATTTATTGGAATCCCTTGCTCTACTCTTTCTATTTTCTTTTAGAGTAGTACTAGCATGTACACTATTTCTAATCCAAAATTTTTGAATACCAATTCACGTATTATATTTTTATTAGTAAATCAATTAGTTAATGTGACTATGTTTTAAATACTTACTAATAAGGATTAGATTATTGTTCCTAGTATTTTTCTTTTAGTTAAAATCGGTTTTAATTTAATTTAAACAAATAGTGTTAAGAATATCAACTCTTATATAAGAAAAACACTTGAATTACAAAAATTTAAAGATCATTGGACTAATATGATACAAAAATTGACACTAGACCAATATAACACAAAACAAATACTAATAAAAATAAAGTCGGTGTCATGTTGGTCAAGAGGAGAGAATTTATATAATGTTGATAAATAGATGAAAACAATACGGGTATTTGGGTAATTTTCTCCTCTAATGTCGATTTTGACATGTACTAATTGACATGATGATGATTTATCACCTTTTAATTAGTAGATATAATTTTTAATTTTAACTTATGCTAAATTCTTTTATACACTGATCGGTAAAGGGCTGATTTCCTTAAAAATACATAAATAAATAAAATAAAAGGGTGATTTTTGGGATTGGCTCTCAAAAAAACACATCTTTTGGATAATTACTTTTAGTTATAATAGCTTCAATTTTTTTGTCCTCCACGACACAAGCATAGCAGCTAAAAATTCAAGCAAATATTATGAGGGTAAAAAGAAAAAGAAAATAAACATGCATGTTCATTGGAATGGTTATTTCTACAATTTTCAAAGAAAAAAATGATAATTCAATGCTGTGTACGGTATATAAAGTTTAAGATCAAGATGGGTTCTTTTAGCATTATTCAATTTTTAACTTAAATTTAATCTACTTCAATCCTCAGTTTTTTTTTTTTTTTTAACACCCGCTGATTGTTCTCTAACAGGTGCATAACTTGTCGTATTTGACGAAAGGAGTTCACGGAATCACATACAATTATAACTCCTTTGCGGAAAGTCCAAATGGCTTGAATCTTTCATATGCAGTTTTTTGTACGCAACAATTGCTGAAAATAATTACAAACTAGACTTTATTTAATCATCATATAAGTCTCCCTATGATCAATTCACGTAAGAGATCAACAACATCTGGACACACAAAAAATTTAGTTGAGAGAGAAAAAAAATGTTGAAATGAATCATGGAGTTGGTGGAAATATTATCAAGATCTCAAATACACTCAGCATCGGATTTCAACGAACTCAATTATGCCAAAATTGAAAGCGAATATTATATTGTAAGATTATTCTCATTTATACACTTGAGTTTTATGATCGTGCCCCTTTAGTCTTATAATTTCTATTAAAAACATGGGAAGAAAAGGGAGGTGCAACCATGTGATCCTTTTTTATTTGTTTTGAATGGAAATATTCCTAACAGAAGATGTTGAAGGCTATTCTCCTTTTTCATCTGTTTTTAACTAAAACTCTAAAAATAAAGAATAAAAAAGATTAAGGGGACTAAATCAAAATTCATGTGGTAAGGTGGGCTTCTAAAGTAAAGTGAAAATGATCATAAAGTTGGTGATATTGTTTATTCTTTATTATAACCATCTATACAATGTGTGCTTTAGTCCACAGCTAATAATCTAAACATTGCTTATAACAATATGGCAATCAGCTAACCTGCCATATAGACCAGAACTCGCATGACCAGGAACTAATGGCATCTAAACATTATTTAAACTGATTATGACAAAGTAATTTTAAATTTTTCAGATATTCGTTGTTTTATTAAGTTGAATGTTGAATGTACAAAAATAACTGGGAGTCGCCTTCATTACAGTCATGGACTCATCGATTTTTATTGTGATGCTCAATTTTTTAGTACTTCTGGATACTCCATGACCTAATTTTATGTCATTTTGCTAGTTATATATTAGAACTCACTTCTTCATTGTCTAAACAGCCTGATCTTTGGTTTAGAAACCGTTCCACGAAGAACATCGTTTACTTCCATTGGAGCATCACAGGTCCTTGATTCTTTTTAGCCTTCTTGGGTAGAAGATGGATGTTTCTATTCATCAGACACATTTTTCTTCTTGGGGCAATCACAATGTCAGATTCCTTTATATTGCCAGTAAACCTTGATTCTGGGGGTTCTGAGGTTTCACGACCTAGTTGGGTAATGCTTGTTAAATAAGGACAATTTCTTACTTGAGATTTTGAATGAGTATACATGCAAGTACGATGATATGTTATATTCAGTGAATTGAATAAGTTCTCTAATAGATCATGCTTAATTCCATTAAATTATAAGGTTCCCTCCCTGATATTGGATCAACTACATATATTATCTGTAATTTCTTTCTCTATAAACTTTATATATCTTTTCATCATAACTTGAGTATATTCTCAATTGTCATTATATCATAACACATTCTAAACATTTTTAGGTTTCAAAAGACCAATTAAAATTTTAATGATGTTCCTTCTAGCATCTTTAAGCTTAGGCACTTTCATCATCTCTCAGTTAGCACCTAATGGAAGTCCAAACATGATTTCAATGAATACCAGTACATGTCACATTTATCATTGAATTTTTTTACTTCAATTTAATTAGTAACCTACCCCCTAAAGGTTATATGATAGTTTTTTCCAATGTAGTGCTTAGAGCATATACAAAAATCTCTCCATGAAAGTTCACATAAACTTACTTTCACATTAAAATTGTAGAAAGACCATACTTCATATGGAACCCAAAGTAGCCTCAAAGGAACATCAACTAGTAATAGAAAACTAAAATGTGAAAAATACCAAACTATTAGCTAGTATGGTACATGCCCCAAAATTTAGAAGAAACTAATAATTTTGTTCAAGAGAAGTTTGCTCAAAACGATGAAGAAACTAACAATTTTGTTATACTTTAACTTTATGAATTAGTAATCAACCTTCCCTTTATGGCATGTTTACGTATCAACAATGAGAAAGACCATCCCCCTTCCCTAAAATAAAATGACATTGTAATAAGTCACTTTTAAATTTGACGATTTAGAAAAGTTAAATCCAAATGTCCAATACCAGAGGTTACAACACTAGAATAACAACAATGTAGAGCAAATATAAAAGGCACATTTATGTGCTTAAAAGATGCTCCAGAGTGGTATGCCTAATTTTTTAAAGATTCATTTAGAAGATGAATTCTAATTCATTTCCCATGGATAATTATCATGTTTTTTGTTTTTTCCACGATTTTCACTCTTAATTTTTACTATTTCAATCCATCTAAATCTATATCACAGATTTTAATCTACCCCCTATACGAGCCCAAAATAATTTTATACTCTATGTTTATCCCATTCATGGAAAGGCACTTTTCATGTTCTTCTTGCTTACAAACATCGTGCCTGACAAGACAAACTGCCAAAGCCCTTTTCATGCATTTTGTTATCCCGGTACGCATGGAAAGACGCTTTTCGTGTTCTTCATTCTTACAAACATCGAGCTTATCAAGACAAATTCCCAAAGACTTGTTTCTGCACTGTTTTTCCAGCCGACGGGAACGCCTAAAACGTCCGATATCGGCCTCCGCAATCGTTGAGAAAAAGCACAAGCAAAGCTAACAGACCTTCATCGTTAACAGAACTTCTAGATTCTTCCATCAACGACAGCAAAGCTACCTCTAAGTTCCGAACCCCATTCATCTGCGGCTGCCACAACCTCAGTGAGGCCCTTTGCTGCATCTACGAGGGCGCAGCCATGATTCACACCAAGGGCGAGGCCGGAACCATTCCAAAATTGAAAGTCTATAATATATATTATAATATATATTATCTGTACAATGTATACTTTAGTGCCACTGGGTAAAATGTAAATATTGCTCAGAACAAAGCGGCACTCAGACAAACTGTTCTAAACCAGAACTTGCAGGACCAATAACTAATAACATCTAAATATTACTCAAACTGTTAGGACAATTTAATGTCAAATTTCAGATATTCAGCATCTTACTAGGTTGAATCTTGAATGTACAAGTAGAACAGAGAGACACCTTCATCAATTGGTCCGGGATTCATCGTTGTTGTGGCACTCAAAGTGTAAGCTGTTCCACATTCTTAGTGGTTCTGGATATTCCATGACCGAATCTTCCATCATTTTGCTCGTCATATGTGCTTGTACGATAATTAGAACTCGCCTCTTCATTGTCCGAACAGCCTGGTCTTTCAGTTAGAAATTGTTCCCAGAAGACATCGTTCACTTTTGCCGGAGCAGGCATGGGCCCTTGATTCTTTGCAGGTTCTTGTGGGGAAGATAAACGTTTCTCTTCATCAGCCAAAACTTTCTTCTTTGGGGCAACCACAGTGTCAGATTCCTTCGCGTGGCCGATAGACCTTGATTCTGGGGGTTTTGCAGTTTCAAGACAGAGTTGGGGCATGCTTGCTGAACAAGGACTGTCGTTTACTTGTGATGGCAGAGACGCTAGAGTCAGGTTTAGTTGGCAGGACATTAGACAGTCACTTTCTTCGCACGAAGTCAAATTTGGCTGCAAGGAATGCAATCTAGGGCTTCCGTTAGTCGGGGGTTTTATTGACAAGGATGAATCCATTTTAAATCCAAAAGATGTCCCTGTATCCGAAAGCTCTAATGCATCGGGTGCGAGAAAAAGACCTTCAGTTCTTATTGACATGCCCCTGAGTTCTCCTTCACATATTTTTCTTTGTGAACATTCCCCATCTTCATTAGAACTCTGGTTGCTATTTGAAACCGGGTTAATGTCTGAAACAGCGGGTGACAGTTCTAATGTCAGCTTATTTAAAAATTCTCGGTGAAAAATAGTTCCAAACTCGGGCCTGGAACTACTCTGGTTTTCCACGTAACTGTCGTCAATGACGGCTGGTTGAGAGTATTCAACTTCGGGCAGGCGTCTTTTCTTATTATATGCTAAATCCATCGATTCAATTTTCTGAACGAGATATTCTATAAAAGCAGGATCATGAACAGCTTTCTCCAGAAAACTATGCAAATTATCCTGCCTTTTCTCTATGCCATTCACCCGCTGCATTACAGTCTCCAATTGGTGCTTTGCTGCCAGCTGCTGTTTGCAATGAGAAATATTTGCCTCAAGCGCATGTTTTTCACGGGAAAGCTTCTCTATTTCTTCATCAAGGGCTGCTCTTTCAGGATCCACTGAAGAACCCTGTGGGTTACTGTGGCTGTGAATGGGTTTTCTACGGTGAATATTCTTAAGCAGATGCTTTTGATCTTTCAAAAAATCTTCGTTGGCAAATTCCCATCTCTCAGGATCAATCTTTCGAAATCCCTGTCATCAATCGACAGTCCAAAAACTCAGTTTATGATGTAGCAGAACTGTAACAAAGCGTAAATTCAGTTCATTGTAAGGAATACCAAAATTGATGCACACATATTGACAGTAGATCATGCTTAGTCCCATGAAATCATAAACTTTCCATGAGATTAGAGAGACAACGAATATCTATTTATCCTGAAAGCACATTCTGTCTTTTGAAAAGATGGGAAAGATATTTGGTGGCAAGAGGTAGGAGGAGGAAAAAATATATAACAAGAAATTAATTGCACTGGAACTCTCAAGGAGAGAGGAGATAGCTACATCACATAGAGGAAAAGGATTGCAACCAAGATAATTTTAATAACAATAATAAATAGATGTCCTTAGCTTCATATACTGATAAAATAAGGATGATCAAAATACAAATAAATCAAAAGATTAAGACTTGTCCAAAATACTTCATGAGAAGAGGAAGTACTAAAATCTAATTGAATTCAACCCAACTAAACCTAAACCAAAGAATGGTCAACCCTATTATCTTGTTTTGTCTTTCTATCCAAACTATACATAGTCAAGATGGCTTTGCTTCAATTGCCTTTAACCCATTTAAGACATTTTCGGGCACCGAAGGACCTTCAGATTCTGATAGTTCCTTCTAGTGTGTTAAGCAAAGCTTAGGCATTTTCATCATCTCTCAATCAGCAACTTATGGAAAGCCAAGCATTTTCAATGAACACCGTATATCACCTTTACTATTGAAGCCCAATGCTTCAATTTAACTACCAATACACCCCTCCCAAAGATTGCATGGCTGCAATCGCACATTGGAAAGAAAGCTCAAGGATTCCCTTGATAAGAACTCCAAAGATATCTTCTAAAAGTTATATGAAAAGCTTTGTCCAGTGGTAGTGCTCAATGCATATACAAAAAGATCTCCATTAAAGTTGCTATCAAATTAGTTTGACATTTACAGCCTAGAAATACAAAGTTTTAGCATCAGCTTTGCAACCCATTTAACTAGCCTCAAAGGAACATCAATAGGCAAGCTATGCTAGTAACTGAAAAGTGAAAGTACCACACTAATAGTATGGTCGTGTGTCTTGCGATCAATAACCATTATATAAAGAAGAGCTCAAGACCTTTAAGGAAGGTTGCTCGCAGCTATGAAGAACCTAATTCCGCTCTTCCGACCTTCTCAAGCAGTAATTACCATTCCACTTACGGTATATTTATATATCATCAATTAGATAGGAAACGAGAGAATTTCTCCTTTCCTAAATTAAGAATGAAATTTCTGAAGTGAATTAGGAAAGGTAAACCAATACTAAAGTATACAACTGGAGTTACAATAACCAAAATATCCTTAAAACACTAAAAGTAAGAGTCTAGACTTTGTTTCCCAAATAACTGGAATAAGCTACACTATCACTTGTATATACTCTCAGCAAAAAATCAAGATAACACCCAGCCTGAATCTTATTTAGCACCATTTGAAAACCTGAATGTAAATAAGAGATAAAAGCAAGAAAAATCGAATACAATAGAATTTACGTGGTTCGGCCAAAAACGACCTACGTCCACGGGCAAGGAAAGAGTTTTATTATCTGAAAAATTCCCTTTTGATTCATGCTCTCAAAATATATCGGGTCAGGTCACAATTCGGATTGGGCCAATAAATAATTCAAGGCACTCAACAAAAACGTTTTAGTAATTGATTGATTACAATTCTTAGTAATACTAAAAAGAGAATTAAATAGTTTCCACCGAACGGGAATTATTTCAATGGAAGTGTCACTTATTAAGCACAAAAATATAGATGACTCCAAATCCAATTCTTAATTATAAGAAAGCAAATGAATCAAATGCTTGATTTCCTTTTGTAACCAAAGTTTTCCCATTTTGCTAAAAATTAGCAAAAGCACTTTTATGTCTCAAAGTTCATTTAAGATATAAACTTTGTTTCCCTGCGCATGTAAATTCATTGAAAAATATTGTAAACCATACAAACCCTCTCACATATTTCTTGCAACTCGCCTTTTCTTTTTAAAGAAATACTTTCACCATATGCTATTTTGCTTACAGAGATGCTCTGATAGAGCTCTACAAATTTTTTCTACAGGGCATCAAATCCAAACTGCTATTAAGAGCACTTACACTACCTTAGCCAAACCCTCAAGCTTTCCCGCCCACCTATTGCCAGCTAAATTGTCTATCAAAAGATCTCCTAATCAAAAGAGTCAACTACAGAACCCCAAGCTGCGATTCTATAAAGTTTGTGGAGCATAATTCTCGCCCTAACATAGATAGCATACTGATCAACCTTGGCTTGTAATTATGGGTTCCCTGGATTTACTTAGGGGCTGCTTGAAACAATCATTGAGGATGGAATTTTACTTATTCAACTCCAAAAATCCCAAATATACACCTCTCTCTTAAATTTCAACAAAATTCAAAATTTAAAAGTTCATAAATTTCTCATTTCAAATCCAAATCAAATGGTTCTTTTACCTAAATACTCACAACAAAGAGAGAAACGAAACAAGATTCATATTGCATTCCCCTTCCACCCCTCCCCCCCCCTCCGAACACATTTCAAATTTTTACACTATTGCCTATATCACGGTTCAACCAAATACAAGTTTTAATTCCAACCTACAAACTTCATTCCAACCACAGTTCGAAACGGGCCCTTACACTAATTTTTGGGTACGATTTTTCCTTAGGAGAAATGCAGAATCCGCAAGACCTGAGGTGCGTGATTCTCTTCTAATCTTTTTTTTTTTTTTTTTTTAATCATCTGCATAGCTTTCACATAAGGGCATTAATCGGTAACAACTTGAATACTTATTTCTCCTGTTTCTTATAAGACATTTTCAAACCTCGAACAAAACTCATTACCAACAAATTCAGAAATCAAACCCTCAAATTATAATATCGAAACCGAATTCAACAAAATCATCAGCAAACCGAAATCAAAACTAAATAACCACAATTGAATAATCAGCAACAACGAATTGATTCCAAACAAAAAGAGAAAATTTTTAATTTAAAAAAAAAAAGAAAAGAAAAGGAAAAGGAAAAGAACTAACGTAGGTATTGAGCTGACGGATGAAGCTGGAGAAGTTGTTGTGCTTGAAGAAGGAAGGGAGGAGGAGGCGGCTGAACTCAGGCGGGTTCCAGACAACGAAGCTGTTCTTGTTGGAGCTCCACGACACGATCTCGTCCGTCGACGAGTCGTCCACCATGTCGTACGTCTTCAGCAGGAACGGCGCCGGTCCGCCGCTTCCGCCGCCGCCGCCGCCGCCGCCGCCGCCGGTGCCGGTCTCCATCGCCGGATTTGAGAAATGGAAGTTTCCAAAGGGAGGGGGTTTTGTTTGATATTTGGGAAGCGAAATATGAGATACGAAGTTGAAGGAAAGGAAGAGAGAGAGAGAGAGAGAGAGGGAGAGAGGGGATGAAAGAGAAGTGACGGAAGTGTAAAAGGAGTAAAAAGCCATGAAATTGGTAAGGAAATGGAAGATTCCAGGCTTGAGTTGGTCTGGCAGTCATTGTTGACTTTGGATTACGGTTTGACGCGTGCATCAGTTTGGTTGAAAAATGGTTCCTGTTAAGCCTTCCTTAACGCTCGTTATTGTTTTACCATTGTCTTTAATTATTATTGTTGTTGTTATTATTATTATTATTTACGCAGGACTCGTCATATAATTAGAACAACAGTTATAATTTTCATAAAAAATATTAAAAATATCAGTTTTAATCTTAATCCATAAATATTAAATATTCATTTAATTTATAAATTGAATCAGAATATAATAAAAATTTAAATTTAAATTAATTAATTTAATTATAATTTTTTTAACCTTTTAAAAAAATTAAAATTAAATCTACATTTTTTAATTCAAATCTAATTATCAAACAAAACCTAATTTATATAATGTTTAAAATGTTATTTTTTATTAATAAATATTTAAAATATTATTAAATTAATTAATTATATATATATTAATAAAAATATAATATATGAATTAATATTTAAAAAATTATGATTAAAATTGATAACATTGATATTCTCTAATTAAAAATAGGTAAATATAAATAATACGTGGATAAATAGTTTTATGGGAATATTATACAAAAAAATTTAAATTTTTTAGTGCTACATGTAATTTATAATAATAACTTCAAAAAATTTATATATAAATTTATTAAAAATTACATATAAATTAATTGATAGTTATATTTATTTAAGTAGAAAATCACATTTACTGTTCTTGTATAGATATCAAGTAACAGACTCATTCTATATATTGATGTAAGAAAAAAAAAATCTCTAAAACAATTTTTTTTTATCTTATCATAATTTTTTTCTATTTATATCTTCAAAACACTAAAGTAAATTTTAAATTTTAAAAGTTTATAACTTTACATGTACAAATCCAAATAAGATAATTTTTTTAAATTACATAAAATTTAAAAAAATATAAAAAATATTTATATTGATTTTTTTTCTAAAATTTTTTTTAAAATTTTATATTTTTTCACTCTAAACAATTTTTTTCTTAAATATATTTTCTAAAATAATTTAAAAAAAAAAAAAAAGAATGTCTCCAAAAAGACATCCAAACATACCCTCATAGAGTGTGATCCGATTGAAACTTACACAGGCAGTAAAAAAAAAATTCGTGCAACTATAATCTCATAATCATTTCTAATTTACTTTCAAACCTTTTTTTTTTTTTTAATTTAAATGTGAGCTGATTTGAGTTCTATAACTTTAAGAGTAATAAATATAAAATTATTATTAGATTATATTTGTAGTCATAATTTACTTTCAAACTTTTAAAAGAAGAAGAAGAATGCATAAGCTAAGAAAATCATTCATAATTATTCATTCAGATTTTCATAATCAGGAGAAGAAGAAGATATATGTATAGCCTTTTCGACACAAAGATTGAATTGGTATCCAACAAACCCAAAAATTTTGTGCACATTACAAGTAAAAAATTAATTAAAAAAAAAACACCATGGCGTAGTAAAACTCAACTATAATGCCATGATTTATACACTATCAATCTAATACCCCGTTTTTCATGTTTGAAAGGCTTGTCTGGTTATATAACCTGCATTAAAACGACATGTCGTTGGTTAAGATGCGTGATCATTTAATCTAACAAACAGTCCTTTTATGTTAAACATCACTGTATGTGCTTCTAAAAAAAAATAACAGCAAAATAAAAATAAATTTTGCTGTCTGAGTATTTTTTTTTTTTTTTTTCCTTGTAGAGCAATGAAAAAAAGTTGTGTGTGTTTCATTACTTTGTTCTGTTCTGCTTCTACATGTCAATTATAATCAAAATCTATTGTCGTTTGTGGATACGAATATGCCGTTCCCACACTAAATTTATTACAGTTGTAGTTTGTTTTTGAATTTTTAATTTAACGACTTTAAACTTAAAAAAAATGACATATGACTTGCATATAAGTCATTAGTTAATATAATTATTTATTTTTATCTGTTTTAATCCAAGTTTATTAAACTTTATTTGTTTAAGTAAGTTTTATTGCATTTCAGGTCCTTAATTAAGTTTTTTAAAAATTAAAAGTTTTGAATTAACTTCGTTTCAAGTATAAATTTAGATTAATATTGATTAAGAAAAACAACTAATTGTTTGTAGATAAATCCAAATTGTATCAACGTTTTTCAAAAACAAAAATAAACAATAAAAAAATCAAACAGTCGGATCAAGGCTTGAGAAAATAATAAAGATTTTAAACTAAAAAAAAAAAAAATTCAAGACAGACCTTGGATATATAACGTACCCTAACTGGAATTAAATTTTTTTTCTTTACCAGAAGGATTTTTTTTTTGGCTCTTTTTTATTTACAGAAGAGGAAGAAGAACAGAAACAGAATATGGCTGAAAATTTGGGGGTGAAAATAAATTGTTGTTTCTAAAAAAAAAAAATAACAAAAATATTTATTTTATGTTTAGATGAAAAGTATTTTAGAGTTGAAAAGTTGATGTGATTGGTAAAAATAAAGATAAAAAGTTAAAGTTAAAAAGTTGATGTGATTATTTTAAAAAACTTTTGAATAGTAATTGTTTTCATAGTACTATTGAAAGAGATTGTATTTGAATATAAAACTTTACGTTTAGTGTAAAATTGGTTTTCATAATACTAAAAAACGATTTAGAAACATGCCATAAAAGTTTATACTAAAATCATTATTTTCGGATCAGCTGTCAAGTTCGTTCTAACGAGAGGGAGCACTCAGTACGTAATCCAATTTGATTGTCTCCGTAACGATCACCATGAGAGTCAAAATATTACAATGTATACAAATTACGTTAGTCAACCAACGTAACTGAAGACTTAAATTCATCTTGCACATAATAAAACAAACTACTAGTTAGATCTCTGAACATTTCTTGTGTCCCTTTTTTTTAATTATTATTTTTTTATTTTTTGTGTAGGTTACGAAAGATGACTGCTTGTTATGAGACACTTACATGGCACAAGAGTGTGACATGAATGAACCGTATTTTGTTGCCGACACTCATGTAACAGACTTCAAGCTTGGGTACAATAATGTTTGCATGTGATATCCAACCCTAAAATCCCAATTCCCAATTAAGAAGGTGCTTTGGATAGGGAACGCTCATGAATATGGCTACCATCACTATTTCGATACCTGCCTTGGGGTCCCCCAATGTTGCCTCCCTAATTGTGAGATTCTCTTTTAACTTTCTGAGTTCTTTTTTACGACGGAGTCCTATATCAATAGTGCATGTTTATTTATTATGGAATTTGATCAATATCATATCAAAATTAAAATAAATGCAAAGCAAATGGTTTCTGGTGCAACGTTTCCTTTCTATGACATTAACACATGAAAAAAAAAAACACTAAATAAAAAAAAAAAGACCACTATTATAGATAAATTGCTTGTGAAGAAGTTGAAGACTTGTACAAAATTAGATTCACGAACCAACCACTCGCTTAAAGGGTTTTTTGCCCTTTAGCAAGAAAAGAGTACAAACGACGGTATCTCCTTGAGAAAATGACTAGAAAATTTCACATTTCTCAGTATATTAATATGTAATCCAATGCAACAAATATTGGTATAATCTCTACTGCCTCCACTTAATTCCTTTCCCTTTTGTCCCAATCAGAAAATGTGTACTTGTAATCATCCTCTTCTGCAAAACCAACGCTAGGATCTTTCCCTTCCCTAATCACCCTCCTAACTTCCTCTACCCTCTCAAGAACTCCCTTTACTGCCAAGTCAAATGCATCTTCAAGACTCTCCAATCTTGACTTCGGATCTGCGTAAATTATCTTTGGTATAAGCCTTATGACTTCTTCTCTCATACCCTCTTCCTCTTCCTTTGAAATTCCGAGCAAAGTCTTCTCAATGTCGCCATCTCTCAAATCCTTCACATCCCTCACAGGAATGTAGATTGAATACTTGGTGTAATTCTTGGGAAAATGCCATAAGTACTGCGAATAAGCTGTGCCCGGATGGAAAAAAACCGGGATACACCCTGCCAGAATCGAGTCGAATGTTGATCTTCTAGTGTAAGAATCCCCGGGGGGCTGCAGGCAATAGACCGAGCTTTCAAACACTTTCATGACACTAACCGGATTGCTACAACTGCTCTCAACCGAACCGCAATCTATAAACCTGCAAGAACTTGATGTTCGGCAATGATCAATGACTTTCCCCCTAATCGAATTCGCAAGCTCCGGTCTAGGCGCCCCGGCGAATGTGAACAAGTGAGGCCTTGACACGCTCCTCATCCTGTCCTGCCACTCATATACCATCCTATCCTCAGCGGGATGAAAGTATGTCGGATAGGGAATGGCGTAATCGTTCCTCCACGAGCTTCCTTCAACCGAAAGCATCGTCATATTCATGGATTCGGGCAGGAAGCGGAGTTTGCTACCCCAATCGGAAGAATTATCCGTTTGCCTCCTGAAGTCCCAAGAAATCCTGCCCGCAATCAAGAAATGGTCCCTCCCCCACATTTTCCTCCACCCGGGTTTCCTCGAAAGCCAACGGACCAGATCACGAGCCGAAGAGTCTCTAACCGAGATGTTCGGATCCCACAGCCGGAGACTAACATCCAACCCCGCGTAAAACGGCACAAACACAGCCGACGCCAGAGAAGAATCTTTTGTCAAACACCTGTAGTGCTTCATTTTGTTGTGGAAAATGACCTCCAACATGAACTGGTTGGTGGAGAACCAGCTCTTGTTGGACAAAACCCCTTCAAAGCCATCAATTTCGGGACCAAGACCCTGGTTCTTTAAGTAAGGACACATAGAGTTTTCGGCTCCTCTAGTGAGAAGCCCACAATTCTCAAGCAAATCATAGTTGAATCTCCTAGGAAGATCATGGACGTAAACATATTTACCAGAACAGAAATCTGGTTCAGGAGAACTGGAGTTCTTGGTTTTTTTGTTGACTAAAAGGTTGACACTTTTGTCGGTACCAACTAAAGCTGAGTAATCAAAGCACAGCAAAACGGAAAACAAGGCAAGGCAAGTGAAAATGGCTAACCAGGCTTCTTGAGAGCACTTTCTGGGGGTGGTGAGTGGCTTTTCCATTTGTTGTTTTTTCTGAATCATCAGCTTCTTCTAACGTTGTTGTTGAACAATGGAGGAAAACGAAGAAATGCCCATGTGAGTTTGTGGCGTGTGCGATGGTTTTAAGAGGCTTTTAAGATGTGAAATAAAAAAACAAAAAAAGGAACAAAATGGCTGAGGAAATCTGACTGTTGTCAGTTGGATGGGGTGAGAAAATCAGAAAATGTGTTTGGAGTTGTGAGGGGGGCGTTTGGGAAGTAGCAAACGGCCGTTACTTTGTGAAAAAATTAAAGCGGAGTCATAAATGTGAAGGGACACATGTCCGCCTATTGATGCAGCATGATTCTTTTTTAAGGAATTGTTTTTTTAAATTATTTTTTACTTTTTACTTTTTTTAGGGATTTGGGACAGAGATTAATTGCATTTAAAATTTTATCTTGGAAGAGGGTTAAATTGGGACTGAAATTGTGGGAATTCAGTTTTCAATGGGGCTATTTTTTTTGTTATTTTTTGCACATTTTGCCCCAAGTTTTTTATTCGCATTTTACTTTTCGAATTTTTTTCATTATTGTTTTGGTAGCAGAACTTTTTTAAAAGATTCATAATTAAATAGCTTTCCAACTAAAAAAAAGTTAAGTAGTCTATTTTTTAATAATTTTTTTAATAAATGATTTGAGTTATTCAAAAATGGGTTAAAATGTCTTTTTCTAATATTTAATTACTTTTATATATAATTTATTAGTGCGTGACCATATAAGTAAATTAGTAATTTATAAATTATTAATTTATCATCTAAATTACTAATTAATCATATAAATAAATTATTTATTAATCCAGATTAATTACTGATTTGTAATCATTAATTATTAATTGATCATAATATAAATTATTAAATATAAATGTGAATATTTGTTTTTTATTAATTTAGTACATGGGATCATTGTTAAGATATTTAGAGGGGCTGAGTTGACGCTCTCCTTGATCTTTGATGAGGGAGAGGGCTGGTCAAAATTTACATCAATTTAGAACATGTTTGGTATATATTTTTAAATTACATTGCATTTAAATGTAATGTAATTTTCTCCCAAATATGAAAGTATTTCATTTAAATACCAATTACATTACATTTTAAATCCAATACAATCACTATTTATTATTTCACTTTTTCTATTATTTTTATTAATTACATCATATAATTTCTTTCTCTCTTTTTTTTTCCTCTTTAATTTTACCCATCACATCATATATTTATTATTAAAATACAATTCAAATACTTTTTATCCAAACACACATTACATTCAACTACAATGCTAATACTTTTCCTCCAAACACAAATTGCATTTAATGTATTGTATTCAAACGTAATGCAAATGTAATGCGTTCACCAAACGGGACATTAAAAAAAAACTATTTCAGATGTCATTTACCTACTTCCTATTACTTTTTAGATAGTTATTATAAATATATATATTTAAATATTTTTATTTAAATATTTTATATAGAATATTAGCATCTAAAATTATATGATAATTCAAATATTTTTGTTTAAATTTTTACATTTAAATATTTTCATTAGCATATTTCTCCAAAGGGTGTTTGGACATAGGAATTTGGGAAGATATATGCAATATCTTCATATTGCAGCATTCGGATTCTAGACTTATTAAAGTAGGGTCTATTGAACCTCATTTGACAATCAATGTTAGGCAAATGACTGTTTCACCTCCGTAAATTATGGAGTGTTTCTCTTTTTCTCATGGAAAGTGTATTAAAGTGCAACGACAATTTTTTATTTTTTATTTTTTGGTTCGAAAGAGGTTTGTTGGGAATAGTCTATGTCATTGATAATAATAGGCTTCATGTGAGACCATAATAAACAACAGAAATTGCAGCAAATACAATAGGTAAAAGTAAATTGTAAAATATTTCACACAAATAACATATAACTCATTTACAAGAACATTTATAAAACAATTTTGTCGTCAATATTCTGTAAATAAATTATTTATTATCTTAAATATTGTTAAAATATCTATTTATCATAAATATTTTCAGAAAAATAATATTTACATCCTTCTCCTGAAAATGATCTATAATGAACAGTTGAGATAGGCCTAAACAAAATATGACGTATAACACAATCGGACTAAATGAGTTATTGTATTAAGCATTCTTTATTGTTCAACGGATTCAACAACAAAGAAAATTGTGAATACAATTAAGGTATGATAATAATTTTATTGCACGACAAGAAATAGAGTTCAAATCTCCTTAAAATTAAAAAATATAAAATAAATTCTTAGTAGAATGTTACTATTCAAGTTTAAGCTAGTTTGCTAAATACTTGAAAATCTTCAGGTTAGAAAGGCCCATTACTCAAATGTGTTAATAAATTTGTCGGCGGAAAAGAGCACGTGAATGACACGTGCCGAGGCTCAGACTGAATATTATCCACTGCTAGCAATTCCTTGTTCTATTTCCAATTGTTTTTCTAACATGAGGCATAGGTAACCTTGAAAGAAAATATCTTTACCAGAAATGTGGTAGATGAACAAATTATTGCACTAATGAGATATAACAATAACACGTTTGAGGGAAATTTCCATTTGTTTCATTTTATATAAGACAGAGCATGATCTTTATAATTACAATTTTATCTTTCAAAGATGTTGCTTTGATTCAATTTTATGTAATATGCTTTTAACCTTACATTTTGTTTATAAATTTGAAGGTATAAGATTAGAACTTTGCAATCTATTTTTATATAAGATCTGTTGGTATGATCCCAAACAAACATTCGTTTCCCATGAACATAAACCTTATTTAGAGAACTTACATGGTGCCATAGTTTGGTGGATCGTAAGTAATCATATGAGTTCATTTATCATTGGTCTGAAGTTGGTTTTGATTCTACTTGAAGGGGGTTGAATTAGCTAGTCAAGATAAATAAACCAGTGATAGAGAAATAACCTAAGAAACCAATCTTCTTGCCTTAAGTAATGCGAAGTCTACCTTCATGACAAATAGTCCAAAGTCTCGTTCTTTGGTCATGATACCCTATAAAGTCCAAGAGAGTTAGTTATAGTAGTTTATTGTAAAGGACTTCACGATGGTTAAGAGAATTCCTCACATCCTTTAGACCTATTTTGGAGGTTCCCCTACTTCAGCTTTGGATATATCAACTTTTCAAAACTAGACAGACAGCCTGCGATGGACGGGTCTGGAGTTGTCCATACCTCTAGAGATAACAAGTAGGGAACAACTTGCTTGGTATGAGAGTATGCACTCTTATTTTGTACGAACAAGTTTGCCCAAGGTCATCAATTAAGCCTTGGCCGATTGCCTTGTATCTTTTTTATTTTATTTTATTTTTTTCTGGTTAGTATTTTATTAAGGGTGATACCTTCTTGTCATTTTTCATGTCATCAAATGTACAGAGAGACAAAGCTCAGAAAGCTTTTCAGGGGAGATGGTGTTTAGTTAGGAAGCCAAGAGGCTTGGTCACCAGTGTTATACGAGCTTTAGCCGCGCACTCCTTCACTCTAATCAATGAAACAAGTTGCCCATTTTAAAATCATATTGTGTTTGTTTTATTTTATTAATGTCTTGTCTGTTGCCTCGTTGCTATATGTTTGTGTGCTTGGTTGTCATTATTGTTGCTGCTTATCATATAGAAACCATGAAGAGAACTAAGATTTAAGTCGTACAATTGCTTAGAAAGAGAGGGAAATTGTTGTTTTGTGCTCTGGTGAAAAATTAGCAAAATTGAATATTTTAAGGAAGGGCAATGAGTCCCAAAAGAACAAATCAACCGATTATCAGCTTAGGGTTTGCGGTATGAATTTAACAAGCATTTGATACACCAGTTGCATTCAAATACAAATTTTTTTTCTTCTAGTTTTAACTTTTTATAGTTCACTATTACAATTTTACAACTCAAACTTTAAATTGCATATACAAGTTTAAATGGGATTATTTTTTAATTGCATATAATTTTAAAACGAATAAAACAAACTCCATATTGATTTTTTTAAATATATTTCAAGTTTTTCATTTTTTACCCCTATCCATTCAAACCCCATGCAACAAAAGCATAACAATTTAACTCAAATCTAACAAAAAAAACTCAATTCAAACCCTGTATCAAATACATGCTTAGGACATGTTTACTTTGCATGAAAGGGAAAAAAAAAAGTGAGTAATTATTTACTTTTTTAATTATCACGTGTTTACTTATAAAATAAAAAATAAGAATTTAGTGGCTCCACAAATAAAAGAAATAATTATACCAAAGGCCATTTTTAGGATCCATTTTAAAATATGTCTACTCTTTAATATTACTGCATAAACATCTATTTTTAAAGAAATAAATATCCATAATAATTATTTTACATTTTTATCATAATTCACATTATTCTTATTTTATTTATATTCCTTTTTTTTCCTTTTTGTTTTTTGACTATAATAGTGATTTTTCTTTATTGACAGTTCATTTTAATAAAATCAAATGAGTTTTTATTTTAATCTTAAACATAAATATGAACTCAAAAGCTTTTAATTTTAATTTTAATAACATCAAAAGAGTTAAGATAAATATAAAAAATTTACTGTAAAGATAATACTTTAGAATAAAAAATAAACGGATCATGATAATTATTTATGATAAAGCTTAATAAAAAAAAATATACTAACACAAAATATTCAAACTTTTTGATAAAAAAATTAAATTTATATGAAAAAATTATTATTTATGCCAATTACTAAAATCACACATTAATAAAATTCTATTACTGATAATATTGAATCACATTTTATACAGAAAACCAAACAAATTTTTATGAAAAAACCTTATTATTTATATCGATTACTAAAAAATCTAAAAAACATATTTAATATATACAACTTAATGAAAAAAATAAAAAGATTATCACAACAAAACATTTTGAATTATTTACAAATCTACATGAGAAGGCCCAATTCTTAATGAAACCTTATCATACTTTTTTTTATAATAGATTAAATAAACAAAGTCAAATTTACTTTTTATATAATATATGATTATCAAAAATAACATATCAATTATACACAAATTTAATGTATCATTATTTATTCAAAAAAGTCAAAATATTTTTTTTATATACAAAACTAGAATATATAATCAAACCAATTTTACAATGTTTATCCTTACATTCCCATTTTTTGAGTTTCATTTTTTATAATTTCTTTATTTGTTAACTATCAATTTTTTTACAAAAGGTAGTGTTCAAATTCAAAATCATCTAAAAGTTGATCAAAAATTTAGAAGCATTAAGAACGGAATAGAATAAATAAACTGAATGAAAAAATTACATAAATGAAATTGGCATTCAAAACATAGTATCTGGTTAGGCTATATCAAATCCCTAACTAACAATTTAGCCAAGCATGTTCAATATAGAAACAAACATGGTGTTCATCATATCAACAATAAAGAGAAAGAAAGGAATTAAGAGATGAAAACTCTTGAGAAGCCGTCTTCAATCTCCAAATCCACCTCCTCTAGGCTAGAATGGCTTCCAAGCTCTTTAGGGTTCTTCCCTCTGTCAAAAGTCCATTCTTAGGTCGAAACTTGGCTATTTATATGAGAAGCACCGACCTAAAATATCTTAAAACACTCGGCACAAAAATCGCAACTCGCTGCGGCGGAAAAGGAACTCTGAAAGAAAAAATTGGTATATTTCAATTTAATACCTCTAATTTAGATATTTATGTAAATAACCAATAAAAGAAATGAAGAAGTGGAATATTAATCCTTATGACAGTGTTTAGTATTGTTTTTGAAATGTATTCTGTTTTCAAAAAAAAAATGAAAATGAAAATGTTATGAAAACCGTGTTAAGGTCATTTTAAAAATTGTATTTGGTTATATTTTCTGAGTGTATATTCTGATAAGCATAAAAATAAAATTTTATTTGGTTATATTTTTTGAAAACTTATTTTATAAGTAAGTATTTTATGAAAACATAGATATGTTTAATTTAAGAAAATAAATCAATTATTATTCATAATTAAAAAAAAATCATTTGGTGATGAGTTTTGCAATGAGGGACAGAGGTGGAAGATATTAGTGGTCTAGGTTGATGGTCATCGTTGTGAGTTGGTCATCGTTGTGAGTTGGCAATCATCGGACATGGTCGTCGTTACCGATACTGCATCGAGAGAGAGAAAGAGAGAGAGGAAAGGAGAGAAAGGGAGAAAATAAAAACAAAAAGTAAAAATAACTTTTTATTTTTTTCAAAAAACAAAAAAAAAAGTTGAAATGGGTGTTTTCGAAATAATTTTTTAAACGTTGAATAAACAAATATTATTTTGGAACTGTTTTTATTTTCTGTGTTTTTGAAAATAAAAAATTATTCTTAAAGACAAAACCAAACGGCCCTATATCACTTAGTTTGGATTCCTTGTAAAAAGAAATAATATTAAATTTATTTATTTTCTCTTAATAAATTTTCATGTGCTTATAATTTACTCCTAATAAATTTTCATATAATAATAATTTAATAATTAAATTAATAAAATCCATTTTATTAAGTTTAGTAAATACTAAAAATAGAATGAGATTATTTTCTCATACACAATTTAACAAACAAGTAAACATAATAAAGAAAATCAACTGTCTTCTTTTCTATTATTTTACCAAATGTCTCTAAAGTGAGAAAATCTTGTTTTTTCTCTTCATTTTCTTATTTTGCTTAGGTTTCTTTTGAAAAGTTCATTTTGGGCCTTACCTTATAATATTATAAGACCATTTTCTTCTTTTTAATTAAAATGGCCTTACCTTTTAATATTATAAGACCATTGGATATCGTGATAGTGATGCTACCGGAGACGGCATGGTTGCTTTTGGCCGTCAACAACAACACTTCGAAATTCGCCACCTAATGTAATTGTTGTCAGAAAAGAAGCCATAAGAGATTATTGTGATTCTCCATTGCAACATAGATGACATTGCGTTTCCAAAAACGTTGCAATTTGGATCCCAGTTAGCGTCTGGGTTTGATAAGGATGATGGCCCCTTGCGACGGTGATAGCGACTTCTCCGACAGGGGTAGAGGAGGTAAACGGGTTGATGGAGATGATGCTCGAACGATCTGAACGTCGACAAAGGAGAAGAGAAGTATAGAGGTAAAACGAGGATTTTTGAAAAATATAGTAATATGCTATAATTTATACCTAAAAAAAACTGCTGTTATTTTAATACTTAGTATTGAATTATACTATGCTACACATTCTCCCTATTATTCCTCTTAAATATTTATAATAAATAATAGTTTTATGAAAAGAGTTAAAATAATTAATAATATTTTAAAATATTTAAAGTCGATAATAAATTTATCACAGCACATAAATCAATAATAATAAATCCACCGGTCTAATTTGGGTGAATTCAGCAACAAATTGTCAAGTTCCAAATAAGTTAGTCCCAGCTCTAGCTTTAGCCAGTAGCCACTGTGAGCGAAAGTTTGAGGGACACAGACGCAGAGACACCAGAAGCGAGCAGCTAACAATGGCGGCAAACTCCGAGGTGCGTTTCCCAGATTTTTTTTTCTCTTCTTCTTCGCCTCCTATACACACACACACACCTTATTACTACACATAAAATGATTGCTTTTTTTTTTTTTTTCTGCAAATTATTACCAGGATCGGAGTTCCGAGACCTTTGGTCTCTTCTCCTCTTCCAGCGAAAATTTCAATATCAATTTGAATTTGGGCTCTGGACTTTTCGATTCTCCAGCGCCGCCTCTGCCACCTCCTCCTCCGTCTGTCGAAGTTCTTTCCACCGAGGTATTCTCAATTCCTTTATTTTTCTCTTTTTGTTGTTGTTCATGCACGTGTGGCACACGCGCCGTGTGTTTCGATGTTTGGGTTTTGTTTGGAAGAGAAATTGGAAATATCATTTTTTTTAAAGAATTTTGAGTTTGATTGAGTTTGCGGTGAAACAGGCTTCGACTTCAGTGAAATACACTGTTGAGCCTGTGAACTTGGATGGACTTACTTTGCTCAAGGTGAGGTTTTTTTTATTTTTTATTTTTTTTTTGTGTAGAGAAATTTGAAGGGAGTGAGTGAAGTAATTTAAAAGAAAGAAAATTTGGATTATATTTGTTTCCTTGAGCTGTATTGGGCAATGAGCAACTAAAATGCTTACCCGTTTGGCATTGCCTTGTTTATGTTTTTAGACGGTAAAAGGAAAAAGTTATGACATTTTTTTAAAGTGCCTAGGGCTAGTTTAGCAATGCTTGCTTTTGCTTTTAGCTCGTAGAAGAGGAGAAACAAAAGCCATGGCTTTTCAGAAAGTGTTTGGAATCAAAGAGATAATGTGGTGAAAATGATTTCTAAATTTTTCTAGTAAGTAATAAAAACATTAAAATAAAGCTTATAATGTCTAACTTAAATTACAAGTTTAAAGTCTATTCATAAGAGCTTTCATTGGAAACCATATTTTTTGCTTTAGCAGTTAGCTCCTCCGAAAATCATCCAAAAATGTCCAAAAGCAGCTTTTGGACCTGTGAAGCCAGAAGCAACTTCTAGGAGACTCAGCGAAATATGCCCTTAATGGGACAAACATGATATTTTAATTTTCCAAGAAACCATATTTTATAACTTTAACTGAAAGCTTTTTTGAAAAATTATCCAAACACTCTCAGAAATAGTTTTAAACTCAGGAAGCTGGCTTCCAGTGAGCAATGTCAAATGGGCTATTTAAAGTTTAGGGTAAGACTCTATAGTCTTACAGTACTATGTGTTCTTGACATTTTCTTTCCTTTAGAGAATAGAAAGAAAAAGGAAAATAGAAAGAAATGGTCGGTATTGTGAGAATATATCTTGACTTAAGGTTGTGTAGTTTTACTGGCTCATATTTGACTTTGATGAGTGGTTTCTCTGGTGCTTTTCAGGGCCGTGTTAGTACTAAAGAGGTGTTTGCTTTGTCCAACTCGGATTTAGTCCCAGGCAAATACGAAGGTGAATGGTATTCTTCATTTACATTCTCGTTTCTTTACAGTTCTTTCGTATTTTGCGTTTTTTCCTAGGAACTATTTTGTATATGTCTTATAGTTTTTAGTTTCCATTTCATGGATTAAGATGTGCTCGTTTTTACCTATGCTCCAGCACACTTCTATTTTTCCCCCCTCTCTTCCTGTCTCTTTTCTGATTCTTGGTTTATGTTCTAGGGGGACTCAAATTATGGGAAGGTTCACTAGATCTAGTTAAAGCTCTTCGCTCTGAGGTTGGAAATGGGCATTTAGCATTTACAGGGAAGCGAGTGTTAGAGGTGGGAATATTAAATTTTTGGCGATTGTAATTTGTACCTTTTCATAATGTTTGAAAAACTGCTTTGTGTGATAACATGTGATTTCTTTATGATTATTAAGATTGTACTACTTATTGATGCTCTGGTCTTTCCTTAATGTTCATGTTTTTTCTTCCTCTGTAGGTTTTTGAGTAGAAAATATTTCCCCAGTTATTATCAAAGTATTTTGAAAGTTATAAACAACATTTCTTTTAGCTTAACTCAAATGGAAATTTGTACATGAGACACACCATTGACCCTACAAGGATTTTTTATATTTAACAAAATTTTTCCTACGTGATTTGGATTATAAACATCTGTTAGTAGGCATTACTCTATTTTAATTTATGAAACTTCATGGCCATGTGATCTTTTCAAGACTTCCTAAGAGTTGTTGATGCAGTGCACTTTGGTTATATTATTGTGGAATATGTTAATTCTGGGAAAGTTTTCTTAATCGTTAGAAATAATAAATAAATAAATAGAGGACATATGTAATGGCAAAGACCATTCTCTAGATATGTGCATCTCTTCTGCACCATTTTATATGATCTCAGTGGGTTTGAGTCGAACTTGCATGTCCTAGTTTAGTTCCTCTACTTGATGGTTGTGTTAAAACTTTTGATTTTTCGAGGCTTAAATAAAATCTAACTGATTTGATACAACATGTGTCAATCCTACGTTGGTGAAATGGAAAATATTGAGAAGGCTTTAATTGGAGTACCGGCTCTGTTAACGACGAAAAAATAAGAAATTTTATTTAGCCATTTAACTGGGTGATTAATTAATTAGTCACTGAGAACTTAATTTATGGCTCCATGACTGGGGTTGAAAGCTTAATTTTAGCCACTTGGTGACTTCGGTGATTAATGCCCGTTGAAGTGTGTTGGCAAGAGATGAGATCTCTTTTATTCCTCATTATGACTTTCTCATTTCTCTTTTTATAATTTTTCAGCTTGGATGCGGTCATGGACTTCCTGGAATCCTTGCATGCCTTGAGGTGAATTTTTTCATTCTTGGCTTCTACTTCCGTGTCCTAAATTAGTTGCTACAGCTTTTTATTTGGTTGCATTAGGGTGCTGGTGCCGTTCATTTCCAAGACTTTAATGCTGAGGTCCTTAAATGCCTTACCATTCCCAACATAAATGCCAATATCGAGAAAGTATTTCAGCCTTCAAAAACAAATGTGACAGAAGTTCGTTTCTTTGCTGGTGATTGGAGTGAAATTGATAAACTTCTTCCTCATGTGCGTGATGCTAAGAAGGAACCCGAGTTTAGTTCGGGGGATTGTCCAGATGATGGTTATGATATAATTTTAATGGCAGAGACGGTCTATTCCACCACTGTTTTCCAAAGACTTTATGAACTTATAAAGAAGGTATTGCTTTATAGAATGAATCTTTTAAATGTTCTTGTTTATTATATCACTGAAATGCTTTAAAAAGTGTTTTAATACATACAGTGCATGAACTATCCAAATGGTATAGTATATCTGGCTGGAAAGAAGTATTATTTTGGAGTGGGGGGAGGAACACGGCAATTCCTATCTATGGTGGAGAAAGATGGTGAGTCATTGTAGAGATATAATCTCGCATATCTCTGAAATATTGATCTCTAAAAGTTCTTTCTTTCTTTCTACCTATCTTTGTTTTTTTCTTTGTGTTGATTACACAAGGGATTGGATTGATTGCATAAAATCATTTTCATGCTTTTGCAGGCTTATTATTTTAATCAATCATAGCATGAATATGTGTATAACTGGATTAGGAGGAAAAAGATCATGGATGTGACTATTTGCCATGCATGGTTTTCTTTGCTCATGTATTTTCCAAATTTGATTAAATGTGGTATTTATATTCTTTTTTATTTTTACTGCTTTAAAACCAGATTTATGTGATGTTCTGGTAATTACGTGATGGAATATCGACATAGTTACTGTATTTTTTTTTTTCCTCTCCTCTCAAAAACTCTGCAGGTCTTATGGCTTTTAACATGGTTGCTGAAGTTGCAGATGGTTCTTCTAATATTCGAGAGGTATGGAAGCTCTCATTTAAGTAGGTGTCCAAAACTCCAATTGGAAGCTGTTATTACCTTACTCGAATATAATGTGGAGAAAAACAAATGTAGCAGATGTTCCGTAATTAGACTATCTCATTTTTTTTCCCCTAATATATCTGTTTTCTGTTCTTTTCTGTTTTGGGTTTGTGCAACAAATCATGCCGCTTAGTGGTTACTCTGAATAGCTAGGGATGTTCATAATTTTATTGTCGCTTTAACCCAAAGAGTTATATTAGGTCCTATTTTCGCTTGTTTTCTGTTATTATTGTTAAGGTGTTAGTTTATTGTTCACATCTTTTGTCATATAATTTATGGAAAGCAATCTGACTGTATACCAAAATAAAAAGCTCGAAAAAGAACTAGTGTATTTAGCTGATAGATCTCAGACACAGATTTAAATAGATCTATACTATGTCAAAACCCATCAGGTCATACAATTTATTAAGGAATTGGTGACAGTGTGATGAAATATGAATCATTGAAAAATATAGGGAAACACAAAAACAAAAAACAAATGAAAAAAAGGAAAAAAGAAAAGGGGAAGCTGCTAACTCTTGCACGTTTCAATATCATCGTATACGGGGTTAAAAATTTTGCCTTTTGCCTTGAAGCCCTGAGCATAGGTCTGCAAAACCCGTAGCTTTTGAGTCAGGAACTAGACCTACAACGATAATATTTTTGGCACCCCCGGTCTGGTGGGTTAGACGATTCTGGGATGCAGTCTCCAGCTTTGCTATAAGCTTCCCCTCGATTTCCTCTGCAAACTGGTTGATCTTGCTTTAAGGCTCCAGGGGTGATGTATTTTCCTTGTGCTAGAATCCTTCTACTTATCTCCGACTCCATCAGCATCTCACCTTCTTCACCGCACTCTGCTATCGAGCCATTGCATGAAGAGTACGCATAGCCTCTAATCAACGAGGCGGCGCCGCTGAAATACAAAAGGCTTAGAATCAGGACGTAGTTGTAGAGTTGGAGAGAAACCATGATTTCTGACCTGTGTTTTTTTGTTTCTGCGGCTTCCATTCTTTCCTACTCGGAAATACTTTAAATAGAAGAAGTCTTTCATTATTATTATTATTATTATTTTCATTTTAGAAAAAGAGGTAGTAGTGGAATCTCCATTCAGAGAAGCAGAGCGGCCGAGCACTTCAACAAACCAATGATTATCTTTTTAGTCATTTTTGTACACGCATTTCCACCTAATAACATTTTATGATTATCTTTATGGTCAATGTGTGGGGTAGGTTAATTATATGTATCCCAGGCGTTTAAGCACCTGTCTGAAAGTAAAGAAAAATAAATGGATCAACGTTTATAAATTTTTTTAATAAAAAAGAGCCGCTTTAGGAGAAAGCGTGAACCCTTTTCGTTCACACACAGACACATTTACATATATATATATATATACACACACATATACACGACAAATATATTTGTAGTTGAGACATATTCATTGCTCTTGTTGGCCTAGTTGATGATGATTTTAGGTAGTGAAGAAAGTAGCAAAAGTCGTAGGTTGTAAATTAGCTTTGCTTGGTTTATGTCGAAACAATAACTTTGTTGAACAAGATGATTCAAAATAGGCTTTTAACTTGTTTATTCCATGATCTTTTCCTGGTTTGGCACTTCTTTATCTCTTTTGACAAATTTAGTCCATCATGGATTTCCTCAACTATAACCCTTGTCAGATTGGGGCTAGTTGCTACTGTTTTGGAAATTTGGGGGCTAAATTGCCAAGGAAAAGATTGGATGAAACTTGAAAGTGATAAACTATAAGAAATCCAAGGGACACCAGACCCATTTTGGTAGACAAAAAGTAAAAAAGAAGGATCGTTGAAGTTTATAAAATTTTCAGGTATTTTTTATTTTTTGGAGTTTTGAGTTGAGAAATTCGAATCCTTTATTTTATGATAAAATTAAATATAAAATTACCATTAAACTATACCTATAACTACAACAGATTTGCATTTCATTTGATAAGATTATTAGGCTTAATGTTGAAAAGCATTTTACTGAACTGCTCTTTATAAACCAAAAAATAAAATAAAGCCAAAAAAAAAAAAAAAAAAAAAAAGGAAGAAGGGGAAGAAGAAGAAAAGTTAAAAGCCTAAATCGGACAAGCTGGTCCATCCCTAAATCTGTGTGGCTGGAAATTTGTCTATAGGACATTGACCTCAAAGATTAGGGTACCAATGTCCTAATTAATAGTACCAGTATTTCAATCAGCAGAGCTATTTTCGCCGCTGATTTCTCCTTTCTTTCCGTGCAAGACTTTTACTTTTCATGCCCAATAAAATAAAAGTTTTGGGGACTTATACGGTGGACGCAATCCCCCAATCGATAGGGTAAAATTTATTCTTCATTATTGAAATTAGAGGAAACGAAATAATGAAAGAGTTCCAAAACTAGAGTAAGACATTACAACCTATGATTCAATGTCCTATTAAAAATTTACTTTAAAAAAATAAGAACTAAATTTAAAAAAAGTAGAAAGCTGGTCGTGGGTCTCATCAGCTACCCAACCCACATTGGCCGCTCTCCCTTATCTTCGGCAATGTCACTTCATCCTCTGCTCTCGACTACGGAATCGATGATTTAGCTAAGGCAGTCGAGTTTGATAATTTTCCATTGCGTCAACGGAGGAGGTCAAGGATAGATCTGGAAGATCGCAATAGGGGTGAACAAGAAACCCAATAACCCAACAAACCCCGACAAACCCAATAACCCAACAAACCCCGACAAACCCACCTAATCCAACTCATTATAACCTGAACACCCAATCCAACTCATTATAACTTGAACCCGACTAATTCAATCAAAAAATCAACCCAACTCGACTATTAATTGGATGGGTTTAGGTTGTCTTTTTCTAAACCTAACTTAACTCGAATCCACCTAATCAATTAACATGTAAAAATAAATATTTTTCATACCTCATTATATATAGTATTTGTCTTATATTTTACATTAATTACTTGATAACCTATTATATTTCATATTATATGAGTTTTTATTTCAATTTGTTTGTTAGTTTACGATTTTTATATTTAAACTTGTTTTGTATATATATTTTATTTTTATGTTAGTTTTATAATTTATGAGATAATTTTAGAACTTTATAATACTAATATTATATTGAAAGTTAGTTTTCTTTTCATATATTTCTTATTTTTGGATTGAATGATTAACTATATTTTTTATTTTTTTATTTCTTAATTATGTTCAATTTGACCAATTCACCTGACCCATTCAAAATTTAATTGAGCGGGTTGATTTCAAATTTTGAGTTAATTGGGTGGGTTGAATTTGAAATCAACATACCCAAACTTGATTGGGTAGGTTGAAAATTTTTTAAAACCTATTTAACTTACCCGATGTTCACCCATAGATGGCAATGGCTGACGGTGCCTCCAAACTTCTCCAACTCAAGAGGGCTTTTCTGTTGACTCATTGAGTCAAACTCGACTCGCTCGAAGCCCGCGATGGCCTCAAGTACGCCAGAATCCTCCTAAACGATGTCTTTGACTTCCCCGTCCAAGGCTCTTCCCCTTCAATGACGGCATCAACACAACTTGAGCTCCCTAGCATCCACAACTTCATTAGCTCAGATCTCCATCGCCGGCCGTCCCTCTGACAACCTCGCAAGCCTTTTCCGATGCAGCAAAGCAGTCCCTCATACCTCATCGCGAGCCTTTTCCGGTCCAACGAACACCATGGCTGTTAATTTTTTGGACGAAGGGGAAAGAGAGTCTTTTTTCTTTATTATTTTTTTAAAAATCACACGTAAAGGAAACACTCTAATTCAGTGTACCTTTTTTAATTTACTTCATTAAAAAGATCTAACAATAAGAACTTCTACCTTATTCATAAAGGCTTGTTTCATTGTGGAATTAGGTTCTTTTTTTTTTTTTTAATGCTTACTAAAGTTTTTGCCTATTAATTAACACGTTAACCTCAAAGACACAATAGTAATTGTATATTTTGATATTTATATTGTTTTAATTAATCACTATTTTGAGCAATGTCTACGTGAAGTGAACTTGACTATCATCATTTACTCTGATATTAAACAGAATAACAGCAACAACAACAAACACTAAATAATAATTATAATAATAATAAAGTTTCATTATTTACAGCCTTACATACAACTCTTAGGGCTCAAACGAGAAATGATTGAAATCTTTATTTTAAAAGTTAGAGAGGATTGAAATAATAAAAATTAATAATAATAATTAATTAAAAAAATACTATAACAATTCATAAAGGGTGGATTTCTATACAAACCCTAATTTAAAAACTCACTTTTTTCTTTAAATTTTAAAAGTCTATTTTTATTATTTCTAATCGAAATGAGATTTTTTTTTAAATAAATTACATAAAATTTGAAGAGTAACAAATTTAGATCTATATTAATATATATATATATCTATATATTTTCTTAACTCATTTAAACATTACACTTTTTAAATCTACAAAGTTCATTTTTAAACAAATGCATAATTTTAAAACTTAATTCAATTCCAATTAGAATAACTTCAATTCTCTAACTCAAGCAGAGAAACCAAACACGGCTTATGCTTACCATTCTCTCTCACCAGCCGACTATCTATTGGTCTTAACATTTCCACTCGTCGAATGATGCATTACCTTGCCCTATTTTCTTTTTGGTTGATTTCATGGAAGTCTAGAAGTTTTGCTTGTAAGATGGCTTTTGGTTATTGGGAAGATTAAAATATGTAGTTTACTTGGCTTGACTATTTGGATATTTTTTGGATTTGTGATGTCGGTAGCACGTGAGTGGCATTTCAGGTTTATTCTAGTGCTATTCCAGCCCAAAAAATATATATATATATATTATATTGCTATTTGCTAGTAAAACATACAAGCTTAATTATGAAGGTAGTCGCAGCTGCACTTGGGCGCATGCTGGTTGGTTGGATTTCAATATGAAATTTCAATTCACATACATGTACACGCGCTTATCAATATAATTATTGTACTCTGTTCTCCTTTTTTATTTGGAAAACATATTTGTATATTGATAGAAACTAGTTCTTTCATAATCGGGTATTTGATATTAAGTTGTGTAGTCTGATTAATATCTTATATATAAATAATATGTTGATTGATCTTTGAAAAATCATGAATAGTTTAACATGAAAAAGATTAAATAAGTACGAAGAAGAAATGAGCATTGAACTGAAATAACCTAAACGTTTTAAGACAATTCAGATTAAAATAAAAGGACAATAACATGGTAAGGAAAATGAACTTAATATAACAATCAAGCTAACCTTAATGCTTCTTTTAAGCACTTGTTTAGAGGAAATTTGGGTGGATAAAGTTAACCACAAAAACTTGATTTTTTTTTTTGACTTTTTTTGTGTAAGATATCTTTTCCCTTGTCTGTAATTTTTTCTCTTATCTTTCGATAGCTGGCAGAAGCATACAATATGGATACATATTTTTAGAGATTTAGTCCAAATACTAAAACATATCGAGCAGAGCTGTGGTTACACTCCGGCTCTATTGTGACCTAATTTTCACCCACTAAGTTTACGAATTGCTCTTCACTTTAAACTAGAATTTTGTGAAGGATTGACTCGTCTTTTTGCAGGCTCAAGAGTTGCATAATGCGACTTTGTAATTGAAAGATATGCCCGTTTCACCAAGCTTGAGTATATATGAACGCATATACATATAAAACTATATAGAATACACACACACACACACACACACACACACACACACACACACACACACACACACATTTTTCCAAGATTTCTTGGTTGAATTCGGGATCTACTCCACGAGGAGAGGTACGGACATAGAAGATATCATCACGACCTCTCTTTTCATACTGCTAGGGATATGCTTAACAACAATTCACCAACAAAGGTTACCTGTGCTTTCATGTCTCTCAATGTGGTCAGTACCGGCTCTATGAAGTCAAAGTCGACTCTTTCTGTTAGCTTTCCCAATTCATTCTTGAACAAGAATTAAAGAGTAGCTGCTTCTTATTATGGCGGCTATGTTGGCGCGACGGGAATGAACAAAAAGCGATGTGAACGTGCTATTGAAAGCCTAACATGAGGGTTCCAAACCTCACCTCAAAAGTTAAAAACCTCCAAAGAGGAAGGAGCATGGCCTATGTGCTTAGCCAGCCCCATGGATAAATACCCTGGGCAAAAACCCATGGATGGAAAGAGCCCTTAGTATATATTTTGTGTGTGTGTGTGTGTATATATATATATATATATGAATTTTGATAAGTAAAAGATTTAATGATATGTTATTTTTATTTTGAATTTATAATAGTAGTGTAAAAATGGGCTACAGGAGTGCTAAATTTAGAGGCACAAATTATAGGCATAGTCCCGAATATGCAAAATCCATATGTGAAATCCTAGGTTTTTTGGATGGGATTGGCTTGGGTTGGGTTTGGTGCCTTCTAAATTGGCAACAGACTCTATAGCTTTCTTTTCGAAGTGAGAAATCTCAACACGATACCAATCACAAGTCATCGCGATCTACAACGGGCATTGCAAATGAAGCTGTGTGGAGGATCAACTTGTTCTCACACGACGAGTTTGGTGACCTTCAAGGACGAAGCTACCACTTACGGGTGTTTTTAGGCAATTGTAGATTTTAATTAAGAAAAACTGTCATTATTTTCCACGACTTTTGAGTTACCGCTCTTTAGATCATCACCGTTTGTCTCTGTGTCAGTGTTATATTTATCACAAAAAAGTAGAAATTACAGTATAATCTTACTTTATACTACAATATATAATGTTAGTTTTAATATTATTTCTATTTTTTATCGTCATTAATGTACTTCGAAACTTGTACTTCAAAACTTATAAAAGCGAATTTTTAATATTCAAATCAATTAAAAATAAAAGTGTTGTAATAAATATATGAAAAATCAAAACCATAACTAATAGGAATCAAATATTAAATTTGATATTGGTTATATCTTATAATAAATTTATCGAATGTAGAATATAAAAAATTTAACATTAGAAATAGCATTTATTAGAGAATTTTTTTCATTTAAATGTCAAAATTTATTATTGATATAATAATTTAATATTGTATTGGATGCACTTACTCTAACAATATTTTGTGAAAGAAAGTCATTCAAGACAATTTCTATTAATTTTATGGTAAAAAATTAAAAACACAAGGGGGGGGGGGGGGGGGGGGGGGGGTGTGGTGTGTGGTTGTGGTGGGGTGGGGTGGGGTGTGTGGAAGAAAGCTTAGGGAGTAATTGGCCAAAGTTTCAGAACTTAAGTGTCACGTAGTATTATAGTTACGGGATTAATACTGCAAATAATTTATTTATTTATTTCTCTAATAATATTTTTTTTATATAAATTTCTTTATTAATATTAAAACAAGAATAATCGCACTTGATATATAGTGGATTACAGCCCCTGTTTGCTTCACGCCTCACGGGAAGGCTACTATTTCAGCTTTGAAATGTGTTTTGTTATAATTAAGTTTTAGAAAAAGAGAACAATTTCATAACATTTTTATACTTAATGGAGAGAATACTGTTTAATCACGGGTGCCTATATTTAATTTTAATGATGCGTTTGATATCAGTTTTGTATTCATATTATATTTAAATGCAATATAATTTTCATCTAAATGTAAAATTTTTACGTTCAAATACAAATATTTTTTAACAGTAATACAAAAATAATTACTATTTATTTGTTTTTTAAAAATAATTGCTTATTAAGATTTTAAAATTCTCATTTATATCATACTTTTTCTTTCTCTAACTTTTTTTTATCTATTTTTACTAATCACATTAACTTTTCAACTCTAAATATACTTTAAATATTTTTTATCCAAACACGCATTTCATTCAAATACAAATTAAATACTTTTCATCCAAATACAAAATGCATTTCTAAAATTGTATTCAAAAACAATGTGAATGTAATATATTTACTAAATACTTTATAAGTCTTTCTTTTGGATGGAATGTCTTTTTTTAATAGAAAAATTTTTCATTTTAAAAGTAAAAAATTTATTATTCAAAAATAAAAAGTTGTTTAGATGGACAAAACTCTTATCTCTAAAAATTTTTTTATATTTAAAATAAAAAAAATTTTAATGCTAGCACACAAAAATTTAAAAGGTTATTTTTTTAAAAAAATGAACATTTTAGTTCAAAAGTATTTAATTTTCAAAAGTAGACCTCTCAAACAAATGAAAACTTAGATTCTTAAATTCATTCATTTATTTATTTGCAAAGGTTCCTATATTTAGTTTTTTTTTTTTTTAATAAAGCTATTCTATGTGTTCTAATTGGTTCTATACATAAATTGACATAGTTATATATTTGATTGTGTAAGCAATACTAATCGAGCGTTTGGATAATACATTGTGTTTATATTGTATTTGAATGTAATATAGTAAATGTAATATATATTTAGATGAAAAGTATTTATATTACATTCAAATATAATGTTTGTTTGAATAAAAAGTATTTAAATTATATTATATGTGATATGGTTGATAAAAGTAAAGAGAAAAAAGAGAGAGAAAGAGAATATGTGATGTGTGATGTGATTGGTAAAAATAATTGAAAAATAAAATAGTAAATAATGATTATATTGGATTTAAAACGTAATGTGATTAGTATTTGAATGTAATATTCTTATATTTAAATAAAAATTACATTGTATTCAAACACAATATAAATATGTTAGAGTAAACAAACGAGGCATAAATAAAAAAAATTTCTCAGGACAAAAAAAAATTATGATATACTTGTATGAACCTCTGTTTCATTGTTGGATTAATTTTTTACTTATATAATTTGTGTGTTTAAAGCTAATATCAAATATACATAAAATACTATATAAAAGTATTTTTAATTATAAATCAAAATAATTAAAAAAAATATTTATCAGTGGAAGAATAAATACAGTGAGTTTTGTCTACTAAACATTTTTTAGTTGGAATCCCGACCTCTGTTCTATTCACGGACGGATAGTATTTAGGGCACTGGCAACCAGCAAAAGAAAGGGGGAAAGAAAAAAAGGACAAAACTAAAAGTACCAATAAGTCAAAGAAGGGCCCTAATTTCTATGGTGAACAATTACACCCAATTGGCCAAATTAGGACCTTACAAAGAACATAAAAATCAATCCCTTTCTCTTTAGGAACGGGTTTAGCACGATTTCCCAAGTCGATGACGTGGGAGGGAATGTAGAGTGATAGTGCGCACTTGATGGTTAATAAATTTTTGAAATTGATAGGTGGATGATTGGAAATGGAAATAAAATGAAATTTTAAATTTAAATTAGTTATAATTTTTATTAATTTTTTATAAAAAAGATAAAATTAAAATAAAAAATTTGGATTCTAATTAATAAACCAAACACCCCTTGACAACGTCGGTTTTAAAATGTGAATATATTTGATTAGTGATAATATTTAGTATTAATAATAATTTTTAACATTTTTTTAGATAATTTTTATAGTATATGACTTTTCTTTTAGATTCATATAATTTTATATAACTTTATGTTAAAATAAATAACATATATTTACAAAAAATCTTACATATTAATTATATTAATATTGCTTATTATTAGTCTTATATTACATTTATAAATTTTATAGCAATGAAAAAAAAAATTTTGGTTATAGTGAAATATTGTAAATTACAAGTAAATATCTGATCGTGAAATCACATGATTTAGACTGCCATATTGATAGAGTACTTTTTTTTTTTTTTTTTTGTAAATTATTGCCAGAGTACTTCTCATAATATTTCATTATACTTAAATTCTTATCTTATCTATAAAACAATAAAAGCGTGTGGAGCATGTTAAAAGTCAAAACTAGTACGTAACAATCTGTGAGTTGTATTATTAATGCTAATTACATTACTTAGGCTGGAAATTATAATATTATTTATTAATTATCTAAGAAAATGGTTTTATATAATTACCTAATAATTTAGTTGGGCGGTGTAACTAATAATCGTTGAGCAATTAGTCTTTGATAAATTGAGGTGATGTGGGTCATTTCTGACATAAATAACTATGATTCAATCATATATTTACTAGCGCAATCCAAAGAAAATAATTAATGTAACATTCTATACAGAAAAAAAATAAAAACTTAATTTTTTTATTTAAAATTTTTTTTATTCGTCCAAACAATTTTCACTTTATACAAAATAATTTTTTCATTTCAAAGATAAAAATTTTTTATTTTCTAAAAATAAACACTTTATTTGGATAGAAGCTTAATTATAATTACACATTAGTTTTAGGTATTTTAAAATCTTGAATTCAAATATTTTCCCTTGAATTTTTTAAAGAAAAATTATTGGTGTAATATAATATGTAATATCTGAAATATTGACTTGCAGAATTATTTTGTCCATAGAAATTTTTATTTCCTTAATGTCAGATTATATCATTGTGTCGGCGATGTCCTTTGTAGAATAAACCGTACACAATCATTTTAGCAGCAAAAGGTAATAAAATAAAAATGCTTTTTTTTTTTTTTTTTTCTGGGAAGATAAATTAACATTACTTCTCTTCTAAAGAAGCCAGCAGCCTCAAGTTGGAGACATAAACCATCACCTTTTTTCCCCAAAAAAAAAAAATATATATATATATATATGTACATAGAGGGAGAAGAGTTTTGAGATCCTTGTGCCTTTGGATTTAGAATGCGTTTAAAACAAATGTCTAAATTATATCTTTCCATTATAGTTTTAGTCTTTTTCTAGAAAATCAATAAAAATTTTAATTAATTTATAAAAAATTAATCAATTTTAATTTTCTTAAAATTCCATTTTAAATCTTTGCTCCACGCGTAAGCTTTTAATGTTATAAAACTATCAAATTTCTCAATCTGGAACTTGATAAAATTAAAATGAAAGTGAAAAATGAACAAACAACAACGTTGTAGATGATAATGAACCAATGTTCATTAATGTTGTGTAACCTAGTCATGAGTCCAATAAATACCATGAACAAACTTAATGGACAATATTCATTCTGGAAAAGGCTCGAGTCCTTCACGAAGAAATGATTTTACATGTAAAATGTAAAAGTAAAATATATAAAAATGACTTTACAAACATATAACAATAAATTAAAAAAAAAAAAACTTATTTATCATTAATCAATAAGATGTCTTTATAAAAATATTTTTATATAGATTAAATATCATATTACATTCTCTGTTTGCACATGTTCTGTAGCATCATTATTTGCTAATAACCAAAGATAAACCCCACTTTAGAGAAAAATTAAAGGGGAAAATATGCATACATTGCAATTTTGCAAATGAAACTACATGAAGAAAAAAGTAGCAGAAAGAGATCAAGACATAGCAGAAACGCTTTTTGTTTGAGCTTCATCTTTATAAGATGCATTAAAAAAAATATTAAGGACAAAAAAAAAAAAAAAAAAAAAAAGAAAAGGTAGTCAATCGTGCCTACACCTGTAGATTGCCGAGCAGCCTCTGCCATGAATATTTGCTGGGGGAGGGAGACAACTTGCACCATAAGGAAGTCCAACTGAGTTACAAAATGGCAAGTTCTGCCCTAGAGCACCCGGCGAAATATGCTTCCCGCCGTAAAGAATCCTCCGGGTGTTCATCTCGGAATCCATTGTCTCCATGTCTTCTTCATCTATCTCAGCATTGCAATACTCACTGGAAACTGAGCTCAAAAGCATGAGGTTGATAACAAGAACCAGCAGCATTATTAGTAGGGAATGACTTCTTCTCTTGTTGATCTTCCACTCAGTTCCCATTTGTTTGTGACCTAAAATTTGATCTCAGATTATGTCAAATTGTATTGGGTTTGATTTTTTTCTTCTTTTCTTTTTGTTTTTTTTTTGTTTTTTTTTTTTTTTTTATGGAAATTTAATTTGTCTAAGAATCTATCTACTTCATTTATATGTGGTAAAGAAGGGCATCTGGGGACCTCTTGTAGGGCCATTGAAACTGCAGGTGTGACAGGCATCAATTATTCAATTCTGATATGGTTAGCTTAGCTGTGTTTTATTGCTATATGAGTTTTGTTTTGTTTTGTTTTGGAGATGATATATTTTTAAAATTTTAAAAGGTAAAAAAAAATTTTTACTGTTAGAAAAGCATAAATTTACTCAATTATTGCATCAAATTCAGTTGTGTCCTCTAGGCTAAAGAATAGCATTGAAAAAGAAAGGGGTAAAAAAAATAAATAAATAAAAAGAAAAATCCCACAAGAAGCCAAAACATACATAAGCAAATTTTGTTCAAGTTGCTTGACGTTTTTCAATCAGATGGACTTTATTGTCTTGTGACATGAAGAGGATGAATTTTCTCTTCATTAATGACTCAATTTTTGGACTTGCTTTGTAGGTGCAAAAACTTGTCAAACATTTATGAAACTAGGGAGAGTAAATTCGACTGTTGGAAGTGATGACATTGGCGGGCAGCTTTGGTCCCTCAAAAATAACACTCAAAAGCCAAAATAACACTCAAATACGCTCAAAAATTGCGCGTAAACAAGGAAAAAAAAATGATACATAATAGTACGGAATCCAATAACACCAGGTCATTTAGTGGGTGGTTTCCGGTTATTTTATTTAATAAAATCTTAGGTTCAGGTCAGTTTTACAATATTAATTTGAATGATAAATATTAATAATTCACTTCATATGAGAATCATGTCACGCAAAGATGCATTATGCCATTCTTGGTCTTACAAAATAAAAAATAAAAACTTGCCACGCTTTAGAGGCATCCGTGCACCTTAGCTGTGTTCATTACCAGTCCAATAATTATCTACTTTTTTTTCACGCATTTTCAGGTGAAAACTTGACTCCAAGAGAGGTTATGAATTATTCAGCACTAAAACTTACTCCATTCCTGAATAGAGTAGCAATAAAACTAACCTAGTTATATTTACATGTAATATTCAAGCACACAAGGTTAGCTCCTAGGGTACTAGTAGGTGCAGTTATTTTGACCGTTGGATTAATTTTTACAATACAACAAATAATCTAATCATTTTAAAATTAATCCAATTACCGAAAGGATTGTACCGTTTCTATGGTAAGCTTTTCCTTATTTAAATGGGGTGGAAATTATAGGTACAGAGAGGGAGAAATAAATAAACATATAAGAGGGAGAGGAAAAATAGTTGAACCGTCACAAGGATCATCTAATATGCAATAAACTGGAACATTGTTGTTCTAACTTAAAGATACAAACCGTACCATTCGTTTATTACCTGAAAGATATAAAAGTAACATAATTTATTGCCAGATCTGAGACGGTTAAATCCATATATCTGAAGTGCAGTCACCTCCTGGATATCTCATTTCATGGGCTAGGGAGGGACCATCAGGTTCAGCTCCAAAGTCCACAAAGAAATTCGGGTTTATGGCGAGACCACCTTTCTCATTGTCAATATCAATTTGCAACATGTGGGAACCTTCCTTCAGAAGGTCGGGATAGAATTGGCGATCCCACGCACTGAAAAGCGAGTTCGTGACGTAGAGACGCTTCCCGTCTAAGCTCAGCTGGATCATTTGTGGTCCACCTCTCAATTTATGTCCCTGCATGGAGAGGATCCAAAGATCATGAGTTTTCAAACACAATCAATAGTAAATAATGGGAGAAACACTTTTTCATAAGCAAGCATGTCTGTGGGGGCGAAACGTGCCTATGGACCGTTAATGCCATCAACTGATCAGACCATCATCAGACCATAACAAGTAATACAAGACAGTACAACTTTAAAGGTCCTTTTTTCAAAGAATTCATAGAGCGAAAATTGAATGGTTGTGTCGTTAAAATTGGTACATATTACCCTATTGATCTGAAATAAATCCGTAAGTGCACTCTCTTTCGCAGCACTTAGAAGATTATCAATTCCAAGCAACAAAATTTCAGAGAACAAAAGTATAGAGATGGTTATAACACAAACCTTAACTTCTGGCACATCAAACTGCCATGTTTTACCATCTTCCCCCTCCGCTAAAACCGGGCTTCCCTTTTGGATTAGTCCTCCAGTCCATACTTGGCCTGCCAACTTAGGATTTTTAGGGTCTTCAATATTGTACTGCCTCACATCACCATGAAGCCAGTTCACAAAGTACAGAAAGCGATCGTCGAGTGAAATCAGAAAATCAGTTATCAGGCCCGGCATTTCTGGAAGAATCCAGTTCTGCACTTTCAATGGTTTCACCGAAATGGCAACCTGCGAAAAGCGAACAAGTTATTTTATTTCCCTTCGTTGTAGCTGTTGATAAACATCATAAAAATAGATATAAAAGTAAAACATAAGATTAAACACGTGTAACAAGCGCACAAATAGGTAAAGCAAAACTATACCAAACGAAAATTGGACACGCTATGAACATACCTCGTGGCTCCATGAATCATCTGGGTTCTTGAAAAACCTCACCATGTTACTTGTTAAGGCACATCCAACAAATCCTGTGTCTTTGGATGGATCATGCAGGAACCTTATCTGTAAACATGTAACTGTCAACGTTACCGTGGTTTTTTAAATGAAAATATCGAATAAACTGAAACTCAAGTTAATAATACTGACCTCCAAGGGTATCAGCCCTGTACTGCCAAGATCCAGAGTTTGTTTCAACTCACCACCAGGCCAGCTGTATACATAAAGATGCCTCCCATAAAAACCATCAGAGACATCCTGAGGGTTGAAACCTTTTGTAAAAGCAGCAGGAGCACCCCACGACGAGCTTATCATCGTCTTGTGTCTCGGTTGGTACCAGAAATCATAGCCGAATAGAGGACTGTGCCCTGGTTTCTCCCACCTGTAAGTGCGCAAAGATAGCAAAATGTTAAAGATTCTCTCTTCTTTCAAAGACATGTTCAATCCAGTTCCATTTAGCATGTTGACAGCTAGTTTGATCACTTTTTTTTTTAAAGTTAAAACTCGCGATTTTGACGGCCAAGTGAAATACAACCTTCTAAAAGATCATTAGGAATTCTTGAAGAAATATAACTGTTTAGTCAAGTGCCAAGTATAAAGTTTACCTTCCTTTGACGTTAAATTCTGAATCGAGAAGAAGAAATCCGTTTCCTGCTGCATTTCCATCTTTATCACCCAGGCATGATACCATTACATCACCAGAAGCCAGGCAATGCGAGGTGTGTGGATATGCTAACCCCGTTTTCTGTACTATCTCTTCAGGTTCAACAACTTTATGCAAAGCGGGTGCTTTTGGGTTAGTCTTTGTGTCGACCACATAAATTCGACCGGATCTGTCAAATAATTTAGATTGAACTGAGAAAAATGATAGTGAGCGTAATCTAAGTTATTTTAGTAACAAACAAGAAGTTTTGATTAGATTCCTACATCAGTGAAGGTACGATCAGGAAACGGCGATCTGCAGAAGCATCTCCATGGCAAGAACTACATGCATTCCATCCAGAATGGTGCAACTCATCACCCAAGTACGGCACAGGCAGTCTGTGGATAACTTGTGAATAAGTAGGAGAACTTGGATCAACGTCTACGGTAGCCAAGTAATCAGGTTTTTTTATTCCCGTCCCTACATCACATTTGTGAAATAGTTATCATGTCATTCGAAAAATCCAGATGATTCCAGAATGACCCTAAAACTAAAGAATTAAATCAACTGACTGGAAAGGGTATTTGTAATGCCCATGGTCCTTGTATCAAAGACTATAGTAAAGGAAAAACAACTAGTTTAGGACACATCTTGAATTTGGCATGAAATATTTTACTGCCAAGAATTTGCAACTAGTTTATGGAAAAGTTAAATTGCAGATTAGCTCTTAAGACGGTTTTTTATTTCACAACACAAGCAAGCTTTCATTAAATGTACAAGAATACAGCCCCAGTTTGGAAGGCAGCACATGAAATGGGATTCAAATGTATCTGAAACAAGTATTTAAGCAACGAATCTCGTCCTATGTGAAAGACCAATCCACTACATATAACTATTTATTTATTATTTGGATTACGCGACCTCACAGTTTTAATTATTTTTTGGCCGTTTTGGATTTTTTAAAACCTTTCTTTTTTTCTCCAAACATATTTTGCAAAACTTTACTCTTTTTTTCCAACAAGGAAAAACATCTCCAAACTCCTCCCCAAACAGTTCATCAGTGTATCCCAATGTTTTCGGTACATACAAAGGTGTACTTTGAATTTAAAAAATATATATATATTTTTACTTTATCCCTCTCGTACTCCATGAATATAAAAATAAAAAAAATTGAGCAAAATGACATAATTACCCTTAATATTTAATAAAAGGTATTTTATATTTATTATTTAATAAGAATTAAAACCCCAAAAACAAGACTTTAAATTTCAAAAATTTTTTTTTTTGAATTTTCTATTTTGTTAAAAATAAAAATTTTTTTCAAGTATTTTTTTTCCAAGAAAATTATTTTCTTAAATAAGTTTGACAAAATTTAAAGGTTATCTTTGTGGTTAAAAAAACAGAAAGATAAATTGATAAATAATTAAAATATGAATAAAATTACATAATTAACCCTAATTGTTCTACGTGACGATGACGATGTTATAAGTCCACACTATACCTTTCTTTTTTTTTTTTTTTTTCTTATGGTGTAAAAAAGCCCCTTTTTCTTTATTTTATTTATAATATTGTTTTAAAAATAATATAAAATGATAATAAATGAAATAAAAAGATCCATTTTTTATTTTGTCCAATCAAAATCGAAGCTAGGACATTCAATTAACAATAGCAATATCATGTCAGAACGGAAAAAGTGTTATTAATTAGTGGGAGATTCATTTCTATACCCTAGAGAATGACAACTTGTGGTCCACTTCATATTTTTATAGTATTTTATTTTATTTTATTTTTAAAAATGTTTACTCATAATATGTAAACATATTATCTTTTAATTATATTTGAATTGAATGTAGTTTGTTTTGTATTTGATTGAAAAATATTTGTTTTATATTTGAATGAAATATATATTTAGATGAAAAATATTTAAATTATATTTAAAAATTAAAAAGTTAATATAATTAGTAAAAATAGAAATAAAAAAAATTATAATTAAAAAGTTGATATGATTATTTTAAAAATAAAGAAATAATAATTAGTTTCTTAATATTGTTGAAAAAGATTCTATTTAAACGTAAAACTTTTACGTTTAAATAAAAATTACATTGTATTTAAACGTAAAATATTTTCATTGCGATACCAAACGAGACGTTATAATATTAAAACCGCAATACAACAATATCATTGATTATGTCATAAAATTGTAGTTACTGCAATTATGATACTTATGTTTCATTCTATATAGGGAAATATTTTTGTTTCATTATGCTACAAATACGAAACAATTACTGTAATTACAGATTTTTTTCCTTTTATAAAATATTCTTAATTTTTTTTTAATATATTTCAACATCACTTCTAATATGATGCTATATGTCCCATTTACCCTATATTTAATGATTCTAGGCTGTTGCTAATCCAACTAAAACAGAGTTTTACATCCAAAACAAAACACATATACTAAAACTAGAACCAAGTTACTTGACGATTATCAAGCGTTTGTTAAAGGAATACATATTTATATCTGCCTCGTGACCGCTTCGTTTTACCGTGTTTGACCGTCTATAATTTTTTAAGATTAGAGGGTCAAAAATCAAACCGTACAAAAATAATAATTTTTTTTCAGTCACACACACACAAGAAACAGGGAATATACCCCAAAAAAATTGAAAAATTTATCAAAGCGGAAACTGGAATCAAACCTCAAAAATTCAAGAATCAATGGAAAAAAAAAAGTAATATATAAAAGAAAGGTTAAAAACGAAAAGTAAAATAAAAATACCAGTGTAAACACAGGTGACGTAGATGAGACACTCTCTGGAACCAGACATGGCGTCGAGAGGAGTGGCGTATCCCGGGCCCACCTTGCAGCACCCAGCCTCCTCTCCGTTGCCCTGCCTCTTCCCTCCTTCCACCACCGATATGTTCGTCGCCATAGCTTTCTCTCTCTAAAACTCTCTCTCTCTCTCTCTCTCTCTCTCTCTCTCTGTGTATCTAGAAATTCTGAAAAATCGACGAAGAAGAAGAAGATGAAGACGACTGAGACTGGAGAGAGAGAGAGAGAGAGAGAGAGAGAGGGAGAGCTCTAAATATAGAGATTAGAAAACGATATCAATTCGGGTCTTGAGAAATTTCATCAAAATACGAAAAACGAACAGACATGTGACGTGCGGGTTGCGATAACTCGGATTTTTCTCCGCTTCAAGGATTTCTTTGTCCTCATGCGGACCCTTAGTTATGTTCAAGAATAGCAATGTGTCCAGGGGGGATGAATCTGTAATTTTACACCCGATTTTGATCCTACAGTGTAGATGAGAACACGTGTTCCATGTATGGATCACATCGTCAGCTGACAGATACGATTGTTAATCGGATCGGAGTAACCAAGGTTTTTTTTTTTATTTTTTAATAATAACAATTACCTTTTTTTTTCCCGGAAAAATTATTTAATAATAATTGGCAAGAAGATGATGGCTCTTTCTCTTTGAACGATAATAAAGAGGAGATATGTATTTCCTTTTTTTTTTTTTTTTTAATTTTATAATTGTGTATGTCCGTTCGAAATGATATGTGTCTTTTCAGGTGATGGCATTACCTTTTTTTTTTTTTATTTGAGTGATTATTTCAATTTTTTTTAATAAATCTATTATTTTTATATTATGTTTTAATATAATAAATTAAATATAATTTATATTTTAAAAAAATATTTGTATTACATTTGAATATAATATATATTTAAATAAAAAATATTTGAATTATATTTTAATAATGAATATCTAATATAACGAGTAAAAGTGAGAGAAAAAAAAGTGAGAGAAAGAGAATATATGATGATATTAGTAAAAGTAATAAAGTAATAAAATAATAAATAATTATTATATTAAATTTAAAATATAATATAATTGATATTTAAATAAAATATTTTTATATTTAGATAAAAATTATATTATATTTAAATATAATATAAATATTATTATACAAACAAACGGGATAAATAATCTTGACCAATCTTAACTTTGTAATTTTACGTATAATTAAATATAATATTATTATTAAATTATATTCATGATAATGAGAAAGATTATAACTATTAAATTTTGATTTGTTTAGTTTTTGTATTTTTAATATGCTAAAAATAATCTATAATGTGTTACAATAATATTAAATCTCATTATATTTTTTTATTCAATGCAAGGATATTGCTTTTTCTTTATTGGGATACGCAATGATAGGATCTGATTGCACGACGATTAAAAAATCACAAAATGCTTAAAGATGACAGTATAAAGCCTCGTTATCATAAGAGTTGACATTTAAAAAATACAAATATCTAACACTGGCAGCGTTGACATTAGCTAAGCCAGAAGATACACCTTGATACCTTCCACGTCGATGGGAACAATATTTATCTGCACAATCGACAAGATAACTCATTAATGCTGGTCACAAGATAAACTATAACTTTATTTTGAAGGGAAAAAAAAATCTTATCAGCGCGATTCTTGCATGAATGCTTCCAGAGTTGGGTAATCTGACTTTCATCAAACGGAAAAGATTTAATTAGAAATTCGAAGTAATTAAAAAACACGATTATTTTCGTCTTTTTGTTAATGATGAGTTGTTTGAGAATTTACATATGAACGGGAAAATTTTAGAGACGAAAGTTTCGTTTATATAATCCATCTGAATCTAAATTTTTATTGGGCGTTTGGGACATAAATTTTTTTAGCATTGCATTTAAATACAATGTAATTTTCTCTCAAATATAAAAACATTTCATTGAAATACCAATTACATCACATTTTAAATCTAACACAATCACTATTTATTATTTCACTTTTTCTATTACTTTTATTAATTACATCACATATTCTCTCTCCCTCTTTTTTTTTCTCTCTACTTTTACTCATCACATCACATATTTATTATTAAAATACAATTCAAATATTTTTCTCCCAAACACACATTGCATTCAAATGTAATGCTAATGCTTTTCCTCCAAATACAAATTGCATTCAATACATTACATTTAAACGCAATGCAAATGCAATGCGTTCACCAAACGAACCCTTAGATTCAGTTTTTTTTTAAATTAACAAAAATATAATTAAATCAATTAATTTGAATTTAAAATTTTTTTTTCGTTTTAGATTTAATTTATGAATCAAACAAGTCTAAAAGCTTAAATCATGATAAGTAGAAGGGAACAAGTGCAAAAAACCTATTAGAGAAAAGAGATCTTACTCATTATTCAAAATCTATTTCCTTCAATTATTAAGGACTCAACCTATTAAGTGAAAAAGAAAGAGTAAATCTTAATTTAAAATTATAATATAATTTTTAAAGACTAATAATGAACAAGATATTCATATAAATTATAAACTAAAATACTGAAATTAACCATACAAATCCTCCTCTATCTTTGTCCTACAACTCTCTCTACTTGACATGGTTAGCGCAACCACCATTGTGAGAACTAGTGTTGACAACATACGGCGTCAAGGCATGCTTCATAGAGATCTGCTCAACCCAACGACGTTCAGTGATCCACAAAGGTTAGTCTTGTGGTCTTTGCATGGAAGCCTTGTGAGATTGTCCAAGGAAATTGTTGTGCTCGGAGAAATTTTTTTTTTATGTAGAAAAATGGTTCAAGGAGGGAGCGACCAACATTAGCATACCTCCGAGGGTGTGATCAAAGGGGCCCCAAACGTTAACAAGAATGTTCGATTCAGCCATTATAATGTCCAGAAAAATTGTTGATTTGAAAATAAGAGGCCTATAATTATTTTCCAGTAAATCTAATATGTATTAGAAAATCTAAGCATTTACTCGAAAATTCAAAGATTTGCCAGTAAACATATGCTATGAACTATCTTCTTTTAAAAAACCTACTATAATCTTCAAAGTACTTATGAAATATGCTATATGCTATAAATCTCAAAAAAAAAAAAAAAAAAAAAAACAACCTGATATCAATCAATAGCTAAAAGGCTGTTAGAGTGCTTTGTTCTTATTACTAAGCAAGTAGATATACATGTATCGTGAGTAATCATCTATGAAAGAAATGAAGTATTTCAGACCATACGAGTTCATATTTGAACGACAAATATCTAAATGTAGGATCTCTAACATGTTTGTGCTCCTTTTTATACTTTTCTTGGACTTGTTGGTCTGCTTTCCCTTAATGTCATCCACGTAAGTGTCAACATCAGTAGAATCTAAAGAATTAAGTACTTAATCATTTACAAATCTCTTAATACTCTCTATGATGATATGTCCCAATTTCTGATGCCATAACATAGTGGTGTCTTCATTCATAACATATCGTTTCATGCGTGTGTGAACATACATATTATTATAAGCAACAACATCTTGTAAATTAATAGAGAAAAAACTATCATATAATGTATCATTACCAATAAGATTAGATTTATAAAACAAACTGAAAAATATTTCAAAAATATTAAAAAAATAACCTAAGGGTACAAGTCTTAAAACTGAAATCAAATTCCTAGAGAAACTTGAATCAAAATAAAATCATTACTTTAAACTGAACTGCATGATCCAAAAGTCTCCACATGTGAGCGTATCTTGTTTTATGAATAAATGTATTGCTCATTTTCCACTGACTTCCTCTGATTTTGCATATCCAGTAAGATATTCGAAATATGGATTATAAAATCAGAGTCAATTCACCATGTGTTATAAATAATATCAATCATATTAGATTCATAAAAGAAAAATGAGATTGGTTTACCTTTCTTCTCAAGTCATTTCTGAAATTTGGTACAATCATTATTCATGTGTCCCTTCTTTTTGTAGAAGAATCACTTGGATTCTTTCTTGATTCCATCTTGGGACGGTATTTTACCTCTCTTTTTCTGTTTGGCTTGGTTCTAGTCCTTTTCTTTTATTGCCATTAACGCATCCTCACCTAATTTCATTATTGGCCTCCCCTTTTCTTGAACACGTATGATCAAAAGTTCATTAATTAACCACTTATTCTTATGCCTACCGTAAGATATTTTGAAGGATTCTTATTGATGTGGAAGAGTATTTAAAATATAGTGCACAAGGAAAAACTTAGACATATTAATCTCAAAAGTCTTCAATTGAGCCGCAATATCCCTCATTTGCATGATGTGCTCATGCACACCTTTCACAGCAATGATTCTTATAGATGAAAACTTCATAATTAGAGTATTAGCAAGTGTCTTATCTGAAGTATCAAACTGCTTATCAATAGCCTTAAGTAATACCTTGACATTGTCATGGTTTTCGACTAAACCACGAAAGCTAGCAGAGATCTTAGTGTTTTTGAACATCACACTGAGACGATTAGATTGCTCCCATATTTTATAAATAGCAATTACATCTAAAGTGCTAGTTGGAGTGATGATTGGTTCTTCTTTCCTAATAGCATAATTAATATCTATCCACCCTAAATAAAAAAGAATTCTTTCCTTCCAAACCTTATAATTATCACCTTTCAGTTCAAGAATATTACATTTAATAGCAGAGAAATTCACAGGTTGCATAACTGCATATAAATTAAATATAAATGCTTATAATTCAAAATTGAGACAAATAAATATATATCATGTTTTACCAATGTAAATAATGTTTCAAAAGTCTTGAATCTGGTGAAATAAAACTTACTTGTAGGCTAAAGTTCTAATTCAATTAGATCCATCTACAAATTTATAATGAAACTATTAAATTATATTCATTTTCCTAATTCTTGTAAGTAAATTAAGAAATATAATTTAACATTTTATCCTAGTTAATCGTACAAATATAATAAAAATTCTTATAAGATGAAATCTATTATATTCAATTATGATTAATCACAATTAATGTCATGATATGATCCTAAAACACTTAATATATAATTTTGCATAATTAAAGATGATTAATTAATTAATTAAAATTATATGGATCACTTGATATTTAATTTAATTCACAAGAAAAGCTCATATAACTTGCACGAAACCATAAGCAATATGAACACAAAAATTAATTTCAATATGGTAAAAGTATTTAACTCAATATTGCATGCATAATAAAAAGAATACAAATTATACATACAAAACAACAAAATAAATAATTTAAACACATAAAAATATCCCAAAATAACAAAACCCATAAAAATTTTTTACAAAAATCCAAAAATAATGAAATTTTATCAAAACATGTCATTTTGGTCTATTGTTGAGAGTCTTAGAAGAAAATGACTCTTCATTTTGGTCGTCTTTAACCTCCAATTACGTTGTTCAACTCGGTTTCACCCCGTTTGTGACTCAAAATAAACCCCGACGGTTTCTTGGCTTTCCAAACACAAAAATTTACGTTTAAAATCACAAAAATGTTAGAAATACAACTTCCTATTTTTAATCTTATTTTTCATCAAAAACTTCAAAATCAAAACTTTGAAATCTCAAAAAGTTTTCAATATTTTTGACATAAAAACACATATTGCAAAAACGAACATGACAAAGGCAATCATAGCTCTTATACCAACTGTAAGCAAACCTAAGGTGACATGCTTAACAATCCTAAATAGCATAGATCAAATGCAGAATAAAAATTCAGATCAAAGATGTACCTCCTGCCATTGTCGTTCTCACACATTCAAGGTTAAGGGAAAAAGGTTTATTTTGAGTTAAGGCTCTTCTAAACCTCACCTAACCTCAAAATGATGGTGTAATTTAAACTGAAAATGAGATTAAAAGGCTTAAGGACCCAACGAAGAATGCTTTGTCTTTTATAGACTTCATACATCACAGAATGCATATCAAACATGCACAAAATGTGGGTAGGCAATTTCTGAACGTTATAGGATTGTTATCCATGTCCCGAGAATGATGGAAGATCATGGGCCCTATTTTGATTCACCCAAATTGGTTGTTACTGACTTTTAAGGAAAGAAAAAATTCTAGCATAAATTCCATTTATTTTCTTGCTTTATTTATTCGTTCTTGTTTAAGCATTGGAAAAACAATAATTTTAAAATTTGTATCCTATTGAACCTTTCGCTCTCGTTTTAAACCACTCCTAAGTGATGCGATGAGCAATAATGATTAGTTAGAGATTCGAGCTTGCCGCCTGTAGCAATGTATCATCTTGTACACTCTATTCATTTACTTTATTTTGGCTTAAGGTCTATATTATTTGACTCAGTGGACTGTGGTCATATGTTATATTTTGTTTTTGTATGTTTTGGGACAGTTGATCTCCTTTGATACTAGGCATAATTTTTATAACATGACAGGATTTTCATAAAGTTAAAATGAATTAGGTTTAGGATAATTTCCATGCTAAAAGGTAATATTGTCCTTTGCAAAAAAAAAAAAAAAAAGACAATTTTTATAATTTTTAACAAGTAATGGGCTAATTTTGAAAACTCGGTTAACTTGGTATTTTAGAAAATAAAATGAAAATTTCGTGTTCAGCATGTAATTGGTACGATTTTCCTATAATTATGCTCCACGTCACTAACCTGATGGACATATGATAAAGGTTGAAAATTTGAAGTATACACCTTAATAGAGTCAATAGATATTATACTTTTTAAATCTTATGTAAATTTCTCATTTAAAAGATGTAGTAAAGTTTTAATTGAATAATAATAATTATAAGGAAATTGTGAAATAGTTCTATTAGTGTACATATTTAGAATTTTTTCCTCACTTAATTACTGATTTGGATTTTGGCTTTATTGTTCACTTTTTAGTTGACATAATAACATAACAAAATCCTAAATATGATATTTTAAATATGTATCAAATTACTGCAGGGAAATCAATATTCAATTTTGACCTTAAAAAAGAAAACATTTAAGCCATGATTTTCCCCTAAAAAATCCAAAATATAGATCAATTATGGTAAACTTTTTTCCTTTTTTATTTTTTGTTTAAGGGTACTTTTGTTAATATAAAGTCAAATTTGAATATTGACTGCTTTGTAGTATATATATATATATTTTTTTTGAAACTTTGAAACGGAGAATTCAAACTCTATTTCATATAGTAAAGTTAATAAATAAATATGTTTTTTAAATCTTATATAATTTCTCATTTAAAAAATTGTAGTAATATTTGAATCAAACAATAATAATCCTTTTAGTATATATGTTTAGAATTTTTATCATACTTAATTATTGATTTGGATTTTTACGTTTGTCTATCACTTTTTATTTAATATTATAAGATGATAAATATCTTAAAATTATTATAGATAAGGTTATATTTCAAAAATATATATTTTTTTTCTTTGAACACTCCCTGTTACTAAAGGGGGAAAAAAAAAAGCAACGATAATATATGAATAACCAAACGATGACGCGACGCGGGAAAAATGTATGAATAATACAAACATCCGACCTGCCGGATTCGAACCAGCGACCTAAGGATGGCTGTGGGTGTTTCCCGACTACAGTCCTCCGCTCTACCAACTGAGCTAAGGTCGGTTTTTTGTTATCATGCTCAACAATTAATAAAGTTAAAGGACATTGTAAATAAGGCCATTTTTTTCTACCGAAAAAAAAAAATCCTAAATAAGGGGATGTTTGCTTAATGTTTTGGAGACATCCAAAATTAACTTTTTTTCAAAACTTCACCACTTTTCACTATTTATATTTCCAAAATATTACAGTAAACTCCAAACTTTAAAAGTTTATAACTTTGTGTATACAAGTCCAAATGAGATAATTTTTTTTAAATTGTATAGAATTTCGAAAGGAACAAAATAATATCCATATTGATATATTTTTTCTAAAAAAATTTTTAAAATTTTTTATTTTTTCACCTCAAACACTTTTTTCTCCTAAACACATTTTCCAAAACAACTTTTTTTCAATCCAAAAATAATGTTTTCAAACACCTCCCTCAAACACTCCCTAAAAGTAGGCACTCTCCTGCAATGAGTGAGTCGCTAATGGAAATGGTATATTTATAATAAATAATAACAAATAGCAAATTCATGGCTAATGATATGAGTAATAACAGGAAGATATCTTCTTAATTTTTTAACTATCAATTCACTTGTAATATTTTTATTGGTAAATATAATCAATTGATGTAATAATATTTTAAACAATTACTAAATAAAAACTACATGTCACATAGGTTAGATACTCAAAAATTGAAATCAAAATTTGTGTGTCTAATATTTTTCTATGAAAACATTTGTCAAAGGTATTGAAGTCTCGTATTCAATTTTAATGTCTCAAATCGTGTCGAATTAATCATATTATGATACATTATTAAAAGAAGTTAGATCTTAAGGTATAAATAATTTGTTATAAAACATTTTAAGATTTTTAAAATGATGTGGTATAATATTATTGGTTAGACATTATTTGAGACATTAAAAATTGGATAGAGGATTTGAATCCTTAACAAAGGGTTGCAAAAAAGAAAAACACCTCCTCGTTGTTGATGGTGGTGTGAGTTCGACCTCAAACAATGCTATAAAAAAACGATGGTACCAAGCACAACTCAAAGGTGGATTAAAGACCTTAAACATTGAATCTACTTGAATAGATGGTAAAGTAAAACAATTAGGACATTATGACAATCCCCATGAAAGAGAAAAATGTTTCCAATGCAAGGATTCTTTACCCACTTGAGCATCACCAAAAATCATTACACGAGCATTTCCCTTCCTTAAAGTGATGGTATCTATTGGCGTCTCGAACAACAATCTCCCTCTTAAAAATGCTGCTTATGAGTTTCAAGACGGTATGACAATCCCCACAAACGCGAAGATTTTTCACAACACGGATGACTGTCCCGGGAATGGCCTTAAGCAGGCCGTAAGCTACTGCCAACCTTTCGCTGTGCCAAAATAGCTGCTTTTCCTTCTCTTGTTGCTCCATGTCATGTAAAACTGAGCTAGTGTCGGGAACATAGCCTTGTCTCCTCATCTCGGCATCTAGCTCGTCAAGCAAGTTGAAAATCTCATCTTTCATGGGGTGAGATGTTTCTCCAGCATAAAACACTTGTGTTTCTTTACCAACCTCGATGGAGCTATAACCTGGTGTCTTCTTAACTTCCATAGCTCCCATCAACTTTCTCACCTTAGACACATTTTCCCACATACAAGCACCCGCATAGACATTGGACAAAAGTATATAGGTAGACGGATCTTCTATTTTTGAACTCAAGAGACGATCAGCAATCCGAATTCCCATCATGGTATTTTTACGATCTTTGCAAGCAGTCAATAAAGCTGCCCATATGGCTCCATCAAGCTCGAATGGAGTTGAATTTATGATATTCTCGGCCTCCTCAAGGTGTCCAGATCGACTGAGGAGATCCACGAAGCATGTGTAGTGCTGAAGAGAGGGTGTAATTCCATATTTCTCAGTCATGGAATTGAAAATAGCGTGCCCTCTGTCTACCAACCCGACATGGCTACAAGCATAAAGCAATCCAACAAAGGTAACTTCATTTGGCTTTATTCCGTCCGCGACCATCTGGTCATACAAAGCCAATGCTTCCTCAGCTTGCCCATGTTGAGCTGCCCCGACAATTATCGATGTCCAAGAAATCACATCTCGTTGTTGAATTCTACCAAAAATCTCATTTGCACCAACTATATCACTACACTTGGCATACATATCCACCAGTGAATTACTTATGTACAAGCAAGACTCGTATCCAAGAGCTATAACTAGGCCATGTACTTGCTTACCAAGTTCCAGCACCGCCGTATAAGCACAAGCACACACAATGCTCGAAAAAACTAAAGGGTCAACTATATCAATTTCTTCTCTTCTCATTTCAATGAACAAATGAAATGCATCAACACTATTCCCACTCTGTACCAAACCTGAAATCAACGCCGTCCAAGAATGCAAATTCCTAAACGGTGTCCTCTTAAACAATCCAAGAGCATCCGATTTCCTTCCACTCCTTGCATACCCCGAAATCAAGGCGGTCCAAGAAGCCGAATTTCTCGAACAAATCGAACGAAAAACAGCGTATGCATCATCAGGCAATCCGCATTTCGCGTACATGTCAACCAACGACGACTTAACGACATCATCATCACGAAACCGCGACAACGCAAAGCGAGCGTGCACTTGCTTCCCAAGCCTAACGTCACACAAGCAAGCACATGCTTTGACAAGGCTTGCAAACACAAAGTGGTCCGGCTGCAATCCGTCAACCTCGAACATGGCGAGGAACATGAATATGGTTCGGTGGGGAAGGTTGGCGTGGTTGTGGGCGGTGAGGATTGAGGCCCAAGAGACGTGGTCTCTTTGGGGCATTTCGTCGAACAGTTGGCGGGCGTAGTCGACGTGACCGCATTTGCCATACACGTCGACGAGGGTATTTGGGAAAGGTTCGCATTGGGATATGCCGGTTTTGATAAGTTGGGCGTGGAGTTTTTTGATGGTGGAAGAAGAGATTTGGCGTCTGGAGCAGAGCTTGAGTTGGTGAAGATAATTAGAGACTAGCATTCATCACCCTCTTCTCCCAAAATGCTCCGACGATTTTTTGCGCTCTCCCTCTCTCTCTCTCTCTCTCTCTCTCTAATGCGCAAAAATGGACAAATTGAAGAAAAATTTGGTGAAATTTACATTTTCCTGCCCAACGTTTTCTAAAATTATGATTTGGTCCTCTATTCTTTTCAAAGTGACGGTTTAGTCCTTACGCGCCACTTAGTCCTCAGGGGACATTTGGTAAACACATTATATTTTGATTGTATTTGAATAAAATTTGTTTATTAAATGTTATATTTGGTTGAAAAGTATTTGTTTTGTATTTGAATGAAATGTGTGTTTGAATGAAAAGTATTTTAGAGTTGAAAAGTTGATGTGATTGGTAAAAGTAGAGATAAGTAGTGGAGTTGAAAAGTTGATGTGGTTGTTTTAAAAATGTTTTGAATAATAATTATTTTCGTAACACTGTTGTGAAATTTGTGTTTGATGTAAAATTGTATTGCATTTGAATAAAATTAAAATGTAATTTTTTTACCAAACGACACCTAAGAATATCTCCAATATAGTGCTAAATTGATGGACCCATGGTAAATTTTGTCATTTTAACTAAAAATAAATTCTTTAAAATGAACTGATATCTTTAATGTCAAATTTGTCATATAATAAATTTTGGTGACAAATTTACTATAGTATAATAATCTTAAATTTAATATTTGATTTCTATTGGTTAGTATCTTGTCCTTTTCATTTAGTCATTAAAGTATATTCATTTTAATTTTTTTGAATATTAAAAGTATACTTTTACGAATTTTAAAGCGTAATAAACAGTAAAAGTAACATTAGAAATTGCTTTACACATCAGAACCTAAAGTAAAATGATGTTAGTTTTCATTTTTTGGAGAAGAATATAGCATTAGCATGGACATATGCATAGGAGATAGTTTTACAATAAATAATAATGTTAGATACACCAATTATAATTTTAACTTTTGAGCACTTTCTTACATGATAACGCATTGTCATATTTTGGTCATTATACAATCATTTTTTAAGTATTATGTTACATGGTGACGAGTTGTCATATTTTGCTCATTATACAATAATTTAATTTCAATTGGATGTTGCAATCATTAAAAGATGCTAATAAAAGAATAAGAACTTTTTTTTTTTTAATAAATTGAGAAAGGAAATAACTAGTACTAGAGAATTTAAATACATCTCAACTACGTTAGCACTTGTTTAAATTCCTCGTCTTTTACCAAATCTCCAACTCAATATCATTAAAAAAATTTAAAAAAGTTAAGCAAATTATGGGAAACATAATTGGGCCAAATAAAAGTAAAAAAGAAAAAAGAGAAAGCTATACATAAGCCGAAAGCAAGTCTCATAGAATTAAGCCATAATTATTATCTCGAGAGTAAGCTACAATTATACTTTGTTAAACCTCTTGTCTAAAACCCAATGGCAAAAAGATTAGAGGGGAAAATAATATATAATTACCATAAACGGTTGCCTAACAAGAGAATCTATAGTAGGGAAGGTTTGTCATGTCACGATCCATATTAGTGGAGTAAAAATATGGGTAATTGAACAATTACTCCATATTTTAAAGATTAACAGCACGAGTCACCAACTTGTCAATAATATGATTTCCTTTTCTATAAATGTGTGAGACCCAATAATCAATTTTGTCAAGAGAGGCCAATGCATAGGACCATTTGGCAAGCCACTTCCAAGGAACATCTTTGCTTCACTTTCAAAACAAATCAACCGCATAGGCGGAATCACATTCAAACCAAAGGTTCGACCAACTAAATTGTTGAGCAAAATCCACAGCAGTAATGATGCCTACCAACTCAGTTTCATAGGCATGTAAAATTCCAAGTGGTTTGGAGAAACATCCCTTGCAAAATCCCCAATATGTTCTAAAAATTTCACCACATAATAATAATAAAAAAAAAACTCATATATTATATATATTAATACTTAAATTTTTAAAATTAGAGTTAATATTTTTTATATTATTCGAAAAGGAATGGTTAATAGTGTTTTGTCGTCGTTAAAACATTTGTAAATGTTTAAATAAATCGAACAAGTGTTTAAAAAGATAATCTTAAGGGTCAATCTCATAGTTGCATCTTCAATTTTAAGATCATTCTTATTTTATTATTATTATTATTTTAATTTTAAAAACTCACTTTATCACCTAAATTTTAAACTAGTCCCAGTGAATCTATTATGTAAAAATTAATGAGAAAAAAAATAGATAAGTAGTCTTCTTTTACTCGTTCTGTTAAAACACAAATAGATCACATGATTGTATTTATTAGTCTCTTTTTTTCTATCTGTTTTTGAGGAAAATTCTAACATGTGAATTGGTTTAAAAGTGAGATTTGGTATGTGATAGATATTAAATTTTGAGAACAACCAGTAATTTAATTTTTTTAAAATACTAATATGTGACTGTTAGTTTCTTCATATTCTCAAATAAAATTTGAATAAGGCTTTAGGTAGCGTTTGGTATTGTTTTTAAAATGTTTTTATATTTTCAAAAAAACTGAAAATGAGAATGTTTTGAAAAATGTGTTGAGACATTTTTATGAAATTGTATTTAGTTATATTTTCTGAGTGTATATTCTGATAAACATAGAAATAAAACTTTGTTTGATTATAATTTTAAAAACCTATTTCATAAGTAAGTATTTTATAAAAACATATTTATGTTTACTTTAAAAAAAAAACAAAAAAATAAATTGCTAGTCATAATTAAAAAAAAAAACTTTTGGTGGTGGGTTTTATAATGAAGGGTAGGGGTGGAAGACATTGGTGGTCTGAATCCTAGATGGCGAAGACGGCGAGATTTGGGTCATGAGTCAGTGGTCGTCGTCGCGAAGAGGTCGTCACCGTCATTGTCGCCCTGCATTGGAGATGGAGGCTATTATTAGACGTGATTGTTGTCACCAATATTATACAGGCAAAGAGAGAGAGAGGAGAGGGAGGGAAAATGAAAACAAAAAAATGAAAACAACTTTTTTACGTTTTCAAAAAACCCCAAAAAACAACATTGTTGAAAACGATGTTTTTAAAATAGTTTTGAAAATATTAAATAAACAAACGCTATTTTAGGATTATTTTTATTTTTTATGTTTTTGAAAATGGATAATCATTCTTAAAAATAAAACCAAATGCTGTCTAGTTTTCCTTTATTTTTCTCTTTTTTTTTTAATACCAATAATAAAGTTGGCAAAACATAAACTTATTACTAATTAATGCGCCAGAGACCATTCGGTTTTTTTTTTTTTTTAAAGGTTGTTTAGTGCTGTTTCAAAAACTAGTCTGGTGTTGGGCCTACGCTGTGTCGCATTATTGTTTTTGGACAAATTATAATAAACAACAGTTTTCAAAAAATAATTAAAATAAATAATAAGTTTTAAAAATAATTATAATAAATAGTAGATTTATTTAATAAACATAATTTTTTAAGTAAATAATATATTTATAAAATATAAATTAATAAAAAGTGAATAAATTATTTATTTGATATGTAAACATTCATTTGTCTAATAAATTTTGTAAATATATTATTTATTTAATAAAAAACATTAATAAATCATATACTTGTTATGTAAACGTAACATTTTTCTGATAAATCTCATAAGTATATCATTTACTTGATAAAAATGTGAATAAATCATTTACTTGATACGTAAATACATTATTTATCTGATAAATCTGATGCAACTAAATTATTTATATGATAAATCTATAATTTATTACAAATATTTTAAAAACCTTTTATTTATTTTAATTATTTTCTAAGATCTGCTATTTATTTCATTTTTCCATTTTTTTAATTTCTTTCTTTCTTTAAAGGATTAAAATTGATACAGTAAATTATCTATTGATAAAGATACAATATCATGAAAAATTTTCAAGAATTTTATTGAATACTACTTTTAAAATGATCAAATAAATTTGCAAGAAAAATCAAATTAAAATAAAAAAATTATTTAGCGGGATTTGGCTTAAGGTCCAAAAATGTTTTAGCCTTTTAAAATTTGACTTACCAAACAATTAAATCCATTAAAGATACACATGTTTTTCTTTTCGACATATAAAAGAACTATCAATAAGATTAATTTTAAACCACCATACTGAGTATCATAATTATATTATATTAAGAATACTTAATATGATAAATTAATTTTGGCAAAAATCCAAGGCAATTAATTTATTCTTTTTTTCTAAAAAAAAAAAACAAAAACAAATGCTAAGCTTTTTAAAAGTTTTTGTCTTCAATTACATTCCAAGAGAAGCAATTAAAAAATAGAGAGAAATAATTATTGTACATTATAAAAGAAAATAATATATTAAAATTTTGTATATGTTTTTAAAAAGTTTCATATTAAGGTAGGTAAGGAAAAAGAATTTTATGAGAAAATATATTGAGACTATTGTTTATAAATTATAATTTCTTTTTATAAATAGGTTTACAATCATAACTATCTTAAACTTGTCTCTAATGGTAAATTTCACTCAAGTCACAGGATGAATTCAAAGATCAATAGAAAAAATGATATAGAAGGATGAAAGTGGAAATGAATATGAGGTGAGTTGGCAAGGTGTAAAATTGAGGTGTAAGGTGTCAAATAAAGAACAAGTCATGTGGATAAATCTAAGCCATTGTTATCAACTAAAGTCAAAAAAATTAAATTATTAACCACTAGACTGGTTCCATAAATAATTGAAGTATAAAAGCACATTCCCTTTCTATAAAGTTATAAATATAGATATAGATATGCCCTTCTGGTTTTATTCATGAAAAGTTTTGCATTTAATTTACAAATGAATTTTTTTTAATAATTATGTTGATTGTTGAATACTTTTTTTAAATATATATATATTTATCCCTAACATTGTTTTTTAATTTATAACTATTTAGTCATTGATTCTACTTAGATTAAACTAATGATTTCATTTATTCCAAATTTCTTAATGAGTGCGTGATGTTAAATTGTGGGGTCAAATTAATGTCTTATATAAAAACGTTTCACACAGAGACAACACATGGATTAACCTGTATAAAATACGTTGTCTTTTGTGAAGGTGTGTGCATTTCTTTTATAAACTTCTTGACTATTATAGTAAATTACAACAGCAATTGAAATGGAATATAGTCTCATGCTAAGGCGAATTTGCGCAAAATTCTTAGTATGTTTTGCAAGTGGGTTTTTTTTTTTTTAGCTCTCAATCATATTGAATTAGATCACGAACAAATTCTCAACACCTGAGAGTTAATGATTTAAAACATACTTAAATCAAATTTTTTTTAATAAATTTTATAATGCATTTGTTAACTACATTGCATTCATATTGCATTTAATACAATGCGATTTTTACCCAAACATAAAACTATTACATTCAAATACTAATTCAAATACTAATTACATCACAATTAAATCCAATATAATCATTATTTATCATTTTACTTTTTCTATTATTTTTATCAATCACATCATATATAATATAATTCAAATATTTTTCATTCAAATAAATATTATATTAAAATATAATATAAATACTTTTCATCCAAACACTGTAGGAAGGATATTTGTTTGAATACTTTTAAAAAAATAAAAAAACCATACATCAACTCAAAAGATTGATTTTTTTTTTTTTCCCTCAAAGTGCGAGAGAGAGATATCTAAAAATGGATCATAGTTGTATTGCATGCTTTCATAGCAAAATAAACTGGATGTTTGAACCAACAGTGAAAGCCTCTTTCACCACAGATTGCCACGTTACGAAATGGTTAATGGCATTGAAATTTATTTTCTGCAGGCTATATATATATTTATACATCTAAATATATACACGTTTATGTTGCGTGATAAAAAAAAAAAAAATTAGTAGTCTTTTTACTGGAGTGAAGCAAATACATCAGATAACTTGAGCAAACCTTGTTCGTAAGAATCACAATTATTAAGCAAACATCGCGCACGAACATACGATACAGTCGAGAACTCGCGGGCAAACACGAAACCGGCATGGCAGAGGGGCATGAGCAAGGCATTAGCGTTAACGGTTTCACAAATTATGGATGGGATGTTCACTTGCAGAGTTTTGTGTATTATTTATTCTACTGGTAGAGATTCTCTATTTGTTCATTGTATAGAGATACGACTTTGTCCCTCCGAATTTTCATGGTCGGTGTCATTAACCCGCTATCAATCTGCAAAGGAAGGTTGTAATCAGCTAACAGAGGCACATTTATAGGCTAAGAGGCAATTCAATGCGATTGGAAGCATCGAAAGATTACTGTAAAAGGTTCGTCCACGACGAGGATTGGTCCGATTTGGAATGAACATTCCGAAGTCCTGCACGTAAAAGAAGGAAAAGAAAAACATTCGTTGAACCAAAAAAAAAAAAATGGAAAAACTTCTTGTAGAGCTTTAGCCGGCAAAAATAAAAAAAAAGGGAAGAAAAGCTTTTTGAATGCAAACATTTTTCCATTTGATTAATTAGAGTTGAGAGGAATTCTACCACTTCCGAAGTTCTTCACATAACAAGGTTGTTAAAGTATCCTTGCTTAGCTCCGTGGCATTACTGTCTATAATAGACAATTCTTTTGCTAACAGTAAAGCCCCGTCTTTGTTAGGAACAATTAAAGCTCCAAGACGCCGCTGATCCTGCACGAGTAAAAAACAATGCAGTAACTATAATCAGTATAGTTCCTAAAAGGAGGAAGATCACTCATTCTGCTCAGAAAATATGCAAAGGCCTTGATGGAAGTGAAAGCTGCGAAGCTTCACCTGGCCAATGACAACGATCTGTTGAATTACGCTACTTCTCAAGGCAGCTTCTTCAAGCTCTCCGGGTTCAACATTTTCACCTACGGATCACCAAACAAATTTAGTTAGTACATAAAGGAACGACCCAAGAACCTGGATTGAAACGAGAAACAAACTAGAAGAATTAGAAAACACAAATAACTGTAGGGCTAGAAACGGAAGTATTATTTATCTGAATCTCGGAACTACTGAAAGCACAAATTAGTAGGATCTAAACGTGCCAAAATTTGAGTTTGTTCGCTGTACGATGGATTTATTTGGCAGAGTTGTCAAACTAATTTAGCTTTTAGTGTACCTGTTGAAAGAACTATGGTATCCTTAGCACGTCCTTCAAGCACAATTACTCCTCCGCAACGTCGACTCCGTCCTCTGGATTGGTGAGGAGCAATCCAACCTATATCGCCAGTGTCCAACCAACCATCCTCATCTAATACTTGCTTCGTAGCCGCTGGATTCTGGACCGTCCAACATTGAAGATAAAGTAACAAGGTGGTAGTTAATTTCCTTAGCCCAAAGAGTAAGCAAAACAAGCTGTTCTTTAATTCTTCTTCAGAAAGTGTTAAACATTAACGTTAACTCGTCAATGTCAGCACTAGCGGGACATAGATTGGTGAAAATGCAACAAGTTGAAAAAGAAAAAGAAAGAAAAGATAATGAATTTCAATGTCTCGGTGGAAAAGTTCCACATTAAGGACCATACAAGGTTAAAAGATTGAAGGTTTTCAATGTCATATTTTGATATATTTGATTTCCATTATAGTTGGCTTCTCATACTTTGCTATAGCCAACTGGATCCAAACAGTTCAGTTACAATAGTAGAACACAATAAGCAGTACAAGACAAACACGGCTTCTACTTTAATATGATCAAAAGGTGAACTGGCGAGATGATAAATGAATAATGCTATTCCTTATCTCAGCAATTTAAAAAAAAAAAAAAAAATCTTATCATAGTTTGGAAAAAATAAATAAAATATATATAAATAGCAATACCTTAAAGTAGCCCTTCATCACTTGCGGCCCTTTTACTTTTACAATGCCTTTTGCTCCAGGAGGTAGAACTTCACCACTTTCGGGGTCTATAACTTTGAATTCGGTTTGCCTAACCGGGTGACCAACTGAGCCAAGAACCTTCATAAATTTTACATCTGTGATATTGTCATATGATGTACCACTCCATGCAGAAGAAAATATGATTGAAGTAAAAGACAAACAAAACAAAGTCTCGGTAGAGTCTAAAGTGAAATGTTAACACGGTAATCTGAAGATGGTTGGACACTTTTATGTGCATTAGAAATTTTTCAGAAATGTGTGATACTCCCCTAATATCATATTCACTTTTTGAGTTTTTCTGATATTATGACAAATAAAGTCCAAAAATTAAAGTTTCCAAACTTAGAATTGATAGTGATTCTTACGTTACAAGTTGGTAGTCGGGCACAAACAACTGGGGAAGTCTCTGTTAATCCATATCCATTCTGCAGTTTCACACCAATTGCCTACATGTACACAACATAAGATATAACGGAGGGAAAATAGAAAAACCAATCTCAGCTAGGTAAATATGCATGAATTTTTAACCTCAAAAAACTTATCAACATGAGAAGGCAAACTCCCGCCTCCACTTATGCCAGCCTGCACCGTGCAAACAAAAACACGTTTACATATCTCTAATTTTCTCAATGAGATGCAAAAACAAGCAAATGTTCAAACAGACGGCAAGAAAAATATATCATCTCCTTAAAGCATCGAATATTAATGGACTTATTCTGGTAGGTAACAAGCAAGGATGAAAATAAGAGGTTTCCCAGTTTTAACTAACAGTTTAAGGGAGATAATTTATCAAGGGTCCAGTATATTTATTCCAAGGAAACCTGAAATACGACCCATATTCTTTTAAGAGTACACAAAGTTCTTAAAACAGACATTCGAAAATAAATATGATAGTACCTTTGATATCCCTATAGCGGAGTGGATTTTGCTATAGACAAGTTTATTTGCCAATGCATGCAGTGGCCATAAAAGTCCAGCAATAATTCTTGCCCATAACCAGTCCAGCAATGAGACAAGATATGACGGTTGCTCCCGGTTCCTCGTCAAACACAGTCCCTATGAACAAAATTGTGATCATTTATGCCTCGTTTGGCAAACAAATTTCATTTTAATTTCATTCAAATGAAATACAAGTTTACATCAAACACAAATTTTGTAATAGTACTGCGAAAACAATTACTATTTAAAAGTTTTTTAAAACAATCACATCAACTTTTTAACTTCACTGTTTATCTTTACTTTTACCAATCACATCAACTTTTCAACTCTAAAATACTTTTCATCCAAACACACATTTCATTCAAATACAAAACAAATACTTTTCAACCAAATACAACATTCAAAAAACAAATTTCATTCAAATACAATCAAAATGCAATGCGTTTACCAAATGCCCCCTTAAATTGATATACTCAGCATACTCCAAAGTGTCATCTAGAAACCATACAAACTTTGTGTAAAATATACAACTGCGATCTGATTCATTTGATACATAAAGTTAAAAACACTAATTAATTCCTTCACAAATTAATCAACTTTGTTCTTCGAAAATAGTTCCTCTCTCTGTCTCTGTGGCAAAAAATTTTTCTTATAAAACATGAAGCATTATAATGCATAATGCAGATGTCAATTTGTTAACCTATAGAAAGCACAAATAGCTTGATGAGTTAAGCAAGATAAACTGACTGAACAGTAATTAAAACCTCATAAATCCTCTTGAACTCCATGTATGCCATACTGGCCCTTAGAAAGGTTAGTGCAACAAGCTTACGAGCTGCGGAGCTCGTTGAAATTTGTTTTTGAATCCCACTGCAAACAATTAGAAAGAACTCATTCATAATCGAGAAGTAAGAAAGTGGAAACAAATTATAATTTCATTCAACAGCCAGAGTTCCAATCTTTAGATGAACCTCAGCAAGAAAGTATGCTCTATTTCCCATTTAAGAAAGAAAGTGGAAACAAATTTCAACTTCGTACATTGCTTCTTCTCGCTAAGCCATTTAAGTTGTGTTCATCTTTTTTTCAAGTTGCATAACCACTGAGTTTGTTTTCGTAAAATGACATTTTCTATAGGGCAATAGCAGTTGCCTTGACTGGTTTTACTCTTAAGTTTCTAATTATTATTTCTTATTATATACGCATGCAAGTGTTGAATTATCCAAATAGCACTACTTATAGAAGTACGGTATGAACGATATAATTCCTAAGGCATAGCCATACCTGTAGAGTGTCTCGTATACTAAAGGAACTGAAATAACGTACTCTGGCTGATACTGTTGCAAATCATCCTATCAAATAATTGAAAAGATATCACATTTGTATTCAAAAACCCAAAAAAATAAATAAGTAAATAAAAAGCAAGGAAATAATTCACATACTTATTCATGCATATACAAATACATAAGTTTGTAATTGGAAAAAAAATTTTTAAAAATTAAAAAAAAAAAAACCGTAGGTAGTTTTATTCTTTAACCAAAATTAACAAATAATCATATACGGACATTCCAAGCAAAGATCAAAAGATGTTATTTCTACCCTTCATATTGGTTCAACTTCAAAACGTTTTCTATGTGAAACGCAAATTCACATCCGAGCAGTATGAAATCAAAGATTGGGAGAAGAATACCTTCAAGTTTCTAACAGTTGTGTAGACCTGCTCAACTCCATTTGTAAAAGTAAAATATTCACAAGCTCGTTCATAAGCATGCCAAGGTGGAAGCATACTGAGAAATCTATCTCCTGCTTTACAGGGGACTATATCCCACAAGTTTCTTATCTGTAGAATAATTATAGTAGAAAAGTAATGCCAAATGTTATACCTATGCCACAGAGAACAGAGAACAGAAAACAGAAAAACCAGATAAAATTAATAATAATTAGTGAACCTGGTGCAACAGATTTCGATGTGAAAGCATGACGCCTTTTGGGTTTCCAGTAGTTCCACTAGTATAAACAAGTGTAGCAATATCTTCAGAGTTTATGGCTTCATAAACATAGTGTTTTTCTGACCCAAAAATAGGTTGATCAGAAGTTGCACGACTCAGGCTTTGTGGTAACACCGTTTGCGTAAACAAAGAGTGGCAAGTAAACAGAAATGTACTTTTACAACAATCTAACATCCCGAATCTTAAATCACACAGGGAAAAAAGCAAAGAAAAAGAAAAAGGAAGCAACAACATAAATCGAGAATCCATTCCTCATCAGGTTAAATTCACAACATCAGATCAGGAAAATAAATTAACAAATGATCCTTAGTAAGCTCTACCTTAACATTGCAAGCTTAAGTTATATATACATAGTTTAAGGCTGATAAAAAATTATTAACCTCAAAATACGCATCATGAAAAATGAGACATGCTTCTACTCTCCCTCACAAATAGGCCCGACCCGAAATTGATAAATTTATTTGTACATTGTAGATGTAATGAAATCAAAGAAATTTCTGAAAGGACCACTAAGACTCTGGACACAAGAACAATCAAAAGTTGAGGCTTTGATACCCTGTTAGTATTCAGGCTAATTTAAGTGTTATACATGAATTATAAAGAGTAAGAGCATCCTAAAGAGAAAATTGAGACTGAAAAAAGAGATAGCAGCTGATTGACTTACTAACATCATTAGAATTGGAGATAGCCTTGCGACTCTCTCGTCCCAAACTTATGATATCTTTGTAATTAAAAACGGGTACCCCTTTAACTCCCCCACTCAGCAAACTTGATTTATCCCCCCAAAGCAGAATGACAAATCGCATGTTAGCCTTGCACTGGAAAGCTTCCAAAATCCGATCGAACAACTCGGGACTGTCAACGGCAAGTCCAACACTGCAGTAACAATAGAGTTTACTTAAAATTTATTTCCACGTTTCTGTTAAGCATGAAGCAATGAGAGAGAAGAAAGCTACCAAACTAAACTCTTACTTATTTTTAAATATATGAATTCACATCTGCATATGTTACACAAGCATATCCATATCAATCTCATATTTCTGGTGAACCAAAACCAGACTCAAGTGGAAGCAGTGTAATGACTAAAAGTTTTGCTACAACAAAGATATCATGGTACCAAGATAAACGTCCAAATTACAATAATTAGAAAACAACAACATATTGTCAAAAAATTTGAATTTCAAACTCATGCTAATATGGCCTCCTAGTGTTGTTCTGTAGAAAACAAACAGCAGTGAATAGAATTGTCACCCATCAAACCCATAAATGGATGTTACATGTCAGTGTGAAATTGAAACATCTTTTGCAAACCTTTCAGAGTGATTGTATATATGTAATAGTTCCTCGGCCGATGATCTTGAACCTCTTACCACATTTATTGCTCCAGTCGCCATTATACCTATGTCACCATGAAACACGAAAATGAATATTTATTGACAAATTAAAAACATAGAGAAAGATCCGAGACAATAGCACATGAATAAATATCTAAATATCAAACAACTTACCTTTTGTCCTGAAAATTTTGCTTTGGGCCACAATTTAATATAATGTTTTCTCATCCTCCATACTCATAAGATAATAGTTCAGATCCACACAAGAGCATGCATCAACAGATTATAAACAAAGACTTGTAAAAATTACACCCATGATGAAGCTGTTATCTACATACCCTGATCTGCAACAAGCCAACGGCATGAATTGTCAGCAAAAAGTGCAAGCTTTTCATCTGGTTTTATTCCAATAACTCTTAGGCCTTCCGAGAAGTCCAGAATTTCCTGTTCCAGCTGCAATTTGGAAGAGACAAAGTTTACAAGAAAGTCAGAGAAGAAATTGTGTAACTTATTTTTCTTAAACACATTGCAAAAGAAAGGGAAAAAAAAAAAAAAAAAGGTACCTCTGACACAATGCCGGCATTATCACAAAACAAAACAATAAAAATTTTTTGAAAAAAATCAAGAGTATAGCCTAGTCTTTATAGCCTAGTCTTTAAGTCACCCATCGGTTGATGGGGACACATTGAGCATAAGATACTTTTATTTGTATGACACTAAGATACTATACTTGCTACCAATCCAGCAGAAATAACAGAAAATGACACTTAAGAGGCATAATGAACCTATAGAAGAAACAGTGAAAGGAAATCCGACCTGCTTATAAGTCAAAGCTAACGGTGGGTCGTGATATGGATCAGTAACTGCTACATGGTTGCCATACTTCTCAGCTGATGTCCTCCAAATGTCCGGAACTGCTTTCCACTCATCGGACACCAAAGTACCATTACCGGACAGCAATGAACTTTCTAGATATGGAGAACACCTCCTTATCTGCAACTCTTCAGTCTATAATAGACAATTTTCAACATAAATAGGTGTTAGTGCGCTCTATATATCCATGCTTTCAGCATGTCAGAAAAATTAGAGTCAAGAAACGTGTTTAAAGACCGAAATATTTATGTGCTTAATCACTTAAAGAGTAAGAATTGTAGTTGCCACACAAGGTGACAGAACATGAGTATCCTGTCATATTCTAGATATCTTTGTTGACTCATTGAACTAGATGGAATAATGTTAATGTCATGATTTAAAAAAAAAAATAGAAAACATATACATGAGAATCAAGATCTATCTGATCATCTTGGGATCATATCAATTATGAGTAACTTCTTGGATGGTTGGAAATATGGTTGAATACAAAAACTCTTCTCTATTTCAAATTTTCTTTTCACAAATAACTTTTTATTTGTTAAAATTACAGGTTGATACCATATAATTTGATTTTATTTGGAAATCCCTCCCCTGCCATTGGTTTGACCAAAATTGATACGTGATATGTCAACTTTGCCTGTGACAGATAAGGGGTGTTAGTTGGGATAAGGCCTTTGGCATTCCAATAGCCAAAAAAGCACGAAGAACTCAATGTTCCTCGGCCAAACTTGGATCTTCTATTTATTTTTATTATTTTTTTGAACTGATAATCAAAACAGATTCACTAATGCTTATTGTTGTTTGTGTGTAAGAATTGTCCCGTATATCTTGAATATGATATTAACATATTCTCTCAATCTTACTACTGACAAAGGAAGAACTGAATTGTAATTTTCAGAAACAAAAGCTTATTTGTGAAAGAAATTGAAAAATAAACAGGAGATGTTTGTTTTTGTTTTTCGTTTTTTTTGTTTTTGTTTCTGTTTCTGTTTTTACAATATGGGTCCTGTGATTCCCACTTATTAAATAAATTAAAACACTCACAGGTTTCAAATCTAAAAGCTCCTAACCCAATCCCCTCCCACCGGCCGAATTTTTGTTTTTTGTTTTTTATTTTTGTTTCTGTTTTTCTACTATGGGTCCTGTGGCTCCACTTATTAAATAAATTGAAACACTCGCATGTTTCAAATCTGAAAGCTCCTAACCCAATCCCCTCCCACCCGCCCAGCGTCGTTTGGAGTTTTTTTGTAATTAATATATAGCAAAGTACCGCAATTGGATCCAATGAAACAGAGGAAATGTGACAAGAAAGGACCTAAACATCAATATAAAAGAAGCTATATTATTTCACAATTGATAGACAAGAAAACAGCTAGTAATTTATAAACGGAAGGTTTGTCCAAAATGGGAAGCTAATTCCCTTAAAGCCCCCAAATCCCTATAAGCTTAGAAACCTTATTCGACTACTTAATCTTGCCAATCCCATTCAATGAGGAAAACATACATTTCAACACTCACAAACAGACAGAACATACACAGAATATATGCATATACATATACATATATATAAGTAAAAAAAACAAAGAAAATTGAATTGATTCCTCAAAAGGGTGTGCTAAAAAGAATCACCTGGGCTTGGCAAGAAACTCGAAATTGACGATTGGGAAAGAACCCGACTCTTTTTCCACCCCATTTTCTCGGGAAAACACGTGTGCTGGTGAATTTGGAGCGAAAGGAACCGACCCAGATGAGATTCGACGTTGATGAAAAAGTACCCGCCATATGTGAAGGAGGAGGAGAAGAAATTGTAAGAAACTGATGGTTCATCAAAAGAGCTCCAGCCATGGCTCTAATAATTGCCTTTTCTCTTAGTCACAGAGAGAGAGAGAGAGAGAGAGAGAGAGTTGAGAGTGATGATGATGAAGAGATATTGAGGTCTCCGCCAAGGTGAGACTGTGAATGTGAATGAGTATGAGCGTGAAGAGGTTTCCTGTAACTTTGTTGACTTCGGACGGAGAAAAACTGTACGAAAAAATTCCTTGTTATACCTTGGTTGAAAAGCATGGTGGTTTCTTAAGTTGTTGTTTTTTATTAAGGGGATTGTCTCCACTCTCGAGGGTGGGCTCCATTTCCCATCTCATATTATCCTGTAGCACAACTACAATAAAACATAAATATGACAGAGTACTTACACTTACGCATGTAATATTCATTAACGCCCCTCACCCAAATGATACTCTTTTAATTTTAATAAACGTCGGAGCAAATTTAGGTGACGTTGGAAAAAGAATTTCATGTTAATTTTATTTAAATATAATATAATTTTAATTTTTCTCAAATATAATATAATTTTATACTAAATATAAATTTTATAACAGTATTACGAAAATAATTATTATTTAAAATATATTTAAAATAATCACATCAATTTTTTAATTTTATTATTTATTTCTACTTTTACCAATCACATCAATTTTTCAATTTTAAAATACTTTTTATCTAAACATATATTTCATTCAAATATAAAATAAATACTTTTTAACCAAATACAACATTCAAAAAATAAATTTCATTCAAATATAATCAAAATACAATATATTTACCTAAAGCTCCCTTAATTTTTTCCAAACTTTGGACTATGACAATGGAACCGGACAGGGTAGGTATGCTTCCCTAACTCTTGTATTTGTAATCATTTATTCTCTTTATGTTTGCTTAATTTAGTGCGTGTACGAGATAATCTTACTGAGAGCATTATATTCGTACTCTATTAATTTACTCATTAACAATTAAAAACAATTAATTAAAATTTCACAAAAAATAACAATATAATTACAAATATAACTAAAAATGAAACTAAAATCTTAAAATCAAATCAAAATTTTAAGAATCTATAAATTAAATTTATAAAGAAAACTAGAACATCAAAACACTAAAATTCAAATTTATATTACATGTAAACATATAAATATAAATATATATATATTTTTATAAGGATAAATATAAGTGGGTGGGTGCAGATATTGGGGAGTTTCCCAACCGCGCTCCCCATCTACATGGGGGTTAATTTTAGTTTTCATACTTATCTTCAGACCCATATACTATCCTTATTCCCACCCTAAGGAGTAGGTACCTGCGGTTATCCATACAAATGAGTAAAAATGTCATCCCTCGTCTTATTACAAAATACCTTTCAACTTTTAAATTGTAACATTCTTTCTTCTTAGCTGAATTTTTGACCAAAAATATCACAATACTTGCTTGTAGTATGAGTTGGAGGGTAATAAATATAAAATTACAAAATTACCTTTATAATTAAGTTAAAAAAATAATTATTTAGAACTAATTATCATTTTTCCCATACTGCTGTCTTATGTTTAACTTCATAATTTCACGTTTAATAAGAATAACAAGTGTTACAGATGTTGCTAATGGGTTTCATTTCATAATTTCACATTTAATACTAGTTCAAGTGCATTTTTATGTCTAAAATTTAACTAAGAGGAGAAATTCGCAAACGTTTCAAAATTTTAGAAGAAAAAATGTTACAAATTAAAGTTTGAGAGGCATTTTATAAAAAAGTCTAATTCATGGGAGAAAGTGAAATTTATCCTAAAATTTAGTATTGATTATAAAAATTATCCCTAAATTATAAACCTTATAGCAGTTTACCTCCAAAATTTCAAAATGTAATATTAGTTCCATCAATCTTTCTACAGTTAATAAATTTGTTTTTGTTTTCTCAAATGGATGGAAATTATATATGTCAAGCATTCGAACATGATTATTAAGATATTACATATGTAATTGTTGTTTTACCCTCAATTTAAATGCACATTTTAATGATTAAAAGTATAATAAATATAAGAAATAACAATTTAAAAAATACATTAATAAACTCATACATTAAAAACAAAAGTACCCTACCAATAGGAATTCAAATAATTCACATTTAGAAGTATTTTTTTAAAGTTTTGGGCAACTTTTTTCCAAACGATTTCTATTATGATTCCATCCGATAAGACTAATCGTAGTATAATCATCATATCAATATATATATATATATATCTATGTATTTATTATTATGAAGAGGAAATATCTGTTAATAATAAATTGGGGCAACATTTTGAAATTCGTGGAACAAAGTGTTCTAAGGCCTAAAATTCGGGGGAATTTTTTAATTTATCCATTTTTTAAACAAAAAAGCCATTAATTTCAATGTCATGTGTATGTCACATGAGTTTTCTTCATTAAAAAAAAAAAAAGGCTAATCATAAGAGCAAAATTGTTACAATTTTAAGTTGAGGGAATAGATGTGACTTTTTGAAATTCTAAAAGTAAAGTGTTATAAAGGATAAAATTCAGAGAAAATTTTTGTAACTAATACTCAAATTTATGGTTTGAATTCAAGGTTTTGAAAGACGCATCGGTTTGGATATACGTTGAATTTAAATTTTTTTCAAAATGAATGTAACCCAAATGTAAAAGCTGAATTTTGTATACAAATTTATGTTTGGATGTTTTGTTAAAAGTAGTATTTGAATAGTGTAAATGTATAAAAATGAGTGTGGTATAGATTTCTAAAAGCTAAAATTAATTTTGAATTTGAACTTGAATTGAACCATTGTGAAATAGTTAAACCATTTAAAAGCACTTTGAATGTTTCACTACTAACTAACCACAAATTGCACATAAGTGTAAAAATTCCAACCAAACAAGCTCATTATCTATATTAAGAGCATAAGATGTCAAGTAATAAGCAGCTCTATTAGCTTCCCATACAGGACATAACTTATCTTCTGGAAAAAAAAAAAAAAACTAAACACATCTGATAATAAAAACTCAAGTTCATTATGGTAAGAAGAATTCTTCAAAACTTATACTATTGTCATTATATCTAACTCCACAATTTGGAAATTTAGATCAATATCATAAGCCTAAGAGAGATTGATATTCTGTTTCACAAAATGAGTAAGTTCCATCAAGCTTTCTAGTAAGAGCTGCTATAATAAAACCTGCTGAATCTCGAATAATAGTACCAACTCCCACGATCTTCTTTGAGATAAATATGGAAGTATCCGGATTAAGTTTGTAACAGAAGTGATCATGAGGAATACATTTTGAGGTGTGACTAGAGGAATGCTTCTTTGATATTCTAATAGTCATATTCTGAGCCAATTGGTAGTCAGCAAGAAATTGCAAGAACTAGTTTACAAACAGAATAGATGGCGCCATGAATGAGTTTGTTTCTTTCTTCCCAAATTGCCGAAGCTATAAATAGAAAAAGTGCTAATTCCTTTTTAGAAAATGATAAGGCTAAAGAATGGAGAATATCAGAATGCTTTACAAAAGCAAGGGAAGAAAAATGAAGGTGAAAAGGAGAGGATTTCAAAACTTGTTTAGCTGCTTTGCAGTGGATAAAGACGCGACCAATTGATTCCCAAGCAGAAGGACGAAGAGAGCACTTTGCAGAAGGGATAATTTTTCGAAGAAAAAGGCCAACAACTGTAGGCAATGCTCCTTAACAGGATCTCCAAACAAAAGGCAACGGTCTTTAAATTTATGTCATTAAGGTGTTTAAAAAAAAAAAAACTGATGAGCCGAGCTGATCTAATAGAAGAAAGGGGAGGCCCGGTGCAACCATAGCCCATATATTTTTGTATATATATATATATATTTTTTTAAAAGGAGATATTACGGGAATGCCATAAAGTTATGCGTCTACTTGATTTATGCCATACGAGAAAAAAAGAAAAAGAAAAAAAAATACTGTAGAAAATGCCACACAAGACATCACATATTATTTATTTATTTATTCTTTAAGAACCAATATACCCTTAAGTCATAAATCAACAACCACAGTGATGATATCAATCAGTATCCGTGCTAATACCGACTAGCCGACACCACCGGTTGGCAACCAACCAGTATTCTCGTGATAACGGTTGTCCACTGGTAATTGGGATAACTAGCTGGTTACCGACCGTAATCGGCTGGTTACTAACTGGTTATCGGTTGGTGGGTTATCAACTAATAAACAAAGTATTATCTACTGTGATACTGGCTGGTTACCAACAGGTAACCATTGTGGTAACTGTCGGAAACCACCGTAGTACGCCGATTTTTCAATCATATACATGAAAATCAACCCAAAAAAAAAAAAAAAGCAACCAGCATCACAAAAAATAAAAAAATTATTGAAAAATCTACAAACCAGGAAAATCTCATAATCAAAGCAAAAACGAGCAATGACAGTACTATCGAGAGATCGAACATCAATATTACGAATGGAAATTGGGATGAAGATGAAATTATATTGGCCGATTAAACTTGGGAATGAAATTTCATTTTTTTTTCCTGATAAAAGATAAAAGTGATGACAAGAAGGCAACCTTTTCTGAAAAAAAAAGACTTTTTTTTTTGTAGGATTAAAAAAAAAAAGTTCACATAGTTCTTCCTTAACAAAAAGAGGGGGTGAAACATAGAAATTTAAAATTGTATATCCTTTAAAAAAATGGATTTTTTTTATAATTATTAATGTACAATTTATGTATCATATTTTCAATGAGCATATATATATATATCATATTTACGTAACATTATTCTGATTTTTTTTAATCTATTAGCACTACGCATTATTACGATTAATACGTATTGAATGGCATGAAAAACAAACAGTTTTACATACATAGATATATATATATATATATGTATTTATGTAGTTATCTAACAACAGATCCTTCCAATCGTAGACGGCCAATGACCATTCCCCATCAGATCAATCTCGTACGCCGCCGTGCCATCCGCTCGGAAGACACCCCAGTTCCGCTCAACTTCTGGTCCGGTTTTCTGATTCTCGTTGAAGAGAGAGAAGATGAACGTCGGGATGACGATTCCCGGCCTGGCTGGGGTTCCGGTCGGGGGTTCGGCGGTGAATTTGAGTACGACGTTGCGGTTGTAGGCGGCTGCATTGGTGACGTTGGCACCAATCTGTTCGCCATCTCCAGCTGCCGTCGGCCAACCGGTCTCGGCGATGAAGAGCGGGATTTGTGGGAAACCGAGCTTCGCCATGGCGAAGACTAAGGCATCGAGCATTTGGTCGAGGAGATTTGTGTAGACTAGACCGGTACCGGGATCGGCGAATTTAGGGTTTCCTTGCTCTTTAAGCAAAGCGGAGTCAAGGCTGATTTCGTTTGGGTTGTGGGACCATGCAAAGTAGGGATAAACATCAACGAAGAAGAATGATCTCGTTCTATTTAGGAACTGGAGAATCGGAACGATTACCGAATAGGAAACATCGGATCGAAATTCTGCGGTGGAGGGCGGAAAAGTGGATAGGAGAACGTCCATTGCAAGAGGGGTTCCGATTTTGATGTCTTTGATATTTAGGGTTTCTAGAGAGGTTCTTAGGTTGTTCATGGCGGGGACTAAATCGAACCAATTTTTGCGGTCCTGGTCTGAGAAGTAGCTGAGGACTTCGTTGCCGACGAGGAGGAATTGGATCATGGTTTGTGGATAGTAAGGAAGGATGTTGTTTTTGATCCACTTTTCGGCTTTCGTTGGATTCGAAGCTAAGATGGAGATTTCGTGGTTTGGCACCATTATGGAGACTTGAAGGTTTGTTCCTGCTAAGAGTTTGAGGATCTCCGGATCTGCATCGTAGAGCTTCACTCCGCCGGCGTTCATGGACTTGATGAGCTCAATGGATTGGTAAGGAGATGGGAGATTGGTTCCGAGTCGGCCGTAGTTTATGCCGATTTTGTTTTCGAGTGTTGCAGTACCTGCAAAAAAGGGAAAACAAATTAGCACTAGTGAGAATAAGAACCAAAGAAAGTGAAAGTGTTTGTTGAAATGATGATTTTTAAACTGTTTGTTCTGATAAAACATACGCACATGAGAGACCAAGGTGAGAAATTAATAGAAGGAAATTGGCAAAAAGACTCATTTCTGTTGCTGTCTTGTTCATGGGGATTGTGTTTGATATTTTAGAAAGTTGAGCAGACAAATATTAGTACTAGTGATGTTATGTTTGGAAAGCCAAAAAAAGGAGTAATATGGGAAATGGTCTAGTTTGTAATAATGTGTTAATTTAAAATAGAGTGAAATAATGAAGAAGGTGTGGGGTTGTAGGCAACGATTTATATAAAAAGTTCATGCAAAGATGTTTCTTTTAATTTTCTAGTACTACGCACTATATATCATGATCTTTCATGAGGGTTGAAAAAAGAAATTAGGTTCTTGCATGTAGTATATAAATATATATATGCATGTTGTTAATTATTCATATTGAATTAGATCAAAAAGAAGGAATTTTAGGGATAATTTTATCAACAATAAATATGCTTTGTTAAAAAAATGCAAAGATTGTGAAAATATCTTAAAAAAAAAAAGAACTTAAATGTTTAATCTAAATAGATTACAAGCTTGACAATCTTTACACTGATTTCTTAGCTTCTTATCTTTTCTTTTCTTTTTGTCTTTTGTGAAATTTATGGTAGGACATGTACTTTTACTCTATCCGTCGGCCAAGTGAATAAATATCATTTGATCACAATCGGACAGTTAAAGAAATGTCGTCACGTGGGCACTGGTTTTAACTTTTCTTATGAGGTTGGGGGCCTTATTGTGGATGGACCCATTACCCCACATCCAGGTAAGACCCAAACACCTGTCAAGCAATTATAGACAAGAGAAACTAAAAACTAACACAAGGGAACTATTGTACAGGTTCCACGAATACTTCTAAAATCCATTTGATATACAAAATAAGTTTATATTAAATAAAATAAAATTATAGGATTGAGTAATCTCCTTCTCTTAAAGAGGAATATCAAATCCCTTTATATGAAGATAAAATAGAGAATAAATTATAAACTTATTTAATTCAGTCTTTTAAAATTTCTTATCAGACAGAATATTAAATTTAATCATATCCTATTCTTCTTAATCTTGGACACCAAGGAGGTCACTAAAGTAATGGAATTAACATTCAATGATCAAATGAGATGGAACTTCTGGCCATTTAACAGAGCTATGAGCAGCAAAGTTAGCACGTGTGGGAATCAGGACGATTTACTGGATAAGTTGAAACATCAGTGGAAAAATTCCAAGCCAAAAGGGTGTGCGTGGTGGTGAATCGGGTAGGGTCGCTGGAGGTGGGGCTTGTGATCATCATGGATCAAGCAGGCAGGTCATAGGTGCGATCGAGTTTCAATGAGGTTTCTTCTATATTTTGTATTTATTTTGTTTTCTTTTTATATATTTTTTAATATAAGTATAAATTACTTTTGGATTTAAGGAAAAACTACTCTATAATGTAGAGAATTATATTATAATGCACCTTCATCCCTCAACATTTGTTATGAAATCAAAGCAAAAATACCTGCCCGACCAGTAGTAGTACTGCAAACAGTAGTAAAAGTACGTGTCCTACAAAATTTTGTCTTTTTTCTTTGTCTGTAATTTTTTTTTTAAATTTCGCTTTGTTTTCCCTTTAGAGAGGTTTGGAAGATCTTTCTTATCAAAGTAAAAAATAGTGTGTGGTTGATTGTGGAATTATATAAGAGAAATGGAGAATGAATGAAAGATAGGGGACCGCGTTGAGAATAAAAGAGAGAAGAAGACACTACCAAGAAAAAAAAAAGTAATTAATAAATATTATCAAATTTTTTTACACTTTTTGTTCTAATAGCTTTATATTAGAAATATTACTTTTAGTCGCAATCTTTTAACCATAAAATTTTAGTCAAACCAAAATGTTTTCAAGACTAAAAATCTTATGACTGAAAGTTGTTGTGACAATAAAAATTTATAACTAAATGCAAAACAATCACTAGGTTGTGAGTAAATTGATATTTGATTACATAAAAATATTGTGATTAAAAATATTATATTTTGATGTTGCTACTAAAACATCAGTAGTCACCTAAGTTTCACATTGTCCAAGCAATTTGGAATGTGATAATTGGCATTCTCTTCTCTTTCCTTTTTTGATTTACTTATTTTTAGGTTTTAGTGTTTTGGTAGATACTTGTTGATTTTCATAATGACTAGTGGAAGACATGATTCGTTTCACTTTACTAGTATGCAATATGATTGAAAATTTATTCATATTGGAGTTATATCATGAAAAATTTTATATAGAGCAAAAGGGTATGGCAGTTTTTGTAAACCCGAATATTAAAAGAAGGGAGAATATTTAAATAAGTTTAATGTATGGGGAGCAAATGATTAAAAATTATTGGACCATATATATTGCTTGTGCAGAAGAACAACATTCGGTTTAGCTTCACATTCGAATTTCTGTAATTGTTATTTCATAACTTTCCACATGTGTAGCTATTATGTTCTTTGCATTTGAATCTAAAATCTTCCCTCCATCTATTGACCATGTTTTTCATTTGTTTTCTTCCCTTATTTTGATTGGTCCGTGTTCTCTCTCTCGTTTGCTTAGTCCATGTTTGAAATTTGCATTCTCTTGGCTCATCTTGTACATTTGCACGCTCATCTGGCTGGCCCATGTTGGGTATTTGCATTTTCTCCCTCTCTTTTTGTGACAGGCCTACATTGGCCATTGGCATTGGTCTAGGTCCAAAAATAAAAAGACAGGAGATTTGCTTTTGAAATTGCTTCTTATAAATAAGACATTTGTGTTAAGTTTATTTTGAAGAATGCATTGTTTATGATAGGGGTATTGGACCGAAACCAACTTTTTTAAGCATTCATCAATAAATCAATTATGAAAATAATAATAATCATTTTTTAATCTAAATAATTCATTTTAATACATTCTATCATCTTATTAATCCAATCCAATTCAAAATCCATTACATTGGATTAGATAATTGGATTGTGCTTGACCTTTCGAAAGGGTTTTCTCACCAAGCTTGACGATGCAATTGATGAAGCTATGGCGTTGAGAAAAAATAAATTTCCCGAGTCCAAATTCCTAAGATCGGAGGTGTTAGGGATTAGATTCACCGGCCAGCCGGCCGTTGCTTAAGTGCCAAAATTTTTTTTCCATTTTTTTTTTTTGGTAATATTTTGTCATTGTGATTTCAAATTTTAGATAAAAATTGAGGTTATTCATGTGTGTATTTTATTTTTTGTATTTGATTGAATTTGTGTTCAGATTTAGTGACTTGATAAAAGCAAATTACTAATTTGTGTTAATTTTTGTTTCTAAATAAATACTAAAATCCATCATCGCTGGACCATTTAGTACCTCTCAAAGTAGTATACAACCTAATTCTTCCGATCTTATGCCCATCCTAAATTATGAATAAACATATATCTTATTGGTTTGAAAAATGATTGATATATGAATGTTTCTATATATATCGTGACACTAAAATAACTTGTTAGGATAAAAAAGTAAAGTAGGATCCTCCCTTAAAAAAATAATAAAAAGTAAGCACTAACTAGTCATTTTCAATGAATATCTAAAATAGAAACATTTGAACATTTATAATATTCATAATAAAATTTTCATTATTTGTATATTTTTTTAATTGGTTTTCCTGTTCAATTTCTTATTCTCTTCATTGTCAAAAGAACTCCTTTTTTCCTCTCTCTCTCTCTCTCTCAAAAATAAAATAAAATAAAATCTCTCAAATGACCTTTAATTATTATTTTTTTAATTTTGAAGCAATAATCTCACATGTATAAGACATAGACATTTCTTTTTCACATTTATTTCTAATATATAGTTTCCACTCCACCCATACCTACCACATTGCAATTGATACATACAAAAAAGGTTACACCACTAATTGCTGCCAACCGCCACCCCGGCCGAGTTTTACGTGCGTGTGTGTGTCTATATATATATATATGTATGTATATATGTGCATGTGAGACTGATTAGTTTGAGAGGACATCTATAAATTAAAAATTTCGCCAACGCATATGGTATAATTCAGTTTGATCAAAATGGGTAAGCGTCCCCCACCAATTAAGCCAGGGATTATGCATGGAAAACAGCCAAACAATTGACGAACAAAAAGTCTTAACCAAGTTGATTAATCATATATATAATAACGAAGAAATAGTCTCAAATCAATATCAAATATGACATGACACTATTATAAATGCAAAATTTAGTTATTAAAATTTTAAACATACATTGTAATAAATGTAAATATAAAGATATTAAAAAATATCTTGTAAATATAAAATTTTTATATTTATATTTATTTATACATAAATTCATATATTTATTAATTATAATTTATATTCACGTGAATATATTCAATTATATTTGATATTTAAGATTCTGTATATAAACATATGCATATACACAGATATACTTCTCAAAAGTACAATTCAGATTGCATCAGCCGGCCAATGACGTAGCGGATGTACGTAACATATAAATATATATATATGTATATATTATTTCAAGTGCGGTGGATATGGAATAAAGATTTGTTTGTCTTCTTCGTGTTGTTGTGTCGCTTAGTTAGATAAGCCAATACAAGCACGTAAGACAAACAGAGTTTGATTAGGGCATTAGGCCAGCGAAAAACGATACTTAGTATTTTCTTTATTGTTGTTAATTACTATCATTGATATTAAACATACACGCTCTCTAAATACATATAATCAACAGAATGTCTCACCTTATTCTATCATATTTTCTTTGCCATACTGTGCCACGCGTCGTAGATACAGCCGCGTCAAATTGTGGAATTGCAAGACTCATAATTTTAAAATGTGTGTGTGTGTATAGATATAGTTCAACCCTGCATGAATGGTCCCAAAAATTGAAAATGTGGCACTGAATCTGTCAATATCACTAGCAGACTATAGTTGAACTAACTTTCTAAATATTACTGGTATTCATTACAGGATATATATATATATATGTATGTATGAATATTAGTATATTTATGCAAGTATAGAAAATAAATTATCTATAAAATTCACATGACAATCTGTCACCTATACATATATATTCTTTCCATGAGATATATACACGACGACCACGTCATCAACCGCCATTAATAATCTTCCAAGAGGTATAATAATTATATTATCTTCCCAGCCGGATATTACATTTGTAGTTTTATCTTTGGCCTAGCTCATGTTGTAGAATACTGAAAATTATATCACAACTCATTGACGTGTTTTTATTTTTTTAATATAATTCATTGTGCATGCCACGTGTGTCAAGTCATAAACGATTAATATATTAAGATAGAGATTACAATGATCGAATAACCTCTGTCGATCGAGCAAGGTTGAAATCTCGACCGAGGGAAGTTCCCTTCAAGGCACTATGTGTCATCAACACATGTCATTTTATAAAGTTATGATTTTTTTTTTAAGAGTAATTGTATTTCGAATCAAGAAAATTTAAATAGTAATTCTGACTTGAATGAATTCATATCACAAATAAACTTTAACCTTAATTACATATTGGCTCTGCTATTAGTAAATTCTAATAAAGTATCCAAGGAATTTAAAACGTGCATCAAATTTCAATAACGAAAAATCGAAAAGGTATATCATGTCAAACACAAATATAACTCTTTCAACAACATCATTACAATCAATAAAAAACTCCAAATATTGATTGAGACCAAGAAACCCATAATAAGAAGGTCATCATGACATCGTATATCAATAATTTTAGTGGATTAGACTTATATCCAAAACAAGAGCATGGGGACCTCTTCATTATTACATATCAGAAACAAAAATATAGCAAAATATCACAACACTTACACAGTGAGAATATCATCACCTTTATTTCAAACAAGAAAAGGTCCAAACTACATGGAATATACCTATGATGACAAGCTAGATAACATAACCAAAGAAACCAAAAACGCGTACCCTCCAACCATGAAGCCATCTTAACGACCAAAACCACCACTATGGAGTCCAAAAAGCATCTTCTCTAGGGTTGAGAGTTCGGTGGCCAACCAAGAGCTGGTGCCCCTAAAAGAGATATATGCACAATGTAAACTAAGAGAAAGAGAGAGGGAAAAAGGGGGGAGGGGGGGGGTGTGGGTGGAGGAAGAGAGAGAGTAGCAAATTGTATTATAAATGTTCTTATTATAGATAGGATGAGTATTGTCATTACAAAGGATAAATCAGAGAATCATCTTCCTTAAAAACCTAGTGATTGATGATATATAATAAATCTTCAAGATTTTTCTTATCAATAATTTCAAGTATGAATAGAACACTTTATTTTGATCATTGATTATCCTTTAGTCATGGAAGAATTGTTCTACTATTGCTTTCTGATAATCGGAGTGCCAATCTACATACAGAAGTCGAAGGTATTTTCGTCGCAGGGGTAATTAAGACTACAAAGAGCGACAAAGTAGATAGAGGAATGCTAATGTTATGAAATTCTCCTACACAAATGTTGTTCAAATATCAATTATCTAGGGCAAGCATATGAATGGCTTACAAGGAAAGTCAGGACGGTGGGAAGTGGCTGAGTAAAGGGCCTCTGGAATCCCGTAATCAATGGTTTAAATTTATTGGCAGAATAACGAAATCATCCAGCTATTAAGTGTTTGCTCATGATTAATAAGGGTAACATTTATCAAAATCATATATTATTCTAACATTCCTCATGTAAATCAACAAAAAAAAATTTTTTTTTAAAAGTGAAAATGATTATTTTTATGCTGTTACAAATGGGGAATTCATTAATCAACTTAATACTTATACATAAATCCTTTATACATGTGGTTATAAATATAACTTAATAGTAATTTTATACCTAATTCTACCTCAAAGTATAGAATTTGAAACTCTCATTCCAAGTTAAAAAAAAAATTAATGAATTGCATTTCTCACTGAGCATGTTTTATGGACTGAATTAGAGTACTTTATTTTATCATTCTATACTAACAAAGTGTTTGGTAAGATCATCGTATTATATTATATAATACAGATTATAAATTGATATGACCTATATTATATTATTTAATACGATATATTTTTTATATATTGTACTATACTATTTCAAAGAATGATCAAGTTCAAGGTTGAGGAATGGTGCTTAGGATTGATATCGAGTATCGAATCATGGGTCAAGACTTGGGACAGGTCGAGATGGGATAGGTTTCCGGACGGGTGTCAAGGTCGAGTTCTGAGACAAGTGTTGGGGTCATGCTTTAGGTCGAGGTCAGGTTTCATAATGGGGTTAAAATTAGGTTTTAGGGCGGGGGTTGAGTTTAGGTTTCGAGACGGGTGTCAAGGTTGGGTTTTGGGATCGGGGTTGGGATCGGGGTTTGGGACAGGTGTTGGTGTTAGGTTTTTGGGACGACATCGGGTTTAGGTTTCGAGACGACATCAAAGTTAGGTTTCAGGAAGGGTCGTGGTCTAGTTTCTAGATCGAGTTTAGGGACGAGGGTTAGCGTCATGTTTTAAGATGGAGTCGGGTTTAGGGTCGGCTTTTAGGATAGGAGCTAGGGTCGAATCATGAAACCATATCTTGTCCCAAAACCCGACCCTAACCCTGTTTGGAAACTCAACCCTGATCCAAACCTTGATTCCTGTCTTGAAATCCAAAACCCAACCCCGACTCTGGTTCTTACACCCGAAACCCAATCCTGACACCTTTCCTAAAACCCAACCTCGACCCTTGTCTTGACCTGGATCCTAACTCCCATCTCAAAACCTGACCACCTCATCTCGAAACCCCCCCAACTGAAACCCAACCCCAACCTTTGTCTTGAAACCTAATATTGCCCCATCCCAAAACCTGACCCAAACCTTTATCTCAAAACCTAACATTGACCCCGGTCTCGAAACCTGACTTCATCCCTCGTCTCAAAACTAGATTTCCATTCCGAAAACCGATCACAACCCCCGTCTTGAAACCCCACCCCGACTCTATCCTGAAACCCGATTAATAATTAAATAAATTTTCATTTAAAAAATAAATATATTGTACAATACAATACAATTCATCGATATAACAAATATTTTATTAAATTATCTATATTTCTAACACACTACATAACCAAACATATATTGTATAGATATTGTAGTCCAGTATACCACAATACAATACATTTTACTTAAGCAATATGGTAAAGGCCATTAAACATAGCCATGCAATACTTGTTGGATATATATGTATACATACAAAATCTTAAATTGATATTATATATAATCTAACATTCTAACGTGAATATAAACTATAATTACATAAAAATATGAAGTTATATACAAGAAAACATAAATATAAAAAATTCACATTCATATAATATTTTTTAACATCTCCATTTTTTATTTCTTTTTATATAAATTCTAGAAATTGAAATTCACGTTTATAGGAGCTAGTGTCAATTTACATACAACACGGGATACGAGATCATTCTTTATATATATATATATAATATTAAAATAAAGGTAGTGATAATGTTACGTGGCCGTTATTTCAACAAGGCAGCTGCTTAGTTTGACCAACGTGTATATATATATATACATATTATATATACACACATCCATATATAAACTCCGGATAAATTAGTTTATTAGTTTGCTTGATTAAAAGACAATCTCTTAAGAAAAATATTTTCGACATGAATTTCAAAAAAAAAAAAAAGTTCAACATGACAGAAATTATGTTGAGGCCTCAATTCGTGGCGCTTGTTTTGGAGCACACTAATCCGATAATGACCGTGATTAGAGAGAGGGACAATGATTGGTTGCGGCATGGGTTGGCAAACATGGTTGGCATTGAAATTTTCATATTTCACTACGTAATGGACTACCTGATTTCCCTCTTAAAAAAAATAAATAAAAGACTACATAATTATCCTTTATACAGTTTTAACATCTTTTTGGGAAATTAGTTACACACCGCGATCATGGCCCTCGTTGGAATGATAATCCCTTTTGTTTTTTTGGTAATTAGTACTTATATCCTTGAGCTTTTTTTCCTTGATAACTTAATTCAAAGCTTCCAGATAACAGCAATTAGCTACAATTGTTGATAGAGGCTAAATTTTTTAAGGAACGATATTTATAGTACTCCTTTTTTTTTTGCATATTTACCTCCAAGAATTTTCATAATTTTACAATTTTTTTTGGAATTTAGATTTTAAATTAGTATAAGTATTTTCTAAAATTCACTCCATTATTGTTACTTCTTAGTGCCTGTTTGTTAGGTTCAAACCAACAATTCAATTAGCAAATTAGAAATTCATTATTAAATTAAGGGGATGTTTGGAGGAGAAGACTGGAGACATTATTTTTGAGTTAGAAAAAAGCTGTTTTGGAAAATGTGTTTGAGAGAAAAAACTGTTTGAAGTGAAAAAATAAAAAATTTTAAAAATTTTTTTAGAAAAAATAAATAAATATAGATATTATTTCGTTCCTCTCGAAATTCTATGTAATTTAAAAAAAATATCTCATTTAGACTTGTATACACAAAGTTATGAACTTTTAAAATTTGAAGTTTACTATAGCGTTTTGAAGATATAAATAGTGAAAAGTGGTGAAATTTTGAAAAAAAAAAAAGTTTATTTTTGATATCTGAAGAACACTCCCCAAACGACCCCTAAGTCCACAACACCCCTAACCCACATTAATTAGTTAGAATAGTTTTTCCTTCTTCTTCTTTTTTTTTTTTTTTTTTAGGGGGGCCTTTTTGCGTGGATGCCCCAAAACTTTTTACATTTGACAAAACCAGTACCTTACAAATGTTGATAATTAACCTCTCAAAATTTAAAATAGTTCTGTAAAATGCCCTTGTTTTGATAATGTTGTAGAAATGTCACAACTCGAATCACAACTGCTAAATTTTCAAGGAAAACAGCATTAGCTTGTGTGAAAAGAAAACTAAATTTTCAAATGAGAATTAAAAGACATTGTGTCATGCATCAGCATCAAGGTGTTTCCCTTTCAGATTTTAGCATTATTCATCGATTTGGATGTGCTTTACAAGTTCTTCTTAAATTCGAAGGGTCCTTTACCAAATTAAATATTCAATAAAAAGTCCATTTGGATAAACATCTATCATAACTATTATTTAATTTTAATACAATATATGTTTGAATAGCAGTAAAACATTTAAGTCATTTAAATTTTTTTTTATTTGGCAATAATCTTACTCTAATTCAAATTTTTTACTTTTTAAAAATCTGTATCACACTTATTTTTTCACGTTTAAACCATGCAAATGTTTCCTTTAATAAAAATTGTCTAAACACATATTTAATTTAAATTTATAATTTAAATTCTATAATTAAATTAAAATATTCAGCTCTAATGAAAATTTAAATACAACATATATATAATCCAAACCAAAACTTATTTATTTATTAATAAGATGCTTGGTGAAACTATTTGAACAAAAAAAAATCAGTCAATTTTTATCTTTTTATAAAAAGTCAATTAGTTTTAATAGCCATTAATTTCAGTTATAACTTATAAGCTCAAATTTTAATAGTCAATAATTTTGAACATACAAATTCATATGAGATCTTTTAAAAAACACAAAAAATTTCAAGATGAATGAAATAAAATTCATAATAATTTTTTTCTAAACACATTTTAAATTTTCATATTTTTTTATTACAATCAATCAAACGTACAATCCAACTCTAATTTATCTCAAATCAAATTTTTAACTTCAATTGTTCCCCAAACACACGCAAAATGTAAGAGGGAAAATAAGAAAACTCTAATTTACATTATAAGTTGTTACCATTATTATTATTATTATTATCATTATTATTTTAGAACGAGTGACAGATAAAATTATACTCATTTTTGGTGAAATACTCTTTCAAGCTTTTTTTTTTTTAATTGTGAAAAATATTCTTTCAGCTAGCAACAATATAAACACACGTACGTAGCAAGTGTATATAGTGCCCTATAATGTCTGTGTATATAGTGCCATATAATATATAGTGCCCTATAATATATCTGTGCATATATAATATAAGGTATAGTGCCCTATAGTGTGTCTGTGTATATGTATCTGTGCATATAATAAGATAATATACAGTGCCCTATAATATATCTGTGAATATATAGTGCCACATAGTGCCCTATAATATCTGTGTCTGTCGCCTCCTACAAGACGTTTGACAATGACTTGTGCCGTGAAAGTTTGCCTTGCCACAAACACAGCCAGGTGACATATTGGTTCTCTAAACAACTGCCAGCTCGACAAAACGTCTTGTCTATTGATCTGTTCTTGGAGCTAAGCTTACTTAAAGTTGGTCCAAAATATTATAATTTCTTTAAAATTTAAGGAAGTAAAGATTTTTGACAATTACATATTCGTTTCTTCTAAAACTATACACCAACCAAGCACTGATGCGCAACTGCTACAATTTCTGCTTTTTGATACGGACAGCTCAGAAAAACTAATATCATAAATGACACAGCAGTATACCACTAAGCTACGTGTCTGCCTGTTGAACCATAAAATCAATGTCATTATCACTAGAATTTTTTAGATTTGGTCGTTGTTTTCTTCGCTGCCTACGTAGTGGTTACGAATCTAAACTAAACCATCACTTCAAATGATAAACTACAAATAACAAACTGAAAATAATATATATATATATGTATATGTGTGTGTGTATCTTCACTTATTGCCTTAAAGATATTCACTTGTCTCGTTTCGGCCCCGTGCATTCACATTTATATGTCTAGCCACCCTAATGTTATATATATATATTTTTTAACATACAATTTCAATCGTTTATGTCAGAATATAAAAGACCTAAAAAAAAAATTAAAAGAAAAATTATAGCTACAATTGTTGCATTTGAAAAACATATTCATTCTCTATTATATTTTGATATAATGCATTGTGTATGTAGATATCTTCATATATTTTATTACAATCAAAGATTAAAATATCGCAATGTTTCACGTGAAATTTCATAATTTGGAGCTACCTAATATAAAAAATGAGTGTAAAAACATATTTTCCAAAATATGGCAGAATATCACAAAATATTGATATTTGATTAATTAGTTATAAAATTACATAATTTCACGAAAATATCACGTAACTTCACAAAAATATCTCAATAAATTTCTTAAAAAAGGAGATGGATTCCAAAGTGCCTTTTTTAATTTTTTTTTTAGATTAAAAAAATAGTGTATATATTTTGTTTTATTTGCTTTAGTTTATTTGTATATATTTGCTTTATAATATGAGATGTATGTTAAGGGTAAGGCTTAGTATGTCTCTCCATTAGGAGTATTTGTTTATTTTTATAATTAATAAAAAATATATGTCCTCGTACCACTAAGGTTTCATAGAAAATTAAATTAAATGTTTTTAATATTTAAAAGCTAACAATTTAGTGCCAATTATTCATCATAATTAAAATTTTTAAGTATTAAAATATTATAATACGACATATATACATACTTAAATATATTATATGATATATGCGATATTTTTTTATTAAATGAGTTGAGTTTGAAATTTTGATACGAATATTAAATTAATTTAGATTTAAGATAATAGTGTTAATTGAAAAACTTAACATGATAATGTAAACTGTAAGCCTAATCAAGGGAATGCTAGTGGACATCCTCCAAGGCATTTGTGAGAAAACACAAAAATAATAAAGGAAAGAATGAAGAGGTATGGGTCCCCCAGCATGTGCCGCACTAGAAGAAAGTCATAATCGAATGCAAGAAAGTCTACTTTTCAAAACAAACTAACATGGTCCTTTGCAGATGCTTACATTTCCACCATGTGCCATTGCTTGCATTTTCCAGCCCCAACCCAACTCACCCATCAAAATAAAGCCAGTCAGAAACCATACACATTTGCACAACTCTCTCTCTCTCTCTCTCTCTCTCTCTCTCTTCCAGCTAATATCCAATCATCAACTTTCTTTTATAATTAACCTTTTTTCTTTCTTTCTACAGGTCTATCAATGTTCTCTTCTGGTTCAAAGCAGGCAATACCAAGCAAGTACGGGATATCAAGAGACTTTTTCATTTCATGTGTTTACACTGTGAAAGATAACTGAAGAAGTGTGAAGAAGAATATGATATATATATATGTATCGATTTATAATTCAACTGTAATACTTGTGCGCTTAACGAGTAAAATAAAAGAATATCAGAGAAAAACATCCTATGAACTTTTCTTCTTTTGGTTTGACGCACGTTGGCGAAGAGAAAATCAATCTGTTAGCTCAAAAGAATCAATAGCAGCAGAAAACTTTTTACAGATTCATCAGGTTTAGGACAAGAAACATTGTGTGAAGAACAAAACAATAAATACAAAATTAAAAAATAATAATTATTATTATTAAAACAAAAAAAAGTTGCAATAGTCGTGGTGATGATCCAATTGGATTCAACCACACTGCAGGTAGATGATCACTTTCCTGACTCGACCAATCTTGGTCACTTTTCTCTCTACTTGAGTCGTATATCGATCTTTCTTTCTTGTCACCGGCAATCGGTTGAACTAAACGAGTCTGCGAATCCGTAAGGCTTTGATGGAATGCTTGATTGGGTTTGGGACAAGGACATGTCGTTGAACATGGTGGAAGTTCCTTCATTGGCTTGCCATCTTTGTAAGGCTTGAGGGAGGCTCATGTGTAAGTCAATGCCGTAGTTTTCTTCCTCTTCGTGGCGGGTAGGTTTCCATTGCTCGACAAGAGGGCCCAAGATGTTGACCGCATGTCCCATGTCGGGCCTCTGGTATGGCTCACGAGCAGTACAGTGACCTGCCAACTCGGCGACCTTGTATATGCTCTCCATTGTCTCCTCATCTGGATCAAGAATTTGGTCAATTGCCTTTGGGATGTTCTCCTTGTTGATTAGGACTCTGCGGAACCACGTAACCAAATGAGACCTCTCATCTGGCACACTGTCGTCCAGAGCTTTTCTACCGGTGATAAGTTCCATTAAAACCACCCCAAATGCGTAAACATCCACCTTTGTCGTCACTCTGCCGGTGGCTGTTGAGTAATGACATGGACACAATTCGATTTAGTATTTAAAGCGTTTGAAATAGATACCAGTAACCAAGTATGGATATATATAAACTATGTAATTCACTAAATCACTAAATTACATATAAACTATGTAATTCACTAAATCACAAAGGAATGCCAAGATAAACATCAGTAAAATAACAAATAGATATCTTGAATATGTCTAACAAGGATTTGATTGTAAGTTTCGACCTATAAATCATCTAAAACTAGAATCGAACATAGTTTGCGAACGACCTAACAGACTAACAGATACAATGACTGCAAACTCTTATCCAAAATATGAAGTGGCAAGTATGCATTTAACCGAGTGCGGCATGTTAAGCAACAGTTATAAATCATACATGAGATTACTATGAATGAATCCTGTATTGATGAAGCTTGGTCAGGTCGTCATAATTGTAGCTTAATCAGCTTGTCATATTATACGCGTTAATATGTCAGAAATATTGAATTCTCAATTATATTACCTGCATACTCAGGTGCTAAGTACCCGAAAGTTCCTGCCAATTTTGTCTCCACGGAATACTTTCCCTCAGGTGCATTTTTAACCAAACCGAAATCCGCGACCTTGGCTCTCATGTCATCCCCAAGAAGTATGTTTGAAGGTTTCAAATCCCTATGGATAAAGCTCTGTTGAGCTAAGCTGTGCAGATATTCCACTCCTCTCGCCACATCCAATGCTATAGTAACTCTCTGCTTCCAAGAAAGAGGAGGAAGCCCGTTCTCACGCCAATCAAACAAATGTTGAGTCAAAGTCCCTTGTGGCATGTATTCGTATACCAAAAGCCGCTCATTGCCATTGATGCAGTACCCTAAAAGAGCAACCAAATGTCTATGCCTCACCTTGGTGAGCACTGCAATCTCAGCCTGAAACTCATTCATCCCTTTGGTACCTACGGCGGCAGACTCCATCCTTTTCACCGCAATCTTGGTCCCGTCGTGTAATTCTCCTTTGTACACAACTCCAAAGCCTCCTCTGCCCAAGATATTCTCTTCACCGAAATTGTTCGTCACTAGTCTAAGAACTTGAATCGAGATGGTAACGTTTCCACCCTCGAAAACATGGAAATCGCTTCTGTCGCCGCTACTCTGGCTCTGCAATTCACTGGCCACCCCGTTATACCCACCATTCATGCCACCACCCATCACATTACCCTTAATTACCATTTCTTTCCCATTCTCCGGATTTTCCACTCTTCCAAACTTCTTGTGCCTATTCTTAACGTAACATTTGAACGAAACAAACAAAACAACTAAAACAAAGACAATGGCAGCAATAACTATACCGGCAACCATGCCAGCCGAACTCCGGTTACCGCTAGACGACCCCGTCGAACTTCCGCCAGGTGTGGGGGTGCCAGAAGAATCCGATGGACTCCCTCCGCTTCCGGAGCTCGGAGTTTTCCCCAGCAAGAGATTCCCAGTCGTAGTCAACGTCACTGCGGGAGGAAATTTAGGAATTTCCCCGGTGAGATTATTATTCGAAACATCAAGAACCCGAAGCTGTGGCAATTTCGTCAAGCTATCTGGTATCGGACCGGTTAAATTATTCTCATTCAACCACAAGTTTTCCAGCGAAGTGAGACTCGCGAAAGCGGGCGAAATCCTCCCCGTGAAATGCTGCTTCTTAAAATTCACAGTAATGACATTCCCATCCCCATTGCAAATCACAAAGCTCCAGGAATTGCAAGCGTCATTTCCTTTCCATGAATCGGCTAAGAGCATCGGATACCCCAAGTCCCCGGCCACCGCGATCAAAGTCGAGACCTGTGGATCGCAGTCTCCTGCCGTGTCCTTGCAGAAACTGTTCGTTCCGTTGATATCAACCTTGACAGACGGCGAGAACGAAGGACGAGGACCCTGCAACTTATTGTTCGCCAGCGAAATGTTTTGCAAACTCGAAATCGACATCAGTGTGGTCGGAATGACACCAGTAAACAGATTATCCCGGAGCTGAAGATCGAACAACGCGTCTAATCCTGACAAATCCGGAATCGGACCGGTGAACTGGTTCTTGTGAAGCCACACCTGGTACAACTGCGTCATGTTCGCCAAAACGTCGATTCTACCGGAAAGCCCTAACTGCTGATTGTTCAGCCATAGGTTCCGAATCGCAGATCTGGCGAAACTCGGCGGCAAAGAACCGGTGAGATTGTTGTAAGAAAGCCGCAAATCCTGCAAATTCGAAAACGAACCGAAGACATCCGGAATCGGACCGAAGATGTTGCAAGAGCCGGCGTAAAGAGTGACCAGACTCGCCGAGTCGGTGAGCTCTAAGGGGAAGCTCCATGGCTGGAGGTACAGGTTTTGGCTCATGCTCAGCTTCTGCAAGCTGGTGAGGCCTTGGAAGCAACTGGTCGGAATGGAAGTAATATTGTTGGTGTCGAGGTAGATCGCTTGGAGAGAGGAGAGATTGGCCAGGGAAGGGAGAGGACCGGAGAAGGAGTTTCCCTGTAGAGAGAGAGTGACGAGCTGAGACAGGGAGTTGAGACCGGCGGGGAGTTTTCCGGCGAGGGACTGGTCGGCGAGGTTGATGGCGGTGACACGGTCGGACTTGTCGCATTTCACTCCCTTCCAGGAGGTGCAGAGGCCGGCGTCGTCGGACCAGGACGGCGGCGCCGAGGAGAGGGCGTCGCGAAAGGCCTTCATGACGGTGGCGTCGTCGGCGGCGGCGAGGGTGAAGAGGAGGAGGAGAGAGAAAGCTAGGGTTTTGGGATTCCCCATTGTTAGAGAGAGAAAGAGTTGAGGAGAGAGAGGAGGGGGAAGGGCTTAATGTGCGTGTGTGGTAATGGGGTATGGTTTTATGGGTTTTGTTTCTGAGTAACTTTTGCGCTGACGAAGGAAAACGTAGAAGCCGTCAACTGTTCCTTTCCCCTTTAATTCATTAAAACACAGGCATTTCCGGTCATAATTGCATTTTTAATATATGAGAGTGTAATGCATTAAATAGATATATATTTAAATTATCCATATATAAAAAGGAATATTAGAATACGTAATATAATTAATAAAAATATATAAAATAATAAATAATGATTATATTTAAAGGTTTTATTTGTTATCTATAATTGAGTTGGAGTTTTATAAATATTCTGATTATAATTGAATTGAATTTTTAAAATATGTGTTTGGTTGAGAATAAACTGTTTAGAATAAAAAATGTTAAAACTTAAAATATTTATAAAAAATATATAATAATATGAATTATATTTCATTCTTTTTATAGTTAATGTAGTAATATTTGTAATAATAATAATAATAATAGTGATAACAATAATCTTATTTTTACTTAAAATATTAAAGTTAAGAATTTTTAAAGTTTTTGTCGTTTGAATTCACCATTACATTGTTATTACATTACAAAACAATGTATCGAAGGTAATACGAGTTTGAATATTTTGTATTTGTGTTACATTTAAATGTTGAATATATGTTCAAGTAAAAAATAAATATATTATGTGATGTGGTTAGTTAAAGTAGATAGAAAAAATTGAATAATGAATTATGATTGTATTGAATTTAAAATTTATGTTTTGGTATTTAAATGTAATGCTTTACTATTCAAATGAAAATTACATTACATTATAATGCTATGTCAATGTAATAATGAATCCAAACAACAAGTATTTCAAGGAGATCGGAGATGCGATTAGTAATTAATTTACCTTTTTAGAAAAAGACAAAAAAATATTCAGAAAAATTTAGCCGGAGGAGGCTATCACTCTAATTGATAAATATAAATTAAACAGTTAAAAAATTTATAAGATAAAATTTGGAGATCTCATTGTAAAAGTCCCCTAATTTTAAATATAGATATTTAACTGTTAAAATAAAAGATTTATATACCTTATATTTTTATTTGAAAATGATGAATTTGAGAATTTTGAATTTTAATGTTTGTTGAAAGCTATACAGGCTCCTGAGCCGAATCGTTCTCCGTTTTACATAATAAATATGTTAAACTTTTAAAGTCTGGGGTAAACACTATATATGTTTGGATTTTACTATGTAGTGTTTACCTCAAATTTTTAAAGTTCGTTTTCTAAAAAAAAATTATAAAAATTGTTGTCAAATTTAAGTATCATGAAATGAATTCGTTATTAAAGTTTAAGGGTCTGTTTGGTTGTGGTTTTGAAAACATTTTTTTTTGTTAAAAAAAAGTTGTTTTGAAAAATATGTTTGGGGAAAAAATACTATTTATTGTGAAAGAATATATAATTTTTTAAAAAATATCAATATAAATATTATTTCATTTCTCTTAAAATTTTATGTAATTTATAAAAAAAAATTTATGTAATTTATAAAAAATCATCTTATTTGAATTAATATACATAAAGTTATAGAACTTTAAAATTAAAAATTTATTTTAATATTTTAAATATATAAATAGTGAAAAATGATGATGAGAAAAAAAAAAGTTATTTTGGCCGGGACACCCCCTAAATTAACATTATTTACAAAAAAAAAATTTTAATTCATGTTTCTTTTTAATGATTTTTATGCACAATTTGGAGTACTTAATATAAATTATAAAATGGCACAAAAAACATTATAATTATTAAAAATCAGATGCAATGTAGCTGAATAATTTTTTTTAAGTTATTTATTTAATATTATAAAAAGACAGTGTTATTAATCCAGCATTTCATGCAATTATAGGATAATAAAGTCTCAGTTTTCTCATTTATAATTTTTCTATTCTTTTTGTTGTTTAGTTGCCAATTATTTCACCATCACCGTAATTGACAGTGCTAAAAAATGATGACCGTAATTGACAGTGTTAAAAAATTATGATAAAATTAATAATATTTTTCAATTACGGTGCTAAAAAATGATAACCGTAATTGAGGGTGCTAAAAAATTATGATAAAATTAATAATATTTTTCTCATTAGTGTTATTTTTATAATTTATACTTACTTAACCCATCACAAACTCATAGTTTTCATACAAAATATAACTTATAAGACTGAACCTTAAAGTAAGGACATAAGAATTGAAGCTCTGATATTTATATTAGAGGAGACTTATGTTATGTTCGGTAGAAGGATGGAAGACATAATCAAAGGAAAAGTATAAAACCTAAAAGTGAGAAAAATTTAAAAGGAAAAAAAAAACATCTTACTTTTATGTTGTTTAGTGAAAGAAAAAGAAAATAATATATATATCTAATCTAGTGTTTTTTATAATTATACTTGTTAGTTTATCAGTCCATTCAAAAAACTTAAACTATTAGAAAATATGTCAATAATAATATTTCAACACTTTTTCTCAGGTGCAATCTAAATCATGGGCAAACGTATAGTTAAATATTAATTTGAAAATTAAAAGCCAAACATACAATGATAATATAAGGGAAAAGAGTGTAATTGTAAGAGTTAGAACTTTTTTTTCTTGTTCCGATACTATGTTGATTTACCATTTCATCCTAAAAGTTTAAGCTATTGGATTAAACCAAAAATATTTTTATATTCTATTATATAGAGAAGAATATATGTAATGAGTAAGATTATAATAGTTATTTACACATAATTTATTTCGCCAAAATTCTTCCCTTACTTTTCTTTCAAAAGTTTAAAGGAATAGAAATTGATAGATCACTTGAATTTAGTCTCCGTTTGAAGGAGGCATATACATATATTAAAATATTTCTGATGGAAACATATAGATGGAAATATTTATAATGAGAACATTCGAATTGTCATTTGAATAAATATTTGGATGTTAATGTTTAAAACTTGTTTGGAGGGCGAGTTCCAACCTCCTCCAATATGTTTTTTTTGTCTTTTCTCCCAAATTTTACTATTTACTTTTCTGAAAGTTTTTAAAAAATTTAAATTTTAGAAATTCATAACTTTCTTATTTTAAATTGAATTAAGATGATTTTCATTAATTACATAGAATTTTAAGAGGAATGAAATAATATTTATATTACTAATTTTTTCAAACAGATCCTAAGTTATTACATTTTTTTTCATTTCAAATAGTTCATTTTCATCAAACACATATTTCCAATCCTCAACTCATCTCCAACCTCTAAAATAAAGGTTTCAATTGTCTCCCAAAAAAGCCCTTAGAAAAAAAATGTTTGAATGAAAACATTTTAGATTTATATTTAGATAGTTGGTGAGATATTTGAACTGCTTAAGTTAAAAAATGTAAAAACTTGAAATATGTTTTAAAAAAAATTAATATAAATATTGTTTCATTCGTTTCGAAATTCTATATAATTTATTAAAAAAAGTATTATTTTTGGACTTATATATGTAAAGTTATGATTTTTTAAAATTTAAGTTTCAAATAGTAACTATGAATTATGAAATTGAAATTATATTTTTAGAAAAAGACAAAAAAATTCAAATTAGACTATTTAGATATAGTATTTGAGATTAAAAAAGAGACATATAATTTTACAAAACCATATAGATTAAAAATTAACTATTTGTGAAAATGGCTCAAATAAATAGGGCTTGTAATTCCTTTATTCTTGATTTTCTTTCCACAAAACAATCCAAAATTCCATTTTTCTCTCCAAACCCCTGTTTCAATTTCTTTACTCTCCCTTTATTACTCCATCAAACGATTCAAACATAATTTTCTACGACCATTACGCCTTTGCCATCGATGCTACTTAACTGGTTCGATTAAACAACAATTTTTGATTCGTTTGGTGAACGCATTGCATTTGATTGTAATATGTGTTTGGAGAAAAAAATATTAGCATTATATTTGAATGTAATATATGTTTGAGTGAAAAGTATTTGAATTGTATTTTAATAATAAATATGTATTATAATAAGTAAAAGTAGAGAGAAAAAAAAGATAGAAAGATAATATATGATATAATTAATAAAAATAATAATAAAAGTGAAATAATAAATAATATTTGTATTATATTTAAAATATAACGTAGATTTTATATTGGTGAAATTTTTTTATATTTAAATAAAAATTATATTATATTTAATTATAATGTAATTTAAATACGTTTACTAAAGACACACTTTATTTTCAAAATAAAGGAAGATGGTTCAACGGCCATTTGTGCCAAATGTTGCTTCAGAATGGAAACTGAAGAAGGGGGGGAATGGAGGGAAAGCAGGTGGGGGGACCGCAAATCGGCATGACAAGACAGCAGGCAGTGAGACAGCTGGTGCTTACCAGATGTCTGTTGGACGGCATTTTATGACCGTCGCCGTCTTCTTCGCTTTTTATTTTCTTCCGTTAGTTTCCGTTTTCCTGTTGGCCTTGGATGTTTCCGTTTCTTTACTCCACTAAAACGACGCGTTTTTTTTTTTTTTTTGCTCTCTCTCTCTCTCTCGATTGAATAAACAATAAAAGAAATGTATGTAAAGTATTAAACAAGATAACGCGGTTTTTCATTTGGATGTTAAAATGGGTCCATTTTATCCAATTTGTCCCTAATGTCCACTTTTATGCACTTTAATACACCAAAAAGAATAATTTGCCTTTTAGTAATAATTCGAGTGCTTTTATCATAAAACTTCTTAGTGGTCGCTTGGACTATTAATTGGAGATGGATTTTAAAGGGTTATTTATTTATTTATTTATTTATTTTATATTGAACATGGATGAGTGTTTTGAAATACGCGTGGTTAAAATGTAAATTAAAAATAAATTATTGTGATATTTAAAATGCATAAAAACCTAAAATATATTTGAAAAAAGAATATGAATTTTTTAATTTTGTTTTTCTTGTTGATGTGAGTATTTAAAAAAAATAATCATATTAGTTAGACTTAAAATAAGAATATTATAAATTTTTAAAATTTGAGTTTGATAGAAATAAAAGAAAAGCAAAAAGAGATGAAGAGTTGGAAAGTTATGTAAACAAATGTATTTTGAAGGGAAAAAAAAAAACCTACAAAGCTCCAAGACGAATTTGTGGAAATTGTACCTTTAGTGTATTTGTTAAGGATTTTTGTTTTGAAACCACATTTTATTTGATATTATAATTATAAATGTGATAATATTCCTTTTTGGAGCATTCTTTAAATAACCCCAAATTTCAACTAAAATTAATGATCTAAACGAGCCTTATTATTCATTATTAGCATAAAATATTTTTTAAAAACTTGATTAATTTTTTAATGATTTCATCATCATGCGAAACTACCAGTGATTGATACAAATTGTTAAATTTTTTATGCACCGACTAAAATAACATTTTCTATTATACCATAAAAATTCTTTAACAATTCGACCTTTCTATTATTTTTCCTTTCATTTGATATGCAAGTCTCTTTGTGGGTGCTGGAAGCCCGCAAGGTCTAACGTACGAAGTTAAAAAGACAAAAATGTCAAGTTTTTGTGAAGATTAATGAGTGCAAGTTCAAGGAAAGCATCTTACTTTCCAAGTAAACGGGGTATATACTAGACTAGTGATTAGCCAAGTGGGAAACCTTTTATTCACAAGTTAAAACGTAATTCGATCCGCAGTGTTTTAACATTAATTTCGACACGGCTTTGGTCCCCCTCCCCTTGGTCAAGAGCCTAGATATGTTTTTTTTTTTTTTTTTTTAATAACCCATATAATTGGAGAGGAGTTAAAACCATGATTAACTCCATAAAAAAAAATTTTTTTTTTGAGCGAACAAAAGAATGACCACTAATCGTGGTAGCATAGAGATGTCCATCAAAGACTCTGCATGCTTCTAGTTTAGATTCAATTTTTGCATTAGTATCTCTTGGTTTCCCTCAACTATTTATTATACTTACATTAGTATCAAACAAGGCACAAAAGAAAAATATAAAGCAGATTAAAATAATGGAAATTTGCATCCTAGGTCCCTGAACTTTTAAACTTTTGGCATTTGAGTCCCAAATTTTGAAAGCTTGACTCATGGATGCAAATTTCCCTTAAAATTAATTCTATAAAAAAAATGTTTTTGATTTCTCTATTTTATTTCATTAAAATTAAAAACTCACATATAAACTCACTAAAATTAAAATTCTCATACACCTCCCACTAAAATTATTTTTTGAATACATCTTCAACGAAATAAGTTTTTAACTCCGCCCCTAAATGATACAATTGTTCTAGAGAAAATCAAAGAGACAGCTAAGATTAACACCAAAGGAGAAAAAAATAAAGGATATAGATTAAGATGTAAGTGTCCAATTGTTGTAGATCTATTCCTATTCTTTCCCAAGTAACCAGACAATATAACCAGCAATGGATTAGTAGGAATACATTTTCGAAATTACTTCTGATGTACTGAAAGAGCAGAGTCCAAAAATGTATTGTTTTCTCAAATGCACGTTACCATATTTTCCTTTAGATACTTTAGTTCCATAGTTTGTCTTAATTTTTGAAGCCATATTGAAATATTCCGCAGTTGTAGTGCCATGTTTTGCTGATGAAGATTAGCAGCAGCTTTAAGTTTCGACGAGGCTCCTTCAAATGTGCATTAACTTTCAGCTTTTGTTTGCGCCTTCGTTGTACACCTTGCATAAAACGAATCCATCCATCTAAAATGTAACAAAAAGTTCAGTACCGAAAGAAAAATAAAAAGGTCTATCACATTGTAGCAGAGTAGTATTATAACGTTCAAATTGCGAAAAAAAAAAAAAAAAGTTCTTAGAGTCTGGAATGTACTCATACATGAGTTAGTTGGTATTTTGACTTTTATTAGATTTGGAACGCTTATTTAGGGGGTGTTTGTTTTTGTACTTGAAAATGATTTTTTATTTTCAAAAACACAGAAAATGAAAACGGTTTCAAAATAGTGGTTGTTTATTTAACGTTTTCAAAACCGTTTCGAAAACACCGTTTTCAACTATGTTGTTTTTTTGGGTTTTTTGAAAACGAAAAAAAGTTGTTTTCACTTTTTGTTTTCATTTCCAAAAAATATTGTTTTTTGGGTTTTTTGAAAATGAAATGGGTTTTGAAAAAATATAACCAAACAAAGTTTCATTTTTATATTTTTCAAAATATACATTTACAAAACATAACCAAACACAGTTTCAGAAATGATTTTAACACAGTTTTCAAAACATTCTCATTTTCAATTTTTTTGAAAACAGAAAACATTTTAAAAATAATACCAAACGCCACCTTAGTATCTTGTTTCCAATCTCACGTCCGTTGCCATCTTTGATTGGGATCTTCGAAGAACTAGCCCTCCAAATCCATAACGAGCTTCAGGATTAGGACGGCTTCCATTAACATACGCGAGCTTTGGTTTGGTGAAGAAGTACATCACTTTCTCTCCTCTCGCTTCATATTCCACTGTTTATTAACAAGTGAAATCACTTGTTCATTATTTACTTGTCTCTTTTAACATTATTCATCTGTCAAACTCTTGGATGATCTACTATATAAAAATGACTACACAATGTTATCACTAAATAAAACAGTAGATATTCATATATATATATATATATATGTGCAAGAAAACCACTCAAATACATAGACAAAACTGATTACAGCTACAAAAAAACTGATTACAAAATGTTATCTCAAAGCCTAAAACGTATAAACTTCTCAGGCCAGTGGAGCTAAGCACTCAAAAAAAATTATAAGAAAATAAAGAAACTCTACCCCATATACATGTTTATACTACAATTAAGAAACTGATACAAGATAATTAATAAAAGAAAACTACTACATAGAAAAACAATAGAAACATAAACAAACATGTAGCCAATATTGTGAAACCAACCAGGACAGAAATTAAAAGAAGTCAACAACCAAGCACGAACAAGATTAAAACTACGTTCTGGAAACAATTTTCTTTCTTATCAATAATACAGACTCGAACGTTAAACTAGCTAACAACAGTACATGATCTTGAAGGGGCAAGAAACAAGATTTATCAATTAATTTTTTCAAGTTAAACTAAACAAATATATGTGTGTGTATATATACAAATTATGTATATATATACAAATTATGTACCTTCAAGTTCCTCTAGGGTGTAATTGAGAGATCAATTTCTTTTAATGAGTTGTGAGATAAAGACAGTCTTAACACCTTCCACACCAAGTGTTCAGCAATTAACCCTTCATCCGTCGACACACCATCATATTAGACAGCTCGTTGCCTCCATAAGCTGTTACATTTAGTGATAGAGCCAAAAATTTTAGATAGTGGGGACTAAAATTAACATAAATCATAATAACATTACTATATTACAATTCTTTTCTTCTTTCTAAATTAAAGGCCTTAAAATGTCTAGAGCAACTTAATGTAAGAGAAAATTGTGGGAATAGCCTCTTTAACATATATATTTTGGATTTTTATCCCGGGTAATTATTAGTTTAGATTTTTGCCTCATTAACCAATTTTTAAGTTTTGACTAGATATTAAAAAGACCCATTTACTCTCAAACCCTAACTTTGAATCTCCCTCCATTTTTTTTCTCTCTCCCTTCTCTCTTCTTCCTCTGTGGTCCCTTCGTCTCACTCTCTCTCGTCCCTATGTTGTTTGATTGTCACCGTCTCTCTCTCACTCTCCCTTCCATTCTCTCTCCTATCACTGGTTGCCATCAATGTGTCTCTCATTGTCGACCTTGGCCTCGCAATCTCTCAATCACACTCAATAGAGCTGATCTCTTCACATACAATATTCTAAAGGTATGCTCCTTTAAAGCATCCTCAAAATTTCCCAAAGAATAATGAAATTTATTACAATATAATCAATTAGACTTGATACATTAATAGAGTTAGCTGCTATTTAGGCTCCATTTGGTGAACGCATTATATTTGCATTGCATTCAAATGCAACATATTGAATACAATTTGTATTTGGAAGAAAAGTATTAGCATTGCATTTGAATGCAATTGGGTGAAAAGTATTTGAATTATATTTTAATAATAAATATGTAATTTGATGGGTAAAAGTAGAGAGGAAAAAATAAAAAGGAGAGAATATATGATGTAATTAATAAAAATAATAAAAAAAATGAAATAATAAATATTGATTGTATTGGATTTAAAATGTGATGTGATTGATATTTAAATAAATACTTTTGTATTTGGGATAAAATTATATTATATTTAAATACAATGCAAAATAAATATGTGTATAAACACGCTATTACTTTAATTATTTTAAAAAAACTACTATTTTCTCACGATAATTTTAGTGGGGGCGTGTTGTGTATTAATACAATTATTACCCATTTATATATATATATTTTTTAAGAAAAAAAGTCTATGGGGGCTTGAACCTCTACTGGTCACTAGTTAGCTTCATAGGTGCTGCACTACTCTAGCTCTATTGTGATCCTCCAGTCCCATGCTCAGTTCCAGCTTATTCGTCATAGGCCTCTGTTGAAGTAAATAATTTAGATGAAATTCAAGAAGACAATTCTTGGTCTCTGCAAAAAGAGAAGAACTGGATGGAGCAAATAGAATTGAGAATAGATTGAGTTATTTATTTATATATGCGTCGTAGTTTAGACTAGGTCCTAAAGAGATTCAAATTTGCGTGAAAAGAGTTCTTTTATTTTTTAATCTTAGAAATAAAATGCCTCTAATGTATTAATTCAGGAAATGTTCTTTTTTTCTTTTGAAAAGAACAATTTAAGAAATATTGTAGCAACTAATCTAAACCAGTTTTAGTTATGGGTGATTCCAGTTTCGCTTTCGGCACACCCCTTCAAGTTTATACTTGAAATTTTTTAGTATAAAAAGAACCTCAAGGAAAAACTCTAATAAACTTAAATTTCATAATTGTAGTTATTGATAGGGCTTGATCGAACGGAAGGTGACGTGTGGGGGAGTGTCGATGTGGTGATATCTCTTGCTAGCCGGTGAAGGTTTCAGCGTACGTGGCCAGAGATGTTGAGATGCTACAATAAGGTCTAGGGCATGGCCTTCATCATAAATGAATTTGATTAGGGTCGATGTAAATTGAGAGAGGGTGACTCGTAAGACATCTTTCACTGCCAAATCATCATGAGAATCTGCATAAACATAAGAAAAGTTACAAAAGAAACCGGTGAGATTGAAGAATGATGGGAGCAGTAATCAAAATGATCGATGAAGTGTTTATGGTGTGGTTCAAGATCACTCCAAAGATGAACACAAATTGCCTATAAGATGAACTATTGTGATTTTTGGAAATCTATAGGAAACGAAGAACTTAATCAAGATGATGAAACCTCTGGGAAAGTGGGTGATTTTTCTGATGGAGAGAGAAAGTAAGAGTGCTCGAGCATGAGCATGGTGGGATTGTGTTGTTGTGTTGTCTTGCTGAAAAGAATGGACTCTATTTATAGGGGAAGCTTTAGCCACTTTAAAGTAGCTTAGAAAAACAAAACGAAAAGGACCAAAACGAGAGAAACAAAATATTAAGGAAAGAAAAAAATAATAAAGGAAGAGAAGGACAAAAAAAAAAAAAAATAGAAACAAAAGAAAAAGGAAAAAGAGCAGCCAAAAACGAGTCAAATGAGCCTTTTTATTTTTTTATTTTTCAACCAGAAGGCTCGTTTTGGTTGAAGCACATGAATAATAATGCATATTGATACTTATATATATTAGTTATATAGCAAGCGTGACAAAAAAAAAAAACATATCAGGTGATGTTGATTAGATTCTCAACATAAATTGTTATGTAATGATACCTGCTTGTCACATAATAATCAGAGAAGGAAGGAAAAAAGCGCAAACGTGCTTTTAATATAGAGTATAACTGACCATTCCAAATTTGTAAAATAAAAAATTTTTCATTCTTAAAAAATGAATTGTTTTAAATTTTTATATCTAAACATTTAAAATTTTTTATTTTTAGAAAATATAAAAAAACCTTTTAGAAAAAATTTTTTTTTATTCATCCAAACAACTTTTCATTTTAAAAAGAGGTTTTAAACAACTTTTCATTTTAAAAAAAAGTTTCGACCAACCTTTTATTTTTTATATCTAAAATTTTCCAATTTTTGAAAAACAACCTTTCCTCTGAACGAAGCAATATATAACCAGCCAGAATCCCATGTCATACTAATACAATCAGCCTCACCTCTCCTTCTTCAAAGCAATCGAGGGCCACCACACCTAATTATTACCATTTAACACTACTAGATTTGCGCCATTTTTTTTTTTTTTTTCTAAATAAACTGTGAAGACAGCAGGTGCATAAAGATATCCAGATTATGTTAGTACCCTTTTAGCATCATCTTTATTTTTCCATCCGACTAAGCTTAATTAATAAAAGAAAAAGAAAAGGTTAATAGTAGTAAATTTATTTTTTTAAAAAAAATATAATGAATTGATATGTACAAACCATTCAAATGTCAATTTTTAATTAAATTGGTGTATTATGTAATCAAAAGAATGTGATTTACTTTGTCCATCAAATGATTTCTCTCTAGTCCGGTCGCTATTTTTATTTGATTGTGTTAGTTCAAATTGAATCAATCACAAATATTTTTTAGTCTAAGCATAACCCGTAGTACTTTTTCCTTAAAGTTAGCTCAAAAGGGGAAAAAGATAATCCACATGCAAACACTAACATGAATCTAATAACTTTATAATATTGGATAAATTCAAACTTCTAACACATTATCTCATAACATGTCATGGGAATCCAAACCCATCATCGTGCGGAAAAGTCTGATTGTAATACTATGAAAATTTAAATCAACCAAATTAAGATAGGTTCTTATAGAATGCTTAATTAAAAAAATAAGAAAAGAAATATTCAGAAATTACGTAAAAGATTATTCTGGAAAAGATGACAAAATGAATAACAATTATACTTCTAACAAGATTATAACTTAGAAAAATGGAGAAACACATATACCTCCGATATAAAGCTTGCACTCTCCATTATAAAATTCCCACGTTCTCAGACAAGTAAGACCATAGACTGGCCGCAGAACTACATACGAGTTAACAAAAACGACACCAAAGAGGAGAGACAAAATACATTAACGCCTGATCTATACTCCAAAAGTCACATCTTTTTTAACTAACAAGAAAAGGTCTTCTCCCCAATCACCTCATTCACAAATGCCTTGAGATTCTTGTCGGATGATCCACCTTCCTTTAAAACTTCCATAGCCAAAGCCCTCCATTTCTTAGCATTCCTTCTCATCTCATCTCCTCCCAATATTACCAATTCCAAACACCTCTTTATCTCTTCAGCTCCAACAACTCCCTCCTCTTTGGCCGTCTTCACTTTGACCCCATTCTTCCAAAAATCCTCTACCAACTTGGCGTTGGTCATTTGGTCATTAGATTGTGGAAATGCCACAACCGGCTCTCCACAAACCAAGCTCTCCAACGTCGAATTCCACCCGCAATGCGTCACAAAACACCCCAAAGCTTTGTTGGACAAAACCTCAACTTGACAACACCACGGCACTATCTTCCCGAGCTTCTCTAGCTCTCCTCTACAACTCACTTTCTCGTCCTCTTCTGTGTTGTCGTTTTCTTTAATGACCCACAAGAAAGGACGGCCAAACCCCAACAAACTCTTTGCGATTTCCTCCATTTGCGGTTTTGATAACACCTCAACGCTTCCAAACGACAAGTAAGTCACTGACCCTTTGGGCTTGGAGTTGAGCCATTCACTAATCATGGAATTATCATCCGATTTACGGAGATCAACTGGACTAACTAACGGTCCGATTCCCATCAAATTCAACTTATCACTACTGATTGCTCTCAAAGCCTCGGGCTCTAACGCATCGAACGTGTTGAGCAATATCTTGGGACGCTGACTTTCTCTGTCGATCTCGTCAAACTGTTCTTGAACGAATTTGAGCAGAGATGCTCTAGAACTCGAAGGGTCGAAGAATGTGGGAAGGTCATGAAGAGTCAGATCCAGTGGAAGCCCTGGAAATGTAAAACAAGATGAGTGGTCTTTTACCATATTGTCCCTGACGAGATCTCCATAGCCATGGAAGTAATAGTAGCAGATGTCGAACACAGCCGCCGTCTGGACCCAGAGCAGCGCCACCGGAATCTCGAGCTCCGCCGCCAAGTCAGCAGCCCACGGCATGATGTACGTGTAAATCAGGCAACTGTACGGATGGCCTTGGTTCCGACCGGAAAGGACGAGGTCTTTGATAGTCTGAGAGCCGCGGCGGCGGAGCTCGGAGCTGTAGACGGTGAAGTCTACGGGCTTCCGGCCGAAACAGTTGTCGAAGCCGTCGGAGAACGTGGCTAACGACATGTCATTGTTGTTGTCGTCGTCGCCGCCGCTGCCTTTGGTGATCATGCGGCGGTGGGCGAGGACGGTGGTGACGAAGGTGACTTCGCAGCCAATGAGAATGAGGCGCTTGGCGAGTTGAAGGGCGGGGTTTACGTGGCCTTGCGCCGGGAACACGAGAAGTAGGAAGCGGGGCTTTGACATATTGGCTACGGCGGTGCGTGGATGGCCGTTATGGAGTGATGCGAGTGTTTGTGATGGTGATAATTTCTTTTGAATGAGGATGCTGCTTGTCTGAAAAGTTGTGGTTGGATCGACACTTCTTAATTTTATACTGGGAATTTGTGTAGACTCTGTGGGACGTGGACCGAGGATTAAGATAATAATGACTGTTTAGATATGTTTTGAATCGGAGTTGAGTTTCAAAAAATGTTCATTAATGATAAAATTAATATTGATGTTGTTTTATTATTTTTAAATTTTTATGTAATTTAAAAAAATTTGAAATAATAAAATTATAGTTGGTTATATATATTTAAAGATATAAATAATAAAAAAAGTAATTTTAAATTGAAAAAAAAAAGTTTGAAAATATGGTTTGTAAAACCTCTTCCAAACACCTTTGTAAATCTTATTTGATTAGGTCAACAAGTGAGAGTAGAGAGAAAAGAGGTTTGAATAAAAATTTTAATATATATTTGAAATTTGAGAATGTTATCATTTTATTTTTTAATAAGTGAGAGTAGTAAATTTTATATTATAGAATATATATTTTTAATGTAATATATTAAAGCATATTACCCTTTTAGTAAACGTCAATGTTATGTAAAACAAAACATTGGTTTTATGTTAAATAAATATGATGTTTTATTATTATACAACCATGATAAAAGATATATATATATATATGTATGTATATTTATAGGAATCATCTCGGATACGGTTGTTGTGTGATCAGGCATATCAATTTGGAGCGTTGGATGGGAGAGGGACGGTGAGGATTACTACTGTGAAACTAAAGGACATGGTCAAATTACTCTAACAGTGGTACGTGTATTGGGTCTGATAGCAAGAGTTAAAAAAAAAAAAAAAAAAGAGAGAGAGAGAGAAAGAAAGAAAGAAAAAGAAGAAGAAGAAGACACGTCTCCAATAAATTAGCTGGGCAGATAGTTGAGGAATTTTGGAGATATAAATGGAGGTTCTTAAATAGTGGGCAAATTGCTGGCTAGTGTTATAAGTCGACGATGGCAAGAAGATGGTCAAGATCTTCTTCAGCACGCAGACCGGAGCTGCCGAAGGCTTCGCCAAGGTTTGGACACCGTTTCTCTTGCTTGCTCGGCCATGGCTGTGTGGAAATTAATTTGGTTAGACTTTGATTGATTTGGATATGGAGTTTATTGTAGGCATTGGCTGAGGAGGGAAAAGTTCGCTACGAAAATGTTGCTTGTAACGTTGTTAATATGGTAAGCTTTTGAGTTTCCTCTTACGTGGATACATTAACAATGTTTTAAAGTTTTAGACAAAGGAAAAACAATGCTTAAAAATGTCCACAATAACAAAGGAGGAAAAAAAATATGCACAAGCAACGAGAAGGACAAAAATAATAACTAATAAATAAAATAAAAAATAACACCACAGGTGTTGAAATTGGGAATAGAACCCTCACCATCTTGTTAAAGAGAAATATCAACTTTAATATAAACTTTTTAAATATCAATTTATATATCATATTTTTATTATTAGATACAATTAATTAGTATGATAATATTTTAAATACTTACAAATAAAATAACAACTCATATATTACATAAACTGATACTCAAAAGTTGATATCAGAGTTAACATCCCTAGTATTTTTCCAAAAAAAAAAAAAAATTATTGTTGTATTATGTACCATCCAACCCCCATGATGTATAAACCTAGAAATTTTGCAAATTAACTTTAAATAGCGGAGATTAATTTATATCTATATCTATACTACATATTAAAAGAGTTAATAATATATAAATAATGTTTTTTTGTCATTACTCTTATACTATCATGTGACAACTTTGTTATCATCGTATAACAGTCGCATCATTTATCACATTGCAAATCATAAATCATATGTGGTTTTTTTTTTTTTTTTTTTGCTCTATGTTGTTTTGCATGATTATTCTATACATGCGTCGCACATGCTAAGCAACTAGTAAATAGTTTATTTATTTTTTTTAAACTATATCATATGGGCATATAATAGACGCCTTCCTATGAACAAAGGACCGAAAATGTAGTAAGCATATATATTTTAGACAGTGACATCTTACTTGCCTGTTTTCCAAATATAGAGTGCTTCTCTTCCACATGACATGCCTCGTCTATCATGCAAACACACATCCCCGCCCCCCACCCCAATCCCCCTTTTTTTTTTAACCACTAAAATTACTTCATTGCCCCTATGCTGATTATTATGGTTCCCTTTGGATTCTATTTTGGTGACAATTTTTTAAGGTTAAAAAAAAGTTATTTTAGAAAATATGTTTAGGAAAAAAAACTGTTTAGAGTAAAAAAATTATAAAATTTAAAAAATAGAAACAAATCAATATGGATATTATTTCTTTTCTCTCGAAATTCCATGCAACTAAAAAAAACCATCTCGTTTGAATTTGTATACATAAAGTTATAGACTTTTAAAATTTGAAATATACTTTAATGTTTTATATATATAAATAGTGAAAACTGATTGTGAGGTATAAAAAAGTTATTTTGAAGATATTATTTTTGACCCCCAAATGCCCCTGTACATGATTTTCGACAACATCATGTATTGACTTTTCCAACAATATCTACACTTCCTACAAACCTTCACAGATCAGCCTCCTTATACATTTTTGTGTTAATGGTTAAAATAAACTCTAGTCCTATATTATAAAAATACAACAACAATAAGAATATCTTAATAGTCTCAAATTCTATTACTCTCTAATTTCACATTTTGTTATTGCTATTTCCTCTAACATGCCTAATCATGTCTACAGTACCATTTTGAAAATGATGCTGAACCAGAGCTTTTACCTATATATATAATAGATTTACAAAAAAAAGGGAATGGGGATTTTATTATCAATAACTTATCTTGTTTTATTTAGTTTTTTTCATCTTTTACAAAACATTTATATAATTTAAAAAAAAAAAAAAAGCCTTTTTACCCGACCCAAATTTAAGCTTGTCAAGCTGTAGGGCCGGGCTTGAATTTAAGCCCGCATTGGGCTTTAGGGTCAGGTAGGGCTCATGCTTTCAAAATTCGGATAAGCTAAGCCTAGCCCATCATTTAAAAGGACGGGCCCAGCCTGGCTTGATTTTCCTTTAAAGCATGTCCACGCCTAGCCACCCAGATTTACACCTCTATCACTTTTAGTTCTACTTATGGCTGTAAATATAAATCAGATTAAGTGAGCTGGCCCGTTGTCCACTGTTTTGGCTCTAACATAGACTTGGCTTGGTTCGTTAAAATATCAAGCCTAGGGCTGGCTCGGTGCAAGCATAAAGGTAGGCTGGGTCTTATATTTTAGCATGATAGGCCAACCCAATCTGGCACAAAGCCCGTCCATAATTTTTTTTAATCTTTTTATAATTAATGTAAAATTATTTTTAAATATATATGTATCATGTAATGAAAACATATACAAACAAAGTATCACTTTTAATTTTTGAAGAAAAATTATATTTAAAAGAAAGTAGAATATAACCAATAGCAATTTACTTGAAAGTTGACTATTACTTAAAACTCTAGTAAAAAATATTACCATAAGTAGCAACTAGGCTTTTTTTTTAATTACTAAATACTTAATATATAATTATGTAATAATAATGTTGCATTCTTTTTCGTTAGTAAAGATTGAAGATTTTAGTAATAGTAACTTGTCTTGTTTTATTTGGTTTTCTTTTTTATCTTTTACAAACATTTATATAAACTTTTTTAGAAAACCCGTTTACCCAACTCAAATTTAAGCCCACTGGACAAGGCTTATCCTTTCAAAATTGGAATAAACTAAGTTTTTGGCCCTCTCATTTAAAAGGGCCAGGCTAAGTTTTCCTAAAGCCTGTTAAGGCTGGGCCGGGATTTACACCTCTATACCCTTATAGGAATTATTTAATTTATTTTTAATATTTTTTTTTGGTCATAGCATTCAAAGTTTAAAGGAAACGTTATGCAGTCTTAAAATAGGATAATTAGAGGAATAATTTTAATTTTAAAAGGTTATCTTCATTTGAATAATTTCAATTCAATTTGAATTTTTAAAAGATTATCTTTATTTGAATTAGTTATTAGGAGTTGAATTAGGTCTTGTTATCTTGAAATTTGAACGTGATCACATGGTATGTTTTATGGGGACAAGGGGATTAAAGATATCTCTATCGTTCAAAATTTATATAAAATGATAGAAGAGTATTTATAAATTTAGGAGGAACATAATCAAGCTCCCTTTAAATCGCATTTTCTCAGGTGGTGCTAATGGCCTGTTATTTGCTTTAGACATATATAAACAAGGTAAATATGAAAAATAATATTATTAATAACCCAAAAGAATATCTAACTCAAATATGATTAAAGATAAACTTGCTAGCATCATATCTCCCATGTTGGCCCAATTGGCGTTGTAAAACCACGGTGGAAGCACTATCCGTATGCGTTGGCTGAACCAAAAGTCAAATATGGACTCTATTTATAAGTTTTCTGCAGAACTTACTACTTTTTATTAGTAGAAAATACTTAGCATTACCGGTCCAATGTAACAATGCTTACAAAATAAAGCCTCTCGACACATCCAATTTCTTTCAAGTGATTTGAATTCAATCAAAATGCTCCTAACATCAATTCAAACAGTTTAATGTAATTCCCAATCTCATCACCTTGTCTGAATAATCTTTCATTATGTATTTGTAAGTTAATTAATTCTTAAGAAATATACAAAAAAAAAAAAAATGAAGGCAAAACTTTGTATTTTAATTAGTAGTTGTGAGGATATTAATTAATCAAGCATTTGACAAGATATGTAAAGATTTTTTATTTTTCTATTTTAATATGACAACGGTGAATTCTCAAGGAACCAGGCTATATCGAAGGATGTTTGAAATGTAAAAGACTAGAACAATGGATAAAAAAATTTATCAAGAATTCAAATAAGCACCCCTTCATAACAATGCTTGCCAATGGAAAAATACCGCATTAATATCGACAACCTTTGTACATTCTGACTCGGGTGAGTCAAAATATGACGTTGGAAGTCACATGGACATGGTCAGGCTTGCATGAAAGAAGTTATGGACGGTTTAAATTGAAACCACAGGACCAATACTAAAGGTCTTATTGATAATTTGGAAAGTAAACCGTTTCTTGGTTTCGGTTATTGATGACCAAAGTCACAGCTTGAAATGGTGTAGTCCAGAGTTCCCATCAGGTCCCTTTGAGTATATATAGCTGACATATTCTTTCAAAGTGGTTTCTCTGTAGACTGCTGGATTTCCTTCTGACAATAACTCCTTGATTGGTCCATAGACTCTGGGAGCTCCATCTTGTTGAAAATGTGTCCTGAAAAACGTTGCAACCGAGATTCTTGGGCCTGCACTTTTTGCTAGGACTCCGTGATACACGCTTTTGAATTTATTGTTCGTAATCAACTGCACAATATAAAAGGATCACCAGGAATTAAGTAGCTATAACAAAATCTTCTTTAGTTTCAAGGACAATTCTATGGTAAGGTTTTGCCGATGTAAAACTGATTTTTCAGAGCTATGACTGTTAAATTTGAGACTTTTAAGAGACTCAACTTTTATTTTAAAAGATTAACTTACTATATTTTATCGATCTATTATTGTTGTTATATTTGTACAATGTAAGACTTAAGCTTCTTTCCCTCAAGCACGTCCCCACATTATGTTGTTCTTTTTAAAATCACCAATCTTACATTGGATAGATCAAGAATAGATAAATATAACTATTTATTTTCTCCTGTAGTTCCTACTGACCACATCAAACTCCTAGTGACTGATGATCATGAAAGCACACAATCATTTTGAGTTAGATTTTAACCAAGAGAAACTTGCCTTCATCATATCTCCCAAGTTGACGACAAGAGCTCCTGGAATTGGGGTCACATTGACCCATTGATTTTGATGGAGGACTTGAAGCCCACCTAGTTGGTCTTGAAGAAGAAGGGTCATGAAAGCACCATCAGTATGTTTTGTGCAACCCAACGTTAAATCCGATTTGGGACAAGCTGGGTAGTAACGGCCTATTAAATAGAGCCCCTCTGCACAGCCCATTTCTCTCATGTGGTTTGGAGCCAGTCCAAGAGCTTTTGATAGCAATTCCAACAGAGTATGCCCCAGTTTCATTACCTGGCTTGAGTACTCCAGCATTATATCCCTGCAATTGTTGATCATGTTCATATAAGATGACGGAGTGACCGGTTTTGACCATCTCTTTAATAAATTAAAAAAATTTTAATGAGTGACGCTTAAGTCAATCAGATATGATCACATACATCAATTATGATTGACACCATTTTAATTAGTGATTAACAGATAAACACGAGGTGATATTGGTCAACATGTGATTCACTATTTTAAAAAAACTATCATTTTCTTAATTCAACAAAAACTTGATTAAATACGGGATTTACTAATAAATATCTATCTTTACTAGTAAATAATAGATTTATTAGATAAGTTTACAGATTTACTAGTAAATGCCAATATAAGTACTAGTAAATACTAAATTTGTCTAATAATTTATGGAACATTATATAATTAGTAAATACCAGATTTACTAGTGAATATTAATAAAAATAGATAAATATGATTTTGATGTAATTTTATTATTATAAATATGAAGTGTTGGTATGGAGAGTCTACCACAAAATTCCCCTTCAATATTCTAATTATTTGTTTTTTTGTTTTTTACACAAGTTAATATTTTATTGCATTTTTTAATTGATAAGTTTTAAATTTTATCTACAAACTAATTGTACAAAAACGTTTTCAAATAAAAAAAGGATAATGATAAACTACACTGATATGGTGAAAATCCCTAAATAAGCACATGATAAACAATGAAATGTGACGCTTAGCATGCTAGTGCCCCTTCATTATTTTTCCTTAAAAAAATGACAAATACATTTGGGAATTACTTGCAGTAGATAAATTTTGTGAGTCCTCAAGTAAGCACATGACAAACATTGAATTGTGATGCTTAGCATTCTAGTGCTTTTTAATATTTTTTCCTTAAAAAATTATAAAAACATTTGAGAATTACTTGTAGTAGATAAATTTTGTGATTTTGTACAAACCCAAATGGGTAATTACTCTTGATACACTAATTGTAGCCTAGATTAGTAGTGTTTAGCATGCAAAATTTGTGAACTGACCAAAACTACCAGCAAACATGGGGCAACTCTTGAGAACTAGGTGGGATTGGAGCCATAGCACAGCACAAAGAGTCCCTCCAATTAACAGCCGGAGCTTGGTAGAAATCAAAGTTTTTGTTGCACATAACCTTTTGCAATTCATCGTGCGTGTAGAACTTCTTCCTAACCTCAGGATCGAGCTCGTGAAATCTCCGAACCCCATCAATTATCTCCTCCAAAACGCTTGATCGAATCCCGTGGTTGACCACTTGAAAGAAGTCCCATATTTGGCTGGCATCTCCAGCTCTCTCAATTACTTCTTTACGTCTATTTGCACATTTGTTGACGTCTTCCTTCTATGATTGGAATAGAGAACTTGGGCTCCTCAGAAGCCAAGCTATACTCATTGAGCTTCTTTTGGTCATGAATGAAAATCCTAGGAATTCTAGTCACCCAAGATTCTAAAAGACCCTTTACTCCAGTCTTCGATTCGTCGAACGCCTTTAGTTCTCTTTTCCGGTCATACTCCATTATCAGATTGATCAGCTGAACTTGTAATGAGTTCAATAATTCTTGTGGTATGAACAAGGAAAATGTGATCTATTTCTTGGATGAGAAAAGCTTGTGGGGAACAAGGAATCAAGAAAAGAAGTAGAGTCTAAAGAGAAACGCCAATGACCTGCCATGATCTTTGTCGTATGCGCACGCAAATGTCAGATTATTCTTGGCAAGCTTATTATTATTATTGTTATTGTTATGATAATATAAATATTATTATTATTATTATTATATGTCAGATGAGTCATTAGCGAGGGACCATGGTACAAAAACATGGTCACAAGGCAGGCATTTGGCATTTGGGGGCCTTAATCAAAATTTTTTAAACGGGACTTGCTCAAAAACAAGTTTTTTTTAGAACACATATTGTGCATTAAAATGAAAAAAAAAAAAAGTCATTCAAAATAACAAAACATCAATTACATATGTGAACAAAAAAAACAAAAAAAGTTCAAAATAAACACAACAAAAGCAAAGCAATGATATTAACCAAAAGTATAATATTAAAACTCATTATATCTCTCTTAATACTTGTCAGCGATTTTTCAACTCCTTTTGAGAATGAATAAAACTTTCTTTTTCTCCTTTTTATTTTTTATATTTTATTTTTTGACATTTCACAGCGGTTGCATATTTTCCATGACATATCTACTAACCTTTTATTGAACTAAATTAACACAGCACAATTATGATTAAAAAATAAATTAGATAATATAAATCTCAATTTGAATGTAATAATTTACAAATAGATTAAAAATGAGGAAGAAAGATAAAACCTAGAGATTTATTACCAAACAATGTAATATTTCTTCAATATTGAAAGTTTTTTATTGGCCTTTTTTCTCTCTCTCTCTATATTCTCCAATGTTTTTCCTCTTTTTTAGGGAAATGTTGTTCCTTTTCTTTTCACGTTCCTTTTCTTATTAATCTTATTTATTTTGGGAATGTTGGTTTTAGTTCCCATCCTTTATACCCACCAATCTCTCAACGGCTTTTTTTTTTTTTTAAGGCCTTCAACAGCAATTAATTGATTTTTTAGCGACGCACAACATTCCCACATTCCAAAAAAAATAAAAAAAATCTCAACTACCATTTTTCCCCGTTAATGGCACCATAAATTTGTAAAAAATAAACAAAAAATATTATAATTAATTAGTTAATTTTTAAAATGCAATATCAGCAAGAATTTAGACTATTTTAATAGAATTATGGGGCCTTCCTAATCATGGGAGCTAAAGCACTTGCTTAAGGGACCTTAAGCAAGGGCTGGTGCTGTGGACCAAAAACCAAGGGAAATTTAGTGCCAACCCCTATTTTGAATCCTGACATAGATACTGACCCTGACCAGGGTCCAAGTCTCAAAATTCGACTTGATTTTAATCTCGATCTTGAAACTCGATACTGATTATAATCTTAAATCCTTTTCTCTGTACTAAATCTTGACTCCAGTCTCAGTCTTGAAACTTAACTCTAAGCTCTGTCATAAGATCTTACATGAATCATGTCTCAAAACCTGACCCTTACCCCAAATCCTGAATCCTAACCCTTGTCTCAAATCCTGATCCTGTTCTGAAACTCAACCTAACCCCAACCATAGTCCTGAATCCCAAACCTTACTTTTATCTCAAAACTCAATCTTTGAAACCTAATCCTTGTTCTTAAACTCAGCTATCCTAAAACTTGATCTCAATCTCGTCCTTGGTAAATGAAATTAGTTAAATGTGGAAATAGAATATTTTTAAAAAACCTCTATCCAAACATGTATATTTTGTTTTCATTTTTATAAATATATTTTAACAAAACAATTTTCAAACACTATATGTTCTTTGAGAAAATGTGAGAATTGTTTTTATTCTCATATTTGAAAATACAATTCTGATAATATGACCAAACTGGCCTTTAGTTTCTTGTCAATTGGTAAATAGCACTTCGATTATTACAATAATATTAAGGTTATTTGATACAATTCTCAAGTTTTTAAAAGTATTTCTTGTAGCCAAAAACCTTATTTAACGTAGTTTTCTAACTGCCATGTACTTTGCCTTTCCAAACAAAGTTGTCGAGATTTGTGAGATAAATTATGGACATACAGCACATGGTGGCTCCTGCTAGTGCGAATCAAGCTCCCTAACTCAATCTGAGTCGGGATATCTAGTGTTAGAGTAAAGAAAGTTTTACGCATTCATTTGGTAAACTAGTATGAGTTAAGTTTTTTGAGTTGAAGTTATTTGATATTTTAAAATCTAATTAAAATTTTTGTTGACTTATTCGCAAAAGGCTAAAAATAAGTTGAAAAAATTTAATTTGTAGTAGTGTTTCAAACAAATGATTCAACTTGATTTTTTTTCTCTTTATTTGTCAACATCATTAATGCCAAATAACTTATGATCAACTTCACATCATAAATAACTGCAAGAATAAAAATCTATATTTGATTTGGACATGAACTTCACAGTACAAGATTCTTCAAGTGATATTTTCCTTTACTAGTTATTTATTAGAAAACTAAGTTGGGTGATCTATCTTGGTCATCCAATTTAATAGATAGTTGAATTTTTTTATAATTAACAAAATAGTTTGTTTGTCATATTTTCATGTTTAGTCAACCAGTAATTGACTAAGAAAATCGATAATTTACATTATAATCAATTAGTGATTGATTATAATTTAATCAATTTTGATTAATCATTTAAAAAAAAGACCTTTTAACTAATTTTTAAGAACTTGAATCATTTGTTAAAAAACTTGTTTTAAAAAAAAATTATTTAGCTATAAATCCCTTATTTATTTATTCTCATATGAGGTTTTTCCAGCTATCCCTATCGACGATTATATGAACGCACGGCACTCCAAAGGATTCCCTCGTGGTCACAAGAAGCCAACACTTCCATGTATGACATAATGATGTGGTTCATGACACTTTTAGTTAGTTTTTTTTTTTAGATAGAAGAAAGAATTGTTGGTATCATCCTGCTTCTTATATCATTATCATCTATAAAAAAAAATTCCAGAACCATCAATAAAATAAAAATTATCAGACTTAATTCCAGTCGATCAACATAATTACTTACTCTGTAATTATTTATATGCTTGTTTTAGTTCAAATTGCAATTAATCACAAATTATTAATTATTCGAATTGTCTAAGCGTCCAACAAGAATGACTCTTTTGTTTTGTTTTGTTTTGTTTTGTTTTTTTTTTTTTTTTGGCGCTAAAGACTAACAAGAGTGACTTAAAAAAGAGGAGAAACATATACCTAAGATATAAAACTTGCGTTTTCCATTAAAAATACAAACGTGCTAAACAAGCACGACCGCATACTGGCCAAAGAACTACTAATTAACAAAGCGACACTAAAAATGAGAGTGAAAATAATTCAGCAACGCCTTATGTCAAAACTTTAAATGTCAAATATTTTAATTAATAAGAAAAGGTCTTCTCTTCAATCACCTCATTTCTAAAGGTCTTCTTAGCATTTCTTCTCATCTCATCTAATCTCATCTCCTCCCATTATTACCGATTCCATGCACCTTTTTTATCTTTAGCGCCAACAAGTCCCTGGACTTCACTTCAACCCCAGTTTTCCCACATGTCTTCTATTAACTTGGCGTTGGTTATTTGGTCAACAAATTGGGGATATGCCACAACGAACACTCCACAGACCAAGCTCTCCAATAAAGAATTCCACCCACAATGCGTGGCAAAAATACCCCAAATCTTTGTTACACAAAACTTCAACTTGACAACACCACGGAACTATCCTCCTAAAGCTTCTCTAGCTCTTTTATACAACTTAATTTCTTCTTGTCCTTTGTCTTCTGTGTTGTCGTTTTCTCTAATGACCCACAGGAAATTAGGACGGCCAAAACCCACCAACCCCTTTGCGATTTCCTCCATTTGTGGCTTTGATAACACTGCAATGCTCATAAATGACACGTAAATCACGAACCCTTTTGGCTTGGAGTTGAGCCATTCTCTAATGATCATGGAATTATCATCCGATTTACGTAGTTCAATGGGATTAATTAACGGCTCTATTCCAATCACATTCAACCTATTAGTGCTAATTGCATGTAAAGCCCGGGGCTCTAACGCATCCAACCTGTTGACCAATATCTTGGGATGTTGACTTTCCCTGTCAATCACGTCAAACTGTTCTTAAAAGAATTTGATCATATAGGTCTTGGCAGCTAGAAGGATTTAAGAACGAGGGAAGGTCACGGACAGTGAGACCCTGTAAAGGTTAGAGAACATGAATAGTCTTTTACCATATTAATTGTCCCTGACGAGATCTCCATAGCCATGGAAGTTATAATAGTAGCAGACGTCGAATACAATCGCCCTCTGGACATAGAAGAGCTGCACCGGAATCTCTAGCTCCGCCGCCAAGTCAGCAGTCCACGGCATGATGAGCGTATAGACCATGTAAGTGTACGGACAGCCTTCTTTCTTACCGGACTGGACGAGGTCTTTGAGAGCCTGAGTTTGGTTCAATAGGCAGTGAAATCGACAGGATTTGGATCGAATTCGTCATCATAGCCGTCAGAGAACAGGGCAAATGACATGCCGTTTCGTGGTGTGAAAAAGTTATTAGTATTGTTGTTGTTGCCACCGCCGCCTTTGGTGATCATGCGGTGGTGGGCGCGGCGCGGACGGTGGATGCAAACTTGACTTCGCAGCCGATGAGAGTGAGGCACTTGGCGAGTTGCAGGGCTGGGTTTATGTGGCCTTGCGCCGGGAGCACGATGAGAAGAAAGCGTGGCTTTGCCATTGACTGCGGCGGCGCGTGGAGGACCATGACGACGGAGTGGCGCGATGTGGTTGTGGTAGTGATATTTTCTTTTGGGTGATTACTTATTGGAAAGTTGTACTGGTTGGATAAATACTTGGTTCAGGACCACTAGAAGTGAAGTCTTTGGAATTTAGATTTGTATTAATTTATGTAGTGTGGAAAGTGTGCATGTAGAAAGTAGATAAAATACGTTCGCTGGTGACGTATGTTAATTTCAAGTATGACCACTAGAAATATTGTTGCTGAAAAATATTGTAGTCTGCCCGAGTTTGAAGGAACCAAATAGATTTTCACATTTAGATTTAACATTTAAATGAAGATATTTGATATGAAAATATTTAGATTGTTATTTAAGTACATGTTTGGATATTAACATTTAGAAATAAAGAAATTATTTAATGAACTGGATGTATCACATTACCATACTTATGTAATATACCCATTCGACTAAAACTTGACATTTGGAAGATTTGTTTCTGCCAGTGTTTTATAATTTGCATTTTTCTTTTCTAGTGTATATCACATTAATTACTAATTTAAAATCCCCATAAATATTCTACTTAAAATTTCCTAGTGTGTAAAATTTATATTGGATAGGTATATCACGTAAATATGATAACATAGTACATCCGGTTCAGTGAATAATTTGTTTTAGAAATAAACATTTGAATAGAAATATTGGGTTTATATTTGGGTAATTGTTGAAAATTTTCATTTGAAATTGAAAATTTTGGAATTAGCTTGCATTTGTTTGGATCACCATTTTAACTCCAACTAAACAGCACTTTCCCAATTGTCTTTTTTTAAAATTCAATAAAAATAATAACTAATTTTTGAAAAGTCAACCTAACTCCAATTTAAAATTTTCAACTCCAACTAGCAATTTAACAAAACATTAGTATTTGGATGAAATACCAATTACAACTCAAAAAGAGAGGACTGAAATAAAATTAAAAAAAAAATTGAAATGGTTTCAAAAACACTGTATGAAGATATTTCGGATGGTTTTTTTTTTCCTCGTTTGGAAGAAATTTGAAAAAGGACAATCTAAATGGAGCATTTGAGATGGAGGAATCTCAAATACATATGTAGATGAACCATTTAGATGATGGAATATGTCCCATTTAATAACATGGTCAAAACAACATGAATTATACATTTTTACACAAGAAAATGGGATTTTACAAACCTAATATGAGATGACTGAAATCATAAAAGAAAAATGCGCGTGATTAAATACCAATATGTAACTAGCCAGTAGCTTTGCCAATTCTTGTAATAGTATAAGATGGTATTTTTGACTTCTATATGGTCCAAAAAAAAATCATATAATCATTTACTCAAGTAATATGGGCCTCTTTTAGAAGAGGCCACCAAATATTGCCTACCTTTATAATTTTGGCGAGTTCCACCAAACAGGCTAACGTACGTCAATAGCCACATCAAATGCGTCCATAGGCAACTTCAAAATAGGAAGATATTGATCAAGTCCAATCAATTTCAATTTTATTGATGCCGCCAACTTGTTATTCATGTTCTCAGCAGTCCCAATCTTTTCGATTGCAACATCTTGCCTTATTTCCTGAAAAAAAGTAACTGCAAAAATTAATGTGTTTCTTCTCTCCATCATAAACTTAATTGCCTGTTAATTGATAAACAGCTCTTTGATTATTGCAGTACAATTGATAAATAGCATTTCTTGTAACTTACTTAAGATAGTTTTATAACTGCCATGTACTTTGCCTACTTGAAAAAGTTCAAAGTTGAGGTATGTGAGATAGATTATGAACGTATAGTGCATGGTGGCTCCTACTACTGGGAATCACGATCCCCAACTCTATCTGGGTGTCTAGTGTCTGACACTCTTTTAAAATAGCGAATGTAATGGCTGTTTAGATTTGGTTTGGTTCTTGGCTTCTTTAAAATCAATTTTTTTAATATTTCATTACTTTTTATTATTTATACCTTTAAAATATTATAATATACTCAAAATTTTAAAAATCTATAACTTTGTATATACAAATTTAAATAAGATGATTTTTTTTAAATTGTATAGAATTTCAAAAGGAACAAAATAATATTCATATTAATATATTTTTTTAAATTTTTTAAATTTTAAATTTTTTTTCTCAAATACATTTCTCAAAATATTTTTCTTTCAACTCAAAAATTTTTTCTCCAAACATCCGATAAAATTGCATCTCCTCTTTCCTACATGCTACGTGGCAATCATGTGTGCCAAATTATTGCCACGTGGATTTTTTTATTTTATTTTGCTTTATTACATGCGTGCTTGTCAATTAATATTTTTATAACATAAAAGAAAGCTTTTAGCGCCATTTTTTCTCTTGATTTTTCAACAACTTTGCCAAATTACTTACGATCGACATGACCCTACAATAAAAAATAAAAAAAAAATAAAAAAAAGGCAAGGAAGCAAAATTCTAAATTTGATTTGGACATGTACATGTCAGTAGAAGATTCTTCACGTGATACTTTCCTTTACGAATTGATTGTTATTCCACAAATGAGGTTTTCCTGCTGTCTCTGTATATTAAACATAAGAAGTCCACAATTTTATAAACGCACGGCACCCCGAAGGAGCCTTTTCATAATCATACAAGAAGCCAACATTTTATCCATATAAGATATGGTTTGGTTCATGTCACTTTTTGTATTATTTTTCCCTGGTAAAGAGCTATGGGTGTTATTCTGTTTTTCGTATCGCTGTGGTATATAAAATATTCCGAGACCCTCAATAAATTAACGAAAATACTTAATTTAATTCTACTTGAACAACACAATTTAGTCCGATCACCATGTATATAGTTGTGTTAGTTCAAATTACAGTTGATCACCATGTTTGAATAGTCTAAACGTAACGGCTGGTAATTCTTTTGACAAGAATGATTTTTATTTTTTATTTTTTATTGTTCTAGAATAAAACAAGAGTGACTAAATGCATTGTTTAAATGATCAGTTCAACTTGAGTTTAGCTTGAAATACACTAAATTAAAGTTAAAGTTAAAGTTAAACATTTGATATGTAAGAGTTTAATTTAAATTTGTATTGAAAATTATGTTGAAATTATGAAAATAAGAATAAAATATTGTTAAAGCAACAGGCTTATCAAACTAAATTCAAATTTGATTCAAATACTCGTTTTAGCTTGATTTAAGCTAAAACAAAGTTGAATGAAACAACCAAACAAAAGAAAAGAGGAGAAACATGCAGCACCACATATTGGTCATAGAACTACATATTAACGTGCAAGGCCCCTACAGTAACGTTGATCAATACTCCAAAAGTCATTTTTTTAGACAAAATTGATGGTAGATACTATAAGTTTATCCTATCGATAGATATTGTTTTTTTGTTAATTCGTTAGATTAATTTTTCAATAATATGATTTATGATTGTAAACAACTTTACATGGTGTGCTGTAAATTTTTGACATATATACTCGTAAATTAGACCATTAAAAATAATGCAATAAGAAAAACGTAAGTTCTTATAATAAGTTTTTCCCTTTCTTTAATTTACTTATAAGAAGAGGTCCTCTCACCAATCACCTCATTTACAAAGGCCTTGAGATTTATGTCCGATGACCCACCTTCCTTTGATGCTTCCACAGCCAAATCCCTCCATGTATTAGCATTCCTTCTCATTTCATCTCCTCCCAATATTACCAATTCCAAACACCTCTTTAACTCTTCAGCACCAACAACTCCCTCCTCGTTAGCCTTCACTTGGACCCCAGTCTTCCATATGTCTTCTATCAACTTGGCGTTGGTTTTTTGGTCAACAAATTGTGGAAATGCCACAACAGGCACTCCACAAACTAGGCTCTCCAACGTCGAATTCCACCCACAATGCGTCACAAAACACCCCAAAGCTTTGTTGGACAAAACTTCTACTTGACAACACCACGGAACTATCATCCCAAGCTTCTCTAGTTCTCCTTTAAAACTCACTTTCTCCTCCTCTCCTTCTTCTTCGGCTTTGTTGTCGTTTTCTCTAATGACCCACAAGAAAGGACTGCCAAAATCCAACAAACCCTTTGCGATTTCCTCCATTTGTAGCTTTGACAACACTGCAATGCTCCCAAACGACACGTAAATCACGCTCCCTCTTGGCTTGGAGTTGAGCCATTCACTAATCATGGAATTATTATCGTCCGATTCATGATGATCAATCGGATTAATTAACGGTCCGATTCCAATCATGTTCAACTTATTACTACTCATTGCTCTTAAAGCCTCAGGCTCTAACGCATCGAACGTGTTGAGCAATATCTTGGGACGTTGATTTTCTTTGTCAATCACGTCAAACTGTTCTTGAAAGAATTTGACCAAAGAATCCATCTTGGAATTGGAATCTGAGGCAACCAAGAACGAGGGCAGATCACTAACAGTAAGATCAAGTGGAAGCCCTGGAAATCTTAAAGAACAAGAATAGTCTTTATTACTATATTTGTCCCTGATGAGATCTCCATAGCCATGAAAGTAATAATAGTAGACGTGGAACACAGTCGCCGTCTGAACCCAGAGCAGCGCCACCGGAATCTCGAGCTCCGCCGCCACGTCAGCAGCCCACGGCATGATAAGCGTGTAGACTATGCAAGTGTACGGACGGCCTTCATTCTGACCGCACTGGACGAGGTCTTTCAGAGCCTGTGTGCTGCGGCGGCGGAGCTCGGAATTTTAGCCGGTGAAATAGGCGGGATCTTGACCAAACCCCTCATCGTAGCCATCGGAGAACGGGGTGAATGACATGCCGTTTGGTGGAGTGAAGTTGCTGTCAGTCTTGTTGTTGTTGTTACGGCCGCCGCCGCCGCCTTTGGTGATCATGCGGCGGTGGGCTTGGATGGTGGTGGCGAAGGTGACTTCACAGCCGATGAGAATGAGGCGCTTGGCGAGTTGCAGGGCGGGGTTTACGTGGCCTTGCGCGGGGAACACAAGGAGAAGGAAGCGTGGCTTTGCCATTGACTATGGCGGCGCGTGGAGGAGCCTGATGAAGTGGTGCAAGCGGTACAAGTGGTACAAGTAGTGGTGTTAGTGATAACTTCTTTTGAGTGATTGTGGGACTTAGTGGAAAGGTCGTGGTTCGATTAAAAGGAGGACGGGAAATGAAGTCTTTAGATTTGTATTGACTTATATAGTGTGTGAGTAGAAAGTAATAAAATAAAATGACGTACGCGGTGACGAATACTATTATATATTATATATTATGTAGGTTTGGGTAACGCACGTTTATTAGGAGTGTGAAATGGTTTAAATTCTCAACTCTACCATTGTGATTTTAGTTTTATTATTTTTTAAAAAGTTAATAAAAATTATAATTAAATTAATTAATTTAGATTTAAAATTTTATTTTATTTTGAATTCGATTTATATACTATTTAGTCTTATATATTATATTAATTTAATATTATGCAATATGCATTCGATTGATATATATTGTATTTGATTATTTTTATTTAAACAGTAAATTAACCCACTTATTTTATTATTAATTTATTCATTTTTAACTGTTTTTACTAATTATATTTCATTCTCTATTAGTTTTTTATTTGCTTTTACTAATTATATTTCATTTTTTCTCTCATCAATACATATTATAATGACTATTTAAATATAAACAATCCTAATACATATTTCATGTCATTAGAATACAATATATAAAATAAACATCTAAACTCATATTTTGTTTCACATATATTATATTAAAATACAATATAAAATAAATGTATAAGATGATTTTTTTAATTATATAAAATCATCAAATGAATAAAATAAGATTTTTTTATTGATATAGTTTTCCAAACACATTTCAAGTTTATACATTTTTTAACTCCAAATAATTCATTTGCATCAAACATATATTTTTAAAATTCAAATAAACTCCAATTAAAAAAAAAACTAAAAAACTCTAACTCAAGCAAACCAACCAAACAGCGTATTATATAGTTGTCACATAAATCAAGTGGGTCAATATAGTAGAAATAAAAATCATAAATAAGTTGTGACAAAAAATCTAATAACATGTAAAATTATGATATAAGAAATCCATTTCTTCATGGGGGAAAAAAAGATATGACATCAACTCTGATATAAACAAGTACCGGGATGTCATTTGACATTATATAACTGAAAGCAGTGTGGTAACATTTGGTTTCAAATATTTGTCAATCTAACATTTTATAGCTCTGGAAAATTTTAGACTAAATTAAACCATAAAGTTCAACAGTTTGGTAAGGTTTGAAATCCATCCACTTATATTTGAGGCATTTTGAAAATGCCGTTTAAGATTTCTAAATGAATGAAACCATAAAAACGTGTGCAAGACTTTGTCCATTGGATTTGTAATCTAATATTGAACTTCAATTAAATATTAACAAATTATGTTTTAGTCTAATAAGTGATATATAAGACTGGAAACTTATGGTAGGATTAATACTTTAGGGGGCTAGCCAAGTGACGTTGAGAATGTGGGAGTGTGGTAGGGCGAGGTACCAAAGTGTTAAGTGTAATTAAGCTTGATTAGAATGTTCAAAACTATCCAAAGTGTGATTAGTAAGTAAATAGGCCATCACCCGTTCATCATTTTCTACACCAAAGCATACAAAGCTCTCTAGTTCTCTCAAAAGCTCTCTCTAGTTTCTTAAAGTTTTCTTAAGTTTTTCAAAATTTTTCTAGAGTTTTTTTGCATTTTCCCTTCTACTTTCCCACCTCCCACACACTTTTTAGCTATCTAAAATTTTCAATAAGATCTTCAAGCCTCCTTCAAGAACTCCACTTTTAAGGAGCTTATTATATTTTTTTATTTTTATTGCAATAACATGTCATCGCAAATACTAATGAAATTTAATTTTTCACGAAAAAAAAGTGAAATATTTGACAGTTTCCTAATAATTATTTGCGATGATATTTTAAAAATATTATCACAAAATCCTATTCTATTATTGAATTTTATTCCAAATATTCATTTGAGCCCCTCCTATAAAAATAATCTATTAATAATTAATATAAATTAGTTATTTAACAAGTTAAAAAAACTGTCACATCATCAAATATAATTAAGATATGCACTATTTTTATAGTTTTGTTTTGTAAATATCAACGATTACGAAAACATAGAAACCATTGAAAACTCTTCTTTATAATTAAAATAAAAATAAAAGAAAAAAACAAGAAACTTGCATTTCCTTGTTTTTCGGTAGCGCATATGATGTGCGTATAATATATGTAAATAAATATATACATTAATTATATCATAATTATATTTAGAATATAATATAATATGTTTTCAATTTTGAATTGTTCTTAATTTTGAATATTAAGAATATTTCAAATTCAAAATAAAGATTTAGAGAAACTTATTTTACTTTATAAATAGGACTTTACATTAAGGTAGAGCTAAGTTTTGGTGTTTCACGTTCTCCTTTTACACTCTTTATTTTCTCATGTGTTGAGATTTATATAAAAACATCTAAATTGTGAACGTGTAAATCCTTTCATCATATACAAAATACCCACTTGTTCATTTAATCAAATGACAAAACTAATGTGTGAAAAAATGTGATATCGAAGAAGAGGTGTCATTCACAGATTCATATGATTTTTCATGAAGGTGTTTTGAAGATATCAACCATGGTAAAAATCTCATATTGTTTCTTTCTTATATATTAAATTAATATGGCTATAGAATAATAATAAAAGTTTAAGAAATTTTCATTATTCTTGGTTGCCCGCTTTCGCTGATGTTTCAAACATATGTTTTCAAGATCAACAGTGTTAAGAAACTTACATGCGTAACAATTAAAAACCATCGAAACCTAATCAATCAATGGGGCTAGGAAATACAGAGGTCATGGAAGGTACCAAACAGGTATCCCTAAAATATCTTACACCACATTAATGGTTGGATGATGCGCACATAGTAATCTCAGTGAAAGATGGGGAGAAATGACCATAATATAGGAAAATATTTTTATTCCTATTTTAGTCTTTTAATAGGGATGTTTTGAAAAGAAAGAGTTATATTTAGGCCTGTATGTCATAAGTCTATTGAGAGTTTAGAGAGTTGAACATAATACTCGTTTCTGAAAATAGTGAAACCATTTCCTTCTTGCTCCAAAGAATACATTATCTTCAAATAGTAGGCGAACCTCTATAAATTCTTGCTTTCACTAAAGGCTTGTTTGAAGGGACATCTGAAGACGGTCTGGAAATGTATGTTTGAGGAGGACTTTTGAAAATGAACAATGATATAGAAAATCATGCAAAAATCTAAAATTTGTTTTGAAAAAAAATGCAAAATGGATCTTACTTTGTTCATCTTATCATTATAAGCATTTTGATATAAGAATTATCATATTTTGATTTGAATTGAGAAAGTTATGGACTTTTAACATTTGAGGTTTTTGAAAATAGAAGAGAAAGAAAATAGATGTAAAAATATAAGTATTGGAAAACTATCTCAAATCCCCAAGCGTTCCCTAATTTTCTGTACTATTGATTTTTGGCTTTTCAGCAGTAGATTAATCTAGCAACACATGTATTAGATCCTAGTTTTGTTAGGTGGATTTCTACTGTCAACACAGTAAATTTATAATCTAATTTTAAGGTATTACATTTTAATCCATTTCGTTGCTTTAGTTACTATATATAAATTCATGTTTCTACCGTATCATGTCCTTTAAATAAAAACAAAAACAAAAAGGAAATATCGTGTTTTCATTCTGATTTCACTAACTAGGAAGAAGGATGTCAAAAAATGTGTCTCTAAATGTAATTATCATACTGTCTCATTAATTTTATTTATTAAAATGTTAGGTTGCTTTCGGTCCTAAAAGCTATTAGAAAGGAGAATAGAGAGATTAGTGGAAAGATTTTAATATTTATGGTTGTTTGATATGAGAGAAAATAAAAACTGAAAGTAGGTGGGATCCAAATCTTTAAAAAGACCCTAATTTTGATCTCTCTAAAATTAGAGAGATTGTTAAATAGATTACAGACTAAACATCACAAGAGAAAGATATTTTCTTCCTTTCTCATTTCCCTCACCCAGGTGATGTATCTCTCTCGTTCCTATTTTCATTTCTTCGTACCAAACATATCCTATTAATGGAAAGAAGGAGAGGGATGAAGGGATTAGTGAAAGGATTTTGAAATTTATGATTATTTGATATGAAAGAAAAGATGAAGGATGAGAGAATAAGAGGGACTACAAATCCTATAAAAAACTCTAATTTTAATCTCTCCTAAATTAGAGAGATTGTTAGAAGGATTGTATACCAAAAATTATAAGAGAAAAGACTTCTTCCTTTTTTCTTATTTCCCTTGTTTAAATGATGTACTAATCCCCTCTTCTTGTTTGCTCTCCTTCCTACCGAACATCCCTTAAAGTTTGTTGAAAAAAAAAAGTACAATATTTAACAACTTATAGCTGTGGAAGGCAATAAATCTTCACTAATTAATTTTCAGTCGGTTGAATGTAGCTTATTTTATTGACTTCTGTTTTACATAACTATCCTGATATCTGATGTAATATTTCGAATAGAAACATTTTGAATAAATAAACTTGAACATAAAGATTCCAATTATCCCTCAAACTAAAGTTTGTATATATATTCACATTTTAAGTAGAATCATTTAGACAAAAATATTTAAATGTATATTTGAAAAAGATTAATAATTATTTAAATTGTAAAAAAAACATGATAATTAAAATACAAAAGATATTATTAAAAAACATAAAAATTTTGAATAAAAATAAGAATGTTGCTTTCTAGTGAGTAAGAAAGCATAAATTACTAAGTTGTTTCTAAACTTTTAAGTTCGTGTCACTTTGATCCTTTTTCTTTTTCCCTTTTTTAGCTGGAGTAACTGTAAACTATTAAAAATGTTAACACATTAGTCTTTTTTGTTAATTTTTGAATGAAATCTATTATTTAGCATCACTTTTTCACTAAAAAACTAACTAATTCGATAAAAAAATTAATGGAAAAGATTACTGTAACAACATTTTAATACCTCAAAGGTATTACAATTATAGAAAAAAAGATCAAGGATCAATATTACACAAATTTAAAAGTTTAAGAACTAAATAAATAATTTATCTTCTCAAATTACCATTCAAAATATAACCTAATAAAGTAAAAGAGAAATGTTAGAGTCCTCTCTTTATCACTTTCTTTATCGCTTTTTAAGTTCTCCGTTTATCACTTGTCATCTTACTATCTTGGAACAAATGAAATGAACAACAATTCTTTCTTTATTCATTACAAGAGTATTTCATTCAAATATCAATCATATCATATTTTTAATCTAATATATTCACTATTTATTATTTCATTTTTTCTATTACTTTTATTAATTACGTTATATATTCTATTTCCCTTTCTTTTTTTCCTCTTTATTTTTACCTATCACATCAAATATTTATAATTAAAATATAATTTAAATACTTTTCATCCAAATATATATTATATTTAAATATAATATTAATATTTTTTTTTCAAATATAAATTATATTTAAATATAATATAAATACAATACGTTAATAAAACAGAGCATTAATCACTTGTTAATTGATAAATAGCCTTTTGATTATTGCAGAACAATTGATAAATAGCATTTCTCGTACCTTATTTAAAATAATTTTATAACTGCCATGTAGTTTGCCTTTTCTGAAAAAGATAAAGTCGAGATATGTGAGATCGATTGTGGACGTACAGTGCATGGCGGCTCCTACTAGTGGGAATCACGATGCCCAACTCAATCCGAGTCGGGACGTCCAGTGTCTGACATTTTTAAAACAGCAAATGGAAGATTCCATCCCCTATTCCAAACGTACCACGTGGCTACTACGTGGGCCATGTCATTGCCACATGGATTTTTTTTGCTTTATTGTGTGCTCGTCAATTAGTTCATCTTAAAATAAAATTAAAAAAAAAAAACTTAATTGTCAACAATATTGTCAAATTACTTATAATCGACATGACACTGCAATTAAAAAAAAAAAAAACTTAATTGTCAACAACATTGCCAAATTATTTATAATCGACATAACACTACAATTAAAAAAAAAAACGCAAGAAAGCAAAATTCTAAATTTGATTTGGACATGTACATGTCAGTACAAGATTCTTCATGTGATATTTTCCTTTACTAATTGATTGTTTTTCCACAAATAAGGTTTTCCTGCTATCTTTGTATATTAAACATGCAAAGTCCACAATTTTATGAATGCACGGCACTCTGAAGGAGCCTCTTCATAATCACACAAGAAGCCAACATTTTGTCCATATAAGATATGGATTGGTTCGCGTCACTTTTTGGATTATTTTTCCCTGGTAAAGAAATATGTGTGTTTTTCTGTTCTTCATATTGCTATCGTCTATAAAATATTCTGAGTCAACAACGCAATTTAGTCTGATCACTATGTGTGTATATATGTATATATATATATGTGTGTTAGTTCAAATTGCAATCAATCACTATGCGTTTGTTTGGTGAACGCATTGTATTTGCATTGCGTTTAAATGCAATGCATTGAATGTAATTTGTATTTGGAGGAAAAGCATTAGCATTGCATTTGAATGCAATGTGTGTTTGGGTGAAAAGTATTTGAATTGTATTTAAATAATGAATATGTGATGTGATGGGTAAAAGTAGAGAGAAAAAAAAAAGGGGAGAGAGAGAATATATGATGTAATTAAAAAAAAGTAATAAAAAATGAAATAATAAATAGTGATTATGTTGGATTTAAAATGTAATGTGATTGGTATTTGAATGAAATGTTTTTGTATTTGGGGGAAAATTGCATTGCATTCAAAAGCAATGTAAAAAAAAAGTGTTGCCCAAACGCAACATATGTTTGAATAGTCTAAACGCAACGGTCAGTAATACTTTTAACAAGAATGACTTTTATTTTTATTTTTATTTTTATTTTTTATTGTTTTAGAATAAAATAAGAGTAACTAAATGTGTCTATTTAGACGGTTGGTTCAATTTAGGTTTACCTTGAAATAAACGGTTAAAACTGAAGTTAGGATATTTAGTACGTAAAAATTTAATTTAAACTTACATTAAAAATTTTGTTAAAATAATGACAATAGAGATAAAAAAAATTATTAAAGTATGAGGCTTGTTAAGTTAAATTCAAATTTGATTCAAATATTCATTTTAACTTGATTTAAACTAAATCAAAACTAAACGAGGTGACCAAATAAAAGAAAAGGGGAAAAACATGCCGGACCACATATTGGTCATAGAACTACATATTACAGTGTAGGGCCTACATAGTAACGCTGATCAATACTCCAAAAGTCATTTATTTAAACAAATACGATGGTAGACACTATGCTTTTATCCCATCGATAAGTATTGTTTTCAATTATTAGATTAATTTTTAATAATATGACTTATGATTGTAAATATAAATTTTTGACATATATATTCATATATTAGACCATTAAAAATAATTCAACAATTAAAACATAAGTTCTTATAATTAAGTTTTTCCCTCCTTTAATTTACTTACAAGGAATGGTCCTCTCACCAATCACCTCATTCACAAAGGCCTTAAGATTTATATCCGATGACCCACCTTCCTTTGAAGCTTCCACAGCCAAATCCCTCCATTTATTAGCATTCCTTCTCATTTCATCTCCTCCCAATATTACCAATTCCAAACACCTCTTTAACTCTTCAGCACCAACAACTCCCTCCTCGTTGGCCTTCACTTTGACCCCAGTCTTCCACATGTCTTCTATCAACTTGGCGTTGGTTTTTTGGTCAACAAATTGTGGAAATGCCACAACAGGCACTCCACAAACCAGGCTCTCCAACGTCGAATTCCACCCACAATGCGTCACAAAACACCCCAAAGAATTGTTGGACAAAACTTCAACTTGACAACACCACGGAACTATCATCCCAAGCTTCTCTAGTTCTCCTTTAAAACTCACTTTCTCCCCCTCTCCTTCTTCTTCGGCTTTGTTGTCGTTTTCTCTAATGATCCACAGGAAAGGACTGCCAAAATCCAACAAACCCTTTGCGATTTCCTCCATTTGTAGCTTTGACAACACTGCAATGCTCCCAAACGACAAGAAAATCACGGACCCTTTTGGCTTGGAATTGAGCCATTCACTAATCATGGAATTATTATCATCCGATTCACGAAGATCAATCGGATTAATTAACGGTCCGATTCCAATCATGTTCAACTTATTACTACTAATTGCGCTTAAAGCCTCGGGCTCTAACGCATCGAACGTGTTGAGCAATATCCTGGGACGTTGATTTTCTTTGTCAATCACGGCAAACTGTTCTTGAAATAATTTGACCAAAGGAACCATCCAGGAATTGGAATCTGAGGCAAACAAGAGCGAGGGCAGATCACTAACAGTAAGATCAAGTGGAAGCCCTGGAAATCTTAAAGACCAAGAATAGTCTTTATTACTATATTTGTCCCTGATGAGATCTCCATAGCCATGAAAGTAATAATAGGAGACGTCGAACACAGTCGCCGTCTGAACCCAGAGCAGCGCCACCGGAATCTCGAGCTCCGCCGCCACTTCAGCAGCCCACGGCATGATAAGCGTGTAGACTATGCAAGCGTACGGACGACCTTCATTCTGACCGGACAGGACGAGGTCTTTGAGAGCCTGTGTGCCGCGGCGGCGGATCTCGAAACAGTAGCCGTTGGCGTCTGGCTTTTGACCAAACTCCTCGTCGTAGCCATCGGAGAACAGGGTGAATGACATGCCGTTTGGTGGAGTGAAGTTGTTGTCAGTCTTGTTGTTGTTGTCGTTGTTACCGCCGCCACCGCCGCCTTTGGTGATCATGCTGCGGTGGCCGCGAATGGTGGTGGCGAAGGTGACTTCGCAGCCGATGAGAATGAGGCGCTTGGCGAGTTGCAGGGCGGGGTTTACGTGGCCTTGCGCCGGGAACACAAGGAGAAGGAAGCGTGGCTTCTCCATTGACTAAGGCGGCGAGTGGTGGAGCGTGGAGGATTGGTGCGAGCGGTGCAAGGGTTGGTGTTAGTGATAACTTCTTATGAGTGATTGTGAGACTTAGTGGAAGGGTTGTAATTCGACTAAAAGGAGTACAAGAAATGAAGTTTTTAGATATGTATTGACTTATATAGTGTGTCAAATCTGTGCATACAGAAAGTAATGAAATAAAATGACGTACGCGGTGACGAATACTATTGTATATTTGGATCACACATTGATTATATATTGTATTAATCCAATGTTATCCAATATCCATTTAATTAATTGATATATATTGTATTTGAATAATTTTTTATTTAAACAGTGAATTAACCCACTCGTTCTACTGTTAATTCCTTCCTTTTATCAATTATATTACATTCTTTTTTTCACTAATAATTATTCAAATATAAATAATCTAAATATATATTATATTAGAATACAATATATAATATAAACATTAAAACTCATTTTATTTCATGCATATTATATTAATATAAATGTAAAATAATTGTGTAATCCAAAATAAACCATTAATTTTTAAGGTTTGCTTGACGGCCAAGAAAAGAAATATTCGTGCTAAAAAAGATAGATATTTTCCACATAAGGACTAGTTTACGAACCCAATATTGACTGATATTACAGAATATTATGTAAAAAATACCAACAAATCTCTAGTTCGCTATACATTTTGAAACTGTTTAGCCTCGTTTGCCACATTCACTTCAATCATTCAAATTCAATTGTTTGTATCTCTTTCTCTTTATACGTAAACTTAATTTCTCTATTTACGTCTCTAAATCTAACTTAAAACCTCAAATAACAAAAGTTTATAGTTTTGTTATTTTAAATCAATTTTTTAATTACAAAAACTTTTAAAAGGAATGAAACAAATTCTATATTGTTTTTCTAAACACATTTCAAGTTTATACACTTTTATAACTCTAAATAATTTATTTTTAATCAAATGCACATTTTTAAAAATCAAATCAACCCCAATAAAAAAACTCAAAAACTCCAACTCAAGCAAACCAAATATTTAAAAATACCCTAATTTTGATCTTTCCTATATTAGAGAGATTGTTAAATGGATTACAGACTAAACATCACAAGAGAAAGGATCTTTCCTTCCTCTCTCATTTCCCTCACTTAGGTAATGTATCTCTTTCCTTCCTATTTTCTTTTTTTCCTACCAAACATATCCTATTAGTGGAAAGAAGGAGAGGGATTAAGGCGCTAGTAGAAGGATTTTGAAATTTATAATTGTTTGGTATGAGAGAAAAGATGAAGGATGAGAGAATAGGATGGACTACAAATCCTATAAAATACTCCAATTTTAATCTCTCTTAAATTAAAGAAATTGTTGAAAGGATTGTATACCAAAAATTATAAGAGAAAAGACTTCTTCTTTTTTTCTTATTTCCCTCGCTTAGGTAACGTGTCAATCCCTCTTCCTGTTTACTGTCCTTCCTACCGAATATACCTTAAAGTTTGTTAAAAAAAAAAAAGTACAACATTTAACAACTTATAACTGTAAAAGGCAATTAATCTTCACCAATTAATTTTCAGTCAGTTGAATGTAGTTAATTTTATTGACTTCTGTTTTGCACAATTATCCTGATATCTGATGTAATATTTCAAATAAAAACATTTTGAATAAAAAACCTTGAACATAAAGATTCGAATTATCCCTCAAACTAAATTTTGTGTATATATTCACTATTTAAATAGAATCATTTAGACAAAAATATGTAAATGTGTAATTGAAAAATATTAATAATTATTTAATTTGTAAAAAAACTATGATAATTAAAATATGAAAGATATTACGGAAAAACATAAAAGTTTTGAATAAAAATGAGAATGCCGCTTTCTAGTGAATAAGAAAGCATAAATCACTAAGTTTGTTTCTAAAGTTTTAAGTTTGTGTCAGTTTCATCCTTTTTTTTTTAGCTGAAATAACTGTAAACTATTAAAAATGTTGATACATTAGTCATTTTTGTTAATTTTTGAATGGAATCTATTAGCTAGCATCACTTTTTATCCAAAAAACTAATTGATTCTATAAAAAAATTAATGGAAAAGATTACTATAACAACATTTTAATAACTTAAAGGTATTACAATTATAAAAAAAAAAAAAAGATCGATGATCAACTTTACACAAATTTAAAAGTTTAAGAACTAAATAAATAATTTATCCTCTCAAATTACCATTCAAAATATAACCTAATCAAGTAAAAGAGAAATATTAAAGTCCGTCTCTTTGTCACTCTCTTTATTACTTTCTTTTTCGCTCTCTAAGTTCTCCTTTTGTGACTTGCCATCTTACTCTCCTAAAACAAATGAAATAAACAACTATCCTTACTTTATTCATTACAAAGATGTCATTCTTTCAAATTATGTTGTTAATTTACTGTTATCTATATTTCTAGTTTTTACTCTGCTTATGTGCTTATCTTTTTTCATTTTCCCCTTATATGCACTACTTAATACTAATTTCCTTACCGTTTCTTATAGCTTAAAAAAACCTCACCATTTCTTTTCCAATTATTTTTGTATTATAGTTATATAAAAAACACTTTTTTTTTTTGAGTTTTTATTTTCACTTATAAATCTTCAAAATAGAAGAAGTGGTATATGTGAGTGGCCTCTCTCCCTTTTTTTTTTCCTTTTACCTTTTCGTATTTTTTTTATTAAGTTCCCCTTTTTTCCCTTCGTTTTTTTTCTTTCGAATTTTCACTTTCCACGTTTTTGTATTAGATTGTATACCATTGAACGTTTTGCAATTTACGTCACTAATATTTAAAAGATGTTATGTAAATGGAGGAATCAATTAAGACAATAGTTTTTATTTTCCAAAAAAAAAGGAGCTTTTGACGGAACTTTATCCGGAAAAAAAAAATTATACTTTTGAGCAGCCATGTAAATAAAAATATATATATATATATATATATGAAGTTGTTTGCGGTGGCATGTTGGTAAAAAATGGTAAAAAGACGGTAAGAAGAACTCAGCGAGTTATAAAAAGAATGATAAATAGAATAACGTTAATATTTTTTGAAATAAAATACAAACGAAGGTCTTTATGGACATTGAACTAAATAAAATAGAGATATTACCAACTAATGGCAGATTTCCTTAAAAAAAAAAATTAAGGGCACATTTCGAACGGATTTAAACACCTTTTCAACTGATATATTTCAAATTTATCGTTTAGAACGATACATTTTAAATATTAATGAGACATTTAATACTATAATTATATTCGTATTACATTTAAACGTAATGTAATTTTTATTTAAATGTAAAAATTTTACGTTCAAATATAATATTTTTTAATAGTTGTCACGTCCCAAAACCAGGGACAACGACAGATGTCACTTCCCAAAAATCCGGGATAGTGACGGATATAAAATTTTAAAAGAATAAATGAAAGGAAAACTTAGATTCCTAAGTCTGTTAGTTTTTACATCTTACCCTTTACCGACTCTTTAAACATATTTATAAATTATGCTTGTATATTTTAAATTAATTAATATTTTTATTTTTATTTTCATCACAGTATCAAGTGGTGAGGTACCCATATCCCACAGATGCATACTTGGATAAAATAAAATAAGTGAAATTTCAAAAGTAAAGTTTAGAATTTACAGTTCCAGAATGCTCTTATACATACTTTGTCCTAAAGTACAGATCACTACTTCAAGCCTTTTGACCTTGTTGTCCACGGACGGTTCCACGTCACCTGTATCTTCTAATCACCTTTATCTCCTGGGGGTTTACCAGTTTTAAAACAGTGAGCGAAAAGCCCAGTAGGATATTCTTTAAAAAAATATTTCAACATTTTAATTTAACCATCATACTAAGTATGTCAATGCAGTACCGAATCATAAACGTGGAATCGTGATTATGCAAATTGTGTCCCTATATACATCTAGTTCGTGTACGGTCCGTATGAGCCTCCCTCACCATGTCGAAGCATAATGAGTGATCCTCAATCGAGATGTGCACTCTTCGCACGTGTGTGCTGGCTCCCGGTATACTTTAACACTAAATCCAACTTTCAACATTTCACATGAACATATGATTCACATACTAAAAATATGCCGTATTGTTTTTCAAAAAAATCCGTAACCGGATATTTTTCCTTTAATTTCCGAAATCGTGCTATTTTCTAAATCACGTAAATTTCAAAGCTTTATAAACACATTTTCTTCTAATGATTTTTGGCCAAATCATTAAAACAAAACTGGCTACAAAGAAAGGGTAAGATATTTTACCTTGTTAGCAATTTGACCTACAATCAACTTCTCGCACGAATTCCAAGTAGTCTCTTTCCTTGAATTCGATCAACGAGTACCTAAAACAAGAAACACAGATAATTTAATTATTTGTTTAGAAATTCCGTAATCGAATTACAGTAAACTCAACTAATTAATGTGCCGTTGATTTTTAAAATTCAAAATGATACTTTATTTTAATACTGTAATTTTAAAATAACAATTTTAACATAAATATCCAAAATATATATAATTTTTTTTAAAAATTTCGGCATGAACATAGGCTTCCCCAAAAGCTCCAAAATACTCAACCTGCAGAAAAAATTTTCCAATTCCCAAAACAATTCAAATACTAATCCAATTTCAAATCAATTTATTCAAATTTACAATCTGAAAATCATTATTATTATTATTATTATTATTACTTATTATTATTATTATTATTATTATTATATATGTAAACACACACGCACACAGTTACACATATAATATATATATACATATACATTTTTTTTCTTTTTGCTGATGAAGATAGGCCAGCCGGAAAGAGACTCACGGCGGCGGAGAAACTGGCGGCGGCTGGTGGCGTCGAGCACGGCGGTCGGCAGCACGGCGAGGGGCAACCGGTGAGGCGGGGATGGGCGGCGAGGAGTGAGGAGGCACGGTTGGGTCGGACGGAACTGGGAGGAGTTGGGCTTGGTGGCATCGTGAGGGGACACCGGCGATCGGGTTCGGCGAGGCGGTGGATTGACTGGTGCTCGAGTTCGACGTGGTTGGTCGGCGTGGCTCGCGACTGGCTTCGGTTGGTGGCGCGCAGTGACGGCGTTGGTGGCTCAGGCTCGCAAGAGAACATTGGCGTTGGGTGGCTTGGTGGACGGCGTAGTTGGTCCGGGTGTTGGGACGATCGGACTTTCGTGGACTTGATCGAGTTCGGTGACTTGGCGGGGACGGTTGATCGGCTGTGGCGTCGCAAGGAGCTCGGGTTGGACGGCGTTCGGCTAGCTCGGTGGTGGCGGCGAGGAAGGAGGGGTAGTTGCTTGGTTCACGTTCGGTCGGAAGAAAGAAAAGAAAAGGGAAGGAAAAAGAAAGGGAAAGGGAGATGGTGAGAGAGGGAGAATGAGAATCGGTGAGGGGGAGCTTTTAGAAAAAGAGAAGGAGTAGGGGGAGATGGGCGAGGAAAAATGAGGGAGTGAGGGAGTGAATAATTTCGGTGAAGGGAGAGAAAAAGGAGAGAGCAGAGAAAGAGAGATAATCGGCGAGGAAAAAATAAGGAAGTGAGGGAGTGGTCGGCAGGGGAAGAAAAAACCAGAGGGAGAGTGAGGCGGTGGGAAGAAGTGAAAATAAAAGAAAAGAGAGAGAGAGGAGAGATTTCCGGAATAATCCGGAAAGAGGAAAGAAGAAAGAAAGAAAAAATAAATAGATAAATAAATAAACAAAAATGATATTTGTTAAATTTGATTAGGTAAAAATTGTTAAAACTTTAAAATTTGTAAAAATGTTTTAAATATCTTCAAATTAATATTTAATACACCAAAAATTTAAAATTGAATTCTCATGATAATAATAAAAAATTTTATTGACACACTAACAAATTGAGTTTTTTATACATTCACGTGCGAAATTTAAATTCAAAAATTTCGCAATGTGACAACAGTGCTACGAAAATAATTACTATTCTTTTATTTTTTTTAAAAATAATTATTTATTAAGTTTTTAATTTTTTTATTCACATCATATTCTTTTTGTCTCTAACTTTTTTATCTATTTTTACTTATCACATCAATTTTTTAACTTTAAAATATAATTCAAATACTTTTCATCTAAATACATATTTCATTCAAATACAAATTAAACACTTTTCATCTAAATATAAAATACATTCTTTAAATTATATTCAAACATAATACGAACGTAATACGTTTATCAAACACTCTATAAGAAAAAAAAAACACATATTTACTCAAAAGAAGGAAAAAAAAAAAGTACACACACGTATAAAAGGTCATTCTAAATGGTTGTATCAACGGTCATTAAATTGTCATTAAAACTTGGGATTTTGATCAGTCATTTCTTTTTTTCCTTTTTTTTTTTTGTTTAAATTGCTTTTTGTGTTTCGTGATCCAAAAAAAGGATAGACATTAGCATTTCAACGAATGAAAAGCTCCTGGTGGTGGGTCCCGCGGATTGCACTGATGGATCCTAAACGTTGACTGCTTTACTCTATCTAACCAGTGATAGTCTCCAATAGATGAACAAAAAAACACCCTACAACTTGATAAATCTACTCAATCTAATTGATTACAATTTGAACCGATCAATCTGATTAAGAAATCAACTTAATTCATCTAATCTAATTATTAATTGAGTAAGTTTGGATTATATTTTCCAAAACACAACTTAACTCAAACCTACTTAATCTATTAATTTGTAAAAATAGATATTTTTTATATCTCATAATATATAATATTTATCTTATATTTTACATTAATTACTTGATAACTTATTATATTTCATATTGTATAAGTTTTTATTATTATTTGTTTGTTAATTTATAACTTTTATATTTAAACTTGTTTTGTATATATTTTATTTTTATGTCGGTTTTATAACTTATAAGATAATTTTAAAGCTTTATAACACTATTATCATGCTAAAAGTTAGTTTTCTTTTCATATATTTCTTCTATTTGGTTGAATGATTAGTTATATTTATTTTTTTATTTTTTTATTGCTTAATTATGTTTAACCCGACCAACTCATCCAAAATTTAATTTGGTGGGTTGATTTTTTAAATTTTAGATTAATTGAGTAGGTTGAATTTGAAATCAACCCACTAAAACTTGATTGGGTGGATTAAAAATTTTCAAAAACCCACTTAACCCACCCAATATCCACTCCTAATCTCCTCCTGTAACAAAAAGTGTTTTTGAACTTTATTTATATTTTTATTAACAAGAAATTTCTATGAAATTACTTGATATTATTATGTATCTACGGTACAAATAATCATAATTACACGCTGTTTCTAAATATGAAGATATACAAATATATATATATATATATGTAAATATAACCTTTGAACTCCAACTTTAAATAATGATGACATTTTTATCTCCATAACATAAATTATTGAATTATTTCTCAATATATTGTGTTGTATTTAGAGGCCATTGAGAGAGTAATTATAGAAAAATAATAATCTTATAAGACATTAATTAATTAATTTAATTGTTTAGTCCTTCATAAAGGACCGGTCCTATACCATATTTCATTAAAAATAAGTTAGTACAGATGCTAAGTGTGATCCGCTACAGAGCTTATGTTTTGATGAAGAATTTAAAAAAACTTGTAAAAATAAATGCTGTCGATAATTTAATGAGAGGAAAGTGATAAAAATGTATAAGTTGAAAGGAAAGAAGTGAGAATAAAGTTGAGATTAGAGAAATATATATATATATAATGAGAACATTAAGTCAAATAAAAAAAAAGAACATGGGATATAATGCATTGAAGGCAAATGATCAGTGAGGCATTAGCAAGAAATTTATTTAAAAGAAAGAAAAAGAGTGACAAAAAAGAACCAAATTAATATATTAGATGTGAGATCATAATTAAGCCATGTGGATTAAAATATATCATTAGATTTAAACTAAATGAAAAAAATAGTGAGTTTGAGCCAATTGATTGGTTTAACAACGGTTGAAGCATAAAAATTTTTACATTCTCGTTCCCTCTTCTATATATATAGTTTTTTTTTTTAACTTTTTTGGAAAAAAAAAAAAATGGTCAAACATGTATCTAACACAATTTATTGTTCGTAATTAATATACAGACCAAAGGCCGTTTTCCTTTTTTTTTTTTTTTTCATTTCATAAATCATATTATATATTTTGTTTAAAATGTTATTCTAAAATATTTTTGCTTCGGACAATCCTCTCTTAGTCACTGGTACTACTATTTTCTCAAATAAATATAATTTTAAGCTCCTTTATATATTATATGTCTCTATGTGTTAGGGGTGAATAAAAAACCCGATCATCTAACAAACCCACCTAATCTATCTAATTTGATCTTAATTTGGTAGGTTGATTTGTTATATTTAGTTGATTGGGTGGGTAAAAAAAATTTTCAACCCACCCAATAAATGGGTTGAAAAAATTTCAAAAACCCACCCAACCTACTCAATATTCACTTAAATACTATTTTTTCTTTTTTATTAAATGATGTTTACCCCTAAGTGTTGTTTAGATTATTTAAATATACAAAATACATTACTTAATATTCAATATGGGTGTAATTTTTGGTAATTTTGTAAAAAATATTACAATTACTTTAGTATTCTTATATATTTTGGTGATTTTTATAACTTATATTTATTTTACATTTGACTATTAATGAGATTATATTAGAAATTTTTTTATTTGTGCAAAGTCTATTATAGAATTTATTTTAAAAACTATGTCATGAGTTTAATTTCTTTTTTTCCAATTAAAATTTTCATTTGTTATTGGATGTTTAGTATCATTTATTATTTTTATTAATAAAATACATAACCCATTCATCCCAATATTAATTGGGTGGGTTGATTTTTTATATTGGGTTGAGTGGGTAGGTAAAAAAATTGTCAACCCACCCAATGATTTTTTTTACCCACCTAATATTCATTGGGTGGGTTGAAAATTTACAAAAACCTACCCAACCCCAATGTTCACCCAATATATATGATTATAAACATAATTTAATAATAATATTATAAATAATTCCATCTCAAGATGTATAATTCGAATTCTTCTCTCCAAAATTAAATAATAATAATAATAATGGATGGAGTGATTGAGAATTAACTGCTTAGACTCTCGTTAGAAAAGGTCAAAATTTGAGTCCCTACTTTATATTGGGTTTTACAAATAGAATATATGTATATTTAGGGAGAAAGAGGGAAATAGACCAAAATTAAAATTGAATAAAAATAAATAACAGAAAAGTTTTGAACTTTTAATAAATAACATATTTTTGATAAATAATGATTTATCATAACTAAAATTTCAAAAATACCCTTTATGTGTAAATCTTTGTAAATTTATATGGAAATCATTTTTTATTTGGTAAATCATTTATTTACGTGTGTAAATCATTGATTTATCAATTCTCCACCCGGAATTTTCTCAGGAAACAAGCAGAGAGTTTTAAAATTTTACTAGTAAATCATTTATTTACGTGTGTAAATAATTGATTTATCAATTCTTCACTTAAAATTTTCTCAAGAAACAAACAGATAATTCCTCAAAAAAATAAAAATGAGAAATCTAGCCCCCAACAAAGTTCGCAGAAGAAAAAGAAAGGGAAAGAGAAAGAGAAAGAGAAAGAAATAAAATTAAAAAAAAAGGATATAATTGTAAAATTACATTACTTTTAAATTAAAATTACTATTTATTTTATAAGTTAAGTAAATATATTATTTATTTTTATTACCTAAAATAATTGGTCTATTTATTACACTTTCCCGTATATTTTATAACTTTAAGTCGCTGTATGTACCATTCAGCAACCAAATAAAGTTTTGATACCAAAAGTAACCTGACCTTTTACCAAATATTTCAATGGCGTTGAAGGGGCAAAGGCGGTGTGGTCACTGATGGTCATAACACAAAGTAGAGGTGGAGCCAGCTTGGGTGCCGAGGGCAACTTTCATTAAAACATTTATAGCCCAGCCGCAGTTCTGCCTCACCCGAAAAGGTCCCACATAATGTGATATGAGAGGGACACACGTCCTTTAAAATTTAAAAAAAGTGTTAAGAACACTGTTCGGATAAAGTATTTTATTAATATTACATTAAAATATAATATACAAAATATTATAATCATTTACATATTTTATATTTATATTTAAATATTTTTTATTTAAATTATATTTAAATATTGAATTTATGACTTGATAAAAATATTAAAAAATAAGATGATATATAATAATTATATTAGATTTAAAATTTAAATATTTTATCATTTGAATCTAATACTATATTTGAATAAAAATTATATTATAATACAATTGTAATAATTCTCCTAAACTAATCATAAAATTATCGTAATTTTTTTCCTAATTTTAATTGCGATCTTTTAATTTATATGACAATTTTTATTAATAAAAGAATAATTTAACACGTTATAAACGAGTGAAACTCTCATCCTTAGCCACTTTGTCCTTCTTTTATTCTTCTTTTCCTTCGTTTGCTTGCCAACGTCACTTTTTCCACTAAAAAGTTACCCTATTTAAAGCCCTTCCGATTCCTCCATACGTAATGCAATCTCCAACACCCCAAAACAAAACTTAGCAATCACTACTTCACCACATCACAACTTCCACCTTCCTCCACGTGCCGCCGCGCCCTCCCGAAACCATGACGCACCATTGCTTCCTCGTCGTGACGTACCTGGCGCAAGGTCACATAAACCCCACCCTCCAATTCGCCAAGCACCCCACTGGGACAGGTGCCAATGTTACCTTCATCACCTCCTACTCTGCCCGCTGCAAAATGGCCAACGCCAACAGCATACGCCTGACCACCCTGAAAGATGCGTCGATATCCCACGTGCCGTTCTCCAATAGATACAACGATGGGTACAAGCCAGGGGACGATGTCGATCTCCATTATATTTGAATAGTTGTTGAAAATTGTCATTTGAAATTGAAAATTTTGAAATTAGCATTTCGATTTTCATTTCGACTCTAACTAAACTGTACTTTTCCCTTTCAATTTTGTCTTATTTTAAAAGTCAACAAAAATTATAATTAGTTTTTGAAAAGTCAACTCAACTCAAACTTAAAAATTTCAACTCTAACTTAAAATTTTCAACTCCAACCAGTGATCCAAACAAAACATTAGTGTTTGGATGAAAAACCAATTACAACTCAATAAGAGAGGAGTGAAATAAAAAAAAAAATCTGAAATTGTTTTAGAAACACTATGTAGAAAGATACTCTAGATGGTTTTTTTTTTTTTTTCATTTGGAGGAAATTTGAAAATGGACAATCTAAATTGAGCATTTGAGATGGGAAAATCTTAAACATATATGTAAATGAGTCATTTAGATAGAATATGTCCCATTTGATAATATGGTTGAAACAAACATGAATTATACATTTTTACATAAGAAAAAGGGATTCTACTAACCTAATATTAGATGATTGAAATTATGAAAGAGAAATGTGCATGATTAAATACCAATTTGTGACTAGCTAGTAGCTTTGCCTACTTCTCGAAATAGTATAAGATGGTATTTTTGACATCTATATGGTCCAAAAAAATCATATAATCATTTAGTCAAGTAATATGGGACTCTTTTAGAAAAAGCCACCACAATATTGCCTACCTTTATAATTTTGGCGACTCTCACCAAAGAGACTAATGTAAGTCAATAGCCCCATCAAATGCGTCCATAGGCACCTTCAAAATTGGAAGGTATTAATCAAGTCCAAGCAATTTCAACTTTATTAATGCCGCCAACTTGCTATTTATATTCTGAGTAGTCCCAATCTTTTCGATTGCAATATCAGTCCTTATTTCTTGAAAAAAAAGTTACTGTAAAAATTTATGTGTTTCTTCTCTCCATGATAAACTTAATTACTTGTTAATTGATAAATAGCTTTTTGTTTATTGTAGAACAATTGATAAATAGCATTTCTTGTACCTTATTTAAAATAATTTTATAACTATCATGTAGTTTACCTTTTCTGAAAAAGATAAAGTCGAGACATGTGAGATAGATTATAGACGTACTAGTGGGAATCACGGTACCCAACTCAATCCGAGTCGCGATGTCCAGTGTCTGATATCTTTTAAAACAGCAAATGGAAGATTCCATCCCCTCTTCCCAACGTACCACGTGGATATCACGTGTGCCATGTCGTTGCCACATGGATTTTTTTTTTTTTGCTTTATTTTGTTTTACTTTGCTTTATTGTGTGCTCGTCAATTAGTTCATCTTAAAATAAAATTAAAAAAAAAACTTAATTTTCAACAACATAGTCAAATTACTTATGATCGACATAACACTACAATTAGAAGGAAAAAAAAAAGGAAGCAAAATTCTAAATTTGATTTGGACATGTGCATGTCAGTACGAGATTGTTCATGTGATATTTTCCTTTACTAATTGATTGTTTTTCCCCAAATAAGGTTTTCCTGCTATCTTTGTATATTAAACATGCAAAGTCCACAATTTTATGAATGCACGGCACTCTGAAGGAGCCTCTTCGTAATCACACAAGAAGTCAACATTTTGTCCATATAAGATATGGATTGGTTCACGTCACTTTTTGGATTATTTTTCCCTGGTAAAGAACTATGAGTGTTTTTCTGTTCTTCATATTGCTATCGTCTATAAAATATTCCGAGTTCCTCAATAAATCAACGAGAAATACCTAACCTAATTCTACTTCAACAGCGCAATTTAGTCCGATCACTATGTGTATTATATATATAGACGTGTTAGTTCAAATTACAATCGATCACCATGTATGAATAGTCTAAACGTAACAATCAATAATACCTTTGACAAAAATGACTTTTATTTTTATTTTTATTTTTTATTGTTTAGAAATAAAATAAGAGTAACTAAGGCGGAGTTTGGGAGAGGGTGTTGGAGATGTTATTTTTATATTGGAAAAAAATTGTTTTGGAGAATTTGTTTGGAAGAAAAAACTGTTTGAGGTAAAAAAATAAAAAAATTTTAAAAAATTTTTTAGAAAAAAAATATCAATATGGATATTGTTTAATTCTTTTCGAAATTCTATGCAATTTAAAAAAAAATTTATCTCATTTGAACTTGTATATAAAAAGTTATGAATTTTTAAAATTTAAAGTTTACTATAGCGTTTTGGAGATATAAATAGTAAAAAATAAGAAAGTTTTGAAAAAAAGTGAAAATTTAAGGACTGGAGACAGCCCCCAAATGGGCCCTAAATGTGTCTATTTAAACGGTCGGTTCAGTTTATATTTACCTTGAAATAAACAGTTAAAATTGAAATTAGGATGTTTAACATATAAAAATTTAATTTAAACTTACATTGAAAATTATATAGAAATAATGAAAGGAGAGATAAAAATTTATTAAAGTAGGAGGTTTATTGTGCTGAAAGTAGACCATTAAAAATAATTCAACAATTAAAACATAAGTTCTTATAATTAAGTTTTTACCTTCTTTAATTTACTTATTTACAAGGAAAGGTCCTCTCACCAATCACCTCATTCACAAAGGCCTTTAGATTTATATCCGATGACCCACCTTCCTTTGAAGCTTCCACAGCCAAATCCCTCCATTTATTAGCATTCCTTCTCATTTCATCTCCTCCCAATATTACCAGTTCCAAACACCTCTTTAACTCTTCAGCACCAACAACTCCCTCCTCGTTGGCCTTCACTTTGACCCCAGTCTTCCACATGTCTTCTATCAACTTGGCGTTGGTTTTTTGGTCAATAGATTGTGGAAATGCCACAACAGGCACTCCACAAACCAGGCTCTCCAACGTCGAATTCCACCCACAATGCGTCACAAAACACCCCAAAGCTTTGTTGGACAAAACTTCAACTTGACAACACCACGGAACTATCAACCCAAGCTTCTCTAGTTCTCCTTTAAAACTCAATTTCTCCTCCTCTTCTTCTTCTTCGGCTTTGTTGTCGTTTTCTCTAATGACCCACAGGAAAGGACTGCCAAAATCCAACAAACCCTTCGCGATTTCCTCCATTTGTAGCTTCGACAACACTGCAATGCTCCCAAACGACACGAAAATCACGGACCCTTTTGGCTTGGAATTGAGCCACTCACTAATCATGGAATTATTATCATCCGATTCACGAAGATCAATCGGATTAATTAACGGTCCGATTCCAATCATGTTCAACTTATCACTACTAATTGCTCTTAAAGCCTCGGGCTCTAACGCATCGAACGTGTTGAGCAATATCTTGGGACGTTGATTTTCTTTGTCAATCACGGCAAACTGTTCTTGAAATAATTTGACCAAAGGAACCATCATGGAATTGGAATCTGAGGCAAACAAGAGCGAGGGCAGATCACTAACAGTAAGATCAAGTGGAAGCCCTGGAAATCTTAAAGAACAAGAATAGTCTTTATTACTATATTTGTCCCTGATGAGATCTCCATAGCCATGAAAGTAATAATAGGAGACGTGGAACACAGTCGCCGTCTGAACCCAGAGCAGCGCCACCGGAATCTCGAGCTCCACCGCAACTTCAGCAGCCCACGGCATCATAAGCGTGTAGACTATGCAAGCGTACGGACGCCCTTCATTCTGACCGGACAGGACGAGGTCTTTGAGAGCCTGTGTGCCGCGGCGGCGGATCTCGAAACAGTAGCCGGTGACGTCTGGCTTTTGACCAAACTCCTCGTCGTAGCCATCGGAGAACAGGGTGAATGACATGCCGTTTGGTGGAGTGAAGTTGTTGTCAGTCTTGTTGTTGTTGTCGTTGTTACCGCCGCCACCGCCGCCTTTGGTGATCATGCTGCGGTGGCCGCGAATGGTGGTGGCGAAGGTGACTTCGCAGCCGATGAGAATGAGGCGCTTGGCCAGTTGCAGGGCGGGGTTTACGTGGCCTTGCGCCGGGAACACAAGGAGAAGGAAGCGTGGCTTCTCCATTGACAACGTCGGCGCGTGGAGGAGCGTGGAGGATTGGTGCGAGCGGTGCACGTGGTGGTGTTAGTGATAACTTCTTATGAGTGATTGTGAGACTTTGTGGAAAGGTTGTCGTTCGATTAAAAGGAGTACGGGAAATGAAGTTTTTAGATGTGTATTGACTTGGATAGCGTGTCAAATCTGTGCATACAGAAAGTAATAAAATAAAATGACGTACGCGGTGACGAATACTATTGTATATTTGGATCACACATTGATTATATATTGTATTAATCCAATATTATCCAATATCCATTTACTTTAATTGATATATACACTAATACACTGAAATGATTATTCAAATATAAATAATCTACTATAAAAGAATACAATATATAATATAAACATTAAAACTCATTTTATTTGATGTATATTATATTAAAATATAATGTAAAATAATTGTGTAATCCAAAATAAACCATTAATTTTTAAGGTTTGCTTGACGGCCAAGAAAAGAAATATTAGTGCTGAAAAAGATAGACATTTTCCACAGAAGGACTAGTTTACGAACCCAATATTGACTGATATTACAGAATATTATTTAAAAAATACCAGCAAATCCCTAGTTCGTTATACATTTTGAAACTGTTTAGTCTCGTTTGCCACATTCACTCCAATCGTTCAAATTCAATTGTTTTTATCTCTTCCTTTTTATACTTAAACTTAATTTCTCTATTTACATCTCTAAATCTAACTTAAAACCTCAAATAACAAAAGTTCATAATTTTATTATTTTAAATCAATTTTTTAATTACAAAAAATTTTAAAAGGAATAAAATAAGATCTAAATTGTTTTTCTAAACACATTTCAAGTTTATATTATAATAAAAAAAACATTAGTGTTTGGATGAAAAACCAATTACAACTCAACAAGAGAGGAGTGAAATAAAAAAAATCTGAAATTATTTCAGAAACACTGTATAAAAAGATACTCTATATGGTTTTTTTTTTTTTTTCCCATTTGGAGGAAATTTAAAAATGGACGATCTAAATGGAGCATTTGAGATAGGAAAATCTCAAACATATATGTAAATGAGTCATGTAGATAGAATATGTCCCATTTGATAATATGGTTGAAACAAACATGAATTATACATTTTTACACAAGAAAAAGGGATTTTACTAACCTAATATTAGATGATTGAAATTATGAAAGAGAAATGTGCGTGATTAAATGCCAATTTGTGACTAGCTAGTAGCTTTGCCTACTTCTTGAAATAGTATAAGATGGTATTTTTGACTTCTATATGGTCCAAAAAAATCATATAATCATTTACCCAAGTAATATGGGACTCTTTTAGAAAAGGCCACCACAATATTGCCTACCTTTATAATCTTGGCGAGTCTCACCAAAGAGGCTAATGCAAGTCAATAGCCCCATCAAATGCGTCCATAGGCACCTTCAAAATTGGAAGGTATTAATCAAGTCCAAGCAATTTCAACTTTATTAATGCCGCCAACTTGTTATTTATATTCTGGGTAGCCCCAATCTTTTCGATTGCAATATCAGTCCTTATTTCTTGAAAAAAAAGTCACTGTAAAAATTCATGTGTTTCTTCTCTCCATAATAAACTTATGGTGTATTTAATACATACATTTCAATTGCATTGTTTTTAAATACAATGCAATTTTTTCTCAAATATAAAAGTATTTCATTTAAATATCAATTACATCATATTTTAAATCCAATATAATCACTATTTATTATTTTATTTTTTCTATTATTTTTATTAATTACATTATATATTCTCTTTCCCTCTCTTTTTTTCCTTTTTATTTTTACCTCTCACATCATATATTTATAATTAAAATATAATTTAAATACTTTTCACCTAAATATATATTATATTTAAATACAATACTAATATATATTTTTTAAATATAAATTATATTTAATATATTATATTTAAATATAATATAAATACAATAATTACTTGTTAATTGATAATAAGCTTTTTGATTATTGCAGAACAATTGAAAAATAGCATTTCTTGTACCTTATTTAAAATAATTTTATAACTGCCAAGTAGTTTGCCTTTTCTGAAAAAGATAAAGTCGAGATATGCGAGATCGATTGTGGACGTACAGTGCATGGCGGCTCCTACTAGTGGGAATCATGGTGCCCAACTCAATCCGAGTCGGGACGTCCAGTGTCTGACATTTTTTAAAACAGCAAATGGAAGATTCCATCCCCTATTCCAAACGTACCACGTGGCTACTACGTGGGCCATGTCGTTGCCACATGGATTTTTTTGCTTTATTGTGTGCTCGTCAATTAGTTCATCTTAAAATAAAATTAAAAAAAAAAACTTAATTGCCAACAATATTGCCAAATTACTTATAATCGACATGACACTACAATTATAAAAAAAAAAACGTAATTGTCAACAACATTGCCAAATTACTTATAATCGACGTGACACTACAATTAAAAAAAAAACGTAATTGTCAACAACATTGCCAAATTACTTATAATCGACGTGACATTACAATTAAAAAAAACGTAATTGTCAACAACATTTCCAAATTACTTATAATCGACATGACACTACAATTAAAAAAAAAAAAAAACTTAATTGTCAACAACATTACCAAATTACTTATAATCGACATGACACTACAATTAAAAAAAATGTAATTGTCAACAACATTGTCAAATTACTTATAATCGACGTGACACTACAATTTAAAAAAAAATGTAATTGTCAACAACATTGTCAAATTACTTATAATCGACATGACACTACAATTAAAAAAAAAAACTTAATTGTCAACAACATTGTCAAATTACTTATAATCGACATGACACTACAATTTAAAAAAAAAAAAAAAAGGCAAGAAAGCAAAATTCTAAATTTGATTTGGACATGTACATGTCCGTACAAGATTCTTCATGTGATATTTTCCTTTACTAATTGATTGTTTTTCCACAAATAAGGTTGTCCTACTATCTTTGTATATTAAACATGCAAAGTCCACAATTTTATGAATGCACGGCACTCTGAAGGAGCCTCTTCATAGTCACACAAGAAGCCAACATTTTGTCCATATAAGATATGGATTGGTTCGCGTCACTTTTTGGATTATTTTTCCCTGGTAAAGAAATATGTGTGTTTTTCTGTTCTTCATATTGCTATCGTCTATAAAATATTCTGAGTCAACAACGCAATTTAGTCCGATCACTATATGTGTATATATGTGTGTGTATATATATATATATATGTGTTAGTTCAAATTACAATCAATCACCATGTTTGAATAGTCTAAACGCAATGGTCAGTAATATTTTTGACAAGAATGACTTTTATTTTTATTTTTTATTGTTTTAGAATAAAATAAGAGCAACTAAATGTGTCTATTTAGACGGTCGGTTCAATTTAGGTTTACCTTGAAATAAACAGTTAAAACTGAAGTTAGGATATTTAATATGTAAAAATTTAATTTAAACTTGTATTGAAAATTTTGTTAAAATAATGACAATAGAGATAAAAAAAATTATTAAAATATGAGACTTATTAAGTTAAATTTAAATTTGGTTCAAATATTCATTTTAACTTGATTTAAACTAAATCAAAACTAAACGAGGTAAAAAAATAAAAGAAAAGGGGAAAAACATGCCGGACCACATATTGGTCATAGAACTACATATTACCGTGTAGGCCTACATAGTAATGCTGATCAATACTCCAAAAGTCATTTATTTAGACAAATACGATGGTAGACACTATGCTTTTATCCCATCGATAAGTATTGTTTTTAATTATTAGATTAATTTTTAATAATATGACTTACGATTGTAAATATAAATTTTTGACATATATATTCATATATTAGACCATTAAAAATAATTCAACAATTAAAACATAAGTTCTTATAATTAAGTTTTTCCCTTCTTTAATTTACTTACAAGGAATGGTCCTCTCACCAATCACCTCATTCACAAAGGCCTTAAGATTTATATCCGATGACCCACCTTCCTTTGAAGCTTCCACAGCCAAATCCCTCCATTTATTAGCATTCCTTCTCATTTCATCTCCTCCCAATATTACGAATTCCAAACACCTCTTTAACTCTTCAGCACCAACAACTCCCTCCTCGTTGGCCTTCACTTTGACTCCAGTCTTCCACATGTCTTCTATCAACTTGGCGTTGGTTTTTTGGTCAACAAATTGTGGAAATGCCACAACAGGCACTCCACAAACCAGGCTCTCCAACGTCGAATTCCACCCACAATGCGTCACAAAACACCCCAAAGCATTGTTGGACAAAACTTCAACTTGACAACACCACGGAACTATCATCCCAAGCTTCTCTAGTTCTCCTTTAAAACTCACTTTCTCCTCCTCTCCTTCTTCTTCGGCTTTGTTGTCGTTTTCTCTAATGACCCACAGGAAAGGACTGCCAAAATCCAACAAACCCTTTGCGATTTCCTCCATTTGTAGCTTCGACAACACTGCAATGCTCCCAAACGACACGAAAATCACAGACCCTTTTGGCTTGGAATTGAGCCATTCACTAATCATGGAATTATTATCATCGGATTCACGAAGATCAATCGGATTAATTAACGGTCCGATTCCAATCATGTTCAACTTATTACTACTAATTGCTCTTAAAGCCTCGGGCTCTAACGCATCGAACGTGTTGAGCAATATCCTGGGACGTTGATTTTCTTTGTCAATCACGGCAAACTGTTCTTGAAATAATTTGACCAAAGGAACCGTCCAGGAATTGGAATCTGAGGCAAACAAGAGCGAGGGCAGATCACTAACAGTAAGATCAAGTGGAAGCCCTGGAAATCTTAAAGAACAAGAATAGTCTTTATTACTGTATTTGTCCCTGATGAGATCTCCATAGCCATGAAAGTAATAATAGGAGACGTCGAACACAGTCGCCGTCTGAACCCAGAGCAGCGCCACCGGAATCTCGAGCTCCGCCGCCACTTCAGCAGCCCACGGCATGATAAGCGTGTAGACCATGCAAGTGTACGGACGGCCTTCATTCTGACCGGACAGGACGAGGTCTTTGAGAGCCTGTGTGCCGCGGCGGCGGAGCTCGGAATAGTAACCGGTGAAATCGTCTGGCTTTTGACGAAACCCCTCGTCGTAGCCATCGGAGAACAGGGTGAATGACATGCCGTTTGGTGGAGTGAAGTTGTTGTCAGTCTTGTTGTTGTCGTGGTTGTTACCGCCGCCACAGCCGCCTTTGGTGATCATGCTGCGGTGGCCGCGGATGGTGGTGGCGAAGGTGACTTCGCAGCCGATGAGAATGAGGCGCTTGGCGAGTTGCAGGGCGGGGTTTACGTGACCTTGCGCCGGGAACACAAGGAGAAGGAAGCGTGGCTTCTCCATTGACTACGGCGGCGCGTGGAGGATTGGTGCGAGCGGTGCAAGTGGTCGTGTTAGTGATAACTTCTTATGAGTGATTGTGAGACTTTGTGGAAAGGTTGTCGTTCGATTAAAAGGAGTACGGGAAATGAATTTTTTAGATGTGTATTGACTTGGATAGCGTGTCAAATGTGTGCATACAGAAAGTAATAAAATAAAATGACGTACGCGGTGACGAATACTATTGTATATTTGGATCACACATTGATTATATATTGTATTAATCCAATATTATCCAATATCCATTTACTTTAATTGATATATATTGTATTTGAATAAGGGGCGTTTGGTAAACGTATTGCATTTTGATTGTATTTGAATGAAATTTATTTTTTGAATGTTATATTTGGTTGAAAAGTATTTGTTTTGTATTTGAATGAAACGTGTGTTTGGATGAAAAGTATTTTAGAGTTGAAAGGTTGATGTGATTGGTAAAAATAGAGATAAATAGTGGAGTTGAAAAGTTAATGTGATTGTTTTAAAAATATTTTGAATAGTAATTGTTTTCGTAGCACTGTTGTAAAATTTGTGTTTGGTGTAAAATTGTATTGTATTTGAGTAAAATTAAAATGAAAAATTTTGTCCAAATACCCCCTAATTTTTTATTTGAACAGTGAATTAACCCACTCGTTCTACCGTTAATTTCTTTCTTTCACCAATTATATTACATTTTTTTTTTCACTCATACATTGGAATGATTATTCAAATATAATTAATTTAAATATATATTATATTCATATAATATAAACATTAAAACTCAAATTTTATTTTATGTATATTATATTAAAATTTAATGTAAAATAATTGTGTAATCCAAAATAAACCATTAATTTTTAAGGTTTGCTTGAGGGCCAAGAAAAGAAATATTAGTGCTGAAAAAGATGGACATTTTCCACAGAATTGAAGGACTAGTTTACGAACCTAATATTGACTATTATTACAGAATATTATGTAAAAAATACCGGCAAATCTCTAGTTCGCTATACATTTTGAAACTGTTTAGTCTCGTTTGCCACATTCACTCCAATCACTCAAATTCAATTGTTTTTATCTCTTTCTCTTTATACTTAAACTTAATTGCTCTATTTACATATATAAATCTAACTCAAAACCTCAAATAACAAAAGTTCATAGTTTTGTTATTTTAAATTAATTTTTTAACTGTAAAAAATTTAAAAAAAAAAATAAAATCTATATTGTTTTTCTAAACACATTTCAAGTTTATACACTTTTATAACTCTAAATAATTTATTTTTAATCAAATGCACGTATTTAAAAGTCAAATCAACTCCAATAAAAAAAATAAAAAAACTCAAAAACTCCAACTCAAGCAAACCAATCAAATTACCTATTAAATATGTGTCACATAAATCAAGTTGGTCAATGTAGTGGAAATAAAAATCACAAATAAACAATTACCGGGATGTCATTTGACATTATATAACTGAAAGCAGTGTGGAATTGGCTTGAAATATTTGTCAATCTAACATTTTATAGCACTTGAAAATTTCAGACTAAACTAAACCATAAAATTCAACAGTTTGGTAAGGTTTGAAATCCATCCATTTAGATTTGAGGCAGTTTGAAAATGCCGTTTAAGATTTCTAAATGAATGAAACCATAAAAAAATGTGCAAGACTTTGTCCATTAGATTTTGTAATCTAATATTAAACTTCAATTAAATATTAACAAATTATTTTTTTGTCTAATAAATGATGTATGGGGTTGGAAACTTATGGTAGGATTAATTCTTTAGAGGGCGAGCCAAGTGACGTTGAGAATATGGGAGCTTAGTAGGGCGAGGTACCAAAGTGTTAAGTGTAATTAATCTTAATTAGAATATTCTAGATAATTCAAAGTGTGATTAGTAAGTAAATAGGCCATCATCCCTACCATTTTCTACATCAAAGCATACAAAGCTCTCCAGTTCTCTCAAAAGCTCTCTCTAGTTTCTTAAAGTTTTCTTAGTTTTTCAAAAATTTTCTTGAGTTTTCTTGCATTTTCTCTTTTCCTTTCCCACCTCTCAAACACTTTTTAGCTTTCTAAGATTTTTAATAAGATCTTTAAGCCTCCTTCAAGAAGTCCACCTCTAAGGAGTTTATTATATTTTTTTATTTTTATTACAATCACATGTTGTTGCAAATATCAATTTAATTTAATTTTTCATAAAAAAAATAGTGAAATATTTTATGGTTTTCCAATAATTATTTATGACGATATTTAAAAAATGTTGTCGCAAAAGCCTATTTTGTTATTGAATTTTGATTCCAAATATTTATTTGTCCACCTACAATAATAATCTATTAGTAGTTAATACAAATTGATTGTCTAACCTATTATAGCAAGTCAAAAAAATTGTCATATCATCAAATATAATTAAGATATGTTCTATTTTGATAATTTTTTCTTGTAAATATCTATGATTACAAAAACATAATAATCATTAAAAAACCTTCCATATAATTAAAATAAAAATGAAAGAAAAAAAACAAGAAACTTGCCTTTCCTTGTTTTCGGCAGCACATATGATGTGCGTATAATACATGTAAATAAATATATATTAATTATATAATAATCATATTTAAACTATGATCTAATATGGATTCTATATCATAATATAGAGATTTAGAGTAACCTAATGTACTTTATAAATAGGACTTTACATTAAGGTAGAACTAAATTTTAGTGTTTAACATTTTCCTTTTAAACTCTTTATTTTCTCATATGTTGAGACCAAAAAAAGATACCTAAATTGTGTGTGTGTGACTTCTTCCGTCATATAGAAAATGCCCACTTGTTCATTCAATCAAACGGCAATGGTAATGTGTGAAAGAATATGATATCAAAAGAGAGGTGTTGTTCACAAGTTCGTGTGATTTTTTATGAAAGTGTTTTAAAGATATCAACCTAATCACATGATGGAAAAAAATCTTATATCCTTTCTTTTTTATGTATTAAATTAATATGGTTATAGAATAATAAAAAAAAATTTAAGAAATTTTTGTTATTCACAATTTCTTACTGTCGGTGATGTTTCAAATATATGTTTTCAAAATCAACAGTACTAAGAAACTTGACATGTGTAATAATTAAAAGCTATTGAGACCCGGTTAATCAATGGGGCTAGGAAATATAGAGGTCATTGAAGGTATAAAATAGGCATCACTGAAATATCTTGCATCACATTAATGGTTGGATGATGCATGCATAGAAATCTCAGTGAAAGATAGGGAGAAACGACCACAACCACAACATGAGAAAATATTTTTATTCCTATTCCAATCTTTCAATATGGATGTTTTGAAAAGAAAGAGTTATATTTAGGCATGTGTGTCATATAAAAACCCTAAAGTCTATTGAGAGTTTAGAGAGTTACATATTAACTCTTTTCTGAAAATAGTGAAGCCATTTCCTCCTGCCTCCAAAGAATATGTACCCTTCAAATAGTGGGCGAACCTTTATAAATTCTTGCTTTTAGTAAGGGATCCTTTAAAGAGACATTTGGAGATAGTATTTTGGAGGTTGAGTTAGAAATATGTGTTTTAGGAAAGAACTTTTGAAAATAAATAGTAAAATAGAAAATAGTTCAAAAATATGAAATTTGTTAAAAAAAAATTTAAAATGAATCTTATTTTGTTCATTTCATTATTGTAAGTATTTTAGCATAAGAATCATCTTATATTAATTTGAAATAAGAAAGTTATAGACTTCTAACATTTGAGTTTTTTGAAAATGGAAGAGAAAGAAAATGAGATGTAAAAATATCAATATTGAAAAACTATCTAGAACCCCTAAATAGGGCCTAATTTTCTACACTCTTGATTTTTGGCCCTCATTTGGTAGATTAATCTAACAACACACATATTAAATCCCAGTTTTGTTGGGTAGATTTCCATCGTCAACACAATATATTTATAATCTAATTTTAAGATATTACATTTAATTCATTTCCTTGCTTTAGTTATTATATAAATATTCATGTTTCTACCATATCATATTTTCATTACCCTTTAAATTAAAAACAAAAAAAAAACAAAATGAAAATATTGTGTTTTCATTCTGATTTCACTACCTAGGAAAAAGGATGACAAAGAATGTGTTTGTATATTTGTTTATCATACTGTCTCGTTAAAAAGAAGAGAGATGAAGAGATTAGTGAAAATATTTTAATATTCATAGTTGTTTGGTAAAAGATAAAACAAAAAAAAAATAAAATAAAAAAAATAGGAGGGATCTCAAATCCTTAAAAATGCTCCAAGTTTAATCTCTCATAAATTAGAGAGATTGTTAGAAGGATTGCAGACCAAACATCACAAGAGAAAGAACCATTCCTTTTTATCTCATTTATCTCATCTAGGTGATGTAGCTCTCTCCATCCTATTTTCTTTTTTTCTTACCAAACATATCCTAATAGTGGAATGGAGGAAAGGGATGAAGGAATTAGTGAAAGGATTTCAAAATTTATAATTATTTGAAAAGAAAGAAAAGAGGAAGGATGAGAGAATAGGAGGTACTAAAAATCCTATAAAATATTCCAATTTTAATATCTCTTAAATTAGAGATATTGTTGGAAGGATTATATACTAAACATTAAAAGAAAAATGACTTCTTCTTTCTGTCTTATTTCCCTCACTTAGGTGATATATCAATTCCCCCACTTAGGTGATGTATCAATTCCCCCTTCTTTTTTTCTCTCCTTTCTACCGAAAAAAAAGTAAAATATTTAACAACTTATAGGCAATTAATCTTCACCAATTAATTTTTCATCAATTGAATATAGTTAATTTTACTTACTTCTTTTTTGCATAACTATCTTGATATCTAATGTAACATTTCAAATAGAAACATTTTAAATAAAAAAATTTAAACACAAAGATTCAAATTGTCCCTTTAACTAAAGTTTGTATATATGTTCACAATTTAAGTAGAATCATTTAAACAAAAAATATTTAAATGTGTATTTGAAAAATATTAATAATTATTTAAATTATAAAAAAAACAGGATGATTAAAATACCAAAGATATTATGAAAAAACATAAAAATTTTGAATAAAAATGAGAAAGTTGCTTTCTAGTAAATAAGAAAGCGTAAATTACTAAGTTTGTTCTTAAACTTTTAAGTTTGTGCCATTTTGGTCCCTTTTTATTTTAGCTGGAATAATTGTAAACCATTAAAAACATTGCTACATTAGTCTTTTTCATTAATTTTGAAACGGAATCCATTAGTTAGTATCACTTTTTCGACCAAAAAACTAACTAATTCTATCCAAAAAAAATTAACAAAGTAGATTATTATAATAACATTTTAATAACTTAAGGGTATTACAGTTATAGAAAAAAGATCAAGGATCAAAGTTGTACAAAATTTAAAGTTTAAGAACTAAATAAATAATTTTTCTTCTCAAATTACCATTCAAACTATAACCTAATGAAGTAAAAGAAAATGTTAGAGTCCCTTTCTTTGTCACTCTCTTTATCACTATCTAAATTCTTCTTTTCCACTTATCATCTGACTCTCCCTTAACAAATGAAATTAATAACTACCCTTTCTTTTAGATGTCATTCTTTCAAATTATATTGTTAATTTACTATTATCTTTATTTCCAGTTTTAATTCTGCTTACTTTTCTTTTTTTCTTTTTCCCCTTACGTGCGGTCCTTAATACTGATTTCGTCACCGTTTCTTATAGCTTAGAAAAAAACCTCACCATTTCTTTGCCAATTATTTTTATATTATAATTATATAAAAACACCGTTTTTGTCTTTTTTGGAGTTATTACTTTCACGTATAAATCTTCAAAACAGAAGAAGTGGCATACGTAAGTTGGCTTCTCTCTCTCTCTCTCTCGCTCCTTTTTTTTTTTTTGCTTTTACCTTTTCGTTTTTTTTAATTAAGTTTCTCTCTTTTCCCTTCTTTTATTTTTTTTTCGAATTTTCACTCTCCACGTTTCTATATTAGATTGTATACCATTGAACGTTTTGCAATTTACGTCACTATATTAATTTCTAGGAACGCAATAAAAAACCCACTTTGATAAAATTACTTAAAAAAGAAAAAGAGTCTAATATACTAATATTTGATGGAACTTTATCAAAAAAAAAAAAAAAGTACCTTTGAGCGGCCATGTAAATAAATAAAAGTAAAAATAATATGAAAATGGTAAAAAGATGGTTTAGAGTTTTTCTTTTTCTTTTTATTTTTTATTTTTAAGAGAACAGAAAGATATATGTCAAATATGTCAAAAGAAGAACTAAGATAGTAATAGATAGAGTAATCTTAGTTTTTCTCCAAATAATAAATAAGAGAAGGTATTTATATGGATGTTGAACTACATGAAATAGAGATATTACCATCTAATGGCAGATTTCCTTTAAAAAAAATTTTAAGAGCACATTTCGAACGGATTTAAACACCTTTTCAACTGATATCTTGTAATGAAATATTTCAATGTTTTCGTTTAGAATGATACGTTTTAATTATATAGAAAAAAAAAACACACACACACACATACATTCACTCAAAAAAAGAAAAATAAAAGAAAAAAACACATATTTAAAAGGCCATTCTAAATGGTTGTAAATTGTCATTAAAACTTGGGATTTTGATTTGTCATTTCTTTCTTTCTTTTTTTAATTGCATTTTTTGTTTCATGATCGTTGGACATTAGCAATCATTTTTCTTCCAATGTTGAGAATCTCCTGATGGTGGATCCCCCCGGATTGCACTGATGGATCCAAAACTTTGATTGATTTTCTTTATCTTACCAGTTGTAGTCTCCTATTGTAACAAAGAGCCTTTTTTTGTTTTGTTTTTTAACTTTATTTATATTTTTATTAGCAAGAAATTTCTATGAAATTACTTGATATTATTATGTGTCTACAGTACAAATAATCATAATTACATTGTTTCTAAATATGAAAATATACAAATACATATGTGTAAATATAACTTCTCAACTCCAACTTTAAAGAATGATGACATTTGTATCTCCATAACATAAAAATTATGGAATTATTTCTCATTACATTGTATTGTATTTAGAGGCCATTGAGAGAGTAATTATAGAAAATAATAATCTTATAAAACATTAATTAATTAATTAATTTAATTGTTTAGTCCTTCGTAAAGGACCGGTCCTATACCATATTTCATTAAAAATAATTTAGTACAGATGCTAGGTGTGATCTGCTACATGCTAATCTTTTAATGAAGAATTTAAAAAATTGTGAAAATAAATGCTGTAGAGGATTTAATGAGAGGAAAGTGATAAAAACGTAATATTTGAAAGGAAAAAAGTAAGAATAAAGTTGAGATTGGAGAAAAAAAATATAATGGTGTTAGTTAATTAAATACATGCCCCCGGATTAGGAATAATAAGCGAAATAAAAAGTAATAACATGGGATGTAATGCATATAAGGCAATTGATCAGTTAGGCATTAGCAAGAAATTTATTTAAAAGAAAGAAAAAGAGTGACAAAAAAGAACCAAATTAATATTTTTCCCATGTGGATTAAAATATATCATTAGATTTAAACTAAATGAAAAAACAGTGAGTTTGAGCCAATTTATTGGTTTAACAAAGGTTGAAGCATAATAATTTTTAGACCCTCGTTCCCTCTTCTATATATATAGTTTTTTTTTTTTAAACTTTTCTGGAAAAAAAAAAATTTGGTCAAACATGTATCTAACACAATTTTTAGTGTTCATTAATATACAGACTAAAGTCCGCTGGTCCTTTTGTTCCCCCATTTCATAAATCATATATCATATTTTGTTTAAAATGTCATTCTAAAATATTTTTGCTTGGGACATTCCCCTCTTAGTCACTGATACCGCAATTTTCTCAAATAAATATAATTTTAAGCTCCTTTATACATTTATATGTCTCCAAAAGAATAGATAGAGGTGATTATAGATACAATATAATAATAATTTTACAAATGATTTCATCGTAACATATATACTTTGAATTCTTCCCTCTAAAGTTAAAAAAAAAATAGTAATAATGGATGTTCCGGTTAAGAATTAACTACTTAGACTCTTATTAAAAGATATCAAAATTTGAATCCCTATTTTATATTGGGTTTTACAAAGAGAATATATATATATATATTTAGGCCTCTTTTAGTTTATTGATTAAGGGGGTGTTTGGGAGAGGAGACTGGAGACATTATTTTTGAGTTGAAAAAAAGTTGTTTTGAAAAATGTGTTTGGGAGAAAAAACTGTTTGAGGTGAAAAAATAAAAAATTTTAAAAATTTTTTTAGAAAAAAATATCAATATGGATATTGTTACGTTCCTCTGGAAATTCTATGCAATTTAAAAAAATATATCTCATTTGGACTTATAAACACAAAGTTATGAATTTTTAAAATTTGAAATTTACTGTAACGTTTTGGAGATGTAAATAATGAAAAATGGTGAAATTTTGAAAAAAAGTTGAATTTTGAGGTCTGAAGACATTGTCCCAAACATTTCCTAAATTTAAAATAAAATGATATTTTTAAATTTAAATTTATTGATTTAATTATGATTTTTATCAATTTTTAAAAAAATTATAAAATTAAACTTAAAAATATAACTTCAGATAGACCATTCAAACAAACTTATAATTTTAAGTCGCCGTATATACCTTCGCAGCAACCAAATAAAGTTTTGATATTAAAAGCAACCCGACCTGATGCCAAATATCTTAATGGCGTAAAGGGGACACGGGCATTGCAGTCACTGATAGTCATAACACAACGTGAAGGTGGAGCCAGCTTGGGTCCCAAGGGCAGCTTTCATTTAAACATTTATAGCTCAGCCGCGGCTCTGCTGCACACTGAAAGGTCCCAAACAATGCGATATGAGAGTGTTCACGGGTATGCTTGGTTACATTTTTTTTAGATTGAAAAAAAAAATGTTTTGATAAATATGTTTAGAGAAAAATATGTTTAGAGTGAAAAAATATAAAATTTTAAATTTTTTTTATAAAAATATCAATATAAATATTGTTTTGTTCCTCTCGAAATTCTATGTAATTTAAAAAAAATCATTTCATTTGGATTTATATACACAAAGTTATGGATTTTTAAAATTTAGAATTTACTGTAATATTTTAAAAATGTAAATAATAAAGAATGATGAAGTGTTAAAAAAAATTGTTTAAAATATCAATAAAAAATTTAGATAAAACATTTTATTAATATTATATTAAAATATAATATATTAAATATAATAAATATTTAAATATTTTATATTTGAATTATATTTAAATATTAAGTTTATAATTTGATTAATAAAAATATTTAAAAAAATAAAATGATAATAAATAATTATTATATTAAATTTAAAATTTAAATATTTTATTATTTAAATATAATATTTTTATATTTAAATAAAAATTATATTATAATACAAATATAATAACTCTTTCAAATCAATCATAATTTAATCATTTTTTTTACCTAATCTTAATTGTCATTTTTAATTAATAATTATATTTTATTAATTTATACGGTGATTTTTATCAATAAAAAAATAATCTAACAAATTATAAACGAGCGAAACTCTTATCGTTACCCACGTCTCCTCATTTTATTCCTCTTTTCCTTCGTTTGCTTACCATATGACTAGAAGGCAGTTCACTTGTCGAATGGCTTGTCTTATTTTGGAAGGAGAAAAATTTTTATAAAACAGTGTTTGTCTTAATTTTTCCATCATTATTTTTTGTCTTAATTTTTTCATATTTTTTTATTTTAAAATACAAAAAATATTTTATTTTGAAATAGATCTTGTATAAAATCATTTTAGAAAAAGAAAAGAAATATTTTTCCGATCATCATCTTTTCACATTACAAACAACTTTTTGTTAAAAAAAAAATATATACATCCAAACATCATCATCTTATTCTCGAAAAGGCTTACCCATTTGAAATGAAAAAATTTTCTTTTATGGAAATGAACATCACGTCTAAACAGAAACTTAAAGGCTCCGATTCCCTTTTTTTTTTTTTTTTTAATCCATTGGTCCTTTTTTTTAGGGGTGGCAAATCATGTCAGCGAGTCGTGTTCGTGTCGTGTCTGCTAAACCCTTAACGGGTCATAAACGTGTCGTGTATGCTAAACCCACTTACTAAACGGGTCATTCAATCTGTTATTGACCCACTTAACTAACTTGTTATTGATCTATTTAATTAACCTATTATTGACCTATTTAACTAACCTATTATCAATTTTAACATTAAAAAAACTTATTAAACATCTAAATAACAATCAAATTAAGTTCACAATCAAGCTGCACTTAAATTTAGATCACAAAAGATAAATACAAAACTAAAAATATACATATAAAAACTAAAATACATATTTTATATTTAAATTTTGAATTTTAAATTTTTAAACTTTAAAAATTTATATAATATATATTAAAAATTATAAATGGGTAATTCATGGGTTGTGTTCGTGTTCACCCATATATAACCCATTTGTTAAACGGGTTATTTCGTGTCAATTGCGGGTTGGTGGGTTCGTGCAGGTTCAACCCTTTATTTAATCGTGTTTGATGGGTTCGACCCGTTTTGATCCAAACCCATTTAAAGAAAACCCAAACCCTCTAATTTCGTGCGGGTTTCGTGTCGTGTTGTCTTGTCGTGACCCAAATTGCCAACCCTACTTTTTTCCTCCTTTATCCTTACTAAAACAATTTCTTTAAAATATATCTACATTTATGTGTTGTTTGGTAAAAAAATTTCATTTTAATTTTACTCAAATACAATACAATTTTACATCAAACACAAATTTTACAACAGTGTTACGAAAACAATTACTATTTAAAATATTTTTAAAACAATCACATCAACTTTTCAACTTTAAAATACTTTTCATCCAAACACACATTTCATTCAAATACAAAACAAATACTTTTCAATCAAATACAATCTTCAAAAAATAAATTTCATTCAAATACAATCCAAATACAATGCGTTTACCAAACGTCCCCTTAAACACTTTATATATCATCTTTCTCAATATTAATTTTTTCATATTACGCCCTAGTTATTTGCAATCTAAAAATAATTTTTCTTGTACTTACTCAAATTATTTTTCCAATATAGTTCTCTCAATCATTCATTTTTTTATTATACTTAATTAATTTTTTTATCTAATTTAGCAACTTCTTTTATATGTACCACTAATCTCTTAGTATATTATAAAAAGATAAGCTGTTACGTGGTGAGCCTAACACCATCATGTGGTATTTTTTTAAGTTTTTTTTGTTTTATCGTTTCTATCTATGCTGTACATATGAAGTATGTAGTGTTTAATTAGTTGATATATAAAAGTTAGAATTAAAATGGATATTCTAAATATCCTTCTTTATTATCCCTGTGCTACATCATCACATCGCGTCAGTGATCAGGTAACAATTTTCCTCCGTCACTGTTAGGGAGCGTTTGGTAAACGCATTGCATTTTAATTGTATTTGAATGGAATTTATTTTTTAAAAGTTGTATTTGATTCAAAAGTATTTGTTTTGTATTTGAATGAAATGTGTGTTTGGATGAAAAGTATTTTAGAATTGAAAAATTAATGTGATTGGTAAAAATAGAAATAAATAGTGGAATTGAAAAGTTAATGTGATTATTTTAAAAATATTTTAAATAGTATTTATTTTCATAATACTGTTGTAAAATTTATATTTGATGTAAAACTATATTGTATTTGAGTAAAATTAAAATTGAATATTTTCTCCAAATGCGCTTGATAAGTAGCTTCTTGATAACCAGAGAAACGTGACAAATCGAAGAGCATTTCAACGTTTTAAGCAATTTTCGTAGAAAATACAAATACAAACTACAAACAATCATATTAGACTCTTCTAAAATCGTCACCACAAACGTCACTTTTTCCACTAGAAAGCTACCCTATTTAAAGCCCTTCCAATTCCTCCTTACGTAAACCAATCACAAACGCTCAAAAACTAAACTTAGCAATCACTACTTCGCCACCTCACAACCTCCACCTTCCTCAGCGCGTCGCCGCACCCTCCCGAAACCATGACGCACCACCGCTTCCTCGTCGTGACGTACCCGGCGCAAGGCCACATAAACCCCGCCCTCCAATTCGCCAAGCGCCTCGCCGGGACGGGCGCCGACGTCACCTTCGTCACCACCAACTCCGCCCACAGCAAAATGGCCAACGCCAACGACATAGGCCTGACCACCCCAAAAGGTGCGTCGATATCCCACGCGTCGTTCTCCGACGGATACGGCGATGGGTACAAGCCGGGGGACGACGTCGAGCACTACCTCTCCGAAATGAGCCGCAGCGGCTCGCAGGCCATATCCGACCTCGTCGTCTCCGCCGCCAACGAGGGACGTCCTTACGCCTGCCTTTTCTACACTCTCCTCCTCCCGTGGGCCGCTCTGACCGCGGATAAGCTCCGTCTCCCCTCATTCCTGCTATGGATTCAACCCGCCACAGTTTTCGACATCTACTACTACTACTTCCATGGCTACGCCAACATCATCACCGAAAACAGCACTAAAGACCTTTCATCAGAGGACTCACTTACTACACTTCCGGGGCTGCCGTGGAAGTTCACCCGCCGAGATCTACCGTCGTTCATGGACGCCGCAGATACATATTCCTTCGCCATACCCTTATTCAAAAAGCAGTTTGAAATATTTGATCATATGATTAGCAATCCAAAGATATTGGTCAACACGTTCGATGAGTTGGAGCCCGAGGCGCTGAAAGCAATCGGGAAGCTGAAATTGATCGGGATCGGACCGTTGATTCCGTCGGCCTTCTTGGACGAGAAAGACCCGTCCGATACTTCATTCGGCGGAGATCTCTTCCCGCGCTCAAAGGATGAAGATAATGACTATATTGAGTGGCTGAACTCCAAACCAAAAGGGTCGGTGATTTACGTGTCGTTTGGGAGCCTTTCGGTGTTGTCGAGGACTCAAACGGAGGAAATCGCAAAAGGGTTGTTGGCTTCTGGACGTCCCTTCTTGTGGGTCATTAGAGAGAAGGCGAAAAATAAAGAACAAGAGCAAGAAAAAGAGGGGGAGAAACTAAGTCATCAAGAGGACTTGGAGAAGCTTGGGAAGATAGTGCCGTGGTGTTGTCAAGTTGAGGTCCTGTCCAACAAAGCTTTGGGGTGCTTCGTGACGCATTGCGGGTGGAATTCGACGTTGGAGAGCTTGGTTTGCGGTGTGCCGGTGGTGGCGTTTCCGCAGTGGACGGACCAAGGGACCAACGCCAAGCTGATAGAGGACGTGTGGGAGACTGGTGTGAGAGTGAGGCCAGACGAGAAGGGAATGGTTGGAAGTGAAGAGATAAAAAGGTGCTTGGAGATAGTTATGGGAGGAGAAAGATTGATGAGAAGAAATGCTACGAAATGGAAGAATTTGGCTAGAGAAGCTGCCAAGGAAGGTGGGCCTTCTGACAAGAATCTCAAGGATTTTGTGGCTGAGGTTATAGGAGAAGGTCATGACCACTTGGACTAGAGTTTGTTTGGTTCACGTTCATGTGTGGTCTTTGTCTCTGCTTGTTTGTTGTAAAATTTATAGTCTCCCTGCCAAGCCTGATCCTATGCCATGTGACTCTAAAAGACCGATAATAATGTGGATATTGGATTTCTTTGGTGGATTTTTATGATTTTTATTGGGTGGTTAAAAATTTTTTTTTCATCCCAATTAACTCAATATAAAAAATCAACACACCTAATTAAGATTAGATGAGTTGGGATCACGTGGGTTGTATATTTTATTAAAAAATAATAATAAATAATACTAAAATTTAACAAAAAATGAAATTTAAAGAAGAAAAAATGAATTAAACTCATGACAATTTTCAAATAAATTTTATCACATATTTGTATAAAAAAATTTTCTAATATAATCTCATTAATAATCGAATATAAAATAAATATAAAATGTAAGAATCACTAAAAAATATAAGGATATTAAAATAATTAATGGTATTTTTCATAAAATTATCAAAAATTATATTCATATTAAATATCAAGTAATGTATTGTATATATTTAAATAATTTAAAAAATACTTAGAGATAAATATCATTTAGCCAAAAAAAAAATATATGTAAGTGAATATTAGATAGGTTGCATGGGTTTTTGAAATTTTTTTAACTCACTTAATTAATCAAATATAACAAATTAACTCTCTCAATTAAGATAAATTGGATAAATTAAATAGATTTATGGAATAATTAGGTTTTTTTGTTCACGGCAGATAAAATTTGTCTCGACTCGAATGAAGTCATGGGACAACGAACGATCAAATAGGCGTATTCTTTGCAAATCATCAATAATATATTAAGTACCCTTTATTTATTTCTCCTTTTTTATATAAAATATGCCATTTGTCCAGCAGTTGTCGGATATAAATGACGGACGCAGCAATCTTGATCGTTGAATGAAAAATAAGTGGCTAGATCCTTTCTTCCTCCCCTTTCTCTCTCTGCCGAACGTGCGGCAATGGAGCATTGTTATATATATACTTTACCATGTTCGGCTAAAGAAATGAAAAATAGAACGAAGTAGAAGCAAAATATCATTGTGAGAAAAATAAAAACAAAAACAAAAAAAAAAAAAGGAAAATACTAATTAGGTGAGAAAGAAAAAAGAAATACTAAAAAAATTGAGAGATCTCGTGGATTTATAAATTTACTACCTTTTAATTTTCTCTCTACCAAATTATTTAAGCTTGCGTTTGGAACGATTTTGGAATGAAAATTTGAGATTACGATCGGTTGAGTAATTAAAAACTGGTTATAATATTTATTAATGTTTAAGAAAAAGACAAAAATCTAGGTAAAATCATTAGTTTGGACCTAATGTTCGAACGGTACCAACTTATCTCCCCTTCCTTTTCCATTTTACCAAATATAAATTTAAGGCTGTCTAGAATATCAGTTGGAGTTGTAGTTTTTAGTTTTTTTTAATTGGAAATGAATGAATGTTTGGTTGGAATGCAAATTAAAAATAAATTATGATATGTATATAGCAAAAAAATCTAAAATATATTTGGAAAAAATAATCCTTTTTTTTACTTGAAATAAAAAATTTATAAACTTTTTAAAGTTTAAGTTTTTAAAATTAAGAGAAAAAATGATGTAGACTGATAATATCATTGTAGACGTCTAAGTGCGTGACAATATTATTGGACAAAAAAAATTACGAAAGTTTTGGCTTCAATCACAATGCCAAGCGCCCCCTTAAAGTAGCAAAATGTGTTTTGAGCCAAACATGATGTCAAATGAAGTCGTTTTAGGCTAGACGACACAAATACTGTACCCGGTGGGACTCATGTTTAGGCTTTTGGGCCTAGAGGCTAGCCGTAAAAGACTTGAGCATGATTTAGGATACGATTTTTTTTTTTTTTAATACGATGAGAAAGCACAATAAATGTGATTTTTACTATAGAAAACAAATAATTTTATACGTGCATGTTAACATTTGTTCAGAGCCCAAAAAAAATGTTAATGGATTTTATAATGTTGAAACATAAATCTTGGTAGTCAAAATAAATTGATTATTTTGTTCTTTACTTAATACTAGGTGCTTTTGTGCTTTAATATAGAGTAAAAGAAAATTGTGTTCTAACAAAATTAAAAACCCAACATTAAAAAAAAAAAAAAAAGGTCAGTTACAAGAAATTTATAGCTAAATAGCATTTTCTATAATAAGTTTCTAAATAAACGACTGACGGATTTAAAAATTAGTTAACAAGTACAACATTTTAAAAAATAGTTTAAAAAACCTTTTTTTAATTGTGAATTAATTTTATAAATAATTAATCATTTATTAATCATCAGTAAATCACTAATTGATTAATCATTAATCATTGATTAACTATCGTTAATCATTAATTGATCATTATGTAAATAAATAATTTTTATAATCAATTTATGATTCACCATAATCAATGATTGATTGATAATAACAAAAAAATCAATCCTCCCGTTAGTCATTGATTAATTATGAAATTTATCATTAAAAGTTAAAAAACCCAAAATTGATTAAAATATTAAAATTGTTTCCCCTCAAGCAACTATCAACCCCCTCTCTCTATCTTCCCCTTCTCTCTCCTTTAGACGAATAAAGTTGATAATGGCAGTTGCGACTCTTCACCGGTCAGGGAGTAATCACCAATATAGAAATAATCGCAGCAGGAGCTACCAAAGGCGATGACATTGAATCTCTGCAACCAGTAGTGAAATCGACAGTGAGGATTAGAACCGAACTCAACTTCTTCTTTGGTGACGATTTCCCTCGTTTTTCGTCATGAATCCTTGGTATTGTCAGTTTTTAATTTTTTTGCAGGTTGAATCCATATTGTCTGGAGGATGCGTGAGCGATTCTTCTGGCTATTTTCATTGTTGTGCAACAGGACGAGCATAGGTGACACCGCTTGCGAACGACAGCAATTTGGAGAAGTTTTCAGAAGACTTCAAAACGATAATCTCCTGCTAGACACCGCCGACGTGCAGATCTAGTTAATGGTTTCCGGTTTCTTTCGCCGTCATGGACGCTCAATCATAGGCCAGGAGGGGAGAGAGAGAGAGAGAAAGGAGGAGGTGTTTGGCAAAAATGAAAATTGATTGACAAAAACACGTACATTAGGCCATACACAATAAGACAACAAAGAAGACGGAGAAGAAATACCAACTCACCTTACCTACCTACCCTCCCAGTTGATGCTGGAACAACCATACGACACTCACTGGATCTGGGCGACCACCATGGTTGACCAAACACTAGCGACATCCACTATCACATCTAAACTGACAATTCCTCAACTGAAGCATCCACTTATGCATTGGTGTCAAGAGCGACAACAACGAGTAACTCCAGTGATATCCAAGCTGAGCTCTCGCCATTGTCCCACCGATCGAAAAGGGTTTGAGGAAAAGCATTAGATATAGACGACGATGAAGACGATGGAGAAGAAGCAACAACCCACACCACCCCCCAAACCCCCCAACCAGTTGTCGCCGGAGCAACCCCAACCCCGTGACACTCACCGGATCTGGCAACCAAACACCGGCGACCACCACTATCACCTCCAAACCAACGATTCTTTATTTGAAGCATCGGCGTAAACACCGACGTCTGGAACGACAGTGACTTTGACGAACGTGATTCTTTTTTGTTTTTTTATTTTGAACATAAACTTTTTTTTTTCCCTTGATTTTCAAGTGTAATCACGTATTTTTATCCTCAAATTGTTTTGGTGTACTCTTTTAATTCAGACCATTAAAAGATAATCTAAGGATTACTAGTTTTTATCCCATCAATGGGATAAAGAGGCTTTACCTCGTTGTAGAATTGGTCTTAAAAATAAATCAATACCCAAAAATATTTGGAAAAAAAAAAAAGATTATCCTAGAAAATTATTAAAGAAAAGCCAAGGTGTACCATATTTACGGTAGGGGACATACCTTTTTTACCACTGATATCCAATAGGGTAAAACAAGATGACCCTTAGGTCGACTATCAACGACTTAATATCATCTTCTTACGAAAACAAAAATAAAAACAACATCTGATTACAGCTTTTTTAATTTGAAAATTAATAAAATAATAAAATAAAAAAATTAGAAAAAAAAAAAGAAAGGATCCAACATCTGGCAGCCCCTACCACACCACCCCCACCGACCTTGCCTTCCCCCTTCGGTGACGGCGAGTACCTCTTCCTCTAATACGGCAACCCACCATCTCACCCTGATACGATGACCCGCGCAACCCCGTGACGTGACCCAACAACCCCCCTCAGCGTTGGCCCGCTAGAATGATGGGTGAAAAAATACTATCATATCTAGTTTGTGGGTTTAAAAAATGAGGTTTTGGTCTTCTTTTTATTGATGAAAATATTGTGTTTCGAATTTGCTCTTTGAGTGTTAGCTCTGTCATTTTAGTTTCATATAACTAAATTCATGATTAAAATTTTTTTTTTAAGAAATTGTACCTCAATCAAGCAGCAAATTATACTTTAATAAAAGATTTATAGTACAAATTGTATTTTAATTAAAGATATATAATGTCATAAATATATTTAGAAGGTATAATTTGCCTTAAAAAAATTATTTAATTATGATTTTAACATTAATTAAATTTCACTTGATTTGATTATGTTTAATTTTAATTCAATTTTTGATGCAAAACCATAACAGTAAAAAAGTTTAGATAGTGCGACGTGTAAAATTAAAAGTCATAGATCAATTTAAAATTAAGAGTATAATCAGGGGTCATTTATGAAAATAATCCTTTAATAAATGAGATAATCTTAAATATCTAATTAAACTAAATGATTATCTTATTGCAATATAAAATCAGAAAGATCAAAGTCGAAAAGAAAATCTATAAGTTTAATTTTGATTGATTATTTTTAAAAAATATATTTTTAATTAAAAAAACTAATCTCTTAAATTAGTTAAGAAAAATCAAATTAAATAAAAAAAGTCAAATGTTATTTATGTATGCCAATTGGAGGATCAAGTTTCTATTTCTCTCCTCCTCTCAAACTTCTTAAATACTAGGATTTCCCTTTGTATAAGACTCTTACCGGCCACCGCATTTGATAAGGACTTAGCCAGGGCATATTAGTGCAACATTGTCAGTGTTCTTCAATTGAGCATAATTGATGTTCTTTGAATTGCGGCACGTGGTGGAATGCTTATTTTACGTGTGTGAGAATTTTACGGTCGATATTATTTTCTATTCATGTTTTGTTTTTTATGTTTTTGTTTTATAATAAAAAAGGTAGTTTCTGTACCTTTAGTTTGTATTTGTGTTTGGGTTATACCCTAGTTGTTCTTTAGTGAAATCAGTCTGTTAGTTCCATTAGTAATAAGACTAGACAGATTTTGTTGCAGTCTCTGTGCTGTAAGTGCCTGTTTCTCGATATATTAGAACATTTCATCAATTGTAAATGTGTTTTTTAAAAGAGTTTTATACATGTTTGATTATATTATCATTGAGGAATTCAACGAATTTTCACATTATCGAATCTCGACTTATATCCTTTTTAATGAGTTACATCAGATTTTACTGATAAAATTAGTTTTAACCGAGAGTTATCCTTCATCCTTTTCAAATGTTATTTACATATAATTTGATTGAGTTGCTTACACAATAAATTCCTCAATATCTTCACAAATCACGTGCGTGTGATATTGGTTGCGTGAAGGAGTTTCTATAAAAATAAAATAAAATAAACTTTCGTATTTAATAGAGATGGCTGGTCAATAGGTGGTCATACGGTTATCAGCAATATCATTCTCCATTTGACAAAATATGCAAAAACAGTGTTCGTACTTTCTTATTCCCTCCATAGTGTCAATACACTCTGTCACAGCTAAGAAATACACACTTTGGCAAAAGAATATATATTTTTTCTTTCTTAAAGCTAACGAAAAATTGTTTATGGTAATTTCTATATCTTCTCATATTTATATATATTATTCATATTCTTTGATCTTTTATTCCACCGTGTTGTTTATTTTTAATACAAACGAAATATATAATTTTTTAAAATATCTATTTCTAGATTATTTATATTAATTCTAAACACTACTTTGGATTAGTTCCCAACAATCTCCAAGGTGCGTTTACTAATGAAGCATTAAAAAAAAAAAAGAAATAATTCCCACAAAACTAAGTTTTATAATTCTACTGAATTATTTATTAATATACAGGAAGGAATTGGAATAAAAACGTGTCCCACAAGGTTTCATAATTCTACTAAATTGTTTACAAATGAAGGAATTGAAAAACAAATGTAAGTAATTTCCAAAATATCCTTAAAAAATATAGTTCTTTTCGAATTTCTTCTCACCAATGTTTTCTTTAGATTCTTGTACTCATCTTTTACTTTATAGGAAAATTTTATGGTTGTGTTTCCATGGTCATGTTGGCAGACATAATATGTATGGATATATAGCCACATCATGTATCTGCCAGCGACATATGCTCGTGTTTTAAGAAAAATAGTAGGATTTGTATATAGTCTGCAGATAGAAAAACACATGTAGTTATATAATTACTGTTATTAATTTTTAAAAACAATTATAACGAGACATTAAGATCATTTTGGAGATTAAAAAAAAAACCACGACAACTTAATACATTAAATTAGCACTCATATATTAAACTAGAACACTTTTGCTCTCTAAGATTTTGGGACTCTTTGACACTCTTGAGCACACTTAGCTATACTCGCACCGAGACCATGAGGTTTGTATTTATAGGCAATTAAGGCAGTTGGTAATGTGCATAGGAAACTTCTAGAATCTTTTTATAATCTTCTTTTATATTTTACAAGTATATCAATATTTTAGAAAGTTTTAGAGAATTCTTAAAACTTTTACAGTTTTTCAGAGACTTTTAAAGTATTCTAAAGATTTCTAAAGAGTTCTAAAGAGATTTAGAATTCATCGGGATATTCTAAATTATAAAATGCCTATCTAGAATATCTTGAAACTTTCAAGAATATTAATACTTCATCTAAAATATCTTGATTCTTTTAGGATATTTTAGAGTATTTTTAAGAGTCAGTGATGATTCTCAACATAGTTGGTTCAAATTTAAAACAAACTTTTATATAATAACTTATCTTGATCTAAATTATTTCTTTTAATTCTTGAAGAGGATACTAATTCTTGTAATCATTGATTTAAATTTTTTATTATTCTTTTTTGAAAACGATGCTGTTAAATTTGACTTGCCAAAATTTCTAATTTCCTCAAATATTTGCTTATTTCGATGCAAATTTATGGGAAGCGTAGCTATTACATGTTGTTTGAAAGAGAGATAGTTTTTCCTCCCTTTTTTTTTTTTTTTTTGCTTCTATATAATTCTCTTTTGAATGAATTTTCTAAGCTAGCTACAATTTTTGTATTCAACATAATGTTTTTCTGTGTGATTTCAGAGAAGAAATCCGCCAAACAAGGACACAACAGTTCATCATCCAAACCTTAGGATATTCGGACAACATAATGGCAGCATCCTGGCCTTCTGATCCTGATCTATAGTTGAAATATCGCAAGCGTTTTGATCCTGTCGAATTTAGAGTTGCTTTTAGCCGCACCCATTCTTACCGATGAGGCAGACCGTCCGTGGGAACTCGCGCAAAGAGGCCATGGTGCTGGATCCATGAAATGGGAAGACTTTGAAACGCGATTTCGGAGCATGTCCAAATAATGCTCAATGTGATGAACACGAGGGGGAATTTTATGATCTAACTCTAGGGGGCGTTTGGTAAACGCATTGCATTTTGATTGTATTTGAATGAAATTTGTTTTTTGAATGTTGTATTTGGTTGAAAAGTATTTGTTTTGTATTTGAATGAAATGTGTGTTTGGATGAAAAGTATTTTAGAGTTGAAAAGTTGATGTGATTGGTAAAAGTAGAGATAAATAGTGGAGTTAAAAAGTTGATGTGATTGTTTTAAAAATGTTTTAAATAGTAATTGTTTTCGTAGCACTGTTGTAAAATTTGTGTTTGGTGTAAAATTGTATTGTATTTGAATGAAGTTAAAATGAAAAATTTTACCAAATGGCACCTAAGGGACATGACAGTTGCTCAATATGTAGCTAAGGAGACTTTGATAAATGCATTGTATTTTGATTGTATTTGAATGAAATTTGTTTTTTGAATATTGTATTTGGTTGAAAAATATTTGTTTTGTATTTGAATAAAATGTGTGTTTGGATGAAAAGTATTTTAGAGTTGAAAAGTTGATGTGATTGATAAAAGTAGAGATAAATAATAAAGTTAAAAAATTGATGTGATTGTTTTAAAAAACTTTTAAATAGTAATTATTTTCGTAGTACTGTTGAAAAATTTGTATTTAGTATAAAATTGTATTGCATTTGAATAAAATTAAAATGCAATTTTTTTGTTAAACGACACCTAAGTTTATTGATTTGTTGCGGTATGCGCCTTCTTTTGTGGAAACGGAGGATGAAAAAAAGAAGTGGCTTGTTAGGGGATTGAAACTTTGTAGTGTAGGGAAAATGTCAGCTTGGGAATCTAGTGCTTATGAGGATGTGATGAAAGAAGCTATAGGATACTTGAACACTTTGAGTAGTCTAGGAAAGAGACGTCGGTTAGCGAAGTATAAGGAATACTGGTTCATCTCACGGCAACAGATACAGACCATACTTTTGCTACAAGTGTGGCAAGGCCGGTCACATTCAGCGCAGTTGTCCCAGTAATCGATCTCCTTCTTCGGACTACAGTGGAGGATATTGAAGGATACTTAAAAAGAGGTGTTGCAAGGAGTACTGGTCAAGGTTAGAGAGAAGAAATAAATCTTTATGAACATAATCAGCTTAAAAGATTTTTCTGAAATATTATCTTTCAATTTCGATACTCTAGATTTTGTCTTAAGACTAATTGTTCATTTGCTAGAGATTTTTTATTGAGTAATTTTGTTTTATGGTTTATAAGAGCAACTGCAGAGACATAGTACAGTAGTATTTTAATGGAGAGAAATCAATTGATATCAAGATACCTTTACACATCCTAATCTGATTGGCCAGACGTGTAGTGCTTAAATATGCAATGGAATGACTTGTGATGTCGATAAATTTGAGTGAAAATTTGTGTTTTGACATTTAAAGGCAGCCCGTTCTGATGCATATATATTCTAATGTGTTGCTTTTAATTTCCACGCCACAGCTGATAATACACTTTTTATAACCAACCTAGCATGAAGACATTTTTTTTTGAATTAGAAAAAGAGGGTTATAGGAGTAGAGATTAATAGATCCATATCCTTACATGATATATAGATCTCTCATAAAGTAGATTGTCTATATATTCCGATTAATATGGTAGAGAAGACAAAAGTATTTAATAAGAAGAATGAACGTCCTACTAACCTACCTAAAAACATTGGTGCGTTAAGATTTTGTTTTATCATTGGCTGTTTGATTTAGAAAATCTCTACTTCACTTTTAAAAGACTTTGTTTTGTGCATTACTTTTTCTGCTCTCGCTAGAAAGGATTTGTTACGATTTATTTTCTGCACTTGGTTTATTATTTTTTTTCTTTCTTTTCCTAAATATATACATAACATAACATCTGATGGGGATCTTGGTGCATTCACGATCCAATTCAATAATCCAACCGCTCATTATGCGCACAACTAGAGTTTGTTTACCTTTTTTTTTTTCTTTAAATTTTAAAACAGTCATCCGATTGAATGACTAAGATAGATTGCGGTTGAAACGTCATGAACTAAAGTCGGATTAGTACAAAAGTTTCCCTAAATAATGGCCTAGATATACAATAGTAAAGAAGGCTTAACTGCACAGTTGCTCCATGAACTTCTTATTTATTGATAATATGCCCTGATTAAAAAAATGGCATTAAACCTCGATAATAAGTGTCTTAAAACCGTCATCAATTAAGGGTATACAACAAAATAGGTTTTTAGTGACATCTAAAAAATGCAAAGTCATTGCTAAAAGTTTTTTAATGACGATATATGTCGTCACAATAACTCCATCGCTAAAAATTCGTTAGTGACGACAAATATGTTGTCACTAATGTTGAGCTCTTCATTTTCTTGCTAAAATGTAAAAGAAATTATCATTATAAAATCATCACTTAACAACCAGACGATGTTAATAAATAATTATAGCAACAACATTTTCAATAATATTTAATGTTTTAAATTAAATAATTAACGAAGATATTTTTAAGAATGTCATTGTTAAAAGTCAAATTTTTTTAATTAAAAAATAAATGAAATGGACAATTACCAAATACGAGGGAGCAGGAAGGGGGTAGTGGTGGTGGAGGAAGCCGTTGGAAAACGAAGAAGAAAGAAAATGAGGGTGTGGTGGTGGTGGAGGAGGCTGGTGCAAGAAGGAGGATGTGGAGGAGGAAAAAAATGAGGGGGTGGTGGCGATGGATGGTGGAGTTCTGGTGGTGGTAGAGATCGGAGGTTTGGTGGTGGTGGCGAAGACAGTGGAGGAGAATGGAGAAAAGGAAAAAGATTTGGCCCTCAGAAATGAAATGGAGCATCCTGACCTTCTGATACTAATCTAAAGTTGAAATATATGCAAGCGTTTCGATCTCTAGGACCTCCGACATATGCAGGGAGCTCTGATTTCGTTGAAGTAGAAGACTGGCTCTGTGGAGTGACAAAACGCATCGACGCTATCGACGTTCCTGTCGAGCTTAGAGTTACTTAGTCGCATTCATGCTTACTGGTGAGGCAGACCGTTGGTGGGAATTTGCACAAAGAGGCCATGGTGCTGGAGCCATTACATGGGAAGACTTTCAAAGATGATTTCGGAACATGTACTTTCCTAATAATGCCCAAAGTCGTGAAAAAGTTGCTGAATTTAATTATTTAACTCAAAGGGACTTGACAGTTGCTCAATTTGTTGTTAAGTTTATTAATTTGTCACGGTACGCTCCTTTTTCTGTGGAATCAACGGATCTCAAAAATGATATGTTTATTCGGGAGCTGAAATGTACAATTAAGGTGAAAATGTCTACTTGGGAATCTGGTACTTGTGAAGATGTGATGAACCAAGCTTTGATAATTGAATACTTGGAAAAGTTTAGCAAAGAGACATCGGAAAGCGAAGCTTATGGAAGCGGAGGAAAATGTTAAAGGAAAAGGGGTTCATCTCGCCGCAGCAGAGGGAGACCATACACTTGCTACAAGTGTGGCAAAGCCGGTCATATTCAGCGCAATTGCTGTGGTAATTGATCTCCTTCTTCCGACTACAATGAAGGATATTGAACGAAACTCGAAAGAGGTGTTTGCAAGGAAAGATCCATCTTCCAAACATAATTAGTTATTAGCTGATAAAAAGATTTTTCTGAGATTATCTTTCAATTTCAATATGCTAGAGATTGTGTAATTTTGCTTTATGGTTTATTGGTTGCGACTGGAGAGTATTTTAATCATATGACTAGTTTTTTCATTGGTTGTTTGGTTTAGAAAAACTCTATCTACCATTTTTTTTTTCCTATCGGCAAAATGTACTTGCTAAACATTTGTTGTTATATGGTCACAAAAAAACCAACTAAATAACCTTGTTCTTTTTTTCCCCTAAAACAAAAGGTTCAAGGAAGGGATGATCATCGTTTGCATATCCCCCGGACGTTACCAAAAGATTCCCCTAGCTGCTAACAAAAATATTCATAGTGTGTTTGGTACACACATTTAGATTGCATTACATTTAAATACAATGTAATTTTCTCCCAAATACAAAAGCATTTCATTCAAATACCAATCACATCATATTTTAAATCCAATACAATCATTATTCATTATTTCACTTTTTCTATTATTTTTATTAATTACATCATATATTCTCTCTCTCTTTTTTTCCTCTCTACTTTTACCCATCACATTATATATTTATTATTAAAATACAATTCAAATACTTTTCACCCAAACACACATTGCATTCATATGCAATGCTAATACTTTTCACCCAAACACACATTGCATTCATATGCAATGCTAATACTTTTCCCCCAAATACAAATTGTATTCAATACATTGCATTCAAATGTAATGCAAATGTAATATGTTCACCAAACAAACCATCAATTTGTCTACTAAATGACACAGACTACTTTCCGACGGGGAACTCGTCATCCAAACCCCAACAATAATATCACAATAAGGTCATTTGAGGGTATGGTCTTGGGATGAGAGATGGAGGAAGACAGAGAGAGAGAAAGGCCAAGAGTAGATCTCTATAATTCTCCGGTGGCCAGGAAAAATGGTGACTGTAGGAAAAACTTGTATGCAAGAGATCAAGAGAAAGAGGAGAGAGAGAAGAGAGCAAAAGAAAGAGAGAGGAGAGAGAAAGAGAGGGGGAAGATCGATGAAACATAGGGTGTATTAAAAAGAAAAAGCAATTACCCACACTTCCTTTTATTAAATTAATTGACTTCCTTTTTCTTTTAGACCAAAAAATTGACTACCATTTTTCTAGTGTGTACGTATACACACACACATATGCATATAAGCTCGTTATATGCTTGTTGTATAGAGCAATACCAGTCGAAGAAGAGCAGGATTTAAAAAACTTCAAAGAAGCGAGTTAAGTCGATTTTGGAGAAAGGTGTGAAAAGCCATTCCTACTCTCTCTCTCTCTTTCTCTCGCAAATTTATGCCTCCATCTTATTTATTAGAATTAAAATAAAATACTGAAATCAAATTCGGCTTATGAAGTGAGTAATCTGTTGATGGTTAACAACTTTTACTTAAATCTAAAATCCAAGGGATTTGTAGTTACAGATATAGTTTATTTCATACCGACTCTCTAAAAGATGAAGGGTATGTTTGGTTCGTGGATTAAGTTTGAAATAAATTAATATTTTATTATTGAAATTAGTTGATTTGATTATAATTTTTGTTAATTTTTCAATAAAAAACAAAATTGGATTCAAAATTTTATATAAGGACTCAGGAACCAAACATACCCCAAAAGTTCAAATCCCCACCTCCAATTCAAAAAAAAAAAAAATCTAAATGATTTGCTATTTTGTACCTGCTTGAAATCCACAAACCGCTATACAAACCCTAAAAGGATTTACCTGCTTGAAATCTATACCCGTCATTAGTACATTGATTTACTTTTACTTTATAAATTTTTTTTTTTTCAAAAGAAGTTTCGCTACATAATTACATTCTATTATTATGGGATGGGTTTTTGGTTATTCTATGACAGTAATTGGTGACCGTGTTTAGCATTTTTCAATATGGATATGTCGATTGTGTGGATGAAATGTTGTGTATGAAAAAATAAAAAAAAATAAAAAAATCGGAGGAAAAAAAAGGGCAAATGAAAGTTTAACACACAAAATTCAGTATTCAGTAGAGCTAAATTAATATTTGTTATCGGTATTTGGAGTTTTAGCTAATTATTGTTTTATTTTTCGATGATTTAAAGGGAAAAGGGATTTTGAGACGAGATTTGTGATTAACATTTATGTTGCTGAATGGCATTTAGGAGTTATTCTAGACTGTAATTTCGTTTTGGATATGCTTTACAGAGAAAGTTAATGGGTGTGATTCTATAGTCTTTTTGAAAAAAAAAAAAAAAAAAAAACAGTATTTGCTAGTATTTAGAATTTAATCAAATCATAGGTATGGAACATTTTAATCTCATACTTCCTTCTATTCTCTATAAAGAGTCTAATCTATTTTTATTGGCAAAGAAGCGAAGAAATAGACTCATCATTCCATTCCAATAAATTCATATAAGATGTTTTTGATTTTATCATATATCGGCAATGTATTTCCGTATTGTATGAAGGACCAGTGGAATTTGTATATAGTTGGTTAAAATTTACAAAAAACATGTGTTGATCTAAATTATTTCTTGCAATTCTTGATTTAAACTTTCGTATTTGGAAACCATGCTGTTAAATTTTGAATTGGCTTCATAAGATTTGCAGATTGACCAGCAAGTAGAAACCATTTGCTAAAATTTTGATGCATATTTACGAGACGCCCTGATATTACAAGTCACATGAATGCGCTTGCTCGTACTTGTTTGCAAACGAATTTTCTAAGTTAACTAGAATCTTTGTATTCGAGGTATCCTTCTGTTTTTCTACATGGTATCAGAGAAAGAAAGATCTGTCAAAAAAGATGACAAGACGACAACATTACGGCCTTTTGATCTTGATAGAAATATAAAGTGTCTGCAAGCGTTTTGATCTCTAGGTCCTCCGACGTATACAGGGAACCCCGATTTCGTTGAAGCAGAAGATTGGCCTTGCGGGGTGACAAAATGCATGGATGCTATCATGAGCAATTGTCATTTGATTTTGATGAATGTCGAAATTGTCATTGTTCACAGTAAATTAATCTCAACACTAATTAATAATTCAAGAATTTATCTCAAAAAATAATTCGTGAACTTCACACTGAAACCAACATTAGTCCCGAATAATTTAAAGCTTTCATAACCTAACTCTGTTCTATGTTGGTGTGCAAAAGTTCGTCATTATGTCCTTTTTTTTCCGTTAAAATATGAACATAATAGATCATGTGCTGTCCATGTATCATTTAAGTAAAAGTAAATGGACTTTTCAATGGCTTTTAACTATAGGATTAACTAACTGAAAAATGGAATTCTTTATATTTTGTTCTTGGCATTTGCATGTTTTCACTCTTAACTATGCTACAGCGTCTAATGGGGCTCTAACGACGTTTAAGAAGTATTTAGATAATACATTCATATTTCATTTGAATGCAATATATGTTTAGATAAAAAGTATTTATATTATATTTAAATATAATATTTGTTTAAATGAAAAATATTTGAATTGTATTTAAATATTTAGAAAGTGATGTAATTAGTAAAAGTTGAGGAAAAAAAAAGTATGTAATATAACTGATAAAAATAATAGAATAAGTAGAATAGAAAATTATGATTATAGTGATTTTAAATTATGCTATTATTAATATTGAAATATAATACTTTTGTATTTGGATGAAAACTGCATTGCATTTTAACATAATACGAATACAATGTTTTTACTAAACGAATCCTTATTACTTTCTATCGAATAATTAAATTAAAATTTAATACTTTTGAGAATCCTAATTAATTAATAGAATTTAAAATAAAAATAATTTCTTAAATATATATAGAGTTTTTTATTAGTGAAAGAAAGACTAATGTCACCTTTTTTTTTATTTTCAAAAATAAAAATTAATTAAAAAATGAAAAAAATTTAATATGAAGCATTAGGGAGTTACGGTGAACGTGTCAATCGGGAACCCGACCCGACTCCCCCTCTCCTTCCCGCCAAATCTCACCACTTTCCCGCCAAAAAGAAACTGCTTTTTCCCGCCCCCTTCCCGCCCCTTCACTTTTCGAGCCAATCTCTCTCTCTCTCTCTCTCTCTCTCTCTCTAAGATCTTTCCAAACTCTCTCTCCTCTCTCTCTCTCTCTCCTCTGAAGCATTCATGGAAGCCAAGCTGGTCTGCGAGAAGCGGAAGCGGCTTTTTCCGTCATTACTCCGAACCGGAGGTTTTGATACCTCTTCACTTGATTCAACTCTCGGAACAAAACCCGCCGCCAAGATCCGAAGACTTGATCCATCTAGACCAAAGTTTTCTGGTCGGAACGAAGTACTCTCGGGCTATCTTGTTCAGGATCTCCGTTCCCATCGGATTTTCTCCCCGAACTCGGAGCTTTACAAGGAGCTGTCTCGCCAGAAATTAGGGTTTGAGTACGGTTTTGATGACTCCGAGGATGATTCAAAAGCGGCCAAGAGTAAAGATATCTCTCGCAAAGGTTGGAGTATCAGTGAACAGACTGGGAAAATTGATTTAGGCTTTCCGATTTTGGGGGCGATTGACGTTTTCGATGAGAAATGCACAGGGAAAACGCCGAGTCCTGAAGCCGAGGTGTCCGCTGATCCCGGGACTACCCAGAATTGTGGGAATGGAATCGGTATTGGAAAGCCTTCGAAGGGAAATGCTCGGGATAAAATGGACTCTGATTTCAAGACAAAACCTGTAAGGTTCTTTGACGCTCTGAAATTGTAATTTCTATATGGTTCATTGATATAAAAACTTTAGATTTTGTTGATTGATATCATGATTGATGTGAATAGTATCATGATTGATGTGAATAGTATCATGATTTTGTTTATGGCATCGGGAAATATGAAATGGGTTTGGAATTTTGAACAGTTTCTTAGGCCGTGTTTTCGAGGGAAAGTGTTTAAAACTCCTGGGTCCCTCAGCTACAGAAGATTTTTACCATACCTGATGGACATATCAAAGACTAATTCAGGTTGAACTCCTTTTTACTCTTTTATTTTCGTTTACGGAATTCAATTTATGATTTAATATTTCTTGCAAGGGAAAAAGTTTATAGGGAGATTAGGATGTTAACTATTGATTTCTGCAGGCGAGGGCGAGAATGATCGGTTTCTGAAACTTGATAAGGTTTCGGAAGAAAAACCCCAGGCTATGCAGGATTCTCAAAGTGAAGAAGCCTCAAAAGATGGTGTTGACAAAAACAGAATTCTTTTGGAATGTCCGGAACTTGATAAGGTTTCGGGAGAAAAGAAACCGCAAGCTATCCAGGCTTTGCAAAATGAAGAAGCTTCAAATGGTGGTATTGACGAAAACACAATGTTAGTGGAATTTCCAGAACTCGATAAGGTTTCTGAGGAAAAGCAACCCCAGGCTACGCAGGCTTCTCAAAGTGACGAAAATTCAAAAGATGGTGTTGGCAAAAAAAGAATTTTAGTGGAATGTCCAGAACTTGATAAGGTTCCGGAAGAAAAGCAACCACGGGATATGCAGACCCCCCGAAGTGAAGAAGCTTCACAAGATGGTGTTAGCAAGAGCAGAATTTCAGTGGAGTTTCAAAATCTTCATTATCATACTATCGTACAAGGTTGTGCCATTGAGTCATCTAAAAGTGATAAGTTGAAGTTGACATCTTCTGAGAATGTTTCTTTATCGCCATCTACAGTGGAGGCTGAGGAGTGTTGGTCAATGCCACTTGTGGATGATCTTCAGAATATTAAAGTGGGGCTTTCTTGCAAAGATCAGACGTCGAGCATCTTGGATAATCATGTGCCAATTGCTGTGAAGGATTTGCAGGTTGCAAGGGAAGATGAATATGTTAGCACAGTTTCGGATGATAACAAGCCGGTGGAATATGTTGGCACTATAGAAAATCACATTTGTTTTCCTTGCAACGATCAAAACAGTGATAACCGAAACACTGAAGAGATGAAAAGTCTTGATGTTGAAGGTCATAAACCGAATCAAATGAATGATCAAAGAGGACCAGATGATGATGAGGTTCGGAATCAAAGTAATAATCTGAATGAAGAATCTAACCAGATGACACCTCCAGATGTTGAGATCCTTGGTAAACCAGAGTCAGAAGGAAATGAAGCAGATGGAGCAGACAACGTTCTGCAGAATGGGGATCCTTTCAAGGAAAAGATAACAAGTAGAGTTAATCATGGAAATGCTAGCTTAGATTACAATATGAAACATGAATCAAATTCAAAATGCAGTGCGGTAAGAAACCTACCGACCTTCAAAGCTTACAGTTTGTTTTACTTCAATGAGTAACTGCATTTCTTTTTTTTTTTTTTTTTTTTGCAAGTAAGTAACTACATTTCTAGAATAACAAGTTTCAAAGTTTATGTCTTCTAAGTTGTTTTGATACTAGGAAGAGTTGTGGTGTTTGTGGTTTTCTCTCAATGATGTAAAAAGAGATGGTTAGATAGTTGAAATTGCTCTTTCAAACTTTTATTCTGTATCATTTCAGACATTAAGTTCAGTTTCTCATTTGAAACCCAGGTTTTAAAGTCACGCTCACGAATGAAGCTATTCAGAAGTCCGGGCTCGTTGAGCTATAAAAGAATGCTTCCTTTTCTAAAAAATATTGCAATAGATGATTCTGGTAATTTTTTTATTTTTTTTGTTTGCCTTGCTTCTGTAATTGCGTAGAGTTGATATTGCTATACTTGCCTTAATAAAGGAACATAACCGTTTCTCATGATACCGTTTCTTGGTGCTTCAGCAAATGGTCACTATTCAAACTCTCAGAAGGATTTGGAACGTCCATCACCGCTCGCTTTTGACAATCTGGAAAGTCCTTCAGATAAACTGAATGGCTGCAGGATTGAAGAGAGACAAAAAGATCATTCTGCTGCACTGCAGATGGCTGTGCAAACTTCTGTCAAAGATTTATCTAAGGATAAAGAAAACGAAATATCTCCTGAACATGGTTCTGAAATCCGAACATCGCTCATTTCCCAGAAGGAAGATCCCTTGCCAGTTAAAGAGGCTGTATCAAGTACACCCACTGAGATGGAAACATCTCCCAAACAATCGAGTTTGGAACAGGTGGTACAGGATACGGGCAGACCATTTGCTTCGCTGTGTTTAAGTAGTTGTGAATCTTCATCAAACGAAGAACTCTCAGTATCAAACTCTAATCCATTGTCTGTTGAGACTGAAGGGGGCTTGTCAAGGTCAGCTCTAAAATCTTCCGATGGTGTGAAGTCAGTTGAAGAAGATAAGTTTTGTTATGCCACACCCCAGACAACACTAATACCATTTTCTTCAGCGACTCCTGGTGGTCTAGCCAAAAAGGGGATTCTCAAAAGAAATCCGCGAGGATGCAGAGGGCTTTGCACTTGTTTGAACTGTGCTTTGTTTAGACTACATGCGGAGAGAGGATTTGAATTCTCAAGGAATCAGATGGAAGATGCTGAAGAATTGGTCTTAGACTTGCTTAAGGAACTGTCATACCTTCGTAATGTATTGGAGAAATCTGCCGATGCTGCTGATAATCACTTAGTAAATGTAAATCAGGTGAGTCCCCCCATGAACTCGGTAAGGTTATAGGATTTTTATGGTTCCATAATGTGTTTCTTGATTTGATAACAAGCTATCCCAGTGTATAAGTTGTCTCAATTTGTTGATTAGGTGTATAAAAATTAAAAAAATAATAAAAATAATTACACCAGTGTCTCTGACTTTCTTGGCCGTTAAGTATAATCTAGTTTCTGGAGAACAATAGACCCTCCGAATATAAGGGTGATAGTGAAGACCTACTTTATAAAGGTTAAATTTCAGCAAAGAATATGTTGTGAGATTTAACAACTCTTACTTTCTAGAAGTTGCAACGTGAAACAAGAACCTTATCATGAAAAATGCAACACTGGAATCAGTTAGTTGCATACTTTTCTTTCTATATCATCGCAGGTTTTGTCAAAAGTGTCCTTTCTTTTTGTTATGGTTTTTACCATACTAATCCAAAATTCTCTGTTTTATTAGGTGAAAGAAGCATGCAGGAAAGCATCTGAAGCAGAAGAACATGCAAAAGACCGTCTTAACCAAATGAATTATGATCTTGGCATTCATTCCAGAATCCCTGTAAGAGAACAAAATTTTCTTTATGAGATTATGCTAAATACGTTTGGCCATCTTTACAATTGTTCTCTTTTGTCCATTATCTAAAAAGCTTTTAATTTATTTCCCAACAGTGCTTGGAACCTCCAAGAGTCAGATTTGCTAATCGTGTTGAAGAAAATTTAATCCCAAAAGCAACCTTTCGGAGCAAGAAAGTATTGAAGCATGAGAAGTAGAAGGGACACAGAAATGAAAACCAAGTGACTTTGGCTGCAATTGTTTAGCCGAAGTATTCATTATGTTCTAGTCCAAGACCAAACATTGTTCATAGAAAGTAAGGATCAAAAATGCATCAGATAGCGGTAAAATTTTGGTTGAAAAATATTGATATTGTCAATTGCCTTGTTGCTTAAATTCAGTGTTACATAATTGCTTCAATTGTGTAATGCAAATTTGGAAGTTCAAAAGTTCCAGTTATCCTTAAACCCTTCATTTTATAGTCTCACATATTGCAAGTTTTGGAGTGACCATACAAAAAGAAAAAATGCCAAATGGTTAGATTTTGTAAAAGAGAGACGGCCGATTATATGCTTTTGCAAGTTTCTTTACCTTTTTTTTTCCGCCCCTCAATCTTGGTCCAATGTAGAACGTTACCTGCACTCCATATTAAAAAATTTGGTCTACACCCCTCAACGGTAACAAAGTTAACCTGTTATTCTTGTTAGGGTAGAGGTGTGTAGATTTATTTTTTTCTTTTTAATAATCGAGAGGATATCTATTTAATTTTAACAGATCATAAAGGGTGTTAGTATTGCTTTCCTTTCATGCTGAAAAGTGGACTTGTCTTGGGGCTTCCATTTGGTGAAAATTTAATGAACTGTAAAAGTTACCGCGACAAAGTTATTGGCAGGACTGCAAGTCTAATACTGTATTGTTAATGCAGTGAACCTACATAGTTTGTACATGGTATCTAATTTCCAGACACAAAAAACGTGGAGATATGTACATTTTTTTTTTCTCGACAATTGCTATGTAGTATGGACATGCCGTAGTAAGAAATAAGTACTAGTACAATACGCAGATGTCTTTTATTGGCAGGTATGTTTGATATTATCCAGCCAGCAAGGAAATTTGAAAAGCACCAAAAAAAAAAAATTTAACAAAAGAGTAAAAAGAATGGCAAGATTTTTTAGAGTTGACAAAAGAGTTTGATAAAAGAAATTTTCTCCTATGGGAGCTTGTCAAAACAAAAAAAAAATTTAGATTAGGTTTAAAATTGAAATTATGTATAAAAGAATTTTGACAACTATTTCTAAATAGATTAATCCGGAAATCCCCTTTAATTTTGAAAACTCAGCTGCAAGCCTTGATATTGCTAATTTTTATGAACTAATTTGATTTATTTAACAACCTAGTGAATTTTAAAAAACTAGTTAAAAGTTTTTCTTGACGTTTTGATAAAAGACAAAAATAAATTCTAATATTTTAATTTGAACTGACTAACTAACCAAACAAGGGGTTTGGAGTCATTAGGATCCAAAAGGGTGCCGTAGACTTTTAATTTCGAGAAATCGGCTATAAGCTTCAGTATTGTTAGTTTTCCAAAAGTTAATGAATTTATTTAGCAACGAAGTATAAATTAGACTACTTACATTCAGTTAAGGAATATTGGAGGTTTTGGAGCCATTAGGATCAGAAATTGAGCTCTAGGCTTCTAATTCTTTTGCTTATGAGTTTTCTATGAGAGTAATAGATTATGATATGAAAGGAACAGAAGCATTTTGAGTTTTTATAATTCTGATATATAATCAAGAATGCAATGTTGTATTTTTAATAAGTAACATTATATTTAACAATTAAATGGATAATTTTATATATGGACCGTAAATTTATATAATAATTAATTGATAATATATAATTATTGAAGTTTAAATTTTATAATGGCTATTTAATCCATTCACTGGCTCATAAAATTCCCAATTTGCGAATCAGGATAGTTCTCAGGTTACAAGATATGTTTTCTTACTTACAAAATAATAATAATAATAAGTTACAAGATATGTTTGAAGTCACGCATATCATCGATGGTATGAATACAGTGGGTTGGTGCACGCCACTCAATCCTAGGAAGTACAGTCCCCACCCGGGGATTGGTTTGTATTTTTGGGAGATTTGAAAAATTATATGTTATTTAAATATAATAAATGGTATCATATACTAGATATAGTTATGTTTATCCAATATCCTGAGGATGGATCCTGACGTTTGACTGCAATAGATAAAAAAAAAATCTACGATGATAAATGAACTCTCAAAATAAAAACTTTATGCTATAAGAGATTGGAAACGTTCGATAAAAATTTTATATTTTAATTATACTTAAATATAACATAATTTTACACTAAATGTAAAATTTTATATTTGAATATAATTTTTTTCAACAATATTATAAAAACAATTAATATTTAAAAGTTTTTTAAAATAATTATATTAATTTTTTAACTCCATTATTTATCTCTATTTTTATCAATTATATCAACTTTTCAACTTTAAATATTTTTTATTTAAATATGTATTTTATTTAAATATAAAATAAATATTTTTCAATCAAATATAACACTTAAAATATAAATTTTTTTAAATATAATTAAAATTTAATATATTTAAAAACACAATATAATTTAAAAAAAGAAACTCAAAAAATCCAGAGGGTTCATGCCCCCTGGTCCTTGCCTGGTTCTGCAAAGTTACAAAAAGTCAAGTTTCAAAACACTACAACCGATACAGCTGTGATTTATTATTTCCATTTTTTAATTGTTCTGGGGTTTATAGTTTATATAGTTATTAGCATTTGGATAAATATTCAATTTTAATTTTACTTAAATATAATATAATTTTATATTAAATATAAATTTTACAACAGTGTTTGTTAAGAAAATATTGGAGACTTAAAACACGTAAAGAAATACGCTTTCTTTAAAGCGTTATTTGCCCCCTCTCCGTAGAGATTGCTTTGGGTTTCAGTAGCAAATAGCTCTCAGGATATGACAAGCCTCACGTAAATTTCCAGTAAGCAAAACTAGAAATTTTACAGAAAGAACATAAGAACTCAGTTAAGTATCTGGTAAAGAAAGAATAGAGAAAACTAAAACGAAAGGAAAAAAAAATATCCCATATAAACGTTTTCTGATTTCCCTTAATATAGACTCAATGGCATCCATTCATCAACATATACAACTGTTGATACAAACAGTTGTTATGTTATTGCTGCTATATCTGAAAAGTCACCTCTTTTCAGAAAAATTAAATTTGAATGCTAAATCTGAAAAGTCACATCTTTTCAGAAAAATTAAATTTGAATGCTAATTCTGAAAAGTCACATCTTTTCATAAATTCGAAATTCAAATTTGAATTATTTTATTTTTATTTTATAAAAATAAAAATAAAAATAAAAATAAATAAATATTAATTGCAGCATTTAATCTCCACGCGACACGTGCCAAGTGCCAAGTGCCAAGTGCCAAGTGCGCCTAATAAGCGCCAAAAGCGCCTCTACAGCCTCACTGCCCACGCCACGCGCGCGTGTGCGAGTTGTGTAGGCATGTCCCTTCACTTACCACATCATTGGTTCACTAGAAAGGTATTCTCTTATAAAGAGCTATGACTCTTTATCTTCTCTCTATGTGGGACTTTAGCATATCTTTTTGCACTTATAGTTAAACAATTCCAACAATGTTACGAAAACAATTATTATTCAAAACATTTTTAAAACAATCACATCAACTTTTCAATTCCACTATTTATCTCTACTTTTACCAATCACATCAACTTTTCAATTTTAAAATATTTTTCATCCAAACACACATTTCATTCAAATACAACATTTAAATACAAAACAAATACTTTTCAACCAAATACAACATTCAAAAAATAAATTTCATTCAAATACAATCAAAATGTAATGCGTATACCAAACGTCCCCTTAATGTGTTTTAATAAAACATTTTTTAATAAAACACGAAAATATTCTTAGATTTCGAATCAAGAACTTCTATCTAAACTTTGTTTTTTCTCCCTAGCTAATCCTAACAAATTTATAAAAGGTGCTTAAATTAATCATATGATTCATATACACAAAATAAGTAGTAAAAATAATTTTGATCCCTTTCAAATCATAAGTTTAAAAATGAAGAAAATAGTTGATAGCACGGTTTATTAAAGAGGAAAAGTTGGAGAGTTACTATACTACTTCCTTTAAAAAAGAAAGGAAAAAGAAAAAAAAAGAGGAAAAATTAGTTAAATTTTAGTCCCTCCCTTGTATAGAATAGAATAAACTAGAAAGAAAGAAACATATATATGGAGGGAAAGTGGCATATGCTAAGAAAATTGACGGAAAAAAAAAAAGATTACAAAAACAAAAACAAATAAAAAGGAACGGCGTATGACAATTGAGAGTGAAAAATAAATGATAAAAGTAAATATATAATTCATCTAATAAATTTACTATTTTTTTACTTTAAACATTTTTCAAATCTAATATTCACTTATTATTTAAAGCCATAATACTTACTGCTTCCATTTACAAAAGGTTATTTATATTTTTATAATATTTATTTAAAAAGTATATTTTATATTTTAAAGTTTTATATTTTCATATCCTTAAATTACAAGTTAATACATAAATACGTAACCCTGCTTGGTCAACAAATCATTTTGATCAAATAAAGGCTTTCTAATTCTAAAATTACCCTTGAAAAAACTTTAAAATTAATAAAATCTTAAATTAAAAAAAAATGTTTCTTTTTTGAAAAAGAAAAAGGCAATCCTGACATTGTTCGGGATTGCGAATTATCATATGAAGACCGTTGAAGGGGAGGATGTTCTTCAAATTCCGATCAAACTCGCCGGAATATTTTCTGGCAGATCCCAAGGTCTTCGCGGCCAAATGGCAGTTGATTCCGACGAAGCTTGAGGACCTCAACAAGGGCTAATCATCTGCTCGAGTCTCTAGAGGCTTTAAAGGCAAAGGTTGCGGAGGCTATGGAGGTCTTGAGGAATGTTGCCCAGCAGGCTATCAGCTCAGCCGATCAACTACCTTCGTTGTCCCTCAATGACGGTCTTGTCTCTTGAGTGTGTTTGGTTTTGATTGGAAAGATTGGTTGGCACTTGGTTTTGATGCCAATCAATCTTTCAGCAAGCGTTTTGGTCGAAATTTGCTATGACAATGGACTTCTTCCTCATGTTTTCTTTTATAAACTTGGTGTATGGCTACAATTTAATTTCTGGTTGTTGTTCAGGATTCTAATTGCATGTGTGTCGGATGTTTCTACGTTTGTTTTTAGAACATTAGACCAAGTTATTTGTTTTAGTTATTTTTTTTTCCCCAGCTGAAAAAAAAAATTCTAATTTTGACGTTTTAATTATAATTTCTTCTTTTTTTTTCAAATATAATTGAATCATTTTAGTGGTTGAAATTAGATATTGACCAAAGAAAGTTATATATTTGACAATAAAATGTGCTTTGATGACATAAAAATATAAGACTTTAAAATAAAAAACTATATTTTTTAAATAAAAGTGAAATTTATAGGATAAAAATGTAAATAATCCTTTACAAAAAAAATTAGTGACGGGTTTTCGACACAATGCTGGACACCTTGAGGTAACCAAAAAAAAAAAAAAAAAAAAGGTTTGGGACAGGAAGGCAAAAATGGATTTTAAATTTTTTTGGTTAGAAGACAAAAATGGATGTTACATCGTATATGGTAGATACTCATGGTTATCTTGTTTGCAGATTTTGGTTTATACTTAGATACACACGCATATGTGTGTGTGTCTGTGTATCCCATTGCATACCTTGTTGGCTTGTTCTTATGTGATGATGTCAGGATGTGCAATTATTTGTACTACATGATAGACTTTATATCATCCTCAAGCACCATCATGAACCTGCAGTTTTCCAGAACATCGCTGCCTGGAAAAATGCAAGTTTTTATTGTATCTTCAACTACACGACAGGGGTCATAATTTGCACAATTATAATTCCATGTGTACATATCATTTAAAACCAAAGCAATGATTCTGAACAGTCAATCCTTACCACACATAAATATTTTTATTTTAATCGTTATATTAATCTTTTACGATTTGATTTATAACTTTAAGTAATTTTGTATTGTGCATCGTAAATTTTTTACATATATTTTTACATAAATGTAGTACCTATCCGGTAGGGTAAATGTACATTTTCTATCTAAATTTTTTCTATTGTAAATGTACTAACAACAATTATTTAAATATGTACATATGGCTGAAAAAGTAAAAGGGTTAACAACTCATGCTTTGACACAATTAATTGAAATGAGGTTGGATGGAAGAAATTTTCCCTCGTTGCTGCGCCCTACCAACCGTTCCTATTAAAAGAATGGGGTAAAGGGTTGACCTCTTTTATTTTCCCATCCAAACCGATCATTTTTGATAAAATAAAGAACAGGATAAGAACCGACTTTATTTCTCATCTGGCCTATCATTCTTATTAAATGAATAGAATAGAGGGCCAACCTTATTAGACTCATAGTCAAAATCTAATCCACTCATCCGACCTCAATTCTTGTAAAGGAATGGGATAAAAGGCCTTTTATCCCTTTCTAATTGATAGTGTGAGCAATTTTGTACCTTACACCATAAATTTTGGAAGAATTTTTCAACAACTGTATCGTGCATTATAATTTTTTAATTTACACAACAATAGATCAAATCATTAAAACACCATCTAACATGTGAAAAATAATTCTTTTCATTACTAAAAAAGGCAATCCCTACTGAAATTCCCTAGGGCTGAGGTCTTTGAAGCACTAAATTAGTCGCTCTGAATCAAGCTATACTATAGCTGTTATACAAGGTGTTAAAAGAACTTGTTTGAAGTATGTTTTTCCAGTGAAAGTTCTTCCTTTTCTTTTTAGTTCTAGGAAATTTTACCGAGGGAGTGCCTAATTGTATCCTATGATTTAAATCAAATAGCGACTTATAAAGTTAGTATAACAATACACTCTAAGAAATCCTCTCATGAAATCTAGCCTTAACCAATGTGGACAATCTGATCTAAATCCCACGGTTGCTATCTATAGCTCCTACGCGGTTCTAAGTTGAGGCCCCCAGCAGGGAATCCTCTGGTTGAATTGTAGAACCAAAAAAACTTATCTTTTGTATCCCTGTGGGGGCTTTGATTTTTTTTTTTTTGGCACGGATAAAGAGGGAAATACTTATCAAAGTTTAAATCATTCAGAGTGACATTTTTAAGATAAAACTAGGGAATTGAAGCTACAAAGTATATAACCAAAATGTTGAGAAATGTAGTTGGAATTTGCTGAATTATTTATTAAAAACATTGAATAAAATTAAGAAACTACAACAGGGAACCAAAATTATCACCAGAAACCGAAAGGGAAACATATTTTCATTAAAAATAAGTAAATTATTGGACACGATCCAAAACACCAAGTAACATCATAATCAAACTTAAGCCCCCCAACCAAACCCCATTCCTTTTTACACAAGAGCAAGAAAGAGACAAAGAATATCCAAATCCACCGGCACAGGTCCTACATAGTACACAACAAACTAAACATCCTTAGCTTGATCACATTCACATTTCTCAAAACCTTGACTTGCACTCCGGCGGAGCGCCTTGCGGGAAGCGTTTAAGGTCGGAACAATAGTTGTAGATCATGAAGTACTTCTGCACCCATCTCAGCCTTCTTCTGCCTGGGGCATCAAGCTCATTGGTTCGCCATGTTGAATCAGGGATTGAGTTTGTGATTGCTTTCAAGTCCCTGAAGTTGAAGTTCCTGTAGTATGCTGTGAATGGTGCCTTTGACCAATCGGTTTTCACCAGCCCTCCTCTTGTGGCCCAGTCATCAGCATTCCAAAGGCTCGAGTGAATCCTCATTGGTTGGTTCTTGGGGAAAGGAACACCAATTGACTCTGCATTCTTGAACACTCTAATTGGAATGTTGTCAACCAAGAAACTGCATGTGTGCACCAAAAAAATTTGTTAAAATGTGTTTCAAGACATACAGAATGAAGAATTCTCTAATAGGGTATATAAAGAAATATGTTATAGGGCATAGATCATAACAGTCAGATTTTAATCAGATTCTGTTAAATTGTCATACCTAATTTTATTTAATATAGTTTAAAGTTTTAAAATTTACGTTAAAAACACAATTTGCTAAGATTTGCTTGGCAAAATTCTCTTACAGGTATGAAAAAGATCCTTATAGAATATAGTTTACAATTATGTTTAGGTTTTGCTAAGTAGTTATGTATTTTTGTCTTTAGTTATTATAACTTTAATGTAATTTAACGATTTATCATAATTCTAGAGAAATAACATAAAGATTTGTTGTATTTTTTGTGATTCTTACATAATGTGTTGAGGTTTCCAGATGACTGAGTAGGTGTGGAAGTTTCTAGTGGGATCAAACCACAAATAGAATTGTTGCTCTCTGTCGCCCTTGCCTTGAGTGAACACGTTGGTGTGCAAAATATAAGGGTCACCAGTAAGATTTCCCAAAAACTCAAAGTCTATTTCGTCGTGAGTGGATCCTTGAGATGACAGCTGTAAACAAAAACAAAATAAATAAATAAATAAATAAATTTAAACAAAATTTGGATATGGATTTTTAAGTTACTACACTAAAAATAGAAAGTAACCAATAAAATAATTTCTCCTCATAAATAGCATGTGACTACTTAATTACTACTTGCTAAAATTAAAATATATACATCAAGAAAGACAAAAATAGTTTTTTTTTTTTAAATTAAAACTTGGAAGGAAAGATAAACCACAAGTCATATATATGTGTGTGTATATATATATATATCATATATATCCATGTATATGTAGTAAACGACATAGCAAGAAAACGACAAACAAAATTTGGATTTTCTTTTGTTTTGCTGTGGGGTCTAAGACGTACGTCGTCTAAGTAAGACTCTCGATTTGTTTAAATATAAAATATTAAAGAGAAAAATATAAAAAATTGAAGCGTGACAACCACGCGCTAAAAGCTCCCAAGAAAAGAAGTTTCCAACATGCATAATAGTATATGACTTTATTCTTTAACGTACTATATATATATATATATATGTATTCACTCGTGAATGTATAGTATTGCAATGCCTATAGTAAAGTCGACAGCTTTCAACTTTCACTTTTATGCTATGCTTTAAACATCAATCATTCTAAAAGAGCTAGAAGTTAAAATACTGTGTTGAATTTATCCGTGAATTATGTGTTCTTTTTTTGTTAAAATTTCTGTGTGTAATTATCAAAACAAAAAAGAAAAATATGATAAAAACTCATATATATATATTATTGTGACCTACATAATAAGCGGTAACGGTGCCAGCAGAATTGCCGGAAACAAGCTTGAGCTGCATATCGATCCTTCCAAAGAGATACTCTTTCTTGGATCGGAAGCCAGAGCCAGAGACTTTGTCCAAAGACAGAGACAGAAGCTGACCTCCTTTGAAAATCTTTGCCCTCTTGTCACCCCATGTTAGGTCAAAATCTTGGTAGAAGTTACCAGCACAAGAGACCACAAGTAGAGAGCTCATTAGGAGGAACATAGAGAACCCATTTGAAAACCCCATTTTTAGATTGAGAGAGAAACAATAATAGAGAGAGAAAGAGAGAGAAGTTTTAAATGCTTTTGTTGTTTTGATAGTGAGTGGAATAGGGTTTAAGTGTTTGCTATATATATATATATGTAGAGAGAGAGAGAGAGAGAGAGAGAGAGTTTAGAGAGAGAAAGAATTAAAGGAAGGTATGGAAGAGGTAAGGGTACGCGTGAGCAATAACTGGAGGAGCCAAACTAAGCTGGTGCCAGCTAAGCACACCAGGAAAGCTGGAAGCTTTTGTTTGTGCATTGGGAGGTGCGTTTGGTACGTCAAGGGTTTTCCTTTGATTTTTGGTCTCTATTTTTCTTTTTTTTTTTTAAGGGTTGGCAATGTTACAATGATTTTGTCCAAAGGAAGGAGTTTTTTGGGTAGGACCCTTTTTTTCATTTGTATGATTTAAATTTTGGTGGTGGATGCCAACGGGGTATGGTATGGAAGAATAAAGTTGGCCATGGCTTTCTCTTGGGACCATCAATCATGCAAGTTCCTTATGCGAACTGGGAATCTGCCACGTGGCCAAAGATGATATGAGTCCCTCGTTGCCGTAGTAATCAGGTATGACACCAACTTACATGATATCAACATTTTCAGGGTTAATGTCATAAGAATACAACATGCATGCATCCAGGTAAATGATGATCAGAAGAGAAATTGTGTTACTTGTAAATTACTATGATTTTTTCATGTGAATCTCTTTATGGTTGATTTATCTCGTAAAAATTATCAATGATCTTGTTTTTGTATAAATTAAAAAACAATAGTGCAAACACTAATTAGTGAGTGTCATACTTTACTATTATGTGTGTGTGTGTGTGTGTGTATATATGATATTATGGATATGTCGTTTCGTCACCAATTGTAATATTTGGCAATTTATTTTAGCCTTTTTTTTTTTTTTAAAGAAAAGATCTTACTTGGTTCTGGACCTAGCTCTTGAGTCTTGTGTCCAGTGGGAATGTTATTTAGGAGTAAAGAGAGTCACAAGATCACCATGCCATGTAGGTAGTTCCATTAATAAAGGAATTTCAATTTGTCTTTGGCTTTTTCGTGTATATAAAGCATATAGTATATGTTGTTTTGGGTGAAGACAGCAATGTCTTAGCTAGTCTTACACTTGCATTTGACCACCGAATTTAATATATACGCAAATATAAACTGATTCATTCAAATCAGAGTTAATAATTTACTGAGTATTCATAGATCAAATTGTTATCCCTTAGAACTTTAATTTTAATTGATAATGGAAAAGGACTTCCTGCTGTAAAAATCCCTTATGGATGAATGTATTTCTCATTTTGTCTACTTTTTGAAGAGCATGGCATGAAAGTGATCAATTGGAACAAGTTTTTATTGGTTAGAAGAACATATTCCAAAGGTTTCGGCATTTGTTGACAAACTCTAGACCCATAAAGAGGATGAGTTTTGAAATTTGAACTATTAAGGTTATTGGATTTTTATCTGTTCTTCCCCTCCGGACAAAAGAAACTTCGTTATTCCTTGCAAAGTTGGGCAGAAAAATGTGGGTGGTCCAAAAATATTTATCGTAGATAAACAAAAATCTCCCAATTTTAGGGGGTCCACGAAAGGCGTTTATGATCATATTGCCAGCCAGCCTTCTCTTGTCGGTTGTCAGTACTTTTTATTTATTGTATGCCCAATTAAATTCTGTATTTGTTATCATTCATATTTAAGAAATGATGTAATTATACTGTGCTATATTGACCCTGCAAAAGATTATTGACCATGTAATTTTTCTAGATAGCTTTTCGCTCCACCATGGTATTGGTATAAAAATCTAGGAAGGTTTTGTATCCGGTGGACGAATATATCAGGTCATAATAATTTTTTATTTAGAAATTTAAAATAATTTGTTTATTTATATGTAAATTTTATTTATAATTTTATATCAACTAGTTTATTTATATTCATTATTTTCTTATTTATAATCTTGTAACATATAACTATTTAAATATTGATATAAAAGATAAATATCATTAAAAAATATTATATTAAAATCACTTGATTATTAAAAATATTCAAAAAAAAAAAAGGCTATAAACATTGTGTTTTTTAAGGGTGCTGAATAACCATTCATCTCTAAGAATTTAGGTGACATGTTACAAATTTTATATATTTTTAGAGTTTGTATTATAATTTTTTTTTTCAGATTTTTATCATTTTGATTAAGTTGATTTGTCTATACCACAAATTTTAAGTTTTAAAATCTAGAATAAAAATTTAAAGGAAATCTTTGTTACGTTCTTGATAATTTCTCATATATTTAGAAACATCTCAGTATATATATATATATATATCTGCGTGTGTGTGTGTGTATAATACGGTGCATAAATCAAAATTTTTATACATTCACAGACTCAACAAATGCGCGTCATATTCCAAGAGCTCCCAATATAATACAGCTCAAAAGTAAGTTAAATTTTCTAGTCATTTAGGCTATGAACTTGTTTGGTTAAGGAAATGGTCCATCAATGATCTCCACAATGTTTCTAAGCTATCTAATTGGTTGATTTTTTTATGATTAAAAAAAAGACAATTAATAATATGCTAAAAAAAATACATATATAGGAGAATCTTATATAATGATGTTATTTGTTTATTTTTTATTTTTCATTCTTAAATATCCTCATATTGCCCATGAAAGGTTTGGATTAAAAATTAATTTTGAAATATCATGACTACCATAGGATGATACTTAACTAGCACATTTCTAATTAAGTAATAGTAAGGATAACAATTTTAATCTTAACTTTTAATTACCTATTAAATCATTTGAAATTGATTTTTCATTTTTTTTCTTTCTAATTTTAATTGATATATAGTAGTCATTTAAAGACTTACCAATAAAATAAAATAAAACAACTCACATTTTATATAAGTTTATACTTAAAAATTGTGATTAAATTTGGTATTCCTAATAACATTTTTATTTGTAATTAGGTTACTATTGATTATGATAATTAGGGGGAGTCAGTCTATTTCTTTTTAAGTGATTAAAAGATTAAAAAAAAAAAAAAAAGCTTGTGTATTTTAAGCGCTAATACCAAAAACTACAAAGCTAGCTAGTTTTTTTATCCATGGCACAACATACTCAAATACAATGTTCTTCTAATTCTAAAAGCAAAAAATGATGTCCTTATTCTTGAGGGGAATGGTGGATTTATTAAAATATTGAAAAAAATCTTCAATCGATTAGCACTTGTTACTTGATTATTATTAATATTGTTTTTTAACTTTGTGTATGCCGGCACATATGTAAACAAACTCACCACTAACTGCACCAATATGTATTAATTATTTGATTTGGACAATGATTACAGTGTGATTAATTAAAGGTCATTATACGATGAATTGGAGAAATGGAGCCCGCCTTCCTAATGCTTAGCAAGAATAGTTAATACTAAATGATACTTGGGTCCACACTTCATATAATATTTAATCTCCTTGTTTTTCTTTCTCTTGTGTGACTCACACATATTAAAAATGAAAATAAAAACACTCTCATATTTTGTATCTGAGAATTCCTACTCAACTTCCTTCTGTCTTAGAGCTAAATCTATTAGGATTCTCCCTCGTCATACATTTTGACTTATTGAAACCAAAACATCATATTGGAGATTCACATAGATGTGAATTTGAGGAAGTTTTCTAGCAAAAACAATCACAAATTATTATCACCAAGTACATGATTATGTATCATTAATTGTTTCATTAAGGGTAAAAATATATGCCCTTTTCCCTTAAAATAAAATGCAAATATAGCTGGGATGCATTTTATTTTTCATGATCTAGCATAAAAGTAACCTGACTAGCTAGCGACTTAATCGTATATACATCCTTATTGGCCAGCCTTTTTTTTTTCCACAAATTAAGTGGAAATTCATGAATGTCCATTACTTATGAGATGAATTTCATTGTCATTCTTTATTAATTTCAAGCCCCATCACGTCTATCAATATCACTCTTTTCAAGCTCCATCATGTCTATCAATATCACTCTCCCCTTCATGTGTTACAATACAAAGGCAGTTTTTAGCTAGACGAAGAAATTTATAGCACTAAAAACCAATAATGACAACCATATGTGGCAGTAACTTTTGGCATGCACGAAAAATATATGCATTTATATATAGTAGTTGTTAATATAAGCTCATTAGAACTTTTCTATTAAAACAAAAATTTATGTGGTAAAAGAAAGGAGATTGTTATTAATAAGTTCATTAGAACTTTTATTTATTATATAGAAAAATCATGTTGTTGAACTCAGACATATTGCTTCCTGTTTTCCCTTTTTTTTTTTTTTTGATTTAAAAATACCATCTTTTGTCAATATAATATATTATATATATATATAAAAGAAATACTGAAACTGCAATCGAACCCACAACCCTTGCTTTTCTCATGTCATTAGGTCTAAAGACATCCTTGGGTTGTTTGGCTAGATTATTCGTAACTTAAGTTTAAAAAAAAAAAAAAAAACAGTGATGATTAATACAATGCAATAATGCACTTCATTACTTAATTAATTAATGTGCATATGAATTGAACTTCCAAAAGCATGTATATTAGAAAGAAAGAGCTCTAGCTAATTTTTGTAGGTATGGACCATATCATCTATAAATGAAAACTCTTGTTGGCAAAATGGGACAAATTAAGGCCACAGTGGGGACGTTTTTTTCAAACTTATAAAGTACATGTGACCACTAACTACTGTGATAAACGGCATAAAAACAAAGATGTAATAGTCCATATTCATATGATTATGGCTAATAGTGGACTTGGGAATAACGTAAAGCATATATATATATATACTCCTTTTGTACAATGATTGATGGTTATTAAGTTCATCACTATCCCAAATTACAATAGACTACTATGTGTGTATACTTTATATAAAAATATGTTTGTCTGTTTGTGTGTGTATGAATTCATGAATCTATGGTAGAAACACCCCTTCACCTAACAACATGACAAGACTAACCACATAATTGGGCATGCCAAAGAGACTTGAAAACAGTTGTATATATTTGTTGTAGTGCATGCAACTAATTATATACACACACATATATATAGTAACTAAGGTCCGCAAAATTAATTAGTTTTGATAATTGTTTACAATTTTGGATGAGATCAAGTTTGGTGTACCAATCAATTATATGCCTTAAAAGCAAAGATACCTATATAGCTAGCTAGCTACATATATATATATATAAGGTGAGATGTAATGTTTCATGTACATATGCATGCACACAATGATTCGAAAGTAGACGAGTATATGATTGGAAGTTGCTTAGCTCTCGTTCTTCAAAAAGAAAAATGAAAAAAAAAAAAATGAAGAAGAAGTTATTGCATCTTCAACAAATTATTGCTCCTTCTCAAATAACTAAGTAGAAAAAAAAAATACAGACATCAACCCTAATCTTATTTTTTAAGTATTAATTTATATAATATCAAAATTGTTATTATTATTGATAAATATTTAAAATATTATTATATAAATTAATTATATCTATTAATAAAAATATGATAATATTCAAAATGTTAAAATTAAAGTTAATATTCTTAACGTTACTTAACTGATAAATGTAAGAAATACTGCATAATTGATGAAAAAATTTCTAATAGAATGCTGAGTTGACTTAGATAAACTTTGGTATTTGAATTTTTAAAAAAAAGTGTTCTTTGTTGTATTGTTATTTTTTATATTAAATTTGTTATATTTTAAATTTGATTATATATTTTTCATTAAAGTATAATAGAGTTAATTTAGCATTTGATTTGATTGATAAAGTATCTTAATTTTTTTCTTTTAATCATTATAATTTATCATTTAAAAAATTATTCAAATTATAAAACTTTACTTTTGCAAGTTTCAAAGTTAAATGATAATGATTAATACTAGAAATAATATTATACATTAGAACACAAATTTAAAATATATTATTTTTCACTCTTATAACAAATATGGCATTAGTATTGATAAATACATTAGAGATAGTCTTAGAATATCTCAAATGTAATGTTAAAGTGGTGTTTCAATGATAAATTTTAATATTTAGATTTAAAAAGTGCTTTTTAATAAAATGCTATGTTTGATATTAAATTTATCATATATTAAGTTTTGTGATAAATTTATTAAAGATATAACCAATTCTAAGGGGGCATTTGATAAACGTATTGCGTTTTAATTATATTTGAATACAATTCTTTTTTAAGTGTTGTATTTGGTTGAAAAGTATTTGTTTTGTATTTGAATAAAATGTGTGTTTGGATGAAAAGTTTTTAGAGTTGAAAAATTGATGTGATTGATAAAAATAAAGATAAATAGTTAGAGTTGAAAAGTTGATGTGATTGTTTTAAAAACTTTTAAATAATAATTGTTTTTGTAATACTATTGAAAATGATTGTATTTGAATGTAAAATTTTACGTTTGGTGTAAAATTGGTATTCATAATACTAAAAAAAAACGTTTGCCAAACGTGCTTTAAATTTAACTTTTATTTTTTATTAGTTGTTATCTTCACTTTTCAAAATAATCATTACATTTTTATTTTAAATTATTTAAAAGTTAAAAATTAACTTTTACAAGTAACAAACACAATAAATTTGACAATAAAAAGTAAAACGACATTCGAAATAGTATTATATCATTGGAGTGACATAAATTATAATAAAGTTAATTTTTATTCTTTTTTAATAACAACTATAATATTGGTATAGTCAAATACATCAGAGACGATGTAAGTGAGCCAAATGCCAAGCTTTAGACAAATTTTCTTTCTAAAATTTTTTATGATTTAGTGTCTACAACTTTCACTTGTCGAAGAGAATTAAACAAAAAACTTGTTGATTTTGAATTTGTAAAACTCCTATTCAAGTCCAACCCTTCTCATCCGTAAGTTAAGCTAGTTCTAACAGTGTTTTCTCAGATAAATATAAATGCTCGTGTAACAGTAAGTTGTATCGTATGGGATACAACAAACTATATATATCATACAAATTCAATGGTCAATACTGAAATCAAATACAGTACTTTAATAGTGGCTATAATGCACAAAACGAAGTCTACGAGAGTCGCTTTCATGTGAGAGTCGGTGAATGTGGTAGATAAAAAAGCATATACATTTCAAAGGCCTCGTGAGTATTATTATATTTACTTGCTTTGGCGTTTATTACACACTAACTTTGTCTTTTTTTTTTTTTTTTTTGTGTTGGTATATTACTAATATTCAATTGTTTAATTTTACTAGTAATATTATTTTCTGAATAAAAAATTCACTTGCATTGCTATATTTCTCTTTGAGAGATGGTCCAAGTTGGAAATTGGATAGAGATAAATCCATTAAAAAAAAAAAAGGGTTGGAGATTTAAAAAATTTTACTTTTTTTTCTTTTTGGGAATAATTCTCCGGATAAGGTCAAGGACAAGAGCAATAAAAGCCCCAAGCCAAATAGGCCAAAGCCATCAATTTTAAAATAAAAAGAAAATTTTCAATTAAGGTGAACATAGTGAACGGCTTACAAGAATAATGAATATTAATAATAATAATAAGCAGGCAAAATTAAAGTTAATGATTTCAGACTTAGCCTAATAGTACTTCCTTCTATGTATAATTGTTAATATTTATTAGAATAAAAATACTTCACACTTCAATTTATTTAAAAAATAAAAATAAAAACGCTTTGGAGGGAAATTCACAAAATCTACCCCTTCCAAAGGAGTACTTATGATCCCCTAATAATATTATATCCTATTATCTAAATTTAATAATTTAACTACATATAAAAATACTATATTCTAAAAATAATTAAGCAAATTAATAAGTTTTTAAAACAATATACCGGGAGCATGTCTCATTAGATTACAAGAAAAGAGTGCTACAAATTAACAATTAATTAAAGTACATGGCTCCCAAATGAAAGAATTAGCCGAACAAAATTTTGTACTAACGCCCTTTGGCTTTGTCAAACGTAGACATTTGTTTTATGTATTACGTTTACATTATATTTAAATATAATATAATTTTTATTTAAATATAAAAATTTTAGTTCAAATATAATATTTTTTTATAATATTTTAAATATATTTATTATTTTAGAATATTTTAAAAATATTTTTTTCTATTTTATATTATATTCTTTCTCTATTTTATTTTTTCTATCTATTTTTATCAATTATATTAACTTTTTAACTCTAAAATATAATTTAAATGTTTTTCATCCAAATATACATTGTATTCAAATACAAAATAAATACTTTTCATCCAAATATAAAATATATTCAATATATTGTATTTAAATGTAATATACTTACTAAACGTCACATTAGATTTCATTTAAATAGAGTGTCCACTTTTAAACAAATAAAAATATATTTTCTATTAAAAAATGAAAAGTTATTTAAATTGATAATAAAATTCTGTTTAAAAAAGTCTTTTTTTATGTCTAAAAAGTAAAAAAAAAAAAAATTATACTTATGCACAAAAATTTAAAAAACCTAATTTTTAAAAATAGATATTTTATTTCATTATTCAAAAACAGAGTTCCTAACAACTGGACGTAGCGTTTTAGCTGATTTAAAAGTCTTGAAGTATAAGTTGAAGCGGGAGCTAGCGTCTTAGCTAGTTCAGGGCCTACAAGTCTACAATTAAGACCAAAGCCACAAAACATGAAAAATTTTGGGGGGGTGTGGGGGGGAGGGAAACGAGAAGATGAAACGGGAACGAACCGTAAGGCAAAGAAGAGATGTACTGTAATTGAGGTTTGTTTTCTGCATTATACCTAAATATAATATAATTTTTTATCCAAACATAAAAGTTTTATATTTAAATATAATATTTTTTATCATATTTTAAATATATTTATTATTTTAAAATATTTTTAAAATAAATTTTTAAAAAATTCATTCACATTATACTTTTTTTATCTCATTTTTTCTATTTACTTTTATCAATCACATTAACTTTTCAACTTTAAAATATAATTCAAATATTTTTCATCTAAATACACATTATATTTAAATGTAAAGTAAATATTTTTCATCCAAATATAAAATATATTCATCCAAATATAAAATATATTCAATATATTACGTTCAAATACAATACAAACGTAATACGTTTACCAAATATCTCATAAGACTTTTATACTTGTAACATTAAATATTCCTTTATTTATATATTCAAAAAATGTCATGAGAAAATATCATGAGAAAGACTGTACGAATTTAAGCGTTGTTAAAAGAGTCAGTTATCCTTTTATCACGATGACACACCGTGTTGTTTCAAATGTTATGTTAATTTTTTTGTCACAAAATTTTAGATTTGAAATTTAGGAAAAATTATTATTTTTAAAGTGTATTGAAAAGGAAAACATTGTAAATATAATAAAAAGGTCAACAGATCAGTCAATAACAACTAAAAGGATGTTTGGTTTTGTTTTTTAAAATGATTTTCTATTTTCAAAAACACAGAAAATGAAAACAGACTCAAAATAATGTTTGTTTATTCAATATTTTTAAATTCATTTTAAAAATATTGTTTTCAACTATGTTGTTTTTAAGATTTTTTGAAAATGAAAAAAATTTGTTTTCACTTTTTTGTTTTCATTTTCTCCCTTCCTCTCCTCTCTATCTCTCTCTCTGTTCTTATGCAACGTCGGTGATGGCGACTATGTTTTACATTGGCCTTCATCTCTGGTGAAGGGCTACCCCCACGGATTGGTGATAACGGCGACAGTTCTCTCGCGATAATAACCACCAACTCAAGGTAACAACCATTAATTTGCAACCTAAATCTCATCGTCACTGCTACCAAGGGTTCAAACCGTCAACGTCTTCCACCCCTATTCTTCAATTCAAAACCCACCACCAACGGGTTTTTTTTATTATAATTAATTATTTATTTTTTTATTTTTTCAATTAAAAATAAATATATTTTCATAAAATACTCATTTATGAAATGAGTTTTCAAAAAATATAACCAAACACAGTTTTATTTTAATGTTTCTCAGAATATATACTTAGAAAACATAATCAAATACAATTTTAGAAATGATCTCAACACAGTTTTCAAAACATTCTCATTTTCAGTTTTTTTAAAAACAAAATATATTTCATAAACAATACCAAACATCACCTAAATGTCTTAAGGAAAGAAGCAGAATCTTATCCCAATAGCCAAGCAAGTTTGCTCTTATAAAAACACCTACAAACCTAGGCAAACAATCTAGTTAAAATAAGCTTACAGGAGAAAAAAGAGCATAACTAAACAAGAAATGGGCTCCAATATTTCCATAGGGGGACTGTAATAAACATTGCGACTACTTATTCGAGAAAAAGTGTCTCGAATATCTTCAAGCACATTTAATTCTAGGGTCCTGATATTATTTCAACGAGCTGTATGAAAAACATATAATTCATTAGTCTCAACAACCCAATCTTGGAAGCCCGGATATAGAGCAAACCATGCACCTTTCTGAACAGCCAAGCACTCTCCAATGTGAGGGGTAAACCTACCAAAAATTCATCCGGCAAAAGCTCCAATAACAGTTTCTTCGGCATCTCTAGCCACACCACCAATCGCAATCCCTACATAACCAACAGAGTCATCTACAACCGCATTAATATCAAAATTTTGATAGATGATATATTTGAAGTATGCTAAATCTAACACAAAGTATAGAATACAAAAAAATTTAACGCTAAATTGTAAAATGTATTGGAAAGTAATGTTCCTACTCAAATATCAAATTTAGTACCGACACGTTAATTTAGCGTCACAATATATATGTTCTTAGTTTGATTAGTCTGCTATATTAGGCCATGCAAGGAATTTTTTTTTTTTTTTAACTTTTTGCTAGTGGCCATGCGATGCAAGCATGCTGGGTACGTGAATTTTACCCATGTCTTTTTGTAATATTATTTTCTTTAAGCTTTCTTCCTTCTTCTCTACTTTTGAAAACAAAAGAACAAAAATAGCTATAATTTAAGATTGCAATTCATTGACGATGGAATATTTGCCATGGTGTGGTGTGGGGTGGGGGGTGAAGCTAAGGGTTTGTTTGATTATATAGCTAAAAAACTATTTTCTGCGATTAAAAACAAAAAATTGTTTTCTAATCTGAAAACACATTGTTGGTTAATATTTTCAAAAAAACTCTTTTCTGAATACAAGATTAAAAAAATGATAAAAACTAAAAACATCAAAATACTGTTTTCAATTTTCTCTAAAAACATCCAAATTCCCCTCTCCCAATTCAAGTGCTCTCACTTTCTCTCTTTCTCTTCTCTCTTTTCCTCACTCTTTCCTTTCTTTTCCTCACTCTCGCTATCTTCTCTCTCCTCCTCCTTTTCTGCCACCATTGATTTTTCCACAGCCGCCTCCGCCTCTGGCAAGAGTGAAGAGGCTAGGAGTAATCAACGAGAATGGGGCCATGTCAAATGAGTTCGAGGTCGGTGAGTACTATCCGAATTTGATCGAGGATCTGAGGAACTTGAGCAGCAGAGATCGGAGATTAGAAGACGGGAGTTGCGGTTCCAGCCAGGTCGAGAAGAAGAAGAAGAAGAAAGTTAGGGTTGAGAAGTTTAAGGTGTGTGATCAGAGCATGACCGACTATATTCCGTGTTTGGATAATGCCAAGGAGATGAAGAGGACATTGGAATCGACTGAGAAAATGGTCGAAATACGAGAGGCATTGTCTTGGTGAAGCCAAAGCTTTGAATTGCATGGTGCCAAGAGCCAAGGACTACAAGATTCGCATTCCTTGGCCCCAAAGCAGAGACGAGGTAAAATTGAAGCCAGATTTTCTGTTTTTTGGATGTTTTGATTGAACATAGTTTAGTTCTATGAAATTCTCATATAGTATATCCCAAGGATTTATATACATATACACATATTCAAGATTAAAATTTTGCGGGTATGGTTCAGCAATTTTCCCCATACATGTCTCGTTGCAAACAAAGGTGGGCAGAATTACATAGCAATAAAAAAGGGCAAATTCGTTTTCCCAAGAGGCAGGACACAGCTTATTCATAGAACGGATAAATACTTGGATCAGATTTAAGGGGTTTGATACTTCTATTATTCAAAGTAACACTAAATTTACTTAGGTTTTTTTTGTTTTAGACATTCATCGTTTTCTGTAATCAAATGGCAAATTAATATTGATTTTGATAGAGTTAAATTAAAAATATATATTTTTAAAATACTCCATTCAAATATATATTTTTCTATTTTCATTTTCATAAAATTATTTTCAGAAAACAATTATCAAACGCATCATATACTCTAAAAACAAGTGAGAATAGTTTTATATTCTTATTTTTAATAATATTATTTTGAAAACTGAAAATAGAGAAAATAACCAAATAAAATCAAAAATATCACTTTAAACTAAAAGTGAGCTAAAATCACCAAGCACTCAAGAGTATGATCAAATAGAAAATATCTATCCATTTTGACTAACATGACAATTATCATATTTATTTATTGTATTTATTTATAGATGCTCAAAATATATACTTACAAAGGAAGATCCATATTAATTTTATTAAAAAAATGAAGGGTTTGAATCTTTTATTTATTTATTTATTTTAAAAAACGTTTGCATAGTAGCTAACTTTTTTCAACTTTTATGAATCTCCAAAACTATTAACTTCTTGGCAGGTAAATAATAAAAGTACTTTGCAGTAATTTCTCAGGCAGATCTACTGTACATTTGACCTCATAATAAACTCAATGCAGTTACTTTTATGAATCTCCAAAACTATTAACTTCTTGGCCGGTAAATAATAGAAGCACTTTGCAGTAACTTCACATGTAGATCTATTGTACATTCAACCTCATAATAAACTCAATGCAGTTGAAATTTTTGTTTTACGGACTAAACTTCTCTGCTACCGACCTATAATGCTGACGAACGTAATCATATTTATCCTCGGCATAGTGGTTTTTTTTTTTTTTTAATCACACGTAAGTATGCACGCAATATTCACAACATAAGGCAAATTGCATACAATAGTCTTTAAAAAGAAATCAAATTAGACCCATAAATAGATTCTATTAAATAATAATAGAAAATACACTCGATAATATCTTGGTATAGTATATTATAGTAAATTAAACTAAACCGATGTCTTATTTGAAATAACAGTCTAATTTAATTTAGTTTAAAAATGTTAATTGGTTTTATTAAATTTAATTATAATTTTTATTTATTTTTCAAAAAAAAAGATTAATTTAGTTTGAATTAAACTTGCAAGTCAACCCAGATTCACATGGAAAATAATTTTGACTCTAACACACTTTCATTAAGGTATTTAGACAGCTCCTTGACAGGTATATTTCACTTTTATTTTGTATGTTTATTTGTAATTTACAAGCCTTTTTATGAGACAGTTTATTTTGTGCTGCCCTTTGAATTGGTTACCCGTGAAAAAATTGTAAAGTTTTTGTGTATTTTTACTATAATTATTTAATTATATTTGACCTACGTTTTCACTTATTAAAAGAGAAATGAAAAAATTTTCAAACCTCCAACTTAGCTAATCCTAATAAGATTGTAGAGTTATTTATTTATTTATTTAAATTTAAGAGTTTGGAGATTCTGGACTTGTTTCAAATGGGAATTTTTTTTTTTATTCTGGTTCAAAACGGAATTTTTTTTAATTTCATATTTGTATTTTTTTGAGAACTCAATAAAAAAATTTAATTAATTTTTAAAAAATCAATTAACTCCAATCTAAAAATTTTATTCGATACCGGTACACCAAACACATCCTAACTCTATATCTTGCGATAAAGTGAAATTATTGATAAACTATGTCTATAATCACAATTATAAAGAGTTTTGTGTGTTGAAGCATAATTTACGTTTCCTGTCATTAGCATAAGAGAAACTTGAGAGTTGAGACCATATGCCCTGAATTAAATAAAAAAGTTACAAAGCCAAAGGTTAGATTATTAGGAGGAAGTCTGTTATCCTAATAGAATAAGCTAATGATTAAGAGAACATTTGATAAACAAATTTTGACTGTACGACAATCAATTTTACACCAAATGTAAAGTTTTATATTCAAATACAATCATTTTTAACAGTGTTACGAAAATAATTACTATTCAAAAGTTTTTTAAAACAATCATATCAACTTTTTAATCCTAACTATTTATCTCTACTTTTATCAATCACATCAATTTTTCAACTCTAAAATATTCTTTATCCAAACACATTTTATTCAAATATAAAACAAATAATTTTCAACCAAATACAACACTTAAAAAAGAATTGTATTCAAACGCAATTAAAACGCAATGCGTTCACCAGATACCTCCTAAGACAAAATGTTAGCTACGAAATTTAACAGAAGTAATTATGTATTCATCAACTGATAACTAAAACTTCACAGAAATTCCCCACGAAAATTAAAATACTTTTTTTTTAATGTCATTACGAAAAGAGAATGTGATTAATTTTGTTAAATTTCAGAAATTTATCTTGAATTTAAGGAATAAGGACCAAAGTCACTAAAATAAATAAATTTAATTAAGTTCAGAGGCTAATACGTCAAAATAAAAATTTACGGATCAAAGTATCACGATGCTCATTGTTTATGCTCATAGTTCAGGCTCGAGATAATAATACCAAAAGTTTAGGGGTGGGCGTTGGCAGAAAACAATGGTGGGAAATGATAAAATACAAAACAAGACAATACAATACAATAAAATAAAATAAGCCATGACAAGACAAACGAAACTTTAGAAAGAAACTGAAAAAAAAAAAAAAAAAAAAAAGCTGGCTGCAGATGTATGGAAAATTGGCATTCAGCAAAAGATTATAGCTCTGTTCTCTGTTAGAACCCAAAACTCAACCATAACATTCATAACAACAGTTTCAGGAAGATTTAAATTCATGCACGAGAATCATCTATTATCATTGTTGTCCCAATAACACATCTTCTGAGTGCGTGCGTGCGTGAGAATTATGAGTTTTATGCTACAGGAACGTATACCAGGTCTATTTAACATAGCTTTCTAGAAGTTATTTTTCACTTTTTACTTTTGAAAGTTTTTACCCTCTCGAAAAGCTTATCGAATTCACAAAATATGACTTCTCAAAATAGCTTTTCCGAGCAAACTTAAGACTTGTACAGCCTAAATAGGACATTATTAGCTACATTATAACAAATTTATTGCTTATTAGAAAATTTTAAAACTATTCTAACCCAAACACTTACTAAATAATCATAGATTTTACTTCCTCTATTAACCAAAAGTAAAAGTAAAAACTCAACCAATCAAGCATTATACGATCCTTTTCTCCATGGTGTTAAGACTCCAAAAACTGCCTTATAATTGTAAAATACTAACAGCCACGTGCAACTTAGAATGTTCTTGCCTCAAACTGCAGAAGGGTAAAAGACAAACCAGCACTTGAATATCCCCGCTTCCCGTCTTTTTTAGATATCTTTGAAATCCTCTGAGCCTGTGAGCAAGCAGGCTCGTATTCGGAACAACAACACTAGAAAAAGACTGCAACATTTTCCCCTCAATAAATAGAACTTGAGAATTACCTTCGTTTGAACATTGAGTCCGGATCTAAAATTTATCTTTTTCTTCTAAAAAATCGACAAAAATTAAAATTAGATCAACTAACTTCAATAATAAAATATCAATTTATTTTAAACTCAATTCATAAACCAAACATCCATAAACGCACAAGATTATCATCTTATCTTCCCATGAAACAGAATGAGTTTGTTGTTAGAGAAAAGATAGACAAGAAAAACGAGAGAAAATTCTCATATTACTTGAAAAAATGTGAAATCATTACAGTACGTTAAATAACTGCATGAAATCAACCTCTTTAACTCGGATTTTTGTAATTTGCATGTATGATTTAAAGATGCCAAAACATAGAAAGAAGCAGGCTTGTGTACGGAGTTAATAAGCCTGTAAAAGATGTCATTGCCCACTCATTTGCGGTTTTCATTGGCAGGATCAGTTGCGACGTCAAATCCAGGAGGAATGAAAACGACATCATCCCAGTTTGATGTAGAACTTTCCTGCAATAATTTTCTTTTCCTTGTTACTTTGCCTATAATACATTTTATATTCAAGAAGATATAGGGAACAACTGAAAATTCCGAATGTCTTAAGAAGAACAAAAACAACCGTGTGGTTTAATTTTTCTTGCAATAAGAAACGCGGACAGTTGTATGTATAAAGATTCTCACCTTCATGTTCTTTATTATGTCCTCGAGAACGGCAACCTGTAATGTAAGGTACAAATGAGTCTGCATAAGAAAGGCACGGCAACAGCAACTGAGGGGCTCCGGGAATACAAATTCATACCTCAATATCCCCTTGTCTGAAGCCAGGGTTTAATCGTCCTTGCTCACGAGAAGCTCTTAGCAACGATTTTTCCAAATCCTCCTTCAGAGAATAACAAAAACGGTGATCAAAGTGCCACAAGAAACTAGAACGATGCATTCCAAGAAGGCTACTCTGAACTGACCTTCCTGAAAAATGCTGGACGGTAGCTCTTCTTTTGGCTCCTCAGGATCAAGCTCTTAGACTGTTTAAATGTTTAGACAATTTAAGAGGTTAGCCTAGAAACCCATGCAAGAACCGAGAAGCTAAGAATGGAGGTGTTCCAAGAACAAAAACAACACAAGACCACAAAAAAATTAGCTGGTATGAACGAAGGCTGTAAAAGCTCAAGGCACCTAAAAGTCCTCGAGACAACATCATGATTGGGCCTAAAACCCCAGCCAAAAAAGTTGTTACGTTCACATCTTAGAGGCGGCCAATACGAATAGTCAGATGGCTTTATAAGCTCACACTGTGATACGAATTTGCCTGTTTGTCAACAACCTAAGTCTAAATTTTATGGTTCATTCTTAAACCCCTTTTACTGAATGGGATGTAGATTTCACTTTTTTTTTTTTTTTTTAAGGTGTAGATTTCAAATTAGAATCACTTAGGAACATGTGATTCAGGCGAATGAACAAACAGGAGACCATATAAATAATAATAAATAAATAAATAAATAGTATGGTATTATAGATGCATAATATGTTTGTGGTCATGTTTATGGCAAGATGGCTCCATGTCCGCAAATAAATGAACAAAATAACAAATTACTCCACAGCTCCACGGAAAAAGGCACAGCCAACTCAGTTTTACAAGGCATCACTATTTAATTTCTCTGCCTTCTCTCTCATAGTTCACGGGATGATTTAGAGTCGTAACCAACTCTCTATTCATAGGTGTCAAATGTCAATTGAAAAAGGTCATGAAATGGTTCACTGCTTCTTGCTGACAAGCAGCTTTGTGAATGAATCACAAAGTTGAATTGCTCAAAGGAAGGACTACGGTCATTTGCTGCCTATAACCACAAAAGATGCAAAATGTTAAGTGGAAAATCTTATGGCTAATACACTTTCACTTCCTTAGTTGTTAGAAATTATGCCTACAACGAGCCAAAATAGCAGAAAGGTGATCACCAGCAGGTAAAAGTAACAAAGTTGTACATGCAGCAATTGCAACAAGTACAACAAAAAACCCAAAAATATTAGAGTCATATCAGAAGCAGAGCATGAGAAAGAAAGGAAAACAAGTGAAAATATATATGCATCTGTATGTGTAAATACCATGGAACGCAAAAGTCAGAATTAAGTATATCATCAACTTTTTAATCCTTAAAATAGAAAAATATTTTATTTTTCAGCATTAAATGCATCCACTATGTCACCAATGTGCATGAAATGTAAATTACCTCAAAAATCCAGAATACAATCACCAAACAACAAACCAAGTATGCTCTATCGGATTGAGAGGGGAAGGAAGAACCTGGAAAACTGGAACACCAGGGAAGCCATCATCAGACATACCAGCCTTTTCTCTCTCCTGCAAAAACAAGACAATACAAATATTAGTCATCGATGTGCTTCATCTCCAACATTACAACTAAAAAGCAAAACCTATCCATCTGGAATAAGGAAGGCTGGTGTTTGTTCTATTAAAGTCCCGTAAATTAAAATCATGAATAGAACCCAAAAGAGGGATGTGTTCACTGTAATCGAATCACAAGGTATTTTTAATTGGTGGGCGAAAGAAGAAAGATTTCTTTCTTTCTTTTTCTTGTCTTTCTTTCTTTTTTCTTTTTTTTTTTTTTTTTTTTTGGTAGAATGCTGGGGTAGGGATTCGAAGTCTACTCCTTACGATGAAATCAAGTAAGAAATTACAGCAAGGCCATGCCTACAACCAGTGGTAGAAGTAAGATTTCATTGTCATCAGACTTAATCATAGTCACCATAGAGGATGCATCACACAATTCTTTGTCCTAAAAACGAGTCCTCAAAATTTCTTTTTGTACTATCTCGGTAGTAATAAAAGAATTTTTAGTGCATAAAATCACAATAAGAACAAGATATTTATGCATAAAGATGCTAAAACTAGAAGCTCTTGCTCAGTGTGCGTAATTTAAAATGTGACCAGAACCTTTCAAATGTAACCAGAGCCTACATATCAGACAAGGCCTAAGAGACTTCACGACAGACCAATTACTTAACTAAAAAAGAAATTTGATTAGAATATATTGTACTTTTAGTTCATAGACCAGAGAACTAAACTAACAATCTACAGTCAAGAAACTTAAAAATAGCGCTAAAACTAGCATGTCTTTGATCTTGCTTTCTAAAAGCTTCATGCTCTCTAAAAGCTTCTTCATCTTTATGTTCTCCAAAATCAAGCTTGTTCTTCAAAAATATTTACCCACGATTTTAAAAGCATCACTTTCAGTGTTTCTAGGCTGTTTCATCTTCACAATGTTGAGTATGAAAATTGTATTCAAAGCAAAAATCAAAAGGATCTTAAAGTCGTAAATTTCTTAATGTTTATTCCAAATGCTTAAAGTTCGCAACCCTCTCAAGTCTCTGGCAGTCATAACAGAACTGAAACTCATATCCTATGTTTCTGGTTCAAGGCAGATTTCAGTTTGACTCAACAGATCCTAGTATGGGAGTACCATTTAAATGCACAGGTTTTGTCTAATATTCCCTACAAAAGTACTTTGCTTCTAAGCCTAAAATTAGACAAGATGATGCAGAGTCTAGAATATGAAAGAAAGGGCAGAATTTTCAGCTGGAATGATGGTTGAATTGCAATATGTATAACCTTCTATTAGGGATTAGGATATAAAACCTAATGTTGGCCCACATTCTAATAACTTAAGCTTTTAGAAGAATTGGTAAACTAGCATGGTTCAAAACATGACATCCAGACCCCAAATCCCTGAAACCTTACTTGGTAAATTAACACATTCTAGCAAGATAGCAAACACAATGAAATCCTTAATAGCTCAAATACCCGTAACAGTACTAAGTAAATTAACACATTCTAGCAATGTAGCAAAATCACATAAATCCTTGATAGCTCAAATCCCTGAAACCATAATTAGCAAATTTAAGCATTCTAGCAATATGGCAAAATCATTGAAAACCTTAATAGCTTAAATCCCTGCAACTTGTACTCAGTAAATTAACACACTCTAAAAAAGTCACAAAATCATTAAAATCCTTCATAGCTCACATACTCATAACCATATTCGATAAAATAACACATCCTACCAATGCAGTAAAACCATTGAAATCCTTCATTTCTTCAGAATTTCCAATCCCTTGAAATGGGCGTAGAAGAGGATACGAAAACAACCATTCGTCGTCCAATTTTTTAAATTAGAGTTAAGACTAGTTATTGTCTTCGTTTATTCAAAGCCCAACTTGAAGAATTCTCACATTAAAAACAACCCCACCATGTTAACAACAATCAAAAGAGTATTGAAGCCATTCCGCCATATTTATCAAACCATTTTCAGTACAACAAATAAATACATATCACTCCAAAGTACCTCACCTTAAGCGCATTCTTCACTTGAGAAGCCTCAGGAATCAACCGGAACGACACCCCGTTAACCTTTAGTTGAAAAACCTGCCCAAAACCCATCAAAAAACAAAAATCATCAAACCCCACCACAATCTGTACACATATAAAAGTATACTCTCTTATCTAAGAGCCGAACTTGTAACAACCAGTTGGTCATATTATAACATTTTACATGAAGTTACAATTACGCCAACAAATAGTTACAAGTTGTGTATTACAAAGTTACAACTATTAGACCTGTCCAGCTACGGATAAGAGAGTATTACTACTTATATATATATATATATATAACGCAGTTGTAACCATTTTTTTTTCTATATTGTAACAACTAGGTAATTCTAATATAATAATTTCAGTCATATTTGTATTTGCATCAATATCTAATTGGCATCATGTTAAAATTTCTAAATAGGAAGTTAAATGTAAATTAACTGCTTGTCACAAGTTTCTGATTAGAAAGTTACACCTGTTGCATATAACTGCAGGATGTATCCGTCGGATACAAGACCTTTCCTCTCTCTATATGTGCACGCGCCCGCGCACACACACACACAAAAAAATAATTCATAATTCCTTTTCAACGGACCTTATTTAGAGCAACAGCGACCACTTTGGAGCCATTTTGCATTCTGGGGTCTAAACTCCCAATTTGCTGGAGAAGCGCCTCAGCGTCCTCTTTCCTGAAACAAAACAACCCAAGAGACTTCCCAGAAGAAGCTCCGGAGACCAACACGAACTCCTCCGAAGCATTGCTCAGCGCGTAAACCGGCACACCAGCTAGCCGCTCCTCGATCGACTCATTCGACATTCCAGTTCCGGTTCGGCGAACCCGCGAACTCTGCGGGAATTTGGTGGCGTCGATTGGGGCAATTCGAGCCCAAACTGGGTTTTTGTCAGACCCATCAAAAGAAGATGAAGGAAAAGAAAAAGGGTGTTCGAAGAAAGGAAATTTGGGGGGATTGAGAGCTTGTTTGGCGAGGTTATGGAGGTGGGTTTTGGAGTCGGGGTTGAAGAGAGGGAAGTTGTGGGAGATTTGGTGGAGGAGAGAGGAGCAGTTGCGTTGGAAGGTGGTGAGGGCTTCTTGGAGGTTGACTTGGAGCTGGGGGTGTTTGGGAGGTGAGAAAGTTGTGGGATTCTTGTTCGAATTGTTGAAGTTCATTTTTCTTTTTTTCTCTTTTCTTTTCTTTTTCTTGGGGAAACAAGGGGGGAATGGGGGATCTTATTGGTTAAAGGGGTTTTGGGTTTTAGGAGGAGGAAGAAGAAGAAGAAGAAGAAGAAGAAGATTATGTGAAGACACTGAAGAGGTCGAAGGTGCGGAGTTTGGAAGTGGGGACATGCAGGGGCAAGACTTCGACGTCTGGGTCCCACTAATAAACTTCCTTTTTTTGAATTGTAGGTTAAAAAAAAAAAGATTTGATTTTGGTGAGATAGAAAATGTGTTTAATTGAAACAAAAAATCTATTTAGATTAAAAAATATATAAAATTTTAAAAATTTTACTATAAAAAATTATTAATATAGATTTTACTTCATTTCACTTAAAACTTTATATAATTTAAAAAAATCATCTTATTTAAAAATATTTAATAAATATATTATATTTACATTACATTTGAATGTAATGCATTGAATATAATTTGTATTTAGATAAAAAGTATTTACACAATGTATATTTAGATGAAAAGCATTTGAATTATATTTAAATAATAAATATATACCGTGATAGATAAAAGTAGAAAGAACAAAAAAAAGAAAAAGAGAGTATGTGATGTGATTAGTAAAAATAATAGAAAAAATAAAATAATAAATAGTAATTATATTGGATTTAAAATATGATATAATTGATATTTAAATGCAATATTTTTACATTTAGATAAAAATTATATTATATTTAAATACAATGTGAATGTAATGTTGAAAACAAATAAGACATTAAACTTATATATACAAAATTATAAACTTTTAAAGTTTGAGTTTAGTATAAAATTTTAAATATATAAATACTAAAAAGTGATTATAAGATGAAAAAATAAAAAAAAGAGTTTCTAAAATTTATCTCTAAAGCTGCCATCAAACACCCCGTAATTCTCTCAATGCAATTGCAAAGTAGTTATCATAAAATTCGCAAAACCAAAGTAGGTATAGTGTAAATTTATTGTATCTAATACTGTCGAAAGATTGATATAATAACTAAAATAATAATACATTAAGTGAAATAAAATAGAAATACAAATATGAAAATGGACATCTCTATATTATGACTCATGTGAAGGAGAATATTTATTTAAGAAGTAGAAGAATATTGGAATAATGAAAATTAGTTGAAATTTGAGAAAAAAGATTTAAAAAAATACTATTACAACTCGTGAAGTAGATTGGATTGGAATTCACCTCCATACAGGCCTTAATCTTTCTTGCACAAATTCTTTGGAATTTGGACTATTTTTTGGTGAAGTAATTATATTAAAAAGTTTATTTTTAGAATATTGTATTAAAATATGTCTATTTTTTAATAATATTATGTAAATATCTATTATTAAAGAAATAAATGTATGTAATATTTATTTTGTTCTTTTATCTTGACATCATTTTTTTTAATTATATTCTTTTTTTTGGACATTAATGATATTTTTCAAAATAATTGTGAATTATTTTTAATAAACCAAAACACATTTTAACCATAATTTGTATTTATTTTTTTGTATTGAGTTATCAAACACGAAATTACCATAATAAATAGATAATTTATAAGACAAACATATTTTAACTCCCAAAATATCATATTCAATATAATCATAATACACCCAAAATTATCATAAAAAACCATAAAGATCACAATATTGTTATAAAAGTACTATAATAAAATAAAAATTATAATAATTTAGACCATAAAATTTTCCTTATTATAAAAGTAAAATTTTCCTTTGTATAAAATCTAATTACCAATGCTATGAAATTAATCTTAACCTATTTATCCAAACGTTTTTTATTTCAATTTTTTGTTTCATTTTTTTATAATTTCTTTATTTTACTTCTCAATTATTTATAGAGGGTAATGTTGTCTTTATAAATATTATTTCAAACATTCATATAAATAAAAAAAATATTGACATTTTTCATTTTAACACCTTTAATTTAAACATCTATGTAAGTAACCCTATTTTTATTTAATTTTAATACAAATTCTTTTTAAAGTTTAAACTTGCATTTGGTGCACGAGTTTAAATTGAGTTTTTTTAGGTTAGATTTGAGTTAGATTGTTTGCATGTAGTATACATGTTTGAATAATTAAAGTTAAAAAATATAAAAACTTAAAATATATTCGGAAAAAAAAATTAATACAGTTTCATTTATCTCAAAATTCTATGTAATTTAAAAAAAAAATTCCATTTAGATTTAAATATGTAAAGTTGTAAACTTTTAAAATTTGAGTAATAAATATATAATTAAAACTATTAATAGTGAATAAATTGAAAAAAATGAACATTTAAATTAATCGTTAAACCAAACGCCACTAAGTTTTAAGTTTAAGTTATAATTGAATTAAGTTCAAGTTTCCAAAAACATTTAGATTGAAAATTTTGTTATAGTGAGCAGCAATATCTTTTTTGGACTATAATGTGCAAAACATTTGCAAAAATCAATCTAAATTTTAATAAATTTGAGTAAGAAGGACTAATAATGCCAAATAATATAAGTTTAAGGGATTGACTGTCCAGAAAATAAAAAATTTAAGACTAAATTATCAAATTTAAAAAATTTAAGGGGCATTTTCACCCAAAAAAAAAAAGCCTTTATTTTAAAGTGGTGAAAATACTCTCACTTTTTTTACCCATTAATCCCAACTATATTTAGGGCTAAAAGTTTTTTTTTTTTTTTCAGTCTTTATACAATTAACAAAAATATGGTTAAGTGATACTTGCATAATCACTACTATAACTTGCACTCTAATGGCTTAAAACAAATATCTAGGACTAATTAATACAATAAATGGATGGTTGAGATTGTTTAAGGTATTTTCGTCCTTTTATGCTAGAAGGTAATACAAACAAGGTAATGGAATGTTGATACAAGGTGTTTGATCAAAGCAATGTCTATGTGGTTTTACACAAAACACAATTTGTGTCATTGTAGTTCCAAAAACCAAAAAAAGGGTAAAAAGGAGAAAAAAAGAAAGAAGTAAAGGGAAAGTTGTTCTTGGTTTCCACGCATAGAATTTGTTCTAAAAGCAAATTCACGTACTAGAAGTAATTCACGAACTTTCCGATTGATGCAGTGGAAGTGTACAAGATACAGAAAATTGGATAATTTTATTTAAATTTGTTGACTTAATCAGAATACTGTAAAACAAGAGAAGACATATAACTGTTGATTTACACAAACTAACAAGAAAACACGTATAAATCATTCGTTGATTCCTCAAAATATGAAGAAAATAAAGCAGAAGTTCAATTGATTCTAACAAAGACCAAAAATTGATCCAGAGACATATGAGAAAATTCTCAAGACATTTTACTGACGAATAACAAAATTTTATTATAAAGTGACAAAAAGACACTTAAACATTAAAACTAAGAAAATATAGAAAAATAAAAGGGTTATTTACGTTTCTATATCATATATTTTGCTTTTATTCAAAAATATACCTTGTATTTTGAATTTTTGCAGTTTTATCCCATCACATTATGTTTATTATACAAATTTAAGATTCTTTCAAGGTCCAGCTTAATCTAATTTGAAGATTAAGCTAAATTGATCAAATTAATTTTAACTTGATTTAGTTTAGTAGTACTCACTTTTACTATTTCTTATTTCTATTTTCACTATTTAATACAATTTTTAATACAAGTTATCTCTATTTTTACAATCTTCAATATAAATCAAATTAAACTAAATTAGAATAAAATGATTAACTTAATTTAAGTTATAAGTTAGATTAAATCAGAACGTTAAACCAAATATAAGCTTGTACACTTTCTTAGTCAATACTTAAGTTTTGACCATAAAATACTCAAATTACCCTAATAAAGAATAACTAAATTTAAATATTATTTACATTTTTATACCCTATATTATTTTATTTAAAAAGTATAACGCTAAAAAGATCTATACTTATATACTGTTATATTATATTTTGTACATAAATCTATACATTTCCTCTACCTATATTTAGTTTCAACATTAAGAGTAGCCAAACTACCCTTGAAATTAAAAAAATAAAAATAATTAAATAAATTCTAATTTAAATTAAAAGCGAAATAAAAGAGCTGAGATGGATATTGGAAGGGGTGAGTGGCGGTGGACTGAGAGAAGCGAAAAAAATACAAATTGCTTAAAAAAAATAACAATTTTTTTAGTAACAAAAAGTAACTAAAAATAAAAGCGAAAAAAAATACAAATTGCATTCAATACATTGCATTCAAACGCAATGCAAATGCAATGTGTTCACCAAACGAACCATAAGTGGTTATGATGGTGAGTAAGAAGATTGAAATTTTTGTTGAGAAAATAAATGTTTTTTCACTTATAATTTTTTTAAGAGTGTATTGGGCATTTTAAGATAAAAAAAAGTATTGTTTGAAAAAAATATTAATTTATTTATTAAATGTAATTTGATAATATAAAATCATGATTTTGAATGTAAGTTATACTTTCTGGATAGAAGAAAAATAATAGAGATAAAAGGTAAATAATCTGACTTGTAATTCTTCTTTTTTTAAAGGTGTTTTGGGTATTTTTTGGGTTAAAATTATGTATTGACTAAGAAAATGTATAGATTTATACATTAAATATAAAATAACAGTATAAAAATGTAAAATAACAGTATAAAAAATATATTTTTTAAATAAAAATAAAATATATGGTTTAAAAATATAAATAAGGATTTGCTATTGTGGCCGATTCCTGAAGAATGCCGCAATACAAGAAATCGTTGCAATTGATGTGCATAAGTCAAGCTAACTTGTGGTGGCTTTGAATCTTCAAATGGACTTAGGTGGGAATGGCAATACAGCGAGACAGAGGCAAAGAATGCTTCCCATTTCTATCCCTGCTTTACCCTCCTTAAGCAGGACGAAAGTGGGGGATGTGCATTGTTCACAAGATCAGGGAATTCTTATCCCACCTTAACCTTATGGTATGTTTAGATAAAAGGTTTATTTTTAGAAAATAAAAAAAATTTAGATTTAGAAAATAAAAATTTGTTTAGATTTTTTTTAAATGAAAAGTTGTTTAGATTGATAAAAACTTTTTTTTTTTTCTAGAAAGTTCTTTTTTCATTTTCTAAAATTGTAAAATTTAAGATATTCAAATACAAAAATTTAAGAAGATCCATTTTTTTAAAATGAAAATTTTTTTAATTTTCAAAAATGAAACTCCTAAACAAACATACCATTAAGTCTTTGTTATAAAAGACAAAATTTTAAAAATATAAATAAGGAAGAAGCATAATTATATTCAAAATTCAATTTAAGATCAATGGTCTCACAAAATAAATCAAATTCCAACAATATGAAGAATAATACTAAGAATTATAATTAATACTAAAATGAATGTTAAATAATATATATGAAGAATAATATTAAGAATTATAATAATTCTTAATATTCTCAATTTTTTGCAACAGTACACCTTCAAATTTATAGCATGTTATTTTTTTTAAAGATTAACATTGTCATTAAAATGGACAACTTACTACATATTTAGATATTTATAGTATAAATTATTTTTTTAAGTAAATTTTATAATGCAAATTACAATTATGCAACAAATTCAGAACGGTGAAAAAAAAAAAAAAAAAGATCTTTTTAACAGCCCAGTCCCTGCGGGGAAAAGTCGACCCATGTTTGACTGGGCTTGGACTTGATCGAAACGACGGTCTTTCTCACGCTGAACAACTTACCAAAACAATGTGCTTCATTAACCCAACAAACGACAAACAAGCATTAACTTCGCATGGGATGAAACGCACCGTCGTATGGATTGAGACCATACAGCAGAGACAAACAACAAATCAATGCACTTTACCTTCAATCCGAGTTAACGCCTACATCAAAAAGCTAATAGAAATTAGATGACATTTGAATTTGGTAAAATAGTAGGGGTTTTTTTTTAAGACTAAAATATATGAAGGTTGCATTTGGTATTATTTTTAAAATATTTTTAAAAAATTGAAAAAAAAATTTTGAGAATTATTTTTAGATCATTTTTAAAGTTGTGTTTGATATTGATTTTTTGATATTAATTTTGAAAATAACAAAAAATAAATTATTAGTCATAATTTGAAAAAAAACAAAAACAAAAACAAAAAAAAATCCTTAGGTGTTAGGTTGTAAGGGTAAAATACATTCGTAATCTGAACCTTAGGCGAAAACGATAACCTGGATTGCCCGTCGCAGCATCAATCTAAAGCAGAGGCGGCTGCGATATGAAAGACATAGATCGCGAGTTTTAGATCGCGAGTCTGTGGTCATCCCCAGCGTTGTCTTTGCAAGTTTGTGGTTGTCACCGAGTTTTGGGTCTCGAGGTCACGAGTTCGTGGTTATTGTCACGAGTTCGTGGTTATCATCATGAAGGGGTCCCATCATCATTGTCAATCTGTGGTATCATCTTTCATTGGAGATGGAGACGATCGTCGGAGATGGTTGTTGTCGCCGATGTCTACAAAGGTTGAGAGAGAGAGAGAGAGTAGAGGGAGGGAGAGAATGAAAGCAAAAAAATGAAAAATAACTTTTTTCATTTTCAAAAAACCTTTTTGAAAATATTGAATAAACAAATGTTATTTTAGTATCACTTTCATTTTTTGTATTTAAAAAAATACAAAAACCCTCTAAAAAACAAAACGAAATACCCTTTGAAAGGTTTTTGTTTTCCCATTTGTGTTCATATATCTTCTAAGGGATTTTTTTTTTAATGAGAAATCAAAAAAGAAGACACATCTTTAAAATACCACCACATTTACAACGACTTTAGAATTTTCGTTTTTCTACAATATCAAATATAGAAAAATGATTTTAAATTAAAAATATGAATTATAGAAAAAAGAAAAAAACCTAATATACGTACTAAAAAGACTATTTCCACGTTTTCTTCTTTTTGAAAAGTGTTTCATATGACCATATAAGGAAAGAGGGGGAAAAAAAGACAGAGTGAGATTTTATGATAGGATATAAAAAGATGTTACCTCGAATTTCGTTTTGTACTATTAATTTCGTATTATAACTTTCTACATTGCATAAATATAATAATAAAAGAATGAGGAGAACATAAGGACCATAGTGGATAATTATTTAGGGGAAATAAGGCAGTGATTTGGAGACAATGCGAACCTGCCAAGCCTTTGAACTATGTTGCAATTATGCTGCGTATTTTGGGAGTAAATTAAAACGTTAATTATGGTGAACCAATAATTTATGGAAAATAGGTCATACACTGCCGATGCATTGATATATCAAAGCCAAAATAATCAGTCTGTAAAAATTTTGGTCACCTGGACGAAATCTTTCAAATAAGCAGGAAAAGATGTTTTGAATGCCCCTCAAATCACCACAACAAATATAGGATTTAATCACAAAAAACATTTGTAAATAAATGTTAAAAAAAAATTTGTAGCTAAAAGTCTATAGTCACAATTTTTTTTAGCAGTGGCTATAGTTACGTCACAAAAGATCCTAACTATAAATTTAGCATTAAGACCGTGCTATTTTGCTGCGCAATTTATATGTATATTTGTTTGGTAGAAGCGAATATAAATTGTTTGAGAATTAGAGAAAATAGATAGTTTGTTAATGGTTTGCAGACTTTTATAGATGTGAAAAATTACAATATAATAATTAAGCTTCAAAAATCTCCTAAAATTGGAATATATATATATATGGGGCTTGAGGAATCGGATAATGGGGTTATAGGAAGACAGGTAGGTTCAGCTTATTAGAGTGTTTTCCCAACCTGTTTTGTTGTAGGCGTGTTTCTTTTTCATGGACATATCAATTTCGGGTTAGTTTGACTTGGTGGCTTAGGGTGGGTGGTTGGAGGGAAAACACCTCCTAAATTTGTAGAATTTTGTTTTCTAAGTGATGAGAAGGTTTCAAAATTGGGTATTGGATTCTTTGAGCTAAACATAGTTTAATAGCGGGTGTTTTGCATTATTTCTCCATCACCCCATAAATTCTTGATCATGTGGGACCGGAAATTGTTGGATGAAGATTTTTTGTAACCTACCCAACCAAAACCCACTGCATTGTCAAAAAAGAAAAAGAAAAAAGAAAAAACGGGTGATTTTGAGGTTTGCCCTAAAAGAACACACATCTACAATATTGCTCCATCCACGGTGACTTGATGATTTTTGATCTCTTATAAAATAAGTCAAACATTAACATGATATGTCTTTGCAGAATTATCCCCGATTAATCTAATAAAATACTTTTAATAGCCTATTAGAGTACTTTTTGTTAATCAACTGGTCTTCAAATATTGGTTTAATCTCCAATCGATGGAGAGTATTTTAATAGAATACTGTTGGTAGTTTATCATAGTACTTTGGTAATCAACATGGTCTTTGACACTAGTCTTGATTGTCAAAGAGTATTTTGATAGAATACTATTCGTAGATTTCAAAGTACTTTTAGTTATTTATCAGAACATTTTTTATATTTGAATGAATTATTTTGTATTCCTTCAGATTATTTTTTTTATATTCCATCGGATTATTCATTATATTTTGATGGATTATTCATAATATGAGAGCGTTTGGTTTTATTTTTGAAAATGATTTTTTATTTTCAAAAATACAAAAAATAAAAACAGTCTTTTAAAACATTTGTTTATTTAACATTTTCAAGACCATTTTGAAAATACTGTTTTTAACTATGTTTTTTTTTTTGTTTTTTAAAAACGAAGAAAAGTTGTTTTCACTTTTTTATTCTCATTTTCTTCCTCTATCTTCTATCTTTCTTTCTCTGCTTGTGAAATGTCGGTGACGACGATCATGTCCAACGATAGCCTCCATCTTTGGTGAAGGGAAACAACCATGGAACGGTGATAACGACAACGGTCCCCTCACGATGATAACTACCGACTCGCAACGACGATTATCAACTTGCGACCCAAATCTTGCTATCACCGTCACCTGAGACTTAAACCACCAATGTCTTCTACTCCTGCCCCTCATTATAAAACCTACAACCAAAGGTTTTTTTTTTTTTTATTATGACTAATAAATTATTTTTTGTTATTTTTATAAAAATTAAATATAAATATGTTTTTATAAAATATCCATTTATTAAATGTGTTTTAAAAAATATAATAAATAAAATTTTATTTTTATGTTTTCCAAAATTTATACTCAGAAAACATATCTAAATACAGTTTTAGAAATGGTTTCAACATAGTTTTCAAAGCATTTTTATTTTTAGTTTTTTTAAAAACTGAAAATATTTAAAAAATAATAGCCACTTATTATTTACTACAACTACCTTTTTGTAACTACTTCACTCCCGAAAACAGAAATTGGACTTGGGCCTTCAAATTGGAGCTTCTGTGATTGGAAGTATTAACTAGATTTGTTGCAATATCCGGATTATTCAAGCATGGGATACATATTGCAAGTTTTACATTTGGTTTTACATCCTTTTTGAGTTTTTGTCCATATGACAACAATAATTATAGTATACTAGAAATTATGCCGTCCAACAAATAAATGAAAGATAAGTAGATGGGCGAAACTTTACAGAGCATGTTCTCGAGCCAACCAACAAGACACGCGAGGTAAAAGCGTAGCACATAGGTGATTAAGAAAGGCAACTACAATTAGTTGTATAAGGACTTAGTCTTCATTTCATCCAGTATTTTTTTTAACTTCATTTCTTTGATTGAAAGTAAGGTTTTGTTAGTTCATAAAAGGAAGAAAACTTTTCTTTATAAAGTATAAACAACTTTACTGCTAGCACGCAACATGTCAAAAGCTAAAGTAAATTAATAAATGAAAAATAATTCCCAGTACAATAATGTTTAACCCATTTTTTAAACATTTCTTTTATTGATGAGATTAATAACTGTCCTAGCTTTTGTTCCCTTGGAATTCATGTTCAGAAAACAGGGACAGAAGAAAAAAATGAAAAAGAAAAAGAAAGAGTGGGGTGTAACATATTCTAATGCTATCCACATCAATTCTAATTTCAAGATTTGAATCTCAACTTTTAAGTTGTAATTCTTTTATATAGTAAATCTTCAAATAATTATAACATTTAAAAATCAAAATATTTTATTTATTAACAAAAATATAACATAACTTAGGTCTCGTTTGGTGAACGCATTGTATTTACATTGTATTTGAATGCAATACATTGAATGTAATTTGTATTTGGAGGAAAAGCATTAGCATTTCATTTGAATGCAATGTATGTTTGAGTGAAAAGTATTTGAATTGTATTTTAATAATGAATATGTGATGTGATGTGTAAAAGGAGAGAGAGAATATATGATATAACTAATAAAAGTAATAGAAAAAGTGAAATAATAAATAGTGATTGTATTTGATTTAAAATGTGATGTGATTGGTATTTAAATGAAATATTTTTGTATTTAAGAGAAAATTACATTATATTTAAATACAATGCCAAAAAAATACGTTAACCAAACGCATGCTTAATTAAAATTTGAATTAACGTTTCAAATATCATTCATTGTAATTCTGATATTAAATTACCAAACTAAATCTCAAGAAGAAAAAATAGGGAGAAATTTTGTGACATGGCGTGTAATAATACCATAATAAACTATCTTAAACTAACATATTTTTATCAAATTATGTTAATTTTGTAACTATTTTTAGTTAATGTCTATAAATATGCACTATCCATTAAAAAAAACAAACAGAAATTCATTTATTTATTTTGATAATTAGGTAGAGAAACATTAAATCAAAAAAGAGAAATCCGTACTGGTCCCACATATTAATCCAAGGCAGGGCTGGGTAGTGGCAACAATGGCTGGCATTTTCTTTCTTTGAAAGCTTCAACCATAATTGGAGCTAACCGGGGAAGTAGGGATAGGCTGTCGTTGAAACCATCATTGCGTGAAAGCTGATTAGCGCCGATGCCTCCACGTAACTTTTAATGAATTATGAATTATTATATATACATATATCTTTTGACTTTTATTGTCTTTGAAATGATCATATCCAGCTAATGTTATGAGCCTTGGTGGTCGTTTGTGGGTGATAATTAGAAATAGAATTTTAGAGGTTGATTTAAAAATACTTGTTTGGTTATAATATAAATTGAAATAAATTATGGTATGAAAAATAATGTAAAATTTTAAAATATGTTTGAAAAGAAAATATTATATGAATATTATTTTTTTAATAATTTGAAAGAGTAAATTGTTTTATTTTAACTTAAAATGAAGATATTATTATAAATTTTTAAAATGTAAATTTTTTTAAAAGTAAATGAGTGAAATATAGGTTTAGAAGTTTTATAATTATATAATCAAAACTCTGTAATATTGTTTCAAATGGGGTCAGATAAAAGGAGAGCTACTCTAATACTTCCACATATGAGGAGAGATTACAAAAGAAAAATATTATACACACCTTTCTGCCTTTTGAGAAGAAAACTGTTTAAAGAGTACCACTCCCATATCGGATTGTGCCTGAGAAATGGTCCCCTTTGTCTCTTGATGTTACCAGACATTTGGTACTGTTAGATTTTTAGGGTTTGTTTGGTGAACGCATTGTATTTGCATTGCGTTTGAATGCAATGCATTGAATGTAATTTGTATTTGGAGGAAAAGCATTAGCATTGCATTTAAATGCAATGTGTGTTTGGGGGAAAAGTATTTGAATTGTATTTTAATAATAAATATGTGATGTGATGGATAAAAGTAGAAAGAAAAAAAGGAGGGAGTGGGAATATATGATGTAATTAATAAAAATAATAGAAAAAGTGAAATAATAAATAGTGATTGTGTTGGATTTAAAATATGATGTAATTGGTATTTACATGAAATGTTTTTGTATTTGAGGGAAAATTGCGTTGCATTTAAATGCAATGCTAAAAGAAAGCTTGTCCCAAACGTGGGTTTAATCCTATTTTCTATTAATATTTATTATTAAAAAAATGGATGATTTGTGATAATATTTTTGGATGAAATTTTAATTTTAATTTCTTTTTTAGAATCTTTAATAAGTTCCATGATCATTTATCATTTTATGAGAAAAAAATTAGAATCGAATAATAAACACGATGTTATCGACTCCATTAAAATGGATTTTATAACAATGAAAAATCGATTGGTTATTTTGATTTATTCACATTAATTGTATTATTGTTTCGGCAATTGAACTTGGATAATGGACTGATTATTTGGATTCATTTGATTAATTTTTATCCAGTAAACACAGAATTAAATACAAGATATTTGGAAATTATTGCAGTTGACTTTCTGGATTTGTTGCAGTCAAAATTCTGAGTGCAAGAACAATGCACGTAAAAAGCATAGAGCCCTGTGGCCTCTGTCATCACAACCGAAGCAATATCTGCAGACTTAACACTAAATTGAAGATTTGATAGTTAGGGTTGAGTTGGATTGGTTATGGTTTCTGGGGTTGGCCTGTAGACGTTGTAATTCATGTTAGAGCTTCCATTGAAAGAGAAATATTCGTATCATTTTAAGCTCATTTGTATAGCTCTCAACCTATTGATATTGTGACGATCTTGAGTAAGGTTGAGGAGATGTTGAAGTTGGATCGAAGCTTAGAGTATATCGATGACAAAGACGGGCACTAAAGTTTGGATTAGGATGAGATATGAAGCCCAGCTGTAGGCATAGTCATATAAGGAGACAACGTGGGATTTTTTTTTTTTTAAAATTACAAACGTGCTCCAACCTCTTGTACCTGCATTTTATTGTTAAAAAATAACTCTTATTTGAACAAGTGTGTTCAGCACTAGCAATTTTTTTCCTTAGTTTCTTTTTTTTGTTTAACTATGTTGAATATCCATGTAACTATGTTAATATCCTATTTTATGATTATTTACTTTCTATAACTTTTACCTCTTGTTTGGTGATAGTATTGGATTCGTATTACATTTAAATATAATGTAATTTTCATCAAAATACAGAAGCATTCTATTCAAATACCAATAATATCACATATCAAATCTAATACAATCACTATTCATATTTCACTTTTTTATTACTTTTACTAATCACATCATATATTCTTTTTCTCTTTCTATTTTTATTTATCACATCGTATATTCATTATTAAAATACAATTCAAATATTTTTCACCTAAATACACATTACATTCACAAATACTTTTCCTTTTCCAAATGGAGCTTTACTCTACTGCTAACACATTGCAATTGTGTGGTTTTCTTATAGTTAGTGCCTAATTTCCCGTCTACTACGTCTGAAATGAGGCAATGCCTTAACAAGTGAAGCAATTTTTATTCGTTGGGGCTCGGATTTCTTGTGTGGAATATTAAATTTAAGCACCTATAAATTTAAATCCCTTACTTCAACTTGAAAAAATATATATATATATGTATATATCGTCTCAATATTTAATACTTAATTTGTCACATCAAGTTTTTGAAATTGAAGAAACGTTTTATTACTTTAAAATTTTCATGATTTTATATTTAAATGCTGTGGAGTATATCTTTAGTGGTGAGTCAGAAAAATAAACATACCTTTTCTTTTAGGACAACAAATTTCAATTCATTTATACATCACATTGGCCATTTGACACGCTACGTCCTCATTGCATGTTGGTCACCCCTCTTATTGACCAATAATGAAAATTAATAACTGACTCAAGTTTTTGGATGGTTTTTCATGTGCGAACTTCATGTGGGGTAATTTTGCATTTAAAAGAATAAAATATCCAGCAAAAGGTCAAATAATAGAAACAAAATTACACTTATGAAACTTCAAGCCAAAAGAGAAAAAAAAAAAAAAAAACACACACACACACGTATTAAAACTTCTAGCAAAAATATAATATTAAAACTTAAAAAAATTGATAGTTATAAATATAGTCTAGCGTTAATTTATACTATACTTTATCAAAAAAAATGTAAAATTTAAATCCTCTAATTCTAATTCACAAAAAAAAAAAAAACTTAAAAAGAATGGGAATCTGAAGGAGAACAAAATCTCAATTTGGCTTCAAAGCTCAAAGGATCAAATTCACGTCTCACATCCATCATAAAACTTATATGATTTAATTTAAGCACAAAAAAAAAAAAAAAATTTGCCACCACAAGTTTAAGGAATAGCAAAATTATAACGCAAATATCCTCTGTAGCTCCAAAAAATGGAAGCTTTGCATTAGAGAAAGTCAACTTCTGCATTGAATTATATTTATTTTCAACATTTTCTCTTAATTTAGAATAGTTGTCAGCTTTGGTAACTTAAAAAATTTTGTAATTGTAATTTTTATCTGCACGTAGTCTATGGATACTTTCTTCTCCACCCTAAATTTAGTTTCCTTGTCAAAGTATGTTAAATCTTTATGTTCCCTTCTTCTTTTTATTTTCTTTCCATATTTTTAATCCTTCACTTCCAATGTACTTCTATCTTCTGGTCCTCCTTCAGCATTACTTAACACCTTTGAAATCGTCACTGATTCTGACCAGGTCTCCATGGCTCACGCTCTCGAACTCGTATCCGATTACCCTTTTCTTTGGAACTTTAGGCTTGATGCTTGCGAAAACCACACATTTTTTTTTTTTTTGGAGTTTGTAAGAACTTTGATTTTTCTTTCTTTTGTTTTTTTTTTTCTTCTGTTAAATTTAAATTCATTAATAATATAAATTATTTTGGTTTCCCCTTTTTTTTTTGGCTGAACTAATTATTTTGGTTTCCTTAATCACCATGAATAATGATACAATTGCATTGCACTTGTGCTTTTCCTTCCAATACCAAAGAGATATTATCAATTATGGTCCATTTATCAATATTTTAAAAGTTTCAAGGTTTTTTTGTTATAAATAAAAAAAATGAAGCCAAGTTACTATTTTTTTTACAAGGTCTATAACTCCTTCTTATTGCAAAAAAAAAAAAAAAAAAAAAAATGAAAACACCCATCTATTTTAAATTTAGAATCTCTTTATTTAAAACTCTTTCTTCTCATCTTATCTGTTGAGTTAGTCCTCCATAAGCGAGCGAGTGAAGATCAAAGTTACCACTTATTACATAGTTGAGGGACTACTTGTGCTAAAAGCCCTATCATGTTCATACGTAACAAAGCCCTCGACGTGTACAAGTGTATAGGACATGGTATGTAACTCTTTGAGGATATATAAAGGGCATCAACTTTACAAAACCGCCAAAAACGAAACCAAACCAAAGTGCCTTTGTTTCCTTTTTATCCAAAGCCGTATCACATCTCCGACTAAATAACACAAAAAAAAAAATAAAATAAGAAAGTTCTAAAGAAAAAGCAAAAAAAAAAAAAAAAAAAGAAAAGGACAGCAAAGAGGGAGAAGATTCAACGATAGCCGGCATTGGACGTTACCGCGTCACGGAGTCAGACTATTGCACGACGCACGTAACGTATACTTACGTACTTGACCCCCTCTTCAAGGGTGTAGGTTTGATTTTCGTCGGTCAACGTCCGATTCCATTGGCTGTTTTATACCTTGCATCACAGCTGTGTAACCGACAGTTTATCAGCTTTTTGGGGAGGGGGGTGGGGGGGAATAAAATATTGGGTGTATCCTGGTCAAAGCCACAGACAAACATGTGCCCGTGCGGGTTTCTATCTGGTGGGCTCGACCCCGTGGAGCCTTTGTCAGTTCATTGTGTATGCTGTTTTTCTTTTAGAACCATTGTAGCTTTTGCAAGGTTTAAGCGTATGTATGTAATGCAATGTTAAATTATTATATTAATTGTAAATTTTAGTATTTAAATAAAAAATATTTTTTAATAGAATATTATGTCTAATATTAAATTTATTATATTTTAAATTTGTGATAAATTTATCAAAGTATAATTAATGTTAAATTTAATATTTTATTTTTATTAGTTGTTGGCTTAATTTTTCATGTAATTATTATAATATTTTTATTTATAATTATTTGAATATTAGAAGTTTATTTTTATACATTTCTAAGTATGATAATGATAATAAAAAATAGAAATAATATTATTAAAAATATTGTGTATTAGAATATAAAATAAGCTAAAATTTTTACTCTTTTAGTATAATATTAACATATAAAAATGTATTAGAGACGCTTTTATTAGGCTCTTATTTGACAAACTATTTGAACAGCAAAAACTCGAGTTAAACTAAAATTTAAAATAAATGGATGTTTGGAAAAAAAAAAAAAAAAAGAAGAAAAAGGCAAGTGTATTGCAGAATTCGAAAAAATATATATATTTGAATTTAATTCTAATTGTATTTAAATGTTTACATGATATTTTAGACCAGATCTTTTTTCTTCTTCCTTTTTTTTTTTTGGTAGGGTTTGTGTACTTTATAGTGTGGTTTCTTAACGTCAAACCATATTAGAATTATTGGGAAAAAGAAAACTCAAAATTATATCACAATCAAACACTACAAAAACTTGATAAAATCTAGTAAATGAAAACTTAGGATATACACATCTTTTAGATAGGGCACATTGTATTCAGCCAAAAAAAAAAAAAGATGGTCAGGACACTTTGTCTTTGTACCTCAATACTTAAGAAAAAAAGCTTCTCACACTGAGTTATTAATGCATGATGTTCTAATAATAGAATAGGTTGTATTTGTAATATACGATCCACTCTATCAATCAATGTTGATCATGATTTGAGAACTTGACCATGTTTTTACGCAAAAACCTTTTTCAACATCTATAAGTGTTTCAATTATACATATTCTTTATAAAAAGTGAGGATACCATCTTATCTTAAAATGATATTTTAGTGTGTCATATTTTTTGGTTCATGACATCTGATTTCTAAATTGATATGTTTTTGTGTTTCTATCCATGATATAAATGTTTCTTTTGAATGTGTGAATGCTTTACAAGGTTGTACACAATTTCATGCCATTTGTGAATAATGCGTTTCCTTTTTCTTTTTTTTTAAATTATCTGAGAAAATTACAAATGATGCATTATGTTTTTATCAAATAAGTAAAATAACAAATGATAGTGTTTAGACAATATCAAATAGGTATCTCATTTTTCAAAAAAAAAAAAAAGAAAACCAAGTAATTTGAGGTTCTTGTAAGGATAAGAAATGCTATTTATGCCCTTTTAGTGTATATAAATGTTACGGTTTTTTTTTAAACAAAAGTTATCTCACAATGGGGTGAATATCAGGTGGGTTGGGTGGGTTTTTGTAAATTTTCAACTCACTCAATTTTATTAGGTGGGTTAACAATTTTTTTTTACCCACCCAATCAACTCGATGTAAAAAATCAACCCACCTCATTAATATTGGATTGGGTTGGGTGGGTTATGTATTTTATTAATAAAAATAATAAATGATACTAAACATCCAATAACAAATAAAAAATTTAATGAGAAAAAAAAGAAATTAAACTCATGATATAGTTTTTAAAATAAATTCTATCATAAACTTTGTACAAATAAAAAAATTTCTAATATAATCTCATTACTAGTAAAATATAAAATAAAAATAAGTTATAAGAATCGCCAAATGATACAAGAATATTAAAGTAATTAATGGTATTTTTTACAAAATTATCAAAAATTACATCCATATTGAATATCAAGTAATGTATTTTATATATTTAAATAATCTAAACAACACTTAGGGGTGAACATCATTTAGTGAACATCATTTAGGGTTGAAATTTTTTTTTACCCACCCAATCAACTAAATATAGCAAATCAACCCACTCAATTAAGATCGAATTGGGTAGATCGGGTGGATTTGTTAGGTGATTGGGTTTTTTGTTCACCTCAATGACTCACATCATTCTTTAAAAAAGGGCATAGAGGATTTTTTTTAACCTTATTTAATAGTACACAATTATTTAGCATGAAAGAGAAAAGATAAATAATATAGAGAATAAGAAAATAAGTGATTTACATTTTATATCTAATCATGTGTTTACTCAAAATAGAAAAATCGATAGTAAATATTTAATTAATCTCACGTAATAAGAAAAATAAGAAAAGAAGATCTCCCACGATCACAATATAAGTAAATAAACAACAAATTTATTTAAAAAAATTCTTGCTAGAAGGAAAAAAAAAAAAAAATCAATCAACCATCCTGATTCTTACTCTCTTACCCCGCTATCATTCCCATTACATTATTGCTCGAAATACTTGTAAGGACTGGAAATTGATTGGTGTTTGTACAACCACTTAAAGCACGAGCTCCATGATAAAACCAGAGACCTGCCCGCAGAGGAGAGGAAACAGTGAGGGGTCGCACATGGGGAGCTGGTTTAGCCGTTAAACGACACCCTGTGTGCTGTCCCTGTGATGGTGTGTGTGTTTTTTTATTTTTGGTGGTTTGTGTTTTTGTGTTTTGTTCACACTGGTCCGTACCACTTTCGTTTTTCTTTTGCAAGTGTGTTCGTTTGCCTGACTCGTAAAAACACAACCAAGTTTGAAGAAAAGTACACGAACGAAACGACTTTCCTCATTTCTTCTCCTTTTTTTTCTCTCCACTTTTCTTTCATTCATTCTTCTTCTTCTTCTTTCCTTTTTTTTTTTTCCTTCGTTTCTTGAATCAATGGAAAACCAGCAACAACAACCAGGACACGCCCACTTTTCATCAGGTTTTTGCTCGGATCTTGTCACTTCGCTTCTGTTTGTTTCAGTTTTTCCTTTCTGGGTTTTACTTTTTTTTTTTTTTCATTTTTTCTCTGTCTCTCAAAATCATGGTTTCTGTTCCTTGGTTTTTCTGGGTTTTGTGAAAACTTTTCTGGGTTTTATGTATTTTTTGTTCTTTTATATGTTGTTACCGATTAAATGGAAATGTTTTTTTTTTTTTTTCCTTTTTTGGGATTTTAGATCATCATGGAGTTCCTCATGTTTGTCACAAATGTGGATGGCCGTACCCAAACCCACACCCGAGTGCGAAGCACAGACGTGCTCACAAGAGGATCTGTGGAAAAGTCGAAGGTTACAAGCTGTTTGATTCAGAAGGAAGCACGCATTCCAATGTTTCCGACGATGAACACCTCTCCGATGACGATCACAACACTCCCGGTGAGAATCTAGAATCCACTTCTTGTTTGTGTCTATCCCATTTTGTTCAATACCATGTTTTTTACACTTGCTGAAAGAATTATTCGAGAAAAAAGAAATACTAGATTTTTATGTTGGATCTTAAATTCTATTTGGATACTAATTATTAAATTCCTTTATTCGATTGTTTTTAATTCGTTAAACTAAATTGTGGATCTTAATGTGTTTGTACTAGTAAATTTGGCTGCACAAGGTCCAAAAGTTGTGGAAGGAAGTAGTAATGAGAAGGGTGGCAGTGGAACCACGGAATTACCAAAGAGATCGGAAAGTGAGGTGTTTTCTGATGCCGCAGCAGAATTTTTAGACGGCGGAGTTGGTAAAAGAGATCAAGGACAGGTCGAGGTTGCCGGAGAATTAGCAACAACTAAGGTGGATAAGATTTCAACGGCTGAATTGAATGCAACTCGATCCATTGAATGTGGACTGGTTGCTGGTGAGCTTTTAATACTATTGCAACTAATTGTTAGTTGATATTGGTTGCTTTCTCTAGTTACAAGTCGGTGAAAATTTTTAATCATTATAAGTTTAGATGAAAATGAAATCATAGTTAGAAGAATTTTCCGTGATGGTTATGGTTAGAAGAATTTTCCGTGCTGTTTAATCACCCTTCTTTGAAATTCATATGCTGTAGAAAAAAGAATTTGTCAAGAGACATTTTCTTTTCCTTCACTAAATATATGTCTATAAAATGTCCAATAAGTCATATCAGTTGTGATATTCCAACTTGGTTGTTGGATTATTATTATTATTATTTTTTTATGTGCGTGTATTTATAAATTAAATAATAGGAATATAAAATCGAGAATAGAATACAAAGGTTTAACATGGTTCGTCCTCAGACTAAGAAAAGAGAGAAGAAGATTCATTATGACGAGCACTAATCAAATCTCCTAAAACCTGGAAATTAACTCTATTGAATAATTTCAATTAAATTCAAAATTCTATATACTAATAGCTGCAAAATTCAACTTTGCTTAACATATATATATGTAATTTTTTTCTTTTTGGCTTTTGTGTCTAAATGATACTCGGTATAGTGTTTGAGACTATTTTTGTTAATTATTAAAATTTACATTTTTTTTCTTAATGAATAATTGTTAAAACAGAATGGTTGTTTTATAAATACAATATCCAATTTCATTCTCTTTTCCATGTAAGGCTGGTGTTATATATGTATGTGTGTGTATATATCCCGAGATATTTTTTTATTGGCATATTTCATACCGTGTTCTTATAGCTTTCACACAGTTGTTTTATTCATGTTTTTTCCAATAACATTAGATATAATTTAATGCGCAGAAGCTGTTAAACCTCTGGGAAGTTCACCTGAAAACGTCGAAACACAGCATTCTGAGACTCCGGAGACTGCAAGTGATAGATCAGTGTATGCACCAGTGTTCGCAGGATCAGCTGGCTTTAAGTCCAATACTGTGGTCAGTTCCAGTTCAGATCGTCGAGCTGAAGGTTTAGCAGCTTTGCTTGATGGTTTTGGAAACGCTTCGGTAGATGACCCTATCAAATCTGAAACTCTTGAAGAGATGTCACGTGAGAATGAGAAGACGAAAACCGCTGATGATGTTGTTGATGGCCCGTTAAAGTTGGCTGGACAGCAGACCAATCTGGAGGGACAGAACTTACAAAATGTTAAGATATCACCCAGTAAATCAGAGGGTGAGACAGCTGGGCCCATTTCCAAGTCAGACGAAACTCTTAAAGCAAAGCCAGAATCTTCACTACCTAAGCCAGAACACGATGTCCTTCAATTGCAGGAAGAGCTTGGAGACGGATTTCATTTGAAAACTTCCAAAAGTGACGTATCTCCTGAAGTAGAATCTAGTGAACATGCAAATTCTCTCACTGATGCTGCTGAAAAAACGGTGGAGATTTTTGGAGAAGTAAACTATGTAAAGTCTCGTGATTTAGTTGAGAAGAAGGGTGAAGTCCGTGAAAATGTACACCTGCTTTCTACATCAGATGACATCCGTAAAGTTGACAATTATGAGACCATGCTTGAGGATTTCAAACACCATAAAGTAACGAAGTTAGATCAATCTGCCTCCTTAGAAGGTGAAGAATCTAAAGTTAAGGGCGGTGATGCTCAAGGTCCTGTTTTTGAGGCGAGCAGTCAGTCTAACCAAAGTGAAGGCATTGTGGTTTCCTCTTCTGATAAGCATGTTTTAGAAGATAGCGTTCAACTGGATCAAGGGAGCGGCATGCGGGTCATCAAAGATGTGCTTGTTGAAGGAGATGCTGATATGTCAAAGCTCATGGTCGAGACTACTAGAAAGCAAAGATCCAATGTGAGAAGAGCCACCGAGGATGTTGTGAAGCCTGAAATTGATAAGATTGTTTCAATCTTCTCTCCTGAAGGACAGGGATCTCGCGAAGCTTGCAGTGACACTTCAGAGGGAAAATTTCCGCAACCAGTATCTGTTAGGGATATGGTGGTTGCTTCAGGCAAGGCGGGAAGTGTTCCAGAAACCAACTTAGTCAGTCAGAGCCAGTATGAGAAAGCTGAACAATCTGATTTATCTGGAGATAACAGCAGAAAAGAAGCCAGAGAGGTTGACCGTGCTGAGAACCCTGTAACTGCTGCTGAATCTGCTATTAGTGGACCTGATATCTGGGTTAATCCAGCAACCAACTTACATGCAGGCGATGGTGCCGGTAACTATTTGAAGATTGAAAGTGAAGATAAAGATATAACTGCCAATGACGGTGCTGTCGCTTCTCTTGTGAAGGGTGAAACTGGAGTTGACAACAGAAGTAGTCCTGCAAAGGAAATTTGCTCAGAACAGCCTGTAGTTGCTCCTGAATCTGCTAAGAATTGCTCTGAAGTTGTAATTTCTCCGGAAACCCACTTAGCTAGCGTGTACAGGAAAGCTGAAAAATCTGATTTGTCTGGGGATTACAATGGGAAAGAAGCCAGAGAGGTTGACAATGCTGAGAATCCTGTAACTGCTGCTGAATCTGCTAGTAGTAGATCGGAGATCCGAGTTAATCTGGCAAGCAACTTACAGGAAGGAGGTGATACTGGGAACTATGTGAATATATATGGTGAAAAGAATGATATAGCTGGCAATGATGATGCTTTTGCTGCTGTTCGTCCTTTGAAGAATGAAACTGGAGTTGATAACAGAAACAGTCATGCGAAGGAAAGTTTCTCAGAACAGCCGGTAGTTGTGCGTGAATTTGCTACTACTTGTCCCATGAAGAATGAAACCGGAGTTGATGACGGTAATGGTTCTACCGTGGAACGTTTCTCAGAACAACCTGTAGTTGCTCGTGAATTTGCTGCTGCCTGTCCTGTGAAGAATGGAACTGGAGTTGATAACAGAAACAATCCTGCACAGGAAAGTTTCTCAGAGCAGCCTGCAATTGCTCGTGAATTTGCTACTGCTTGTCCTATGAAAAATGAACCTGGAGTTGATAATATAAATAGTCCTGCAATGGAAAGTTTCTTGGAACAGCCTGTAGTTGCCCGTGAATTTGCTACTGCCTGTCCTGTGAAGAATGGAACTGGAGTTGATAACAGAAGCAGTCCTGCAGAGGAAGTTTTCTCAGAACAGCCTGCAATTGTTCATGAATTTGTTAGTGCTCATCCTGTGAAGAATGAAACCGGAGTTGATAACAGTAGTCCTGCAAAAGAAAGTTTCTCAGAACATCCTGTAGCTGCTCCTGAATTTGCTACTGCTCGTCTTGTGAAGACTGAAATCGGAGCTGTCAACAGAAATAGTTCTGCAAAGGAAAGTTTCTCAGAACAGCCTGTAGTTGCTCCTGAATGTGCAAAGAATCGCACTGAAGCCGAAACAAATTCAGTTCATAACTCACCGGAAGGAGACAATGCTGGTAGTTTTAAGAAGGTTGGGACCAAAAAAGTTGAAATAATGGGAGATTCTTGTGATGTTGCCGCTCCTCATGCAACGGATAAACTTCGAGTAGAGAACAGCTCAGAGCGCCCCGTGGTTATTTCTGAATGTGCTAAGAACCTCGCTGAAGTCAAAGCTAATTCAGAAACCAACTTACAGGAAGGAGACACTGCTGGTAGTTTTCAGAAGGTCGAGATCAAAAAGGACAAAATGACTGGAGATACTTCTGATGCTTCTACTGGTTGTGTGATGAAAAACAACAATATTCCTTCAACCAAAAGTTGCTCAGAGCTCCTTCCGGTTACTCCCGAATCTACTAGGACCCTCTCTGAAGTTGACATTAATCCGGAAAGCAACTCATGGGAAGGGGACAATGCTGTTAATTTTACTAAAGTTGAGGCCCGAAGGGTTGAAAAAACTGAAGATGCTTATGTTGCTGCTGCTCAACATGCAAAGGGTGAAGCTGGAGTTGACGATAGTAATAGTCTTTCAAAGGATATTTTGTCAGAGCACCCTGTGGTTACTCCTGAATCCACTAAGAATGTCTGTGATTATGGAACCAATCAGGAAACCAACTTATGGGAAGGAGATACTGCTGGTAATTTTGTGAGGCTTGGGACCAAAAAGGAGGACAAAACTGGAGATGCTAACGATGGTGCTGCTCGTCATGTGAAGGATGAAGCGAGAGTTGAAAAAGGCAAAAGTCCCCTAGTGGAAAGTTACTCAAAGCAGGCTATAGTTACTCCTGAATCTGCTCGGAATCTTTCTGAAGTTGAATTTAATCTGAAAGCCACCTTACGGAAGGGAGACACTGTTGGTAGTTTTGGGAAGGTTGAGGACAAGAAGAATGGAAAAGCTGAAGATGCTCGTGATGCGAAGGATGAAACCGGAGTTGACAACAACGATAGTCTTTTGAAGGACATTTTGTTGGTACACACTGTAGGTGTTCCTGAATCTGCTCTCTCCAAAGTTGAAGTTAATCCAGAAATCAACTTAAGGGAAGTTGACATTGCTGGTATTTTTGATAAGGTTGAGACAAAAAAGGTCAAAATAGCTGGAGATGATTGTGATATTGCTGATCGTCATGCGAAGGATGAAAGTGCTGTTGACCATTTAAAACTTCCTTCAATGGAGAGTTGCTTAGAGCAGCCTGTAGTTACTTCTGAATCAGCTAAGAATGTCTCTGAAGTCCAAATTAATCCAGAAACCAACTTGGGGGAAGGAGACGCAGCTGGTAATTTTTCCAAGGCTGAGGCCAAAAAAGCCGATATAAATGGAGATGCACGTGATGCAGCTGCGTGTCATGCGGAGGATAGAACTGGAGTTGACAACAACATTAATCCTTCGAAGGAAGTTTTCTCTGAGAACCCTGTAGTTACTCCTGAATCTGCTAAGACTCTAGCTGAAGTCAAATTTAATTTGGAAACCGACTTATGGGAAGGAGATGCAGCTGGTAGCTTTAACAAGGTTGATACCAAAAAGGAAAATATAGATGGAGATACTTGCGATGTTAATGCATGTCACGTGAAAGATGAACTTGGAGTTGACAGTAGTGTTGGTCCTACGAAGACAAGTTCTATTGAGCACCCACTAGTTACTCTTGAATCTGCTACAAATCTGTCTGACCTTGAAGTTTATCCGGAAACCAAGGAAAAAGACACTGCTTATAAATTTGAGAAGGTAGAGACCAAAAAGGAAAATATAACTGGAGATTCTTGTGCTGCTACTGCAGTTCACGTGGAAGATAAAAGCGGAGTTGACAATCTTGTTGGTCCAATGAAGGAAAGTGGCTCAGAAAATGCTGCAGTAACTCCTGAATCTGCTGCTAACCAGCACTCTGAACTCGATGTCAATCCAGCAATCAACTTACAGGAAGGTAATGGTATGTTTGATCCTCAGAAGGAAAAGATCGAGAAGCGTGTTGAACATGGAACTGAAAGCAAGGAAAGTTCTGTAGAAGAGAATCCACTAATGCAACTAAAATTTACCCCAGAATCTGCCATCCATCCTCGAGAGTTCCAAACTGCTGCAGATGATGTGGCAAGTGCTTTGGATTCAAGCAGATCGGTTGACGACGTTGTGAGAGAGATTCAGATAGAAACCATAGACCATCAATTTGATAAAAATGGCAAAGTACAGGTGGGAAAAGAACCGATGCTTTCTCCTTCAGATGCCAAGTCATCTAACCAGAGTTCTGCAGCAGTTGAGGGTAGCTTGGCAGGGGAGTTTGATGCGGCTTCTGGGCTGGGTTCTGACTCTTTTCAAAGGGGATTTGATAGGCAACAGTTTGGCGATTGTACAAACGGTTTGTCAATTGACTCAAGCAGCCAAACTGACAGTCTTGAAAACAACTGGGGATCCGTTTCAGGTAATTTTATTTCTTAATCAAAGTTTTGTTTGATTTAACTTACCTAACGAACTATTAGAGTTTGTTTTGAGTAACAGTTTCACAAAATTATGGATGTTTAAAAGCTCTACCCATCGTAGTTTATCTCTAATCAGTTTATAGGTCTTTAATTCTTCATCTTTTGATACCTTTTGATGGATTTCAATCTTAAACCATGTTATGATAACGTATATAAGAGAGCGAAAAAAGTTGCAGATTAGATAGTTTTGGCTTGATCCCTTATCCCCCTCTTTCTTCATGAAAATGAGTTTATTTTCTTCTTCTCTTTGATGCATGGGACAGTGGTTTCGGTCCAATCAGACGCGCAAGCTAATACAGATGCTGATACCGCAGTACCGATTGAATCCCAAGTGGTAACAGAGGAAAAAGCCAACTCAAGGGAGTCAAAACCTGCTTCTGAAAGACAACATCCCGACAAATCGGAAATGTTTGAGCCGCCATCTTTCGTGACATTGGTTGAACCTGGACGGGAAAATGACCAAAAAGGTAATGCTTCTGAAATGCCGACGGGCCAGAACTCACAGCAGGCAAAATCTTCAAACTTGCAAGCGGGATGGTTCCCTTCTATTACGAAGGTCGTTAATGAATCAGAAGGGAGGAAGAAGAACGAGGAGATAATTGCAAAGGTAACAAACTGGAGCACTAGTAAGCCACACTCTCCCTTGAAAAACCTCTTGGGTGACGCCTCTTTGGACACCAGAGCAAAGTCGCCAAAGCGGAAAGATCAAGCGCCATCGCCTCAGAAAGATGACAAAGAAGCTTCAGCAGTCAACCCCATTCCGGCTCCTGAATCGTCCTTAGATCAGGCTACAGGCAGAGAGATTGGAAACGAATGGAACTCGCCGGCAAGGTATCCCGCTGAGATAAAGAGAGAAAAAAGGAAGCCAAAAGGAAGACCGTACTGGGCGCAGTTTATGTGCTGCTCATCTGTTCATTAAAATCGAATCTCCGGAAGGACGTGTTCGAATTGAAGCTTGTGCTGGTAAAAATGCAGGTTATGATGCAAAATCTAGTTTCTGTGCTGGTAGTTGTCTATTTCTACCGTCAGATACAGGTATATAGAATAAGATGTTTCAATTTTATTTGTTAGTTATGTGGTTTGTGAATTTTATGGTCTCTGTAACTCCTATAAGCCTTTAGTTTGTATATGTTTGGGCTCTGTATTTAGTTGCAGGGATGCTTTTGCGGTTTGGTTTTTATAGTATTTACTATTTTTAGTACATCCATTCACTTTGTTTTTAAAGGGACAGAGCCAAATAACTAAAAATAAGTTGTAAAAAAAAATTATGGTATTTTGGTTTAGCTGGATGAAAGTCTTGATGAACAGAAATGTGTCCAAAGATTATGTGAGCCATTAGAATTTTCTTAACCATCTTTGTTTGTAATTTTGCCAGAACTTTGTGAGTTTGTAATTACTTGTATAGTTTAGTGGTAAATTTATACTTGACTATTTGTGAAGTTCAAATTCTTTTATTTAAATTAAAAAATATAAAAAAAACACTTTCAACAAAAAATAAAATAAAAATAAAAATAAAAAATTTATGAAGTTTGTGGGATTTTATAATGTGTTAGAGCATTAGCAATGCAATATTAAATTAGTGTGATAATGGTAAAATTTACATTTAGATTAAAAGAGTACTTTTCAGTAAGGTGTTATAAAAATATGTCATATGATAAAATTTATGTTAAATTTATTATAAGATATAATCAATATCAAATTTAATTTTTAATACTTATTGATTGGTTTCTTTACATTTTATTGTAATTATTATAATATTTTTATTTTTAAATTATACAAATACTAAAAGTTCACTTTTCAAGTTTCAAAGCATGATAAAAATGACAAAAAATAAAAATGACATTAGAAATAATATTACAAACTCCATGAAAAAAATGAGATAAATTCTTATGAACTTGTTGAGAATGATACTGATATAGTTCGTAGCCTATTAGAAAAAGAAGGCAATCGGATAGGATCTGCATGGATAAAAAAAGATTGTAGAGAGATGATAGTTGGTATAAGGGTTACCCCTATCTAGAAACTGATTGCTCTCTGAGAGCCTCCGAATAATACTTGAATTTCAGCCCTAAAAATAAAAAAAGTAAATAATAATAATAATTATAATAATAACAATAACAATAACAATAACAACAACAATAAACAAACAAACAAACAAATAAACAAACGATCAAGCCCCAGCCAAATCTTCTGGTAAGTTGCACAATATATATATATATATTTATATTGATAGGTTACAATATAGGTAAGAAGACAAACTTATTTTACTTGTTTTATGGATTATAGTGGCTATTTATTTTAAAGGGACATGTCCAAAATTAATTGGATGAATAGACAAATGAGGGAGAAGATTTGGTTTCTGCAAAAGCCTTGAGGCATATTTTGATAATGCTATCACCACACACGTATTATGTTTCTGAATCTGTGAATCACGCGTGTCATGCCTTTGGGACCTTAAAACAGATAGAGGGAGTGTGAGTGCAAAATTAGATTCTTGTATCCTTGTGTCTCTTTTTATGCTCCTCTATTAATATTATGATATCTTAATTAAAATATCATATTGACTACATACCAATTAAAAGATTTTATCAATAAATTGATGTATAATGATATTATATATATATAATGATGCATGAGTCAAATCTGTATATGTGAGTGTATTGACATAGCATGTATTGATAGATTGTACCACAAAAAGATTTAAATAATGCATATTTGATAAATAATTAGATAGAGTTGGCATTAGTGTATGATTTGGATAAGGCACTAGTTAGAAATGATATTTGCTAATGGGAAGATAATATGACAAATTATTGAATGATATGTAATATATATATATATATATATTTACTTCTTATTAGTTCAAGGCATTTTATGATTTTCTATTCTTATAACTTTGTCAAACTCTATATCAAAGAGATCTCTTTAGGTAATAAGATGATTTTCTTTGTTTCATTACCTCTATGATTACATGACATGTATCCATTAGGACAGCAATTAAATACTGTATGAAAATATTAGGATATTTCATGAAAATTACTAAGTGCTTGTTCGTTTGGAGGGTTTGTTAAGGTTTTGGATTTATTGTACCCACCAAATTCAAATTTTTTTTTTTTTGAGAAAAAATTACGCTAACGCAAAAAAGGTTGAACCAAAAACCTTGGGTTACTTTGTATTTCTTCATTTATTCTCATCCAATCAAAAAGTTTTTTTTTTAATTATTATTTGGATGGTTTCATTTTTGGATTTTGACAGATCAAGTGATAAAACAGACCTTTTCTTATCGATTTTACCCATTTTCTTTCTAAGACAAAAAGTGAGAATCATCCAATCAAAAATTTTTCTAATGTTCAACCCCTTTTAAATGAACAAATGCTCAGTTTGCAGACATATTTGTTAGTAATATTATCTAATCTCATTTAAAATCATAGTTCAGTACTTCCTTTGATGATTTTAGTAGTCAAATTGGTCTATAGTAATTTCCTTAACATCTTATTTGTTAGGCATCTTGCATTATTAGTTTAGTTACATGTCTAGGAAAAGTTAGATGAGGGTTGTCGGAAATCCAAATAAAACTGAATTTTTAGAATAGATTCAGATGCTTTACGTTTTATTTTTAAAATTTCTATTAAGTAATTATTTTTGCGTTGCATTGTTTTACTCACATCTTATGACATTATTTCCAATCCAAAATTCACAAACCATGTCAAATCCATTATTAATATGTGACCCAAAACATATTATAGCACAATTTTTGCATTGCATTACGTTTGTTACGATTATTAAGGTGACGTTTAGTATTATTTTTAAAATATTTTCTATTTTCAAAAAAATTAAATATGAAATGTTTTGAAAACTGTATTAAAATCATTTTTGAAATTATACTTGATTATGTTTTTTAAATGTATATTTTAAAAAATATAAAAAAGAAATTTTGTTTGATTATATTTTTTTGAAAACCTATTTTATAAGTGAAAATTTTATGAAAACATATTTATTTTTAATTTAAAAAAATAAATTATTAGTTATAATTAAAAAAAAAAAACCCTTTAGTAGTGGGTTTTGTAATGAGGGATAGGAATATAAGATATTGGTAGTTTAAACTCTAAGTTGGTAACGGCAGTGAGATTTAAATCACGAGTTAATGGTCGTCCTTGTGAGTCGGAAGTTGTTGTTGTGAGAGGACCGTCGCTATAGTCGTCAGTTCATGATGGTCGCCTTTTGTCGGATATGGAGGCCAATGTCAGATATGGTTGCTATCACCATTGCTGCATAGGTAGAGAGAGAGAGAGAGGAAAGGGAGGGAGAAAATGATAATAAAAAAGTGAAAATAAATTTTTTTTGTTTTCAAAAAGTCCAAAAAAAACATGGTTGAAAATGTTATTTTCAAAATGATTTTAAAAATATTGAAAAAACAAACATTATTTTGATATTATTTTTATTTTTTATATTTTTGAAAATAAAAAATCATTCCCAAAAATAAAATCAAACGTACTTAAGCGTCTAAACCATGTTTTCTGCGGTCTTCTGCTCATCTGTTGCTTTCTTTTCTAAATTAAGTGTACTTTTTCTTGATTCGATATACAATTATTCAAGAAGATATTGATCCCACGAGAAACTAGAAAAATGCCGAGTTTTACATATTTTTGCACTCTTTAGTTTTATGATAATTAATAAGACATGCATTTTATATTCGTAATGGTTACAAAAAAATGTAAATATTGTAAACCTGTCAATCTATACATGTGTATAGATGTATATATATATATATATATATATGAGTTTGGATGCATGAGCATTTTATTTTAGGTGGATGTTGAATACAACATGCTACACACGTCTAGTGTCTCAGTAAAGAAAAGAAAAACATGAGCATGTTTCAACACATGTAAAATTAAATTGGAATGCAAAACAAGCCGAAATTTTAACTTGACCAGAAGAGTAATAAGTGCGAGCCATTGCGTAATGCTTCAGCAATTAATTCAACTTGCAGGCACAGTTGTGACAAAAGTTTAGGAGTATATAACTCTTTGAAAAATGAAACAGCTTAATCTTTTTCTTTTTCTCTCTTAAAAAAAATATTATGATATGAACTATATTTTTATTGTACCATTTAGTTATTAGATCAATCTTTTAACGATATAATCTATGATTAAAAGCAACTCTATTTGTTGGGGTGTGAAATTTTTATTTAGATGATTATAGATCAGACCATTGAAAAATTAATCTAATGATTAAAATAAAAGTATCAATCGATAGGGTATTAGTGGTATTGCACATATATATATATATATAGGATTTCTTGTTCCATAGGTATAACACATAATGCTAGATTTACTTGTAAATACCCAATGAAAATAATATAAATACTAGATTTGCTAAAGAAATGCCATAGAAGCCGTATTTACTAATAAAAATAATGTTTAACTTTGATAAATTTAGAATTTCTTTATCTCATAATTACTCAATTAAAATAATATAAATACGATATTTATTGATAAAAAAGAGTACAGGCTGAATTTAAAAGATTTATAACTAATATTTTTTTTTTCATTTGGTAAATACAAATTTTATCTAAAAAGTATTGGATAAACGCTAATTGAGGGAGTGTTTCCAAAAATCCTTTTTTTTTTTTTTACTTTTTCTTTAATTTAAAACTATTTTTCATTATTCATATATATAAATCTCTCTTTAAAATTTAAATATTAAAAATTCATAATTATTTTATCTTAAATCAAAATGAAATGATTTTTTTTAAATTATACATTATTTCAAGAGAAATAAAACGATATCCATAATAATATTATTTTTATAAACTTATTTCAAATTTTTATATTTTTTAATATAAATATATATTTTTTCAATCAAGCATATATTTTCAAAATTTAATTTAACTTCAATCCAAAATATCATATATATATATATATATATAATTTAGCTTGTGAAAACATTATCTACAGGCTAAAATATAATATATAATATTAACCAATTGCCCCTCAAACAAAACCTGAATTTACGATATGAATTAAAAATCTTAAAAAAGAACGTAAATACTAGGTATACTTAGTGAAATTACCTAATAATATTTTCAATAAATTTTTTATTTTGATAAACATACAAGTAAACCCAAATCATGAAATTAGCCCTAAGTTTATTGAAAATTCTAGAAATTTCCTCAAATTGATAAATCCTAAATCCCCAATTTCAAACCCCATTCTCTTGAACATCACCGGAGAAGACACTATCACTGGTACCTGAGCTCGCGACGAAGAACAAGCCGCCCATAAAGCGCCGTCGTTTGTCACACGCGAAATAGATGAAGTCGGCAAAGTAGAGTGCTGGAAGAAGAAAACTCGATTTTAACAACACGACGCTCGCGTATTGGCAACCATTGATGAACTCGACAACCGCAACGACAACACGATGTCGAACATCTGATCATGTTCACTTCAAATTATTTCTTTTATTCGTATAAATTACCGGAAGTCATCGTTATTTTTCTACCAAATTGATTTTAGTAGCTAGCAAATACTTTCTGCGATCAAAATTTAGTAGCACAAGGCAGGGGTGTAGCCAACTGTGGGCCCCACTGAAAATTAATTTTATTTCAATTTTATCTCAAAAATTTATAATTATGATTTTTCTACTTTTATCTGCACTAAAAATTAAAAATTAATACATAAACCTTGCTAAACTTTACCTTTTGATTTTATATATTAGTATTATTTATTTATTTTTAATTTATGTATGTTCTTTTTAAAATTTATGTTTAGTTTCACCATGCATAAGGGTTTGAATAATCTATAAATTAAATATAAATTAAATTTAAAATGAAGTGAAATTTTAAATTAAAACGACTTAATTTAATTATAATTTTTATTAAATTTAAAACAAATAAAATTAAAACAAAAAATTTGAATTCAAGAGTGAAAACTAAACGGGCCTAAAAATTTCATGAAAACGCAAAAATCAATGTTTGGTTTCGCCACAGAATGTTTGGTTTATATTGTATTTCACACTATCAACTACCGAAACTGTAATAAATTTGGTGGCAAATTGTTTTAGCCTTTTAGCGACCAAAGAAGTACATTGCCTTACCAAACTTTTGGTCGCCAAGATCATTTTGAATGAAGTTTTCCCTAAGTCCTCTCTCAACTCTCCCTCTCAATCTCTCTCTCCTCTCTCTCTCTCTCTCTCTCTCAGACCTCGCCTCCCCAATCAGCCGACATAGTAGTCAACGCCAGCCGGTGACTCCTTTCTCTCTCCTTTTCCCTCTCTCTCTCTCTCTCTCTCTCATTTTCTCCCTCTGAATCCAGACCCTCCGCCGCCGCCATATCCTCACCCAATTCGGTCCGTCGCAACCTGAATCCTCAGAGGTATATCTATATATCTGCTTTTATAAATCATAATCGAATATATATGTATACATATATTTTTAGCTTGTGGATAATAGTATATAGTACATACACAAAGCACATTAGTTTTAATGGTTGTATTTTGCTTGGCCATCTGTTTTTTTTTTTTTTTTTTTGGCAGCTTGGATCGAATTTCCCTGTATCAAGAAAAGGGGAGGCTAATATTGTCTACAAATAGTTTCAGTTGTTTAGCATTTTTAAAGTTCATTTCTTTCATTCTCTCTCTCTTTGCTTTAGGAAATACATACATGCATACATACATATATATGTATATATATTGTAGCATATATATATATTGTACAGTGATAGATGTATATAAGAAGTGTGGTGACTGGAAATTTGGCATATAAAGTTAATGAAATTGATCTGCTGCCTTTATTATTTTGAGTCTGAATGTTTTAAGAACTGAGTGAAATGGGGAAGTTTGTTAGAAAGTAGATTGTGTGATTAGTTCGTTTTGTGTAAAATTGGTATTTCGATGTTATTTGTGGTCAAAATGTTGGAAAATTAGTTAATTAATTAGTAAAATTATTAACAGCGGTAAGATAGACAAGAGTTGGATGTACATTAACAATCGTCGTTCGAAGGACTACAGGGATGGAGTGAAGAAATTTATTGAACTAGCACGAAATCATCTAAATGCGGACAGGAAGTGCCGTTGTCCTTGCGAGAAATGTGTGAATTGTTTTTTTCCAACACATAGATTTGATTGAGCGTCATTTACATATCAATGGATTTTGCATGACTTACGTGAACTGGATAGATCATGGTTAAGAACTAGCGAGTACTAGTTACAATGTACGAGATGGAGAACGTGTTGGGGAAAATGAAGAAAAGACTAATAATGATGTTGAAAATGATGATAAGATGATGAATGCAATAAAGGATGCAACTTCACACAACACACCAAAATTAAGAGATGATGATGCAGAAAAAAATGATGGTGATGCTTGTTAAGTAAAGTCTCCGGATTTTGCTTGTTTGTATGCCAGGGAAGGAGCTTCAATCAAGATGGGCAAAATCAAGTACAGATTCGATGGGTTCGAGAAAATACTTTGAAGTTTTTAGGACTACTCATGAGAGTGAAAAACACAGATGGCAAAGTGACCGAGCACAGATGGACTATGTAAGATCAGTCATAATCATTACATTTATACATACACATATATATATATATATTTTGTCTATTCATTTATAACACTTTGAATCTTGCAGAAACTTATAATCAACAAAAGTGGTGAAAGATTAAGCAAACTACCAGAGGGCTCGCAGCTCGGCTTTAATGTGGAAGAAGAGGTTAACTCGCATGTTTTAGTGAATGGAAGGTATGAAAAATATGGTTTTAAGCAAGGTGCACGTCCTGGGCTTAGAAAGAAGTCATTCAAGAGTAACTCTAGAAGACCTTCACTACAACCATCAGAGGAGAGCCTTTGTACGGAAATCCAGGAACTGCGGAATATGCTCAAGGAGAATAAAAGGCGTATGTCAGAAATGGAAGTACAGATTGAACTTGGGTGGGAGCAGATAACAAAACTGTATGAGTTAGTCGATAAACATCAGAATCAGTCAATCCAGAAACTCGGTCAACAACTTAATCAACCTTCAGATCATCCATGATTTTTCTTCCGAAGACAAGACAGGATAAACCCGCCATCACCAGCGTCTCTTAGGTATTGCTCTTTGTGTTAAGATATGTTGATGATTGTTATTGGTGTGAAGATATTTTGATGAGTTCATTTTAAAAATATAAGTTTAACAAAATGTAAGGCTATATTTAATATGTCATTTTCAATAATATATTTATATATTTTAAAAATATAGATGATCTCTGCAAAAATTTTCGTCTAACAAAAAAATGGTTGTCTTCAGAACTTTTTGCTACGAAATTATTTGGTAAAACTTTGGTAGTGACCAAACAAACTTGATTCGGCCACCATTTTTTTTTTCTTTTAACTATGTCAAAGGTTTGTTTTAACCTTGTGCTTAATAAGTAATTTTAAAGTTAACTTAATTTCTTTGTAGATGTAAATATATATAAATACATAAACATCAGTACGATTGTCATATGTGGTTAGGTATTGGCATATGGAAATGGATTAGAAAAGATAAATCTTGAGGCATTATTGCACATTGTCTCGAAACTTATTTTCTAGGTGGCATGAACTTTCAATGATAAGCTTTCGCACTTTAGTGGTTAAGTTGTAGGAGAAAAAAAAGTGGAATGAGTTAGTGTGGTGAGGGAATTTCTAAAAAAGATTTTAGGATCCATAATTTTTTTGATCAGAGAGAAAAGAGGATGAAAAAAATAAGATTAGGATTTAAAATCTTTCAAAAAAACTCCTATCTTTTTCGTTCCCTTCAAATCTGTAAAGTTCAGAAAACGTAAAAAAAATCACACCAACAGATTATTACTTATTATCCAATTTCCCTACCCAGGTTTTAGACAATTTTTTTTTTCTTCCAATTTTCTTTATATCTTACCAAAATATGGCCTTATATTTTGTATAATTTATAAGAATTGAATAAGTAGACCGATTACGAAATACAAAGTGGGCGTTGGAGATTACTGATCAAAGGAACTTAGATAGTTAAGACTATCATTTTAACATTCTTTAAGACTTCATTTTAACAATTAATAAAATAATGAATTATTAAATTTCCTTTAAAATCTAAAAGAAAATCAATAATGTGTTTTTCTAGTAATTGTTGGAAATATTAAGCACGAGCCCTAGAGTGAAAAAAGAGCGAGGGTTGAAGGTAATGGGCTGATCAGAGCTTTGAGAACGTCTCCGAGCGTGTTGCTGGGCTCTTGGTCCTAAAATTTGGTCTTCAAGCTCGTCAGATAGGGGCTTCTGGTGGCGGGGGTGATGTGAACTATGGAGCTTCAACTGAGCCGGACCGACGCTGGACGGAGGCTTATGACCGTTAGTTTGGAATGTTGTTATCGTTGCTTCTGACATCTAGCAACCGAAATCTTTGGGCGCTTGACATGTGCAATGGTGGAATTCCTGTCGTGCCGGCAGTTCAATCTTCTGATGAAGATGGTGGTGGTGCGTAGGGCGTACATTTTACTATTTTGGCGGCTCTTCAACTACATCATGCGTCTCAAAGGCTCTATTACTTTCTTTGGTAGCTCTTTTATCAGTCGTCTTATCATTGGAAATATTGACGATGATACGTTGGATTTTTATTTCGTTTTCTATGTTATAGTTTGTAATAATGGTGGTTTTTACCTTGATTTATGGGTTTTTTTTTCTTATCGGCTAGTGTTAGGTTGTGTTTTCAATCCCCAAGATTTTTTTCTTAGATTGGTGATGTTTTATATGGTGTATAATGGGTATCTCAACTTTGATAATTCATTTTTCATCGATCGTACATGTTCCATTGAAGAGTTATATGTGTGCTCAATTATTTATATATCTATATGAGTGTTTGTTTTCAAAATTCGGGACATATTAATTCTCCTTTAAGTGTTATTTGAGTTTACTGGTGGAACCGATTATCAATTATGGTCATGGTTCCTACAATTTGAGGTAATGGTATTGGCCTCTTTGTATTTTGTTGAATTGGAATATGTTCCCCCACTTGTCAAAAAAAAAAAGTAAATATTAATAATTTCACAGATCTTCACAATCTTCAATTAATTAATCAACTGTTCATGTAGGAAACCATTTTTCGTAACTATGAAACGTATATTGCTTTTCTGAGGAATGTACAATGGCTCCAAATCTCATCTGAATCTTGTTCAAGTTAGTCAATATGTAATTAGAGATCTCCAAAAGCTCTATTTTGTAGTGATTGATCATATATATCAGCAAATAAAGTTTGTTTTCCTAATATATATGATGGAAGGAAAGATAAAGAAACCAAATTTGGGTCTTATGAAAAGGGCAAACTTTGTTTCAGTAATACATGTCGTTGGATCTAATTAAATTTACATCAAAATACAAAAGTATGAAATAGACCCTTTTTAATATAGATATGATGACTAAAAAACAACAGCAACATATTTTTCGTGTCCCATTGTAGAAATATCCAATAAATTTGTATTTGTACGCGAAAGAAGGAATAATTTCTTGTAACCTCACAAAATAAAAAATGCTTTTATTTAGTTTATTTTATCTCTTAAATTTGTTGCCTAAAAAATAAAAATTTATTAGTGATATGTTCTTCAGGTCCTATAATAGAAATCTCCAATAAATTTATACACGCAAAGAATAACATCTTCTCATCATCTCACAAAAAAATATTTTTATTTATTTTACTTTTATTTATTTATTTATTTTGGAATGGTATTTTACTTTATTGTATTTCTATTTAACTGAAAATTTTCTACCTTAGAACTATAGATATAGCAAAACGAGAAGAGATAAATTAACCAATTTCTTCCTTTTTAGGACACTGAAGATAATTGTCAAAACCTCCTTTATGGTGGTGGTATTTCTGCCAAAAAGAGAAAGGAAGATGACAAAATTTAAGTTCTTTGCTGAAGATAAAAATTTTTAAGTCGGTCTCAACACCAAAATTTCTCCAAATTATTTAATGAATGAACTTCAGCAGAGAATCCCAAGTTTGTATGTGAAGAGTAGATTAAATTATATTAGTATTTATAATTGATTTCTTCTATGTAACACTAATTGACAGGGTCTTATTGAAAAGTACTATTAGATCTCATGCATTGAAACCAATAGTTATGTATCCGAATACATTAGTATTTTACATCTTCTTTTCTAAGGGGAGGGGGGGACCATAGCGCTTTTCTTTTTTTCTTTTTTTAAATAAATATGGTGGGTTTTATTTTTATTTTTTGATTTTAATATAACAGGTATGTATATAAATTAGTTTTAATCCCCCTTAATTAATAATTCTCTATATTTAGTTAGACAAATAATTTGGATTTTAAGAAATAAAACAGTTTTATTATAGAATAAACTTTTGGAATGCTCAAAAAATACACACCTTTGGGATACCGTTGGTAACTAGCCAAAGTACCTTTGGCATTCCATTGGATTTTTAATATTTTTTTAATATTATTTTAGTTCAAATATATTTTTTTGAAATTTTATTTTAAAAATATTATTTATTATATGATTTTTCTGACATTGTAAACAAATAATCTCAAATATTTTTTTAAAATTAACAAAAAAAATTAAATTAATCAAAATACTAATATATTATATTACAAAAATTTACTAAAAACAACAAAAATAACAAAATAAAAAATAAATAGAAGAGTAGATATGCACCACCCTTCCACAGTAGCCGAAGAGGGTATTTGTGGGTGGATATTGGAGTAATCGGTAGTTGTAAACGCGGTGAAGAGAGAAATAGGGAGGAGAGAGAAACAAGGAGGGAGAGAGAGAGAGGAAAGAGATTGCAGGTGGGACAGTGTGTGCAAGAGATCATGATAGTAGGTGATATTCTTGAATCACGGCGTGATAACATCAATTGTGTGCGGAGATGTTAATATTCGTTTGATGAAGTAAATTTGAGTAATACCTCGTTGAGGCTAGCTTAACGGATGAAAAAGAGATTCAAGGTCTAGTCTCAGATTTGAAGTATGGATGGTTATCTTTTAAATTAATAAAATGAATATTAAGGTCCATAAAAAAGTGTGAGTTATAAACAATTATAAACAGACGAAGATCCATGCTAGTTAGTATAATATTCATGAGTGGTATAAAGAATAATCTATAATAAGTGCGCGCACTAGATAGAATAAAGAAAACGAAAATATTAATTTAAGCACACTTTCTATTTTTTGGCTCTGAAAATTTTAAGCATACTTTAATGTCTCTTCAAGTGGGATACTAACCACAACTGAAAAAACACATTTTACATCATGGTCAACTAAAGTTGTCATGATCAACTACAAGTTGTCATACATATATATTAATTAACACAGAGAGAGAGAGAGTTATGAAGCTTACAGGTTACAAACTAGATGCAAACAGTGCTAAAATACAAATTTAAAAGAAAAAATGGGGGTACACATCTTAGATTAATTCACTTGTTAGGTGAACTATATTGGATTGAGTCCCAATTGGCTTCTTTCTGGACCACCTTCCGTTCTTTGTTCGATCTCGGCGCTGTGTATACGGTAGAAATATTTCACAACAAAACAAAACGGGCGAAAGAGTAACAGTATGGCAATATTTTGACTTTAAAATATTTCATCCATTAGGGGTATTGGAAAAAAGAAAAAAAAAAAAAAACCTCCGTTGGTAAGGTTTTGATCATATTCAACGTTTAAGAAATATTCATAAAAAAAAAAACTTAAAAAAAAAATGGTAGTTAGTACTTACATGCATCAAAGAAGCTAGACATGCATTCGGTACAAACATGCATAACTTCACCAAAAAGCTTAATTTTCTTTCTACAAGCTTCATCTTTGTCGTGGTTGCAGGCTTGAACGTAAATAGTTTCATCCCTTTGATCAACAAAGAATGAAACCAAATTTCCTGCTTTTAGAGACTTGGCCTGGACATAAGCATGCCAAGTAGCCATTGAAAGAACCGGTTTATAGTAAGGTCCTTTGCGGCGAATGCTGATTCTGAAGGCGTGCCAATTGCCGTTCATGATGTCTTTGGCCTTCCAATCTGTGGTCTTCTCATCTTTGAAGCATGGGAAGCTTTTGAGTTTCTTGCACGGAATTGACAGCTTCTGAGTCTCGTCTGTTCTAGACAGACATTTTGAGAAGAGTAATTTCATATTAGAGACTTGTAATAGTTGTACGTGGATATCTCATATATATATATATATATATATAGAGAGAGAGAGAGAGAGAGAGAGAAATAGATAACACTACCAAGTTGTCATTAGGGGTCTATTCGGGTGACCTTTAAGCTCTTTTTGGTTTCTATTTTCAAAAGTTTCTATAAATATTTAAATGATCCGTCAAAAAGAAATTTCACTCTAACAAGTATATTTTATTCAAAGTCATAAAATGTAATTTAAAACAAAAACAAAAAAAAAAAAAACTCTTCAAAATATACTTTGAAATTTGCATGCAATAAGAGTGTATAAACTTTATTCTCACATTTTCATGTTTTTAAAAAATTTTAAAATCGTTTTTGACCTATTAATTAAATTCTTTTGCGGATATGATTAGTAATACTTACGGAAAGTGATTTTAAAAAAATATTAAAAAAATCAAAATTTTGGCCTTTTTATTCTTCCATTGACTAGTAAATGTCATATCAAACCAATTACTTCTTTTTTTTTTTTTGGTAGTACATATTAATTACATATTGAAATTTGGATCATTTCTCAATTTGTACATGTCATCTTTGTATGGATACCAAGCTTGTCTTTTTCGTGGGCCTAACTCAGAAATCAGAATCTTCACAATAGAAAAAAGTGCTGGTATATATTTGACCAAAAAAAATAAAAAGAATGTATTTAGTCATAGTACTAACGCACAAAATCTGTCCATTTAGGGGACGTTTGGTAAACGCATTATATTTTGATTGCATTTGAATAAAATTTGTTTTTTGAATGTTGTATTTGGTTGAAAAATATTTGTTTTGTATTTGAATGAAATGTGTGTTTGGATGAAAAATATTTTAGAGTTGAAAAGTTGATGTGATTGGTAAAAGTAGAGATAAATAGTGGAGTTAAAAAGTTGATGTGATTGTTTTAAAAATGTTTTAAATAGTAATTGTTTTCGTAGTACTGTTACAAAATTTGTGTTTGGTGTAAAATTGTATTGTATTTGAATGAAATTAAAGTAAAATTTGTTTGCCAAATGTTGCCTTATGCTTCACGACATCTAGAAAAAGACATAAATGCTAAAACCCGTTCTAATCATGAAGATCTAACCCTCTGCTGTGTGAAAAGATATAATAAGTTGGTTCTTCTGTTATTGAAAGGGTTTTTCAGTTTATCAATATTTTTTGTTATTTTTTTTATTTTGAAATAGTTTATTCTTTGTTGTTGGTTTGAAAAAGCGTTTTTTTTTTTTTTGTCTTATTACGCATATGGACATTAAAAATTCAAAGTCGGTCACAGATCGACAAAGTTACTACTATTTTCTTAAAGAAAATGCATTCCAAAATATTTGGTGGGGACTATATTAAAGTACTAGACGTGGCATGAAACGATTGAACGAGTAATCCTCTTCAAAACACAACAATATGTTAACCATTTTCACTTTAATAATGCAGAATCTAGAAGTAGTTGGCAGTATTGTTTTCACTGGACGAAGTTGATTAGTCTGCCAAGAAAAAAGGATTAACAATGATTAGTTACATTAAATATTATTTAAGTAGCAATGCATATTCCTAGTTAAACTATAAAAGTTCATAGTACAAATGCAGCTAATATGAATATTTTAAAATAAACTAAAAGAGAATATCTTTATATATATATGTATATATATCCAAATTTTCTAGCACTTTTGAAGTAAATTTGAACCTGTTAAACTATTTTCTATCAAACATCCAACTCAATATTATTAACAATTAACAAGGAAGGTGAAAATACAAAGTAAAAGTCATAATTACTGGGAAAATAAAACAATCCAAGAGAGGCCTGCATAAATATTTCTGCAGCTTGAAAAAGCTCGTCATATAAGATCCATGATTTGAAAGGAATTTTATTAAGAATCTTTTTATTTTTCCTACTTTACTGCCTTTAACTCCCCTGATTCCAAGGGTCAAATGCAATTTTTGTTAAAAAAAAAAAAGAAAAGCATATTGTACTGCCAGTACAGGAACCGACATTAGCCACTTCATTTACTAAAAGCAAGCAACTTTAGCCCAAAAAAAAAAAAAAAAAAAACCTACGCACAAAGTCAAAAATGATGGAGGACATCACGAAAAAGCCTCCAATAAGGCTTCTGCTTTCTCTTTTAAAAAATGTGGGTTTTCTTTATATGATTAAAAATGTTAGATTCAATAATTCTTGTAGCCGTAGTTATAAAAAAAGACAGTTATACAAACTAAAAGTATATGTATAGAGAGTCAATATTATATTTATTATAAACAATTATGAAAAAATTTGATTTTTTTTTAAGTTGAGAGTGAATTATTTAAATCCTATACCTTAATAATATAATTGAGTGTGAAATTACAGTTAATTAACATATTTGATATATTATCCTATTTTAGAATTGTTTGGATTTAAAAAATATAAAAACTTAAAATGTATTTTTAAAAAAATAATATAAATATTATTTTCTTGTTCTCGGATTTCTATGTAATTAAAAAAATTATCTTGTTTTGATTTCAAACAATTTTAAATTATGATTAAAAATTTGAGTTTTTAAAAGAAATTTAAAAATATAAATGATAAAATTGCCGTATTGATTTTTAAAGAATAAAACAGAAAATTTTTATAAATATTTGACTGGAGAGAAACAAATAAACACGCCAGTTAGTTTTTGGTAAATGCTCGGCCTCCCATGTGAGAAACATTAGTCATCAAGTCAGGATGATGATCCAGATAAATGGGACATTCGATGTCAACATCAGCATGATATCTATGAACAATCAGGATGATGAGGTGAAAGAAGCCTACCATGCTCCTTTTCACTCGAATTTAACTTCAGTGGTTTTTTCTAAAAGTTGTTTGTTCACTGACTTATTTCAAATCACATATATTTTACTCATTCATTTTCAAAAACCTATAAATCTTTACTTTTATTATTAATTTTAAATAAAAATAAGATAATTCTTATATTTTAATATAATTCTTTAAAAATAATTTAAAAAAGTATAATTCTTATATTTAAATAAATATAATTCTTTAAAAGTATTTAAATATATATTTAAATACTTTTAAATATAATTCTTATATTTAAAGGTAGTTTGGTCACTGATTTATTTCAAATCACATATTTTTTTTTCATTTTCAAAAAACTATAAATCTATAATTTTATTATTAATTTTAAATAAAAAAATAATTCTTATATTTAAATTTTCACAACGACAAAAAAAAAAAAACTCAATCATAATATTATCTTTTTTCCCAGATAATTTTTGGTTTTTATGCTATTTATATTTCATAATTTATTTTTTATTTGTATTTCTATCAAATACATATTCTTAAACATCTACTCATTTGTAATAAATAAATTTCAAAACTCTAATTCCAACACGAGCCTCTATTTTTATGCTATAACTCCTATTCCATAAAAGAAAATAGGAACATTCACAGATACTGACTTAAAAAGCTGTTGTACGTATCTCTCTTTTCTCATCTATTGGATTTTTTTTTTTAAGCATATTATAGCATCATTCGAACCAGTACACGCATGGTACAAAAAAAAATAATAATAAAGATCTAAGGAACAGCTTTATTGGATGAGACTACTTTGTCAAAATTTGCTTTCCTTTTGCTAGAGAAAACAAAGACTAGGGTTTTCTTTTGCTGAGATTATCTTCTTTTTTTTTCTCTCTCTTCTTTCCTTTTTATCGGTAAGTGTTTCTTTGTTTGTTCTTTCTTTACTGAAAAGATTCTTTCCTTTGTTTTGTTTTATATAACATTGATTGGGTTGAATCTTTTGGTATTCTTTGCTACTTATAACATCTTTTTCAATGTTGCTGTCCTTTTTTGCAAGGCACGTGGTTTCCAGGCGTTTGGTTGGACCTTTGTTATACATGTCTTGTCATACATTATCGGTATAATGACCAGGTTTCCAACTGTTCCAAACATCATTGGCCAATATTTTCGCCCGCAGATTTAATTTTTATTTATTTGTTACTATCTGAAGTATATTTTGTTACGTTATTTATAAGTGGCCGCAATTTCATTCTCCATCAATAATTGCTTGACTTGGATCTTTTAACAGGTTTCACTTATAAACCACTCATGTATAATTTTTCTTTTTAACCTGAATATCTTCTTGTTAAATTGTCCGTAGATTATCTGTATTGTTAATAATATGCGTGTTTATAAGAAAAAAAAATTAAACACTACCAACTTTAATTATCTTAATTTTTAAGTATTTACTTATATTACTGTAAGTTATTATTATTTTTATTAATAAATGTTTAAAATATTATTATATAAATTAATTAAATTTATAAATAAAAATATAATATAAGAATGGATATTTAAATAATTAAAATTAAAGTTAATGTTGGTAAGTATTTATTCCAGAAGTAGTTTAGAATCATGAAAGAGAAAGATGGTTGACTAACGCCTAGAAAGCGAAGTCCAAAACTTTTAACGTTGCTATATTATAAAATAATTGATTATGTATGATATGAGTATGACAGGGACAACATATCCTGTCATGGTAGGGTACCACCAAAGCACATGATTTTGCATCACCTAAAAATTTGGACATCTTTTTCCAAACCAAACTTCTTCAATAAGTTTACATTTGAAGACTTTACAGCCATTCAAATGCGAGAGTTGGAAGATAGAAACCCAATAATAAAAATTGCTTTAGGCTGTTTGGTAAACATATTGTATTTTGATTATATGTGAATGTAATTTGTTTTATTAAGTGATGTATTTCGTTGAAAAGTATTTGTTTTGTATTTGAATAAAATGTGTGTTTGGATGAAAAGTATCTTAGAGTTGAAAAATTGATATGATTGGTAAAAATAAAGATAAATAGTAAAGTTAAAAAGTTGATATGATTATTTTAAAAAACTTTTAAATAGTAATTGTTTTCGTAGTACTGTTGAAAAAAATTATATTTGAATGTAAAATTTTACGTTTGATGTAAAATTGTATTGCATTTGAATATAATTAAAATACAAATGTTTCACCAAATGCTCTCTTAATGTTGCAAAACCTTATCCGGACTTATTTCTGGACTAAAAACATTCACTAGAGGAGAGCTTTGCTTAAAGAGAACTCAAGTATTCTTAAAGAAAAAGGACCATAGAAGAAAAGTCCTGAACTCCAGACTTGTAGAGGGTAGATTGAATACCGAAATCGCTCTACTGTTAGCCACTGGCGGGGACGTGCTTGAGCTTATCGGCTTGCTGTCTTAACTCAATGATAGGAAATATCTTTACTCATAGAAGTGCCAGAGTTGTACAGGGTATGTAATTGGGACTAATTGGATTCTAAAATCGCATTTTACTATTAACAACTGAGCTCCCGTTTCACTCTTCAAACTTATTTTACGGTATTCGTTTTTTATAAAAATTTGAATTTACTATTTGAATTGTGAGTTTAAACCTATAATCGAAATAGAATCTGAAATCATGCTTCAGTCTTACTGCAACCGCAACGACACCCAGGAAAGACTCCAAATGAGCATCATAACAAACATTAGTACAATTCCAAAGATAAGCATAAAAGCTTCAACATTATTCACATTAAATACATACACAGTACAAAAGACGATTCAGCATGATTAGTACCTTCATACATTCAAAAGTTTTAAGTTAATTAAACCAATTTTTACAAAACTTAGGTACTTCACACTAGCCGAATCCATTGATTGGAGTCACTGCTCTTTCTTCTCTTCACTTCGATTCTGTACGGTCTGTCGCCGAATTCATCATCACAAATAGAGAGAAAATCGCCGCTTTGGAGTTTCCTATCGCGAACAAACGACAACCAACCAGCCGAAGAGACCAGCTTGTGCCGGATAATCGACATTCGAAACGTCCACGTTAGGCCGTTCTGGTTTCGGAAGAGGAGATCCACGGCGCCTCTGCCGCCATTTTGCAACTGAGAAATCTCTCTGAAGAAGTCATTGGGAAGTACCAGTTTGCTCTTTACGTCTGTCTGTGTAAGGACCTTTGTGAACTTCATGTTGAGAAGCTTATTTCTGTGTGTTTGATACAAAGGTACTTTGGGTTTTACATTTACAAAGAAATTTCGCTATTTATGGTCAGATGATCATGAGAGAGAGAGAGAGAGAGAGAGAGAAGGAGAGTGGGAGGGAGAGAGAGAGAGAGAGAGAGAGAGAGAGTTTTTCTATGAAAAAGAAAATTCCTTAGTGTTCATTTATCATGCGGATGGGTCCCACGGCCACGAGAGACAACTATAATTACAAGGGCATGAAAAGGTCTAAATTTATTGGGACCACAAAACAAAAAGAAAATCAGGACTGTCATCCACGTATATTAGGTGCGTGTTTGGAAACGTCGTTTTATTTGCTTTATATTAAAATATAAAGTAATAAATATAATATATTATTAGATATTTTATATTTATATTATTTTTAAATATAATATATATTTAAATTATTAGTAAAAGAAAAATAAAATATATGATATGATTGATAAAAATAAATAGTAAAAAGAAAGAAAGAAGAAGAGTATGTAATGTGATTGATAAAAATAATTAAAAAGATACAATAATAAATAATAATTATATCAAAATTAAAGTTTTATTTAAATGTAATGTTTTTCCGGTCAAATACACATTCTAATAATTAAAAGAGACTTGTTTAGTGTTATTGTAATACTCATTAACCGGATGCCACAGGTTCACTAATTTTATATACTATTTAAATGGAAAATATTAAAGATATTATACTATACATATACATATGGGCCGGTAAAAGTAAAACTTTAATTAAGCTGAACTTAGAATTATTCTTTTAAACTTAAACTAAAACTTCACTTCTACTGTGAACTTAATTTGAAAACACTAAACTTTATAAATCTTATGATAAAAAAAACATAATTTGAAAAGAACTTAAACAATTCATAAGAATCTAATTAATTTAAAAGAAATTTTAAAATCTAAATAATATTATAACCGAAAGCCAAATATAAAAATACTTCAAAAACAAATAAGTGTTCTATCAATTAGGAAATTCTAATTTACTAGCTTCATTATCACACACACATCCACACCAAGAGTCCTCGAACCTAAGCCTTGCCTTTACCTTTATTAACAGCATGTGAAAACTCTAATAAGTAATTACTTATTAAGTGCATCTGTATTTTCATGAAAATATTAAGCTTAAAAGTTGAAGCAATAACATATTAATAAAGCATATTATACCAATAACATGAAAATAATTGAATAATACAAATGTCGATACTTTGAAAACAAATACATAAAAAAATTGTTGTTGTTCCTCATTAATCTTGTCTACTATGTTGGGCTCTAAGTGACGTACCAATATGCACAACAATGATAAAGGTAAGTTAGTTAAGCTCAACCCCCACCGAGACAATTATTATCAATAAACCATTACCATGAGGGAACGAATCGTAAGTGCACGTTTCTTAATTACCTTTTTCTTCCATTATCATCATCATTACCATAGTCATCATTAACAAGGAGATAAAAACTTTATATATGTGTATATATATATATCTATATATATTTAGACTAACATAAATAAAACTTGCACTATAAATCTCATTGAAACATCAATAACATACACAACGAACATAAATAACATATTTCATAAAATTCAAACCAATCATGAACCATAATCAAGTTTTAAATTAATATGTTGCAGGTGAGAGATGTACTTATCTTGCTGGATAAACGTACTAAATTTGTTAGTTTAGTGACGTGATATTTCAAGACTTTAGTACGCTCGTTCTTAATAAAATTCATATTATAAAACTATAGTATTAATATTCTACAATTAAGAAAAATATTAAAAATCATAAAAATCACAAAAGCCCAAAATTTCCAATTCTCAATAAATCTTAAAATTTCAATTCCTTAAAATTAACATCAACAAATTGAAATTCTATCTTCCAATCCTTTAATTCATCAGTGTAAGTCATTAATTTTATCATCTAATTCAATAAAGTATCCTTTTTTCAAATTTATTGAAACCTTAAAATTCAAAATCTCCAAAATAAACATATAAATTAAAATTATCTTGAACCTCCAACAAAAACAAGCCTAAAAGCTCTTAAAAGGAGCAAATCTTCAAAATCTGGGTGATAAAATTAAAAAAATAATCATTGGTCTAAGAAAGGAAGAAGAAGGTTATGGTTTAAGAGAAAGAGAGATAGGTTTCTATGATAATACATGTTTTGAGACTTAACTGAAGTTCTATATTTTTAATAATAAATCTCATACATCGAAGGGCAAAAATTAAAAATTGAATGATGATCTAATGGCTAAAAATAGGCCTATAATCACAAAGTCGGGCTCTTAAAATCATTTTTTTTATTATTGATTTGAGCATACTGGGACGTAGGCATGGGCTGCAAATAGCCTATAAGGGTGCTGTAGCTTGAAATCTTGCACCGTCTGCCCCTTGATAGCTGCACAGGCATGTTGCAGTGGATATGACTCCTGTTATAGTCTGATTTTTCTTTTTTTTGGATTTAAAGGGAACCTAAAGCTGCTCAACCTCTCGCAGTACTTTGACGATCATTTTTTACTCTAATATTAAAATTAAACAATTCAAGAGGTATTGAAAAGCTAACAAAAAGATTTACAACTTTGATGGGAACTTTGTCTAAATAGAACGTATTCCTTATCAGAATTACGGTCAAATATAAAATCACATTCTTTGATACAAAATTCTTAACATTTAAACTCTTTAAACATGAATTTTCTTAAGTGTATTAAATCGTTAACATCGTCACTTAATCAAATATTAATATTATAAGTTTATACCATTCCCTAAGATGATTTAGACATTTTTGCTTATAAAATCACAATAAAAAGTCCTAGTGTTACAGTTATTTTCTACGTATATAGCTATTATATCTCAATTAATGGTCTGTCTTGATCATAGATTTAAAAATTTTTATAAGAAAAAGTATAGTAAGAAAAATTTTTGAAGTAGTGCTCAAATATAACCTACCGTGGTTCAATTAGGGACTTAGAGTTTTCAACTTTTTAATATTAATGTTGTTTTACTTTGCTTTCATGATATTAAGGTATATAAATGAGACAATCCCGCTGGACTAGCTCAGAAGGTGGAAAGGGGATTTAAAATTTAGATTTCACGTTCAAAAGTCGAGAGGGTCTTTTTTCTTAAATTAATAAAATAGGGGTTTTTATAACCTCATATCACTATACATATATATATATGGTTGTGCTTGGGGTTCTCCACCTCATTTTTGGAGAATAAAAAATTCACTTTGATCCTAGCCACTTATTGTCATTTGAACGATTGAGATGGATGTAAGGGCAAGCAAAAATGAGGCAATCTGCGTCAGTTGTCTAACCGGTTATCTCTAAGTTTAATATATATATTTTTTGGTAGTAAACCATAGTTTCATCATAGTAATTAATATCATTACAAGCAGTAATCTATTTTACTTAAATCATGTTAAAGTTGGATACTTTTGAGATAAAATTTTTCATTATAGTTATGTGGTTTGGTGGTGTGAAAGGCCTCAACACCTCAATGTAATGAAAATTAAAACTCTTAAAAATGAAATACAAGATAAATCAATACATATAAATAAAGTGGTAGTTATTTTAAATCCTTCCTACTACAAAGCATCCATTGAATCTACACTGTAATATAATCTTCTATTTTTTCTTTTTCTCAGACTCTTTGTTCTATGATCCGGTATACTATGATTTCTCTATTTAGTTTTGTGCTATGTTTGAAATCTATATGGCAATTAAGGAATCATTTGGAATAACAACTTAAATTAGTTTAACTTAAAAAAGTTAGTTTACTTTTCAAATACTAGATATAATTTTTCTAAATAACTAAACCTGGACTAAACGAGACATGAATCTTTCTCATACTTGTTTATTATCACTTCTGTAATACTATATATATCCTCAACAATGAAATTACATACTATTGTCATATAAAATATTGAAGACACATGATTTTTCTTGCATTTCAAATTTCTACACGATTCTGTTATTATTTGACATGCGAAAGTGTATAATTTTGATTATCATTTACAACTCAAACAAACTTTTAAGTAATTGAATTATTAATGGTTTATCGTTCAATCAATATAATTAGATTTGATAAAATACATGAATACATAACTTTACATTTAGAGTAAACACGTATTTTACATAACTTGCCTCTTCAAAAATCAAAACTCAAACTTTGTTAATATATTTACAATTCAGAGTTGTCAGGTTATTTAATTGCATTAACATATCATATTATATGGTATGGATTTTAATCTATCCTTATAGATTGTAACAACGTTTTTTTTTTTCGCAGCTTTTATTATTAACTTTTATTATTTCAATCCTATTCAACCTCTTAAACAAATGTTTCAATCTTCCCCTGAACATTTTAATCCTTAGCAAACTCGCATATTAACAACACCAACGTGCCAATGAACAGGACATACTCACCTCCTACAACCAGTTTATCCAAGGACTTTCTATTTTTTTAACAAACAAAATCTAGCCTCTGGCATTTCTTGATCCTCACCAGCTTATTGACACCCACAAATGATTCTCAACATGATGCTTGTATGAAGTTTGTATGTTCAAAATATAAGGGTTTATCCAGGGAGGATTAGAACTTTGTTTGAAAAATTAGAGAAAATTAAAATAATAAAATTATTAATAAAAGTCAAAAAAAAAAAAAAACAATAGCAACTATAGAAGGTGGATTAGAACCCACTTTCATAAATGCCTTGACTCTCTATTAGTTACCATTATTAAACCTGTAAATTACTCTATAATTAGCAAAAAGTTCTATGTCGTTACATACCGAATGATTTCAGCTCCAAATGGTTAAAAAAAATTATAAAGTATATCGTAATTACTTTCATGTCCCTCAACTACCATTATAATTCCACGAATGGCACCGTTTCACAGTAGAACTTACCCATTGTAATCGTTTTCTATACAATTTTTTAATTAAAAATGAATAGAAAAAAAAAATCTTATCAAAGATCTTGATAGCTGAGAGCAAGTTCTCTTTTCCTAAGCATTCAACACGTGTATGAAGCTTTTGTACTTCTGAAGAACTTTAGGTAATATTTGGTAAACAAATTTTACTTTAATTTCATTCAAATACAATATAATTTTACACCAAACACAAATTTTATAACAGTGCTACAAAAATAATTACTATTCAAAACATTTTTAAAACAATCACATCAACTTTTCAACTCTACTATTTATCTCTACTTTTATCAATCACATCAACTTTTCAATTCTAAAATACTTTTCATCCAAACACACATTTCATTCAAATACAAAACAAATACTTTTTAATCAAATACAACATTCAAAAAATAAATTTCATTCAAATACAATCAAAATACAATGTGTTTACCAAACGTACTCTTAGTGTAGTCCTACACACACACACACATATATATTGAGACTATCTTTGTTGCTGTTTGATAATGTATCTTATGCACCTTATATTACGTGGTATAATATGAGAAGATGTTTTGACAAACTTAAATTAGAGCACCAACAAAACTTATGCATCAATGTTGGTACACTTTTGTTGCCATTACAAATAATATTTGTATAAAATAACACTAATATTTAATGAAAAAATAGTTACAAAAAACCGCCAGTAAAATATTTAACTAGTCGCAATATTATTTTTCAAATTCTGTTGCAAAAAGAACTGCGGGTGATTCATGAAGTTGGATTGCATAAATTCTATTATTTCGATTTGTTTGGGTCATATTACACAACGTGGATGGTAACTAAAGTTCATTTTGTGACAAAGGTTAGTAGCAAAAAGTGAAATCTTTTTCAGAACAAATTTTTAGTTGCGCCCAAACTTTGTACAAGCAATAGGGAAAAAATTTTAATTCGGTCACAAAATAATCGTTTATTTTCCCTTGACACTCATCATCAACTTTCATATTTTCGTTGCAAAACAGGCAACTCTTTTTGGCACCAAAATTTGATCACACGAAAATTTTTTGCAATCAAACTGGAGCGATCAGTGACAAAAAATCTGGTTGCAAAAACTTCTATGATAAAAAATAGGAAAAATAATGAATCAACACCAATATTCTCATTACAAACCAGATGATATTGCCTGGGGGAAAAAAAAAAGATTAATGGACCAAGAGAGGAGTTTAATTCCTACGTGTGTGATTTACCACATTTAGAACAGATGTGTAAAGTAGTGAATTGGATCATGAAGTTTAGGCATTCATTTAGATCATTTATGAGAATGTTCATTTAACTTGAATGTTTGTTTTCAAATATAGAATTTGAATTGTGAATTGTGAATTCAAATAAAATGTGTATAAATAGTTTTTTTTTCTTTTTTAATTTTGAAAATGTGGACTTGAACTCTATATCTTTAAGTAACGTCAATTGTGATATAACTATTAATCTATGTCTACAATCACATGTTTGTTTATTTTTTTTGTTAAATATAACATTTGAATAGTGATAAGGGTAAAAAATAAGTATGATATGAATTTAATAAATATGAAAATTTATTATTTGCATTCAAGTTAAATAATTAGAAAATTGTAAAACTTTCAAATACTTACACTCTAATAATTATGTAGCCAAACACATATTATAATATAAACATTACATTTAAGAAAATTTATTTATTTTTTTTAGGTCTTTATCCTGAAAATGTCAATGCCTCAATAATTCTTTGCAATTTTGAATTTTCTTTCTAGAATGCGCATGAATGTTCGTTGAGATATTGAAAGACTTGTCATGTCGTTAGAATGAGGTTGTTCATTTCTTTATTAGGTTTTTTTGTTTTTTTGTTTTTTTTTTGACGACTTAGTTGTACTGTCCTTTATTGCTCTATAGCTCATTATAGTTCAAGCTCAACTATATTTTTAATCATAAGTTTAAATTGAATAAATAAAAATTAGAAGTATCTGACATACTAATTTTCTAATAAACTAAAATTAAAAAAAATAAAAACTAGCTGCATATTCTTAATTTAAAATTAAAACTAAGCTTTCGTAAGATATCTGCTTTTAAAAAATAGATAACTATTATTTTTGAAAATAAAAAATTGTTATAGATTTTTGTTTCAAAAGAAAATAGTTATTTAAATAGGTAAAAAAATTTTATTTTCTAAAAGAAGTTCATTTTTTAGGTTTTAAAAGTGGAAATTTTTTTATATTTATATATAAAAATTTAAAAGGATTTATTTTATAAAAGTAAAAAATTAAAGGTCTATTATTTAAAAATAAAAAATTTTTATTTTTTATTTTTTAAAAATGGTCATATCAAAAACAGAGCATAAAATATGCGTAGAATACAAAAAGGGCAACTTCATCGAAGGTACAATTTGTGATTAGGACATATATATATATCTGACAATTAATCATTATTTATGTTCGCAAAATCCAGCAAGGCATGAGTGGACGTGGGACCAATCAATTGACAGTGCGCAACTTTGGAAATTCTCGATATCACGAGCAATATAGCTTAAAAAAAAGAAAAAAGAAAAACCTATTTACATCTTTTCAAAGCAACGAAACGCTATAAGCATTTAATCTATATTATATTTAAGAGGTATTTGGTAAGGTAGTTGTATTTTTATTATATTTGAATAAAATTTATTTTTTGAATATTATGTTTAGTTAAAAAGTATTTATTTTGTATTTAAATAAAATATATATTTGGATAAAAAGTATTTTAAAATTAAAAAATTGATGTGATTGGTAAAAATAGAAATAAATAATAAAGTTGAAAAGTTAATATAATTATTTTAAAAAACTGTTCAATAGTAATTGTTTTCATAATACTGTTAAAAAATTTGTATTTGGTGTAAAATTGTATTACATTTGAATAAAATTTAAATGTAATTTTTTTGTCAAACAACATCTAAATATAATATAATTTTTATTTAAATACAAGAATATTTTATTTAAATATCAATCAAATCATATTTTAAATTCAATATAATCACTATTTATTATTTTATTATTTTTGTTAATCACATCATATATTCACTTTTTTTCTCTCTTTTTTCTCTCTATTTTTATTCATCACATCACATATTTATTATTAAAATACAATTCAAATTTTTTTTACCTAAACACACATTATATTTAAATGCAATGCTAATACTTTTCTTTTAAACACAAATTAGATTCAATGCATTATATTTAAACGCAATATAAATGTTATGCGTTCACTAAACGGACCTTAAATCAAATTCAAATTGAATTTTTCTACATTTTCAAAATCCACATCATATATATATAGTTTTTTTTTTCACTTTCAAATATTCACTTAAAGATTCATCACATTTTAAACTATAAATTTTTTTAATCTAAATCCATACTCCAAACAAACATATAATTATTTAACACTTATTAAAATGGGAGACAAGTTACTTATTGGAGAGAAGGTGTCATCTTTAATTAAAATAACGCTAAGATCTAAAGCTATATCTTTTTTATGTCGATGATGTATATTTAATTTATATAGGGACTCATAATAAGCTAACTTTCTATTTATAGAATTAAAATTGTCAAAATTATCGCTTATGACCTAATTGTATGCTACTATGTACTTCTTCCGTATCTGAATTCTTATAAGATATTTTTAGATGTTTTGATTCGTCAAATCTTTAATAAATTTTATTTTTATTTTTTTTGGACATATATTTTTATCTAATATTTTAAAACACGCATTATTGATAAAAAAAAATCTTTAAATTTTAAAAATTAAAGACCCCTTGAAAAATTTTCATTTATCCAAGAAATCTTTTCAAGTAGAGATTGTTTAGAGTACTCTTAAAGAGGCCAGCAGAATAACTCTCTCTCTCCCTCTCTCTCTCCCTCTCTCTCTCCCTCTCTCTCTCTTACGGAGTTGAATTAGATTGAACTTCAAAGCTTGAGCATTAATGTGTCCTCTCCTGGCGGTTGTTCAACCTTTTTATCATGTAAGCAAAAGATCAACAGGCGACATCGAAGATTATCCTACTTTGTCATGAATAGCATCATAAAATAATTAAAGGAGATGGCCCACAAGCAAAATAAATAAATAAATAAATAAAAGAAGAAAAAGCAAAAATAAAAGAAATTACAGAAGTTGACCAATTTGATTGCTTTTTTTTTTTTTTTAATGCACATTCATCACCTAATTCAGAACTTGGTACAAAAATAGAAAAAATATGAGTAAAGATACCCACATTGATGTCGAGGGATTTCATAATTTATTATATTATATAGATTGTTATATGTATTGTATTAGATTATATTATAATATGATTATATAATTATAAAATATTATATTGTTATAAATATTATAAAATATTTATAATTATAGAAGTTAATATTATAAAATATTTATATTTGTAATAGTATTGCACTATGTTATAATATGTTACATTATATAGTTGAAGATATGTAAAATTTAAGTTATGTAATATGTGTTATATTAGATTATATTATAATACGATTATATAATTATAAAATATTATATAATTATAGATGTTACAAACCATTTATAATTTTAAATGCTAATATTACAAAATATTTACATAATTATAGATGTTAAGCTTCTACATCACAGTTTTTATTTGCTTTTTTTTTTTTTTTGCTGTTTCTCATCACTGTAATAAAAATTATAGTTATTTTAGAAAATATTATAAATGTAGTGTAAAAATATTTATATTAATTGTAAATAAATTAATTACCTGATTAATTTATATTTTGTCAAAGATTCTATTATTCTTGCTTCAATACTGAATCGATAAAATATATCATTATTTCTGGTAGTGTTTTTTTTAAAATATATTTTAACCCAATATGCTAAAAAAAAAAAAATCCAAGTGAAGCAGGAGAGCAAAAGCAATAAACACCACACCAGAAGCAAAGATGGGAATTCACTATACAAACAACAATAAAAAATGCTTCTTCAAAAACCTAATATGCCAAAAAAAAAAAAAACCACATAAAATAAGAGGGCAAAAACGTTAAAACACCATATCAAGGGCAAAAACGAAAATTTATTATACAAAGAATAGTAAAAATGGGGGGTTTTTTTTTTTAGTTATATAGCAAAACCCCAACATGCCCTGTAAAAAAAAAAAAAAAGGAAATTTACTATACAAGTAACCGATAAATTTAGTCTTCTTTTTAGTTATTATAAATAATATGAAATGAATTTTATTTTTACTTTATTAATAGGTGTTGTTAATTAAAAGAAGTTTTTAAGTGTTGTATTGCAAAATTTTAATGTTGACATTTACAAATTACACCGTTAAAAAGTTAATCAATAATTAAAATAATAATACTTATATATTATTAAGATAAAGGTACAATTTCTATGTAAATAGTTGGATTATATTAGAAGTTATAATACTTTTATCAAATTACGTTTAGTTAATCATTATTTGAAAATTTTATATGTTTTCTCAATCTAGTGCAAAAAACAATGTTGACTCGCTCATAAAATGTTCTATAAATCGTTCATTGCCCTTGTCTATTTCTTTGACATACAAAAAAACCACCTTTTTGAAAGTGAAAGATGGTCGACTAATGAGGCAAAGATCGCGAATTCCAATTCCTGAACACTCTCGAATTTATGCTGCGAGTTGTTAATTAAAAAAATTGAATGTATAATATGATAGGATATATTTGTTTAGTAAGATATATGCATATGTATATATATATAATATGTGTGCTTGTCTGTGGGCCAGGGTCTACTCATAGGATAGCAACATATGCGACTTAAGCATCACAAAATTAGTGGGGGTCAGAGCAATAATCACAGCGCACTACCATTCAAAGTCCATATATATATATATATATATCCATAATCTATAGATATATATATAAAAAATAGATGATTTCGCCGCCACATGAAAATCACATTATCAATATTTAATAGTAGATGTAGTTATCTAATAGTGTCACGTGATATTTTTTTTTATTTTTTTAAATTTTTATATATACTTGTTTGTTTATTTTACATGTATAATACTGAACTGTATATACGCATATTGAACCAAATATGTGTGTGTGTGTGTGTGTAGTCATGTTCACATCAGCCGACAAATAATAAATTAGTGGCCTTCCAAGATCGCAACCCTACAAGACAAGACAGATGACGCAAACAAGCAGGAATTTTCAAAAATAGGCGTTCAATTAATTTTTTAAAGGAAGATGACAGAAAAGTATAAATGATGTTTTTTTTTTCAGTTTTGTTTTGTTTGGTTGTTTTTTTTTTTTTTTTTTTGTTGAGCTTCTTAAGATTTGCTTTTGCTTTAAAAATACAAAAGCATATATGTTCTATGGGCAATAAAAGTAACAGGATTGAAAAAGAAAGGAAAGTAACATGACAACTAAAAAAACATTGATAGCTTTTGAATGCTTATTTGTCTGTTAGATGAATATAATAGGTTCCAACTCAAATTCCTTTTTATGCTAAACTTACTAGGAATGGTAATTTTTATCCTCGTAATTAATCTTTTTATACAACTAAATAATCATTGACGCATAATATAAAAACTTATGAGTATTATATGAGTAAGTATGATTTCTATTTCCTTTGATACAGAATCAATATTACCAAACGAGAGATATAGGGATTGCCGTTCCCTATACATATTTTATATATTCCGTGTGGTTCATAAAATTATTATTATCAATATGTTAGTAAACATATAATTAGATAGAGGATTAAAAAAAAAAAACTTACCACTTGTAATTTCTTTTGCTTTAACGCGAAGTAAATGCATTTTTAATCTTTTTTATATCTGGTTATCATAAAAGTCAAGAGCAAGCTTAACCTATACTTAATCTGGTTATCATTCAATAAAGACCCTCGATTAATATAAAATTAAACTTGTTTGTTGAATATGACTCGACAAGCAATATCTAGGGATAAAATACAAAGATTATGATACTTGTTTTAGTACACAGCAAATAGGATAAACGACAACTTCGGTTGATGAATATAGAATTCGTAAAGAAAGTAGCTAGCGCAATCAGATATTGCTTTTAGGCTATTTATACGAATAGTCCTAAATTTTTTGAATTTGGTAATTTAGTTTTTTTTTTTTTTTTTTGCCCTTTTCAGTGAACTTGTAATTTCTAATACTGTTAGCCTTTTTTGCTAACTTTCATTAGAATCTGTACAACTTTTTGTGGTGACTTGCACGTTATAGTTTTAAAAAGACATTGTTAGTCATTTTTATTTTAATTTCAATACAAGTTACTTTTATAGTTTAGATTTAAATTTTGGGTTGTTATTGTATTAGATTCAAATTTTCAAATGAATTAGATTGGTATTTTAATTAACTAAATAATTAAAGTCTCATAGTTATGGTTTTAAGACGTCCTATGTTATTGAACAACTGACTTAATGGGGTCCCTAAGTTTGTGGGATGGAGGTCTCATAAATGAAGCCCAGTTACAATTTACAGCATGTACGAATCACTTATCTTATATGTTATGTTTTCTCTTCCCCCTCTATCTCTCTTACTTTCACATTTTTTTTTTTTTAAGATTGTGAGTTTTTTTAGTTTGTATTTGCACACTGCAAACGCGAAGATGTGATTAATGATATTATGTACCGTTGTAGTGTGAGGGCTAGTTTGGGGGAATGCATTTTTTTGGATTGGAAAAAAGTTGTTTTGAAAAATATGTTTGGAGGAAAAAATTGTTTGGGGGTGAAAAATTATAAAATTTAAACAAATTTTTTACAAAAAAAAAAAATCGGATATTATTTTATTCATCTTGAAATTCTATGTAATTTAAAAAAAAAATTATCTCATTTGGACTTATATTCGCAAAGTTATGAACTTTTAAAGTTTGGAGTATACTATAACGTTTTAGAGATGTAGTTAAAAAAAAGTAATGATGTGTTAGAAAAAAGTAGTTTTGAAGATACCAAAACTAATGCCCCAAACTAGCCCTGAAAGTATAGGCTTCTGTTGAAAATATTAATCAAACAATTATTGTGCATTTTGTGCATTGTTTGAAATAAGATTTTAGATTATAATTGGTTAACTTTTAAAAAAATTAAGTTAATATTTTTATTAAAATGAAAAACTTACGTCTAAATCAGTAAAACAAACAAAGGCTTAAATATGCTTACGAGTTATATTCAGAACTATTATATAACTAGACCACTACATCTGCAAGCATAGTCCGCACATGGGTGCAATGTATAATTTTATTAGCACAATTCTCGCCTACTTTATCACCTTTGAAAATACTGGTTTTCTTTATCAACTTTTTGGTAATAATATCTTAATTAATAATAGCAACAACTCTTCATATGAAACGGCTTGGTGATGCAAATAAACAACTCATGCATACTAAAAGTTACATCAATGATAAGACAGGTTGATCCTCTTATTAAAAGCGATTCCGAAAGAAAAACTTGATCTATAAATAAAACTAAGTTTCTGACCAGTTCAAAGTGATATATAATATTCAAGCAATTGATAAATATGGCAGACAGATTGACCAAGTTTAAGGTCATGATTTGTCAAAAAGAACAATAAAGTAGAAACATCTCGTCGACTTTGCTTATTTCAATATGTTTACTTTTAGGTAATGAATCGATGGTCCCAAAATTCTACATGGAGCACTTCCAAAGTCTCATCACAAAACAACAACATTTCCAAGTCATGATCTAGAGCAATTCTATGGAGTGAAAAGAAAAGAGAGAATAAATTAAACCAAACTTCGAAATATAATAGTTAAAGTTAAAAGTTATCTTTAATGAGTATCAACACAATTGAGATATGCTAAATCTTTCCGAGAATAGTTTCTCTTCTCATAATTTATACATATACATATACATATATATATACATATACATACACAAATAAAAGAAAACTTTCCTATCTAGCAACTGGATAAGTCAGATTTGTAACTTTACTACAACTTGTGACAACTAATTTATTAAGAATTATATTTATATTAGGATAGATATTAGGTTTATTTAATATATTTATCTGTAAAGGTAAATTTGATATTTTATTATTAGGTATTTTAGTCTTTTATTATTTGTTTGGAGGTCTATATAATTATAAACCTTTTTTTTTTAATGCCTTTTTATTACAGAATTGCAAATATGTGAAACTTTAGCTATCCTGTGCTTCGCTCTTCGTTTTTCCTGTTCTCTTTTCTCTATTTTTATATTAGGCATTTCTCTCTTGGTATCAGACTTGTAATCATAGGGATCTTGGTATCAAAGTTTTAATCGTGAGCTATATAATCTCCTTCGTGCCTGCTTCGACTCGTCCTTAAGTTGCTTTCTCCACCTATAACATTGTGGGCCAGCGTTCGGATCTCTATTGGTGAGTTGTGGTTGCATGAAGGAGAGTAGATCTCCTCCGCTGGCAAGCTGTGGCCGCGTGGACAAGTCTTCTTCCCACACCATTCGGTAACCAAATGGTAACCCGCCGATGAAAGTAACCTACTAGAAACCAGTTTGTAACCAACTGGTAACCCATAGGTAACCAACTACTAACCCACTAGCAGAGATGGTTGTTGGTTGCCAACCAGTTAGTAACCATGTTTTAACATATAAGAATACACATCTTTCATGTTATTACTCTTGTCTACTATGTTTGGCTCTCATCAATGTTCCAAAGTGCGCAATCACGATGAACGTGAGTCAGTTAGACTCATTGTCCACTGATGCAATTATTAACTGTTATTATTATGGGTGTTAACCCAAACACCTTATACGAGTTATTAGCAGCTCAAGTGTAAAACTATTACGAGGAATATATACCTTCTAATTACCTTTTTACTTTACTATTAACATAAACTTTCATGTTCAATGAGATGCATATACTTTTATAAACATGAAAATTTCTCCCATAAATTCTTATTGAAAATTCAATAAAATAAATGATAATAATAAAATAACATACTTTATAAATTCAACATTAATTATAAACCTTGATTTATTTTTAAATAAACATGTTGTGCCTCACTTGAAGTGCTTACTACTATTATTATTTTGATGACTTGAAGCTTTATAACCTTGATACGCTTGCTCTTAGTGATATTCATATTACAAAACTATCACACAAATATTCTAAAATTAGAATAAAATTCTAAAATCCTAAAAATCATAAAAGTCCTAATTTTTTAATTCTTCATAAACCCTAGAATTCCAAGTCCTTAAAATTAACATCAACAATTTAAAATTCTATCATCCAATCCTATGAATCATCACTTTACGTTCTCAATTTCATCACCTAATTTAATAATTAATTAATTTCTCAAATATGCTGAAACCTTAAAATTGAAAATCTCCAAAACCAATAAATAAAATATATTTATTTTGAACCTCCAACAAAACCAAGCCTAAAAACTTTTTAAAAAAATAAATCTTCAAGGTTTGAATGGTAAGATTTGAAAAAAAAGTAATTTTCTAAGGGGAGGAAAAAAGAAAAGAGGGATTTTTGAGATTTTACATTTTATTAAACTGATAAATTTAAATTTAAATAACTAATTCATAATTGTCTAATATCTATAATTAAAAGTTAAATAATGATTGAAGAGTCAGAATGGGCCTAGGAAACCTACTAAATTTGTCCTTTTTTTTTGGTCGAGAGCTGCAGCATGCCTAGCTATAGCCTGTAGCATGGGTAAGGCATGTTACAGCATGCAACCATTGGCATTTTGGCCAAGAAGCCCCTGGCCGCGACACTAGCTACGCTACAGCACCTAAGGTGAGCTGCAGCCTGCAAAACGTGGGCTCTTCGCTAGTATGTCTAACGTAGCCCTTAAAAAAAAATTTTTTTTTTTCAAAGGTCATTTGATCTTCTTAAAGTATTTTTACCATAACTCTTTATTCTAATATTGGAATTGAATGATTTAAGTGATTTTGGAAAGTTAAAGAAAAAAATCTACAATTATTTTCTAATTTCAATGTTTTCCTAATTAAAATTGTGGTTGAACATAAAGCCACATTCTTAATATAAACTTCTTGATACTTAACTTTTTAAACATGAATTATCTTTAGCGTCATTTTTAATAAAAAAACTTAATTCAATATTTATATTATAATTATAATCCATCCTTTATAAACGAATAAATCTCTTGGCTAAATTAAATTATTATAAAATTATCGGGTGTTACACGTAATGACTGATTTATGTGAGAAAATTTAACAATATGATTAAGACAATTTAACAATAACGTTTGGACATATTAACACCAATAATCCCACAATTACTCCCAATGGCCCATTGGCTTCCGTTATTGCCCATTTCATGGTAATGGACCATATGAACCATGGACAAGGACCTTTGATCAGTGGACTGTATATTTTGATATACTGGACTTGATTACCAAAAACCCATAAATAAGAAATTTGGACTCTATTGTGACCCGAATGATAGCATTGAGGACAATATATTGGACTGAAATAGACTCTCAATTAAAATAACTAAACAATATAATGATAAACTTCATATACCACTCCTTAATCTTGGTTGTTATCCTTTACATATGCACTCTTGTCGTCTACTCTTGCTTGATATAATGCAGCGACATTGTTTATAGCTCTCTCCTTTTTTATTTTTTTGGTTTATCAATAGTTTATATTTACTTGACTGTTGTAGTTCTTTCTAATATTATTTCATACATCTAGGTACCACAGCCGTACACGTGGTATTCACATATCCTTTTCCAATGCATTTAATAATTATATTTATTTGTTGATTAGTGCCTTTGTTCATTCAATTTATAAACTTTGACCAATGCCTGTATCAATTCAAATATGTCATTCTCTATTTACTCTGAAAAAGTGTATTGTGTTAGCATGGCCCTTTTTCATTCACGTATCATATACATCATTCTTAAAGGTCTCTTAAGCATAATATACATATATATATATATATATATGTTTCCCCTGAATCTGGGAACATCAGCTAATCCAATTTGTTCATAACAAAAGAGGTTGAGATTAGCTTGCATTTTGTATGAGAAAAGGTGATTCGAAAGGAGATAGAAGCAAGATTTGTTTAACTTGTGTATCAATAATATTAATAAATGTTTAACTTGTTTTGATCAATCATATTGACACATGACCTATGGATTATGTATTTTTTGATAATTATCATTACTAACATGACCTAGTGAAAATAAAGAGTTTAAATCTTTTTATTTTACTTTAAAAAACAAGTGTTCTTATTGTAGTACAAGACATGCCACAACAACTTAATTAATGGGAAATTTGATAGTACATGTTAGACAGGATGTTTCATATACGTTATTTTAATGAAATCTCCTTTCCTTGCCTTCCTACTTTTCTTTCTATATCCCTCCCTATTTTCTATCTCTATCCCTCCGTATACTCTCTCTCATTTTTCTCATTAAAACAAAGATAATTTGAATTTTTTAAACAAGAAAATGCTATCTCTCATTTTTCTCCTCATTAAAACAAAGATAATTTGAATTTTTAAAAAAGAAAATGCTAAATTGAAAATCATAATTATCCTAATATTCTGACTAATTAAGATAATCCAAATAAAAATTCTAAAATACACAATGATCATAATAACAGAAAATATTTCCCATTCAACTATGCTGCTACGTCATTTTAGTTCTTAAACTAATCTGTATTGTTTTGATTACTTTGTCATGTTAGAATAATGTTTTGCTCAATAGTTCAATATTTTAAACTAATTAATTTTTTTTTTGAATGTCTGTCAACATTATCCATTAATTGAAACAAGGTATTGATGTTTTAATCCTTGCTACTGTTCGATGCCTTTTGGGTTAAAGTAACAAATATATACATAGAATTAATATAATTATATATATGTGCTCGTGTGTATGTTTAAACAAACACCCTTGAGTTCTACAAATAAGAAAATTATATATTGGCTCAACATGTTGATAAAACAATTCCTGCCCTCACTTTATGAACAACAACGACTAAAATATATATACCCTAATGAATATATTATTTTTTATTAGTAATAATCAATTAATTTATGATTATAGCGCATTATATATACATTCTCTAAGTAACTTGATTAGGCATAAAAACACCTGTTTATTAGTTTTGAGAAGACATAAAGAAAGATAAAAGAAAGAATGAGCAGTTCTCCAAGATATGTCGTCTACTTTGCCATGATCTATATTATCTCCATTCTCTTAATCACGGTTAACACAGGTGCTTTATGATTTTCTAATATTTAATTAAATATTGCATGCTATTTAACTATAGAGATATATAGTGGCAAAAACCTTCCCCATATATTATAAAATAAAATTAACCTATGTGTATTTTTAATCAAATCCATCCTTAATATCATAATAAGGCACCATAATTAATTATGTAAAAAGAAAATTTTTCGATTGGTAGGGGGTTGATTTGTTAATAATAGTAAAAGAGTTGATTTTATTGATTAGAAAAACACAGTGTAATCTCAATTAAAAACTCCTTTAATTAAATGTTACGATATCTTTGAAAGATAATCGATCATACATTTTTAACACACAAGTGGACATATACATATAAGGTGTTTGATTATCATGACATAATTTCTTTATACTTTGTATCGTCGTTTATTTCCTTTTTGAAGAGATCTCCATGGCATTTGGAGTGTCGTCCAATAAATTTTGCAGGAAACCGAGTCAGACATGGCACGGAAGATGTAGGCTGGCCAGAAACTGTAGTAGAAAATGTAAGCAGAGAGAGAATGCCGCTTTTGGTCAGTGAAATGCTACTGTTATTATAGCTGTTAAAAATCGCAACCACCGTGATTATTGTTATGCTACAAATTGGTTTGGTGTTGTTAAAACGTATCCATGAAAAAAAAAAATGATCGAGTGATGATGCTCGTAGTATAAGGCTATGTTCGGTAAAAATGATGGAAAATATAAATAAAGAAAGAGTAAAATACTAAAGTTAGAATGATAAGGACGAAGAGATTTTTTTTTTTTTTTCTTGGTTCAACAGAAGAGAACCAAAAGAGAAAAGATAATGTCCAATTTAAATATATTTTACAACTATAATCTTATATAAATTAAAAGATAAAAAATGAGTAGACAGTAATGTCCAATCTAGTATATTTTATAATTATACCCTTACATACAAATTAAGAGAAGAAGTGATTAACCTCAAAGTAGTTATATATTTTCAGAACTTTGATTTATCAAAATTTTCCTATCTCAAAATTAATAGTTTAAAAATTGTAGTTGAAGGAATACTTTATAATAATTTCATATCTAACTCTATTAAAAGGTGAAAATTTCAAATTCCATTACCTCAAGTTTAAAATAGATATAAATACATATATACATACATACATATATATATATATGGGCTCCCTGCCAAGTCAAAATCAAATTATAAGTTCATAAAAATTAATAAGATTTAAAAAAAAATAGATTTAATCCCCATTTATAAGGGTGCACACAATATCTATTTATTCAATAAATCCAACCGAACCAATTTAATTCCAAAAAAAATGAAGATATCCAAACACTATTGGATTAGATTTCAATGGTAATTTGACTCATCCAATTAGATTAGATTGGGTATTAAATTTTAATTTTGAAAATCCAATAAATCCAACTCAATCCATATACTTATATTTTATATAAAAATAATTAAATTTTATATTATATAGACTTAACTATATTAACATTCCCTATGTTTTTTCAAAATTACTGAGATACCCTTTAACCAAAACTAATAACTTAGTTAAAAAGTTATTAATTTTGTTTTAACTTAGTTAAAAAGGAAAAAATTATCAAAAAAAAAAAAAAAACAATAATACCTCCTTTTTATTAGCAAGATGCAACATAATGAATAGTATATGTCATTAGTTATAAATATATTATTAAAAGTATGTTAAGGTTCTTTGTTATAGCAATATTTTGTTTTGAAGAACATCTTTATTTTTATATTCTTATTATAGTTATATATGCTTTCTGATAATAAGTTATTTTATTAGTCAAAATAAAAAAGAGATTTTTCAAAAAATTAAAATTAAAATAATAAAACATCTTTTAGTAAAGTGTGAATTATGATTAAAAATATTTAAAAATTAATTAAAATATTGTTTTTGATATTGAATAAAGATACAAATGTTATTTTATACCTCATATATATGTAGCTAAATACTTTTTTTTTTTATGTAAGGAGGGGTATTTCTGGTATTTTAAGTATAATTAATGGTTAAATTCACGGTTAACTAACAGATGGGATGTCACTGTAATTTTTTTTTAAAAGACAAGAGAGGTTGACATTATTAGTTTTGATTAAGGGGATATTTCTATAATTTAAAAAAAATACAAGAAATGTCATAGTTCATTCTATTATATAATATAAATGTAAATATAATATATTATCTTTATCTATGGACACTTTTTTTTAAATTTTTTTTCCGTTTAATCAGTTTTTTTGGGGTTTTTTATGTTTTAATTTTGTTTTTTCCCTTTTAATTTTTTGTAGATATCTTAACTAGAATTGATTAACATAAAACAAATTGACGAATCGGAAGAGGCTTCTTCTTGAGGGGCTTGCTATGCTAATTGTAATATAATATTTGTTTTTATAATTATCTTTTTCATAGTGTTTTGTTTTTAATTTGAATAAAGATTATGCTATATTAACTTAAAGTTTTTTACTTTTTTAACTATATTGGATGATTTTGGTTTATTATTATATAATAAATAGATGATGAAGAATTGAATTGATGCCCATAAAATGTGTTTTGTCTTTTTGAGTTCGTTTTTATAATTTTATATTTTTATATGAAAACATAACCATAATCCAATCCAATCTAACATATTTTGGATTGGATTGGACTAGATAATAAAATAAATTTAATTAGTTTGTTGGATTTGAAAGTTTTTTCTTTTTTTTTTTTTATAATTGGATTGAATGATAAATGATAAAGAAAAATAGTTTCGATCCAATGCCCACCCCTGCCCATCCACACACACACATACAATCTATAAAACATTAACAAATTTTTTTTTTTAGTGCAAATCCCTAAAAAAATTTCATATATAAATAGTAAATGTAGTTGTTGAGATATTAAGTGCGCAATTACTATTAAAGCTACCTAATCTAATTAGCAATCTAGTTACCATATTAACTTTTTCAATAAATGCTTAGTTCACATGTTCAAAATTAAAAATGAAGCCCTTTAAAAGTATTTTTTAACTAATTTCTCTTTAGTATTAGTTTTTTTTTTTCCAAATAATTAGAATTCTGATTTCTATTAGATTTTTAATTTAAATTAGAAGTAGAGGAATTATGTATCACAAGCCAATCAGTCACCACAGGTAGTCCATTTCCTAAAAAATCTAATGGAAAGATCTTTTTTATTTTTATTTTTATTAACATTTTATAGATTAAGGCAACAAATGTTATGTTTAAAAAATTAGAAGATAATATTACACGAGTCATAGTTAGGATGAGTTTTTATAATTAATCTTTAAAAGTACATAGAGACAATTTTCCAACCACAAAAAAGACATGAACTCATGTAGACGTTGTTGGCAAAAGCCAATAAAAGTATGTCCAAAAACCTCAATATTATCTTTGATTATGTCCTTGTCCGAGCCAAAAATAAAAAATAAAAACGTAACACTATGAACAAATTTTCTTTTTTTCTTTTTTCTTTTTTATTTTTTTATTTTTCCTGGATGTGATCCTACATATTTAACTTGAGTTTGTACATTAGGTCCAAACCTAAAAATTTCATTTTAAGTTTTTTTATATCTACAAAAATTTTAATTAGTTTTTAAAAAGTTAATTAATTAAACCTAAAAATTCTATTCCAATACGGTGCACTAAAATCATGATTAACTGAAGAGAGAGAGAGAATACATCGTCAATCTACATTATCAAGAGTTCCAAAGTAAGGGGACAAAAGGTAAGTCATTGGAATAACAGTTCAAAAGATGGCTTCTCAAACGCCAATTTGTCAAACTCCCTCTTGAAACTCAACAAAATATATATATTTATATGTGTGTGTGTATATATTTATACATATATATAATATCTTCGATATTAAAAGAAATGGATTAAGAGCAATCGATTTTAAGATTTATTGTTTAGTAGAAGGGGTTAGAACGTGCGCGTTAGGGATTCAAAATCTTTTAACACAAAATTTGATTCTTCCATACATAAAAGGATCAGAAAAGGGAATATGTACCAAATACAACCCCTTCCCCTTCATTTTTCTTACATGTGTTATGATGCAAAGAGTACACTTGAATTTCGACACAGGCTTACGTTGTTTGGACTTCTTAAAAAAAGTTGCGCCTACGAATTCATAAAGGGCTCCTAGAATTGCCTTACGACTGGCTGTTACTTTGATTGTGTCTCTTCTATCGGCAATGACAGTTGAGAAGAGCGGTTACATTACTCCTATATCTACATTATAACCTTTTTTTTTTTTTTTAACAAACAAAGCCTCAAAGTCACTGCATGGACCAACTAACATGCTGTAATATTTTATGAATCTTTTCATATGCCAATCAAAAATTACAATAAAATTAATCACCCTTCTTGATATCATCGGAACTTTGTGCTTGATTTAGCCTGTGTGACAGCAGATTATTATTCATATGGCTTCTGATTTTATCAAGGAATATCCATTAACTATTCTATGCTAAACATAATTCTCAAGGATATACACTCTTCTCTGTGAAAACTAAAGAAAGAATTCAATTTCTTGTGTTACAAGCAACTATTTCTTCCTCGGCAGAGTTATTTTTTCTTTTCCCCTTTTTTATGGATGATTAGTTTTCAAATCTTTATCAATGATGACATCCTCTGTAGCCTCCACTTCGCGTATTTCTGCACCAAGCACAGAAAGACACCCTGTGGAATTCGCGCACGCGATTTCGGAGGCCGGTCGTTTGCTTCCTTCTGCGAGCAATAGAACTTGATTTTAGGATCTTCCCTCAGTCTTCCACTGCTTACAATTCGCTCCCTTCCAGGTTCTCCAAGTCTTTCGATTACGATCTCGTTATCACAGACAAGAAACACTTCAAACGTTTCGCTTACATTTCAGCCTCGGTAGTTCTTGTTATCCTAGCACTCATTTTGCTGGTACATTTTCTGCCTCATAAACACAACCACCATGGGCATTTGAAGAATCTAACGCTTACGATGAACCAAGCTCTGATTTTTTTTGATGCTCAAAAGTGTAATATCTTCTCTCCCCATTGAAGTTATTATGAGTGAAAAGCAAGAATAAATCTAAGTATATTTCTTCAATGTAGCTCAATTATCAAGATTTTTGCTTCTTGTTTTTTGCAGCGGGTCATTATCCGAAGAACAGCCCCATAAAGTTTCGAGGAGATTCAGGATTGCAGGATGGAAATCTTGGCGGCTCAATGCATGCGGATCTTGATGGAGGTTTTTATGATTCAGGGAACAACATGAAGTTCAGCTTCCCTACGGCATATACAATTACTTTGTTGAGTTGGACTGTGATTGAATATCACCAAAAATATGCTGAGATCGGCGAGCTCAAACATGTCAAGGATATCATCAAATGGGGCACTGATTATTTGCTCAAAGTCTTCATTCCTCCTTCAAATGCAAGCTCAAACACCATATTGTATTCTCAGGCAAGGCCTAAAAAAATATATATTAATCTTCTTGTATAATAGTTGCCCTTTTCCTTAAATGTATAACTTTTTTGCTTTTGTTTTTGTTTTTTGAAAGAAAACATTTTTCTCCTTTATTTTTCAATTCAGGTTTGAAGTGCAGGCAACAAGACGAGTCAAAGCGATGAGAACCGCTGGCAAAGGCCGGAGAACATGGACTATCCTAGGCCAGTTTCGTCTTGTGATAGCGGGGTCGCCTCTGATCTAGCAGGGGAAATCGTGGCAGCATTGTCTGCTTCATCACTAGTCTTCAAAGAAGATGGTGATTACTCGGGGAAATTAGTACAAACAGCAGAGAAGCTATTCAAACTCGCAAGTGAAAAGGATCCTTCTCAGCAAGGCAGATACACAAGGCTTGAAGACTCTGGAAAAGAAGCAAGAAACTTCTACAATTCATCCGGTTACTTAGATGAGCTGGTTTGGGGAGGAACTTGGTTGTCTTTCGCTACCGGGAATACTTCTTATCTTGAATATGCTACGGAGTTGTTTAGTTCGGCACATAGCAATGAGACAAGTCTAGAAAAAGGGATTTTATATTGGAACAACAAGCTTCCTGCTATTGCTGTAATTTGTTCTGGCATTTTCCTCCAAATTTTCACGACATGCAAAAATTGGTGCCTGGATTTTGAGTAATAGGTTTGGTAATTTTTTCAGTTCAGGTTTTGCTAACACATCTGCAATTCTTCCGCGATATTGGCTTTCCATACGAATCCGCTATGCAAGAATCCGCAAGCGTGATTTACAACCTAATGTGCTCTTATGTTTATGGTCGAAACTTTGACAAGACTGCAGGTACAAGAACATACCTCATCAAGAAGACGTAGGAAAAAAATGTATAAGATAGTACACAATTTAAGTTGAATTTTTGTTACTACACATTTGTAGTAATCATGCCGAGGTTATACTTATCTAGCATCAACATATTAAAAAAAAAAAAAAAAAAAGTTACTACGTGGACTAATTTCAAAGATCAAAATTGATAGTGCTTTTTTGTAGGCGGATTGATCATTCAAAGGCCTGATGACGGGACGCCGCCGCTGCAATTTGCCGCAACAGCTTCTTTCCTCAGTAAATTGTACAGCGATTATCTCGAAGCTCTGAGCAGATCAGGCGGAAATTGCGGCAACAACAAATTTGCCATACAGATGCTGAGGAAATTCTCCACTTCTCAGGCTAGTTTAAAAAACCAGCAAATAATTTTTCATTCCATTGTTTCACACGAGTGAAGATTTTTACTTTATTAGACCTTCATATGATTTAGAAACATAAAGATCTTCATATGATCTTCACATGATTTTTATTTTGTTAGATCTTCGTCATGAAAAAATAGTTTCATAACACATTATATAACTAGATTATAAATGACGAACATTAAATAAAAGAAGGACATAACAATTATTTTATTTTTATACAATCTACATAGTATCAATGTTCATAAGATTTATATGACATATGAAAATAATATAGCTTCCATTTTTTTTTTTTACTATTATCAGATGAATTACATTCTAGGAGAGAATCCAATGAAGATAAGCTACATGGTGGGATTTGGAAGCCAATATCCAACCCAAGTTCACCATAGGAGTGCATCAACTCCTTGGGATGGCAAGTACTACTCATGCCATGGTGGGGACAAATGGTTGCACTCTAAGGACCCGAACCCAAACGTTTTGATTGGGGCGATGGTAGGAGGACCGGACCCGTTCGACAAGTTTGTGGACCAAAGGGACAAACCAAGGTTCACTGAACCAAGCATTTCAAGCAATGCCGGCTTGGTTGCGGCTCTTATAGCACTTCATGATCCTCCTCCAAGAGACTCTTCTGGCACTAATGTGGGAATAGACCTTCTAGCCTCTTTGAAAAGATCAAAGTGATTTTTTGACCTCCTTGAATACTGTATGCCTTGCAATTTGTTTATTATGACTCTCGTAATAATATGGAAAATTACATCAAGATTTTATTTAGCTTTCGTCTTAAACAATGACATTAAATTTTTATTTTTTCTGCTGCAATAAGCCATGAAATTTATCATGAATAATCATGTGCCAGAGCTATGCAGGAGTTTTCATGCAGACACAATGTCACTTACATGTAGTTTTTCCACAGTACTGTCACACATTAAAATTTAAAATTTCAGTTTAAAAAGAGATTTAAGTTAGAGACCCAAACGGATTATAAATCAAATTAAATCCGTCTAAAAACATTTTCAATTCATTTTTGTTTTTTTTATTCAGAAAAGTTTTTTAAAAAAAAACTAGTTTTTGAAGAGTAAAATTTCAATTCAAAAAGTTTAGTTTCAACCACTAAACAAAATGCAAATGAAATGATTAACAGTGGGTGGGTGTTGCTGATGTGGAAATTCACCAACAAAAATAAAATCTTGTTACCTCGCCAAATTTGATCAACCCAAGATATTAAAGTACTTCACCTTCAAAGAGAAGGCTACGTCCGACATGTTGTTTGAGGCAGTCAAAAAAAAAAATTTGTTTTTATACTAAACAAAGTTGAGAGGGAGAAATTATATTTAAACTAAACAAGACATGCAAATCACAGTAATAGTAATACCTAAGGATATATACGAAGATCTAACAATAAAAAAAGTACATTGACACATAAATAATCAATCTCACATAAGGTTTTTATTGACAAAATCTCAATAATCAATCAAGAGCCAACATCTTACAGCACAAAGGCGACCATCAACTCTGCATAAGAACAAATCTAGTAAAATCAGAACATGCAAAACAAAGGAACCACCAAGCCTTAAATCTGAAAGATGGTTAGCCAAAAAATTTAAGAAAGAGTAATGAATTACGAAAAATAAAATTTAAGAAACCAAAATACCGAACTATGAGAAACTGAGGAGCACAAATATTATAATCCCTTATGCATCTTTAGGTGCCGTTTGACACTTATTTTGTATTTTAATTTTACTCAAATACAATACAATTTTATACCAAATACAAATTTTATAATAGTGTTACGAAAACAATTACTATTTAAAATATTTTTAAAACAATCACATCAACTTTTCAACTCTACTATTTATCTCTGCTTTTATCAATCACATCAACTTTTCAACTCTAAAATACTTTTCATTCAAATACACATTTCATTCAAATATAAAACAAATACTTTTCAACCAAATACAACATTCAAAATATAAATTTCATTCAAATATAATCAAAATATAATATATTTACCAAACGTGTCTTTAATCTTGAAACGTATTGTTTCTAGTACTTATAATAACTTAAAAAAAAATATTTACCAAATATCTATTTACTTCTAAAAATAATAATTTTTGACTCAAAGTAAAAAATTTCAAGCAAACAAACCCATTACTTATCTTCTCCGTGCCGTTTCATTGTGTTTTTTATTTTTTATTTTTCCTTTCCTATATTTTCCCTCCCCTTCTGCGCTTCCGACTTTTTATGCGTCCTCTTCCACGGTTTTCATTCTCAAATCCCAAATACGCAGGTAGCGTTTGGTATTATTTTTGAAATGTATTCTGTTTTTAAAAAAATTGAAAATGAGAATGTTTTGAAAACTGTATTAAGATCATTTCTGAAACTGTATTTGATTATGTTTTCTAAGTGTATATTTTGAAAAACATAAAAATAAAACTTTATTTAGTTATATTTTTTCAAAATCCATTTTATTTTCAAAAAATCCAAAAAACACAATATTTTTTGAAAATGAAAGTAAAAAGTGAAAACAACTTTTTTTCATTTTCAAAAAACCCAAAAAAACAACATAGTTGAAAACAGTGTTTTCGAAATGGTTTTGAAAACGTTAAATAAACAAACGCTATTTTGAAATCATTTTCATTTTCTGTGCTTTTGAGAATGGAAAATCGTTCTCAACAACAAAAACAAAGGCCTCCCTATGTCCCAAATCCCAAATTTCATTTTTTTTCTTACCCCTTTTTTCTCTGCGTCTTCTTCGACGTTTTCATTCTCAAATCCCGAACACCAAATCCCAAATTCAAAATCCGAACTTTAAGAAGGGAGGGCCAAACGTAGCTTCTTTGATTATTGGGATGCCCACCAAGTAAGGATTTCGCCCACTTATCAGGTCACTGGAGAAGATGATTTTATGGGTTGCTTAGTCCTGTTAGTTTGAGTGTTAAGCCTGGTTGTTTGTTATCGATTCTCTCTCTCTCTCTGTATCTCTGTCTCTCCATCTATCTCCACTGGTAAAGTTTGCAAAAAACTTCATCTTATCACTTTAGTTTACGTATAGTTTTGTCCTCTTATCACTTTAGAAACTGATTGTAGGCCAACTGCTTCCTCTCCTTTTTCCTCCTATTTTTCTGCTTCTTGTTAATAAGCATTAGACTATTATGTTCAGATGAATCTTTTGTTTTATTTTATGCATGTCAATTTCACCGGTAGTAGTAAGTTCCAAAATGGAGATTGTACGGACACTAAACCAACACAACCATGTCAAAACACCACCGGCGATAATGAGCTTCTTCAGCCCCGCCATCAATGGACTTCTCTTCCCCCCAAACTTTCCAATCACGCCTAAATCATCCCCTTCCCTGCGTCTGTCCGCGCGGTCCTCTTTGTCCCCACGGCCACAGGGCAGCTCCACCGAGCACACGACCCTGCTCGTGGAGACTTTCCACGAGCACCGGAGGTTCAAGACCTTGCTCAAGAGGCTCAGCAGGACGGGCTCATGCCCTCTGAGATTGCTCAGAGAGGATGGAGATTGGAGCAAAGAGCATTTTTGGGCTGTTGTTAGATTCCTCAGACGAGCTTCTAGGTTCGAGGAAATTCTTCAGGTGGTTTTCTTGGTTTTTTGCACTCCATCTGTTTGTTTTATGTTTTCTGAGATTTTTGGGTGTTTGATGATGTGCCTAGTCTTGAATTCTGCTGGAAACTCAACTTTCATTTGGATGCCTAGAAAGGGATAATTGAAGGTTTTTTTTTTTTTTTTTTTGGGAGAAATTGGGTGAGTGAGTAGTATTTGGACACTTATTTCGGAAAAAATTAAAAAAAAAAAAAAAAAAAAGAAGCCGGACTTTTCTTTTAAGAAAATGGTTGGTAGTCATCAAAATGTTGATTGACTTATCTGGCAGTCAATCTGTGATTGACCGGTAACAACACTTGTTTTTATCGGATATGAACTAATGTTATTTGTAATACCATTTTTTGCTGGTGCTACTAGAGAAATTAACCCAGAAATCAAATGATGGTGGTACTTTTCCTGTATTTATATTTTGTAATGTTGCTAATCTTCACCAGTGATTGCCATTGCCACAAAGGTGTGGATTTCAGATATGAAACCCACATGCCATATGTTGCAACGGTGGTAATAGTCACCGATGAAGATCATTTTTATTCCTAGATGGTGAAACATCTACAATTAGATTGATTTTAAATGGAATTATAACTTGCTTCATATGAAATTATTGATATTTTACTTTTTCTCAGTATCGGATCGCATGAAAATTGTTTGTGCGATGCTTTTAGTGAGTTGAAATTCAAGGTCTTTTTAACCTGTGAACAGGTGTTCGATCTGTGGAAGAATATTGGGGAATCAAGGATTAATGAATTGAATTACTGCAAGATCATAAAAGTGCTAGGTGAAGAGGGTCTGATGAAAGAAGCAGAATTGTCATTTAAAGAAATGAAGAGCTACAGTCTTAATCCTACTCTCGAGGTCTACAATTCAATGATTCATGGGTTTGCTCAGAAAGGAAATTTTAGTGATGCTTTAGTTTACCTTCAGGAGATGAGAGAAGACAATGTGGCACCAGAAACCGATACTTATGATGGGCTTATTGAAGCTTATGCAAAACATGAGATGTACGACGAAATAGGAACGTGCTTGAAGAAGATGAAATTGAATGGCTGCACGCCAGACCACATTACTTATAATTTGCTTATGAGACAGTTTTCGAAAGGTGGATTGCTCAAAAGAATGGAGAGTGTATACCACACCATGATTTCAAAGAGAATGCATTTGCAGTCTTCCACATTGGTGGCCATGCTCGAGACTTATGCAAGATTTGGGATCGTGGACAAGATGGAAAAGTTCTACCAAAGAGCTTTGATCACAGAAACCCCTCTGGGGGATGATTTGATCAGGAAACTGGCTGAGGTTTATATCGCTAATTACATGTTCTCCAGATTAGAGACCTTGGGGGTTGATCTTTCTACAACATTTGGTGAGACTGATCTTCTATGGTGTCTGCGTCTTCTCTCACACTCTTTTCTTTTAAGTCGGAAAGGTATGGATTCTGTTATCCAGGAGATGGAAGGAGCAAACATCCCATGGAATATAACTTTTGCAAACATTATCATGTTAACTCACTTGAAGATGAAAGATTTCACACGCCTGAGGATTACTTTCTCCCGATTAACTCATTCTTTAGAACCAGATATGGTAACTGTTGGAATTCTATTTGATGCAATTGGTTTGGGTTTTGATGGGACCGGAACTCTAGAATCATGGAAAAGGATGGAATTCTTATCCAAAGCTGTGGAAACGAACACTGATCCTGTGGTTATTACCGCATTTGGAAAGGGGAATTTCCTTCGAAACTGTGAACTGGCATTCTCCTCTCTTGAACCTGAAGAAAGGGAAAAAACGATATGGCCTTACAAAAACCTCATTAATTTGGTGTTGAAGCACGAAGGAAGCTATTGCCAGTACGAGGGAGCCAAACCAAGTTATGAAAGTGGAATATCCTAGGTTATTGAGATCCGTGGTATTCAAACTCCATTCTCTTTTCCTGTTCCAGTCCTGGAAGTGATGCTCCTTTTGCATGGATTACCCATGCTCTCATGACGGACAGATTTACACAACAAATTGCTATGTGCACGGACATTCCTTGCTGGTGTTGCACGTATAAGGAAATCTGGAGTCTTTCCCGCCGATGATGGATTTGGTCCTGCAGACTAGACCCGTAGGTTTTTAGACAGTAAGTTGTGGTATCTGTTGATGATTCAGAATAGCCCTAACCCACAAAAGGTTGTCGTTTCTCCGCGATGACATTGAAAACCTGTAGCAGCGCTATTTTAAGAAATCAAAAGTATATTTCATTGCTTCTTACGTAACGTGGAAACATGCTTTTCCATTGATGAAATAGACGAGGAATAAAAGAAAACATATATTATTAGCTCGATTGAGAAGGCTTACTTGTGTAAAAGAAATTAACTTGCAAATTTTATTGACAGTAAATAGAGTTCTCTCTCATTTCACTTTATAGCTTATTGATTTGTTCCTGTTCTCCACATTTGAGCCCTCTTTCTCTCTAATTCAACTATTGTTTTTGCAACATCAGTACTATCTATTCGCAAATTTCAACCTGAATCGGAGGAGAAGTACATAGGATGATGCCTGTGCTGCAAGCATGTAAAACACTGGGAAATGATTTTCTGTCCTGTTAATACTGCAATACGGACCAAGGGTAATTGTGGTGACCCCCCACGTACGTTACCATACCAACCAGCCGAGCTCTGACATCGACCGCGATGGCTGGTAACCTCGTGGGTCGTCATCCTCTTACTCAACATACTTAACCTTCCATTCTTAATATTCTCATCTTAAAGCGGAAACAATTTCTATAGCAAATTTTTTTTTTTTTTTTTACTTACATATTATACCTATAACCTTATCATACTCTTATAACACATATTTCATAAATTTCTTTCTTTCATCTTCCTTTTTGAACACTCAGCGAAAGACTCATGGTAGTACCATACCCTCGCCCAGTCCCTTGGCACGTGCAGATCCGTCCGTTGTCCATCATATTGCTTTAAATAAACACGTTGCTTACCTGCAACATATAAACAACTAATGAGCTAGATGTTCAGTAAGTTCAAACATACATTCATTAACTTATAAATACTAGTAATATATATTATTACTAGAATATATGACATCACATATATACACATCATGCACATCGTCTATACATATCCTCGAAACATAACATATTATGTTAACCTCTTCATGCTCATTTATATCTTCGTTCATCGTTCTTAACATTCTATCGATCATCTCTTATCATTCTAATCTAATTTCTTCATTTCTTTACTTTTCAATCCTATCATTTCTTAACTTTCTGTTCTAAACCTTTATAACTTCTCTATCGCTTTATTATCATCTCTTAACATTTCATATCTTAATGCTAGTAACATATACACTAGCACAACATCACGTAAAAACGTGTCATTCCATACATATAACATCAAACACATCACATCACATATATAATTCTATCATGTTCTTTTAACTTCGTTTTATTATTTTTCATTGACTTCATTGTGTTGTTCTTTCATATCGTTCGTTTCTTTTCTCTTTTTTTTTTTTTTCGTATCATATCTTTTCTTTTCTTTTCACTCTCCTTTCCTTTCTTTTCTTTTCATGCTCTTTTCTTTTCTTTTCACTTTCTTTTCATTTCTTTTCTTTCACTTTTCTTTTCTTTTCTTATCTTTCACTGGTGGGCCCCGTTGTTGAACATACCTAATGCGCGCTGACAGTGGGAGGAGGGGGAGCTACCCACCAACTTACCTCACAGTCAATCTTTAACTTTTAGCCATTAACCTCACACCTTCGGGAGGTAGCGTTCCACTGTAAGCCATTAACCTAGCCTACGGGAGGTAGCATTCAATTATAGTGGAATTCATAACATAAAACCTCACCTACGGGAGGCCGGTACGCCAACAACTTAAGTTTTCAGTCTTATTATCTTGTAGGCTTTTATTTTTCTTATATGGATTTTTTTTTGTTGTATATCTTTTTCATTACATTTATCATCTTTCATTTCTCATTTTTCATAGAACATTTCATGAAACATTTATTCTTTCGTTATTTTTCTTTTCTTAATTCTTTACTTTATCACATCACATCACGTCATAACAACAAAAACATGTTTTATTACGTGTAGACAATTATTCTCTGTTCATCTCATCATTTGCGTCCTCCTATCTACCGTATCTTATCATCATCCTCCTATTGATCATAGCCTATCGTTCTATTCAATCAATCACATCTTATCGTTATGTTCTAATCCTTTCATCATACCTTTTATCATAACCTATCATTGTTTTTTTCTTTCTTGTCTAACTCTTTGCTTTCATATCATTTTTCATAAAACATTTATTATTTCGTCTTCATAAAACATACCTTTTCTTAATTCCTTTCATCACTGATCATCATTGCTTTATCAATCATAACCTAACTTTCATAAAACTTTTCATAAAACATCCATTCTTTCCTTTCATATCTCATCTTTTTCTTATGCATCCTATCATAACATTCTCGTTCTTATTCTTTCCATTCTTCTATCTCTCTTACTCACATCTTTATTCTCATAAAACTTTTATAATGCATTTCCCTCATAATTCAATATATACATATATTTATATATATATATATATTTTATAAATTATTTATTAAAACCTATCTTTTAATATCATCATAACATTGCTATAGTATTACTATAGCATCATCATAAATCACATCATGACATTTGCATACAAAACATATAAACACGATAAACTTGTTCATAGTTGCAGACGGGTAAATGTCTGAACTTACTCATAGCATGCTTATCCTCTTCTTGGGATTCATCGACGTCCTTTGTCGCGTCTAGATCGGGTTCTTACAGACAAACTTTGTTCGTTAATCACATTTTCATTTATAACCTTTATTTTATTAAAAAGCTAAATTCTGATCTTATAATCCTTAATTATAGCCTTAGGACAGCTTTCTAAACCTTAATGGCCATTTTCGAATTTTTCTCCAACTTTTTGAAAAATTACAATTTTACCCCTAACTTTTGACAAAATTATAATTTTGCCCTTAACGTGATTTTTCATAACTTAAACCTCAATTTTGGCTTTTACAAACTTCATTAACCTATTCCGGGATCATTGGGGCTCTTTTCCCATAATTTGAGAATCTTTGGACAAAATGACCATTTTGCCCCTGATGGGTCGTTTAACCATAACATTTTCATTTTCATACTTAGGCTGGATTTTCTAAACCCAAAATCATTTAATTAACTTTTTAAATCTTATCGGACCTTTTTCGGATCAATTCTTATCATTTTACCAATTTTCACATTCCCGGCCCTCGGGAAGTACTATTCGAACCTAAGAATCGATTTCGTGTTTTTCTTGCGTTCTAGGGTTTCGAAGGGTTAGTTTACTAATCGTACCTTACCCATTCCTTTTTCCTTGCCTTAATTCCTCGAGGGGGCTCGGGTTCCCTTCCCGATCATATTTTTACCCCTCGTTTCCCATATTACCCCTGGTGCCATTTTTAGAAATTTCGGCAGAGTTTCCCCTTAATTTTTGAGGTTCCAGCGTTTAGGAAACGCCTGAAAACCATCTATCCTAATCTAATTCTATCACGTACTATACCAGAGGTCTAGATTTTACGTAAACTCATATTGTTTACGTAAAATCGTTACATCATCACATATTTTTCTTTTTCTCCATTACAGTCATTTTCTTCTTTTTACATACATTCTTTTCCACATTTTTTTATATCAAAAATCATAAAATCATATAACAGTCCCAAACAATTAAATTGCGGAACGTGAAGGGGTCTGGATTTATACCGAATTGCAGTCCGGTCTCGACGGCATAAACCCTAATTCATCGTTCTTCATCTTTGAGGTCTCGTCTTGCAATTCCGACTTCGCGAATGCGTCCGGAACGTCGAAAATATGCCAACGGGCCAAACTTGCATTTTCGGTCAACGGTCGCCGTTGACCGGCGTTGACCGCCGTTGACCGACCGTTGACCGCCGTTGACCGGCGGCGACGGCGGCGATGGTGGCAAGTGGGTAGTCCATCTTGAAGATCTCGACGAGAGGAATCCATTGGTAGCCTCAATTTCACATTTGGAGGCCCCAATCGCCGGAAAACCTCCTCGAAAGTCACGGCCACGGCGGCGACGGTGGAGCTCCGTCGTGCCGGACTTTTTCCCGAAATTGATTGAGGGCTTTTGCTCCCCTCTTCAAGGCGACCATTTCTGCACCGGTGGTGCAGCTCAACATCGCCGGAAACGGCAAATTTCCACGGCGGCGACGGCGACGACGACGGGCGGAGTTGGGCGGCGCGATCCGGCGGTCGTTGGGCTGAAACTCCACCTGGGTTTTGTTCTACTCTTCACCACGAGTCTTTTGGGACCGGTTTCAGCTTGATCGGACGTCGGACGGCGAAGATATCGGCGATCGAAATTCCGGGTGGCCGGCGGCTTCGGGCGGCGCGTGCGCTCTCCTCCGGCGTCGGTTCCGTCGACTCGGCACACCGTTGAACTCAGCTCGGCGAGAGCTTTCCAACGGTGCCGGCGGTGTCGAAAACGGACACCGTTTCCGGTGATCGATTACTATTCATCAATAGGGGTAGAGAGAGAAAGAGAATTGGAGAGAGAGAGTGATTGTGGGCAAATGAGTAAATTCTACTTTTTCCCGCTCTTTATATACTTTTTCACCCAAAATTTCAACATGGGCTATGCTGACTAATTTGGGCGTCCTGAATCCAAATATATCAGTTTTATTTTCATCTGAGGTCATTTTGACCAATTTCCGATACTGTGAATTTTCGGTCAAAAATTACCCTTGTGCTCAATTATCAAATTTGAGCGTGCTGATAGGCCATCCTGACTAATTTGGGTGTGCTGAACCCAAATTTATCAATTTTATATCAAGATAATATCATCTTGACCTACTTCTTGATACTGTGAGTGGCACACACGTGCACACACATAATATCACTATTACTCATTTTTCATCCTTTAACATTGTTAGAACATTTTATTTTAGTTCTAAACAATATTAAATCACTAAATTTCACATTTTAACGCTTAAATTCATTGTGTAATTATTTTCCGAAAAATGTGAATTTTTCCGGTTGTTACAGTAATGGTCATCATTCGGATGATCATAAGAACTAAAACTTGGAACTTAATGGTCAGATACGGGTTTTGCTTACAGTTTGATAGAATTTGTTACAGAAATTTTTAAATCTAGGTGGTAGTTCGATTTTGGTTTAGAGTATATGTACTAGCTTGAGATTTCGTTGTGGTTGATAGGCTACATTAGAAAGTTTTAAGGAACTTGAAAAACCTCGATTAGAACTTGAAGGAGAGTATCGATATCCGCTTCAGTTGCATTGATATTTATGAAATGAACAAATGCAGTAAAAGATGCAGAAGTAAATGAAGTAGTTTGATTCTTACATAGTGTTATTTCATAGTATGACAACATTAAGGAGACAAGGTACTATATCTCGGGGTGAGGCCTAGAAGGACGGCTGTCAAATGCTGCATCTACGGAAATGAGGCTTCCAACGTGGATGATTGTCTCGAACTCAATGGGTAGCCCTTCAATTCTGAAATCCTTGAACCCTCCAAGGTCTGGGTTAAATGAGACCAAACGTCTATTTTTATATGAAAACAAGATCTCATCTCCACCATCCAAAGTGCATAAAACTCGAAACTCTTGTTGCCTAGTCCCATTCAATCTGCTTCTAGCAGGAGGGGCACCGTTGATTCTGAAGTCTGTAGGAACATAATTAGGAATGACCAGTCTTCTGGTCCAAGACTCCTTCGAACTGTAATCCTTCAATTCCCACATCTCATTCTCCCCACCTTGGGACGAGACCACCACCGAGAGACAATTGTTTAGAGCAACCAGATGTGTGACAAACTTGTTCACACTCAAACCGGTAGGTTGTGTAATAACTTGGAATTCTTCAGTAGCCAGATCAAATGCGATAATATCACGAGGTTTTTCTTCTTCAACCGAATAATTAGTTGTCAGCCAATGAAGATTTCCATCCACCAATGTATCGGACGCCATACAAGAAAGCCTGAACGGCTTTTGGCCTTTATGTCTCCATTCAGAATCGCCAAGGGTAAGAACATAAACCTCAGGTTTTTTAATGGCTCCCGTGAAAATGTTGTTTCCTTCTGTGTAATACACCACCTTGATCACTTTGTATTCCTTTGTCCTTGGATGAGATCCAAATCCAAAATTTACCCTAACAACTTTAAGATTTGTAGGGTTGATCAACTCGGGTAACTCTTTGAATTCTCGGGTAAAAGGGTTGTATATGAACAGCGGATCATTACGTGCCCTGTTGTATATGCACAGCAATCCGTTACAAGAACCGACTACATCAAAGCAAGGTAACATTAACTCACTGGGAAAGTTGAGAGTCCTCGCCACGAACGTGTTGTTGTCGGGGCTGCTTAAATCCACAGCATCGAGCTTGCTGACGGGATAATCGGAGAAGCAAAGGAGGAATGGATTTCTTCTGTTTGCACGCGAAAGATGCATGGAAATTGACAGTGGATGTTTCGCTGAAGAATGCCAGATTTGAGAGACAAGTTTGCAGTCCATAAGAGACGTTATGGGCAGCCTGGAGAGTATGTCGAAGAAGAGTTCACGAGGGAGTCCTCCGATAACGATGCTTCGTTGAGCTTCGACTTCACATCGGCTTTCGTTGCTTTCATTCTCAACATTCGATTCCATCGAGTGAAGAAAATATTGATTAGGTTTAGAGGTAATATGAGCAGAAAAGGTAAAACAGTTTAAGATTGGAAGAGGGACACAAGCTGCTAGGTAATATAAAAGTTCCATCGTTTTTGAATAATTATAGACCAAAACGGATTAACCAAGAAAGCCAATTTGTCCCTATGCTTTTGAAGATTATTGAAAAATGGATTTAGAAAGAACATGATGCTAATTTTTAAGCTGAACTCCTCTTTTGAAATTGAGCTCATTTATCATTTTTTTTTTTCATACATTGTTTTTTTCTCTCTTTGTCCAAACTAGAAAATAATTATGGTTAGGTAATTTATATGATCCCTATAAATTATTAGGCCGGCATGTAATACTTTCATTGGTTTGGAGGTCAGGGACAAACAAAAAAGGCATGAAGTGGTATAAATACTAATTGACAAATTGCCAAATTTCCTTTGGAAAGTACGTATGAAGAAGCAATTAGATTAAAAAAAAGAAAGAATCACAGAGGAGGACAAATTTGACGCAGATTCGTATAAGCTAAAGGATTGTGATTAACGAGAGCAATGCGCAAAAAAATAAAATATAAAAAAATATATTAGAAAAAAAAGAAAAAAAAAAAAAGAAGAGACTAGTTCAAAATTCAACATCATGAGAGAAAGACTTTACACCAAAATTTTTATAACACCAATGAGGACAATGGAGTTGAGACTTTAACTTGACCAATTTTCAAAGCTAAGGATATTTTGATTTGTAGTAAGCCAGTTCTGATTTAGAACACATGCACACCTCTACGTTATAACTAAAATAATCTTGCATCTTTTGATTTTTCCCTAACTTTTTGTTTGAAGTGTTTTGACAGCATTGTAATAGTTTGACTCAGTTGTATTCATCATAATATTATTTTACTTGCACTTGAATTGCTAGAAACTAATAATAAGCTAGTGTACAGGTTAAGATAAGTGTACAAAAATACACTTTTGTTTATGTAATTCGGTAAATAATTTATAATTTAATTAGATATTTCTATCATTTTAATTAAAAAAATTTTACTTTAGAAATGTTTGTTTTTAATTTATTTACTTTGTTGTATAGGTTGTGATAAGTACACAAAAATATACTTTTGTTTATGTAATTCAGTAAATAATTTAAAATTAATTAGATCTTTCTATCATTTTAATTAAAAAACATTACTTTGGAAATGTTTATTTTTAATTTATTTTTTAATAATCAATTTATTCTGAATTTATATTATTGTAGCTTTTATTTTCCCTTTATTTTTCATTGCCCTTTTTTCTTCTGCCCTTTTTTTTTTGCCATGTGGTGCCTTCGAATTCGCCAGCCGCTGCAGTCGCCCAGCACCGGCCATATGGACCCCCAGCTGATCTCCAGCACTTGTCCACCCGTGCGAGAGGTGCTGTGCATACGTACACATGTATAGGGGTTTTGGCAAAAAGACGACCACAGAAAGAAATTCAATACCATTCAAGCAGCAGATTCAAGAGTCTCACCCGACTAAGAAGAACGATCTGAACTAAAATAAACATTACTTGATCAGAAGTAATTCATATAAGCTACAATATATAGCGTTCCAATTGTTCCCAAAAAACAAACAAACATACATACAAAAAGAAAACTAAACTAAACATTGTCACAAGTTTTACGCAAAAGCCATTTCAAGTGTAAACAGTCCGGATTCAACTAGTCATAATAAGAATGTAAAACAGTCTTCAGCAATGCGATTATTTCAAGATCTCATCAAGTGCTTTTTCCAGTAAACGATACTTGAAGCCTTTTGTAATGAATCTTTTTCAATATTGCATAAGAATCGAAGCCTACTCAACTTAGCTTATCTCAACTAGCACATACAATAATTTACAGCATTGGGGATCAGTTTAAACAGTATCTACCGAAGAGTTGTTAGAAAGATGCTTACGCCTTTTTGCATGAATATTCTTCAAAATGCTTCGTATGCCAACTGAACGATCAGGCACCAAACCTTTTTGGATCATATCCTTGAGAAGCTTAAGTGCAACATCTATTCTTTCACTGTTGATGTAACCTTTCACCAAGGTGGAGTAGGAGATAACATCTGGCAAAACACCCTTCAACATCATACGCTCAAAGATGTCACGAGCCTTATCCATCTTAGTTTGCATACAAAACCCCTTGATTAATGTGTTGTAAGTTACTAAATCAAGCTCAGTACCATAATGAATCATTACGTCAACCAATTTCTTGCATTTTTCCATCATGCCATTTTCGGCAAAAGCATCCAGAAGTCCATTAAACGTTATAATATCAGGAAAGATTTTCTTACTCACCATCTCACAAAAGAAACTATTTACCTTTTCGAGTTGGCCTGAATGACAAAATCCACAGATTAAAATATTATAGGTAACCACATCATGATCTAGACCTTTCCGAGTCATTACACCAAACACTGCAAGAGCTTCCTGCATTCTTTTCGCTTTGGAAAGAGCATCCATTAGAATATTAAATGTTATGAGATTTGTTGAAACACCTTGATCTTTAATTTTATCTAGCAAGTGAGCAGCTTCCTTCCATTGTCCTGAATGGCATAACCCATACATTAAGGAGTTGTAGGTGATGATGTTGGGCTTTAAACCTCGAGCAGTCATTACTTCCATGTGATCAAGTGCCTCTCTAGTTTTCCCAATTTTGCATAGAGCATCCAACATAGTGTTGAACGTCACTATATCAGGTGAGACTCCACAACGGATCATGTTCTCTAAAAATTTGGTCGCTTCCTCCCATCGACCACACTTGCACAAGGAGGAAATTAGAGAATTGAATGTGACAACATTAGGCTCCACGCCTTTTCTAGACATGATATTGAATAGTGAAATTGCTTCTTGAGTTTTTTCTTCCTTGAAAAGAGCATCCACTAGAGCACCATATGTAACTATATCAGGTGAGATTCCACTATTAATCATATCGATTAGTTTTCTCTTGGCTTCTTCTCGACAGCCAAATTTCCATAATCCGTGAACCAAAGAAGTAAAGCAAACAACATCGGGAAGAACACCACGCTTGATCATAACATCAAACAAGTTTAATGCTTCATCTACCTGTCCTCCTTTACAAAGGCCATCAATAATTGAGCCGAAACAGTGTGCAGTGGGTTTAATCCTGTCATTATCATACATACTCTGAAGCAGCTCGAGCGCCTTCCGAGTTTCTCCGGACTTACAAAACCCATTAATAAGAGTCGCATAAGTGATTTCATTGCATAGTTCTTTCTTGTCTTCTATTTCTTGAAACAACTCCATCGCGTCAACCATAGAGCCTTCCTTGCAAAGCCCATGAAGCAGAGTACTTAGAGTAAAAGCATTCGGGTGAAGGCCTCTTTTAACCATAGTTGCCAAAACCGAGAAACCTAATTTCACCTCCTTCAAACAACACAAGCATCTAATAACAATGCTAAGCGTATAGACATCCGGTCGAAAATCAACACAACCCATCGTCTGTCGGTACATAGAAACGACAGCGGAATAGTGGTTCATGTTGGAGATTGCTGCAAACAATTGATTGAAAATGCGAATAGAGGGAATGGGTGTCATTTTAATCAAGGAACTAAAGAAACCCAACGCTTCAGAGAGTGATAGATCTTTGGATTTACATCGTAATTGGACCAATTTCTCCAAACGGGGAAAAGAATCATAATTTCCAATACTAGAAGAACTATAATAACGGAGTTGGGAAGATGTGAAAATCCGAAAGAGAGAAAAGATAGAAGAATTACCAGGAGCTCTTCGGGAAAAATTTTGGATTTTGAGCTTCAATTTCATCGCCATTCTTAAAGAAATGAAATGGGAAGTTGAAGTTTCAGCGTTGAAATTGAAGCTGAAGATTTGGGAAGCACGGATATGAGACTGGGGAAGCAACTGATGATGAGCTCACATGGATCACGTCTCCTTCGCATCTCCACCCTGTTTCTCTATTTTATAGTTTTGTTTAACTCTATTATTTTACGGTTATTTTCCAATATTAGAGTTGTTTTTAGAGAATTTTTTTTTATGAAAAAGAAAAGTAGTTTTAAAAAATATATTTGAAAAAAAAATATTTGAAATAAAAGAATGTAAAATCTTAAAAATTTATTAAAAAATTATCAATATAAATTTTATTTCGTTTTTTTTCAAATTCTATATAATTTTTAAAAAGATCTCATTTATACTTTTATATATATATATGTAAAGTTTATAATAACATTTTCAAAAATATAAATAGTAAAAAATTCTCTTAAAATTTTATATAATTTAAAAAAAATTATCTCATTTAGACTTATATATATAAAGTTTATAATAACATTTTCAAAATATAAATAGTAAAAAATTCTCTCAAAATTTTATATAATTTAAAAAAAATATCTCATTTAGATTTATATATATATAATTATGAGCTTTTAAAATTTAAAATCTATAATAACATTTTGAAAATATAAATAATAAAAGTAATAGTAAAGTAAAAAAATACAAAAAAATAATTTGGAGACCCCGTTTGTTTTATTGACTTGGACTTAAAATTTTGATTTTAGATTTTTTTTCTGAAAAGTCAACAAAAATTATAATTAAATCAACTAGTTTCAACTCAAAATTTCATTTTACTCTGAACGATCTTAAACTTCAAATAATACTTTAAAATAATATTCTTAAAATATTTTTTTACAAACAATTGATATATTTTATCAATTCTTTTCTTATATATTTTAACTTATAAGTCATTAAACATATTTTTAATAATTAACGTTATGTTAGGTTAATAATAACTTAATAAATTATATTAAAATTGAAGATTTATTATAAGTTAATAAAATCATTTCAAAATTAAAAAGTTGTAAAAATGAAGAAATTTGGTTAAATAATATATATATTTAGAATAAAAATAGAATTTATAAAACATTTTTAGTATATTTTCTCAATTACAAAAACGAAATAAATTGCAGCAAAAAATTTAAAAGAAAAAACTGATTTAAGCAATTTTTTATTTAAAAAAAAAAGGGGAATCGCGCTATCCTTATAGTACCGTGCTAATGCGAAATTTGGCATCTAGCGCCATTCCTAACGCTCGGTAAGAGACGCCCTTAGTCGGGAAAGTATCAATGCGTGTAATTTTATATAATAGAAATAAAAATAATTAGGGCTTATTGTCACAAATAATAAGGGCTTACTAGTATACTATATTTATGATAAATATGCTATTTATCATCACTCACAAAGTTTTCTGATATTCGTTTTTATTAGTAGAGTTTTTTAACATATTTCCCCTCTTCTCCCTTATTTTAACCTAAATCTCATGTTGATCCTTAATTTTTAGTTTTACATATCACAATGTCTTGAAAATTTTGTATTGAACAAAAAACATTGATGTGGTATTTTATTAAACACTAGATGTAAATCAAGCAAACTTAAATCACATGAACTTTAATTAAATTAAAATGACAATTAAATGTTTTTTAGAAGAAATATATACCTCCTAAATATCTCTAAGAAATATTTGTTATGAATTTATATAAATAAAACACATGTGATCATAACAACGTAACAATAAAAAAATTTGGCATGCATTAATTGGATTATTTGAGTGCATTATCCGATTTTCTTGTATTTGATTAATGATTTATTATTATCTACTTATATTTGTTTGGTATTGTGTCTATATTGTTTTCCGTCTAACCATTATGTCAAAAATAGTCAATTGTGACATCCTATTAAGGGGTGTTATAGTTTACTTTAAGATCATATTAAATTAAATTGGTCTATATTGAATAAAACTAGGTGGATTTGGAGGTGTTAATTAGCTCTAAATTATACATAAATAGCTAAAATAAAAATAAAACAAAATTACAAACACCTGCATATGTGAATTTATATCTTCGGATCCTTTTTTTATGCCCAATGTCCCTCCCTCGTATGTCCAAGTTTTGTCATACAATAATTGAAGCTACTAATATGTTGTCAAAATCTTCACTTTTCCTCCTGCTTCCTAACCTATCACGCCATTGTTATGTATGGCCGCAGAGGGAAACAGAGAATGAAAATAATAATAATAATAATAATAATAATAAGACACTTCTATTAGTTAAAAAGTGGAGAGAATGAAAAAATAAAATAAAATAAAATTTTAGGGTGGAAGATAGAAAATACAAAACAAAAAAAACAAAAGAGGTGTGATTTTAAAGAAATAAAAGAAATGGGGAAAGATGAAAAAAAAAAACAAAACAAAACTTTCAACTAAAACGGTGTGTTTTGATTAAAAGTGATGAATAATGCCAATTTTAGGCACTTTTATATATTGGTCATGTTTGGTTATCGGGTTTAAACTCAAATATATATTTGATTTGTTAATCCGTTTCAAGTTTTTAAATTATGATTTATACAGTGTTTTAAATTCAAAAACGTTATGCATAAATATTCTCTCAAACACAAAACATTATAAAAAAATAAAAAAAATATAATTTTCAATATAAATTCAAACTCAACTGTTATCATATAAATACTTTTAACTTAAAATAAAATTCTTTAACTTAAACTTGAATATTAAATATAATAACACATTTTAAACTTAATTTAAATTTTTAAATAATTTTGGTTATATAGAACGGAGAATCTCCGACCAAGTGTTGGAACAATCCAATGGTCCAAAATAAGTTACTTTTCTATTTTATGGCTTAGATCAACCAACATGGCTTACTCCTTTTTGGGCAGCTCACATCCTTTTTTATATTTATTTTTTTATAGATAAACTCGCACATTTTGTTTTTTCTTTTTTTTTTTTTTTTTTTTTGTCCTTTGTGGATACTAATCACATCAGTTCAAACATTCGTTTAATCAAGTATTAAATGTAAACAATTATTCCCCGGAAAAAAAAAAGTTTCACTTAGTTGAATACGATCGTTTAATTAGTCTACATGGTTATTTTTATTTTTATTTTTTATTTTACAGCTCACAGCTTAATTTTATTTAGAGATAGGAGTATACTTTAATTTTACAACTTTATAAATTTGTAATGCTTAATTTTTATGGTTGTAGATATATGTATTTATCAATTATTTATGTTTTGCACTTCCAACATGCATGCATGCTAACTTCATCTTCCTCATTTATTTTTCCTAAGTACTTTTTTAATTAATTGCTCCATTGAGATAAATTTTTCTCAAATATGTCCAAATTATATTTGTCTTCATAAATAAATATTGAAGTGTTTTACTCAGAAGCCTACAATGATGACTAAATCAAGGCTTATGTCTTTCTTCTTTTTTTTTTTTTTTCAAAATATTTTATCTTGTGAATCTCTGTGCTCAATATTATGTATATTCTAGATGCATTTTTTTTTTCTTCCTTTTTTTGTTCAACCGTAGTATCGAAAATAGGTTTATAGATTTTTGTTTAAGGTGGGTATGTTTGAATCTTTATATATTTAAAGATGCAAATGCTATAAATATCCATATTCAACTCAAAGTATTACGTTGAATTAATATATATATATATGAATTAATATATATATATATATATATATATTATGTTGTTCCTCTTACATTGCTCTTGTTATTGGGAATCATAGTCCAGATTATTATAAGATCGGGAGGAAATCAATATTTAGATAATTAAATTAGGATTTTGATTATTGTGAGGTCAAAAGACGATCAACATCTTGATTTTAAATTTAAAGGCCAACTTATTGAATGTGTGGGTAATGAATTAGATAGGGATATTATCTTAGTGATTCATGCATATTATCTCTTTTGACGCTCTAGAGAGATAATGAGATTAGATCATGTTCCTTAATTAATGAATTGAATAGAGTTGGATAATAATTAGTTAACAAGATAAAAATATGAATTATAAAGTGAAGTCAAGTCCTTAATACATTTATGTTTAAGAAAATTTTTTAGACTGCTAATTTCTAATACTACTAAAAATTTTGAAATACTGTATTTGGTGATTAGTCAAGTTTTCTGTATTTTTATCAATTGATCACTTTTTACTATTTATACTTTTTTAAATTTCAAGTGACCATATACTAAGTGACAAAATAATTGCCACATCTTTAAATTTTATATTTTATATTATAAAGTTGTTTTATCTTACTTTTCATAATTATTGTAATTTTACATTTTGTAACATTTAATATCACATTAAGGTATTCATTTTTAATTTTACTATAATTTATATATCATAAAATTACATTTTAACTATGATAAGTATATATAATTGTGACATATAATTAAATTGTCCCATCATATAATTTTGTTTCATGATCTTAGGCTAAAATTATAAACTTAGCTTGCATTTACGTAAGGGAAATTTTAAGAATCACACAAATAATTCATGAAAATTCCTTAGCAAAAATTGAGTTATTACAGAACGTACAGATCATCTCTTTTTTTTTTTTTTGTCCTTTTTTCTTTTTTTTTTGGTTTCACCATTGGATCTATCCTTATGAATGTACAGATCATTTCTTCTTCCTATGAATGTAGGGTTGCTACTTCATCCAAGAGGTTCGTCTTGCTCTCAGTGTATCTCCAGATTATCGAATGACTTCCATGGTCTAACGAAATCAGTGAAAGAGCATGAAACGTAAATACAGAAATAAATTGGGGGAATAAAAGTCGTTGCAGGTGATCTCTATTTATAGTGTCCGTAGAAAAATTGAATTCTAGAAGAAATCCTGTATATGTAGTCAAGTAAAGGTTAACAGAGGCTGATAGCAAAAAAGGAAAGTTATCTTTTAATTGTTCAAAAAAAAAAATCAAAATCCTATTAAGGGTAGCAATGCTGCAGGCAAGTCGATTCCCTATAGAAATACTATTGGACTTGTTTGGATAAGGAGAAAAAAAAAAAAGAAACAAACAAACAAAGAAACTATAAAAAATAGAAATGGATTGAATCTGAGAATACGTCCTATAGATGTAGGAAACGTAATAGGAAAAGGAAAAGGAAATCAAAAGATTAAAAAAGAAATTGAATTTGAATGGAAAATGGTAATTAGTGTTACTCATCATTTAGGACTCGGTGAGATAAAAAGGTAAATAAATTAAGGGAAAACGGATCCTTATATTTGTTCCAAATATTTAAGGTATTGTTGAATCCTTTAAGGAAACGTAATTGACTTCGATTAGAACTCTTTTTTTTTTTTTTTCTCTGTTTTTGTTTGATACCTTTGAAGTTTGAATGTAACTTTAGTTAGTGAATTCAAATTTTTTTGTATTAAATCAATTTTCAGACCATGATCAAAATAAGGGCCTTTAGTTTTAATATCTTCTATATAAATTTTTAAAGCTTAGTTAAAACGCTTTTGTTTTTTCTTTTGTTTTCCCCTCGGGAAATTCAAATATTATTGGAAAATCATTAGCAGAAAAGGGAAAAAAAAGTTTCAATATAAAATTGCGCAGACAAATATAAAAAGAGAGAAATTGAATATACATAGAAATAATATTCACATATATGCAGAAATAAAAAAATCTCTACGACTATTCTTTATATATATCTATATATATATATTATTTGATTTATAAATAAAAACATATATAATTCAATTAAAATAGAAAATTTATCACCAGATAAGGAACAAACCTAAAAGGATTCTGAATGCTTTATTCGACAGGCTTTCGACTTGTAGTGTGTATATATAGGTGTTCTCACTCGGTTAAGAATACAAATTGTTGAGAGTTTATTTCCAGTCATGGGTTGTCGTTCAACATGGTATAGATCCGGTAAAATTCTAGGAAAAGGTAGTTCAGGATCAGTTTTCTTAGCTTTACACGCAAATGGAACTATGCTTGCTGTGAAAACAGCGAAATTAGCAAACTCGCACTCGCTTGTCGAAGAAGAAAAAATCCTCAAGTATATCGGCATCAGCCCAGAAATCGTCCGGGTTTACGGTGCTGAGAAAACCATTGAAAAGGGGTTCCGATATTACAACCTACTTTTTTAATATGCACCCACCGGAGGCCTGTTCGACTTCATCAGTAAAGTTGGAGGTCGCATATCGAAGGAATGTGTCGTGCAGACATTTACTAGGATGATAGTGAACGGTCTTTGTTGTATCCATGCAAAAGGCGTTGTGCATTGTGATATAAAACCCGAGAACATCCTCGTCTTTCCTTCTGATCAACATGGATGTCAGCTAAAGATTGCGGACTTCGGACTGGCCAAGAGGCGCAGCAAGGCGGTATTCGAGAGCAAGAAGCGCAAATTTCTTGGCACCCCGTCTTACATGTCCCCAGAATCTGTGGCCCCGCGTTATAAATTTGAGACTACTATGGATGTATGGTCTTCGGGATGTGTTGTGTTGGTGATGTTTACCGGGAAAAACACGTGGTCGGGCATCGGCGAAAAGCCTTTAGACCGGGAGAGGATTGTTCAGCAACTGGCTTCTACGGAGTTGATGCCTGAAATACCGAAAGACATGCCGGAAACCGGCCAGGATTTCTTACGCAAATGCTTACGGAGGGATCCAAGCAAAAGGTGGTCAGCTCAGAAATTGTTGCATCATCCATATGTTAGTAATGTTAGGTTATGTGATGCGGTGCGGAAAGAGTTGGCTTTTTTGGCACGTTGGGGCTGTCCCAAGGCCAAATAATGTAATTTTTCTGTTTTTTGTAATTTTCATTTTTGTAATAAATTGACCAAAGAATTTCAAATTTCAATTACGATTACGTTTTCTTTATTCCTTAGCCTAGTAGTTTCCATTTCCACTTTTTATTCTATACTTCCCATTTTTTGAAAAATTACATGTTGTATTGTTTATTTAATGTTTTGAACCATTTCTCATTTATAAATAAGAAAACCCTTTTGTAACAAAAGATGGTAGTTATTTTACTCTTCTCTTTTCAATTTCTAATATTTTGTGTGAATCAGCATTTTGATACCAATTTTTAGTATTTTATGTGAATCAACAAAAAGGATTTCCTTAACATTCAATGTGAATTAACTAATCTATCTACTTTATTTTTACTGTTTTTATTATTTTAATATAAGCTTCCGCTACACCATTATGTCATGATGAAGTTATCAACGAAACATACTGTTGGCGTCAAAGGAGAAGATCTTGCTAAATACTACTTGCTTTCGCTAGTATTACAATAGGTGTGATTTTGCAGACCGCATCATTACGATAGGTGTCGACCTATTTCCACCCTATTTTGTTCTTTCTCCTGTAAACAACGAAATTAGATCATGGTGGGATAACTTACATGGTCTTCGTGTGAATTAATAAGATACCATGTGTACCACATTAGTTTAGAGAGCAGGGACAAAAAAAGGAGCAATGCTATTCATCACCACTAGTGACGCATCACCAGATATATGAAAAGAAATGAACTAGGATCCACTCTATAATGTGGTAGGTTTAATATATTGTCATACTGAGATTAAATTGGTAATTTATTAACATTTTATCCAATTAGACATGTACAAAGTGATGTACCTACGATATTGCAAGAGATTGTCATCTCGTTTTTGTTTACCACAGAAACAATGACAGCAAAAAATGAAAAATAAATCACAAACTTGACTAGTCTAATGATGGCCTTGTATTCCTGTGCATTTCATAATTCTACTGAAGGGACTACCTTTTATTTTTCTCCACCACCCCAACACCCACCCCACCCCCCCCCCCCCCCCCCCCAAAAAAAACCCCTCTCTTTTATGTCTATATTTTTCTTACCTCAATTGTATCATTTTTCTCTGCAGCCATTTACCAAAAACGATAATACCTACTTTGAAGCTAAGAAATTACAAAAACATATGAACATGTACTTCTATCTGTAGCTGTCAGGTCCCTCCCTCCCATGACCAATATGCTAATTCCATCATGTTGAAAGCGTATTAATATGTTGCACTTGACTTTCATCTTCTATTGTTGAAGTACTAAGAAACAACTCTATTTCTTTTAAGAGACTCTTATCCCCAAGATGTAATTCAGCGAAATCACTATCTTGATTCGACTTGGATGACATCAAGAAAATTAGATACTCACAAACTTCCGCCAAATCACCTGACATGATCACCACCTTCTTTATGTGCCCATCTTCACTGTCCCCTTTGGTGTTATAAGTGTATAATCGTTTTCTGCATGCCTGCAACATCAACAAAAAATGGCATCATGTTTCATAAATGCTATTATTCAACTTAAAATCTGCAGAAGCCATGATTTCATGTGACTGAATAATTATAAGAAAATATGGCAGCCACCAATCATTAAACTCTCACCATAACCAAAAGATAAAGATATAATGTTAACTTTAAGCCATAACATGTACACGAGGGCAGAACAAATTTGTGTATCATTACGTTAAAATTGCCTCTTTCAGAAGAGTAACAGAAACTAAACCAAACCGAAGCATTATAAAGGGTAGGAGTTGTCACCTGGAAGACTCGATGTAGGCAAGCAATCTGTTCTGCCTTCAAGAACCCAGAATTCAGAAGCTCTCGGAATAGAACTACAATCTCTGAGGTTATGTTACCAGCCGTAAGGTTTTCAATTATGCCAGATATGCAGGGGTCATCAAACACAGACCTCATCCAGCTGGGAATGTTCTCCAGTTTTAGCAATGCGAGAGCTATATAAATTGCAGGATTGTGCTGATTAATGAAGGATTTGGATGCTAAAGATGGAATTGATAAAGACATTGCAAGCTCTTCTACAATCAGCCTACTCCAATTGTTCTTTCCAATCACGCTTGCATCGTCTAATTCCAGCATTTCAGGCCCAAAAATAATTGATATGCAACGGCTGCAATTCACAGCCACTCTATGGTCACTGTAGAAAACCAAGCCCTCTAGAACTGTTATTACTGACTTTAGATACTCTACTGTGCACTTTAGCTCCTCACATTCTGTATTTCTTTGTTGTGCTATTCCGGCAAACAACTCCAGCAAACAGTGCGAAGCAACAACCTTGACCAGGGGAGAACCGAAATAAATCAGTCTGCACAAGTCATGGCAAGGAATTCCAATCAAGGAAAGTGGCTGCGTTCTATCCGGTGGATCAAAGAAACTCTGCCAATCCATAACCCCTGGAAAAACAGCACGCAAACTAGAGAAAGAAAGAAGTTAACATTAGTAGTTAGTACCAGCTTACCACAGAAAGGAATTGCAAAAGATATACCAACCTTTTTAATGAGAAGTAATTTAATAAAAGAACAAAGACTAAACGTTGTCCATAGCTTGTCCCCTCATCATGGTCAGCCAGAGCAGGCCCCTTTAGACATGCTTCACGAATCATGCTGTCAATTATTGAGACCAGAGAAGAATTGAAAAGAACAGTTTTTGAAGCTTCCATGAGTGCCTTGGTGGTAGAGTGGTTCAAAGCCAAGGAAAGTATGCCAATAACTAAAAGATTATCATGAGTCCATGCGCCCGCAGGTTCTGTGGTGATAAAGTACTCCATCAACTGCCCAAAAAAAAAAAAACAGAGAGAGAGAGAGAGAATATAATTCTCCAATTAATTTCCTAAAAATGCAAGCAAACTGGGTGTAACAAATATAGTTATTCACCTTCGTAATCACCGCTAGCCATATTTCATCGTCACAAAGAGATTCAGGTCGTGCTGAAGATAATAGGCTAATAATCAATACTAACAGGGGAGTAGATATTTGTGATGACAATGTGTGGATCCTTTCATTACAAAAAATTTGGATTGCATTTCCTATACCATTCGAGCATAGTTCATCTGAAGCAGCTGGAGAAATGCGAACAATTGCAGTCACAAGACTTAACAAGGAATTTACGTCGCTCTCTTGAACTTCTTCTTTGACGAGCTTTGTCCATAAGCAAACAAGTAGTCTTGCCCCATAGTTATCTCCTGATGCTACTAACTCTGCAATTGCTTGTACGTTTAAGGTACGACTATACTTCTCAGGGAATGTGACTCCAGAAATATGTGAGATATTACTCCTGCAGAATTGCAGAATCTGATCAGATAGCGGCTCACAAAATTTCTCTTGCTGGAACAACCATTTCAACGATATTGGATGAATTCTCGCCGATACTAAATCCCATTCACTGCCATTGACAAGCTGGATTAGAATCCTTTCAGCTTCTGGGCTGTATGGGGTTTGGTAGCTCATCTTGGCAAGGCCCCTATATACACCATAAAGATATAGAAGTCTCATTACTGAAGATGAATCAGCAGTCCTCTGTCGGAAATCATTACCATTGACAAGAATATGTTCTTCCAGAGAAGCCAAAACCAGCTTATCATCTGCAAGCCTGGGACAGTACTTAATGATGAGAAAAAGGACAGATGTCAACTGCAGACTCAATCTTAAAAGGACATCGGATCAATTACCTTTCATCATACAAAGAACTAGTATATAAGATTGTCAAAATGGCAGATTGAGAATAACACAACTCCAAATTGTAGGAGCTCTTTTGCCCAAGTAGAAAGAGCAAATCAATTGGATCAGATGGCAGCCTTGAAGCAGTATCCCTAATGTATTGGCCAGAATCGTTTTCAAGAATAACATCCACTACTGAACTGAGTGTCAAATATACCTTCTGCTTCATCTTCTCTGTGGGAAATAAGCCCAAACATCCAAAGGACAAACTGAACCAAGAGGAAGAAACTAGGTTCTCTGCAAATTGTGCAGCCTGTGTATCAGGATTCCAAAGCAGTATCGAATGGAAAGTTTCTAGTATCCCCAGGACGGTTTCCTCTTCTATTTCCTTGAAGAAAGTTGTAAACCAAGGTAATAAATGTGCTGCACAAATATCCTTAATGCAATCTCGTAGGTCTAAATTACTGGAGTCAGCAGAGTTTTCTTCATGGGTGTAGGCATAAACCTCCTTAAGGAAATACAGAGAATGCAAAAGTTGACGGGAATTTTCTATGGAGACACTGAGACAAGATAAAACGGCATGTTGCAATGCTTCTTTGATTGATACCTCCAGAATCATATTCCCGGGAGAAGATGGAGATTTTAAAAGGGAGACAATAATTGAGCAAGCCATCATAAATGTCTCAGGAAGCATGGCCATCGCTCCTTTGGCGTGCTTTTCAAGCATCCTTGTCAAGACAGTCGATAGTTCTTTTATTTGAGTGGCAGATGGTATTCCAGGACAATCAGAAATACAGTTAAATATGAGCTTCATTGTCTGACTTTGAACTGGATGAAAGGGTATTTCAGCAACATACTGCAGTACCGGAATCAGGGTTGAAAAACCAACGACAATTCTCTGTTTGAATGCCTGCTTGGCCATAGATAAAAGATCAAGTACCCTGAGGCAAGAGTTGACAACTGGATCCTTGCACTCTGTTCATTAACAAAGTTTATTAGTAAAAGCTGGATTTTGCACGTAGAGAACTTAATGCAGGAGCAGGCTAAATAATTACATGAGCTCATGTTTAAGAAATCATTATACTTCACAGAAATTCAAGAAATCCCAGTTACAATCAAGTTTTCGAAGCACCACAGTTAATGAAATAACTGACGAAAAACAGTAGGAAAGGCCAATTTTTTCAAAAATCAAACCATAAATATTAAAACCAGCAAAGTTTCCTGATAATTGGCAACACAGAAATATTAGTCAAATGTAGCATTCTTGAATCAAACAAAGTGTATGCTATTTGCTATTGCCTGGCAATTAATCTCACCTGACAACCTAAGTATTTCAAATACATAATCTGCGATATTTTCTTCCACCAGAACTTGGATCTCATTGCTTGAAGTGCCTTTCCAAGTCAAGTAATAAAACAACAAATTTACCGTACTAATTTGGACTTCACCATCTGTTGACAGAAGTGGGCCTTTAATGGCTTCAGCAAATAAGATATTCAAAGGAGATGCATCTATGTCATCCTCTGGCGCTTGCATTGAGCTATCTGCTTCATAGGAACACATGCTATTGCAAACAGTACCAGCTGCATATGCATTTCCAAGGTACCCCCTCTGCACCAATACCGTCAAAAGCGCTAGACAAGAAATTTGAGAATTTGTAATTGTCTGAAGATAAGAATGACCAAACAGTGATGCTATGAAGATGAAAAATTAAAAATTCTATAAAAGTGAAAAGGTATATTAATTAACTGGTATTTTTTTCAACAATATAAACCTTGTCAATGATAACCTAATTGTGAGGGAAAAAACCGCTAGATCGATTTAGAAAAATCTTAAAGCATCTATAAAATAGTAATCTGATTTTGTTAAAAGCGTATGGAATTTTAAACGTATTCTCGAGAGATAAACTAACAACATGATGAGAAATAAGCCAAGTTAAGAGAGAGACTCATTAAAAGGATAACAAACACCGAAGGGAAAAAAAATCGCAACTAAAAAATATACAGAATAAGTTGACAACCAACCTACACAATTTAACCGAACATCATCCCTTTGGGTCTTAACAAGTGCTTCCATGCACAAGTGCAACAGCTTAGAACAAAAGGTAGGCAAAATGTCAGTTCCATCCCCGTCCTCTGATGCGTAGTGGAGAAGAAATAATTTGTACAGGACAAACAGAATCTCTCCACGAATCTCGTCACTGTAATTCAAGTAAAAACGGAAGTGGATAGATTTTTTTAAAAACAATGATTCCATAAACAACAAAACAAGGACAGTTTTTGACTTCTTGATGAGCTTAAGTCCTTACTTGGGCAATCGGAGACCTCCAACAAGATTGGAAATGAGACCATATTTATCTTTGATGTGAGCATAAGGATTATCCTTCTCAAATTTCAACAGAATTCCTAAGCAGTGAAGCTGCAATTACCCAAATATCAAGGATGAACATCAATTATATATATTCTATATCTATTTAGGTTAAACACCAAAATTTACCAGAATTACCAATGGCATTACCTCTAATCTATTAAAATTCCTATAACTTTGGAGGAAAATCAAACAAAATTACCAATGGCGTTTTAAAATTGAAATCGAATAAAAAAAAGCTTCATGCTTTTTCGTTTCCTCCATTTCTCAGCAACAAATCAAATCGTGAAATTACAAAATCAGACGAAAATTTTCACAAAGAAAGTTCGGAATTCATGAACAGACCAAAATCCGACGGAAAAAAATTACCATTGCACTTCTAGTTCATGTTCAAGAAAAGGAACCAGAATTTATGCATACATGTGTGTGTGTGTGTGTACATACATATATACACACATATTCAGATTAAACACCAAAATATTCCAGAAATTCCTATGGCTTTGCCTCTAGATGCAATTCCAACAACTTTCGAGGAAAATCAAGAAAATTACTAATGACGTTTCGAAATTGAAATCGAAAAAACTTCATGCTTTCTCGTTTCCTCCATTTCTCAGCTACAAATCAAAATCACCAACTCGCAAAATCCGACAAAAATTCTCACAAACAAAAGTTTGGAATTCACGAATATACCAAAATCCGACGGAAAAAAATTACCTTGTACACCTGACGGCGACTCCAGGCCAAGGCACCGGAAGAGAGCTGATCGGAAACCCTAGCGACGAAGCTCCGGTGGACGGAGGAATCCGCGGCGGCGCAGAGAACGGAGACGAGATCGATAATCTGGCGAGCGATCGGCTCGTCGTCGAAGGAGGACAGAGAGCGGACGAGAGGGGGGACGAGGAGGAGGGGGTGGAAGGTGAGGAGCGAGCGGAGGAAGGAAGGCTGAGAGAGGGCCTGGGAGAGCTGGGAGAGAGCGTAGGAGACGTGGACAGTCGGCGAGAGAGGGTCGGAGACGAGGTTTGAGAAGCAGAGGAGGCATATGGAACCGCCCTCTCGGGTGCGGAGGAGGAGAGTGGACCTGTGGCCTTGCGAGCAGGTCGGCAATGGCGGTTCGCTGGAGAGGGAGTCTTGTAGGTCTTCGTCGTCGCCGTTGTCGTCGTTGTTGTCGTTTTCGTAGTTGTCGTTGTCGTTTTGGGGTGGTTTGTAGTGGTAGTAGAAGTCCGGAAGCTCCTCTGTGTCGTCGAAGTACATCGTCTCCGGTGATCGGAACAGAGAGAGAGAGAGAGAGAGAGGGGGGGAAATTTTTGAATTTTAGCGCGTGTTGGGCAGATTGGTGATTTTTATTTCAACTCGTCCTCATACAATTTTTTTTTCATTCAAAATAACCTCTATATTTTATAAAATTCAAATTTTCATCCCGAACTCTTATGATTAGAATAGAAATAGGGAGAAAGAGGTGAATAAATATTTACATAAGCTAGGAAATAAACATATTTACGAAATTGAAGAAATAAGTATCTTTATGAATAAGTATAGGAGTAAATCAATTATTTATTAATAAATAATTAAGTAAATAACTTATTTACTTATAAATAAGCTATTAATTTCAATAGTTTATATAATTTTAATAGTTTTGTAAATATGTTTATTTACTTATGCTATTTAATAAATATTTTCATTAGAATGTATTTATATGTATTTATAATAATTCGTCTACAAAATATACATAGCGAATAGTATATTTACTGAAGCTAATATAAATAAATAATATATTTATGAAATTTTTGAAGTAAATATTGTTGAAGTAAACAAAATATTTATTAGATTTATTCTAAATGAAAAAAATGTGCTTCCTCATGAATATTTTATATAATTTAAAATTTTCGTAATTTATTTTATTTATTTTTTGGATGGATTTATTGACACCCCCAATTTATTCTTGTCACTAGTGCTTAAAACCACCCATCTAATTAATTCTAAATTTATATAGAACTTTCTACACCACTCCTACCATTCCAAAAAAGTCTCATAGAAAAATTTTTTTTTTTTCCCTTCTTTTTTCACCCATTAATTATATTTAATTATCACTCTTTTTTAATTTGAAAAGAAAATTAAGCAATTAATCTATATTAAGGAACTGTCTTATGTGATTAAATCGTTTTACTGAGGTAAAAATACCAGGGAGAAAATATATATACGTAAATAAATTGTGGGTGCATATGTTAGATGTCGGACAGATCCGGTATGTTGGGGGTGCCGGATTCAAAACCCTTCATATGTATACACATGTAAGTTTTGTTTTTTGGTAAAACATGGTATTGTTTGTTACTTACAAAGATTTGCAGAATGTTGAAATTATGCATGCAATTATTCCCTAAAATTAAGGATCAAAAATTATAGCCTCGAGGGTATAGCCACAAAGCGATGCCATCAGTAGAGTTTTTCACCGAGACGTTTTGAGTCATGAACGTAATTCAAATTTCAAATTCTAAATACTATTTTTAGCAAACATTAAAAATTAAAAAATATAGATACTATGGTAATGGTTCCATTATCAGAAAGCAATTATCAATAGACTTCGAAAATTATCAACTTGACAGAGTGAATGAGAGAACAGGTTAATCATCAGTGATTCAACGTTAAGACCTCGCGCCTTAAGACCTCGCGAATTCAATTCACGAATCTGAATCCAAATTTTTAAATTTAATTTAATATTTTTTTAAAAAATCAATCAAAAAAATTATAATTAAATTAATTAATTTAAATTAAAAAATTTCATTTTATTTCAGATTCAATCTATGAATAAAGGATGTAGATATATTTCTTATGTCAAAATGAAAAACATTGGTATCACGAGGAGATCGTATCTCAAAAATTGACCATAGAAATGTCGTCCAATGCGTACTTGAGGCAACACGACGCCAACTTCTTACTGTATGCAAATCCAGATGATACGAAACCAACAAGATTTAAAGGCTAATAAATTCAATAATCAAAATTGTACTCTCATTTCTTTTTTCCAGCAAAAAAATAAGACAGAATCTAAATGAACAGTGTGGCGTTCTATTGGACAAGGAAAAACAGAAAGTCAATACAACTCACCTACAAACATGAGCCCATATCAGTATATAACTTAATAATTTAAAAAAATAAAATAAAATTCTGATACATATCACATACTTCTGACCCAGTTGGCAAAAAAGAAATTGGTGACCGGCTTTCAACTACTGATGCAGAGAAAAAGCCTCTTCAATTTTACCTCCCTCTCGTACCTTTCTTTCCGCATAAATCAAACTTGACGCGTCTTCTGTAGTTATTCTATAAGGTAAAAAAAACATTACCTTTCCGGGCACCCCCAAAGAATGTTGTGTTCTTGTTCTTATTCTTAAATCGAATGTGGGGTCTGATCTCTCGTCTTCAAATACAATGGAAAGAAAGGATTTAAAAAGACCAAAAAAAAAAAAAAAAAAGAGAAAACCTGGATAGAACAGGAGGATAGGGAAACTAAAGGAATTTCCCCACACCAAAACAGAGCAGTTTTGCAGAGTCCTTTACTCTTCTGCTCTCAGGATTGCACAGCCAGTCTCTGCAAATGTTCAAAGAAAACTTGAAGGCTCACGTCGTCCGTGAAGATTATGTCGGACCCCGCAGTCATCTCATGGGCATTGTTGTAAGTAGCCGATGGGTTCAGCTTTGCTAATAAGAAGCGCGCCTGAAAAGCAAGACACATTGTATTATCGTCATCAAAGAATCTTTAAGGAAAACATATGGAGAAAAGAGAGCAGATAACCCATATTATCCAAATCAAATGGTTTCGCCTGTCATTCCATGTTTGGCATCAATAATTCCACAACACATACAGACACACCCAAAATACGAGCCTAGGGTAAAAGTTTTGCTTCTTATTAACTCATGATGATGCAAGAGGACTTCAAATATTGAGCACTAGAACAATATTTAAAAAAAGAAAAAAGAAAAAAGAAAAAGAGAGGGAAAAACTCAGAACACATCAGCCAATTTTTTAGTACAAATGCATCGCCTCCAACACCTCACCTTCAAGTGGTGGATATCATTAAAAACAAAAAACAAAAAACAAAAAACAAAACAGAAAACAGAAAACAAAAAACAAAAAACAAAAAACAAAAAACAAAAAACAAAACAGAAAACAAAAAACAAACAACAAAAACATTTAAAAAAAAAACAAAGGTGTTGGGGCGCACTTTTAGCAACATCTTATATAGTGTCGTTGACAAGCAGAAGTAAAGCAACTCAAACTGACAATTGTGGAAAGAAACGAACCTGGGAGCCATGCTGATCACATACCACCAACCGAGGGACAGGGAAACGTTCTTGTATGATGATTTGGGCATCCCCTTGTGGAGCTTGCAACAGTTGTGAAAACGCCTGAAAATATATAAGCATACACGACAGCATGTAAAGTTGAAATACTCTTTAAGCAAATGGGGGCAAAAAGGGTCGCACACGTCCAATAACCAACTGAAAATCAGAGTTAATAAACTCAGTTAAAAAAAATACCACAAACCTCATACTCCTTTTGATTTTGATATCCCAAGTTGCGCCACTGAGCTATAGTCATTCCATGGAAAATAACAATACTAAAATACGAATCTAACAAGAGTATCTGATCTGCTGCAATAGAAGCCACATCCAGCAAAACAGGTCTTGGCACAGAATTGAAGGAATAGGCCATTAGTGATGGTTGAATCATGACAGCAGCATTGGTAACATTCTCCCGATTTAGTAACATTCGGAAATAGGCAGTCTCATCAGGACTGTTGTTGAAAACCTAAAAATTTTCAAGTTTGCACCAAAAGGGAAGATATTAACTATTGAGCACTTAATTAACATCAATAAAGTGTTATGAAAAAGAAAAAGAAAAGGGAAAAGCATGTAATACCTGGATAAACTGTGACCGCCGCAGGTTAAACATAAATTGTGGGAACAATGAAAAACATGGATTTAGGGTAAAGGAGGAAGGATCGTCCTTCCGATAGTCGCCAAATTTGGAGCAAAGGCGAATTAGAGTTCTGTCCAACCATCGTGTGGCATCAAACGATTCCTAGTTGGAAAAAGAAAAAGAAAAAGTCAACATAAGACAGAGGTCACAAAAAGGAAAAACAAAATAAAGTAAAATTGATTGTTCAATCCAAACAAAAGCATCAAAATCATCTTATTTTCTATTTTGGCGTCAATTATATGATACATAAATTCAAGAATAGACAATGGGAATTACAATTAAAAATAAAGAGAAAGAAGATGTTACCTCTGTCTCCATTTTCAAGGATGTCCTCCTAGCCATTACAACAGCAGCAGTCTCTTGATCAAACCCTTGTACCAGTTCCTGAAAAGGCAAATATTTCTTTTCGTCAGCATTATAGTTCGAATAATGCATTTCAAACATATTAAGCAGCAAACAACATCAAATATCAATCAAGCATAAGAATGCTGATTCCATGCTTTAAATATATAGAGATTAAATTGACATCTATCATTTCAAATTCTCATTTAACAAGCAAATAGCTTCTTGCTACAAAATGAGATAGACATGGGGAAAAAAATTAAAAATTATTTTATTAAAAAGAAAAAAAGAAAAACCTCTGTGCTAACAGCAGTATCTATCCATGCTCTGGTAACAGTTGTAACTCGAAGCATCATTTGACCATCAGTGTTTTGATACCTGCAGTTCCAAACAACAATGATAATCGAGTCTCCAGCAAAACAAATAGATGATTCAATCCATTACATAACCCTCCTTCCTACCTTGTAAGAAACTGCAAATAAAGTTGCGGATTTACAGCCCCCGGTGTATTTGATCGATCACTTGCTGACAGATCAAAGAAAACTGTCAAGCAAGTACTCTTGTCAAGGCCACACATCTTCCATTCAGTTGTATTCCCCTCACCAACAACTGTATCGGCAACAGCAGGTCCCTTCTGATAACCATGCGATGAAGAAATCAACTCCAAGTTAATTATTTAAAAAAAATAGAAATAAAAAATAAACTCTCCTGATTCTGCTTATAACTAATAAATCTTTTCAAGCTGGGAAGCTAATCTCATCAAGAAACTAAAAAAGAAACTAACCTTCTCCAGAGAAGTACAAGGACCAATTATCCCCTGAACCTTTATGTCCTTAGAACAGTTTATCTCAAGTGCACCACTGCAATAAATGCATTTAGAAATCATAGATTGAGCCCAAACTTAATTTACTTAACAAATTGAAAAACATGCTACCAAAAAAAAAATTTTAAAAAAAAAAAAGAAAGGAGCAGGGTAGGAGTGCTGTTTGCAAGTGCACATATAACGATGGAAACGTACATGGTAGATACCAGATATTAAATACTATAACAAAACATACATTAGACCAAGGAAAGACACCTACAAGGTCTATAAGAAGTCACATTAGAGTCAAAGAGTATTCAGACAACTTTCTCCCTCAAGTGTTTTTTAATTAACGAGTACTTACTTGAAGCAAAGGCCAAGAGATTGTTCCCCTTCTGCAAAAACACGCTTAAAAGAATCTTTAAATACGGAATGACCAAAACTTTCTGATAGAACAACAAGGCCACCAGTTTTTTCAATCGCAACTTTCATCTCAGCAACACCAACCTAACACATATTAAACCCCAAAAGTAAGTCAATAGCCATACAATATTACAAATTATGACGAGTGGAAGCTAAAATGACAAATCCAAACAGCAAATGAATGCATACACAGGCACCTGAGAATATTTTCTAAAAACCTTGAGAGCATTTATTCCAAATGCCAAGTTTCACTTTTTAGTTACATGCAACAAGAAAGCCAATATCTTGCTTGATTGGTGGTTTTAGAAATGATAATGCGAGACCATTTAACAAGTCCAAACATATCCTTTGGATGTTACAAATTCCATATATTATTAAGGGTAAATGTAAGTGAAAGAGTTCAACTCCTTATACTTAGCAGTTGAGCAAATTTTATGGAAGACCTCATATAAACAGGATAAACACGTCATGCAAGAATACACCCAACAGATTCATGCTTACATGATTACACTAGTAAGAAAAAAGAGGTAGCCATTAGATACAAAAGGTTCTTTCTTTTTTGGTACTTTTTTTTTTTTTAAAAGAAAACGACCTTCTTCATTAATTTCCAAAAGTACAGCAAACAGAGGACAACGAGTCCTAAAACAAAACAAACTAAAAAATAACTAAAACCAAACAAACAGAATCATCTAAAACCAATCACAGAACATCCCCAACCAAAAAAAAAAGGATGAAAAACCATTATGGAAACACATCCCATCCCCTCAATGGATCAGAAAAAGAGAAATCAACAAATTCATTAGTCTGGAAACCCACAAGGCCACCCACTATTTTTTCTTTACTAAACATCACCAGTGTCTTTCTTTTTTGGTACTACCATCTAGCGATATATGTATATGAACTTGATGAACTCTGATAGTGTTTCAATTAAAAGAAACAATATAACTACTACACAACAAACCAAGGGAAGTACTGTAGGTGCCATATAATTAAAAGGATGACTAAACACATACCTGATCAAGAGCAGATGCAAAGACGTCCAAAACATGACCCTGACTAACCAGCTGCTTCGCAAGGCTATCATAAAATTTGACTGCTTTCTTAAAATACGGTGCAGCATCTTTGTCTAGATCCTTATGGGAACGGACTGGATCTGACAAATCTTTTGATACGATCTGCAGTAGTTTAACAATTCAATATCTCCACCAAAAAATGAAATTACAACAGTCACTGATCGATAAAAATCTGTAAGCCCACATTTTCTTTAGGTTTAATCTCACAAATCATAATTATAATAGAAAATTGATGGGAGTAAAATCAAAATATCAGTTGGGCATGCTCTCAAGTCCAAAATGGAAAAAAGGAGTGTAATCAAATATGAAAATCAAAAGAAAAAACACTACAACCATGAACTCCAATGTTGTTATCTACTTACGTTAGTATTCTTGGCTTTATTTGCTATTCTGTTACTTTTATTCAACCAAGTACCATTCTTTACTCTTCCTCCCATTCATCCAATCAAGTGTCATTTTTTTCTTTTCTTCCCATCAAGTCTCATAGGAAAAGAGTTTCTTACCGTTTTATACAGCCTTTTTCGGAATACAATTCAAACTACCTTGTCTAGGACAGACCACAGATCAAGTTTAAAACCATCACATCAATCCCATTCCCGGTAGCATTTTAATCTTTAAATACCAAATGCTTTCTTTTTCTCAGTAAGCAATGCTTAATATTAAGCTCATATTTATTAAAGCTAATGAATTTTGATTTAAAGAAAATTCTGGGAGGAGTTGCTAGCACTATATCTATGAATTCATGCACACACAGGTGTGCACATATTTAACGTCAGGTCGAGTCTTGACAAGCAATTGCTGGAGAAGACGACGAGGATGCAAACGCAACGTGAAAAGTGAAAAGAGAAAAGTGAAAACCATAACCAAAATTACCTAAACCAGAGATCATAAAATACTGAAAATCCCAATTTTTACTTACAAATTACAATTAGCAACAAATACAATGTGTCCTAATTCCTAAGTACTATAAGAAAACACACATACTGTAAGAAAAACTTGCAAACTAGGCATTAAAAAAAAACTCATTTCAACAAACAATCAACTACGAATAAAATTGCATCCTAGAAAAGAGAGATTTCAGCAGATTTTACCGAGCCCGGCCCTTCTGTGCATGGACCTCCAACCAAAGTAATAATGCGAGCTCCGGTGCCAGGCAAACAAGCTCCAAGCAACCCGGCCGCGACGCTCAAAGCCACTCCAGTGCACCGAGACGCCCGACTAGCCGGCGGCACAGGCCACTGATCCGTTTGCAGCTCATCCAAAACCTATACTCACCAGAAAACAAAAATCAAAACCCCAATTAACATATTTCAAATACAAAAAAAAAAATTTCAAACATTCAAAATCCCCAATCCTTCCCCACCGAATTGAGGGTGTACTCGCACTCTGAAGCGGGCAACAAGAACCGGTCAATCCCCGATCCCGGGAACCCATTCTGAACGGCCTTGGGCTGGTAACCCCCAGCGGGCAGCGCGGGTCTCCTCCCCCCGGACACACCGAGCCCCAATTGCTCCAAAATCTGGTCCTTCCCAATCTCCTTATTCCCCCGAAACACATAAACCTTGGACATGTCGGAGAATCCCAACTCATGAACCTGCACCTGAGTCCCAAACGAAACGAATCCAACAAGCGCGTTCTCCGGCAGCAACCCGATCGCGCGGCGCAGAGCGGACTTAACGAAAGCCATCTCCTCGTCGATCACGCAGGTGTCGAGGACGAAGAGGAAGACCGGGGGGGCGGGATTCAACGAATGCGGCGACGAATCGAAAGCGGAAGCGGGAGCGGAGGAATTGGGGTGGGCGGAGAGGGGGAGGGAGTACTGTACGGTGGTGTATTGGGGGTAGAGCTCGCCGGGTAGGTTGGTTTCGGAGATCATGGAATAGTGGGGGGGGAAGTGGTTGCGCTGGAAGCAGAAGGGGCAGATCCAGATCCTGGCGGAGAAGTCGACGCGGGAGAAGGGGTTGAGGACTGCGGAGCAGGTCTTGCAGCGGAGAGGGGAGTACGGGAGGGTCGGGATCTCCGGGTGTGGCCGGATCGGGGAGATCACGGCGGCCAGCGGGATCACGCACTTGCTCGCCTCCACCTTCGTCCGTGGCCACGCGTTCCACGTCATCCGGACTCCGTCGATGCCCTCGGGATCCGTGCTCGCCATCTCCGACATCGTCACCCTCAATCTGGGTTCGTCTGTCTAGGTTTTGGGAAATTTTGTTGTTTGATTTTTGTTGAATTGGAATTTTATTTCCCTTTTTTTTTTTTTTTTTTTTGGTAATTTGAGCCCTCTTTGAGTGAGGAAGAGGCGGAAGGGGGTCGGTGACTCACGGAGGGGAGAAGAAGATGCGAACGTTTGCTCGTGAGGAGAAGGGAAGGAACGTCAAAGGGAAATCATATGCTGATATATTATAACTTTCTTCTTTTTTTAATTAGGCGTTTGGGCCACAATTTTTTTTGACATTATATTTATAATGTAATTTTTTTTAAATATAAAAATATTTCATTTAAATATTAATCTTATCATATTTTAAATCTAACACAATTATTATTTATTATTTTTTTTTATTATTTTTATTAATTACATCACATATTTCCTCTTCCTTTTTTTTTCTCTCTACTTTTACCCATCACATCATATATTTATTATTAAAATACAATTCAAATACTTTTTCTCCAAACACACATTACATTTAAATGCAATGCTAATACTTTTCCTCCAAATACAAATTACATTTAATACATTATATTCAAACGCAATGTAAATACAATACGTTCAGCAAACGAACCTAAGTAATTATAATGGATGACTGATACAACAGGATCTTAATTTACTGTAATCTATTCTTTTTTTTTTTCCATTAATGATCTCTAATAATATACTCATTTGTATTTGATAAATGAATTCCTTCCCATAATATTTAAATATAATATATTAAATATATTTTATATTTTAATAAAAAAATATTTATTTTATATTTAAATGTAAATATATTTAGATAAAAATATTTAAATTATATTTTAAAATTAAAAAATTAATTTAAATAGTATAAATAAATAAAAATAAGTGAAATAAAAAGAAAATATATTGTGAATACATTTTAAAAAATTTATTTTTAAAATATTTTAAAATAGTAAATATAGTTAAATTATTGTGTAAAAATATTGTATTTAAATAAAAATTATATTATGTTTACAAAATATGAAAAATAAACATGGCATCGATCTCAATTCGTATGTCTCTGTTTCTCTTATGCTCTTCTTTCTTTTTTTTTTTTTCTAATGATATGTTAATAAATATATATTTATTTATAAAATCATATCATATTACTTAAAAAAATTATATTAATTATATCTATATTATAATATTATTAAAATAATAATAATATAAATAAAAATAAAAATATATATGAATTATATATTTTTATACAAGTTTGCGTCTCATTTATTGATTAAAATTGTGTGATCTTTTAAAAATTAATTAAAATTTTTATATTTTTAAAATATATTTGATGATATTGTACATCTTTAATTGAAATCATTCATTTATAAAATATCTCTAATACGGGTATAATTTACCTCTAAAATATTTAATTACAATTTTATTTATAAATAAATTTCATGTGATCAAAACATATATAATTTTTTTATTTTTTCACATAATATTGACATAAAAATTGTTGACATAACAATAAAAATATTCATGAAAATATAATGAATAAAATCAAAAATCATTGACTAGCATTAAACATAGTAATAATTGATGAACTATTTGTAAAAATATATATTCTCGTCTCTAGACATCATAATTGGGATTTTTGGATCAATTGCTGACTTTGGATGATAAAATTTGAATCATATTTCATTAAGTTTTTTTTTTTTTTATCAAACCATATTTTATTAAGTTGAATTGTATGGAATAAGGAAACTGTTCAAATGCACTTGACGTTTTACTACGAACTAAACAAGCGACCCAAATAGAGATGATGATCAGAATAATGGTTTAATTTATTGCAATTTCTTTCTTTTTATTCTCTTTAATTCTCGTTTTTTTTATGGAAATTGCATTTAAAAATAAAAACAATGGCACAAATATTATCAGTCCATTTGGAAGAACTATTTTTCTCAATTTAGATAATTTTATTTCAATAATATTTAATTTTACACTCGCTGATAGTAATTAAAAAAAAGTATTTGGTTGGTTCACTTGACGCATTTAAATGTGAATTGCATAGTGTATGAGTTAAAAATTTGAGGTCTAATTTCATTCTCTCCCTCTCCATCAACAACTATCCAAGTATACACTTAAATATTTATATTCAAAATGTTAACATTCAAGTACCAGTCTTTAATATTTCAATTCAAATATTTCTGTTCAAATTTTTATATCCTAAATATTGCAATTTGAAATGGTTCCCTCAAACAAAACTTATAGTATAATCTAACGATACTAAGTTAGAAAAACATAAGTTTAAAGCTCAATTAAGAAAAAGTATTTTAATACATCAAAATCAAGCACACAAAATGCTCTTTTTGACAAAAGTATGGTAATGCCAACTTTCACTCCATTGAGAACCATAACCTTTTTAACAAAGGCCACCGCTAACTCCACGTGAAAGCAAATTTAGTCAACGCTTTGAATGGCCAATTTTATTCTGAGGGTGTTTGGTTTTATTTCCAAAACTGATTTCACGATTCCCTAGGAAATCGATTTCAAAATCGGTGTGAAATTGTGTTTGGTTTGTATTGTTTTTGAAAACAGATTTCAAAACGAATCCAAAATCGCCTTTGCTCCCAATGTAAAATTGAAAACGATTAAAAGTCGTTTTCTCTTATTTCATTTTTCCCATTTCTCTTATTTCTCTGATTTAATTATTATGTTTAATTAAGATTTAATTGATATAGTAATTACTTAAATATTATGGTTATTAATTTTTAATTCATTTTTCAATTAAAAAAATTTATTAATTTTTAATTTTTGGTATTCATAATAAATTTTTTTTAAATCAAACATAAATATGTTTTTATAGAATACTTATAAAATGACTGGTTTTAAAAAATATAACCAAACACAGTTTCACTTTTTTGTTTCTCAAAACATACACTCAGAAAATAAAACCAAACACAATTTCAGAAACGTTCTCAGAATTTTTTTCAAAACGATCTCAAATTCAGAGAATTTGAAAACATAATAGATTTCAAAAACAATACCAAACGTTACCTCTATTTTTCATCCTCCTTATCAAACATAATTAAAGACAGAATTAGATTGAAGGTTCTATGTTTGGGACTTTTTTTATAAAGAAAATGACAGAAATATTAACTCTAATTACAATTTTTAAATACCAATTTATATGTTATATGAGTTGTTGTTTTTTAATTGATAAGTATTTAAAATATTATTACATTAATTAATTATATCAATCAATAAAAATACAACATATAAGTTGATATTAAAAAAATTGATATTAAAGTTGATATTTCTAATATTCTTTTATAAATCAAGTGATAAAATGATTTAAGATTTTTGAGAGGAATGAAAGAATATCACATGAAAATCAAAAGTGATCTCTCTCTTTCTCTTTCTTGTTTTTGTGTGTAAATTATATTGATTATAATTCAAATCAAATTCACAACTTTTTATATAAAATACGCTTGAACTTTCCATCGTATCAAGTTCTTAGTAATTGATATTTAATAACTTATAAGTTGCTATGACATGGTCTCATATCAATTGCTATACAACATTTTACTTCTTTACTAAAAGCTAATACAAAAAAATTTATCTGCCCTACAAATAAAAGATTTATTATTTATAGGAGTTAATATTGAGAAATCGATATTTTAATTGTTAATATTTGTTAGATATGTGTGAACAAAAAATCCTATATTAGCTAGATATGAAATTGGAAAGAGGTTTAAAAAGGATTTGAATTACTCTCCTAATAGGTTAACTTTTTAAAATGGAATTCCAAAGCCCCAACAAATGGTATCAAAGTCGGATTTCAAATGTTGCTATGTGTATATATGAGATGAACTATGAAGAAAAATCAGACAAAAGTTGATAGGCCTCAGAGCATGTAATAGTCGAAAATTTCGTGGTGTCTCAAGATGAAAATTTCATGGTAATGCGGGACCCGAACATAGTAGAGATATCAATAGAGTGTGATCTTCCTAATTTCCTTATTTGAGGAAGATTAATAAAGGATCATCATATAAGGGAGAACTATGATGATAGTGGGTTTTTGTTTGAGGGAATAATTGTTAAGTATGTGTGAACAAAAAACCTCACTTGGCTAAACATAAAATTGAAAATGATTTAAAAAAGAATTTGATTATTCCTCTTTATAGGGCAATCTTTTAGTAATGAAACCCAACATCCTAACAATATTTAAGTTAAGTTATGTTAACAAAGTTCATTTGAGTAATATAAGTATAGTTTCTATAAACAAATTCATGATTAAGATATTATGATAAGATTACTTTTAAAAAGCCTTTTTTTCCCCTCCTGAAGCAAAGATCCAGTTGTTGAATTGCTTAAAATGTGTAATAATTTATAAGATAAAAAAATAAACATTTATTAATTTTAAAATAAAAAGGAAATAAATTATCAGGAAGGAAATGGAAAACTTAGCAAAACAAATATTATTTCTACCAATCTCTCTCTCTCTCTTTAATAAATCATAATATATTTCTAACTCAACCATGTATAAAGACTGACAAATAGTACTTGTAGATATAATTTCTCTCTCTAACTTGTGAAAGTTGATTTTTCAATTCTTTTCATCTTTTGAGCCAAACACCAATGACAATGTTTGGATTGTCTCTGATTTTTCGGTCCTAGAGATAAAATAGGAATTTAATAATGAGAGAGATAGAGGCGAACCCATGTAAAGAAGATGGGTGTAATAGGAAGGAACAAGGCATGATAAGATAATTGAAGATAATGCATGCTCATCATTGAGGAGGTCTTATAACAACTTAGTTTCAACAACCATGTTTCTCCGAATGATATGGATCATTTTATTTGCTATGACTCTTTTTGTGTATGTGTTTTTTTTTTTTTTGTAGGTTTGTATATAATAATTATGATATCTTCATTATATTTTATTTGCGTATTTTACTTCTATTATTATTTCTTATAACGAAGGTAATTCCTTACCTTTTACATTTATTATTTGTTCGCCAGATCTGAGTCTTGCTGTAATTAGTTATGATTTTAGTGTTATTGAGTTTTGGCCCCGGGTTGATCAAGAAATTCCATTTGTTGTTAAGGTTTTGTCAAAGAGAATTCTACATATGTTCGATTTTAGTATGTCAAAGTATATATATGTTATTAGGCTACAAGCATACATCTTTCACTCTAAGCATTGTCAGGTTTTATTAATGGATCCGCTCTTGTTGATGTCTTGTATATTATGGGGTAATAGTGCTTTTTTATTTCTTTAATGAGTTTAATAAAATTCCCATATAAAAAAATTTAATACATACTTAATTGCATCGCAATCGTTTATAAATTATATGGGGTTTCTTCCGTAAGCCCTCCTATATTGGTAGTAATTATTACATTAACTGTTGGATAAAATTTTAAAATGGTCTTATTTATAACTAAAAGGACATTTGATAAATGCATTGTATTTTAACTGTATTTGAATGTAATTCTTTTTTGAATGTTGTATTTGGTTGAAAAGTATTTGTTTTGTATTTGAATGAAATGTGTGTCTTTATGAAAAGTATTTTAGAGTTGAAAAGTTAATGTAATTGATAAAAGTAGAGTTAAATAATAAAGTTGAAAAGTTGATGTGATTATTTTAAAAAACTTTTGAATAGTAATTGTTTTCATAACACTGTTAAAAGGGATTGTATTTAAATGTAAACATTTACATTTGGTATAAAATTATATTGCGTTTGAATATGATTAAGATGCAAAACTTTTACCAAACGCCCCCCTAAAATAGTTATGTTTTTGTGTTATAAATTATTTGCACTGAAGCAATTACAAGGGGGTGTTTAGAAAGATTTTGGATATGTGTTTTAAAGATTGGAGGAGAGTGAATTTTAAAAAATATGTTTGAAAAAAAACTATTTGGAGTAAAAAAAGTATAAAATCTTAAAAATTTAAATTTGAGTTTAATATAGGATTTTGAAAATATAAATAATAAAACTGATTATGAGGTAGAAAAAAAATAAAAAATGTGTGTGAAAAACGTCCTAAATCATAATATTAAAAAACTAATATAATAATTAAAAAATAATTCGTATTGATAAAATATAAGAGGCTATATCATAAAAGCAAAGAAAAATATATATTTTTTTAGGTGTAGTTTGACAAAAATATTTCATTTTAATTTTATTCAAATGCAATACAACATTACATCAAACACAAATTTTATAATAGTACTACGAAAATAATTATTATTTAAAAGTTTTTTAAAACAATCACATCAATATTTTAATTCTACTATTTATCTCTACTTTTATCAATTACATTAACTTTTCAACTCTAAAATACTTTTCATTCAAACACACATTTCATTCAAATATAAAACAAATACTTTTCAATCAAATACAACATTCAAAAAATAAATTTTATTCAAATATAATCAAAAAATAATGCGTTTACCAAACGTCTTTAGAGCAGAATAATTATAACTTCATTTTTGAAGGGGGCAGAGAAAGAACGAATTAATTTAAAAAAAAAAAAAGGAAAGAACGAATTGATTAAAAAGGTGTAAATAAAACAACTTTTTTTTAAGAACAAGCAGTACCCAAAAAAAAATTTTCAGAAAAATGCAATGCAACAAACCTTTAACCGTGCAAAAAAAGAAATTAATGGCAAACAAATATAACGTAACCTATAAGCATTAAAAAAAAAAAAAGGCGTAACCTATAAGCATATCCATCATTTTCTTTATATAAAACGACTTTTTTTTTTACGTAAGAAACTATCTTCCTCTCTCTCCTTTCATTGTATAAAACCTCTGTCAAAACAATGATTATAGATATAATTTAGTAATAATATCAAATTTAACTTTATTTAAAGATGTATAACTTAAATTTCTCACTCTAAATTCCAAAAATAAAAAAACTCTATCAAAATACATAACAGTTTATATCAGCATGTGTTTGGTTCGTCAATTTAATTTAATTTAGTTTGAAAGTTAAGTTAGGTTGAACATTTCGTTCCAACTTAATTTAACTTGATTTGTATTAAAGATTGTAAAATTAGAAATAATTTGTATATGAAATTGTGTTAAAATAGTGAAAGTAAAAATAGAAAATAGTGAAAGTAAGTCTTATTAAGCTAACTAAGTTTTATCTCATTTGTATATTACATTGCATTCATATCACGTTTAAATACAGTGTAATTTTCATCCAAACGTAAAAGTATTACATTTAAATACGAATCACATCACATTTTAAATCTAATACAATCGTTATTTATTATTTCACTTTTATTAATTATATCACATACTCTAATTCTCTCTCTTTTTTTTTCTCTACTTTTACTCATCATATCACATATTTATTATTTAAATACAATTTATATATTTTTCATCCAAATATAAATTACATTCATTACATTATATTCAAACACAATATAAATGTAATGCAATGAATATAACGTACTTACCAAACATCCCCTTAAATTTAATTTAAACAACTTAATTTAACTTGCAAGTTACGTTAAGTTAGATTAACGAACTAAACAAACCTTAAGTTTCACTTTCCTTATTAGGCATTCAACTTTTCGATGAAGAATTTTAAAACGGTTTTTCCCTTATTAAAAAAAAAAACAGCTTCTTAATTTTTGTTTTTAAAATGCACACACACCCCATTAAGCTCTTTAAATGGAGAGATATTTGCACGACTCAATTAGTTTTCTTTTTATTATTATTTTTATTTTTTAAGTAAATACACAAATAGCTCTTTAAATGGAATTGTTTTTGGATTCTTAAAAGAATCTACTCAATAAGCAAAAAATGTTTAATAACCTTGTTATTTATCAACAAATTATCAAAACTAGAAGTAGATATTGAGCTGATTTTACAAATTAATTCTACTTGTGTACACCTACTAAAATATCCTTAATAATAAATTATAATTCTCAATTGATTTATTTTGTTTATTTTAAAACAAATAACAAAGGTGGTTATAATCATATTTCAATGATAATTTCATATTTGATTTTATTACGTAGTATAAAATTAGAATCTACACACTCTAAGTTCCAAAAAAAAAAAAAAAAAACACAAATGAACCATTTTTAATATGGGCAAGGCGTGGTATGGGCCTTTTTACATACTCTATAACAACTTGTTTTAGGAACCATTTTTAAACCATTTTGATTCATTCAAATGGTTAAGATTTGCTTGCGTGTGATAATTATAATGCATTTTAACTCATCGTATACACTAATAAATTAAAAAAATAGAGCAAAAAAAAAAAAAGAAATTAAAAAAAACCTAATCTTCCCTAACTCTAGTGACCCTGTTGCCCCACCTCCTAGACAATGACCCCAGCAACTTGATCTCGACTTACTGGAAGAATTGCCTAAAATTGAGTGTGAAAAAGAGATCGAAAAGGAGGATGGTTCGCAATGGCCTCTCAGGGACCATTGATAGAGGATCTTGTAGGTTAAGGGCAATTTCGTAGAGGTTCGCAAGGGGGCACTCCATGGGAAGAATTTCACAGGTAGGGGATCAGTGGTGGAAATTGAATTTTTTTTTAATTTATATATTTTTGTAGATTTTTTTAATTTCTTAGTCTAGTATCTCATGAAATAAGATGTATTATAATTATCATACACAACCAATATATTAACTATTTGATTAAATCTGAATTGGTTAAAAATGAGCCGTTTAATTGGCCCTATCACAGTTTGCCCTTTTTAATATTTGTTTAAAAATTATAAATTTTTTCCTTGCAAAAAAATAAATATTATTTGTTTTGTACCATTGAATTCTTAAAAATGTGTAATAAAATATTTTATTACATATTCTTCATACACCTTGTGAAATATTTATTAAATAAAAATTATATTTATTTTAATTATTATGTATTTTAGCAACAATTTGGTCAGTAAGAACAATAATATAATTCTACTTTTGATATTTAAATAAATTAAAAAAATTTATCATACACCTACCTGCTCTAATAATAATGTTATTTCAATATTTGTATGACTCAATTAAATTTTTTTTTTTGATAAAAAAATTATTGATGGACTATTTTTCATTGTCAAAATCAATTAATTTGTTTATTGTAAATTGTCAAAAATAAAGTAAAACAAAAAAAAAATTTATATCTTAAAATTAGTTATTAGAGTGATTATAGATATTGTGTTGTATTAATTTCATATTTAACTCTATTAAAAAAATAAAGAGTTTGAATACTCTTATCCTTAATAAAAAAAAATTTAGCTATTGAAATTGTTTTTAGAATCTTAAACAAGCTAAGAGTGTTTGATAATCAACAGATTCTAAAAATTAAAAGTAAGTCAAGAGCTGTTTTTACATCATTTTTACTTGTACAAACATATAAAAATATTTATTTACTTTTTATAAATATATTATTTACTTAATAAATTTATTATTAATGTGAAATTATTGTTAGATTATGTCTATAATTACATATACTTCAAATATTTTATAACATTATTATTTATTTTTAATTATTTTTATGAAAAAATAGAAACAACTATTGTAGAGCCCTATTATAATTTGTGATAAGACTCATTTTTTAATCATTTAAATGTAATATAACAATTGAGATTTATTTATATATAATAGTTATAATATATCATAATTATTAAAATAGAGTAAGAAATTTAAAAAATTTTAAGAAAAGAAAGAAAAAAAAAATCCAATCTTAACTTTCCTTATCCATGCCCTACCCTAATGACAACCCTAACCCCTATGATAAGATTGGCCATCAATGACTTCCGTCGCATATGATCGCTAAGATCTACGAAACATACCACCATCACGAGCTGGTCTAAAAAACCATCACGATTAGGTTTGGATCAAGGTCATCGTTTTCCTTGACAATGGTGAATCCCTCAACCCCTACAATGATCCTCATTGACCCAACAAAATCCCCTTGTCAATGTAGAAAAAGAGCGATTTAATTTTTTTATATATTTTTCAAGATTAGGTTTTTTTTTATTTTTTTCATTTATTAGTCTTTTATCACATAAAGTACATTATAATTATTATATAGAAATAATATTTCAATACTTAAAAAACTTATCAAATAGTTTAAAAATAAACGCTATTGATACGTTTTTAAGTGAGACCTAATACAACTTTTTTTTCCAAAAAAAAAAAAAAAATTATTTGCCACAATTTCTCTTTTTTCTAAAATAATTATTTCACCATATTTCACCTAATAATCATTTGTGTTTATTTTATTGTTTTTCCTTCTCCTAGGAAACCAGCCATTTTTCTTTCAAAAAAAAAAGAAGAAAAACCTCTCATTTTCACACCAGATCCTGAAAATCCTTCTTGAATGACGGGAGACAAACAAAGATTAGAATAGAAAAAAAAAAGGGGGGGGGGGGGGGGTGGTGGGGGGGAAAGAGAGTGCGTTTTTTTTTTTTTTTTTTTTTTTAAGGGCGACTGCGTCAATATCCCATTATCCAAAGAAATGGAGAGATTTCTGGAACCATCCTCATTTCTTTACCATTTTAGAACTCTCTAGACACTCTCCCCTGCGCGCTCTCTCTCTCTCTCTGTCTATAAATGCCAAATTCTGCGGTGTCCACTATGCAACGAGAAAGAACAATCCTTACTCTCTCTCTCTCTCTCTCTCTCATCGATTTCTCCAATCCCTGATTTCATCAAATTTTCATCTTTGTTTTCGTTTTTTGAACTATGGACGAGGACTTCGATTTCCCAACCGCCAGCAATGTCGACGACGAAATGGAGATACCTGAGGATGACGGGGCGGAGGACCCAGTCAGCGCGATTCTCAAGGTCGGAGAAGAGAAGGAGATCGGGAAGAATGGGCTGAAGAAGAAACTCCTTAAGGAAGGCCAAGGCTGGGAAACTCCCAGCTCCGGCGATGAAGTTGAAGGTATATTTCTAATATTTTTCTTCGTTTTTGCTTTGTTATATAGCTGTTTTGTAGTGATCAATGCTCTTCTCTCATTTTTGAATCAATCATAAATTCACATATCAACTCCGAGATTCTGTTTTTAGCTTAGATCAGATGGTCTTATATTAAAAATCTCTCCCTGAAACATGGTTAATGGATATATACATAATATGTACGTATACATATGTATGTGGTAGAATATGAAAAAATATATATTTTTCATTTATTTTCTTTTTGAGGATGTCTTTATGCTGACGAGTTGGTTGTTTTGTGATGTTTGTGTAGTGCATTACACTGGGACTTTGCTTGATGGCACTAAGTTTGATTCGAGCCGTGATAGAGGGACTCCTTTCAAGTTTAAGCTTGGCCGAGGTAATTAGACGATCTTCAAAATGTCTGTAAATTTTTTTTTTTTTGGATTTGTGTGTTTCCAAATTAGTTTCTGTCAATTTATAAGGCGTTGTTCTGACGGTACCAATGGATTTGTTGTAGATGATTTAATAGGTACATTAGGACTCCACTTTTTTAGTGACGTCGACCGTAACAACTGTCTATTCCATTTTTCTTCATTTATTTGTTGGTGTTTTGTAACTGAATCTTAATGTATCAGTCACACTGTTGTTCTTGTTGATGATCATCAGAAGATTAGACTCTTGGTTTAAAATTTTAATTGGGTATGATTGTTTCGCTGTAGTCCATGCATTGGAATTAGATGTCAAACTGCTTGAACTCAAGTTGAAGTAAGGAATCGGCCTTCAGAAAACATTTTTCAGTTTTGAAATTATTTTGTGCTACCTTTTGAAGGAGGATTCACTTTCTTCTAGCACTAGAATCTTTTCAGTAGTCCAACTTTGAGAAGGAAATGCTTTTATGAATGTCTAAGGAGAAATCATGGTTATTAGCACCAATAGGGAGAGGGAGAGAGATAGGGAGGACTTTTTGCTTCTGTGTCTTATTTATTCATTCATCTCATTGTCACAACAATGGCTTGCTTGTTCCAGGACAAGTGATCAAGGGATGGGATGAAGGAATCAAAACCATGAAGAAGGGTGAAAATGCAATTTTTACCATACCTCCTGAGCTCGCTTATGGTGAATCTGGATCTCCTCCCACCATTCCAGCTAATGCCACTCTCCAATTTGATGTTGAGTTGCTTTCTTGGACCAGCGTCAAGGACATATGCAAAGATGGTGGAATTTTGAAGAAGATACTAGTTGAAGGGGAGAAATGGGAGAATCCAAAAGACCTGGATGAAGTATTGCGTATGTTTTCTGATCATTTTTTTCAATGTGGCGCTGGATATTCAAGTAACAAATCAGGATTTCTTAAGAATTCTGTCTCCTTTTGCAGTCAAGTATGAAGCTCGACTTGAAGATGGAACACTGGTTTCAAAATCTGAAGGGGTGGAGTTTACCGTGGGAGATGGTAAATATCAAATTTTCTACCGCACATACATTACTTTCTTGACCTCTATTATCAGAGATTTCTAACAGGGTTCCTTTTTAAAAGTAGGTTATTTCTGTCCTGCATTGGCGAAAGCTGTGAAAACAATGAAGAAAGGAGAAAAGGTCTTGTTGACAGTGAAGCCACAATGTGAGTTGCATCTCAATTTTTCTTTTGTTTGCCTCCCCATATAAATCTTATTGGCCGCTTTTTGTTAATTGTTGAACTTTCCTAACTCGATGGTCTTTAACTTCTGCAGATGCATTTGGTGAGGCGGGTAGACCAGCGAGTGGTGATGAAGCTGTTGTGCCTCCTAATGCCACCCTTCAAATAACTCTTGAGTTGGTCTCATGGAAGACTGTTACTGATATCACCAAGGACAGGATGGTCCTGAAAAAGACCCTAAAAGAGGGTGAGGGTTATGAGCGCCCCAATGATGGAGCTGACGTTAAAGGTATGTGAAATGAATGCAATGCATGTTGTATTACAACTACAATGTGTGCCAATGTCCCGAAACTCATACTTTCACTGCCTTCTGCCAGTGAAACTTAGTGGAAAATTGCAAAATGGGATTGTCTTTACACAAAAGGGAACTGACGAGGAACCTTTTGAATTCAAGACTGATGAAGGTAATTAACCATATCCTGATATATAGGGTTTTTTTTTTTTTGGCCCCCTTTGCCATATAGAGTTATATTTGAATCTAAGGATATGAATGGTTCACGAGTCGAGTTTGGAATGGGATGAAATTTTGAGTCAAAACTAGTTGATTTAGTTATAATTTTCGTGAACTTTTCAAAAAAAAAACAAAATTAAAACTAAAATTTTAGGTTAGTTAATGAAACAAACGGGTCTTAATATTTGGTGGTTGATTTTTTTGTATAGAGCAAGTAATTGATGGTCTTGATAGAGCTGTGAAGAATATGAAGAAAGGGGAAGTTGCTTTGGTCACAATTCACCCAGAGTATGCTTTTGGTTCATCTGATTCAATGCAAGATTTGGCTGTTGTTCCTGCTAATTCAATTGTTTACTATGAGATTGAGCTTCTCTCATTTGTAAAGGTCAGTGTCAATTGTTTTCATGTCCTCTCTTATGTTATGTTTCTATAAGTTGATTGTAAGACATGGTCTTGAGACTTGTGAGATTTCCCTAATGCAGGAAAAGGAGTCATGGGATATGAACACACAGGAGAAAATTGAAGCTGCTGGGAAGAAAAAGGAAGAGGGTAATGTGCTGTTCAAGGCCGGTAAATATGAAAGGGCCTCAAAGAGATACGAGAAGGTACTTGTTGAAAAATTTCTCTATTTCACACCCATGCTCCAAGCATTTATAATCAGTCCACCTTACATGAAGCTTCCGTACGGTGACAGGCTGTGAGGTTTATTGAGTATGACTCTTCCTTTAGTGACGAGGAGAAGCAGCAGGCTAAGTCGCTGAAAGTTACTAGTAACCTTAACAATGCAGCCTGCAAACTGAAACTTAAAGACTACAAGCAGGCTGAGAAACTCTGTACCAAGGTTTGTCCAAGTTTGTTAACGTCTTTCTATCATATCATAGTTGTCCGTCGTACCATTTTTCATGTTCTAAACGCTCTTCCGTCGGGATTCTGTGTAGGTATTGGAACTTGACAGTAGGAACGTGAAAGCTCTGTACAGGAGGGCTCAAGCATATATTCAGCTAGTTGATCTGGACTTGGCAGAGATGGATATCAAGAAAGCCCTTGGGATTGACCCAGACAACAGGTGGGATTTCTTTTTCTGACACATCATATTTCAATGCGCTGAATGTTTTCTGTATTCGTCGAAGCTTGGTTATACTAATTTGTTATGTTTGCGACGTCTCAGAGATGTGAAAATGGAATACAAGGTGTTGAAGGAGAAAGTGAGGGAGTACAACAAGAAGGATGCTCAGTTTTACAGTAACATTTTTGCCAAGATGACAAAATTAGAGCAAGTAAGATCAGCTGTAAGTTATTAACACATGGAAATCCTCTCCTTTTTTGCGATGATTTTGATTTTGAACCTTCTAGCCTGTACTGAATTGTCTGTTGTCCGAAATTTAAATCACAGGATGCGGCCGCGAAGCAGGGGGCAGTGCCCATGACCATCGACAGCAAGGCTTGATAAAGAAGTTTGTTCCTTCGTCACTCGGTTGTCGTCTCTGTCTGTCTGTTTGTTGGTCTTTAATTAAATACAGAGAACCAATGTGTGTGCTTAAGCTAATTTTTATGTTAAGCATTAGTTGGTTTTTGTCATACTCTCACAGAGTCAGGTTAGTCTGCCCACGGCCATGGAAAGTAATATTGTACCCTGCAATATAATAATGGTGTTTCTCTGTAAGACTAGCCGGTCAGTGCGAGGGTGGACGTAATTTATATAAATCTCTAAACTGGAGGTTATGATTTAAAAAATGTCATTTTTTTCTTTTTCTTTTTTTAAATGTGAATGTTTAAATTGATATATACGAGGACTCTATTATTCTTTCAAAAAAAAAAAAGAAAATAAATAAATAAAGAATTGATAGTAAAGGAAAGTAATCATCTTTTAAGAAAACGTAGGACTGAACAAATCTTTTATTAAAGAAAATGAAAAATATTATTTTAATTGATTTATTATAAAGAAAAAATGATTATAGCATATATAAATTGTACGGTATCTAAAAATAATCATTATAATAAATAATTGATATTATCATAATAAATATATAAAATATTAAATAATTATCCTATTTAAATTCAAAAAATACCGTAAAAAAAAAAGATAGTATGATGACATAGTAATATCAATAGGGAAAAAGTACCATATTTAAAGAACAACATAATGAAATAATAATTATCAAAAAAATTAAACAATTTCAAATTACATTTAAGCTTTAGAAATTAACTATTAAAAGTTATATTAAAAGTTAAATTAAATATTTAATTTGAATTTAATTTGATAGATTTTATATAATAATAAATAGATATTTAGGTAATATTATAAAAAAAATTGACAAATTTTTTAATGGAATCCTAAAGATAGATGTTTTGTGTAATTGAAAAATGGATGTATTTATATTCTACGTTATAAAAATATATTCTACTTATAATATGAATACTTGTAAATAGTTAATAAATTTTAAAATTTGATCCCAATATAAAATAGAGAAACACCTTTATAAAAAAAGAAGTTGAAACAACAATTTTATTTTGTTTTCAAATTTCTTTATAAAAGCCGAAAATAATTTTTTTGTTCTTGTTTCTCTTTTCTAATTATATGTAAAGTAAACGATATTTTAGAATCATTTTTAAAACAATTTTCTCAGAAATAGTGAGATTTATTTTCGGATGTTTAGAAAACAATATCAAATAGGGCTTTTAAAATTTCATTTTCATTTTCATATTCAACTATAACTGTGGTTATGTTATTAAATTTTATAAAATAACTTTAATTGAATTTGATTTGAGTTTTTTTTTTTTTTAATAAGTCAATGGATAGAGTATACATGTAACACCAAAAAGTAGGAATTCCCTCTCCTTTCTCCCTACAACAACCTAAAATTAGAGTTTAGGGGGCTAAGGGGTTGGTGTGTGAGTGGAGGAAGTATTCCCACCCTATGGTCATCCCTAATTAATTACGAGGTAGGTTTTTATTTTTATTTTTTTTAACTTGGACGTTTTGTGGGCGTGGATGTCTTCTTGAATACAAAAATAAACCTTGACTCTTTTTTTAAATCTTGTTGGACCTTGTAAGGTTGAGACTATTAAAAAGAAATCTAGTTCATTTTCAGTTTTACATGAACGGTGTTTACTCTTTTTTTCCCCTATTAAAAAGATTGCATTTAGCCTTCATTTGGACATGGTGTTCTTTTTTATAAAAGAATTTTTTTTTTAAACTAAAAGTCTTTTTAATCTAAAAAGGAAATGATGTTCGTATGAATAAAAAATTTTTATTTTTATAAAGGAAAAGTTTTGGATAATTAGAGTCATTCTAAAAACGAGAAGATGAGAAAAGTGTTGGGATTAAAAAAAAAATCTATTAAAAATGTGTTTGGAAAATTTTTTCCCGTTTATTAGCAACCAATGTACAGCCACGTTCTAGAAAGGAGAATCTACCAGGGACTGAAAAGGTTTTTCCATCTCCAATAAAAAATGAGAGGGCCACTCCATTAGCCTAACGCATTTTTGGTTAATTTCCAGCCCAAATTGGAACTGGACACCCCTTTCATACACATGGTGTATATAAAGGAAAAAAAATAAGAGAAGAAGGAAAATAGGTTAAAATTAAAATTAAATAAAAATAAATAATAGAAAAGTTTTGAATTTTTAATAAATAGTATATTTTTTTATAAATAATGATTTATTATAATTAAAATTTAAAAAATATTCTTTATGTGTAAATCTTGATAAATTTATTTGGAAATTATTTTTTATTTGGTAAATCATTTATTTACGTGTGTAAATCATCGATTTACCAATTTTACACCTAGAATTTTCTTAAGAAAGAAGCAGATAGCTTTAAAATTTTACTGGTAAATCATTTATTTATGTGTGTAAATCATTGATTTACCAATTCTCTACCTAAAATTTACTCAAGAAACAAGCAGATAATTCCTCAGAAAAACAAAAACGAGAAGTAAATTCGCAGAAGAAAAAGAAAGGGAAAGGGAAAGAGAGATAAAGGGAAAGAGAAAGAAATAAAATCTAGAATTGCTATTTATTTTTAAATTAAGTAAATATGCTATTTATTTTTATTGACTAAAACAATTGGCCTATTTATTACAATATCCCAAAAATAAAATACGGAGTGATTCTTTTTGCATCTAATCATGTGCTTATCTATAAAGTTAGTAATAAAAATTTAGTAAACCCCGTAATATATAGGAAAGGAAAACATCAATATTTGCATCCTTTTAATATCGATTTCATGATAAAGAAAAGAATTAATTATAAATCTTTTTTAGAAATATAGCCCTTGTTACACTTTACTTCCCAAATTTTAACATCTATAATTCCCCTAAATTTCAAAATGTAATATCTGTTTTCCCAATCTATATTCTCTTATCAAATTTAATTCTTTTGTTATTATAATAAATTGTGTTGATAGTGAAAACTAATCAATATGTCAATCTTCGCCACAAAACATTCAAATCATCTCTCTCTCGAATTAAAATAATAAAAAACAGTAAAAAAGATAAACACAAAGAGATTTAATGTCCACTCGGGGTGGTTTTTCACTATTTTGGGAGAAAAGTACAGGGGTTCTAAGAATGAATTTGAGATTTTCCCTCTATTGGGATTATTTACAATATTTAACCCCCCTTACTCAACCTTGAGCGGTTACCCAATGTTTCCCAATAACTACCCTCTTTAGATTGTGACACTAGCAAGGTTTTTGGGCTTCATTTTTCAGCCACCAACAACTGGTTGACGGTTATCCCACATTTCTTGGGGGTTATGGAATAGTGGATGTTCAACTAGATCTAGATAGCCCAATGTAGAGGATTATATTGATTGCTATGCGACTTAGGCTCTTGGTGATAGCTCTTAAGCTTGTGTTCAGGTTATAAACGATTGCTCCACATTGAACAATTCTTAAATTTTGAAGTCTGCTCTCAACCCTAATCACTTTGGGTCTTTGTCGCCAACTGTTGGTATTACACTTCTCACAGTAGAGTATTCCTATTTCTATTTCTCTACCAGAGTGCAACAGATTGAAAATATGTTATCTAAGTTGATATGACGTCTTAATCAATGCCTCCGTCTGTTTGACACGTTCAAATTTAGAAAATGAAAAATTTTTCATTTCAAAAAAAATGAACCTTCCTAAATTTTCGTATCTGAACATCCAACATTTTTCATTTTTGAAAAATAAAAAAAGAGCTCTCTAGAAACAAAAAGTTTTCACCCACCCAAATAACTTTTCACTTTTAAAAAAAATTCAAAACAACTTTTTATTTTTCATATCTAAAAATTTTCTATTTTCTAAAAATAAACACCCTATCCAAACGGACCCAATATGTTATAGTATTAGTGTAGAGCAATAAAATGAGACAGAATTAAAAAAACACATAATTAAGCGTTCGTTTGGTAAACGCATTACATTTGCATTACGTTTAAATGCAATGCATTGAATGCAATTTGTATTTGGAGGAAAAGCATTAGCATTGCATTTGAATGCAATGTGTGTTTAGGTGAAAAGTATTTAAATTGTATTTTAATAATAAATATGTGATGTAATGAGTAAAAGTAGAGAGAAAAAAAAAGGGGAGAGAGAGAATATATGATGTAATTAATAAAAGTAATAAAAAAATAAAATAATAAATAATGATTGTGTTGGATTTAAAATGTGATGTGATTGGTATTTGAATGAAATGTTTTTATATTTGGGAGAAAATTGTATTGCATTCAAATGTAATGTAAAAAAAATATGTTGCTCAAACGTGAGCTAAAACTCAAATGTATAAGTACATATTAGAAAAAAAATCAATTATTCTCTATCTTTATTCTTTTTTCCTCTAAAATCTTCTTGTCTTGACTCTTTTTGAACACATTCTTTTACGATTTTTAAAGCGTACCACAAGTGCAACCTCACGTAAGATAGCACCATGCAAGGCAAATCCGAAGAACTTGTCTCCACTGATTCCAATGATTATGGTAAGTAGCTCATTGGATTGCAGATTATTATCTAATGAAATAAAGATGTGGATTCAGAAATTTCTCTTGTTTTGTTTTTTAATGCAAGGAAACGGGTTATTATCGATAACAATTAACTTTCTTTTTTGTTAATCTTCAAATGATAGGATTTAAACTTTATGTATTTTAATAGAATCATATATGAAATTAGATAAATTATATTAGCATCCATAATAATAAACAACCTTGATATTTCCTTTTCATCTAAAAAATCTCAAAATCATGTGGTCCATGAAAACTGAATGGGAAAATCAATGAATATCACTGTTTCAATCATGCGAAAGATATATATATATATATATATATATATGTATCCTGGTTGTCCCTTTCACACATTTATGCGCTTGAAAAGCGACCTCCCCTAAAACAAATAAATGGAAATGAAAAAAGAAATAATTATTCCAAAAAATACATTTTCAAGCACTCATTTTAAAATATATCATTTTTTTAAATATTATTACATATATATCTTTTTTTAAAGGTATAAATATTTATAACACCTATATTACTCTTTTACGATAATTGATACTATTCTTCTTTTATTCATATTCTTTTTTTTTTCGTTTTTTGGTTTTTGATTATAATAATGAAATTTTTTTACTAACAACTTATTATTACTTTTAATAAACTAAAATTATTTTTAGTTTTAATCTTAGACATAAACATAAATTCAAAAGTTTTGGTTTTACTCTTAATAATATCAAAAAATTTATGATAAATATAAAACATTTATTGTAAAGATAATGTCTTGGACCAAAAAAATAAAAACATCACAACAATTATTTGATTACAACACCTATGTGTTATATCATTATTTATTCAAAAATTCAAAGTTTCCTTTTTTTTTTTATTTGTTAATTATAAATTCTTTACTAAGGATAATGTCATTATTATCAATATTATTTTGACGTTAATATAAAAAAAGAAAAAAATGGATATATTTCAATTTTATTTTTTCTAAAAGGACACATTTCAATTCAATATAAAATATATATTTGTTACTAAAAGGATATATTTTAATTCAATATCTCTAATTCAAATATATAGGCAAATAATCCAAAATCATATCCATAAAGCTTAAACAAGTGGAATATGGATGGGTTCACGCAACAAAGACCGCCTATCAACTAACAACGGTACTCATTAAATTAAATGCTGACTTGTAACTTACGTGTACGTTTGATTTTTATTTTTATTTTTTGGCTCAATAATTGATTTTTGTGGTGTTATCTTGTCTCATGATAGATTTAGAAATTTGTCTCAACGGAGACACACGTAAGGATTAAATCTATGAACCAAGACAATTATTTTAAAGGGATAACAATTTTTATAAATTCCTATTTGGTAGTTAGTATTGAACATTATACTACAATTATCAAATTGAGTTATTAGCAATTGTGGTCTTGAACTTTTTTGTGTTTTGACACTTTCATGTTTAAACAATTTTTTTTTAACATAAAAATTAGTATAAATACATTTGCATATAAAAGCAATAATGGGGAGAGAGAAATAAAAAAGGGATCCAAATATTTAGTGGGGTGGTCCCTTTTCTTTAAAAAAAAAAAAAAAAAAAAAACACTAGTGGGGTCACATTAAAAAAATAAGTGAGCCAAAATTAACAAAACAAATTAAATTGTATGGACTAAAATTAAAATTCAAAAAGTTTGAGTGGGCGTGCGTGTCGCCATTGATTCCAGTGGATCCTTCATCAAATCTCGTCTCCCATTTCCAGGTGACTACGATAAACACTCCATTTATGTGAGAGAGTTTGTAATACTCCATTTTAAGCCAATTCAAAAAAGCGAAACTGCTCATTTTTTATTCACTATGCTAGAAGATCAAACGTCGTCCAGCTTGGTGTTGTCTACGGGATTTTCCGAGTCACTGTCTTTGTCAACTGTAAGGGATCGATCGAGTCATTGAAGTAAGGCAAACCCAAGAACTTGGTTTCTGCGGCAGTGGACTTGAGATTTGAACTGGGATTCTTGTGTATACCCACCGTAGTTTTTTTTGTTTTCAGACCCGCAGAAAAGAATTTGTGTTTTGTTTGGTTTGGTGAACATATTACATTTATATTGTATTTGAATGCAATGCATTAAATACAATTTGTATTTGAAGGAAAAATATTAACATTGCATTTGAATGCAATGTGTGTTTGGGTGAAAAATATTTGAATTATATTTTTTTGTTGAAAGAAAAATAAAATTTAGTAGAAGTTACGTAAGAATTTCTAATTTTGGTTGATTTATGCAAAAATTTTTAATTTTAATATGATAAAACATAAAACTCGTAATATTATTTTCATAGAATTAATTTTAATAGGATTACATGAGATTTTTTAATTTTTAATAAAAGAAAAATAAAGATTATATAGGAATATTTTATTTTAACAGGAATAAAATATAAAAAATTATAAAATTTTTTTGATTAAAAATAATAGGATAAATACTTTTAATAGGAGTGACAGCCCCACTTGTATCCTTGGCTTTGCCCCTGACCCTATCAAGGTGGAAGGGCAACTACAGAAGGAAGAAATAGAAGTGTTGCAGTCCTTTCTGTCACTGCATTTATAATTCAAGTGAAACGTGCAATGACACAAGTTTATGTAATAATAAACAAATAAATCTGTAGGTGAAAAGGATGGTGGGATTCGTTAACTGTCTCTTGTTCTTTCTTTTTCTTTTTAAGGCGTACACACAACATTATAAACTTCTTTCATGTTCACCATAATTCTAAACAGTACATAAGTCCGCGTGTTAAACTAGTTATAAAAAGATCTACACAAAAAGGCATGATCTTGAAAGAAACGTGCATTGAACGTAGCCCGGTTGGATAACTATTATTTCTACGCAAAGCAATGGAGAGCGTTGGAAACATGGGCACGCATGCCACTAATTACGAAATTGTATTTTTTTTTTTTTAATTTAAAGATTGTTTTAACAAACAAGTTTTTGTTCCAAATCTATGCAGTGGTATGTCTAAGTTACTTGCTGGTGGTATTAGGGATGAAATCAGTTCGGTTCGGTTTGGTCAATTGCACTGAATTACATCACCAATACTGCAGCAATGTTTAGTTTGGAGTTATTACGGCTTGTAATTTAGATCATGACACAATAACACAAATTTTTAATTTTAAGTTTTCAAAATTCAAAATTCAAAAATAAAATATATCTTTTATTTTTTATATATATTTTCAAAAACTTTTTAATATAGAAAATAAAACCTAAGTTTTGTTTTTGTTTTTATAGCCTTTTAATTATATATATGGTATGACTTGGATTTAAACTTATTTGTTTGTTTTAACTTAGTTGTGACTTGTGTTATGAACTTAATTTGGTTGTAGACTTTAATTTGGTTTATTGTTTATTTTTTGTGAACTAGAGTTTAAGTATAGCTTAGTTGTAATTGAGTTAATTTAGTTGTTATAAGTTGGTTATTGTTAAGGTATTTAATAAGTTTTTTTAGTATTAAAATTGATAACAAGTTAGTTAAATAGGTTAATAACAGGTTGACTAATCCCTTTTGTAAGTAGATTTGAAAGGTTGACATGACATATTTATAATCCGTTTGATCGATAAACGGGTTAAACGTGTCGTGTCGTGTTAACCCTTTTATTAAAGGGTCGTGTTAACCCTTTTTGTTTTTTAAAATAATTATTAAATGAGTTGTGTTCGTATCAAGGGTTCGTCAAACACGATACAACACTATCTTTCTGCACGACTTTGCCACCCCTATGTAAAAGTTATACAAATTTAAATATTTAAGGACAAACCTAACAATATACTCATAGGTATTACAAAAATTTAGAGAATATATATTTCAGATTCCCAAATATTACATGTTAAGAAATTGTCAGTCACAATCCAATCCAACGTTGCAATTTTCAAATTAGGACAATAAGAACCTGTTTAGAAAGAGTATGAGTTTTTTTTTTTTTTTTGGAAAAAATGTAGTTTTGAAAAATATGTTTAGGAAAAAAACTGTTTGGAGTGAAAAAAATATAAATCTTAAAAATTTATTCTGAAAAAATTATCAATATAGATCTTGTTTCATTCCTCTTGAAATTTTAAGTAATTTAAAAAAAAATCATTTTATTTAGACTTGTATACGTAAAATTATGAAATTTTAAAATTTAAAATTTAATATAATTTTTTAAAATATAAATAATAAAAAATAATAGTGAGATAGAAAAAAAAATTTTATAAAAAATTTTAAGTAATTTTTTCATCCCTCTTGAAAATTTAAAGTAATTTAAAGTAACTTTTTAAATAATTATTTCATTTCTTTTGAAATTTTAAATAATTTTAAAAAAATTATTTTATTTAAATTTATATACATAAAATTATAAAATTTAAAGTTTATTATAACTTTTTAAATTATAAATAATAAAAAATAATAATGTGATTGAAAATATTTAAAAAATTAATTTAGAGAGCAAAATTAATTTCAAAAACCGGGCCTTAAAAAGTGTCAGCTGCAAATCTTTTACGAGTGCATGCGCATGTCATGATCATTTTATTTCCATGATAAATCAACATTTGGGGGTGGTAATCTAACCAGCAACTGGGACAATTAACAATTGGTAGCAGGTACTAACTCCTATTTACTATCAACACCCCAAGAAAACTACTTAAGGAGGCGTTTTGGTAAATACATTATATTTTAATTGTATTTGAATGAAATTTATTTTTTGAATGTTGTATTTAATTAAAAAGTATTTGTTTTGTATTTGAATAAAATGTGTGTTTAGATGAAAAGTATTTTAGAATTGAAAAATTGATATGATTGGTAAAAGTAGAGATAAATAATGGAATTGAAAAATTGATGTGATTGTTTTAAAAATATTTTGAATAATAATTGTTTTCGTAGTACTGTTATAAAATTTATATTTAATGTAAAATTATATTGTATTTGAATAAAATTAAAATTGAATATTTTCTCCAAATACCCCCTTAAATATAACAACATAACTAAAAAAAAAAAAAGATTTCATTTATAAATCCCATATTATAAAATCTACTTTTATCAAAGAATAATATTTTACACCAACGTTATCTTATCTTACAGCACAGTTTTCTCCTCTTTAAAGCAACAAGTGTACCAATCTCTCAAGACTTTATTGGCACTCTTTAGTAATTTAAGACCTTTTTTTTTTTTTTTTTTTTTAAATATCTTTCTGGTTTCTTTATCAGTAATTTAAGACCTTGCAAGACTCTCCCTTCTCTGTCAAAGCAGGTCACAAAAATGTCATTTTCTTCTTCTCTCCCAAAAAAATAGATTGAGATACAATTTCCAGTCTGATATTCATTAAATTTTATCAAATTACTCTTTATTTTACTTTTTTTTTTACTATGACTTTATTGCGATAATTAAAAGCTATATCCTACAAAAATAATATTTTCCATATGCATTACATAATTCTCCGTAAATTAAAAAAAAAAGGAGTTATTTTGAAAGTTTGAAATTAAGAGAAACAAAATGATGATCGTTTTTCCTATTTGATGTACCTTTATATCTAGATTTTATTTACAAATGGCCATTGAATTTAATTTTAGCCCTAAATAGTAAAAGAACATGAAATGGAGGGAAAATTTATTAAAAAAAATATAAATAGTGCAAATTCAATGCTAGACGGTAACTTAAATTCAGAAATTATTTGTGAAAACGGCCCTAGATATTTTTTTCATGGTCTGATTCCTTTCTTCTTATTGATGCTTTTTCAACAATTGTGGAAAAAATGATAGCCAGTTGAAATTGAGCTTTCATTAATTCGAAAGCCAAGTTTCAAACCCTTCAAATTTCCACGGCAAACTATCGGCAAATGGATTTTATGTTTTCTTTTTTCTTTTTTTGACTTTCCCAATTAGAGTTATATCCTTACCATATTAAGAAAAGCACGTGAAATTTTATTTTATTTTTTTGACACATATCTAACATAATCATAAAAATTTAAGAAAACAAGTCTGATAACCGGAAAAATTTATATTTCTCAGAAAATAAATATATAATGAATTTAAATGTTAAAATGTGAAATTAAGTGATTTAATATTGTTTAGAACTAAATAAAATGTTCTAATAATGTTAAAGGATGAAAAATGATTGATAGTGATATTATGTGTATACAAGTGTGTGCCACTCACATTATCAAGAAGTAGGTCAAGATGATATTATCTTGACATAAAACTGATAAATTTGGGTTTAACACTCCCAAATTAGTTAGGATAGCCTATCAGCACGCTCAAATTTAATAATTGAGTACAAGGGTAATTTTTGATCGAGAATTTGCAGTATCGAAAACTGGTCAAGATGACCTCAGGTAAAAATGAAATTGATATATTTGGATTCAGGACGCCTAAATTAGTCAGGATAGTCCATGTTGAAATTTTGGACGAAAAAGTATATAAAGGGCGAAAAAAATGAAATTTCCTCATTTTTCCACGTACACTCTCTCTCCTCCCTTCTTTTTCTCTCTCTACCCGCATGTGTACAGTGACCATTTGCTGGAAACGGCCTCCATTCACGACACCGCCGACACCGTTGGAAAGCTCTCGCTGAGCTGAGTCTGACGGTGGGTCGACGCGACGGAACGGCTGCCGCACGCCGTCACACGCGCCGCCTGAAGGCCGCCGGAGCTGAAATCTTCTCGGTGAGATTTCTTCGCCGTTCGGCCACCATTTGCCACGATTCCGGTCCCAATGGAATCGTGGTGAGGAGAGGAAAGAAACCCATGTCTTGTTTCACGTCAACTCCGACAGAATCGCACCGTCGAGCCTCGCCGTGTCGCCGTTGTGGAACTCCCTGTTTCCGGTGATTTCGAGCCGCACCACCGGTACAGAAATGCTCCCCGTGAAGAGGGGAGCAAAAGCCCCAAGTCAATTGCACGCCACAACCCCGGCATGGCGAAGTTCCAAAGCCACCGCCGTGATCGATTTTTGGAGGGGTGATTTCCGGTGATAGAGGCGTCGAATGGTGAAATTGAGACCACCAATGGATTCCTCTCGCCGAGATCTTCAAGATGGACTACCTACCTTCCATTGTTGCCACCAGTCAACATTGGTCAACGGCGACCGTTGATCAAATTTTGGAAGTTTGGCCCGTTGGCCTATTTTCGACGTTCTGGACGCATCTGCAGAGTCGGATATGCAAGACGGGACCTTATATATGAAGAACGAAGAATTAGGGTTTATGCCGTCAAGACCGGACTGCAATTCGGTATAAATCCTGACCTTTTTATATTCCACAATTTAATTGTTTGGGACTATTATATGATTTTATAATTATTAATATGAAAATTATGGAAAAGAATGTATGTAAAAAAAGAAGAAAATGGCTGTAATGAAGGAAAGAAAAATATGTGATAATGTAACGATTTTATGTAAACAGTATGAGTTTTACGTAAAATCTAGGCCTCTGGTATAGTACGTGATAGAATTAGATCAGGATAGATGGTTTTCAGGCATTTCCTAAATGCTAGAACCTCAAAAATTAAGCGGAAATGCTACCGAAATTTCTAAAAATGACACTAGGTGTAATATGGGAAACAAGGGGTAAAATATGATCAGGAAGGTAACCCGAGCCCCATCGAGGAATTAGGGCATGGAAAAAGGAATGGACAAGTTATGATTAGTAAACCAACTTTTAGGTCGGAATAATACTTCCCGAGGGCCGGGAATGTGAAAAATTGGTAAAATAATAAGAATTAATCCAGAAAAGACCCGATAAGATTTAAAAAGTTAATTAGATGATTTTGGGTTTAGAAAATCAACCTAAGTATGAAAATGAAAATGTTATGATTAAACGACCCACCAGGGGCAAAATGGTCATTTTACCCAAAGATTCTCAACTTATGGGAAAAGAGCCCCAATGACTCCGAAATAGGGTAATGAAGTTTGTAAAAGCCAAAATTGAGGTTTAAGTTATGAAAAATCACGCTAAGGATAAAATTGTAATTTTGTCAAAAGTTAGGGGTAAAATCGTAATTTTTCAAAAAGTTGGAGAAAAATTCGAAAATGACCGTTAAGGTTTAAAAAGCTGTCCTAAGACTATAATTAAGGGTTATAAGATCAGAATCAAGCTTTTTAATAAAATAAAAGTTATAAATGAAAATGTGATTAACGGACAAAGTTTGTCTGTAGGAACCCGATACAGACGTGACAAAGGACGTCGATGGATTCCAAGAAGAGGATAAGCACGCTATGAGTAAGTTCAGACATTTACCCGTCTGTAACTATGAACAAGCTTATTGTATTCATATGTTTTGTATGCAAATGTCATGATGTGATTTATGATGATGCTATAGTAACGCTATAGCAATACTATGATGATGTTAAAAGATAGGTTTTAATAAATAATTTAAAAAATAAATATATATTTAGTTACGAAGGAAACGTATTATAAAAGTTCCATGAGAGTAAAGATGTGAAAAAGAGAGATAGAAGAATGGAAAGAGTAAGAATAACAATGTTATTATAGAATGCATAAGAAAGAGATGAGATATGAAAGGAAAGAATAGATGTTTTATGAAAAGTTTTATGGAAGTTAAGTTATGATTGATAGAGCAACGATGATCGGTAATGAAAGGAATTAAGAAAGCGTATGTTTTATGATAACGAAATGATAGGTGTTTTATGAAAAATGATATGAAAGCAAAGAGTTAGACAAGAAAGAGAAGCAATGATAGGTTATGATGAAAGGATTAGAACATAACGATAAGATGTGATTGATAGAATATAACGATAGGCTATGATCGATAGGAGTATGATGATAAGATACGATAGATAGAATGATGTAAATGATAAACAAAGAATAATTGTCTGCACATAACTAAACGTATTTTTATTTGTTATGATGTGACGTGATGATATATAAGTAATATGTGTTACATATGCTAAAGTGTGACTGACATAATTCACACAAGTAAAGTAAAGAATTAAGAAAAGAAAAACAACAACATGAAACAATGATATATGTCTTACGAAATGAGAATGAAAGAATAAAATGTCAATGAGAAAGAATTATGAAAGAAAGATAGAACGACGAAAGAACAAATGTCCCATGAAATGTTCTATGAAAAATGAGAAAGGAAAGATTATGAATGTCATGAAAAAGATGTACAATGAAAAATCAATATAAGAAAAATAAAAGCATACAAGATAATAAGACTGAAAACTTAAATTGTTGGCGTACCGGTCTCCCCATACGGTCGAGACTTCAGGTCTATATCCTCCACGCAGATGTAGCGTTTCCCCGAAGGTACGGTAGTTTATAGGTTGGACCCTACCCCGAAGGTGCGGTAGCTAATGTTTCACCCCTAAAATGAGGTAAACATATGTGACTGTGAGGTAGGTTGGTGGGTCGCTCCCCCTCTTCCCACTATCTGCGCGCAATTAGGTACGTTCAACAATGGGCCCACCAAAGGAAAGTGAAAAGAAAAGAAAGGAAAGGAGAGTGACAAGAAAAGAAAGGAAATGAGAGTGACAAAAAAAAAAAAGGAAAGGAGAGTGACAAGAAAAGAAAGGAAAGGAGAGTGAAAAGAAAGAAAGAAAAGAAAGGAAAGGAGAGTGAAAATAAAAGAAAAGAAATGATACGAAAAGAAAAGAAAAGAAACGAACGATATGAAAGAATGACATAATGAAATCGATGAAAAATAAATAAATAATAAAATGAAGTTTATAAGAACATAATGGAATTAATATATGTGATGTGATGTATTTGATGTTATGTATATGATATGACACGTTTTCATGTGATGTTATGCTAGTGTATATGTTACTGGCTTTTAAGATACGAAAGGTAAGAAATAATGATAAAACGATAGAAAAGATAAGAAGGTTTAGAACGAAAAGTTAAGAAATGATAGGAATGAAAAGAAAATAAATAAAGAAATTAGAATAGAATGATAAGAGATGATCGATAGAATGATGAGAACAATGAGCAAAGAGATAAACGAGCATGAAGAGGCTAACATATTATGTTATGTTTCGATGATATGTAGAGAGATGTGTATGATGTGTCTATACGTGATGTCATATATTCTAGTAATAATATATATTACTAGTATTTATAAGTTAATGAATGTATGTTTGAACTTACTGAGCATCTAGCTCATTAGTTGTTCATATGTTACAGGTAAATAACCTGTTAGTTTAAAGTAATATGATGGACAACGGACGGATCTGTATGTGCCAAGGGACTGGGTGAGAGTATGATACTATTATAAGTCTTTCGCTGAGCGTTCAAAAAGGAAGTTGAAAGAAAGAAATTTATGAATTATATGTTATAAGAGTATGATAGAGATATAGGTATAATATGTAAATTAAAAAAAATTACTATAGAAATTACTTCTGCTTTAAAAAGAGAACATTAAAAAAAAATGAAAAGTTAAGTATGTTAAGTAAGAGGACGACGACCCACGAGGTTGCCAGCCATTACGGTCGGCGTCAGAGCTCGACTAGATGGTATGGTAACGTACGGAACGTCACAATAAGGAAAAGATACGAGAGAGTTTGGAGAAGCAAGAAGTGTATAAATGTTTTTCTTAACTTCAAATTGCACATTTAGTAACATAATTAGAATAAAAATTTCAGCTACTATTTGTCTGTATATCACTGTTCATATTTGTGTGTATACTATTCATATTGTTGGGATTTGCACAGTGGACATCCCTATTTTACAATAATTTTTATTTTGATAGAAAAAGTAGATTTCATATTAATAGAAAAAATGGAATAAAAAATCCAACAAAGAATTTTTGGTAAACGTTTTAAAAAATCAAATCTTGTACAAGAGGAGGGGAATGATGTGAATCAAATAACGGCTTCAAAGGAACCAATCAAGGTCAAGGGAACCAATTCAAATACCAATTGGGCCGGTTACAAGAGCGAGAGTAAAGAGATTTAAAGAAGCACTTAATGGTCTAATACAAGAGGTTTTGGCTCAATCAAATTCGTGGCCCATTGAGCATGATTCATGATACATTGACTTAATTTAAGCCCATGAGGAATTCAGCTAATTCAATCAAGCCCAAGACGTTTTTTATCCAAGGATTTTCGAATTTTGTGGCAGAATAACTACTTTCCAACATTTACGAATTTGGTTAGGATTAGATTCCCAGATTTGTTAGGATTTAGGAAGATTTGGGATTATCTTTTGTAACAAATTTCAGTTAGGATTTAGGATTATCTTTTGTAACAAATTTTCAAATAATTTTCGGATTTTTTAGGCTTATTTTTTTCAGATTTTTTTTAGGAATATTCTTTGTAACAATTGCCTATAAATAGGCACCCCCATAGTAATAAAAGAGAATACATCAGTTTAATTCATAAATTTGAGAGTTTAATTTCTCTTTGGTTCTTTGAAAAACTATCTGAACTTATCGGAATTTTCCGTGGCGTTCGCTTATGACTTATCAATCAACCATTCCATAGTTGATTGTGGCGTCTTCCTTATACCAAGGTTCTTGTTTCGCATTAAGCAACGGGTTAAGGTCCATATACCAAGGTTCTTGTTTTTGCTGAAGCAACGAGTCGAGGTCTCCCATCCATTCGAACCTGATTTTAGAACGTTCTTGGGTTCATTATCTTGACGGGTCTCGTTATTCCTGACGAGGTTCGTATCATTTGGTATTAGAGCTTAGGTTTTAAAACTCAGGTTTGCCTATCCCATTTATTTTCGTTTTTTTTAGTTCCAAATTAAGGTTGTAATTTTCGGTTGTGTTATTCAGAATTCAAATCAAGAGGATCCAAGGAAAAAAAAAAAAAGAAAATTCGTATTAAAAAAAGTTGATTCATCATCAAGAAAGATTCAGTTTTGTGAAATTCTTTTCTTGTTTGTCAATTCGCGTACTTATTGTTTTTTTTTTTTTGTGGGTTCTCGGTAAATCATTGCTGGAAGTTTTGATTATCGTTTGTTTTGTTTGAAAAGAACCAAAAGAGAATCAACGAGTGGAAAAAGACAAGAGTAGTGAGCATATTAGAGAGAAAAAGCCATTTGAGTGACAAACACGAGAGTGAGTCAATTTTCTTTTCTCGAGTGAAACACGTGAGGGAGTGCTTGTGAGGTTTTCTAACCTTATTTTGCAGATTTTAAATATGTCATGCAATAAAGAAGAAAACTCAACCGTAGATGCATAACGACCAACTATTCCAAACTTGCAATTACAGTTGATGAGAGAGATGAAACGGATGTTGAGAGTTGAATTAGAACGAGTGCATGAACGGTTGGATCGAATAGAGATTGCACGTTTGAAGCAGTCACCAAATGCTCCTAATGTGTGTAAAAGAGAAAGAGTTCAATTTCAAAGAGTGAGAGATGAAGACGAAAAGTATCATGGGGTTGGTTTTGATAAAGAAGATGATCAGAATTTAGTTATGAGTAATAGGAGACATGGAGGGCGATTTACAAGAGCTAGGAATCAAGAAGACAATAATTTGGGTAGCATTAAGATGAACATTCCCCCGTTTCAAGGTAAAACCATCTCTGACGATTTAGAGAAGTAGTTTGATTGGTGTGTCAACATGGATGGCTTTACCAACAAGTATTCATTCATGCTCAACGATCATCCAATCACTTTTGTACTGTTGACACCACAACAAGTGTACGAAGATCAAGTGAGATTACAAAAAGAGAGTGAACAAAAGAAACAGAGTGAAAAAGAGAGCAACCAAAAGATAAAAGATGAAAAAGAAAGTGAAAAAGAGAAAGAGAGTGAAAAAGAGAGAGAGACCGAGAAAAGCGAGCAAAAAAAAGAGAAGAGTCTTATGGCCATTGAAAGAAAATCGGAGAGAAAACAAAAGAATTTTTATGCAAAAGGGAGTGAAATCAAGCGAGCTATATTTTCGAAACAGCCGATGATTGTACTTTTGTACAAAGAGGCATTTTTAAACACTAACGAGCTTGACCATTCTTTGTCTAGTTCTGTTACTTCACTTATACAGGGATACGAGGATGTCTTTCCTGAGGAAGCACGACGCAGATTACCATCTATTCGAGGGTTCAAACATCAAATTGATTCTATGCCTAGTGCTTCCAATCCAAACAGACAAATCTATAGCAGTAATCCCGAGAAGACTAAGGAGCTTCAAGGTCAAGCCAACAAAATGCATCACAAATTAGTTTTTGATCCCGGAGATTGGGTTTGGCTACGTGTAAGGAAGAAATGAATCCAGACACAAAGATGTTCCAAGCGACTTCCTAGAGGGGATGGTTCTTTCCAAGTTCTTGAACGAATCAATGACAATGTATACAAGTGCTTATTAGGTGATGATTTGAAGAAAAATCCTTTTCAAGAGGAGGGGAATGATGTGAATCAAAGAACAGCTTTAAAGGAACCAATCAACGTCAAGAGAACCAACTCAAATACCAATTAGGCCGGTTACAAGAGCGAGAGCAAAGAGATTTAAAGAAGCACTTAATGGGCTAATGTAAGAGGTTTGGGCTCAATCAAATTCGTGGCCCATTGAGCATGATTCATGATACATTGACTTAATTCAAGCCCACGAGGAATTCAGCTAATTCAATCAAGCCCAAGACGTTTTTTAACCAACGATTTTCGAATTTGTGGCAGAATAACTACCTTCCTACATTTACAAATTTGGTTAGGATTAGATTTTCGGATTTGTTAGGATTTTCAACAGTGTTACAAAAATAATAATTATTCAAAAGTTTTTTAAAACAATCACATCAACTTTTTAATTTCATTATTTATCTTTATTTTTATCAACACATCAACTTTTCAACTCTAAAATACTTTTTATCCAAACACATATTTTATTTAAATACAAAACAAATACTTTTCAACCAAATACAATATTTAAAAAACAAATTTCATTCAAATATAATTAAAATACAATATATTTACCAAACGCCCTCATAATTCACCACCATAACAAACGTGTCTTCCGTTAAAATCGAAGAAAAACAGTCTTCTATTTCCGTTACACCAAAAACCACTACACCATCATCACCGAAGTCATCGCCACCATCACGGGACATTAGTACTACTATTATTCCCACTACCACTACAAGTAAACGGCCAATATCTCCAACGACGCTACCTGGCGCCATCATCAACGCCTTCGACGACTTCATCAACAACTTCGTCGACCCCCCGCTCCGCCCCTCGATCGACCCGAAGCGCGTCCTCTCCGACAACTTCGCCCCGGTCATCGACGAGCTTCCCCCGACAGAATGCACCGTCACGCGCGGCTCCCTCCCTCCTTGCCTGGCCGGTTCCTACATCCGCAATGGCCCGAACCCGCAATTCCTCCCCTGCGGCCCTTACCACCTCTTCGACGGCGACGGCATGCTCCATTCCTTGACAATCTCCCCCGGCAAGCCTCCATTTCTCTGCAGCCGCTGTGTCAAGACTTACAAGTACTCGGTCGAACGAGAAGCCGGTCGTCCGCTTCTCCATAACGTCTTCGCCGGCTTCGGCGGTTTAATTCCCTCCGCTGCCCGGGGGGCATTGTCCGCAGCCAGAATTGCCACCGGCCAGTACAATTTGGCTAACGGAATAGGCCTGGCTAACACCAGCCTGGCCTTTTTTGCCGATCGCCCTTTTGCGCTCTGCGAGTTCGATCATCCTTACGAGGTGAGAATTACTCCCGCAGGGGATATACAGACCGTAGGAAGGCATGATTTCGACGGTAAGCTGTTTATGAGCATGACGGCTCACCCGAAAATCGACGCCGACACCGGCGAGGCCTTCGCCTTTTGATACGGTCCCATACCGCCTTTTCTTACGTACTTCTACTTCGACAAGAACGGCAACAAAAAGCGGGACGTGCCCATATTCTCCATGGCACGTCCTTCATTACTTCATGACTTTGCCATCACTAAGAAACATGCTATATTTGTGGACATACAGATTGGGATGAACCCGATAGGGATGATCGCCGGAGGGTCTCCGGTGCGTTCGGACCCGTCTAAAGTCTCGAGGGTGGGAATTCTTCCCCGGTACGCCAAGGATGAATCGGAGATTAGGTGGTTCGACGTGCCGGCGTTCAATATCATTCATGCGATCAATGCATGGGACGAGGACGAGGACGAGGACGAGGACGCGGTGGTGATGGTGGCGCCGAACATTCTGTCCGTGGAGCATACTTTGGAGAGGATGGAGCTGGTATATGGGCTGGTGGAGAAGGTGAGGATCGATCTTAAGACCGGGATTGTGTCGAGGAGTCCGATGTCGACGAGCAATCTCGATTGCAGGGTGATCAATTCTGCCTATGTCGGACGTAAAAACCGGTAAGTAGATACTCACATGCCAACAATGAAAATTTTTAAAAAGATTGAGAATGTGCTTTCTACTGAAAAGCTGAAATTTCTGGATATTTTTTGTTTCATGGAGTTTACAAGCTGTATTCAGATAAAAACTCAGTTTACTTGGGGTTTAGGAGACAAAAAAATAATAATAAATATTTTTATATTATGTGAGACTATTTTAAATCACTTATTAATAAAAAAAATTAACAACTTACATTTTATATAAATCAATATTTAAAAGATAAAATTAGAGTCGATAACCTAGTATTTTTTTTTTTAAAATACGTTTTCCTTTGATGGTGCTCGTACTGAAATAATTTTCTTCCTCCGTCACTGTAGGTATGTGTATGCGGGAATTGGGGATCCATTTCCGAAGATATCAGGGGTGGTGAAGCTGGATGTGGAAGCAGTCGACTATCAGAGAAGAGGAGAGTGCACGGTGGCGAGGAGGATGTTCGGCACAGGGTGCTTTGGAGGGCGCCATTCTTTCTGGCAAAGGACGGGGCGGAGGAAGAGGACGACGGTTACGTGGTGTTGTACGTGCACGACGACGGGTCGGGAAAGTCAACTTTCTTGGTGATGGACGCCAAGTCGCCCGACCTTGAGATTGTGGCGGAAGTCAAGTTGCCCTACGGTTTCCACGGCCTCCTTGTCAAGGAAACAGACCTTAAAAAGCTTGCATAGTTAATACACTGATACCAAATTAATTTAGTTTGATTATTTGTAATTAAGTATACAAACTGTAAAACAGGTTTATCTTAAGAGAAAGAACATTTTGGGAATTATGGAACAAGTAAAGATTCTGAAATCTGTTGCAATTTTGAACTGTGCAAATATATTCATATTGTTTACAACTTAGCTTTCTGATCCAACATTTCCTCAAAAAGCTTAAGAATAATGTTGGTAAATAGAGGAAAGACCAAAAGCTCATAGACACAGGATTTTTTAAGCGAAAGGATTTAAAAAAAAAAAAAAAAAAAAAGCATCTAGTAGCTGCGCCTGCTATAACCATAAAAAGTAATAATATTAAAATTAAAAAAAAAAAACTGTTGACTGTTGATTTTAAAACTTATGGCCCATTTGACACCAGTTTTCACCTAGTTTTTAAGGGTTTTTTTAATTAATTTTTTCTTTTACATTGATTTCTCACAAAAAAAATTAAAATTTACCCTGTGACTTAATGATTATGACCGGTTTTCTGATTACTAATTTCAGAAAGGCCAAAACCAAGCATCCCTATATCAAACTCCTTAAGACTCAAATCCCTGCAACCATGAAAACTCCTCAAAACTCCCTCGAAAAACCCTAGCCGAGAAACGAAGCATCCACTATTTTTATCAATTATGGAGACAAATTCTCATCACTCTCTCTTCATCTCCTTTGTGTAAGCAATTTTCACACAATCTCATCTTCTTCAGGTATTTGTCACCTTTCGTTTGTGTTCGAAGATCCCCCAAGCTACACGAAAGCCGAGACAACTGCCCCTTGTCCGATCTTCCCCACTGACTTGACTTTCGTACCTATCATGACGTCCTCACTTACCATGAGATTTCTTCGGTGTTTTTTGTCTCCCACTTGTGACCTTCTGATGGTAAAGATCAAAGTTCGAATAACTATGATAGATTGCATGACCAGGACCAAGTGTGTGGAAGTCAGTTCGTCTATGGTCTTGTCTGAATATATATTCATCAAGTATGAGCTCATTGATCTCTTGATTTTCTGTGGTTCATGTTTTCGGCTTCATTCAATCAGTTGAATCTACTCCACTCAATCCACTTCGATCAATCAATCATTCAGCTTGAGTCAATCAAATGATTTAACTACAATTAGTTAGTTTAAAATATATATATACATGTATATATATGTATATATTCTTTTTTTAACTTATATATATACACTTTAAACGGAAACAGTAATTCACCTAAATTATAAAAAAAAATTGGGACTAAAACTTTATCGAAGAGGCACGTATTTCTAGTTTTTTTTCCCTCCCCTGTCAATCCTCGAGTCTTTATTTTTCGGGGGAAAAAAAAAGTCCTTGAATCTTAAGTTATTGTCACGATATCACGTTATCTCATATATGATCGTTATCTTGCAGTCATATTCTATCAATAATTCTACAATTTCACACTTTTTGAACCACATCACTCCATTCAGCACTATTGACTAAACGCCACAAGCGAACAGAATAATATAATCACTCTAAAAACAAATGAAGGAAAATAATACAACTTGAACACCCACCAAGAAAAATAGAAACTTCAACATGAGTAAGCTAAACTTACTCTTGTGAAGCAAGAGAAATGTAGTAACAATTTAAAAAAAAGGGCGAATTTCATAGGATTAACCACAAGAAAAAGGGAATTGAAAAATTAAAGCCTAAAGGAATCTCATAAAAAGACAACAACCGATGCATAAACAGCTCAACAGGTAAACATATAAATGACCCAACAACTAAATAATAATAAGTGCAAAATTACTTCCAGTTCAAAGACTAGTTAAGTCTTCTAATCTGATATATTTCCAAACAAATATTTCGAATTGTTTGCATCAACGGCTTATAACAAGTGTCCTAGACAAAACAGCAAACTAAAACAATACAACTCATCATATAATGACAAATTGCGCAAAAAAAAAAAATGCTGGACAACACACTCTTTGAGCAGCAGCACCAGCAGCTTTCCCCTTCTTCCTCTGGAGCTTCTTCATGTAGAACTCAAGCTCCTTACCTTCCAAGATGTATCTTTTCTACAAGTTCAACACAAAACAGCAGTTCAGAACCCTCAGAGTTCATCAAAGTTCCATTTTATTATTTTACTTTTCTCAATTTGATATAATTATGATATTGTTTGACAATCCACAACAGAATCTTATCGATAAGGGATTTTTCTTTTCATTCCTCGTCACATAATAGCCTAAATAATATACTTTACACATTTTATCATTTTACTTCTCAACTAGATGCTTGCAGTTTCAATGAGGCCAATGGTGGACGCGTCCCTGGTTGAGAATGATAATGGCGGCTATACTATCACACACGGCTCCGATGCACCCCTACATCCTCTGTTCAAAACTTTTCGTCTCAAATTATATCCAACCACTTATATCATACCACCTCATAAAAAAAAACTACATTTATGCTACCTTATAAAAAAAAATTACATTTATTTTTTCATCTATTTTCTATCTTATAAGGTGGTTGGATATAAGTAGTTGAACATGATTTGAGACAGAAAATTATAAACAGAAGATATAGATTCCTCTGATGCAATCTTAATCTGCTCCATTAGTGGAATGAGCACAATACTGGAGATCTGAGTGACCTCCCTTGCACGCGATAGAGACCAGCAGCCCAGCAAACCGCCAAGCCACCGGCCTAAATCTCAAAAACACTTTTCTCTCTCAAAGCCACTCTTTCCTCTTTCTTTCTCTAAAACGGCTAGGGTTTTTTTCTCTCTCTTTTTTATTTCTTGAATTCGTCACCATCTTGCCTGCTTCCAGTGTGACCCACTTGAAGTGTTGTCCTAAGCTTAGGAGTCCTTTCTGTCCATGCAATTCAAGTGAAACGTGACACATTAGAGGGAAAAGAAAGTGAAACGGGACATAACACAAGTTCATGATATAATAAACAAATAAATCTATAGGTGAAAACAATGATGGGATTCGTTAACTTTCTCTTCTACTTTCTTTTTAAGGTGTACACACAACATTATAAACTACTTTCATGTTCACAATAATTCTAAACAATACAGAAGTCCGCGCGTTAAACTAATTACGAAAAGATCTGCATAAAAGGCATGGTCTTGAAAGAAACGTGCACTAAACGTAGCCTAATTAGATAACTATTATTTCTACGTAAAGCAATAGAGAGCATTGAAAACATGGGCATGCAAGCGACTAATTACGAAATATATATGTATTTTTTTTTAAATTTAAAGATTGTTTTAACAAACAAGTTTTTGTTCCAAATCTATTTAGTGGAATGTCTAGGTTACTTGTTGGTGGTATTAGGGATGAAATCAGTTTGGTTCGGTTTGGTCACTTTCACTATATTACATCACCAAGCCGAGTACTTGATTTTTTTGGCCTAATTAGGAAACAGATGTACACCACCTGAAACTTGGTCGCTCAACTTCAGCTTCGCCGTCGGTTCTAAGGCTGTGTTGGATGCACAATGCAATATAGTGTGCATGTACCCAAAAAAAAAAATGCAAAATACAAAAAAAAAAAAAAAAGGCTGAATTGATTGCAGCTGAAAAAATAAAATAAAAAAAAAGATAAAGAGGTGAATATCATATATACGAAACCTTAAATCAGTAAATAGCATATTTATGAAATTATTGAGGTAATAATAAATTAATGATTAAGTACAATTTTGTCCATTGTTTTGAGAAATATCAGGTCAGTATGTAATTGTAAATACTTACTTCTAAAAAAAAAGTTTAAATTTATTATATTTAGGAAAATGGGTGGGGTCAATCTTTTTAAAAACACATACTAAAATTGGTTGATTGTCACTTAAAAAAAGTCATTTTTATAAATTTTTAAATTTTCAGATATTTATTAAAAAGTTCTTGAAAAAGATTATCTCTTCGTATATCTCTTAATTTATTTGGTTCAATTTTTTTTTAATTTTTAAAAAAGATCATTTACCGCCAATATCTCGTACAAAATAGTCATTCATTGAACGTTCCTAAGTGGATGCTTTCTTTCTTTTTTTCTGAAAAAGAAAAGAAAAGAAAAGCATGCGCGTGCATTGAGTAAAAATAAATATAAATAAATAAATAACCTTTTTTTATAATTTTTTTGGTTTTTTATCTAAAGAAACGAAGGTCTATAACTTATGATTTGTTTAGATGGCATATGCAAAAGCATGACACAGTCTAAAAATAAATTAAAGAGTTGTTTAATTAAAATTTGTCTCTCTCTGTTTTCATGATAAATATCAAAAACTTTTTATATCTTAAGAGAATTTCTTTTCTTCTTTTAGGCATTTTTGAATAACGTTTAGTCTAAAATTAGAACAGTTTTTTTTTTTTCCATTCACTTTCTTATTTTATTTTTGGAACCTCAATTCTATTAAACAATTTTTATTTTAGAAATAAAAATTTATTATCTATCCAAATATTATTTTATTTTTAAATTAAAAAACTTTCTAATTTTAAATAGAATATTTTTTCCTTTTCAAAAAAAAGATCTCATTTTCTCATTGGTGACCGATAAGATTGCATCCCCACGTTTTAAACGCTCTCCACTCTGAGTGGATGCAATTATTAATCAATATATAACATGCTCATACTCTATGGGAATATATATATATATATATATATATATACACGTTGGTTTGTGTTTTGTGTGTGTGTATGTGTGTGTGTTTTCTTTTTCTTTTTCTTTTTTCTTTTTTTTTTTTTTAAAGATATGTAAAACTTGTTTGATGTATCCCAATAAAGTAAATTTTATGAAAGTAAAAAGTATTATCCTAATTCTTTCAACGAACCTTGGTCCTCATGGAGAACTATGTGACGATTTTGGAATTCAAATATTTATAATCTACTCTTTTATTAGCGGATAGCGTCCAAACGTTAGGATGCAACCTCATCGATCAGCTAGCTATAATGAATTTTCGACCTGTTTAGATCACATTCTCATTTTCATAATAAAAAAGGTTTCTTGTTTAGAATAATAAAATCTTTTATTTTAAGAATAAGATCACATTTAGATTTGTAAAAAAAATTTCCTTTAAAAATGAAAAAGATGTATAGTGAAATTTGAATAGTAAAATGAAAAGATATCTCTCTTCTAAAATGAAATGAGTTTTATTTTTTTGAGGAGAAAAGAGCTCAAAATGTATTGACAAATGATTTTCCACTCCATTTTAAAATTGGACATGCGGTTTAAACAAGCTCTTAGTATTTTATTCAATAAAAAGTAATGGTTTGGCGGATTGGATTATACTGAACTTCTGTTTAAGGAAATTATAGCATGAAAATAATTAAAGTAAATAGCTTTTTTTTTAAATTTAGAATAAATAACAGACTTAGTAAGTATTTAAAAAATTTATCAAGTAAATAACATATTTATAAGAAGATAACAAAATATTTATTTGGTGATCTGTTATTTATTTTAAATATTTTAAAAACTTGTTATTTCAATTATTTTTTGAAAACTGTAATTTACTTCTTCCTTCCCTAAGTTTATCCATAACTTTAAGATTGAGAATATCTTAATTTTTAAGTCCTCCATCCAATCCAAAACAACGGATTTGATACGTTGATTCAATCGGCATAATTTGAAATTAAAATAAACATATTATAGCACCGAATAGTTTAATATGATGTAATTATCATAATACAATCATATTCAAGACTCTAATAATAAACCAAATTAAAGCTTTACCATCCATTACAACAGAAAAAAAAAAACTTTAAGTAAACTTAAAATAAAATGTTCATTACTCATCAACATTGTTTAAAATGATTCAACATCTGCAACTTTTGTATATATATAAGGTAAATTACTCGTTTGGTCTCTTGATTTATAATTTTATACAACTTTAATCCTTGTACTTTTTTGATAGCTTGAATGATCCTAAACTATGAATACGATTACTATAGCAATGTTTTTAATAGTTTAGAGTCATTCAAGCTACCAAAATAAAGAATAGGTATAAAAATAGAGCTGGCAATTTTGGTCCCAATACGACAACACGATACTATTTTTAATTTTGAGTTTTCAAAATTCAAAATTCAAAATTCAAATATAAAATATATATTTTATTTTTTAATATATATTTTAAAAAATTTTTACATAGAAAAAAAAAACTTAGGTTTTACTTTTATTTTTTTAGTTTTTTAATTATATGCATTGTATGACCTAGATTTAGACTTATTTGTTTGTTTTAGCTTAGTAATAACTAGTGTTCTGAACATAATTTTGTTCTAGACTTTAATTGGTTTTGTGTTTATCTTTTGTGAACCGAGTTTAGATGTAGTTTAATAGTAATTAAGTTAATTTAGTTGTTATAATTTGGTTATTATTTAAGTATATAATGAGTTTTTTTAGCGTTAAAATTGATAACATGTTAGTTAAATAGGTCAATAACATGTTAAATGACTCTTTTAATAAGTAGGTTTGACAAATTAACATGTCACGTTTATGACCCGTTTGATTGATAAATAGGATACACGTGCTGAGTTGTGTCAATCCTTTTATCAAAGGGTCGTGTTTGGGTTTTGTTTTTTGATACGATTAATAAATGGGTTGTATTAATGTCAAGAGTTATCGTATCGACAAATGAGTAAAACACGATATAAACACGATCGTTCAATATGAATTGTCATCCCTATATTAAAGTTATACAAATTTAAACATTTAAGGACAATCCTAACTATATACTCATAGGTATTACAAAAATTTAGAGAATATAAGTAGCGTTTGGTATTGTTTTTGAAATCTGTTATGTTTTCAAATTCTCTGAATTTGAGATCATTTTGAAAACAATTCTGAGAATGTTTCTGAAATTGTGTTTGGTTTTATTTTCTGAGTGTATGTTTTGAGAAACAAAAAAGTGAAACTGTATTTGGTTATATTTTTGAAAATCAGTCATTTTATAAGTATTCTATAAAAACATATTTATGTTTGATTTAAAAAAAATTATTATGAATATCAAAAATTAAAAATTAATAAAATTTTTTAATTGAAAAATGAATTAAAAATTAATAACTATAATATTTAAGTAATTACTATATCAATTAAATCTTAATTAACCATAATAATTAGTTATAAGTACATTACAAAATAGTTCTTAATAGTTGAAGTAACATTTAATTAAAATACCAAGAAATTCTATAATCATTATTACGATAAATTCTACTAACTAATGTGTCATTAATTTAACATTTAAAACAACATTTTATTTTTTAAAATCCTCGAATATTTCATTTTTATTTTATAAAAATTTCGACATGACCCATCCTATAATATAATCTGCCCAAAACTCCAAAAAGCCTAACCTATCAATTCTCAGAACAGTTTTAAACACAATTTCAAATCTAGATCCAAACTTATTAAAAAAACCCTATCCTACAATTCCCCACCCCTCTGTCCTCTGTTATCCAAACGACGTTCCCTCCAAACGATGCAATTCCCCTCCAAACGACGACGTCACCAGCTCCAAACGACGTCCTCTACAACGCGCTACAGATCATCGACGACATCGTTTACAAGGTCAGATTGTCGGGAACAAAGTCCAGCGATGTTAAATCCATGGTCGCCGCCATCACCAACGATGAGTACGGGCAAGGAAACTGGTTCATGATCTTCGTCGGCACTTGCGCCTATGTTGTGACGAGGAAGGACAACAAATCGCTACCGATGGCGGAGGTCTCGTTGGTGGACCGAGTGCTGGAGGAGCTAGGATAGGAGCTCGTCGTGGCGGGAGAGGATCTCAAAGTGTAGCTAGGACTCGAGGAGGTAGATAGCATTGTTGAGCTTCTCGGCTGTGGAGGTGAGCAAGCCCAATGAGAGGGTGTTGGAGAAGTCAGGGGAGAGGAAGGCAGAGAAGATTCGGTCGATGCGAAGCAGTCGAGAGGCGAAGTCGCAGAGCACTCCGTCCATGTCGAACAGCACTGCGGAGACCTTCCCCCATTCGCCTACCCTAGATTTCTCCACAATCTTCTCCTTCACTCTGAGGCAAGATTTCACGGCCATTTGTCACGACAAAGGGCGGCCTGTGGACCTCCATTGGCAGCGGAGACAGCTGGGAAGAGAAATTGGCCTCAGAAGCTTTGAAGCTTTGAATTGGAAGAAGAGAAAGGGAAATCGGGCAGAGGAATAAAGAACAAGAAAATGAAAAAAAAAAGATATTATATCGTTTTCACCGGTGTGTTAAAAAAAATAGAAATCGATTTCTTTGTTTTGAAATTTTGTTTTCAAAATCCCTATAACCAAACAACATTTTAAATGGTTTTGAAAAACGATTCTTTAGGGATTCGTGAAAATCAATCCGAAAACAAAAACAAACAGACTCATATATTTTGGATTCCCAAATATTACATATTAAGAAATTGTCAATCACGATCCAATCCGACCTTGCAGCTTTCAAATTGGATAATAAGAACCCATTTGGGAAAAGTTTTTTTTTTTTTTTTTTTGAAAAAAAGTAGATTTAGAAAATATATTTAGAGAAAAAAAACTGTTTAGAGTGAAAAAAATATAAAATCTTAAGAAATTTATTTAGACAAAAATTATCAATATAAATCTTATTTCATTCATCTCAAAATTTCAAATAATTTAAAAAAAATAATCTCATTTAGACTTATATATATAAAATTATAGACTTTTAAAATTTAAAATTTATTATAACTTATTGAGATATAAATACTAAAAAGTGATAATCAACTTAAAAAAAAGAGAGAGAGAGATCAAAATTAATCTCCTAAACGAGCTCTAAAAAGTGTCAGCTGCAAATCTTTTACGAGGGCATGCGCATGTATTATGATCATTTTATCTGCATGATGACTAACTAGCAAGTGGGACAATCAACAGGTGGTAGCGTGTACCAACCACTAATTACTACCAACACCCCAAGAAAAATACTTAAATATTAAACAATAAAACTAATAAAAAGTAAATTTCATTTATAAATTTCACGTTTAAAAATCCACTTTAATAAGAATGATATTTTACACTATCGTCATCTAATCTTACGCCACGATTTTCTCCTCTTTAAAGTACCCTGTACCAATCTCTCAGGACTTTATTGGCACTCCTTAACGTTATTTGGTAAATATAATATAATTTTATTTAAATACAATATAATTTTATATTAAATATAAATTTTATAATAATATTATGAAAATAATTATTATTTAAAATATTTTTAAAACAATAATATCAATTTTTCAACTCCATTATTTATCTCTATTTTTACCAATCACATCAACTTTTCAACTCTAAAATACTTTTTATCTAAACACACATTTCATTTAAATACAAAACAAATACTTTTCAACCAAATATAACATTCAAAAAATAAATTTCATTCAAATACAATCAAAATATAATGCGTTTATTAAACGTCCCCCTAGTAATTTAAGACATTTTTTTAAAAATATCTTTCTGGTTTCTTTATCAGTAATTTAAGACCTTGCAAGACTCTCCTTTCTCTATTAAGGCAAGTTATAAAAAGGTCATTTTCTTCTTCTCTCTCATAAAAATAGACTGAGATATAATTTCCAGTCCGATATTCATTAAATTTTATCAAATTATTATTTGTTAAATTATATTATTTTACTTTTTTTTACAATTACTTTATTGTGAAAATTAAAAGCTTTATCCTACAAGAATAATATTTTCTGTACACATCACATATTTCTCCATAAATAATATAAAAAAAAAGTTATGTTTTCTTTATCAGGAATTTAAGACCTTGCAATACTCTCCTTTCTCTGTCAAGGCAAGTCACAAAAAGGTCATACAATTTCCAGTCTGATATTCATTATATTTTATCAAATTGTTTTTTTGGTATATTATTTTATTTTATTTTTCTATGACTTTATTGCGATAATTAAAAGCTATATCCTACAAGAATAATTTTTTCCATATTCATCGCATAATTCTCCATAAATAAATAAAAAATTATTTTGAAAGTTTGAAATTAAGAGAAAGATGATCGTTTTTCCTACTAGATATACCTTTACATCTAAATTTTATATACAAATGGCCATTGAATTATAATTTTAGCCCTAAATGGTAAAAGAACATGAAATGGTGGGAAATATTAAAAAAAATATAAATAGTGCAAATTCAATGCTAGACGGTAACTTAAATTCAGAAATTATTTGTGAAAACGGCCCTAGATATTTTTTTCATGGTCTGATTCCTTTCTTCTTATTGATGCTTTTTCAACAATTGTGGAAAAAATGATAGCCAGTTGAAATTGAGCTTTCATTTATTCGAAAGCCAAGTTTCAAACCCTTAAAATTTCCACGACAAAGTATCGGCAAATGGATTTTACGTTTTCTTTTTTTTTTTTTTTTGACTTTCCTAATTAGAGTTATATCCTTACCATATTAAAAAAAGTACGTGAAATTTTATTTTATTTTTTTGGCACATATCTAACATAATCACATTAAACTTTTAATTTTGTCATAAAACTATAGAATACATATAAAAATCTAAGAAAATAGTAAGAGAGATGAGAGAGTTTGGAGAAGCAAGAAGTGTATAAATGTTTTTGTTAACTTCAAATGGTACATTTAGTTACGTCATTAGAATAAAAGTTTCAGCTACTATTTGTCAGTATATCACTGTTCATATCGCGACATTATTGATCATTGTTCATACTATAGCGGTTATTGATTATTGTTCATATTGCTGCGGCATTTGTTCATTGTTCATATGGTGTCGGTTAATTTTTACTATTTATATCCCGTGTGCAAAGATTTGCACAGTAAACACCCAAAATTTACAGCAATTTTTATTTTGATAGACAAAGTAGATTTCATATGAATACAAAAAATGGAATAAAAAAATCCAACAAAGAGTATACCTACTGGTCTTTTGGCCTCATATGTCGTTTATTTTTTCATTTTTTCTTTTTAATCTGCTTTCACTTGTAAAAACAAAAAATGTGGGGTTTAGGGTAAAAAAAAAATTTGTTTAACTAGGTCAAGAAAAAGCAATAATCTCCCAAATTGGTAGTACTCTAGTTACTTTATTTAATTTACTTCATGATTGATCAGGCTTGCGAATCTTTTTTTTTTTTTTTCCCCCCTTATGAAAAAGAGTTTTTCGCCTCCTGTAGATGATGGGAAAGGGTTTGAAGCTAAGATGACAAGTTCAGTTTAAGGATAGCAACAATATTTTTTGGTATTTATAACTAATTTTTATTATTTTAATTTTTTTTTAATATTTGAAACAAAAGTTCTAACCCTTCCGTGCATGAACCCTTAGTTGGGGAAATTTTTTTGCTGCCATCCACACCATTAAAGCAGGTAGATTTTTATGTCCATAATCGATGGTTGCTACTCACGAGGACAATAACTCTTATACTCCAAAATCCACAAAAAATTTTTGGTCATTGTCAGTCATAATACTCCTTTCGGCTCCACCGCTCATAGCCAATCGAGCAGCCCTTATTTATTCCTACCCTCATTCTAGCTCCTAAATCCAAACTACACAAATTTACAAAAAATGGACGCCTTGTCTTCCTCCTTCATCTCCACATTCGCCCCCAAAAGCCTCCGTCCGACCTTGCCTAAAAAACATAATTTCACCACCATAACAAACGTGTCTTCCGTTAAAATTGAAGAAAAACCGTCTTCTATTTCCGTTACACCAAAAACCACTACACCATCATTACCGAAGTCATCGCCACCATCACGGGACACTAGTTCTACTACTATTCCCACTACCACTACAAGTAAACGACCAATATCTCCGACGACGCTACCTGGCGCCATCATCAACGCCTTCGACGACTTCATCAACAACTTCATCGACCCCCCGCTCCGCCCCGCGGTCGACCCGAAGCGCGTCCTCTCCGACAACTTCGCCCCGGTCATCGACGAGCTTCCCCCGACAGAATGCACCGTCACGCGCGGCTCCCTCCCTCCTTGCCTCGCCGGTGCCTACATCCGCAATGGCCCGAACCCCCAATTCCTCCCCCGCGGCCCTTACCACCTCTTCGACGGCGACGGCATGCTCCATTCCTTGAAAATCTCCCCCGGCAAGCCTCCAATTCTCTGCAGCCGCTATGTCAAGACTTATAGGTACTCGATCCAACGAGAAGCCGGTCATCCGCTTCTCCCTAACGTCTTCTCCGGCTTCGGCGGCCTAATTCCCTCCGCGGCCCGCGGGGCATTGTCTGCAGCCAGAATTGCCACCGGCCAGTACAATCCGGCCAACGGAATAGGCCTGGCTAACACCAGCCTGGCCTTTTTCGCCGACCGCCTTTTTGCGCTCGGTGAGTCCGATCTTCCATACGAGGTGAGAATAACTCCCGCAGGGGATATACAGACCGTAGGAAGGCATGATTTCGACGGTAAGCTGTTTATGAGCATGACGGCTCACCCGAAAATCGACGCCGGCACCGGCGAGGCCTTTGCCTTTCGATACGGTCCCATACCGCCTTTTCTTACGTACTTCTACTTCGACAAGAACGGCAACAAACAGCGGGACGTGCCCATTTTCTCCATGGCACGTCCTTCGTTCCTTCATGACTTTGCCATCACTAAGAAACATGCTATATTTGCGGACATACAGATTGGGATGAACCCTATGGAGATGATCGCCGGAGGGTCTCCGGTAGGTTCGGACCCGTCGAAAGTCTCGAGGGTGGGAATTCTTCCCCGGTACGCCAAGGATGAATCGAAGATTAGGTGGTTCGACGTGCCGGGGTTCAATATCATTCATGCGATCAATGCATGGGACGGGGACGAGGACGAGGACGAGGACGCGGTGGTGATGGTGGCGCCGAACATTCTGTCCGTGGAGCATACTTTGGAGAGGATGGAGCTGGTACATGGGCTGGTGGAGAAGGTGAGGATCGATCTTAAGACCGGGATTGTGTCGAGGAGTCCGATGTCGGCGAGCAATCTCGATTTCGGGGTGATCAATCCGGCCTATGTCGGACAAAAAACCCGGTAAGTAGAGTACTCAAATGCCTACAATGAAATTTTTTTAAAGAGATTGAGAATGTGCTTTCTACTGAAAAGCAGAAATATCTGGATATTTTTTGTTTCATGGAGTTTTCAAGCTGTTTTCTGATGAAAACTCAGTTTAATTGGGGTCCAGGAAAAAAAAAAAAAAAAGATATTATGGTAGTGTTTGATATTGTTTTTGAAATGTTTTCTATTTTCAAAAAAATTAAAAATGAGAATGTTTTGAAAACTGTGTTAAGATTATTTCTGAAACTGTGTTTGGTTATGTTTTCTGAGTGTATATTTTGAAAAATATAAAAATGAAACTTTGTTTGGTTATATTTTTTCAAAACTCATTTCATTTTCAAAAAATCTAAAAAACACAATATTTTTTGAAAATGAAAACAAAAGGTGAAAACAACTTTTTTTCGTTTTCAAAAAACTAAAAAAAACAACATAATTGAAAACGGTGTTTTCGAAACGGTTTTGAAAACGTTAAATAAACGAACACTATTTTGAAACCGTTTTTATTTTCTGTGATTTTGAAAATGGAAAATCATTTTTAAGACAAAAAACAAACGCCCCCTATGTGACACTATTTTAAATCATTTATTAATAAAAATTGACAACTTACATTTTATATAAATCAATATTTAAAAGTCAAAATTAGAATCAGACAACCTAGTATTTTTCTTAAAAATATGTTTTCCTTTTATGGTGCTCGTATTGAAATTTTTTCTTCCTCCGTCACTGTAGGTATGTGTATGCGGCAATTGGGGATCCAATGCCGAAGATATCAGGGGTGGTGAAGCTGGATGTGGAAGCAGTCGACTATCAGAGAAGAGGAGAGTGCACGGTGGCGAGGAGGATGTTCGGCACCGGGTGTTTTGGAGGGGAGCCATTCTTTGTGGCAAAGGACGGGGCGGAGGAAGAGGACGACGGTTACGTGGTGTCGTACGTGCACGACGAGGGGTCGGGAGAGTCAACTTTCTTGGTGATGGACGCCAAGTCGCCCGACCTTGAGATTGTGGCGGAAGTCAAGTTGCCCCGTCGTGTGCCGTACGGTTTCCACGGCCTCTTTGTCAAGGAAACAGACCTTAAAAAGCTTGCATAGTTAATACACTGATCCCAAATTAATTTAGTTTGATTATTTGTAATTAAGTGTACAAACTGTAAAATAGATTTATCTTAAGAGAAAGAACATTTTGGGAATTATAGAACAATTAAAGATTCTGAAATTTGCTGCAATTTTGAACTGTGCAAATATATTCATATTGTTTACAACTTAGCTTTCTGATCCAACATTTCCTCAAAAAGCTTAAGAATAATGTTGGTAAATAGAGGAAAGACCAAAAGCTCATAGACACAGGATTTTTTAAGCGAAAGGATTTAGAAAATAAAAAATAAAAAGCATCTAGTAGCTGCGCCCGCTATAACCATAAAATGCAATATATATAAAAAAAAAAAAGCCCGTTGACTCTTTGATTTTAAAACTTATGGCCATTTGACACCCACTTTCACCTATTTTTTAACGGTTTTTTTTTTTTTTCCATTGTTTCCTCGTAAAATAAAATATTAATGAGTTATTTGATAAACGCATTAGATTTTAATTATACTTGAATATAATTTATTTTTTGAGTATTGTATTTTATTAAAATGTATTTATTTTGTATTTAAATGAAATGTGTATTTGGAAGAAAAGTATTTGAATTCAATACAATTACTATTTATTATTTCATTTTTTCTATTATTTTTACTAATCATATCACATATTCGTTTTCTCTCTCCTTTTTTCTCTACTTTTACCCATCATATCACATATTCATTATTAAAATATAATTCAAATACTTTTCACTCAAACATACATTACATTCAAATATAATGCAAATACTTTTTCTCCAAACGCAATGCAAACGTAATGCGTTTAGCCTTAGCCTCCGTTTGTTCTCAGCATTACATTTGCATTACATTTGAATGCAATACAATTTTTATTCAAACACAAAAATATTACATTCAAATTTGAATCACATCACATTTTAAATCTAATGCAATCTCTATTCATTATTTTATTATTTTGATTAATCACATCACATACTTTCTCTCTCTCCCTTTTTTTCTCTCTACTTTTATCAATCGTATCACATATTCATTATTTATGGAACATTTGATAAACACATTATATTTGCATTGCGTTTGAATACAATACATTGAGTATATTTTATATTTAAATAAAAAGTATTTGTTTTGTATTTGAATGCAATGCATGTTGGGATAAAAAATATTTGAATTATATTTTAAAATTAAAAAATTGACGTTATTAATAAAAATAAATAGAAAAAATAAGATAAAAAAGGAAATATGATGTGAATAAAGAATAAAATTATTTTTAAAATATTCTAAAATAGTAAATATATTTGATATACTATTAAAAACATTATATTTAAATATAAAACTTTTACATTTAGATGAAAATTATATTGTGTTTAAACTTAATACAAATACAAAACTATAAACAAACATTCCACTAAATATAATTCAAATACTTTTCATCTAAACACATATTATATTTCAATACAATACAAATATTTTTTCTTCAAATACAAATTACATTCAATGTATTATATTTAAATATAATACAAACATAATACATTTATTAACAGAGCCTTAATCACTCTAAAAACAAATGAAGGAAAATAATACAACTTGAACACCCACCAAGAAAAATAGAAAGTTCAACATGAGTAAGCTAAACTCCCTCTTGTGAAGCAAAAGACATGTGGTAACAATTAAAAAAAAAAAAAGCCGAATTACATAGGATTAACCACAAGAAAAAGAAAAACGAAAAATCAAGGCCTAAAGGAATCTCACAAAAAAAGGACCAACCGATGCATTAACAGCTCAACACGTAAACATATAAAAGACCCAACAACTAAATAATATTGAGTGCAAAAATTACTTCCAGTTCAAAGACTAGTCAAGTCTTCTAATCTGATAAATTTCCAAACAAATATTTCGAATTGTTTATGTCAGCGGCCCATAACATGTGTCCTAGACAAAACAGCAAACTAAAACAATTCAACTCATCATATAATGTTGGGCAAAAAAAAAAAAACAATGCTGGACAACACACTCCTTAAGCAGCAGCACCAGCAGCCCTCCCCTTCTTCCTCTGGAGCTTCTTCATGTAGAACTCAAGCTCCTTACCTTCCAAGATGTATCTGTTATACAAGTTCAACACAAAACATCAGTTCGGAACCGTAGAGTTCATCAAAGTTCAATTTATTCATTTTACTTTCCTCAATTTGATATAATTCTAATATTGTTTGACAATCCATAACAGAATCTTATTGATTAGGGGTTTTTCTTCTCATACCTTGTCACAGAATAGCCTTAATAATATACTCTAGACAGACAATCAATGAAAATTTTGGCACTTACCCATCAGCTCTGCCACATTGCCCTGGACGGGAAGAGATGCAAGCCAACAACCTACCACTACCAAACTGCTCTTCAATATGGGGGTCTAGCTTTCGACCTTGCTGGCGCTTCTCAAGCTTCCTCAGAACATGGTTACTCTTCTTGGTTTCCTCCGTAGCTGGCTCTCCCTCCTGCTCATCAATAACATCAATTAGTTTTGAAAAAGTCGTTCACTCAGACGATACTCCAAGTCGCTGAGCTTGCCTATGTAACAGAGGGTGCGATAACGTGGCTTTGAGAAAGAAAGGGAAACGACAGTTTTACAACTAAACGACTCAAATGAAAAAGTTGATAACTGAAACCCCAGATCTAAAATATTAATGAAAGGCAATCCTATTGATAGATCCTGCTAGACAAATCAATGAATTGCAATCTTATAAAATAAACATTCCATACAAGGGAAGATACTTCGGGCTTAGCGAGTAAATAAAAGCAAACAAAAACAATAATCGTAACATGACTAAAAAAAAAGTATAAAAAGACCTAAAAAATTACTAATCGAAACAAACTGACTCGAACTAAAGCACAACCTCAAAACTAGTTTCAAACTTCTACTTTGAAGATTCTTGGAACAAAAGGAGGAAAAAAAAAAAAGCATCGAGACCCACGTAGTGTAATGAACACCACACACAATCCAGACAATCATTTAAGTTACCTCTGCGGCTTCCTTCTTGGCAGCAGTCTTCTTCTTCCTACCGATGTCAACACCGTAGTGCTGAAGGTACCATTGCTTGAACGGGGCTGCATCCACCTGCACAATAGCACTTTTCACAAGAGTTTGTGTTCTCACAAGCTCATTGTTTGAGGCATTGTAGACAACATCCAAGATACGTGTTTTGCGGGTAACGGCTTCACTGCCCCATGAATAGTTACCGGTATCCAATCTAAGAGCTCTCCACTTAACGTTTCCTCCTCTGACACGCACTCGCCTCACAGTCTTGTTGCTCGAGAGCTTGGTGTTCGCAGGCTGACGACCGAGCTCGTACCTTTACAAATCGCAAAAGTTGGAAAAGAAACAAGCAAATACTGAAATAAAAAAGGGAAATGGACGGATCACACTCGCACATATGTAAAATCTTACACCCTTCCAATAAAACCTTTTCAGACACTTATGGAGCGTTTGGTAAATATATTACATTCACATTACGTTTGAATGCAACGCATTGAATTTATTTTGTATTTGGATGAAAAGTATTTATTTTACATTTGAATGCAATATGTGTTTAAATGAAAAATATTTGAATTATATTTTAGAGTTGAAAAGTTAATGTAATTGGTAAAAGTAGATAGAAAAAATGAGATAGAGAGAAAATACGATATGAATAGGAAAAAAAAAATTATTTTCAAAATATTTTAGAATAGTAAATATATTTAAGACACCGTTGAAAAGCATTGTATTTGAATACAAAACTTTTGTGTTTATATGAAAATTACATTGCATTTAAACGTAATACGAATGCAAAACTGTAAACAAACGCCCTATTAGTTGCCAAAACGCATTAAACCCAAAATTTGATTTAGCAATTAATATGGCAATGTTTTCATTTCATTTGAATTTCTTTTGTCTCCTTAAGGATAGACAATTCCCTTATCAAAAACAGACTCTAAATTTTTCACTCTCGAACAAAGATAAAATCAATACAAAACCCAAGTCTAGAATTAAACATAAAAACTCATAAATGAGCACATGTTAAGTGAAGATAACTCAATTTCCCCAAAACCCAATTCACCAATCTGATAATAAATTTCATATATCTTCAAATTAAAACACGCACATTATGATATATACAAAACTATTCCTTCTGAAAACCCTCCAACAAGCTACTACCAATTGACAGTGTACAGATCTTTGACACCAAAAATGGTTCAAAAAAAAAACCAGAAAAGAAAAAAAAGAAAAAAGAAAAAGAAAAGAGGAAATAGAATTACTTTCTCTTCTTCCTCCAAGCCTTCTTCTTGCCTCCGGTGGCGCGACGCTTGTGCATGGAATCACGTGAGATACCTTAACATATTCACAGAGATAATTTTGAAAATTGTCAGCCATTGTAGAGAGAGAGAGAGAGAGAGAGAGAGAGAGGTTTTACCCATGTTTGCGGAGGAAAGTGCCTACGGTTGAGCAGCTTCAGGCTCTGCTTCTTTCTCCTATGTTGGCGTTCGGCTAAATTCCTCAAGCGTACTCTTCATCTGGCATTAATAGATGAAACCCTAGCATCTCAAACTGAGACTCATAGTGGGCGGTTTTTGTGGGCCCAAATTTTTTGGGCTTTCAACTCCGGCCTATTTGTGGGAATCATCTTCGTCTGGATTAATTTCGGTCCATTATCGAGTGGGTGATCCGTTGGATTTGCCTCTCAATTACTTCACCTCTTTTCTCTTTTTTTTTTTTTTTTTTTTTTAGTTTTTTAACTTATTTGTATGGATATCCTTCAATTTTTAGAATTTGACAATTTAGTCTAAATTTTTTCTTAACAATCAATTCCTTAAACTTATAATTTTTCATAATTTAATCATTTTTACTCAAATCCATTAATATTAAGATAAATTTTTCTTTACAAAACTTACATATTATAAATCAAGAGGAATATTGTTATTCATTTTTTCTTAATTTGAATGTAAATTTCCTTTTATAATTTAGGTTCAAATATGAGTATGGTTTAATTAAGTTAAAAATTTCAAAAAAATTTATTAAAAATTAACAAAAATAATCAATAATCTTTTCTTAGACTATAATGTGTAAGTTATATATAAAGAAACGTTTAAATTTTAATAAATTTAAGGGAAAAAAAAGACTGAATTATCAAAAATTATAAATTCAGGAAATAGATTGTCAAGAAAAAAAATTTAGGAACTAAATTGCCGAATTCAAAAAGTTCAAGAGACAACCTTACATTTAAGTCTTTTATTATGAAATTAGAAAAATAGCCCATTTAATGCACATATTAAGGATTTTTACCTCATGATTTGAGTTTTTACCTTGAAATAACTTTTTATTTATAAAAGTGTAAAGATCTTAAAATCATTATAAATAAGATAATTTTTTAAAGAGGTATTTTTTTGGGGTATTTCTAAAAAAAAAAAACCATTATTTTTAAGTTAACATAACATGTCTTTTTCCAAATTATCCCTGGTTCACAAGGCAATCTGGTAGATTACTAGACATTCTCTTGGATACTACCACTTTTTTTTTAATTATTTGTACAACAAAATAATCAGCCGCCTTTGGCCACAATTGCTGAAGGGTAACTATTGGATTTTTTTTATGCTCAGAATTTTGAGATTATCATAAAAACTTGCCCTTTTGTTTTAGACCGTTTAAATTAATATTTATTCCAATTTAAACTTAAAAATTTCAATTTATTTTTGTCTTTTTTTTTAAATCAATCTCAATTTTACTATTTAATATTACAATTTTGTAACACAAATTTTAAAAATCAATAACTTTGTATATACAAATCCAAATTATAAAGTTATAGACTTTTAAACTTTTAATTACAGATATATAATAGTAAATAATAAAATTGAAGTTGACTTTTGAAAAAAATATATAAATTGAATTTTTTAAGTTTGAATTAGGCTAAATATTAATTTAAACAGTCTAAAACAAAAAGGGCAAGTTTTTATGATAATCTCAAAATTGAAGGAAAAGTCCTTAATATGTGCATTAAAGGAACTATTTCTACAATTTAAAAAAAAAACTTATTTTTAAGGATGCCATCTGAATTTTTTGAATTCGATAATTTAGTTTCTAAACTTTTTTTCTTGATAATCAATTTTTTGAATTAACAATTTTTGATATTTCTGTCTTTTTCCCTTGAATTTATTAAAATTTGAACGTTTCTTTATACTTAATTTACACATTATAGTCTAAGAAAAGATTATTAATCATTTTTGCTAATTTTTAATAAATTTTTTTGAAAATTTTTAATTTAATTAAATTATATTTATATTTAAATCTAAATTTTAAAAAGAAATTTATCTTCAAATTAAGAAAAAATAATTAATAATATCTTTTTTAAATAAAATTGAAGTTGATTTTTAAGGATAAAGGTAAAAATAGATTGAATTTTTTTATTTAAATTGTATTGAATTACTGCACCAAACAAAGGCTAAAATGATGGAATTTCTACTGCAAGTCTTTTGCAGGACACTGCTAGGAGGCAATCACTTTTTGGCTTCCCAAAAGACGATCCCTGCTCGTGGCGGCGATGATGATGGCTGAACTTATAAGTAAAGATACTAAAGGCACGTTTAAAAAAAAAATTTAGGATTATAAAAATTAATTTTATATAAAGTATAAAGTATTATATTTAAATATAATATTTTTTAATAATATTATGAGAATAATTATTATTTAAAAATTTTTTAAAATAATCACATTAATTTTTTAATTTTAACTTTTTATCTTTATTTTTACTAATTATATTAACTTTTTAACTCTAAAATACTTTTCATCCAAACACACATTTCATTCAAATACAAAACAAATACTTTTCAATCAAATACAACACTCAAAAAATGAATTATATTCAAACGCAATTAAAACGTAATACGTTTACCAAACCTCTCACAAAGTTTTTAATGATATAATATTTCTTAAATTTATTAATTTTTTAAGATTTTACAAGAATCATCTAATCAACTAATAAGAGACTAAAAATCTAAAAACAAATAAATGAAAAGTTTATTAACCATTTTTTTTCTACAAAAATAATAACAAGATTTTTCCAAAAATATTCTTGTTTTTTGATAACTTTTACTTTTGTGAGATTTTATCAAAAAAAAAAATTTGTGCATCTCTATGTGCGTTAATTATTTGTTTTTAAACTACGTGATCTTTAAAAATAGGTACGCAAAAAATATAGAGAAATGAAGTAGAATAATTAAAAAGTAAATAAATGATTGTTAGACTTTTGAAAAGAAAAAAAAGAGTTAAAATAATTTAGATTTAAAATGAATATACATTAAAGTGAAATAGAATTCCTATTCAATATTATATATTCAAAAATAAATGAAACATAAAAAATACAAAAAATATTGGTTAGGACAAATCAAATGAAAGCTAATTAACACATTTATATAAAAAAAAGAGAAAAGATATTTAATAGAAAGATAATTGAAAAAAATTCAACAAGTTGATGTATATATATGAGAGGAAAAAAAATTAAATAAGAGTATATTTGAAAAAAGAATATTAACAAAATAAGTTTGAAAAAAAAAAGTATCAAATGATAAATTGATGAAGACTACTTATGAGAAGAAAGAGACACTCATTTAGAATTGTATTCGAAATAAATTTATTTTACTGATAAAAATTTGGACATGCATAAAAATATTATATGTCAGGCCACCGCAAGAAAAATTGAATGTAAATAAATGTTTTAAATTTATTTATATAGAAACAAATTTGATTAATAAAGTAAATCCATGAAAAGATTTTTATGGAAGTGAAAAATAAGATAAAAGAAAAGTCAAACCTAGAAATGGTTAAGGGAAAAAAAGATGCAAGAAATAAAATAGAACAAAATAACAAATCAAGAAAAAATTTAAAAAAAATCACCACAAAAAGACAAAATAACTTAATCAAATTTTTAGATAGTATTTTCAAGAGGTCCCTCTCTTTTATAATATAGATTGGAGATAGATTGAGAAAATTTTGAACATACATAAAACTATATTTATTAAACTCATTTTGACTCATATGTTAAGCTATCATAAGAAAAATTGAAAGCAAATACATTTTAGAGACAAATTTGATTAATCAATTAAATCTATAAAAAAATGATTTTTGTAAAAATGAGAAATGAGGGAGAGAAAAAAAAAAAAAAAAGAGGGAGAGACAAACAGAAAGGGTTAAAAGGGGTAAAAGAGAAAGAATGGCGAGAAATAAAGTAGGACAAAGTCACAAATCAAGAAAACGTTAAAAATAAATACATCATCACAAAAAAAAAAAAAACAAAATAATTTGACTTAATTTTCTTAATGGAACATAACCTAATTTTGTACTAGTGTTTTTAGGGAACTCTAATATAGTTATAGATATTAATAAGTGGGAATTAATATTTTAGTCATATAATTAAACTTTTAACCTTTTATAAATGAAGTAATTCGATATCATACCAAATAAATATTTAAAATGAATACTTATAAATCAAATCAATAAAAATTAATAACCATTACAAAAGAAATCCTACAAAAATTTTAGTAAAAGGAACTTAAAATAAATGCTCAAACTATGATAACATCATAGTAGTAAAGTTATGATAAGGCTTAAGCGTCCGTTTATATTGTTTTAGCTTAATTTAGTTTATAAGTTAATAAGTTAAGTTGAATTGATTATTTGATTTTAATTTAATTTAATTTAATATGACTCACTTTAACAATTTTTTATCTTTATTTTCATTATTTTAACATAATTTTTAATACAAGTTTAAGTTAAATTAAGCTGAATCAAGTAATTAATTTAACTTAGTTTTCATTTAGATAAGGTGTCTATTTTTCAAAAATGGAAAATTTTCATTTTTAAAAATAAAAAGTTGTTTGGATTTTTTTTTTCTAAAAGTGAAAAGTTGTTTGGATGAGTAAAAAAATTTCTATTTTCTAGAAGAACTCTTTTCCTATTTTCCAAAAGTAAAATGTTTTTAATGTTCAAATACGAAAATTTAAGAAAGTTCACTTTTTAAAAATTAAAAAAAATTTATTTTCTAAAAATGGATATGCTAAAAGAACAAAATATTAATTTTCAAGTTAAATTAAGCTAAAATGATGAATTAAACGAATGGTAGCAATGAATTTTAGTCTTTTTTCTTTTTATGAATTGTACATTAGATTTTCTATGTTCATCAAATATCTAAATCGGTGTATCCCGGTAAAAAATAAATTTTAACTAAAAACTAAATTGAAATTTTGTTAATGACAAATGGCACATCCTTTTTTAAATTTTTTTTCACTTCAAAGACACTATTTTATTTTTATATTGGTTGACTTATTTAGGTTAGGTAAATGTTTTTGGATAACTTATTTTGTGTTTAATGTTTTGTTGGTACTAAACTCTTAAATAAGTAAGAGTTTAGTTTATAATTTAATTTTAGTTAAAATATACTTAAATTCTTAAATAAGTAAGAGTTTGGTAGCTTTTTTTTTTTTATTGAAATGCACCTAAACTGTTAAAAAATGTGTATTTTTGTCCTTGTATTAAATTTTGAATGAAGGGTGAAGATATGACAGTGACGTTATAGCGATGGAAAATGTTGTCTCATCTTGCAAAATACAGTAATAGATATCCCTTTATTTAACTAAAGAACTATAATACCTAAAAATAAATAAGCTCAAAACAATCTCCGATCAAAATAATCTTTATGAATTAAAAAAGTGGACTTTTACAATAAGTAAACATGCTTTGCCCTATCAATAGAATAAAAATTATTAATCATTCGATTTGTTTAGATGGTTCATATTAAAAAAATGAACCAAACGGTTACAAGAAATATTACACCTGATTAAACTTTAAAAGATGTTCAACATATTAATGATTTACAAAAAAAAATCAAAAATCAAAAATATTTATTTAAAAAGATAAATTAAAATCCAAGCAACCTTCTTCATTAACCAACCTACCATCACTATGCCCTCCCAAAGTCATTTATCGAGAAGTAGATAGTGAGACCCATCGTTAATGGGTTTTTTTCCAACCCATGAATAAATTGGTTTTGACCCACAGGTCACGATGGGAATCATGATGAAGGCTACAAGGGAATTGCGAGGAGGTCATTGTGATTCATGAGTCATGTTGGGTTGGTCACAGCAGGGGTAGCAAGATTGACATCACCATGGAGTGCTAAGGAATGCAGTGAAGGAGGACGAGGATTCGACGAAGGTAGTGGTGGAGGTCACTAGTGCTTAGGCAGAAAGAGATGAGTGTCGTAAGGGAGGGAAAGGGTAAAGTTTGTCCATCAACAGACAAGAAGTTGTCGGCATTTGGCTATTTTCATTAAAAGAAACATTTTTTATTTTGAATTTCCCTTTGAGTTCATTTAATTTGAGAGATTGTGAAGCATCTGAAACGCTTTCGAAGTTTTTTTTTTTTTTTTTTGTTGAAATTTCCTCAATAACTAAATAAAACTATACTTAGAAGAAGAAAAAAAAAGAAAATCAAAAGAAACTTACTTGCAAAAGACGATTTTTTTTTTTTAATGATAATGGTTTTTCTCTTACTAAGATGAGTATGTTGGATATGACTGTAATGTTACATCCACTGTGCTTTCACTTACTCATTTTGATTAAACAATTTAATTAACTTACTCCAACCATGGGATGAAATAACCATTCTTATGGCAGAATTTCCCTTAAAAAAAACTTCGATATCATTTAATAATTAGGAAAAAAATTAATAACAGGATTAAAAATTTGTTTTTTTCTATGAAGAGACAAATCAATTTAAAATAAGAAGCAAAAAACAAGGAACAATATTTTTTATTTGCTTCTTTTTAAATTTTTTTCTTGATTACTTATGATTTGTAATTTTTTTTTAGTTTTTTAATTCATTAAGATTCTTTTTGGTTGTGAATTGTTTTGAACTTTGATTTTTTAGGGTGATATAGTATTTTTTGTTAAAATATAGATATCTATTGCTGTCCTCCATGAGCTAAGATAATCTTTTCCATTGTTATCACATCATCGTCATATCCCTACTCCATCCAAAAATTAACAGAAGGACCAAAACACATATTTTGTATGAGCTTGGTAATTTAAACAAAGATTAGGGACCAAACTCCTTCTTGCTAAAAAGTTTAAGGATATTTAAAAAATAAAAAGTTTAGGGACCAATCTTTTGCTTATTAAGCATGTGCTTTGTTCATTTACTTATTTGAGTTATTAAAGTTGAGTTGAGTTTTAAAAATATGAATTTGGGAATTAAAAAGTGAAAAATCTTAAAATGTGTTAAAAAATTCAATAACAATCTTGTTTTGTTCGTCTTGAGATTTTTTGTAATTTTACAAAAATTCATATTATATAGAATTGAAATAACAAATTTACGAACTTTTAAATTTTGAGTTTCTAATTTATACTTGGATTTATAATTAGTGAAACTGAGTTAATTTTCCAAAAAATAACAAAAACGATTAAGAATTTTTCTACTCCAACGATTAAACCAAATAGAAGATAAAGTTTAAAAATTAACCAAACAATTTATTTTTATATTTAAAACGATGACTAGACTTGTTTAACTTAGAAAAATGTTCAATAGTGATTAAAATGTTGATTAATCATAGTCAATCCGATTTAGTTAATTAGTGATTGATAAGTAGAAACATATATTGATATCTGTTAATCAGTAATTGTTAATCAGTAATTAACCATCTTTCAAATGATAGATCACTGATTGATTATTTTTAAGAAAATAATTATTTTTCTAACTTAATAAAACTTGAGCATTTTCATTTAAAAATTACATTAAGAGGTATTTTTCGCTCATTCTATTTATTTATTGCTAAATAAGTTTTATAAGAAATAGCTACAAAGAAAGAGTCTAATAAATGGTAGACTCTATGATAGTATGTCGTTTTCACATTAAATTTAAACCTTACAATATTAAGAATGAGTTTAGTGTAAGTAAGGATTATTCCCATAAGAATTGAGTCTGATTAGTTTATTATCGACACTAAACCTATTGACTCTAAATAATTAAGAGATAAGAATGTAAATGCAATTTTTGACGAATTACAATAACAAATAATTAAATTAACAAAGGAATTAAAGGTAACAAAATGCAAATAAATTAAAAACAAAATAATGACAAGAAAGCTTGATCATATGATCAATCTTTATTACTAAGTAGGCGTTTGGGACAAGTATTTTTTTGGCATTGCATTTAAATGTAATGCAATTTTCCCCTAAATATAAAAACATTTCATTCAAATACCAATCACATCACATTTTAAATTTAACACAATCACTATTTATTATTTCACTTTTTCTATTATTTTTATTAATTACATCATATATTCTCTCTCCCTTTTTTTTCTCTCTCTACTTTTACCCATCACATCACATATTTATTATTAAAATACAATTCAAATACTTTTTCCCCCAAACACACATTGCATTCAAATGTAATGCTAATACTTTTCCTCCAAATACAAATTACATTCAATGCATTGCATTCAAACGCAATGCAAATACAATGCGTTCACCAAACAAATCCTAAATAATGACAAATAATCAATCAAGTTATTATTTTCAATTTTCTATTGAAACTACTAATCGTTGATAACAATAAGATCTGCTATCTCAATCTTTTCTTACCTTTTCATTAGATAAAGCAAGCTTTTCACCTAGTTCTTTTCCTACCAAACAACCCAAAACAAGCTCTCTAAATTTAATCTAATAGAAGCATTAAGATGAGAAATATAGGTTGATCTAAACAATAGATACACAAGCTCAAATTATTTAATTTAGGTTATGTTTCACGTGTAATTATATAAAAACTTGACCATAATTGATGACCACAATTGATACTAATGAAAAAAAATTATGACAATTACGGATTAAGACTTCTAATCTAACAATAAAAAATAATCAAATCCTATTTAATTACACACCTAAATAAAACAAATAAATAATCATATATAACAAATATGGAAGAACATAAAAAGTTTTAATTGGAAAATATTATCTCAAAATTAATTATATTGCTATGTCTAAAGCTTTGAAATCCCTTTCAACTAAAAGGAAAATCTAACCTAATATAATTGAAAAGAACACAAAATCACAATTTATCAACATTAGAAATCCAAGATAAAGAAGGAGGATAAGAAGAAGAAGAATGATGATTTTTAAGAATATCTACACAGACAATCCTTTCCAAGCTACACTTTTTGTCTTTCTTTTTTTTCATTTTGGTCTCTTAAAACTGATAAAAAGCTCTCCAATGTTGTCCTAGAGTTATATATTCATAGCTTTAAAAAAAGGGCTTAAAAAGGGAAAGTTCAAATCTCCAATTTGAAATTTAAATTAAAATTAGGTGTGGGTACCGCGGCTCTCAGAGCTGAGTGTCACGGTGCTAAGAGTGATTTCGAGGATCACTATTGGGTTTTTGGCTTAGGACTTCCGTTTTCTTGCCTCTTTGCTCGTTGTTCAACTTTGAGTTGTCTAAAACATTTCAAATTGATCTGTTTGCCTCTAAATCATTTATAAGACTTCAAAACACTTTACAAACACAAAACAAATATAATTACTTTAAAAATCTAATGAAACTAACGCTTAAATATGGGAGACATCAAATAACGAGAAATATTATATTAGGAAAGAAAAATTATTTAATGAACTGATTATATCACGTTATTTTATTTACGTGCTATACTTGAGAAATAAAAATTTGAAATTTGTGTACTTATTAGAGTTCAGATGTGCTCTATCTATTCAACAGTCTCCTAAGTTGTCCTCTTACTAAAAGCTTTACACCTTATCAAATATTTCCAAATTAGCGATTAACAAAAGAGGTCCTTAACAAAGTATAGACAGTAACGCTCATTTTGCCCTTTTTTTTTTTTTTTTTTCACCGACCGCTTTATGCTCAAACTCCTTTTCCACCACTGCATGCTAAAGTACCCTTGCCTTACCTCCGATCCTTTTTTAGCTGATACCATACATCTTCTCTATTATGCTAGAATCGACGCTCTTCAGTTTCTCTACGGCGTTGACACAAACTCGAACACTGATCATGGCCTTGACCTCTCCAACTTCTTACAGACAGATAATCTTGATGTGTGGAATTGACATGCCGCCTATGACCACTTTCTAGTGATGGCGCGCCCAGCCTAGGACTTCTCCCAGTCTCTGGTGACTGGTTATTGGTGTGGCAGATGTTGTTCTTGAAGATCCCCAAGTTCTTCAACGTTATGGCCCTCAAACTTGAGTCTCGCAGGCCCATGGTAGAAGCAGGCCGTTCCCTATCTGATGTTGTTTCACCTTCCCAACCTCTTGCTCTTTGACACTTGGGTCAACCGTGTCCATCGCACGTGTCATTCCATGCTCATGCTTTTCGTCGATGGCGGTGGAACCGTCTCCCTCTTCTCCTCCGTCGTGGCGCAGTGAAGAGCTTTTTGAGGAGAAGAAATAAGAGACAAGAAATCTATCGCCAATGTTAGTTGGCATTTTTTTACTTTAAATCTTATTCTTCTCTTTTTTTTCTAAAAAAAAAAAAATCTCTTTGTTTAGCAAGCCTGTAGAGGTTTTCTGGGTTTCAAAAGAAATTTTCCTTTTTTAATTTAATTTAATTTCATTTTATTCCAAAAAAAAAAAAAAAGGAATTGAAGATTCTGAATCTCTAAAAATTTAGAAAATGGTAACTTTTTGCTAAAAAAAAAAAAAGGTAACTGGTGGTATTTGTTAAAAGCACGAAGAAGTATGGTAGAAATAATCCATAAACCACCATTTTGTTTCTTTTTTATGCTGCTTGGGGCTTCTCTTCAATTTTTTTTAATTCATATTTCAGCATTACTCAGGAGAGAGAGAGAGTTTTCGATTTAGTTAAGGGGTGTTTAGGTTGCGTTCTCCATATATCTAAAATCAAATTTTTTTCAAAATTTCACCATTTTTCATTATTTATATTTTTAAAATACTATAATAAACTTCAAATTTTAAAAATTTATAATTTTATGTGTACAAATCCAAATGAGATAAAATTTTTTTAAATTGCATAGAATTTCAAGAAAAACGAAATAATATTCATATTGATTTTTTTTAATTTTTAAAATTTTTTATTTTTTCACCCTAAATAGTTTTTTCTCTCAAACACATTTTTCAAAACAACTTTTTTCTAATTCAAAATTAATGTCTCCAGCCTCCCCAAACAACCCCTAAGTTTCTTAAAAAAAAAAAAAAGAATTGAAGATTTCGTATCTTCAAACATTTAGAAAATGGTAACTTTTTGCAAAAGAAAAAAAAAAAACCGGTAGTATTTGTTAAAGCATGAAGAAGTATGGTAGAAATAACCCACAAACTACCATTATTGTTTCTTTATCGTACTGCTTAGGCCTTCTCTTCAATTTTTTTTTTTAAATTCATATTTCAACATGACTCAGCGGAGAGAGAGAGACTTTTTGGTTTAGTTGAGTTTCTTCAAAAAAAAATTAATACAAAGTAAAAAAAAAAAAAGAATTGAAGATTCTAAGTACACGTTTGTTACAACATTTTTTAACATTGCATTTAAATACAATGTAATTTTCCCTTAAATACAAAAATATTTCATTCAAATACCAATCACATTACATTTTAAATCTAACACAATCACTATTTATTATTTTACTTCTTCTATTATTTTTATTAATTACATCATATATTCCATCTCTCTCCTTTTTTCTTTCTACTTTTATCCATCACATCACATATTTATTATTAAAATACAATTTAAATACTTTTTCCCCAAACACACATTGCATTCAAATGCAATGCTAATGCTTTTCCTCCAAATACAAATTACATTTAATGCATTGCGTTTAATGCAATACAAATACAATGCATTCACCAAACGAACCCTAAACCTCCAAACATTTAGAAAATGGTAACTTTTTGCCAAAAAAAAAAAAAAAAACTGTAACTGGTAGTATTTGTTAAAGCATAAAGAAGTATGGTAAAAATAACCAACAAACCACCATTATTGTTTCTTTCTTGCACTATTTGGGCCCTCTCTTCAAAAAAAATTTTTTTTATTTCATATTTTAGCATGACTCAGGAGGGGATAGAGAGAGAATATACTGACGGCTAAAGAAGGAAAAAGCAAAATTAAATTAGTGGGTCAATACTCCCTTAAAAAAAAGGCCAAAAAGGAATTTTCAGTTTGTATATTTTAACATGCTCTTCGTTAATAACTGATGTGAAAATCTTTGATGAGGTGTTAAATTTTTTTTGGTGGGACAGTTTAAGGGACAGTTAAATAGAGATAGTATATCTGGACTCGTACTTATTAATGTTAATTTTTTGTTTTATATTTCTCTTTACTAGAGTGTATTATAATAATTATAAAATTTACATTATTATAAAAATTTCATCAATATCCTTTATATTAATCAATTAATTTTAAATAAAGATAATCTTTTAGTTGAAAATTTTATTTTTATTTATTTAAAATTTCGTTATGAATAAAACATCCTAGTTTAGCATTTTGTTTTTTTTGGTTTTTTTGGTTTAAGTGAATGAAAACTTGACACAGACAATTATTAATTAACACCCAAAAAAAATGGTAAAAGTAAATAATTATGTGGACTAGAACTGCTCTTAATTAACTAATAGGAAGATTTTTGTTTTCGGGCTAAAGAATTAACTAAGGAGATTAAAGTAAAACCATAAGTCTTGGAGAGGACTTGGGTTGTGGGTAGAGGCAATTGAAGTTGCCAAAGCCAACATGTCAATAGTGATGTAGAGAGAGATCCCAATTGTTTTATTCTTAAAGAAACTATTGAGTATTTAGTAAATATATTTTATTTTAATTACGTTTAAATACAATTTATTTTTTAAGTGTTATATTTAGTTAAAAAGTATTTGTTTTGTATTTAAATGAAATGTGTATTTGGATAAAAATTATTTGAATTGTATTTTAGAGTTGAAAAGTTGATGTGATTAATAACAGTAGAGATAAAAAAGTTAGAATAGAAAAAGTTGATGTGATTGTTTTAAAAAACAAAAGAATAATAATTGTTTTTGTAGCACTATTGAAAAAAATTATATTTAAATATAAAACTTTTGCGTTTAGATGAAAATTATATTGTGTTTAAACGAAATAAGTTTTCGTAACGGTGCTAAACACACCAATATAATACAAAAAATAAATTTAAAAAATAAAAGATAATATTTGTTTAAAGTTAATTGAGTAATATAATACATGTTGCAGAGATTTTATGGTGATTTTAATTATACAATTAATATTATACATATTAAGGAAGAGAAACATAAAGTTTAAATACACAAATATCAAATTTTAATTTGCTCAGTCTATTAAATAATTTCTCATTAGGAAACTAATAATAAAAATTAATGAAACATTTGTAATAAAGGTCTAAATTAAAAATTTCTGCTAGATTTTTGTTTTTTTAAAGTCGATAAAAATTATAATTAATTATTTAAAAAGTCAATTCTAATTTTAAAATTTTATTCCAAACTTTTATTTCAAACATAGATTAAATATGTAAGTAAATCTAAATCTATACCATATTAAAAGAATCAACGATTTATGTTGAGATGTTATCAAGTGAAAGCTTTTTAGTTGCCCCATGGTGACTTCTCAAACGAGTTTTTTGCTCTCTCCTTTTTTTTTTTTTCCCATTTTTTTGTGTGTTTTTCTATTTTTTTGGTTTGTTCTTTATTTTGTTTTTATTTATTTTTCTTTAGTTTTTTTGATTTTTTCTTTGGCTGTACATTTATGGTTTCACTTTTATTTTGCGTACCTCGTTCGTGATATCCATTATGTAACAACTTTTTTTTTTTTTTGTTTTCAACTTATAATTGTTATGTAATATTTTTTTTATTTTTTTATTTTTATATTTTTTACACATGGTTTTATTTTTATTTCATACGTGCAAAGCACGCGTTATAACTAACATATACTATGTATCATAAATATTAATAGCACACCAAAATTCATGATAAATAAATCATTCAGAATAGTTTTACGTTTCATTAAGAGGCCGTTTGGAACTTGAGCCTAAAAAATAAAATTGTCATCTTAATTTTATCTTTTTTCTTAAATTAATAAAAAATATAATTAATTTTTGAAAAATCAACCAAAATCAACTTAAAATTTCATTTTTAAATTCAATTTATGAATTAAAAAACCAAGGATTTTTTTTAATATGATGCATGGGAGAAATAACATTACACATCAAAATTCAAAATAAAATAATGTTTCTGTTTTGGGCTTTTTATTTTTTGATTTGATGATAAATATGACAATAACATCATTAATGTATCCATTGAATGTGGTATTGGCTTTTAAGCTAGGTTGCGTGGTAAATATCATCGAACAAGTAGCGTAACTCAGTCTCTAATTATCACCAAAAGTGCGCGCTTGCGTTACCCACGCCACTGAAATTCCCACCAACCATCTCATAGCTTTCGACCTTTTTCTCTCTCCACGTGTCGCCTAAACACGCAACCTTCTAGTCTGTACAGTAAATTTCCCATCAAATCCCCTCCAACCGCTCAGAAGCTTCCACAACAAAGCTCCAATGACACCTAGACACCTAAAATAGCGTGTTTTTCTAAATTACTAAATTGTCCTTGATTTTTTCCAGATTCCTCTATGCGTCCACGTGGAAGTTTATTCTCGCCGTTAACTTAGTCGGGTTTCACCAGATCGGATGGTAGAAACAAGCTCGAGACATAACGGTCTGAGAAGTCGCTCTCCGTAAACAGCAGCGAACGGAGGGAGGAGGTGGAGAGAGAGAGATATAGAGGGAGAGAGAGAGAGAGGGAGAGAAGCTGGCGTGAAAGAGGGAATTCTCAAAATCGGAGGAAAAAAGAGGAGAGAGAATTTTCTCGAGCAACAAACACTTTTTTTTTTTCCTTTCCCTTTCCGTTTTCTATTTTCTATTTTTCTTCTTTCCTTTTTTTCTTTTTTTAAAATTCATGGTTTCCTTCGCTCTCGTTCCCGAAATATTCCCGTGATCCAAACAAGCGACAATGCTCTCGCTGCAGCAGAGCGATCCGCGGGTGGTCCACCATGGCCAGTACCAGAGTCAGGCGCCGCCGCCGCTTCCGCCGTCGCAGCTTCAGCAGCAGCTTCAATTGGCTCCGTACGGCGACGATCTCCCGTCTCTACATTCCGATGTTACCTCCGCCGGCGCTTCTTCTTCTTCCGCTACTTCCAAGCACTCTCAGCCCTTGGACTCTCGCGAAGGTTACTGCTTTATTTTTTTTTTCCTTCTTTTTACTTTCGATCGCTTCTGGTTCGGTTTTCGTTTGTCCGATGCTTCGTTATTAGGGTTTTGAAGCAATGTTGTTTGTGATTGTCGTTTCTAGTGTTTAATTTTGTTTGTTCTAGGATTTCGAACTATGCGTGTGATGTGGAATTTTTTTTGAAATTGTTATAGGTTGTGGACGAATTGGTTATGGAGATTGTTTCGCTTGTTAATTCTTCTACTCTTTCTGATAAATTTTGTATTTTTAATGTCATCCATGGAGGTTCAGTTCTCTTGTCCAATGTTGTGGTTATTTTTCCCTAAGCTTGGTACTTAGGGTTTTTTTTTTTTTGGGAAAATTTTTAAGAGAAAAAAAAGTCAACACATGTGATTTGGTGGCATCAATCATGGCCATGATTGACACTGACCAAAAAAAAAAAAAAAGTTCACACCATACTGTTATTTTGATTCTGTAACATGGAAAAATAAAGACTGACATTGGGTATCTCTGTCTGTGTATGCATATGTTGATTATTTTTCCCAAAAATTAGTACTAGTTTAGAGCTCTAAGCTTAGTTGTCAAAAATCATTGCTTGGGGCATTTATGCCAGAATGATTGAAAAATGGTAAGAATATGAGTTGGCAACTTGAGGTTTAGATCTCGAGATTTAAACTCGTTGTAAGAAAAAAAAAAAAAAAAGGAGTTGTTATGCACACAAACACTGGTGGGAGAAGAAAAATTTAGCTTTGAATATAAAAGTGGATTATATAAGATGAGATGAATGTTCAGAGAGAAAATCCAAGGCGTTTGTGCCAGGATTGGTTCCTGGAATGTACTGCCAAACTGGATCTTATATGCCTAGGAAGATAATTTATGCCCCATAATCAAAATATAGTACTCTCACGTGGTTTCAAAATGCACTATGTTTTTAATTTTCTCCCCACTTGCTGAAAGGCAATGATCGGCAATTCCATGTTGTCTGTGTTATATAGGTGCTTTGGATCGTGCAAATTCAGCCTCGCATTGTGACGGCATTCATATCTCATTCTATATTTGTACCATTTACATTCTTACTAATGTATTTCTATTAAGTTTATGGTTGTATTTTTGCCAAAAGTGCTACCCATTCTCTGACCACTGATAAAAAAACTGTGTTTTGTAAAAAGGAATACACATATTTTTCTGTTAACGTATCAATTTTATTTCACGTCCAGAATGAATTTTTTCCCCCGGCTGTTTTGGTAAGTAAACCACCAAACACCAAACACCAATCCCCAACACACCCCACACCCCGCCCCAAACCAACCAAAAACATGTGTGTATAAATTTATTGTACTTCCATATTGTATTTATTGAGAATTGCTAGCAGTTCTTGTTTTGTTTCCTTTCCTCTTTATTCTTCACTTTGGGCGTTTTCCAAAGATTTTCCTTCAGGCGCAGTAGGGTGACTAGGGTTGAAAAACAAAGAGACAAGCTTTACCTAGTAAGGTGTTCTAGGGCATGGAGTGTTATAGACATTGGTCACGTAGTGTTGGTGCTCTGAATTGGTCTTGAGAGTCTTGAGTTTACTTAAGGAGCCAAGTGGGGCTTGTTATTCATTTCTTTATTCCTTTGTGGTGGAACTTCACTAAACGTGATTAAAAGAAACTCTGATGACTTTGGGAAAAAAAAAAAAAAAAAAAAAACTCTGATGAGTAATTGTGAGTAATTGTTTTAAAGGCACTGGTTTTCCTATCTTGCAGTTAATGAAGACATGCTCATGGCTCTTGCTCATCAGAAGTACAAGGCTGGAAACTATAAGCAAGCACTAGAGCACAGCAATGCTGTTTATGAAAGAAACCCACGGCGCACAGATAATCTCCTTCTCTTGGGTGCAATACATTACCAGGTTGTTTTGGAAGTATTTAACGTGACATCATTTGTTTAAGTTTAGAAATTTGTATTCTTATCAGTATGTTTATTTTGGCTCCTGAGAATCTTACTTGCATTAATCTGATGGAGAATTTTTTTTTTTTTAATCCTTTTCTAGTTGCATGATTTTGACACGTGCATTGCAAAAAATGAAGAAGCTCTTCGCATTGACCCACACTTTGCTGAGTGTTACGGAAATATGGCCAATGCTTGGAAGGTATTTTTAGGATCTTTGATGTTTCATCAGATAAGTATTTAGCCTCCAAAAGTCTAATAGCCTGTTTCTGTGTTTCTTCCTCAGGAGAAAGGAAATATTGACGTTGCAATCCGTTACTATCTAATTGCCATTGAGGTTTGTTACAGCCATAGATATTGTGTTCAGCCGTTCTCCAATTTTTCTCACTATTTGAATCCATACTGTGGATTATATTTCTGTTTTTATTTTACAACTCTGAGTTAAAGTTCAGATATGTTCTTAAAGTGGTGAGAAGTATGTTTGGTGATTCATCATTCCCTAAGCGGATACAACTTATTGAAATAATGACATCTTGCATATTGAGTGGAATTGAATGGTTTTAATAAAACCTAAGTGATCTGGTCCTACCATGTCGTCCTAGACATGTTTGCATAGCTATATGAGCTTCTTGCTTCCTAGTATTAGGGAGTCAATACTACCTGTTTTAATATGTCTAGCTTTAAACTTCTATACTGTCTTTGTTCTGGTATTAAAATTGATAGTTCTATGGTGCAGCTTCGCCCCAATTTTGCTGATGCATGGTCAAATTTAGGAAGTGCATATATGCGTAAAGGAAGGTATAGTGAGGCAGCCCAATGTTGTCGCCAGGCTCTTCAACTGAATCCACGTTTGGTAGACTTCTCTTTTGGTGCTTTTATATTTTTTGGTCTGTTATATGTTATAAAAGCAATATAACCCATCTTCTCACTCATGCAGGTTGATGCACACAGTAATCTAGGGAACTTTATGAAAGCTCAAGGTTTAGTGGAGGAGGTAAGAAAGCAATCACTTATTTTTACTCTCCAAGTTGGGTGAACATGGCTGCAACTAGAATATTTAAAAAATTGATCAGCTCTTGTACCAGAAAGCAGCAATAGCATCCACTTTGTGCAGTGACTGAGATGTACTGATTTTACATCCATATTAAAACATCTTGGATATTTATTAAAATCAATATCCTCCTCTTTTTTTTTTTTTTCCCTTCTCTTGATTGCTGAGATGCTGTCTGAATGGACGTGGTTGTAACTTTTGAGGAATATTTTGGCTCGTTTTTAACCTTTCTAATTTTTTGTTGGCACAGGCATACAATTGCTATGTTGAGGCTCTTCGAATACAGCCAAATTTTGCGATTGCATGGTCAAATCTTGCTGGCTTATTCATGGAGGCCGGTGACCTTAACAGAGCTCTTCAGTACTACAAGGTAACACACCCAGGACCTTTAGCATGTGGGTTTGGGTATGTGTGTTTATTCTTATATGTATCAAAGTATATTGATGGGCAGTGATGGAGCTAGAAAATTTTTTTAGGTGGGTGTAAATTAAATTAATGGTGTGTTTGGTACACACATTTAAATTGCATTGCATTTAAATGCAATGCAATTTTTCCTCAAATACAAAAGCATTTTATTTAAATACCAATCACATTACATTTTAAATCCAATACAATCACTATTCATTATTTCATTTTTTCTATTATTTTTATTAATTACATCATATATTTTCTTTCTCTTTCTTTTTTTCCTCTCTGCTTTTACCCATCACATCACATATTTATTATTAAAATACAATTCAAATACTTTTTACCCAAACATACATTGCATTTAAATGCAATGCTAATACTTTTCCTCCAAATACAAATTACATTCAATGCATTGCATTTAAACGCAATGCAAATACAATACGTGCATCAAACGGACTATAAAAGTTTCAACCCAAACTGCAATGCTAAAATCTTTATTGTCATCGTTATCTATTTATATCTTTGTTTTTTAGCTTGTAATATGGTTTATTTTAATTTTAAAATTTAGAGTTCAAGATTAGTTGAGTTTGTACCTAAAAAAAAAAAGATTTTGAGTTATTTGAGATATTAAATTTTAAACATGAGTACTTAAAAATTAAAATTGAAGGGGAAAAATGGAGGTTTTCTAAAAGAATTATATAAATGTAGTAATTAAAAATTTTCAAAAATCCATGGCAATGCACCCCCTCGGCCTTACCTCTGTCCACCCCTGTTAACGGCCATGACTATTAAATGTTATGCAGAAGTTTATTTATTTATTTATTTATTATTATTATTATTATTAATTTTTGAGTGGGAGATCTGATCTTACATTTTTAGGTGGAGTCAGGTATGGATCTATACCGCTAGACTATGACTGCAATTATTTCAGAAGAAATTTTCTTCACATAGTCTTGCTTTATTATCTTTCAGTGACTAAAGAATCTTTGAATAGTATTTGCTTCATTTTTGTAATGGTATATTGATTTTCAGGAAGCTGTAAAGCTTAAACCAACATTTTCTGACGCTTACCTAAACCTCGGGAATGTTTACAAGGTATGCTTATTTAGATTATATATGTAAGGCTGCATGCATCAATGTGCGGGAAAAGTTATTGGGAGTAAGAAAATTTGAACTTTAATTTGCTTTTTCCAGGCTCTAGGAATGCGTCAAGAGGCTATTGTTTGCTTCCAGCGTGCTCTACAAGCGCGGCCAGATTTTGCTATGGCCTACGGTGAGGCTGTTCTGTGCTTATGCAGCATAGCTTTTGCACTAGCCTGCATTTGTGCTGGCTTAGCTTTTCATTTGTTGTGGCTGTAGGATCTTTACTGTGGTAATTCTCTTGCATGGTTTTCATTTTTTTTTAGGAGAAAGATGCATTTAATGTTGATTGTGACTGAACTGATATCTTTACTGGTTGGAAAATAATCTTTTACGACATGAATGGATTTTTTAGAGTTTACACTTTATTCCAGTTCCTGTACTTTGATCTTTCCTATTTGATTTATTTATGGATTTATGGATACCCATTTCTTGTTTGCTATATTTGTTGGTGTTTGTTCTGAGCTGCACCTGATTGTTCTGCATGATAATCACAATCTTCTATAAGACATGGCTTTGACTTCGTTACTTATTTTAAGAACCAATAAAATTTAATTTGCAGGAAATTTGGCTAGTATTTATTACGAGCAAGGCAACCTGGAAATGGCAATTCTCAAATATAAACGAGCAATTGCTTTTGATTCAGGATTTTTGGAGGCATATAATAATTTGGTTTGTCCTCTTGTATATCTGAAAAATGCTAGATTATTTGCTTTGTATTAATGATATGAGTCCTCTTCCCTAAAACAAGAAAATGGTATTAGTCTTCTTGCTAAATAACATTTTGTTGTGTCCCTTCACTAAGGGCAATGCATTGAAAGATGCTGGAAAAGCTGATGAAGCAGTGCAATGCTATCGGGTAATTCCCAATTTCCTTCAACATTGTTCTGTGTACTTTCGTTGTTCACCTATTGTGTTATTTCCTGGTATTTACTGATGGTGTTCTTATTTTTTCCTGAAGCAATGCCTTGCTTTGCAACCTAGCCATCCTCAAGCACTCACTAACCTTGGGAATATATACATGGAATGGTATCTATTATTGATTTAATATTTATCTTGCTGATTTTTGTCCTTGATATACTTTATTATTCCGTCGTCAGATGCATTTTCATGTCTACCTTTATAAAAAACCTTTTCTTCGTTTTTCCTGGTTTTGTAGGAACATGACAAGTGCTGCAGCCACATGTTACAAAGCAACCTTGTCTGTAACAACAGGGCTTTCTGCTCCTTTTAACAATTTGGCCATTATATACAAGCAGCAGGTATTGTCATCTCTTCGTCCCTCGGTTACACTCATTCTTGCCATCTCACTTTAAAAAAAATGCATTCTAATTTGCTGTTACTTGAATTTCCCTGGACGAGTGGACATGGTTCTGCCGTCCATTGAACAGGCATCTTGATTTGTTTTCTTGCTCTGCTCCTTATTGCAAACAGTATTTTTACTTTCAGTTGTTGTTCTCTTTCTCTTTATTTATTTATTTATTTTTTTTCAAATGACAGGGCAACTATTCAGATGCTATATCTTGCTATAACGAAGTTCTTAGGATTGATCCTCTGGCAGCTGATGCACTTGTCAATAGGGGGAACACATACAAAGAGATTGGAAGAGTTAACGAAGCCATTCAAGATTATGTAAGAGCTATCAATATCCGACCAGCTATGGCTGAAGCTCATGCAAATCTAGCTTCAGCATACAAGGACAGGTACTTGATGATGATAATGGGGGATAAAGCTTTTACTTTGATTGCATAACATTTATTCTGTCATATGATTTAATGTGATGTAATTCTATTTTGACCGTGCAGTGGACATGTTGAAGCGGCCATAAAAAGCTATAAGCAAGCCCTATATCTACGTCCTGATTTTCCAGAAGCAACATGCAACCTTTTGCACACATTACAGGTATTGGAAGAAGTAAATTTTTGTCATTTCAAATTGTCACTTCTTTTGGTTTTTCCTTTTACATTGTTGTAATGTTGATTGGCTGAAACGTGAAGTTTACCATCGGAATTTTCTTGCATATTCTGTATAATATAGTCAAAGGGATGCCAATGGGACGGGGCGGGGCGGGGCGGGGCGGGGCGGAGCGGGGTATGCTTCCCTAATCCCAACCCCATGTCCAATCTCCTTTCTTGCCCACGTGCCCGCCCCCATACTCACCTAATTTAATCCCCACTAGGTATACTTTACCCAAACGCCCCATTTGCTTGTTAACGGTAAACAAAAAAAAAAAAAAAAAAAAATCAGAGCAAATTCCATTTAAGGTTTTATACAATTTAGCAACATAATCACTGATATAGCTAAAAATAAATATGAAATCTTAAAACCAAATTCAAACTCCAATTCATTTTGTTGCCCTTTTTTCTTTGTGAAGGTGTTTCCCTTTTTACGTTCATGTTAAAAATTTGAACTTTTAATGTATATTCATATATTATAATAGTGTACATAACGGGGTGAGAGTTTCCCCTCGTGGGTTAAATTTAATCCCTGTACGTGCCCCCACCTCCATATCATATTATTAGTGCTGGGTACCCGCGGATACTTGCACCCATGGGTAAAAATACCATAACTCAATATGGAATACAAATTGCAGCTGTTTTGGCATTGCCTAGGGTGCTTGTGTTTGGGGCCTTGTAAGAAAATAATTTTTTTTTTCTTATAGATGTTTTTTTGTGCTGGACTCCTTTTTAGTATTAAGGTGGAAAGAATTGTCCATCAATCATGTCATTTCTTATTAGAAGGCTCTCATGTGTTGCAAGTTTTCACTAGTGTTGAAAATCTTCCTACAGGTTTTTACTGTTTGTTAAAAATTTATGCATTGTTTATTTACCGTATTGTATTCGCATTACGTTCAAATGCAATGAAATTTTCATCCAAACGCAAAAGTATTACATTTAAATGCCAATCATATCACATTTTAAATCCAATACCATTATTATTCATTATTTCACTTTTTTCTATTATTTTTACTAATCATATCACACTCTCTTTCTCTCTCTTTTTCTCTCTATTTTTACCCCATCACATCATATATTCATTATTTAAATACAATTCAAATACTTTTCATTCAAATATACATTGCATGCAAATGCAATGCAAATATCTTTCATCTAAATGCAAATTGCATTCAATGCATTGCATTCAAACGCAATGCGTTTACTAAACATCTCCTTGAATGTTTGTCTGTATACATATTTGTGTTTTCTGTCAGTATGTTAGGGTTAGTTTGGAAGCTTTAGATCTCATTGATATCAGTATATGCCATTTGATATTTGAAATGGTTGTCTACAGTGTGTTTGTGACTGGGAGGATCGTGAAAACAAATTCATTGAGGTTGAAGGAATTCTGAGAAGACAGATAAAGGTCAATAATTCATAGAGTATGTTAATCTTATGCTAATTACAAATCCAAAGACCACTTCTGACGCTGCTCATTCTTTGCCTTCAGATGTCGCTTATCCCTAGTGTCCAACCTTTCCATGCAATAGCCTATCCAATTGATCCAATGCTGGCGCTGGAGATCAGGTAAGTGAGCAATATCTGGCTGTTGCACTTAGATCTGTCGCCTTCTATATATAACAATCTTTTTGTCTTGCAGTCGTAAATATGCCGCACACTGCTCTGTCATCGCATCTCGTTATATGCTTCCTGGCTTCACTTATCCAGCACGCTTGCCCATTAAGGGTGAGTGTGGCAGCGGACGATTAAGGATTGGGTAAGTTTGAAGATTAATATGACATTTTCTCATCCACTGCATGGGTGTTTTCTCGTACCTGATGCATGCCCGTGCTCATTCATTGTGATTCTGTGGCTTCAGATATGTTAGCAGCGATTTTGGTAACCATCCCTTATCTCATCTAATGGGCTCAGTCTTTGGCATGCATGACAGGGAAAATGTTGAGGTATGCAATTTAGCTTTTTTATTGTTTCAAAGGTCACTAAACTTGCTCTCTTCTACTTCTTTGAAATCAAGTATTTTTATCTGCAGGTCTTCTGCTATGCTTTAAGTGCAAATGACGGGTCGGAGTGGAGGCTGCGGATTCAGTCAGAAGCAGAGCACTTTATAGATGTCTCATCAATGTCATCTGATTTGATTGCCAGGATGATTAATGATGATAAAATACATATCCTTGTTAATCTTAATGGGTATACTAAGGTATAATGTCACTTGGGTTGGCTAGTGATTTCGTGGTAAAGATCTTTTGAAATCGAAATTTCAAGATTGCATATAATTTTTTCTAATGTTTCAGTTTTAGAGTTGCTTCCACGTTAAACTATGCTTACTCTATTGTGAATGCTATTGTTTCTACCTTTTTCAAGTTGGCTTAGAGGGGCACTTGGTTTTACCTTAATTCGTTATAACACAAAATTCTATTTTCATTCATTATTTGAGACTAAAATTTGTCGGATTTAAAATTTTCTCGTTATGCAGGGGGCAAGAAATGAAATATTTGCCATGCAGCCTGCGCCAATACAGATTTCCTACATGGGGTTTCCTGGAACTACAGGGGCAGACTATATACATTATTTGGTTACTGATGAGGTTGGGGGACATTTGACCCCTTTGACCGTTCCTGAATTTCATTTCTTTTCTGTTTGATATCTGACTCTGACATCCACATTTGCAGTTTGTGTCACCTTCTCGTTTCGGTCATATTTACTCTGAAAAGATTGTCAACCTTCCTCATTGTTACTTTGTTAACGATTACAAGCAGGTATATTCTGTACAATTCGTCTCTCATGTTTTTGTCTACTATTTTCTTTTTCTGTTATCTCAAGACTTACTTTTGCTTCTTATACAGAAAAATCTTGATGTGTTGGACCCACACTGCCAACCGAAAAGATCCACTTATGGTTTACCAGGGGATAAGTTTATTTTTGCATGTTTCAACCAGCTTTACAAGATGGATCCTGATATTTTCAATACATGGTAAGGTTTGAGTGTTTTTGTTGAGATATTGTCTGGAATTGATTGAATCAATCAAGAGCAAAACAATAATTATCCATGTTTCATTCGACACAGGTGCAATATCCTAAAAAGAGTACCGAACAGTGCACTTTGGCTTCTCAGATTTCCTGCTGCTGGCGAGATGAGACTCCGCAATTGTAGTGGATTCTTTTGAATTTCTTAATATAAATTGTTTACACCAATATCTCTTGGAATGAGATAACAATTTCAGGCTGTTACTTTGTTTGTTGTTAGTAATTATTCAACGCTTTTTCTATTGGTTTTCTAGATGCTGCTCAAAGGGGTGTGCAACCAGATCAGATCATTTTTACAGATGTTGCCATGAAGGGTGAACATATTAGACGCAGTGCTTTAGCAGATCTCTTTCTAGATACGTAAGCATGCTAAGCTTTTATTCTTAAAAATTTTATTCTTATATTTTTCTCTCGTGTTTGTCATGATAGTGCAATTTAAATTGCAACTTAAAATATTATGATGATTGATGTTCTACCTTTCAACTGAATAGGCCATTATGCAATGCGCACACAACAGGCACTGACATTCTATGGGCTGGTCTTCCTATGGTGACCCTTCCACTTGAGAAAATGGCTACAAGAGTGGCTGGTTCATTATGTTTGGCCACCGGAGTTGGTGAGGAGATGATTGTTAACAGGTAAATTTTTTTAAATAACTCGGTTTAGAGGACAGCTGATATTAGAGAAACTTAGCATAGCCTGATTAGTTTGGCGCCCATTAAGCAACTTATCCTATATCAACTCCCCCACTCCAATTTATAAATAAAAAGACGGGTAAATTGCTTATTTGGTCTTTAACCTTTTTTGGTAGCTAAAAAGGTTCCTAAACTCTTTAAAAGGGTGCAATTTGGTCCTTTTTACTAAATAAAAGGTAGAAAATCTAACAGAAAATGTCATGTAAATTACACAGGATTAACTGTGTAAGGGCAATTAAAAAATTTACATGATTCAACTTGTACGTGCCATGTATGTGATGTATTTCATGTAATTTTTAACCTATTTTGATTTAAAAAAAAAAAAAGGGGGCCAAATGCACTCTTTTAAAGAGTTTAGGGACCTTTTAGCCACAAAAAAGGGTTGGCGACCAAATCATAATTTTATAAAAAGGTTAGGGACCAAATGAGCAATCTATCCTGAAAAGACAAACTTTACAAAATTAAAAAAAAAAAATGTTTTGAACTTTTAGTAGCTATTCAAATTCATAATTTGGTTGAACTTCTAATAACATTTCGAATTCATAATTAAAGTAAGGTGTCCATTTGTAGAACAATCTCAACATAAAGGATATAAAATTTCCATATATGACTTCGCTTCTTACATTTGAGTCCTAAGTGCTCACTTTGCGACCAACTTGACTTGGTCAGTCGCACTTTCTAGACAGTTTGAACTTCTATAATGCAGAATGCTGGCCGGGGGGTTAAATAAATTATAGATTAGGGTCCTCCTCAGTTGCTAGGTCAATCCCTCTGTCATTTTGTTTTGTTTTGTTGCTCTAGAGCTCTCTCTCTCTTATTTGTATTTTTTGTTTGTTTGGGTTTTTTAAAATAAATCTGATTGGCTACTGTGTGTTGCATCCAATAGTTTGAAAGAGTACGAAGAGAGGGCAGTATCACTTGCTCTAAATCGCCCAAAGCTCCAGGATCTAACCAACAGACTCAAAGCCGCTCGCATGACTTGTCCTCTATTTGACACAGCCCGATGGGTGAGTTTGCAAGAATCTTCTATCTACCTTTCTAATTTAAGCATCTGTTGACCAAGGAAGCATGTCAACCTTGGTAAATCTTTAATTTCACAAAAATTGTTAATTTTTTTTAAACGGATCATGTAATTTGGTTTGTGCCTTTCTACCAAATGAATACGTTTCCGGTTTGACTTGTAAAAGAGACATGGTTAAATTGTTGATGCTGAATTCTGACGCAATTACGATGAACATTTAACTCAGGTGAAAAATCTGGAAAGAGCATATTTCAAGATGTGGAATCTTTACTGTTCAGGTCAGCACCCTCAGCCATTCAAAGTAACTGAAAATGATGCGGAATTCCCATTTAATAGATAGAAATTAGATATAGTGACGGTATTGTAAATAAAGCACAGAGTACATTAACTATTAATGTAATTCCCGTAGGTTAGTTTGATTGATTGTCCAAATGTTGCTTCTGAACCGACAAAACTACCAATTGGATCGGAATTTATTGTTTGTGTGGCGTATGTAATATCATATAATTTTATCATGATTCTTTTCGTCCTTCGCAGTGAATTTTTTATTTGATAATTTGTTCCAACTACTTTTTTAAAGTTTGTATTTCTGTCGTGTGACTGAGTGGACTTAAATGTGTTGCTGGGGGGTGGGGAATGAAAGAAAATTCTTTGAAATAGGAGTCGTAAAATCGATTGTCAAGGGAAAAGTATGGTGGCAAATTTCTTGAACATTTTCTCCTTTTGGTCTGCAAAGTCAGAACCTAGTAATCTTGGACAGCATGTGCTTCATAGCTAAATTTTTTGGACCGCTTTATATTGAGTACGTAAATTTTCTTAGTGATTTTAAAGGGTTGTTAGGCATTGCAAACGCGCTCCGGCTAAGGGGCAAGGATGGCTAGATCCGTGCCTGGTTTTCAGTTATTTGGCCATCCGAAATTGATGATAATCGATAAGTTATGGACGTTTATTGGCAATGGCATCATTTAACAAACGGACATAAACATAAAGAATGAAAAGGGACATCCTAAATCAGATCGAGCTTAGTTGGAACTAGGCTAATTGAACCAACATAAGATAGGTTGGTTCACCGTCAGACCTACGCACCAGCAGTGTATAGCACCATATGAATATGTGAGTAGGACTGTACTCCATTTGGACTCCTCGAATTCAAAATTTTAAGTTTTTTTTTTTTTTTTTTGTATAAAAGTTTTTTTATTTTAAATTATAATTAGATCAATTAATTTTAAAAATGAGATATTATTATATTCTAAATTCAATTCCTAAATAAAAAATAACTGTAGTGTGACATAAAATTCAAATTGAATTTTTTAAAACTGGTTTAGATTAAAATTAGGATGATATGATTAACATGGTTAAATCAGTAGCTAGTTTCTATTGATGATTCACTAATGCAGAATTAAAACAATAGATCGTTCCAAAAAAAAAAAAATCTTGAATATATCTATTTTTCAATGTCGTTTTGTTTTCAATAAATTAAATTGTCAACCTACGCTGACTTTGCCGAGTAATTTAATGGACCATGTTGGGTTCAAAAGACATAATCACAACCCTTTTTATTAAATTGGGTTTGATATGTCATGTTATGTCAACTTTTTTGTAAATCAATAATATTAAGTTCAGGTACTTCGGCATGGGATTTAAATTGTCATGTTTGTTTTCGTGTGTGCGCTGTTTCGAACAAAAGTCGTCACAACGCTTAACCCGACATGCTGACACGGGAAGTGATCATTCCAAAGTCAACACAATCCTGCAAGAAATAATGTATTGAGAATATATCTAATTGATTTGAAGTATTTACTGCAAAATTTATTGTACACTACAAATATAATTATTGGATGGTATTTTTTTCACCATAAAAAGTGACTAACATGTGTCAACCGGGGGATGCTCTACTGGAGTCGACCCGCACCCGTGATTGTCACGGACCGGCTAGCACGAAGCATGCAATAGTAAATCACAACATATAAGCGGCAAAAGTATTTGATAAGTGGCAACAATGAAATCAACTAAACACATACCAACCACATAAGCATTCAACAATAAGGCGACAACGAGACAAGTTAAAAGGTAACACGAATTCAAAATGGGGCTAGCTAATTCTCCTTCTCTTTTTTTTTTTTTTTTTTTTTTCGGCTGGCTTGCTACTTCTTTTATTAATAAAAGTGAGAGAGTACACGACTAAACCTCCTATCGCACTGATGGCTAAGTCCCTTGGCTTCCCATCTGACGACCTTCCCTAAAAGGCTTTCTGAGCTTTTTCTCGCTGTGTAAATGGAATTACGGAAAATGATGGGCACGTATTGTTCCGAATGAAATATTTTTCAGAAAAAGAAAAACGAAACAAGGCAAGCAGCCAAGGCTTAACTAATGACCTTAAGCAAGCTTCCTTGTACAAAATAAGTAGACTCTCATACCATTCCATATGTTGGTGACCTCGACGACTTCGCTTCTTCAAATTTTTCCGTCTTTTGTGGGGCAGGTTTTCTTCTTCTTTATCGCTTTCTCCGAGTTTTTTTTTTCTATATTCTGAACCACCACCACTTTATCTATTCGAATCTCTTCGGCTGCTTTGACGTGCTTCCGTTGGTTGATGCCGATTTGCTTCTGGATTGGTTAGTTACGTGCTGGATCTTCTTCATCTGGATGATATGGCGTAAATTTGCTGATATGAAAACATTGGGTGTATTTTCATCCAAGATGTGGGCTTGACTTCTTATGATGCCATCCCTGATCTTCACAATCACTGGGGCTAACCCCAGACGCTGGCGCACCAGTCTCGTCTTTGGTTGCATGAAATTGAAACTCCAATATCTTGTAGTTTTGACTTTACTAAATTCATATCTTTGTGGTCTAATAACCTAGATAAGGTATTCGACGGTTCAAAAAAGTGAAATACATATGTCTTAAGGTCATTTTCAACGACATGAAATGTAGTTTGCCCTTTCACCGTAATATTCTAATTAAATATTAAAAAAAAGGAGAAAGAAAGAGATAATCAAGAAGAAAAATTTTTTTTAGCAACTCACGAATGTTTACCTTAACAGAATTATATAACACAAAGGTATCAATCTAAAAAATTAAAAAAGCTGAAAGATATTATAACGTAATTTCTCTTTAAAGTATGCAAGTAGTGTTTTTTTTTTTTTTTTTTTTTACTCCGCCGAAGAAAAGTCTAAAAAAGCAGGACTGGTGTTAGCGTACCCTTCCGAATCATTTATTGAAAGGGTTGTCCAGGATGCGAACAAGATTGCTCGCTGAAACCTTCAAGCGAATCCTATCACTCAATAAAAAGTTCGTTATTTCAGTCCCATCAAACAGGCTAGCTGTAAGATCATGCACGGTGCATGTTGTCGTCCGAGACACACTAAATCAAGAACAAACCCACTAATTTAAGTCAAGAGAACCATAATATATATATATATATATATATAATGTCAAGAAGACTACCAAACACTCAAACCATTTATCATGGATTTAACCTCAAGAATCTTTTATCACTATGTCACTCCACTTAGTCATTATGCGGAGGTAGTATCATATTTTTAACCCCTTTGTCGTCGCTCTTTGCTAGCAAGATCCGAGATCACTGAAAAAAAAAAAAAAAAAAACCACTTTTCTTTGTAATATTTTTTATAAGATTTTTAGTTACAATATTTTGTGTGACTAAATGTTATTTTTAGTCATAACCTTATAAATAAATGTTATTTTTAATCACAATCTTGTGACTAATATGTAATTAGTCATAAATTCTTGTTTTGACTACAAATTTTAGTCTTGAGACTTTTAATCATAGAAAAAGTTTTAGTCACATCATGAATAAAAACTTTATGGTTATAGCGTTTATGGGTTCCAATCCATCCTTCATAGATTGTTACAATAATTTTTTTTTTTATCTCAACTTTTACTACTAATTTTTACTATTCTAATCCTCTCCAACCTCTCAAATAAAAGTTCTAATCCTCCCCTTATACAAGTCCTAATTACAATAAAAATTTATAATTAAAAGCGTATTAGTCACAATCTTGAGACTAAAAATAGTATTTAATCACATAAAAGTATCATAACTAAAAGTGTCATAAAAAAAATATTATGACTAGAAGTTTTAAAATTTTTTTTTTAGTGAACCTTGTTGGATCCTCGTGGTGCCACAAGGATGAAATCTTACTATTGTAATCCCCTACGAAGAAGCTGCGGCGACCAAATCTCTATTGCCTTAATGCTTTTGTTTGTTATCATTTTTTTTAATGATTTCTTTTAAATAGAGAAAACCAACTTTTACACAATAAGGTGCCAGTAGCATCGTCGAATACCGCTTGTAGAAATCAAGTACTGACTGGTAATCAGAATCTTTTGCGAAGTTATTAAGCATAATTAATACCATGACACGCAGACATTATGCGATTTGACCTTATAATTTAATTAATGTTTCATTAAGGGCGTTTGAGGATTTCATGTTTGTAATTTTAATTATCCTAATTTGTTTTTTATAAATAGTGAGCGCCATTGTTAATATTTATTGTGTGAGAGGTTATATAACAAAACAAAAAAACACAAAAAACAAAAAAACAAAAAAAAAAAAACCATAGAGAAGGGGAAATATCAAATTATTTTTAGAGACTACAAGTTCTTATAATTTTTTTAAACCATAATAGTGAATTATTACAACTCAAAAGTATGTAATCCCATATTGAATCAAACCTCTATAAATCTTATATACTTATTTATTTTTATTTTTTCTCTCGATTTTTATTGGTCTCAAAAATATAAAATTAGAACGACTAATTCACAACAACTTTAACTCCAGGACCATATATAGACTCTCAATTGTCACCATAATCAACTATCAATGCATTGATACGTTTGAAAAATACAAACACTCTAATTTTAATATTTAAACTCCAATTTATATAATAAGTGAATTGTTTTTTTATTATTATTATATATTTAAAAGATTATAATCTATTATCAATAGGTTTTATACGATAAAACGGTATAATAAATTTTAAATTTTAAAATCATAATTTTGCATATACAAGTCTAATTAAGATGAATTTTTTTAAAATTGCATAGATTTTGAGAGGAATAAAATAATATTCATATTGATATTTTTTTTTAAAAATTTATATATATTTTTACTCTATACAGGTTTTTTTTTCTAAACATATTTTTCAAAACAGCTTTTTTTAAACAAAAAAAAAAAATCTCCAACAAGCATCCAAACGGGCCCTTTGATATTACAAACATGTACATAGATTTTTTGCAAAACTTTTTTTGTCGCCATCTAAAAACGGTGGTTTTGGATGACAGAAATCAATCATGCCTCATTTGTTTATTGTATTGCATTCGCATTGTATTTAAATACAATACAATTTTTATCCAAATGTAAAAGTATTGTATTAAAATACTAATCAAATTACATTTTAAATCCAATACAATTTCATTATTATATATTTTCTATTACTTTTACTAATCACAACACATTCTCTCTCTCTCTCTCTCTTTTCTTTTTACTTTTACTTATCACATCACATATTCATTATTTAAATACAATTCATATACTTTTCATCTAAACACATAATATATTTAAATGTAATGTAAATATTCATTATTTAAATACAATTTAAATATTTTTTATGTAAACACGTATTGTATTCAAATGTAATATAAATATTTTTTTATATAAATACAAATTACATTTAATGCATTACATTCAAATACAATACGAATATAATGCATTTACTAAATATCCTATTAGAATGTTAATTGGTGAGTCATTTATATAACAAAGAGGCAAATCATTATTGCCATTAGCATATAATTATTAGAGATGTTGCAAAAGGTGATTATGCAACTTATCAGATATCAATTAGTTGCCCATGTCCTTGTAATGCAATATTATGATTTATATCTGTAAGATCAAGTAACAATAATCCAGTTTAGACTAATCTTTGATGGAACTTAAAACTTCACAAAACACACTGGATTAATAAGGTTTACCTGGCCAAATTTAGGAAGATATAAAAATAAAATGAAAAAACAGTTGAGTCAGAATTGTCCATGATATAATTCCGAAAAGCAAAAGCATACAAAAATACTTGTAGTATATTCCTCACATATCTTTGTTTTTCTTATTGCTAAAACTTTATTTTTTTTTATTATAATTATAATTTTCATTTATTTCTAGTGTTGATGACTTTATTCATATATATCCTTCGTCACCAAAACGCCATACAAGTCACTGTTTTCATGACATAAACAAAACTTCGTCCGAAAAAAAAAAAAAGGGCAATTACAACAATAATGCCTCCACACTCAAAATGACAACCAAATCCAATCAAACCGAATCGAACCGAACCAAACCGGATCGAACCGAATTGATTAGAGCCGAATTGTCAAAACCCTAAAAATGAATGGCTTGAACCGGGGAAGGCGCGAAGTTGAGCAACTGCCTCGACCGCAGCCACGGCTTGACGACAACGATGGCATTGAAGTACATCGGCTCGCCGGTCGCCGCCGTCACCGCCGACACCTTGAGGTAGTACTTGATCCCGGACACCACCTGCCTCTCCGCCCGCACAACCTCAGAGAAGGTCAGCTCTCCGGCGCCGCCGTTCCCGCCGCGGCGGACCAGCAGCCTCTGGCTCCGGCTGTTGTACTCCTTGACGGAGAATCTCCCGAGCTCCTGAACCTCCTTGTTCGTCTTCACGTCGCTGATCTCCGTCCTCCCTCCGACCAATTCTCTTCCGTAAGAAGGGGAAGAGAGGAGGACGAGGAGGAAGGCGACGACGGAGACTATCACCGCCGGTGACCTTATCAACGCCATATTCAAATTCTATATAAATTTAATAACCTTTTTGCTTTATTTTTTCCCCCCTTAAGTTTGATTGTGAGGATTGCAAGAAGAACTGCATATTTATAGAGTTAGAGAGAGGAGAGAGAGTAAGGGGGTGTTTGGACACGGAAATTAAGAAGGTAAGATGGAGGTGGAAAACACAGACACACACAAACGGTGAGCCGCATCTTGCAGAAGTGAAGGAAAACGACAATATGATCTGTTTAGTGTTTGTATATTCTTTTCTATCTATCTTTTGAGGTTGACGCATAATGGTGCAAGTTTGCACGCATTACGAGACCTTCGTTTGCAAAAAAACTGTCCGAGCATCAATGACACATGGCATTGGATGCCATTGCATGCAACAAGGGCAAAATTTTTTTTTTCCTTTTTAATTTGTTTTCCTCATTTCTATTCATGGAAAATTAGGATATATATATATATATATGTGAAAATTAGATTACGGTAGTTTATTTAGATTATTCAACCTAATAGATAGTTAAATTTTTTTAAATAAAATAGTCATTTGTTTTGTTTTAATTTGATCAATTACTGATTTTTTAGAAAATCAATAATTTATATTATAATCAATTAATAATTAACCATAATTTAATCAATCATTTATTGAATATTTAAAAAAATTGATTAATCATTTTAAGAAAAATAACCTTTTATCTAATTTTTAAAAACTTAAGTTATTTATTAAAAAAACTTGTTAAAAAAAAACTATTTAGCTATAAATGTCATATATATATATATATAATGTTTTAAATCCGATAATTATAATATTTTATTTAGAATCTTATAATTTTAGTTGATTTATTTATAATTTACTAGTTAGACTCTTGTAATATGAACTATTAAAAATTACTAGTGTAAATGATAAATATGATTAAAAATATTATTATTAGAATCAAATAATTGTTACAATGAAATACAAAATTAAATTACAAATTCCGTTTTATAAGAATGTCGGATGAGAGAGTATACCTATATATATTGTTTATTTGTTTTTTATTTTTCTTTTTCAACAACTGTATTTAGGTTACTTTGAGGCAAAAGGAGAGGGATTTAGGTAAAAGTAGCAACGAAACTAGCCTTCTAATTGAGGCAAGACGTATTTATTATTATTTTTTAGTTATTTGTCATCTTGTGTATAACTAATGAACTATTAGGGTAAGAAGTAAAGTTTTTAATTCAGGCTTGTATGGAAAAACTTAATTATTTGATTGGCTGATTCTCGTCACTTTAGAAAATTTTGAAATAGTTACACTGTTATGGCTTATGAGTAGCAATCTTAATCCTAATTATCGGTCAAAAAGATATTCTTCTTGATTTCTACGCATATATTGTTGAAATATTATTCTTCTTTTTTTCTCCTTCTAAGTTTAAGCTCAAGAGTACTTAAAAACGTAAAAAAATTGTTTTTCTTGTGAGGACCGATAATAATTAAAACGACGGGTTTCTCTCAGTCTAATCAAGCTCAACTTATGAATAAGTTAAAATTTTAATTTTACTTATCTTAAGTTAATTAAGGGATGTCTATGAAACTAGATGTTTGAACGCAACTACCTAATCAGCCCAATAGTTTGATTAATATATATATATATATATATTGAAGTAAATTCAATAAAATTATTTATACATAATAACATTTTATAGACTAAAAAGAGTGAGGTCAATTTTATTCAGTATATAAAAAATTAAGTCTCTTATTAATATAAAATTTCATATGTGGTTATTGCTAATTTTATTTTAAACAATTAATTATAAATAACCAAAGTATTTCTAGTATCTTTTGCCCACAGAAAGGCTTATCAGTTTCAAATAATTAAAAATTGTATTTTTTTCTTATTAATATCAGAATTCCCCTTATTATTTTAATAATTTGTTTTTGCTGCTGAAATCAGCAATTCTATCTGATTACCGTGCGATCGGGAGTACCCATCAATGACGTATATCCATTCTCTAAAAATGAAAACTTCGAGTCCATTTTTTGACGTACATGGAAATGTGGGTTAGTTTTCAAGGATGAAAAAATAAAATGCTAATAAACGAAAAGCTCAGAGGATAACGGTGCAAAATAAGTAGAGAAATGGACGCAGCAACTTGTAAAAGTGCAGGTGGTGTTCTTATCGTCTCGGGGTTTGCCGCCTCTAGTGGTTCCGTCACTGGTGCCGCTGGTATTACGTAAACATATATATACATATATATAAATATGTATATATATATATGAAATATAGATTTCAAATTCAGTATCAAATATGATCTAATATTATTATAGATGTAAATTTTAATTATTAAAAATATGAATTTATATAATAAAAAATATAAAAAATACTCGGTAAATATAAAAATTCTTATTTGTATAGATCTAAATTTACATTTATATCTCAAATTACATCTGATATTTAATTTGAGATTTTATGTATATGTATATGTGTATATATATATATGTACCTATTTGTATACATACACAGAAGAGAAACAGAGAGTTGCCGGCTGATAGAGTTTTTGTTGTCTTTAATTTCGACTTTACTTTATCAACTCTGAACGCGACAGAGGCTGACACGCCTTGTTCCTTTTTTGTAATACTGCCACGTTAATTTTGCCTGCATGGCTGCCCATGCTCTTCAAGGTTTTTTAAATGATTGCTCAGCTACTCAGAAAAATCAAAATAATATTAATAATTGCTCAGCTGTATAATTTTTTAATATTAAAATTAGACATGAAATTTTCATTAAATCGTATGTACAAATTATTTATATCATATTTTGTTAAGATATGAAATTTATCAATTTTTTCATTATTGTTATGAGGATTTTAGTTTTCAACCATTTCAAGAATCCACCTTTATGATATATGAAAAAAAATGATAACTAAGATTAATATTAATTTATTCGACATTACTCTTAATATAATTTGTGAAAAAATAAAAATTTATTTTGTTTTAACTAATTTAAATTATTATGTTTGTAGTGTTTAGCTAAAAACTACGTTTTGTAGTGTCGATTAATTAGATTGGACATGAGATCCGAATTTAGTTTTCCAAATCTACGTCTTGTAGTGCCGATTAATTAGATTGGGCATAAAACCGCTTTTTGTATTGTTTGAGAAGTGTTTTTTTTTTTTTTTGTTTACTAAAAAGTTGAAAATAAAAATGTTTCGAGAAACTTATTGGGATTATTTCTAAAATTATGTTTGGTATTGATTTTTTGAGTGTTAATTTAAAAAAAAAAAAAAATTCTTAGTCATAATTTAAAACAAAAACAAAAAAACCCATCAATGGTGGGTTTTGTGACAAGAGACAAGGGTGGAAGACACTTTGATGGTCTGAGCCTTAGGTGACAATCATGACGACAACATCCAAAAGTCCTCCTTCTTAGACCTACTACAGATCTTCCCTATTCTTTGCTGTTGAGCCGACTCAACACCTCTTCCACCAAATCTCGACAGTCATGCGTTGCCGGAGTTCATCAATCAAAGTGATGACAAGAGCTTCTTGGTCTTAAAGATCTCAACCTCCGGAGATCTGCGTGCGAATGAAGGTCATGGTGGAGGAGTTGGTCGTTGGATAGAGAAAGAAAGAAAGAGACTAAGCGGGGACTTGTCTCCATCGCCACTAGAGATGAAGGTTATTGCAATTCTAGCGTGGCTGCTGATATTGCTAGAGTGTGCACAGAATGAGAATGAAAATGAAAAATGAAATCAATATTTTTTTCATTTTCAAGAAACAAAATAAAAAAAAAACAATTGAAAATGATTTTGGAAATTTTGAATAACCCAACGCAATCATGAGACTGATTTTTTTTTCTACAATTTTGAAAATGAAAAAATATTTTCAATAACAATATTGAACGCCTCTTAGTTGTCCAAATAGAGCAGGAATGTATTAGTTTCAATGATAGACTCAATTATGAAGAATAGCACAGAGCAAGTCTCATCAACTTAATGCCAAACCTCAGCCACTTTCATCAACTTCCCACTAAAAAGACACCTGGTTTAATGGGTCGTTTGATAAACGCATTGCGTTTTAATTGTATTTGAATGTAATTCATTTTTTAAGTGTTGTATTTAGTTAAAAAGTATTTATTTTGTATTTGAATAAAATGTATGTTTAGATGAAAAGTATTTTAGAGTTGAAAAGTTGATGTGATTGATAATAGTAAAAATAAAAAATTAGAGTTGAAAAGTTGATATGATTATTTTAAAAAACTTTTAAATAGTAATTGTTTTTGTAGTACTATTGAAAAGTATTGTATTTAAATGTAAAACTTTACATTTGGTGTAAAATTATATTGCGTTTGAATATAATTAAAATACAAAACTTTTGCCAAATGAGAACTAACATAGCGTTTGGTTAACACATTTTTTTGGCATTGCATTTAAATGCAATGCACTTTTCTCCCAAATACAAAAGTATTTCATTCAAATACCAATCACATCACATTTTAAATCAAACACAATCATTATTTATTATTTCACTTTTTTATTACTTTTATTAATTACATCATATATTTTCTCTCTCTCCTTTTTTTCTCTCTACTTTTATCCATCACATCACATATTTATTATTAAAATATAATTCAAATATTTTTCACCCAAACACACATTGTATTCAAATGCAATGTTAATGTTTTTCCTCTAAATATAAATTGCATTCAATCCATTGCATTCAAACACAATGCAAATGCAATGCGTTCACCAAACGAGGCCTTAACTTCTATCCGTTGGTCAAATGTAAACCAACCCTTATAGGGTCGAACTTCTGTAGGTTTGATCAATTTTATGTGAGTTGAATCATTGTAACGATAGTTTTGCTCTATAGAATAGCAGGAACCAAAACCAATTAAAGTAGTTCGGTTTTAACTGGAGAACCACCTAAGCAGTGGTCTATTGGTTTTTGGTTCTAATGGTCTAAACTATTAATTTTGAAACAGAAAGGACTGGTTTCAGTAGCTTTTTATGGTAATCATTTGTGTAGACGAACGGTTGAACTAAGCACCAATTTAAAACACCAAGCATGAATTTAACACGAAATTTTCATGGAGATGGTGAGGTGAGGCGAGCCATGAAGTAGAAGGAGTGTTGTGAGCTAGGGTGGCAATAATCAAGAGAGGAAAGATTAAGACTTTTTTTTTTTTTTTTCCCTTCTCAAAGAGTAGAAAGGGGGAAAGAAACGACGTTGCTAGGGTAGGGAAAATATTTTGGAAAAAGTAGAAAAAAATTTAAAAAGGGTCTCGGTTTCCCTTCAGTTCCAACTAACAACCATAATCCTATAATCGAGATTAGTTATAGAATGTTTGGTTTGATTCGATTCAGTTTGGTTTAGTTTTATTTTTGTTAACCGAAATTTTTGATCAATTGATTAGCAATGTCGGTGTAGTTTAGTGAGTTAATTCGGTTTATTTGGTTTACATATATACATGTAACCTTAATCTCAGGTGCACATACATATTAAATAACCGATAATTTTATAGATGCACAACAAGTAAATCGTGATTTGTGTTAAGCCATTATTTCTTTTACTAGTTTAGTGTGGGAATATGATCATATTTTCTTTATTGAGGGAGCCTCTATGATCGAATACTATGTATAGAATTTAATACTAACAGAGAGAGAGAGAGAGAACAAAAAACTACCCAAAAAATGGAGGGATAGATAAATTGGATTTCGAAAAATTTTAGATAATTTCTAATAATGTGCTAGTCAAAACATTTAAAATGTTTAAGCAACTAAAAATGAAAGAGATCAGATATAAGAACTGGATCTAAATGTCATTGCAAATACCTCTAATGCAAAGTCTTTGCCCCAACATTTTTTGTTTTTGGTGTCAAATCAATTAGTTGCGTTGATTTTGTAAGGAAGGAACTGGGGACCAAACAAAAAGGTTTAGGAGCTAAAAGTAGCAAAAGTCTTATTAAAATTATACATGCTACATAATTGGAATTAAATCTGAATGATGTCATTAAAATTTGTAATTTGTTTTTTCCTTGCATATAAAATAAAAAGTTAAACTAAATGGATTTGCAGATTTTAAGATGTAGAAAGTATATTGGGAGGATTAACCATCTCTAAACTAGTCCATGGTAGCAAATTTGACGAGGGGAAGGTTTGTCATGTCGGCTTTCTTTACATGTTGGTCGAACTTAGCATCAAAAGGATGAATTGATACACTCAATATACGAACCCAAACGTATCCCCATGGTGACCCTAGGGTTTCGAGTCCAAACGTGCATCTCATTATAAATAGGACGAGAAACTATGATCATGCACACGATACACTACTGTAGCACTTGAAAAAAAAACCCACCAACCGCCAACTACTATATCGGAGACGGCGTCTCTAACGTGCAAATAGGTGGAAGACGTAGGCAAATAGTGGAGGCGACAGGGTACAAATTAGTATTAGGACAGCGGCTCCAATCCTTCTATTTCTATCGCCTTAAAAATCTGATGGGTCAGAGTACACTCTCTTATTTAAAACTTATATAAAATCAAATGATAATGATATAATCTATAGTTACTGTGTCCTCTCTTCCCTTTTTTTTTTTTTTACATTTTTTTAATTTAAAAATTTTTACCTCTCCCAAACGGCCGCTAACACCACTCCTTCTATTGAATATTTCTTTGTCAATTTATTAGTACATTCACTCAAATCTCACCCTCTCCCAAAATATTTCTTTTCATTTTTATCACACTATCATTCAAAGTTACTACTATATATTTATATTTCTTATTTTGCTACCCTCTCATCTTCTAGTTTACTTTTTCTGGCTCTAATTTACTTCTAAAACACTGTTACTTTCACCATTTTTATGTACAATTTGATTATTTCTTAAGATTAATAATTAACAATAAGCGAAAGTTTTTATAGAATATGCAATTATTAAAATATACAATTAACTATTATTATGCTTTCTAGCCAAAATTTTTTTCTCCCCCATTATAATCAAATCCTGACTCTCTATAAAATCTTAGTTTACATTCTCCTTTAACATGGTCACATTCTTTTACTTAATAAAATTTATTATCTTATTCAAAGAATCAAAATCACCATGTCAAATAAAATTTTCATTTTTACAAAAAAAAAAAAAAAAAAAGCAGCACTTTTCGTAATTCTTAAAAATTATTTGTGACAACATTTTTCTATTGTCTGAAATGAGAATTCCAATACTTTTTTTTTTTTAATTTTTGGCGAATAGAGTGGTTCCAAAAATTTCTTGAGTTAATTGCTAGTAACGTCGTTTTAGCTGTTTATAGCGATGCTTTTAGAGGCATTTGAGACGATATCGTAGTCTCAAAAGGTTCAGTGTATAAACCCATGCATAGACTATTCTTCCCCATTTTCCCCTGCTACTGTCATCTCTCCCTCACGGATTCTTTCCCTCTCTCCGACCTAATCTTCCCCATTTCATCCAAAACCAAAATCTCCTATCTCCTCTTAACCACGAAAGTAAAAAATAAAAAAAATAAAAAATCAACTCAAAACCCAGAAAAAAAAAATCCCATCCTCCCAAAAAAAAAAAAAAAAAACCCCTTTTTGTTCCTTTCGCCGATGAATGCCTCCGTTGTCCTTGTAGCCACCGAAAATGCTGCCACACCTTGTATTTCCAACCCCGTCTTGAGGGTATTGGATTTTGTAAGCGATTTTATTTTTTTTATTTTTTATTAATTGTTTATGATGATGATGATTTTTATGTGTGACGAATTGGATTGTGTTTGATGATGATGATTGTGTTTGGTGGTGTGGGGTTGTGTCTGATGATGATGATGAAGAATATTTTTTTTTAAATAATAATGGAGACTGATGATGAATTTGGCTATTGATCTTTTGTTGGGATTGGTCATTGATTTATTTGGTATTTTTTATTTTAGTCAATTTGGTATTTTGTGTTTATATTTATGTATTATGTGATAAGTAAAAAGTGAAAAAAAAAAAGGTAAAAAGAGTTTATATATTGATCGAAAATTTGAGTATTAAGGCATGTTATTTTTTAAATGTGTTAATATTTGTAGGAAAGTTGAGTAACAACAAAATGTCAAAATTATGTAGTGTAGGTAAAAGAAAAAGAAATTGATTTTTTTTTTAAATTATTTTCACAAATAGTGTACGTCATATCATAATTCAACTATACAATTGCAACAATAGCATTCAAACTTGCCATGCAAAAATTGGATGCGATGTCATCGACATACAAAATTTGACCAAGGACTTGTAACAACTAATGACATTACTAACACATCTGCAACGATGGTTGTTGTCACAAATAAATTATTTGCGACCAAGCTTTTGCGACGACTAAATACTGATATGTTAACACAAATACTATATTTACGATGATGAAAAAGGTTGTTTCTTGCAATTTTTGACTTTGTTTTGTGATATTCAAATATAGTCTAATGATAATTTTATAAGTATTTAACATTGATGACATATTCTCTAAATTTGTCATTTTTTCACAACTTGTCTCTTGATCTTTTAATTTTGATATCTTTGAACTTTCTAAATTATGCCAGTGTACCCACATTTTGTCATTAAACTGAAGATTTGAATATATAATACTTGTATTAGGGTCCATAAATATATTTGGAAATATTTAGTCAAAAATGGGATTCTAAGTCTTCATATGAGGTATATGCGCTTTACATTTCTGGTTTAATGGAAATTTAATTAGTTTGAGGTGTATGTAATAATTTAATAAGTTAAAAGTTAAAAGTGCAAGATATCAACAGATGACAAGTTAAAAAATTAATCCATAAAGATAAATTGTAATAATTTAACAAGTTCATGTGGTAAATTATCAAAATTTTAAAAAATTAAATGATAAGTCGTTAAAGCTAAGGTGATAAGTTTGAGGTGCGTTAGTACTAATCTCATACCTAATTAGGTTATAAGTTATATAGTCGGAGTTTACATACATACATATATATAAATATATATATCTTATTGTTTGTTTTTTCTTTTTATAATACAATAGATAGCCTTTCGTAGCATGTAAACTGTATTTTCGTTTACAAGTACCTAAACACATGTGGTAAATTCTGTTTTAATATGTCATGCAAATTTACCAAGATTACAATGACCCTAACCTAGAGACATGACTATTTACGTGAATTAAAAGCCTAAATTTTCAAGACTAGTCAACACTAATAAAATGGTCCGAAATATATATATATATATAGAGTAATGCTAGGGACACTTTTTTAAATATTAATTTACTTATATATTTTTATTAGTAGATATATTCAAATGATATGATAATACTTTAAATATTTATTAATAAAAAAAACAGCAATGTACTTATCACATAAACTAATAATCAAAAGTTAAGATTAGAGTTAGCACTCATAATATTTTTCACATAATTAACTTCAACCAATTTTATTGCAAGATATGCACCCGCATAGCCAGAAATGGTTTGCATTTGTACACATTTAGTGGACTCGTGAGTCATGACTTTAAACAACAAAACTAGGGCTCCGTTTGGTAAATGTATTGTTTTCGCATTACATTTAAGTGTAATTTACATTTTAAAGAAAAGTATTTATATTACATTTGAATACAATGTGTGTTTGTATAAAAAATATTTGAATTATATTTTAATAATGAATATGTAAAGTGATAGGTAAAAGTAGAGAGAAAAAATAAAGAGAGAAAGAGAATATACGATGTGATTAGTAAAAATAAAAGAAAAAGTGAAATAATGAATAATAATTATATCGGATTTAAAATGTGATGTGATTAATATTTGAATGTAATATTTTTATATTTAGATGAAAATTACATTGTATTTTAATGTAATGCGAACGTAAGCTGCAAACAAACAAGGGCTAGATAGTAATTGTTGTTGTTGTTGTTTTTTTTTTTTTTTTAAGCAGGCAAACTTGATTTGCCAAAGAGTCACTATATTTACCATTCAAGATTAAATTATCAGGGTACCTGGAATTTTCGCTCCATAAAATTAGCTCTTATATATGGTGAATTTTGTCCCACAAATAGTTTTTGAGCTAAAAAAATAGTCTAGTAAATATGATATGTTAAGTTTCTTGGTAGAACCCTTAAATTGGATGTTATTTATAGTAGTGGTTATACTCTTTTGTTTCATGGCAGACCGCCAGATCCTTGGTTAAAATAAATCGCATCATAATAATTGTTGTTGTTCTTTCCATAAGACATACACAATTAAACGAACAAAAAAAAAAAAAAAACAATGTAGGGACTAAATTCAATGATAAAAAATTGGCAACAAATACATCAATCACCACATTTAAATACAAATATTTTTAAATTTAAAATTTCATACAATCACTCTTTATTATTTCCTTTTTTATCCATTTTTTGTTTTAAAAAAATTAAAAATGGGATAGAATAAATCACATATGACTCTTGTAATTAAGTTTAATCTTGTAAATTCTTTTCTTAATTACTATTTAACGGTAAATCATATGTGATTAATGTGATTTCTTTGTTAAAATTTTATCTTTTTTTGGGTAAAATATATAAAGGCCCGTTTGGGTTGGAGACATCTTTTGGGTTGGCAAAAAACAAGCTTTGGAAAATGTGTTTAAAGAAAAAAAAACTGTTTAGAGTAATAAAATGTAAAATCATAAAAATTATTAAAAAAATTAATATGGATTTTATATCGTTCATTTCGAAATTTTATATAATTTAAAAAAATATCTCATTTGAATTTTTGAATTTGTGTATGTAAAAAATAATAATAAGGTGGAAAAAAGTAATAAAAAGTGAAAATTTTAGTCTCAAAAATCCCCCTGAGCAGTCCCTAAAATTACACTATTTTAAATAATTTAGAGACCTTTTAACAATAAAAATATTTGAGATTAAATCATAACTTTATAAAATATTTAGGGACAAACAATTAATTTACCCAAATCTCTTATTAATTCTCATCATTACCCGAAGACAATACAGCCATAACCACAGGAAACTCAACTTCACGCAGGTTAAACCCCCCAAAGGATTTTGGTTATTATTGAATGTTAAAAGCATTGTACAACACTCTAAACCAGTGATCACCAGCTTCCATCCCACCTTGATTTGTCCCAAACAAATTTCCAGATAGCATATTGTTCCTACCATTAGAAAGTCCACTTTCCAACGAGCTCAAAGACCAAATTTTAAGACCGAGAGCATGTCTGAAAAAGCAGTCCCAGAACTCTGGTCAACCCGCTACCTTCAGCCCTCTCTTTTTTCTCTCCACTCCTTTCTCACTCTTTTGTCAATTTTTTAATTTTCTATTTTCACTTTAGGGCCAGTTCACCTTTTGAAAAGTCTTAATACATAATTCACGAAGTTTTTAGTATCCTCGTATCTCTATCCTAATGTTTATTAAGTGAGTTCATTAGTTACATAAGTAAGATGATAAAAAATTTAACTTTAAATCTTTATAACTAACAGACTTTAGGTTTTAAGAGCAAACATCACATGGTTTCTCTTGTCAAAACTATACTTTTACATATGTTACGACTCAAACTTGAGATCAAATAGAAACTGAGACTCTAAATAGACATGATACATGATTGATGAAGTTGAAAAATGGATGATAATTATTTTTTGATTAATTAGGTAAATTTCCCGTATGTTTTAATAAAAACATTGTGTACTATATAGTATACTTAGTTTAGGGTTATGATGATTAATGTTTTTTTTTTTTAGGGAATATGATCTAATATTATTGATTAATCCTAAGAAATGTTTTTTTTTTTAATTAACAACTAGTACAATGCAATTCAGGTCAGACATGCAAGCCATTCTGGCATGTACTTTCGTGTATCTTGAATGCATGCGATTGGGGGAGAAGTGCTTATGCTTCCATGTTTATGATATGTTTAGACATTCGTTTGAAAATGCTTTTTGGGGATGATTCAAAAAGTTATTCTTTTAACAGTATTTTCTCCCAAATAATTTGAATTTATTATTCAAATTTGTAATCTAGATGGATCCTTATTTACATGAAATATTAACAAAATCATATATATTTTTTGTGTGTGATTTCAGATATAAATTAATAATAATTTTACATGTTATAACTCTATTAAAAGGTGTAGATTTTGAATTCTCTCACTCAAGTTCAAAATTCATATGTTTTTATGCAGCTCAAATGCATACACACGTTTTAGAACACTTCATAGCTGTTATATATTAATTACTACTTTGCCTTCAACTCTATGTACCTAGATAAGATGTTTCTTCAGAAAGCAGGGTTTATCATTGAACAAATGTTGGAGACATATACTTTTTATTATGGAACGAGTTTGTTGAGTTTTACATTTTGATATGTACGAGGTACATTTATAAACATGCTTAAAGTAATTTTATTAATTCAATGCAATAATTTTTGTCTACAAAAATATTAATCAAGATATTTTCTCATCACTTTTTCTTATTAAATCTTGGCCAGAGCTGTTTTATTTATTTATTTCCCTCCTTGAATATATCTTGCCATAATTTGAATGACAATAGGCATAGATGAGACCACGACCCTATAGGTAGATTAGTTAGGACCCTCCAATGGTCAATTTGCCTCATAAAATTATGTGTTATTGTTTGCGTGAATATAAAATTTTGATAAAGTAAGAGATTTTAGAATATGTCTCATGCAAAGTGATATAAGATGTTAGAACCTACAGGCCATTTTTAACTGTAGTTGGACAAGGATGGCATCTTGATAGGTTGATTAGTTTTGGCCATACTCGTCATAAACTCGGGTTTTTTTAATATGTTTTTTTTGTTTTGTTCTTAGATTAAAGAAATTTGTAATATAAATGAATCATAAAACATATTCAATAGATGCATGACGCACAGCTCATTGGCTAACTTCTAAAATAGAATATTTAAATGATCAAGTGATTGGCTTCTATATTTATGTTGACCGTACAACAAAACAAATTATACGACTGAAACTTCATGACAGTTTTTGAGAAAGCCGTGGTGAAATGTGATTAAAAAAAAATATGGCATGTAGTTTTTTTCTTTTTCTTTTTCTTTTTTAAATAACTGTCGTTTTATGTGACTATTACACAACAGTTTTCGGAAGAATTAGAAAACCGTCATTTTATGTGACAATTCCACAATGACTTCTGAAAAAACTGTCATGGAATGGTAAAAAAATTTCCATTCGAATTAGTATAATAACTTTTTTAAATAACTAGAGATCTGTTATTAATCAAATAAACAATATATTTATATAATAATTAACTGTCTTAGGCATAGGTAGTTAATTAAGAGCATAATAAAAAAAATTAATGTTAAACTAAATTTATATATGAAACAAAGTTAATTTAAAATTTCTCTATTTTAATGACACTTAATTAAAGATTTTAAACTTATACTACGTTTGGGACAAGTTTTTTCTTAGCATTACATTTAAATGCAATGTAATTTTCCCCCAAATACAAAAATATTTCATTCAAATACCAATCACATCACATTTTAAATCCAACACAATCACTATTTATTATTTCACTTTTTCTATTATTTTTATTAATTACATTATATATTCCCTCTCCCTCCTTTTTTTTCTTTCTACTTTTATCCATCACATCACATATTTATTATTAAAATACAATTCAAATACTTTTCCCTCAAACACACATTGCATTCAAATGCAATGCTAATGCTTTTCCTCCAAATACAAATTACATTCAATGCATTGCATTCAAACGCAATGCAAATACAATGCGTTTACCAAACAAACCCTTAATAAATTCTGATTAAAATAAATAAAAGTGATCATTCATTTTATTAATTAACGACTCGTATCAAAATCATATGTTAATTTTTTTTTAAGATTAACATTGTTACCAAGAGAATAAATTGTTATTAATTTGTAAATCTATAGTGTAAATTATCATAAATAAAAATGTCCAGGTGTAAATTATAAGTATGTGATAAATTAAAAATATAATAATATAGAAAAAACTTATTTAATATTTTATTATCATACTTCTGTGATAAATTTAGTATTAACATTTGGAGATGGTCTTAAAGGAAGTAAAAATCTATAAAACAGTGCTCATTACAATATTCCTTAATTTTTCTTTTTTTCAAGCTAAAGGCGATATTCCTTTTTAGGGAGAAATATTTTTGAGCTTGAATAAATCCTCTCAGGTTCTGAATCCCATAATTAAAGAAGGAGCTTTAAACTCATTACGTCCAAAAGCAAGAAGAAGAAGTCTTGGAGTCTGGCACTTTTCCCAAAATGGCCCCACGGGCCATAAACTCATTGGGCTCCACCTTTCCCATCAAACTCCGAGTAAACGCTCCAATGCAATGTACCCCCATTTAAAAATAGGAAAAATTAAATAGTAATTCACGAAAATAATTAAAATAAATAATATGATTTTAAAATTTTAAAGTAAATAATATTGTTATGTAAATAAAAAATTTATTAGATAAATAATTTTTTTTATAAAACGTATATAAATTGTTTATCAAATAAATCCAACGTCAACAAATAATTTATTTAATAATCTATTATTTACTTTAAATAGTAAATTATTTACTTTAATTATCATCTAAAAAATGCTAACAATTTCTTTCAATAATTAAAAATTCAAAGGTTAGTTACAAAAAATCCCCATTAATTATGACCATTAATCGTCTTCCAAATTTTAAATTATAACAATTGATCTTAAATGGGACCTTTTATTATTTTGTATGTGAGGGGATATTTTTTGATTTCGTCCGTTCATTAATTGTTAATAATAAAAAAAAGCTCTTTATATTAGGTTTTTCAAAAGATCCTAAGAATGCATTTTGTTAGTTTGCTAGAGTTGGAGAGTTGAAGTTATTTTGATTGAAGTTTAATTAAAATTTCAAATTATACGCTTGGTTGAATTTCAATTAATTGAATTTTAAAATGAATTTTGTTTCGTTTATTTTTAAATTTTATGTAATTTATAAAAAAAAAATCTTATTTCAACTTTAAATAGTAAATTTATTGATAATCAAAATTTAAGTTTATAAGCTTGAGTATATTTGGTAAGCAAATCTAACTTAATCTATCTTTTAAATTATATTATATTGATCATTTTGAGATAATCTAACTTAACTTATGAGATGTTTGGTAAACGCATTGCGTTTGAAAATAATGTAGTGAATGTAATCTGTATTTGAATGAAAAATATTTGTATTTGAATACAATGTATGTTTGGATAAAAAGTATTTGAATTGTATTTAAATAATAAATATGTGATGTAATAGGTAAAAGTAGATAGGAACAAGGGAGAGAAAAAGAGAGTATGTGATGTGATGAGTAAAAGTAATAGTAAAAGTGAAATAATGAATAATGATTATATTGGATTTAAAATGCAATACGATTGGCATTTGAATATAATACTTTTAAGTTTGGATGAAAATTACATTGCATTTGAATGCAATGCAAACGCAATGCTGTAAACAAACAAGCCATTAGTCTAGTTTAAAACAAACATTTTTTTTTAATTTTTATGTTAAACAATATCTCATAATTTAAAACAAACATTTTATTAAAGCTATATAATACCCTATAGCTTAAAACAAACTTTTTTTTACCCTTTATTTTCCTAATATATATACAAATTCAGAGAATAGGGGTGAGATTGTTTTTTTTTTTTTTATGTATTTTAAATCTAACATATTAGTTAACGAGAGAAGGATAAAATTTGTCTTACCTTTTCATAGTCTCCCGTATTGGCATTCAACAACCATAACAATAACAACATTGATGGTGTTTTTTTTTTTTACATACAATCCGGTAGATGAAAAGAAAAAAGATGAGTCGTGGGGTTAGTTTTTTTTATTAATATTACAAAAATTAAATAGGTAAAAATTTAATTTAATTACTTGTTAAAATTTTCATTTTCCTAGTCAAGCACACTTTTTAAGACGAAGTTAAAAAAATTTCAAACTAAACTATGTATAAAATAGATAATCTAGTTTAACTTTTAAGTTAAATTAAATCACAATACGTCTGATCTAACTTAACTTTTAAATTACATTAAACTACATCGGCGAACCAAACGGACTCTTAGAGTTAAAGATTTAAATAATGAAGCCGAGAATGCTTACCAGATTGAAGCCGGCAGTGAGCCGAAAACCATATCTGTGCACCTAACCACCCAAAACATCGGCCGAACAACTTGCGACGTCGGTCGGTGATGGAGATGGTGATGGCTGTCGACGACCGATAGAAGGTCACTGCGTTTGGTTGAGCCGGTAGATGCAGAGGAGGGCGCCTTTTGGGAGGAGTGCTTATGTCGAGAGGTTGGAGGTTATGGCAGAATGAAATAATCAGTCGTGGTTTGCTATCTGCCATGGTTTGCGTAATATCGTTGACTAGCGTGAGGCTGGACAGAACGGCCATGTGAGGTATCTGACATGCATCAGATAATATATTCGTTGAAGAGAGAAAACCGAGATTTTAAAATGCAAATAAACAGTATTTGCATTGAAAGCACTGTTAACTGAAACACATTTTGAATTTCAAAATGCTGCGTTTGGCTGCAGAGAGTATTCCAATATAATTAAAATACGTTTCCCAAACGTATTCTAAGTTAAATATTTAGAAAAACAAAAACAAAAAACAATTGGAGTTTGATAACTTAGTGTGCCCAACACTCTCTAAATAATTCAAGAGTATTCTAGTATTGTCTTGTCTTAAAATGGACAAATTTCACATTTTTCTTATGAATTTTTGGCCTTATCACAAAATGCATCATAAATTTTAATTTATAATATTTTTTTATCAAATTTTGAAACATTAATAAATTTTCTCTTCGGTTAATTCAGAGGGTAAACATGAAATATATCCTCAATTTATGTTAAAAAACTAACAAAATGAGAAAATTTACTAACTTCTCAAAATTCAAGAGAAATAGATATTACAAATTAAAATTTTAATGATATTTTGTAATAAGAACTAAAGTTGAGGAAGAATCATGAAATCCACCCTTTTAAAAGTCTAATTTGTATTTAACATTTAAATTTTTTGTACAATTCTATACTAATAAACCTTTTTTAACCTTTATTCTTTTTTATAATGGTTTACTTTTTGTTCTTATTCCCTTTCTTCTACTGTTGTTTACTTAAAAGTAAATAGTCCATCACTTTGAAAGCATCGTCCTTCATACACGCTTTGCTTTGAAACTTCATTCCAGATTAATGCTTGATCATTAAATTGGCTTTGCTAGTTTATAAACATATCTTCTATCTCGTTTTCTCTCTTATACGGGTTTTGCACTTTTTTCTTTCTTTCTATTTTCTCTTTTTTAAAGAAAAGATGGTTTTTTTTTAATAAAAGAAAAAATATGGGTTTGATATATGAGATTTTTAGATGATCATTTTTATTTTTAAAACCTGATTTGGATGAAATCCCTTGTCCATAAGAGGGGAGAGGTGGTCACCAACAAGAGGCGAGTAGACCATGCATTTGAGAGTAGGGGAGCTCATCATAACGGGGGGTCAACGATGAGGGTGTTGGGAGATCTCAAGTTTCCGTTAAAAATTCTAGGAGGTGTTTAAAGGGAGTTTTAAAGATGTATTTTTAGGCCTCGTTTGGTGAACGTATTGTATTTGCATTACGTTTGAATACAATTTGTATTTGGAGGAAAAGTATTAGCATTGCATTTGAATGCAATGTGTGTTTGGGTGAAAAGTATTTGAATTGTATTTTAATAATGAATATGTGATGTGTGTTTGAACGTAATTTGTATTTGGAGGAAAAGTATTAGCATTGCATTTGAATGCAATGTGTGTTTGAGTGAAAAGTATTTGAATTGTATTTTAATAATGAATATGTGATGTGTGTTTGAACGTAATTTATATTTGGAGGAAAAATATTAGCATTGCATTTGAATGCAATGTGTGTTTGGGTGAAAAGTATTTGAATTATATTTTAATAATGAATATATGATATGATGGGTAAAAGTAGAGAGAAAAAAAGGAGAGAGAGAATATATGATTTAATTAAGAAAAGTAATAAAAAAATAAAATAATAAATAGTGATTGTGTTGAATTTAAAATATGATGTGATTGGTATTTGAATGAAATGTTTTTGTATTTGAGAGAAAATTGCATTGCATTTAAATGCAATGTCAAAAAAATGTGTTGCCCAAATGTGGGCTTAGAGATATTGATTTTGAAAATCAGATATGATCTTGAAAATTGTGTTTGGGGTAAATATTTTAGAAAAAAGTTGTTATAGAAATTTAAAATATGTGGTAAAATATTAATGCCTGAGAATGCGTGCATGTACTGTTAGAGGTTTGAAGAAATGTAGAAGGCAAACATATTTTAACTTGGAGACACCAAAACAAATGCTGCAAAACAATGTCCCAAATACCCCTCTAATTTTTTTTAATTAAAAGTAATGATAGGGATATTAATTCTGATATCAATTTTTTAAATATTAATTTATGTGTCATATTTTTATTAATATATGTAATTAATTGATGTGATAATACTTTAAATGTTTATAAATAAAAGACCAACAACTTACATATCTTATAAGGTAATATTTAAAAATTTCTAGTATTTTTTTTCTTTTGCTAACCATTCAAATTTTTTTTTTTTTACTACCAACTGACCATTCATATTTTAGAACGCGTATGAGGGGTGGATTTCAATTAGATTATATTACTTTTTCCCCCCCAACTTTTATTACTTACTTTTGTTATTTCAATCATATTCAACCTCTCAAATAAATGTTTTATATTACATTTTGAAATTAAGGAAGGTTATTATAGCGTTTGAGCTGGTGCTTTCGTGTTTCCATAACAAATTCTAGTGGAATGTTCATATTTTAAGGTGACAATATATTATATTTAGGAGGCTATTATTTTTTTTTTTGTAAATAAATATGGGGATCGATGATGTTTTCATATAACCGTGTCAATGGTTATTAAACGAGACCAATAGTCAGACTGATGGAATAATAAAAAATCTGATCTTAGGTTTTCATAACTAGCAAACCCTAGGTTTCAAAAGCATGTAGCACATGATCTTTCTTGTCAAAGATTAAACTCTTACATGCGTCACCACTTGAACTTGAAATTTGATAAAAGCGAAGATTTTAAATAAATCATCTTTGCCATCATACCACTACTACCCGTGGATATTTAGAATGTATTTTATTGCAAAGACTCTAATTGAGAGGGAAATGTTTATAATTAATCAAGGATTTTGTTTGGATATGGAGTCCATATGTGGAAATAAAAAAAAAGTCTTGTTTGATATTGAAAAATTTTTTTGTATAAAAAATGAAAAGGTGTTTGGGTGGGTTAAAAAATTTTCATTTCTAGAAAGAAATTTATTTTTGATATCTAAAAGTAAAAATTTTTTGATACTTAGACACAGAAATTTATAAGACTCCTTTCTTTCAAAAAAAAAAAATAAACATTTTAGTCTGAAAGTGGAAAATTTTCAAAAGTGGACATGTGAAATAGACAGAAGCCAAAATTAAGCTTTTGTTTAGAGAGAATGTCTATTTTAAAAAATTAAAAAAAATTTTACTTTTGAAATGGGAAATATTTTTTGTCCAAAAATGAAAAGTTGTTTGGATGGATAAAAAATTTATATTTCTAAGAAAAGAGTATTTTTTTAATATTCAAAAGTGAAAAATTTGTGATTTTGGCATACAAAAATTTGGAAGGTTATTTAAAAAAAAATGAACATTTTTGTCATAAGTAGAAAATTTTCAAAAGTGGACATTTCAAATAGATAGAACCTAAGCTTCTATTTTGATGAAATATCCATTTTAGAAAATGAAAAAAAAATCTTATAAGACTAGAAAATTTTTCTATTTAAAAAGTAAAAGGTGTTTGGACAGATAAAAAAAAATTTATTTAAAAAATTCTTTTTTTAATCCAAAATAAAAATTTTTTAATACTCAAAATTGAAAATTAAAATATTCTTTTCTTTGTAAATGGACATTTTGATTTAAAAGTGAAAAATTTTCGATCTATGTCTCATAAATAGACAAAGGAAGAAGAAAACTAAACAATAGAAATTTCAGAAAGACCTTTTGTTCTCTCTCTCTCTCTCTCTCTTTCTTCCCTCTAGAAATGGACAAATAATAACACCAACAATCAATTAACAAACAGAATTAATTAAAAAAAGGCCCTACGCATGTGCTTTTTTCCTCCAAATTCAAATTCGCATCTCCCACTTCCCCCTTCGCTAACGGCTATATTTCTCTCTCTCTCTCTCTCTCTTCCCCTTCTCTCTCGCTCCTTTGTCTTCTGCTCCATTTCCAAACCCTCTCAAGGCTCAATCTCTCAGCCCCCCTTTCTCTCTCCTCTCTTTCTCTCTCTAGAATTCGCAGTGCGAAGACGCAAACCGCAGCGGCGATGAAGCACTTCATGCAGCCAAGAAACGCGATCTTGAGGGAGACGTCGGCGGCGGAGCCTCCGGCGTCGTCGCCGTCGCCAAACCCTAGCACCGCCAAGCCCCGGCCGTCGCGGAAGCAGAAGGCGGCCTCCAAGGAGAACGCTCCTCCTCCGTCGGATCCGAACTCGTTGCCTCCGATTCCGAAAGCCTCGCCAGCGATCTCCTCCGCCAAGTTGAAGAGCCCGCTCCCTCCGCGACCGCCGTCGTCGAACCCTCTCAAGAGGAAGCTGAACATGGAGACGGTTCCCGAGAACTCCGTAATCGGAACCTGCGAATCTGGTGTTCAGGTATGGTTGGGTGTGGATTCGACTTCATTCGTTTAGATGCGGAAGGAAAGGTGAAGTTCATTTTTGGATCAGGAGAGTAAAATTAAGGGGTTCGATTTGGATGTGAGTGACTATAAAAGAGGGGTTTTTTTTTTTTTGGTGATTTTGGAGTGAGTTTTTCTGTTAGGCTGCGGAGGGAAAAGCAAAATTGAAATTTGATGTTTCAAAAAGAGAACTTTTTTTTCCATATGAACTGAAAAAAAAAAAAGGAATAGATAATCGAATTTAGTAGCACATTTCTTCATAGCATTTTAGTCCTGTTCTCTTTGAGTAGCTCAAGTTCAACTTTACAAATTCTTTAGAATACGAAAAAGGATGTAGGTGCTGTAATGATCCATGAAACTAGTAGATGCTGATTTGAGTCCCTGAAAAAGAAATGTTTGTATTTATTCGAAATGCTAATCATTATCTGTTCTTCCGATTGTTATTTGGTTTTCAAAAGGAATGGAAACATGTTAATGGAAAAAAAAAAATCTTACATTTCCAATTAATAGCTTTGTGTCCAGCTGCTTTGTTTGAAACCAATTTCCAAAATAATTGAAGTTTCAGATGCTAAAATTTGAGACTTTTTTTTTCCTTGCATGTTCTGTATAGGAACATTCATCATTGTTAAATTTCGTATTGTGGGTTTTCTAGGTAGTAGTGCGAATGAGGCCACCACACAAAGACAAGGATGAAGAAGAAATGATAGTTCAGAAAATTTCGAATGACTCTTTGACAATCAACGGGCAAACTTTCACTTTTGACTCTGTTGCAGACACAGCGGCAACACAGGTAAGATCTTTGCGGCGAGGTGAATTTTTCCAGATTCTTAAATGAATAGTTTTGAGTAAATGATTTAGTGATTCAACTTTTTGTTGCAGCTTGATATTTTCCAACTTGTGGGAGCACCTCTCGTTGAAAATTGTATGGCAGGTTTCAACAGTTCCGTTTTTGCATATGGACAGGTATGTTGAATTTGCTTTTGTTTTTGCTCTGCATTGTGATATATGACATATATAATGTGTATGGTAATTGATTGTTTTTAGACGGGAAGTGGCAAGACTTACACGATGTGGGGTCCAGCCAACGCATTGTTGGATGAAAACATATCTAGTGATCGACAAGGTTTAACTCCTCGAGTTTTTGAGCGTCTTTTTGCTCGAATAAATGAGGTAAGCCTACGTTGCCTTTTCATTGTTCCATGCATCCATTTTATATCATATATCTGCTGCAAGCTCTCCATGGAAATTCTTTCTACAGGAGCAAGTCAAGAATGCAGATCGACAGCTCAAGTATCAGTGTCACTGTTCTTTTCTTGAGGTAGATTTCTTGTTAGCCTACTTTGGTCTGACTGGCTGCACCTTGTAATTTCTTGTATTAACTTGATATCTGACTTTTCAGATTTACAACGAACAAATTACAGATTTGTTGGATCCTAATCAAAGAAATCTCCAGGTAAGAAGGATTATTTTACAATTGTTTTTAGAAAACCTTCATATAGTGCGACTGACAAGGTCTTCTATCAACTTTTTATCCCAGATAAGAGAAGATGTTAAATCAGGAATCTATGTTGAAAATCTTACAGAGGAGTGTGTACGGACAATGTCAGATGTAAAACAGCTTTTAATGAAGGTTTGCTCTATAATGCTACTTGGACAAACTATAGTATGGATGCAAATTTTGTTAAGCTTTGAAAATTTTCTGGGAGAGAACCCTAATGAAAACTTGTCCGCGTTACCTATAGAAGTTTGCACTCAACCTTTTTTGAGTAACCTGGTTGGCTCTCTACTCTAGCAACATAGTTGTGATTATTTCCCCACTGACTCCAATTTCATGAATAAATATCTGTTTATTGTTGGTTAGACACCGTGCATTCGGCTGAACCAAAAAAAAAAAAAAAGATAGAGAATGAAACTTTGCAGTGAAATAGTTGTTTCTAAGATTCTATTGTTACATCGAGAACATCTCATGGGGCTAGTTATGTTTTACTTTAGTTTTGATATCCGAGTGAATTTCACAATAACAAACTTCGCTTTTTTGGTTAGGATAACAGGAACAAAAGAAAATGTAAATTGCTGATGATACAAGTAACTGTCTTCAATTTCTACCTTCAAGTATGTAAAATATAAAGAAAAATGAAAAATAAAATAAGAAGTAGAAAAAAATGGATTAGCAACATAAAGATTATTAGCTCTTATAAAAGAAAGAAAATAAGTAATTAGCAAGGCCCTGTTTATGGAACATATTAAAGGAAACATAGACTATGTTCAATGGAAAAAAAAAAATGAATTAGCGAAGATATTATTGCAAATCTAGCCTGTAGTAGTCCGTCCCACTAATGGAATTTATCGTTGTTTATTGAGTATGCCTTTTAGCATTTTTGACTGACTAGTTTACTTTAGCAACCTAATTTGTCACATTTTGCAAGTTCGATTCCAAAATAACTTCGTTTCTTTTATAAGTTGGAATTTCTTTGTACAGTAAATCAGATAATGGATGGCAAGCTATGTTTAACAATTTACTTGTTTACATGCATCTCATTACATCTACTAAATGCACTTGCAGGGGCTATCAAACAGGAGGACAGGTGCAACTAGCATCAATGCTGAGAGTTCCCGCTCACATACTGTTTTCACTTGTGTTCTTGAATCCCGGTGCAAGGTATAGCCATCCTCGGTTGGACCTCTCTATTGCTATCAGTTGTTATTTAAATATATAATGACCCAAGTTTACTTTCCTGTTTTAGCAGTAAAAGCATGCGTTATACATGCGATAACTCTTGTCCACTTCTCTATCAAATAACTCTTTGCTCTCCCTTGATAACAGCTAACGTGGTTAATCCACTTGCATCTCCAGGTAGCTCACAGGGTTCAAATGAGAAAACAGTTACACATGAACACATATGAAAAAGTTCTACACCTCTAAATATGATCTTACAAATTATGAACTCACCATTTAAGTTAGAGTTATGATATATATTAATATATATGCCTCTTTATATTTTTCTTATTGCAAACGACATATTTGGCTGACAGAGAACTTCAAGTAAGCTGTCGTTTCTGTTTTGTAGAGCACAGATGGTTTAAGCAGCTTCAAAACCAGCAGAATAAATCTAGTTGACTTAGCAGGGTCAGAGCGACAAAAGCTAACATGTGCAGCTGGAGAACGCTTAAAAGAAGCTGGAAATATCAATCGATCACTCTCACAGCTTGGGTATGCATCCATCTTCTTGTGTAAATAAGTTCAGCTCAAATGCTCAGGTTAATATCAGTTTATAGTAGAAGTGATTGAGTTATTGTTCACTTACGAAATTTCTTTATCAATTTCTTCATAGCACCGAACAAATAGGGGTCGATTGTTGCTATAAATATTAATTACTGGTTACCGGTTGGTCAATGCTATGTGTGGATACAGGTTATATTACAATCTACAAATTATTTGTCAACCTTTGGAATTATTAGCACGAGACACTGTTGCTTCAAAGCATCACTTTGCAAATACTTTAAGAGTTAAATAATAACAATCCAGTTCCAGTGTATGTCAATAGTATAAAAACAAGAATAAACGTTGTATTTATTTTTGTTAAACAGGACAGTTAATTTTATCAATTAAGATTTTCATGTAGGCTTGACTGCAATCTACAGAATGCATTTATGTCTGTATATAGTGCCAATATATTTTCATATTTATACAAAAATAATTTTTCCATAATGTGTCAAGAGACAGTTGTTTTAGTCTTCTGCTAATTGCAGTCACTTACTGTTGCAGGAATTTGATAAACATTCTTGCCGAAATTTCCCAAACAGGGAAGCAAAGGCATATCCCCTATAGAGATTCCAGATTGACATTTTTATTGCAGGAATCCCTTGGAGGGAATGCAAAACTAGCGATGGTCTGTGCCGTATCTCCAACACAAAGGTAAAATGCAGAACCGTAGTTTCCTTTCTGCATCTATATTTATTCTCCTTTATCCTGATGTAATGGAAATTCGTTCTGTACATCTTGCAGTTGTAAGAGTGAGACTTTCAGTACATTGAGATTCGCACAGCGTGCTAAGGCTATCAAGAACAAGGCAGTTGTTAATGAAGTTATGGAGGATGATGTAAATCACTTGCGTGAAGTGATACGGCAGCTACGGGTATATGCTTGTTTTAATTTTAAAACTGTTGTATTTCAGCAATAAATTAAAAATGGGACACATGGACTTGACTCTAAATGGATAAACTCAATAGGATGAACTGCATCGAATTAAGGCAAATGGTATCAACCCAGTTGAATCTAATGGAGGTCACTCAGCAGCATGGATCCGCAGAAGTTTGCACCTGTTAAGGTCTAGCCTTAATCATCCTAGGGTGTTACCTCATGTTGATGATGACGGTGATGAGGAGATGGAGATTGACGAGGAAGCTGTTGAAAAACTCTGCATTCAAGTGGAGAAGCAATCAGCTGCAAGTGAAGATAGCACGATCACTGATTGCAAAGTAGAAAGAGTTATGTCAGATTCACAACTTGTGCACTCTGAATTAAGGTGTTCCAATGATCCTCAACACTGTGCATTTGGAGGAGATTGTACTAAAGAACAAGATTCTGAGGACACTGATGTCAAGATGGAAGAAGGAATATCAGAACAAGATGAGGCCATGATTGTTGATTGTGATAAATCTGTTGTAGGAAATGCAGAATTTTCTAATGGTAATTTGCGAAATTCTCTTGACAACCCCAAGGACAATAATCAAGAAACTGGCATCATTGACAAGAACTCCTCTGTAGTGTTTCTCATGGACAACAATACTCTAAGCTCCTCTTCTGATAAAATGTTAAATGAAGAACCAGAAAGTAAAACAGTAATGAATGATCATTACTCATGCCCAAAGTCCGAGCATATTACTGAAGAGCCCACACCAGTTGAAGAAAAATGCATAGAGTCCCCGACCAGGTCGATGAATGGTGCATCTCCGAGTCTTAGAATAGCTCCATGCGAGGTCTCTCCAGTTCTTAAATCTCCAACTCCAAGTGTTTCACCAAAAACCAACAGCAGCAGGAAAAGTTTGAGGACTTCATCTATGCTAACTGCATCTCAAAAGGATCCAATGGATAAGATTGGGTTAATTCAAGAGGCGGTGCAAAATTCTTTAGCAAAATCTTTGAAAGGGAGCTCTTTTAACTCTCTGTCTAGTCAAACAAGCAAGAGCTTTCTTGCTCCAACAGAACATTTAGCAGCAAGCATCCGACATGGACTTGAAATTATTGATTGTCATCGACAGAGTTCAGCTTTCAGGAGGTCAGCATATAGGTTTTCATATAAACCTGCAGAATCTAAGATTGTTCTGCCAGTTTCCAAAGTTGATGTTGGTGTACAAACCATTCACGACATACAACCGGAAGAGAAGTTGCAATTCACCTGTAGTAGTTGCAAGAGCAGAATGCAGCTTGAGATTGAAGAGGCCAATGCCGGTTCAGGCCTGCAGTTAGTACCCGCTGATGGCTTAGAGTCCACTGAAAAATTGAAGATTCAAGTTCCCAAAGTAAGTTCAATTGCATCAGCTCAAATTCTTGGGATTTATCATTTTTATTCTTGGAAAGAATTATAAAATTTATTTTCTGGTATTATTCTACACAGGTTGTGGAAAAGGTCTTGGCAGGGGCTATCAGGAGAGAAATGGCACTAGAAGATTTATGTGCCAAGCGTAATGCCGAGATAGTGCAGCTTAACCGTTTGGTATGTCTCTTAAAGGTTGCTTGCAGGCAAGCGCATTTAGTGTTTTACTTTGATGATTTATATGATGACTCTTCACATACTATTTGCAGGTCCAACAGTACAAGCATGAAAGAGAATGCAATTCCATAATTGCACAGACAAGGGAAGATAAGATTCTTCGTCTTGAAAGCCTTATGGATGGTATTTTACCCACTGAGGACTACATGGAGGAAGAGTTCGTCTCCCTGAAACATGAGCACGAGGTATGGTTGATACAATTATTTCTTTGCATAATTTTTTTTCCCCGGTGCATTTAGCTTATGAATTATTTACAGCTTTTGAAGGAGAAATATGAAAATCATCCAGAAGTTTTAAGAACAAAAATTGAGCTGAAGAGACTTCAAGATGAACTGGAAAATGTACGGAATTTTTGTGACATGGAAGAGAGGGAAGTGTTGTTGGAAGAGATTCAAGACTTGAGAAGCCAGCTTCAATTCTATGTAGACTCATCATCATCATCATCATCTCGAAAACGAAACCCTGTACTACAGTTGACCTACTCATGTGATCCAAGTGTGGCCCCTCCTGTTAGTAAAATTTCAGAGTCAAAAGAGGAAAGTGCCGAAGACAAATTTGAACAGGAAAGAAGGCGCTGGACTGAGGCAGAAAGTAAGTGGATTTCTCTTTCCGAGGAACTGAGGATTGAACTTGAGGCTAACAGGTCACAGGCTGAAAAGAGGGAACGGGAACTAGAAACTGAAAGGAAATGTGCCGAAGAACTCAAGGAAGCATTGAAGCTGGCCATGGAGGGACAATCACGTATGCTGGATCAGTATGCAGATTTGGAAGAGAAACATATGCAGCTTCTCGCAAGGCATAGGAAGATACAGGAAGGAGTGGAGGATGTCAAGAAAGCAGCCGCTAGAGCTGGAGTTCGGGGTGCAGAGTCCAAATTTATAAATGCCCTTGCTGCTGAAATTTCAGCGTTAAAAGTGGAACGAGAGAGAGAGAGAAGATACCTCAGAGATGAGAACAAAGGTCTTCAGGCACAACTGAGGGACACTGCTGAAGCTGTTCAGGCTGCGGGTGAATTACTTGTCCGGCTTAAAGAAGCGGAAGAGGCTGTTGCAACCACCCAGGTGAGTTCAATATTACTTGTGCTTTTTTCCCCAGTAATATGTCAGTCCTCTTCATATTTTTAATTTGTTGTATTTTTCCCAAACGGTTGAAATATCAGGTCTTCCTTGTAAACCGTCAGTCATTATTCCAAAAAAATAATAATAATAATGTTATTATTGAATTATATCTGCGAAGTTATCTAAATGCATTTATTTAAACCATTTAAGCACCATTTTTACGCTTAGGCTCATAATAATAAGAGATTAGATTTTATATTGAAAACCAAAGATTAACTGCTCGTCGTGCATGGTTTTGCTGAAATTTTTAAGTGGAGCTGATATTGATATCGATGTCTAATTATTTGTATGAAATGAATGTCTTTTTTATCTTTTTTAAATTGGTTATGAAAACGGTCGTAATTCTTGTCCTTCTAAATTTGCTATTTCTTTATGAATTGCCTTATCATAAATGGTTTAGCTGAAGACATTTTTTGATTTGCGATTTATCTCTTACATCTGTGACCACCTTGAATTATCTTAAGATTTTGAAGTTGAATAAATATCTCTCATTCTCTTTTTATGTTTCAGTCTTTCTTTTCCCCGCTTCCTTGTTGTCTCACGCCCACTTGCTAAACGTTTTTAAACACTCTTTTAATAATTCGCAGAAGCAAGCTATTGAG